>CM062808.1:575883423-578292590 GCA_031772625.1 Pinus tabuliformis
AATTAGTGACCATGATATCTTATTCTTGTTATCTTTCTTTTTGTTCTTTGGGTTGAACTCTGGATGCAACTTCAAACACTTCTCCTTAGCATGGCCATCAATGTTGCAGTGGTTACTGGCATCTTGGCGCTAGTGTGTTGTGGTTGTTATCTTTTTGTCTTTTCCTTCTTTTTTCTTCTTCTTCCCCTCCTTAGAATCATCTTGTTTCTCCTTCTGCTTTGACCCACTTGATTATGCTCTTTCCAGGCCTATGATCTCTAGTTATTGTGCCTATACACAAGGCTCATCCACTGATTTGGGCTTGAAAAACATAACTTGCTCATGCAGATGGAGGTGCAGACAGTCCAAATACTTGAGGAGTACATCTGAATTCTTTGGAGATATACCCAACATTATGGCCATATTTTTGATCTTTGGAGATATACTCCTACACACTTTTGCCTGAATTTTTCTTAAAGTAGTGCCACTGGATCCATTGGTCCTCTACATACCCAATAGGCTACAACTATAACTTAATGAGGGTTTTAAATTCCTCCAACTTAGTCACTGGTGGAACTCCCTCCAACCTTGTTGTCTTGGTGTGGCTCTCCCACCAAGTTAGTGGACGACCCTCTAATTTAAGTCGTGTAAATGAAATATTTTATCCTTCTTCAATTTGAGGGATGTTGAAATAAAATTATATTTGTTGCAACCATTGATTTAGATTAAGAGCATCGATCTTACCATGGTATGGATTGATATTGAATTTTTCTTCCATTTTAAAAGGGATTGTGATTGATTCACAACACTTGAACTAGGTAGATCTTTTACGGGTTCTTTCTTCAAATGGTTCTTTGTTTCTTCCTGATATCTTGATCCCCCTTCTAATTTTTCCTTTGCATTTGAACCCCTATCTTCTCCAAATATCCTAGGATTATTACTCAGGGCTGCCATGAGAAGGTTTATATTGTGATTAATATCTGTGACTTGTTGTTCTAATCGTGAAAACATCACCTCTGCAAGATCGTGAAGGTCATTCATATATTAATTGGCCATGAGTAGGCTTTTACAATTTTTGACCCCATAGATCTATATCCCCTGCAAATATCCATAAAATACTAAAAGAAGCCTACTATGATACCAATATGATCGATAAACTATCTAGTGGAATATCCATGACAGTTTATGAATCATTAGCAACTCAAAAATATTATACTTCATTAGCTCAACAATCATATAAATCAAAATCAGACCCTGTCATTAGAACATATTTATGACACACATTCTGGAAGCTCCTACTATAAATACTTATTCTATCATCAAAAACATATTATATCTTCTCAACAATCCATATTCTATCTATCACTAGAAATAAGCAATAATTTCTTCAATAAATAAAGTGATTAGTCTCACAATACATCCCATCATTAGAAACTCTAAACAATAGATAAAATATTTTTCAATAGCCTTGTTGAAACCCTATACTTAACATTCATACTTTAGCAATAACAGTGAACCAACTTTGAACTTCAAATAATAGCTCTACTCAACATACAATATTCATCATCAACAACTTTATTATTCTATCATTATAAACCCATTAATTTTTTTGTTAGCAACAATAATACTCTTACAATAGAAATACTTGGACAATTGAAAACTCTACAAGCAATTCCAGGTCTATCCATTAGCAGACCAATAAAAAATTTGTTAGTACAATAGATAATCAAACATCACTAGCTCAAAGATTACTCAGCAAGCAATAACTTCAATAATCATCAACCTCAACATCTTCATTAGTAGGTAATCATGACATATCCCTGGAACACAAATCCTTGGACTTATAAGAAACATATTGTTAGTCAAGTTTCATTAGGAAAAGCTCCAAATAGATCCTCAATCGTCAAGTTACAGTAGCCATGGCTTACAAATCAACATTAGCATTACAAAAATAAACTTGATAACCATGTATGTGGAGAGCTCAACAAGAAACTCTAACCTTGAATGTCAACCAATTATCTCAGGTCATCAAGAATTCCAAAACACAAATCTTGAAGACACAATTTATAATCTCTACAACAATTTCATACATCATCAAGCTCATTCATACCACTAGTCTCATTCACAGAAGGAGACTATTAAAGCATGAGTCTCAATCCTGAGCACTTCAACAATACATTGGTCTTGAATACAAATCTTTTTATTCCATCAAATATTATATTCAACTAATACTTTAAACAAAAAACAAGAAATATCCATGTCATATTCTAGTCACATAGTGAACAACAATGTTGTATTCTCAACGCGCGCTTGTGCTATTTAGCCACACATATGATTATTGATCAAAAATTTTCCCTGCATAAGAACCACAAGAGAGTGGTCTTCCAATAAAAATCTAGCATTATCTCATGACCTATCAACAAAAGTATATCTGGTAGCAAGCTCTGCTCAGAATGAAAATTGGCCCTATAATAATGATAATTAGTCATCTTTGGTTTTATGATCTATCTCCTTAAAGCTACATCCCACAATTCAGGTTATATACTAAAGCATAAAAAAATTATAGTATCTTATCCATTGTTGCATACATAGACCATACCAATGCTCACATTGTTCAGTGAATAAAATACTATCAACCCACTCTGTCCAATAGACAACTGAAATGAACTTAAACCCAATATGATTTCTTATACAAGATTAGTAACCCATTCTCGTGCTCCAACAAACAATGTGAAATTTTAGAATTAAATTGTCATTATCATGTTGCTAAATTCAATGATTATTTCTAATGCATTTGCACATCATTTTCATTCGAGTTTGAATACAAAATAGATTACACTCAAACTATTTAACAATCAATTCAGTTAAATATAACATACTACAAACCATCATGCAACACATCACTCCATTAGGTAGACATATCATCATACCACCATTGCACTGGATTATCATTGAGAAAACACACATTGCAAAGACTTTTTGTCTGGTCAATCGCTTGTGTAATCACATTTATCTCTTTTATGAACTATGGCACTAGTCCAAAACTCAAATTCAGCATGCACCCTTCACATAAATTCGGTGACAGCCATTGAACCACATCAATAAGCTAATTAACACATTGCTTAGGCCTCACACATGGATAGCTCAACACTGATTCAAAACACTTTTTTGCAGATAGAGCTATAACAATGTGCCTTACACCCCATTTCTTCACACGAGGTAACATCATTGTGCAAACCATACCACCATTTCACCAAACTCGATCCATGAACTTTCTCATATTCCATGTATACTTGATCATCAGAGTTGGCCACTTAGTCAACACTTAAAGTGCCAATATGTAATGGATATAAATACACTTTGAGCCTTCAACAAAATCAAGTTGACAGCGAATACCATAAGAATTTCTATAGAGAAATGGGTCAACGATAAAAACCCTAGGCATTTACCATGGGTTTTACCATGGAGAAGTTCGTTAGTGATTAGACCATCCACAAGAACCAAGGGATGTTACCATAGATAAAGCCATATTTTTCAAGGTGTTAGACAAGGAAAATTGTATTCAATGAAAGCTAATATTTACATTTGTTGTAGAGGGATAATTTGTTCATATTGGACAAATTACAAAGATTGGACACAAACAACTAGTGTAAATCATCCCATTCCACTCCATGTTTCATCAAAACCTTCTCTTTGCATTTACCTTGCATCATCATGAAATATAAAACTTCTTTGTATTAACCCTGCATCAACTACTATCATAAAACCAACTTCATCAAATCCTTCTCTTTGCATTTACCATGCACCATCATAAGCCTTCTTTGTATTAACCCTACATCAACTACTTTTAGACACTAGTGTTATAGAGATACATCATCTTAGATGATATTAGAGAGATCAACTCATTGTATTCATGCATTCATGCTTACTACATCAGACACTAACATTGACATCTATGCCAACACAAGAATCCCATTAAGAATTGTAGTATTGGCATTATTATCCATGCTTATATTTTATTCATACATTCTCATATCAAATTATTTCCCCCATTTTTATTTGGCTCACCTCCCAATGACACATGGAGGTGAAGAATACCAGTCTCTAGGTAACACTAGGATGACATTGGTTGGACATAGATTATTGGGCAGTGAGTTTGCTTGATGACTAAGAATTGAAGTGGTGACCATAATTTTACACTACACATTAGTTGTGTAAGGTTCCATGGCTTTGTTTACTTAATACACAAATAATATGGGAGGAAATTTCTTTACTAAAACATTATGATTACACTCCGACAATTAATGTGTGATAAATAGGGAAAACTTGTGAATCAAGGGCAATATTAACATGGGAAATTCATCAACAATTTCTAATTCTATATTTTTCGAAGGCCATATCTTAATCTTCCAGTGTCCAGATTGAGCAAAATGAGAGCTTGTCAAAAATATAAAGTCATTAAGAATGACATGGAAAATATTTTCTTGGTTGGAATGACAATTACGATGCCCTAAAAAATAAAATAATAGTCATAGTTATTTCTACCCTAGTAACAAATTATCTTTGAAAAATGGTTTATTAAAGCCTTCTTTTTTAAGTTTAAAGTAGGTCCTCATTGAAGGAATGGATAATAAAGTTCATATTACCAAATATATTTAATTAAGTCAGCACAAAGGAGAAAATAATCCTTGACAATAAATTAGTTTCAAAGGGATGAGGAGAAGATTATAAAATATATGTGAAGAACATTCAAACAAACAGAGTGAACACCCTTCCAACGTAATAACAAAAATAACTTCCTAATTGAGTCTTCTAATATATCCTTGTCAATTAGTAATCATTTATCATTTCATTTCAAATTCATATTGAATGATAAGAGCTAAGTTTTGATTATATTCCTCTCTTCTCTTCTAGGTCTTTTTAGTTACATGGGCCATGAGAGCTCAATTCAATCCACTTTGGACAAATTCATTCTAATGTTCCCAACAAACTATTTTTTAAATATTATTATATTTGAGGTTCCACCAAAAACTTCTAATAACAAATAGATATTGAGATTTTAGGTTTTTGGTTTTAAGTTGAAAATTTGGGTGTATTTTATTTGAATCCCTCTGAGTAATGTTGGACACATAATACTCAAGGATTGGGAGAAATATGTAAATATCTAAATATGTAAATAAAGGAAATAGAGTACTTTGAACATTTAGAAAAGACCTTGGAATTGGAATCCCAAAGGTCACCACAATGAGGTATATAATGTTGTTTAGATGAATGGAAATACACACTGGGGAGTCTAATTTGTGATTCTTTGGCTTGACATGGTATCAGAGTCACAAGTCCTAAGTTTAGATATATTTCGTAGAGAACTCCTCTATTATTTTCCCTCCACTCCACATTTGGTCGGTCCTCAATTCATCAAATGTTTTAAAAATGTATCTGTCCCACCAATTGATTCTTCCCCTGCTCATCAGGTCAACAAATCTTTAAAAAAAAATTATGTCCCTAGTGAGCCCTGGTGTTTCACCAAGAATGTTGCAACTCCCAAGGGATTCTCAACTCAAATTATTAACCCAGGGTTCATACAAACTTAGAGGTAACAATACTATATGCACGGCAGATTGGATACCACTCATGCCATCAGTTAAGTTCCAATACCAATAGGAGTCATAATTTTTGAATGATTGAGATTAAACCTGTAATATGTGCATACCTTTGCTTACTGCAAATGTTTTCCATATTCAAAAAATTAAAAAATGTAAAGATGGTATGTCCTAAAGAATAATCAAAGGACAAAAAGAATAAAAAGGTCAAAAAAGATGAAAAATATGAACCCCAATAAAGAAAAGACCATGAAAATGTGCAAGTCAAAATGCCACTACTATTTACATTTTGTGCAAAATTAATGATTGTGTGTAGCTTGTAATCTTTGCCACAATCCATGATAGTCAAAATGTTTAAACTTGGCTATTTCATGTTTTAAATTTCATGTCCATAGATAGAGAATAAAATTTGACCAAAGTGTTTAATCTTGGCAGATAAGTAGATTAGGTAGAGTAAATAAAAGGAGCTCAACTGTTTAAACTAAGCCCTTGGATGTAATAAGGTTAGATTTAGATAGCTTACTATTGTAAAGAAAAAGAAATTTTTTTTGATAAGGGTTTGCTAGCTCAAATGCACCCTAATAAAGAGAAGTAAAAATGGTAGGATGAGTAGATGGGTAAGTAGAAGAAAGGTTGCAGAATTTTGATGATTGATTTGACAAAAGCATGTGTATCATCTTTTTCATCATAAAGTTCCAAATGTGAGCGGGCAATTAAGCATGAAATTTAATATCAAAGGCAATTAATTGACTTATCTCATTCACTTCACTTTTTACTTAGCTATTTTCCCACAATAAGTTTGAAGTACCCAAAATCTTAAGCCAGAGGGCCTCAGAGCATTTCTTTGACTTCTGGAGGGACCAAACCCTCGGCCCAATTACTTATAGATCTTAGGTACTAAAATCCCCTCATAAAAATTTAGCCCCCTTTAGTTCATTCATTTTCCCTAATGAATCCCTTTTCCTAAGGTTAAAACTCTATTTTTCCTAAGGAAAAGCAAATCCCCCCCATGTAAATCCCTTTTCTCCAAAAAAACCCTCAAGAATACTTTAAGCCTAAGTTATAATGTATGTATATGAAAAACAAATCAATTACAATGAAATATATTATACTTAGCACAAATTCATTCTCATATATCTCCTACAATTTTCATATTAACTTCTGATCTTATTTATATTTATTAATTCCCCAAAAAACCCCTTTTTCCCATATATTTTATTAAATCCCTTTAAATATTAATATCCCTACCCCAAAGTTTGAAATATAAACTTTACTTTATCCAACCCCAACTAGTTGACATAATTAATCGATCTGCGATTAATTAAAGTCAACTCATCCACCAATCATATCACACCTGATACCTTAATCTCCACCTTAATCACACATTAAAACTAGACTGCGAGGCTTAATTGCCGACTGGGCCCCCCTATTAGCTTTTGCGCAACTCCCACTCCCGACCACCACATGATCTCTCCCCTCTCCATCCAATGGCCCATGTTGATTTCGGAAGGGCCCGAAATCTGAACAATACCTGCCCGAAATGGGTCGTTTTCCGTTGGGCCCCTGATGCAACGTGGTGCTCAATGAATGGAATCGGGCAGCCTCCCCCCAATACTGCCAAGTGCCCAAAGGTTGTGAGAAATAAACCACTTACCGCCAGCCCGCTACCTGCCAAAATAGTCACTGTTCACCCCGTTATGCCACAAACGCTCACTTTTCACCCGTACCCGCCAAATTGACTGTCCACGCATAAATCCAAAAAATCTCCAAATCATTGTTTTTATCATTTTTTTCAACTGTAAACTTCCATGCATGTGCCTGTGAACGTTGAAAGCTATCAACCCATGTACAATTGCACTCTGAAGATGCCAAAAGCTCCCAGATTGCCTTCCAGCCTGATTGAAGCCTTTTCAACCCTTCAGAATTGCCAGTTACCTGGTGCAGACCCAATCTACTCCAAATTCTAGGTATTTAAGCCAGAATCCATTAATAGCCCCGTCAATTTCTGAACCAGCCGCTAATTTTTCTAAATTGAAATTAAAGAGGAACTTCAGTAACGTAAAACCCACTTGGAATCGAACCACCATTTCCTTAAAAGACTGACAATTTACCTCCCCCATTCTCAAATCCACCTTCCCCTTGCTAGTAAAGATTTCCAAATCAAGGACACCTTTGTCCTTGAATCCCATATCAAATTATACTGTCGATACAAAGACCAATACCTAAACCATGCTGACAAAATAGGTCTTTGGGAGTCTAATTTTCCCAAGTATCAATTTCTTGAGGTACACATCTTTCCAGAAATTGTCCATTATTGTAATACAAACTACATTCCCAGTCAAAGAGTGGTGATGTCTCCTAACCAAACCATACTTTTCACCATCACTGCCGAGTCAATTAATGAAATGTTGCAACTACAACCAAGGCAAAATCTAACCCCTATTTCAATTGGAGACCTACTAAACTGATTCCCCAAGCTAACCATTGCCAAACTTACTGAGATGTTCCAAACCTTCAACAGGGAGGAAAAGCATATCCCAAAAGATCCTCCTCCATATGTGTCTACCATGTTTTCCCCATTTGGTCAGGACATAGTAGCAATGATTTCTTTTGTTTTAGGTTATACCACTAGTGAGTACATAGATGAAATCATCTTATCCTTCATGTCCATTTTCTCTCCAAGGAAACCCCCTTCTGTCATGTATGATTATGCCAAGTTCATAGCTAATAAAATGCATGACCAATTTCTTAGAATGAGTAATGAAAGAGTATTCAAGTATTCCTCAGTTTTATAACACCTTTTTCTATATTACCAAGCTGACCAGTTCCCCTTCACTCTCCAAAAGCTTGATACTAAAGGTCACCCTAGGTCAGTTATTTTCTGGACTCCTTTGATCCATAAGTATGACTCACCATATCCATACACAAGCTTCATAGATCTTTTTATACATCTTATAGTGACCATGCTGCTAGGAAGTCCTCCTCCAAGAATCAGTTCAGATATCAGGAGGATCCTGTAGCTTTCAAAACAACACAAAGTGGGAGATTGGTACTTGTACCAAAATCACACTGAAATTAGAATCTATGGTTGTGATTTGACCCCATATAAACTACCCAGAAACCTCCCAATGAGGTTATTTTCTCTCGAGTACTACAGGCAGATAATTAATTCAAATGAGGTGCATTTTGTTAAAGCCAAAAGGAAGGCCCAACTCAGAATCAAAGATCAACTAGGCCCATTTGTATGTAATAGCTGAGAAGCTGGAAAAGAAGTAGAGGAAATCCTTCAGAGACTTAAACTAAAATAGAGTTTCATGTGGAGATATGATCCCTGTGAATTCATCTGCAATAGAAGGTAGAAAAACAAAATGGCTCCCTACATTCACAACTGAATCCTTGAAATAGATAAATATGCAAATCAATTGGAATGGGTGGAGAATACTTTAATGGACAGGGATAGCACTGAGGTTGCAGTTGAAAATGATCTAATTGATCTAGAGAAAAGGCTTGAAGGGGGTTCTTTCCTGCAAATGCAAGAAGAATCTCATGTCCAAGGAGAATCTCAAATCCAAGAAGAATCACAGGCACAAGGAACATCATAGGCACATAGTGAAACACATACAGAAGAAGAATCCCAGGTGTAAGAAGAGTCAGAACAGAAAGGCCTATCAGAGGAATTAAATCAAATAGGTATACTAGAGCCTATCATGAGTACTCCCCCTACCTTGAAAACTCCTCTCAATGAGGAGAAAAGCCTCAAAAGAAACAAGGAAGAGGCTGCTACATCAGGCAAAGCAACCACACAGACATATGCAGAGACTAGCCTAGTGAAAAGGGAAAGGTTAAATCCCATCTATGAACAGGAATTCACAGAAGAAACAGTTGGGGCCACTAGCACAAAAAGAGAAGGAAGCAGGTATGCCACTCCATCTGGGGGCACACTAGAACCTTCCACATCTCACACATAGATGTTGGAAAGACAACAGAGTGTTGAAGTGTCCTCATTTAGGATTCCAACTGACAGGGACCAAGACATCAAAGAAAGGTACAAGGATATAAAAGCCAGGAATGAGAGGCTAAAAGCCCAGACTTATGCACAGTACCTAAAGATGGCACCTACAAACTAGAAAAGGCTTACGTCAGCCTATGATGTGAAAGAAGGTAAACTACAGATGACATTTATGAAACCTACCACTCAGCAACCAAGAATAGAAGATGACTTCAAAAAGGTAGATTTCAAAGTACTGACAAAGGACATACATCCTATTGACCAGATTGAGATGCAGAAGTAGATAGTGGAGATGATCTACTCCACCTTGACACGAAAAGCCATCGTAGCCCACTAATTGCAAAACTCCCTGAATAATATATCAGCTCTGTTCCAATTGGGGAAGGCCTCTTCATAGGCCAAAGACACTAGAATCAAGTCCTTAGAGGACTTAATCATGGAGTTGGGACACGATCCCAAAGATGTAAAGGCCACCGAAAATTTGATTAAGAAGAAGAATGATGACATAGCTGCTTTGAAGAAGAAACTGAAGATTCCACCATTGCATCACCATAGACAATAGAAGTCCTGGAAACACAAAAAGGACAAGAAGAGATTATGGAATTGGTCCTAAAGCTAAATGACGAGTTGAAAGAAACATAAAAGGAATTGAACACATTGATTCAATCCAAACATAGTGAATTAGCCACCACTTCTACAACTACCATTCCCACAATAAAAATTGTAGTTCCTTCAACATTGGTAGCATATTTGGCACCAGCAACTCCACCTGCCACAATGTGCCAATCACAACTGAGTCTTCAATAATAGGTACTTCAACAGAGCAAACAACAGAATTGGTAAAAGCCATGGAGGAAATGTCAATCCAGGCAACAGAGCTTAAAAGGCTCAAGGAGAAATTCACAAGCTTAGAAGTTGACTATAAGCATGCCCAAATACAACAGAGAGAAGAAACACAGAAAGCCCTAAGGATGGGTGAGAAGATTAAGGTCCTAGAAAAAGATTTAACTCTACAAAAGCCACTAGGACAGACCAAGGAGATGCTCTGGGCCAATATCATTAACTCTTTCAATGATATTTGGCCATTAATCCAAGTGATATTTGAGCAAACAGAACTGGTGAAAGTGGCCACTGAGTCTATTAAGAAAGTAAGAGAAGATTTGGGAGATCAACCTGAGGATGCTAATCGACTCATCCACTTCTTGAACAGCAAGAACAGACATGAGCTAAATGAGCTTGGTATAGAGGATAGGACTGTAGCCATCCTGGAAGTTAAAAAGGTTCTTTCTAAAAGAAACCTTATGGTCAAATTAGAGGAAAAATGCCATAAAATGCAGGTGGGCATTGACAAATTCATGACCAAGTTTCAAATTTTGAGGGATAAAGGCCTTCCCAGTCCTATGGTCATCCATGACAAACTTATGACCCAATTGGACTACACTGACAGACTGAGGAATTTGGCCAAGGAACAAGCAAGCACTTCAGGTATCAAGGCCTTGCCAACAGGGAAAGTATTGTATGATACTTTAGAGAATCTATTTTTTCTGGAGCATGAGGTGAAACATTTGTTTGTCACCAAGCCTAATTTTTCCAAATACACAGAGGCAAATGAGGTCTATAGAAGATGCTCAAAGTAAAATTACCTGAGGATGAATGGTGGGAAAAAATAACAAATTTACTATAAGTTACCACAGTAAATCTGAAGGCAGGTAAGAGACAGATAAATAGGGTCAAAGAGTAGCAGGTTAAAGAGTATCAGTGAAAGATGAAAGATAAAGATGATTCCAACGTACAAATATCAGCCAGCTTAAAAGGGTTCAAACTCAACTGGAACAGCCAGCTCTACCACAATAAAAGGGACAACAAGATGCAGTTTTCCATCTGTCTCTATCTTCATGCTTGAAGATATTTTTATTTCCTTAATTGAATCTCAAACTGTTATGAGATATTATGTAATATTTTTTGTATAAATACTTCCCATTTCGAAGTATTTCGTGTGGATTCAAAGACATTTCTGTAGTCTTTTTACTCAAATCAAAGTCTTATTATATCAAAAAATGGATTGGCTTGTTGGATCATGGAATAAAGCTCAGACATTTTACA
Source organism: Pinus tabuliformis (assembly GCA_031772625.1). Lineage (NCBI taxonomy): Eukaryota > Viridiplantae > Streptophyta > Pinopsida > Pinales > Pinaceae > Pinus > Pinus tabuliformis. The sequence goes on from CM062808.1 coordinate 575,895,115, forward strand.
GGATTCTTGTGTAAAGCAAAAATCAAATAAGTATTCTCTCATGTGTATTATTTTTTTTCCTTATGTTTCTTAATAATCATATGTGTTTCTATGAAATCTAAATGTTAAACTAGGAATGATATTTCAGAATTTGCTTCAATGCACTCTATCTTGATTGTTTACATTCTTAATGTTTTATGCTAAACTATCTTAGCTAGGTAATTCTTAGATGCTCCTTAGCTTCCATAGTTTTCCTTATGGTCTATGTAGCAAATGATTCTTAATTGCCCTTTGTTGATGATCACTCTCTATTCCTCATTCTGACCCCGGTTCAAGGATCCTTAAGTACCCTTCACCCTAGATAGAAATCATTCCATCCATCAACCCTTGAAGATTTGCCTTTTGTTTTTCTAGCCTTCCCTGTAAGCACTCCCTTTAATGATCTGATTCAGTTATGTTATCCTTTTATTGACTCCATAGCCCAATGGCTTGAAGAAACTAGCTCTACCCATATGTTCCTAGAATTCCACCACCCAACCAAAATCAAAACCTTGTGAGCACTAAGAACTAGCCTAAAATCCCACCCAAACAAAGTTAAATCATAAAGAGAGAGCCCTCTCTGGACTTAGGTTGGCTAGAACCTAAGTCTGAAGATTGGTTTGTGGTTACCTCAGATTATTCCTTATTTTGATAACTTCTAGGGAAGACTTCTGAGTGATAACATAGTGGCGACTCCACTAGGGATTCAAATCCTCAGTCTTAATAAACCTTTAAGAAATTTCAAATCTTTATTTCAAGCCTCTTGAAGGATTTATTAGAAGTTATTTACAAAATTTCATAAAAAGAAAGCAAATAGAAAAGTTTGAAACTCTGGCTTCAAGGAGAACTCACTATACTAGGGCCAATCCTGATCCAAACCCTGCCCTAGTATTTGATAATCCCAACTTGATTTCAAGAATATCTAGAAGACAAGAAAGTTTAGTTAGTCCTACACCTTCAATCAAAGCAGATTCAAGCCCTGATGAGTGGTTGTTTTTAGAAGACCTCCCCTTTGATGAGTCATTTGATCTTTCCCTATTTAAAACCAAGTCTAAGAGTGCACTTGATGACATAGTTCAAGATCCAAAGTTTATTGCAAACCTTGAAGTCCAAAAGGAAAACATGTCAATTGATCAATGTATTCTAAATTCCCCTCAGTCATCCCTTACTACTATTAAGATCCCCGAGCTTTATGAACTAGTGTCAACTACCCTTAGTTCACCATTATTCCCTTCCATTTCTGAAATTCATTCTTCACCTCCATTTATACCTTCACTTCCTCACCAACCTATCATTACACATCAGTCACCCATTACTACCAATTCTTCCTCAACTACTGTATCATCTCCTGGTACTCCAACCCCACCTCTCAGCCCAACCCAGCTTAGAGCCATGGAAAATAGATATGCTCCTCTTGTGTTACCTGCTCCACATGGTGCCATGCCACAAGATTACCAGAACAAAATTGTCCATGCCACAAGATTACCAGAACAAAACTGTCTAATTTGATAGCATAGGAACTTACATAGCACAACATCATACAATCAAAATGACATATTTCTTTGAGTTACATGAAATTGATATTAGTGATGTCCAAATGAGACTTTTGCTCAGACTCTAGTTGGTGATGTAAGAACATGGTTTAGATCTTTACCTGCTAATAGCATAGATACTTTAGAAGTATCTTATCAACAATGTTTAAATATATGGGAAAATAAAAAGAACCCTCTGCAGATCCTTTCAGATATGAAAAGAACAGGAGAGGACCAAATGAAATAGTCCAGGATTACTGTACTAGATTTAACAATATATACAATGCAATACTAGTCAACCTCAGACCCCCACATGGCTTAGCTCTGATAAAGTTTCCTGATGGGTTTGACACTGATAAGGCATTCTAACTTAGAGAGAGAAATCCTCCAACTTTAGAAGACATGCAGAGTGTAGCAGTTAGTGTTGAAGCTAATTTCCTAGCAAAAGGAGTTGGGGTTAGAAATGAAAGGAGATGGACCTTGAAAGATGAAGCCACATCATTTGACCTTAAAATAGATGCCCTAGCCAAAGGAATGGAAAAACTGATGGATAGGATAGAGAACATTGAAAAGAAGCCTCACTGGGATAATTAGCAAGCACCTCTAGTGAGAAATCCAAACTTTAGAAAGAATCAAAATCAAAATACTGGAAAAAATGGACCTGATCAGAATATGAGGCCTCCTTTTCAAGAAAACTATGTTGAAACATCCCATTCAAAATACCCTGAACAAGACACACAAATTAACTTAATGGGATTAGATGATGAGGAAACTATCTTTTTGACTCAAGATGATCAGGAATTGCATATGCTTCAGCAATTACAAACCCAATCCGGAGAATCATTTGATTACAAGCAAGGGTATGATTATGCTATCTTCGAAGTGCACAAATAGTACAACTTGAGGAGTAAAAAGAACACTGATACTCCTGACCAAAACAAGAAAGCAGTGCCAAATCAACCTAAGAAAATCAAAACAGTTCTAGTGACTAAAACTCTTGAAATCCTCTCTAGACCAAATTAGAATCCTTCTAGTCCCACCATTGTAGTTATAACACATGACTAAGCCCCTGATGATGAACCATCCACTTCAAACCCCTCCAAGGAAACAATGGAGGAATCTCCAAACATCACATTAGAAAATCCACAGAAAAAGACTTGAAATGCAGAAAAAGAAGATCAACCTACTCCAAATCCTACCATGAAAATTCCAAATCCTCAAATAGAGAAAGCTCCTTTTCCTTTCCATTTGGGAGCAGAGGTGGCTAAGCTAAAAATCTCATTCCCCTTAAAAGAGTTGATTAAAAATGAAACTTACAAATCTCGAATAAGAAAATCCTTAAACTTCGTTGAGAATGAAGATTTTGTTAACTTGTTTGATGATCAACCTGAGCTTATATACAGTCCTGATGTTAATGGAAAACAATTAGAAGGAGGGATACCACCATTTTATATTAGCCTTAACATTCACGATAAGGTCTTACACAATGCCATGTTAGATTCTGGGGCTTCACACAATTTAATGTCTAAATCTGTTATGGAAAAATTAAACTTGGATATCACTAGGCCTTACAAGGACTTGTTTTCATTTGATTCAAGTCAAGTGAAGTGCCTAGGGCTAATTAAAGACCTGTGTGTCTCCTTAGTACAATATCCTGCTAAGGCCATTCTCATGGACATAGTTGTTGCTGATATACCACCTAAATATGGCATGCTATTGTCTAGATCATGGGGGACTAAACTCCAAGGATCTTTGCAACTTGACATGTCATATGCCATGACTTCAGTCTTTGTACATCCTAAGAAACTATACAGAGAGACTCTAATGAAATATGTAGTGAGTAGCCAGGCTAGGCCTCAAAACTTTCCTATCTATTCCATGCATTCTGACATTGATTCTTTTATTTTGTACAATGTTGAACAAACACAAGAAACTGCTTCAAACAACATTATTTCAGAAGCAAAAGAAATTTCAGTTATAGTTCAGAATGAAATTGTCCAAACTCAAGAGCTTTCAGATAAAAAGATGATCAAGATACCTTAATCAAATAAAATTTTGTCCCCCTAGACAGTAAGAATTATGAACATGAAATATTATGGAATCTTGAATTTGATGGATCAGTGAACAAGTTAGGAGCAGGAGCAGGAGTGTGGATTTACAATTTAGAGAATGATTACTCAGAGGGCCATGCTTACAAACTGAATTTCAAATGCACCAACAACATGGCTGAGTATGAAGCACTTATTTTAGGTCTCAAATTGGTTAGAAAGTTAGGAGCCATAAGAGTGTCTATTATGGGAGATTCTGAGTTGGTTATAAAACAAATTAATGCTGTATATATGACCAAAGACCCTAGATTGAGTTTTCATAGAGGAACAGTTGTAGAAATATTGAAAACTTTTCTAGAAACTAAGCTTGTAGTCATCCCAAGGAAATATAATATGCAGGCTCATAGTTTAGCAATGTTTGCCAGCACTTGTACGTTACCATTTCAACCTAACCATCAGTACACTGCTGAGGTTAGGCACAGACCTTCTATCCCAGATAACTTGAAAAACTGGAAAGTATTTGCTAATGACCAACAAATAAATAATATTTTAACTTTAGAGGAGGAATTTGTAAATAGTAATATAGATACTGAAATAATAGTAGATCCTAATTTTAAAGATAAAATAGAAATTAACAAATTAGAATATGAAGAGATAGATAGATCCCATCCTACTAAATTTACAAAATTAGATGTACAAAACCTAAAGCAAGTTGAAATTGAAGAGATAATTAATGAAGATTCTGAAATCATTAATCTCAAAGACAACTTTTTTCCCAAAGGATTAACCCCTTTGGAAGACTTGTTTGATTCAAATGATATCCGTAGAAAACCAAAAATGGAACCCTTAAAATCTGATATAAAGGAGTGTAATATAGGTACTGAGGAAAATCCAAAATTGATAAAACTTTCAAAGTCCTTACCTCTTACTAAAAGAGTGAAATATATTGAACTATTAAAGGAATTCCAAGATGTTTTTGCTTGGTGTTATGAGGACGTCAAGTCCTATGACACCAGCATAATACAACACACCATTCCCATAAAAGAAAACCAAAAACCTTTTAGACAAAAGATTAGGAGGGTTAATCCTATTCTATTGCCTTCTATTTAAAAGGAAATAAAAAGAATGTATGAAGCCAAGATAATAGCACCAATTAGATTCTCTGATTGGGTTTCAAATTTGGTGCCAACAAGGCAAAAGACTGGTGAGATTAGACTTTGTGTTGATCTCAAGAATCTCAATAAAGTTTCACTCAAAGACAATTACCCTTTCCCTAAAATGGATCATATATTACAAAGGGTAGTATGGTCAACCAAAATCTCATTATTGGATGGGTTTTTTTGGTTACAATCAGATTCTAGCTCACCGAGATGACCAGGCTAAAACAATGTTTGCTACTCCTTAGGGTACATTCATCTATTTGAAAATGCCTTTTGGATTAAAGAATGCAGGGGCCACCTTTCAAAGAGCTATGGACATAGCTTTTGCTAAGGAGATTCATGACTTCCTAGTAATATACTTAGATGATATCACTGTATTCTCAAAATATGATAAACAACACCTAGATCATCTAAGGTAGGTCTTCATCAAATGTAGGAAGTATGGAATTTCTTTGAATCCTAAAAAATCTTTATTTGGGTTAGAAGAGGGTAAATTGTTAGGCCACATAATTTCAACAGATGGTATTAGAACAGATCCTACAAGAATTGAAGCCATCTTATAGATACAACATCCTAGGAGCATCAGAGAATTACAAGCATTTTAAGAAAAATAAACTTTCTTAGAAGATTTATTTCTAACTTAGCAGAATTAATTAGATCATTGAATAACATGTTGAAAAAATTTTCGACCATAAAATGGACCATTGAAGCTAAGAGATCCTTTGAAGATATCAAGCTATCCTTAACAAAAACACCAGTCTTGGTTAGTCCAAAGTTCGATAGGGATTTCATTATATTTTCTTTTGCTTTAGAACATACAATTGCTCCAGTCCTATTGTAGAAGAATGATCAGGGTTATGAACAACCCATTGCCTTTTTTAGTAAAGCCCCGCGAGATGCCCCTTTAAAGTACAATATAATGGAAAAGCAAGACTTTTCTTTGGTCAAAGCTATCAAATATTTTAGAGTTTACATTTTATATTCTCATATAATAGCCTATGTCCCCAATGCAGTAGTCAAGGATATCCTAACTTAGGATGGTCCAGATGGAAAGAGAGGGAAATGGATTGTTACTATATTATAATATGACCTAGATATCAAGCCAAAAAATTAATCAAAGGCCAAGGTTTAGCCAAGCTCATGGCTGAATCGAAATGTCAGGCCTTAGACATAAATTTTATTGCAGAAATGGATAATGGAGAGGAGATGACGACTCCACCGATCAGCCAAGCCTTTATTGAATCACCATGGTATGCTAACATCATATATGTTTTACAAAATCTACAAGCTCCTCCTGAATTATCCACAACCAGAAGCAGGTTTTTAAAAATGAAATCTTTAAAATTTTTCATACTTGACAATGCTTTGTTTTAGAGGAATCATGAAGGTATCCTTCTTAACTATTTAATGAAAGAAGAATCTGACAAGGTGTTACAAGAGTTTCATGTAGGTGACTGTGGAGGACATATTTACTGGAAAGCCACTGCTGAAAAGATTCTTAGAGCTGGTTTCTATTGGCTCACTTTGTTTTCTGATGTAAAGAAATTTGTAACCTCATGTCATAAATGCCAAATTTTTGAAGGAAAGAAAAAGCTTTTACCCCTTCCCCTGAAACCAATATCTGTTGAAGCACCTTTTCAACAATGGGGTCTTGACTTCATTAGTGAAATTCACCCACCTTTCTCTACCCAACACAAATGGATCCTCACTACTACAGATTATTTTACCAAATGGATAGAAGCCATACCATCAAGGCAAGCCACTGACACTGTTATAATAACCTTCCTTGAATCCAACATACTATCTAGATTTGGGTGCATGACCAAAATCATCACAGATAATGCAACAGCCTTCAAGTCTAGGAGAATGATTGATTTCTGTAATAAGTACCATATAACTTTGGGCCATTCCACAACTAATTACCCTCAAGGAAATGGACTAGCAAAGTCCTCAAACAAGAGTTTAGTGAATATTATCAAAAATTTGTTAGAAGACAACAAGAAAACATGGAATAAGAAGCTAGTGAATGCCTTATGGGTAGACAGGCTGACCACAAAGAAGTCTATTGGTACTAGTCCTTATCAATTAGTTTATGGAATGGAAGTTGTTTTCCCATCATCCTTGGGAACACCAGTGATGAAGCTGCTCCAAGACTTGTAGGTTGAACCGAATGACCTCCAAAGAAGAATCAACCAAAAAATTCATTTACAACAGACCAGGGAAGAAGTGTACATCAGATCTCAAGTTGTGCAAGAAATGATCAAGAAAGCTTTTGATGAAAGGACTAAGATAGAAGATTTTTACCTAGGGGACAAAGTTTTGAAATGGGATTCAAGAAGAGAGGATAAAGGTAAACATGGGAAATTTGATTTCCTATGGAAAGGCCCATATGTCATCTATGCATTCAAAGGTAATAATGCTTTCTTCCTCGAAGAAATGGATGGCACAAAAGCAAAAGGAGGACCAGTTAATGGTCGAATGCTTAAACACTACATTTAACCTAGTTACTAGTTTCACTAATCATTTGTACATATTCTATTTTTCAAAAGTCTAGAGTGGATTGGATAGTGATTCCTTGGATTTGAAGCCTAAAGAGAAGGCCCTAAGCTTCAAAGGTTTTATTGTCATAAATAGTAATAAGGCAGAAAAGTGAAAAGGGAAAAGTTGCAGAGTGACATCACATCAATTTAGAAGGCCATTAATCTACAAGTTCTTGACATTTCACCAGGAAATTCCATCCCCAAGTGGAGCCACCATTAGGTTCCTATACCAATAGGAGTCATAATTTTTGAATGGCCGAGATTAAACTTGTAATATATACATACATTTGCTTACTGCAAATGTTTTCCATATTCAAAAAATTTAAAAATGTAAAGAAGGTATGTTCTAAAAGAATAACCAAAAGAATAAAAGAATAAAAAGGTCAAAAAAGATGAAAAATATGAACTCCAAGAAAGAAAAGACCATGAAAGTGTGCAAGTCAAAATGCCACTACTATTTACTTTTTGTGCAAAATGAATGATTGTGTGCAGCTTGTAATCTTTGCCACAATCCATGATAGTCAAAATGTTTAAACTTGGCTATTTCATGTTTTAAATTTCATGTCCATAGATAGAGAATAAAATTTGACCAAACTGTTTAATCTTGGCAGATAAGTAGATTAGGTAGAGTAAATAAAGGGAGCTCAACTGTTTAAACTAAGCCCTTGGATGTAATAAGGTTAGTTTTAGATAGCTTACTATTGTAAAGAAAAAGAAAAAATGTTTGATAAGGGTTTGCTAGCTCAAATGCACCATAATAAAGAGAAGTAAAAATGGTAGGATGAGTAGATGGGTAAGTAGAAGAAAGGTTGTATAATTTTGATGATTGATTAGACAAAAGCATGTGTATCATCTTTTTCATCACAAAGTTCCAAATGTGAGTGGGCAATTAAGCATGAAATTGAAGATCAAAGGAAATTAATTGACTTCTCTCATTCACTTCACTTTTTACTTAGCTAATTTCCCACAAAAAGTTTGAAATAGCCAAAATCTTAAGTCAAAGGGGCTTAGAGCATTTTTCTAACTTCTATAGGGACCAGAACCTCGACCCAATGACATATAAATCTTAAGTACTAAAATCCCCTCATAAACGTTTACTTCCCTTCAGTTCATTCATTTTCCCTAATGAATCCCTTTTCCTAAGGTTAAAACTCTATTTTTCCTAAGGAAAAGCAAATCCCCCCCATGTAAATCCCTTTACTCTAAAAAAAACCCTCAAAAATACTTTAAGCCTAAGTTATAATGTATGTATATGAAAAACAAATCAATTACAATGATATATATTATACTTAGTGCAAATTCATTCTCATATATCTCCCGCAATTTTCATATTAACTTCTGATCTTATTTATATTTATTAATTCCCCAAAAAGCCCCCTTTTTCCCGTATATTTTATTAAATCCCTTTAAATATTAATATCCCTACCCCAAAATTTGAAATATAAACTTTACTTTATCCAACCCCGACTAATTGACATAATTAATCAATCTACGATTAATTAAAGTCAACTCATCCACCAATCATATCCCACCCTATACCTTAATCTCCACCTTAATCACACATTAAAACTAGACCGCCGCGCTTAATTGCTCTCCGGGCCCCCCTATTACCTTCCGTGCAACTCTCTCTCCCCATCACCACACGATCTCTCCCCACCACATCCGATGGCCCATGTTGATTTCGAAAGGGCTCGAAATCTGAACAATACCCCCCCGAAATGTGTTGTTTTCCGCTGGGCCCCTGATGCTATGTGTCACTCGATGAATGGAATCGGGTGCCCTCCCCCAAATACCGCCAAGAACCCAAAGGCTTTGTGAAGTAAACCACTTACCTCCAACCTACTACCCACCAAAACAGTGATTGTTCACCCCACTACGCGACAAACGGTCACTGTTCACCCATACCCGCCAAATTGACTTTCTGTGCATAAATCCAAAAAGGCCCCAAATCATTGTTTTTATCATTTTTTTTCAACTGTAAACTTCCATGCATGCACCTATGAACATTGAAAGCCGTCAACCCATGTACAATTGCACTTTGAAGATGCCAAAAGCTCCCAGATTGCCTTCCAGCCTGATTGAAGCCTTTTCAACCATTCAAAATTGCGAGTTACCCGATGTAGACCTAATCTACTCCAAATTCCAGGTATTTAAGCCATAATCCATTGAAAGCCTTGTCAATTTCTAAACCAATCACTAAGTTTTCTAAATTGAAATTAAAGAGGAACTTTAGTAACATAAAACCCATCTGGAATCTAACCACCATTTCCTTAAAAGACTGACAATTTACCTCCCCCATTCTCAAGTCCACAAGAACTGATAATGACAGCCCCAATTGCCATGGATGTCAGAGAAATTACCACTCCTCACTTGGACCTGGACCACTTTCCCCTTGCTGATAAATATTTCCAAATCAAGGACACCTCTGTCCTTGAATCCTCTATCAAATTATACTGCTGATACAAAGACCAATACCTAAACCATGCTGACAAAATAAGTCTTTGGGAGTCTAATTTGCCCAAGTATCAATTTCCTAAGGTACACAGCTTTCTAGAAATTGTCCACTATTGTCATGAAAACTACATTCCCAGTCAAAGAGTAGTGATGTCTCCTAACCAAACCATACTTTTCACCATCACTGCCGAGTCAATTAATGAAATGTTGGAACTACAATCAGGGTAAAATCTAACCCCTATTTCAATTAGAGACCTACTAGACCGATTCCCCAAGCTAACCACTACCAAACTTGCTGAGATGTTCCAAACCTTCATCAGGGAGGAAAAGCATATCCCGAAAGATCCTCCTCCATATGTGTCTACCATGTTTTCCCCATTTGGTCAGGACAGAGTAGCAATGATTTCTTGTGTTTTAGGTTATTCCACCAGTGAGTACATAGATGAAATCATCTTAGCCTCCATGTCCATTTTCTCTCCAAGACAACCCCCTACTGTCATATATGATTATGCCAAGTTCATAGCTGATAAAATGCATGACCAATTTCATAGAATGAGTAATGAAAGAGTATTCAAGTATTCTTCAATTTTGTACCACCTTTTCCTGTATTACCAAGCTGATAAGTTCCCCTTCACTCTCCAAAAGCTTGATACTAAAGATCACCCTAGGTCGGTGATTTTCTTAACTCCTTTGATCCATAAGTATGACTCACCATATCCATACACAGACTTCATAGATCTTTTTGTACATCCTGTAGTGACCATGCTGCTAGGAAGTCCTCCTCCAAGAATCAGTTCAGATATCAAGAGGATCCTGCAGCTTTCAAAACAGCACAAAGTGGGAGATTGGTACTTGTACCAAAATCACACTGAAATTAGAATCTATGGTTGTGAGTTGGCCCCATAGAAACTGCCCAGATACCTACCAATGAGGTTATTTGTTGTGGAGTACTACAGGCAAATAATCAATTCAGATGAGGTGCATTTTGTTAAAGCCAAAAAGAAGGCCCAACTCAGAATCAAAGATCAACTAGGCCCATTTGTATGTAATAGCTGAGAAGTTGGAAAAGAAGCAGAGGAAATCCTTTAGAGACTTAAACTAAAACAGAGCTTCATGTGGAGATATGATCCCTGTGACTTCATCTACAACAGAGGGCAAAAAAACAAAATGGCTCCCTACATTCACCACCAAATCCCTGAAATAGAGAAATATTCAAATCAATTGGAATGGGTGGAGAACACTTTAATGGACAGGGATAACACTAAGGTTGCAGTTGAAAATGCTCTAATTGATCTAGAGAAAAGGCTTGAAGAGGCTTCTTTCCTGCAGGTGCAAGGAGAATCTCAAGTCCAAGGAGAATCTCAAATCAAAGAAGAATCACAAGCACAGGGAACATCACAGGCACATAGTGAAACACATATAGAAGAAGAATTCCAGGTGCAAGAAGAGTCAGAACAGCTAGGCCTATTAAAGGAATTAAATCAAACAGGTATACCAGAGCCTATCATGAGTACTCGCCCTACCTTGCAAACTCCTCTCAATGAGGAGAAAAGCCTCAAAAGAAACAGGGAAGATGCCGCTACATCAGGCAAAGCAACCACATAGACATATGTAGAGACTAGCCTAGTTAAAAGGCAAAGGTTAAATCCTATCTCTGAACAGGAATTCACAAAAGAAACAGTTGCGGCCACTAGCACAGAAAGAGAAGGAAGCAGGCATGCCACTCCTTCTGGGGGCACACAAGAACCTTCCACATCTCACACACAAATGTTGGAAAGGCAATAGAGTGTTGAAGTGTCCTCATTTAGGATGCCAGCTGACAGGGACCAAGACATTAGAGAAAGGTACAAAGATATAAAAGCTAGGAATGAGAGGTTAAAAGCCCAAACTTATGCACAGTACCTAAATATGGCACCTACAAACCAGACAAGGCTTATGTCAGCCTCTGATGTGAAAGAAGGTAAAATGCAGATGACATTTGTGAAACCTACCACTCAGCAACCAAGAATAGCAGATGACTTGAAAAAGGTAGATTTTGAAGTACTGGCAAATGACATACATCCTATTGACTAGATTAAGTTGCACAAGCAGAAAGGGGAGATGATCTACTCCACCTTGACAGGGAAAGCCATCGCAACCCACTAACTGCAAAACTCCCTGAATAATATATCAGCTTCATTCCAAATGGAGAAGGCCTCTTCATAGGCCAAAGACACCAGAATCAAGTCCTTAGAGGACTTAATCATTGAGTTGGGACACGATCCTAAAGATGTAAAGGCCACTGAAAAGTTTATTAAGAAGAAGAATGATGACATAACTGCTTTGAAGAAGCAACTCAAGATTCCACCATTGCATCACCCACAGATAGCAGAAGTCCTAGAAACACAGAAAGGACAAGAAGAGCTTATGGACTTGGTCCTAAAGCTAAATGACTAGTTGAAAGAAACAGAAAAGGAATTGGACACATTGATTCAGTCCAAACAAAGTGAATTGGCCACCACTTCTACAACTGCCATTCCCACAATAACAATTGTAGTTCCTTCAACATTGGTAGCATTTTTGGCACCAGCAACTCCACCTGCCACAGCACTACCAATCACAATTGGGTCTTCAATAGTAGGTACTTCAATAGAGAAAACAACAGAGTTGGTAAAAGCCATGGAGGAAATGTCAATCCAGGCAATGGAGCTTAAAAGGCTCAAGGAGAAATTCACAAGCTTATAAGTTGAATATAAGCGTGCCCAAATACAGCAGAGAGAAGAAACATAGAAAGCCCTAAGGATGGGTGAGAAGATTAAGTTCCTAGAAAAAGATTTAACTCTACAAAAGCCATTAGGACAGACAAAGGAGATGCTCAGGGCCAATATCATTGACTCTGTCAATGATATTTGGCCATCAATTCAAGTGATATTTGAGCAAACAAAACTAGTGAAAGTGGTCACTGAGGCTATTAAGAAAGTAAGAGAAGATCTGGGAGATCAACTTGAGGATGCTAATCGACTCATCCACTTCTTGAACAGCAAGAAAATAAATGAGCTAAATGAGCTTGGTATAGAGGATAGGACTGAAGCCATCCTGGAAGTCAAAAAGGTTCTTTCTAAAAGAAACCTTATGGTCAACTTGGAGGAAAAATGCCATAACATGCAGGTGGGTATTGACAGATTCATGGCCAAGTTTCAAATTTTGAGGGATAAAGGTCTTCCCAATCATATGGTCATCCATGACAAAATTATGACCCAATTGGACTACACTGAAAGACTGAGGAAGTTGGCCAAGGAACAAGCAAGCACTTCAGGTATCAATGCCTTGCCAACAGGGAAAGTATTGTATGATACTTTAGAGAATATGTTTTTTCTAGAGCATGATGTGAAACATTTGTTTGTCACCAAGCCTAATTTTTCCAAATACACAGAGGTATACGAGGTCTATAGAAGAATGCTCAAAGTGAAATTACCTGAGGATGAATGGTGGGAAAAAATGACAGATTTACTATAAGTTACCACATTAAATCTGAAGGCAGGTAAGAGACAGATAAGCAGGGTCAAAGAGTAGCAGGTTAAAGAGTATTAGTGAAAGATGAAAGATAAAGATGATTCCAGCATACAAATATCAGCCAACAATACCACAATAAAAGTGACATCATGATGCAGTTTTCCATCTGTCTCTATCTTTGTTCTTAAAGATATTTTTATTTCCTTAATTAAATCTCAAACTATTATGAGATATTTTGTAATATTTTTTGTATAAATACTTCCCATTTCAAATTATTTGGTGTGGATTCAAAGAAATTTCTATAGACTTTTTACTCAAATCAAAGTCTTATTGTATCAAAAACTGGATTGGCTTGCTGGATCATGGAATAAAGCTCAGACATTTTACAAGATTCTTGTGTAAAGCGAAAATAACATTAAGTATTCTCTCGTGTATTATTGTTTTTCCTTATTTTTCTTAATAATCATATGTGTTTATGAAATCTAAATGTTAAACTAGGAATGATATTTTAGAATTTTCTTAATGCACTATGTCTTGACTATTTACATTCCTAATGTTTTCTGCTAAACTATCTTAGCTAGGGAATTCTTAGCTGCTCCTTAGCTTCCATAGTTTTCCTTGTGGTCTATGTAGCAAAGGATTCTTATTTACCCTTTGTTGATGATCACCCTTTGTTCCTCATTCTGACCCCAGTTCAAGGATCCTTAAGTGCCCTTCACCCTGGTTAGAAATCATTCTGTCCATCAACCCTTCATGATTTTCCTTTTGTTTTGCTAGCCTGCCCTATAAGCACTCCCTTTAATGATCTGATTCAATTATGCTATCCTTTTATTGACTCCATAGCCCAATGGCTTCAAGAAACTAGCTCTACCCATCTGTTCCTAGAATTCCACCACCCAACCAAAATCAAAACCTTGTGAACACTAAGAACTAGCCTGAAATCCCACCCGAACAAAGTTAAATATAAAGAGAGAGCCTATCTAGACTTAGGTTGGCTAGAACCTGAGTCTGAATATTGGTTTTTGGATACCTCGGATTATTACGTCTTTTGATAACTTCTAGGGAAGACTTCTGAGTGATAACACCACTCTCAATCATGAAATTAGATCAAAAGTGCTCAAAGACCATTCCTCCTACTGAATTGAAATGTAATCTTGCTGATGAAGGTACAATTGAAAACTCCTTCTAGCTATGAAAGTGGAAATTCCATTGACTCAACTTGTAAATGATAACTAATTGATTCATGAAAGGATAAAGGTTAATCTACTTGCATAAAGAAAGCTATTTTATCTTGGAAAATTCATCAAACTACCAAATCCACTTGCAGAAAGGAAGCTAATTTATCTTGCATAATTCATCACCAATCAAGATTGCATGTACCATCTACCTCGTTCACACATGCTTGTAAATCAATAACCTACTTGCATCATACTTGTGATCAAGAAACTAACTCTACTCTCTCTTCGTAGTGAAGAAAAGTAAGGGATGGATTGGCCTAGGAGCTTCCCCTTATCATAAAATCATAGCTAGGGGTCATTATTCATCTAGATAGATTGAAAGTTGAAGTGGGGATGAAAATTGATGAAGGAAGGCGATGCTACATGTTTGCTACATGTGATTACTACGGGAGGCCTGTAATACTATAGGAGGGCCTGTAATGCTATAGGAGGGAATTCGAGTGGCTTTTGAAGTTGAAAATGATGTCTTGAGGGTATGGAAAGGTGGATGGAAGTTGAAGAAAATTAAGGGAGGTTGATTTGAGCCCCTAGCCAAGATCAGGACCTCTCAGAGGTCTATCTTACACTAGGATGAGTGCTCTCAGTATACTAGGAAAAATGACTTATGAAACAAAGTTTTGGGATAAGATTTGAAGGTGAAAAGAGAAGATGAAGAAGCTCAAGATAGAAGTGGTAAAGGTGCCCTTCCCTACTATTGGGATGGGGTCCCTAGGGGCAGAATGGAAATAATTAGTCCTTTTTTTGTATACAATTTTGTAAAGATGTAAAGTCTCCGTGATTTGTGGAAGCGGAGCACATAGATGAATAAGAGTCAAAGGGGATTAGCCCCTTGTTTTAAGTAAAGTTTGAGTCAGTTTTAAGATTCACCCATGGTCCGCGGACCATGGCATTGTATGGAAAAATCTATAAATAGTTGAGACTGAGTGACAAGAAGAAGTAACTTAGATAGAGGATTGGGTTCATTGAAGTGTCTTGGGCAGGAGCTAGGGCAGGAAGGCTCTGCTTCTTGCACTTAGGTAGAAAGGAAGGCTTCATAGCTGAGTGCACGGAGGCCTAAGTAGAGTCTGCAATTGAGTGCGCGAACCCCTGCAGCTGTGTGCGCATGGAAGTTTGTCTATAATCAGTGAATTGAAGATCAATAAAGACAATTTTTCGAAGAATTACCAAGTATCTTTGTTTATCTCTACTAATGTTATATGTTGCTGATGAATGATGATGGATCCCATTTGGGATTCGAAACGTTGGTGTAAAAATTCCATTACTGTGGGTTCTCTGGTCAAAAATTCAAGAATGACATGTTTTCTGAATTAATGATTAAATGCTACACAATTGTCTTGAATTTATCTTAATAATATATGAAATGAATGCTTATCCACTTCCGTGAAGATTCTGGTGAATTATCTTATATTTTTTGACTAATTAAGTAGATCTACGTGAACTACAATTTAGGATTTATTTTTGGCACGCGTAAGTAGGTGAATTGACTGTTAAAAGTCAGCAAGGACTGATCTTGGGCCTTCGCAAAGCTGAAGGCTGCTTTAACTGAGTTGCAATAACCTGCCCTAGGAGTTTATCAATCTACACGAAGGTAGATCCAAGGCACTAAAAGACATCACACTAGTCTCTGGATGCAGAAACTTGGTTCTTGCATCCCCCCATACTGCTTCAAGTGAGACGGTAGCCTGCACTGCATGGGTTGTTACCAAAAGGGCCAGTAGTGTAATGTTTCGTTGGTTGGAACTGTTATCACTCCAAGAAACTCTCCTAGGTTGTAGCTCGGAGATGCCTGGTAACATATAATCTTCAATATTGTTCTCTGAACTATTGGAATAAATGATGGTTTGGATAAAGTTAGATAACCATTTCAGCTCTGTTTTCACTCAATACATGCATGAATGCTCTCACCAATACAAGGCTTTAGACCACTAATGCTCAATAAGTTATAAATTCAATGGGTAGATGGAGAATACTAACTATATTGGCAGATGCATATATGACCACATATGGATGGCTAGTTACAGGTAGCAAAGAATCTTGCAAATCTAATATATCAAAGCAGAGATAAGATGATAGTTTTCTGGCCTTAGACACAAAGAGAACATGAACAAACTATTCAAGTGCAAGCATAGAACAGAAAAGAGAATGGACATTGAACATATAATGGCAAAAGAAGCTTATATTGCTAGAATGAAGATGAGAATCTTGAATGAATAGAGGAGGAATAATCTCTAAGAGTTGAACCCCTATTACATCTTCGTTTCAGCTATTTATAGCCTGTTTACAATACTCCTGAGCTCTCTAGAAGGCTCAGAGTCTTAATCTGCCTGATACGCATTTTTAATTGATTCGATGCCCTCTAGGCAAGCATGGGATCAGATTTTCCTGCTTCTGATAGCAAAGTAACCACTTTTAGATATTTTTGGTTGCTTGTTGTGCTGTCTGGGAGTTCTCCTATTCTAGAGCTGCTCCATAGCATTTGTTGGTGTGGCTGTTGCACTGTCTGAGCTCCCTAAACTTCCTGTTTCAGGTTGCAGCATGTTGTGGTGTCCATGATCACCTTCTAGCCTCTGTCCCTGTCTTCTGGCCTCTGTTAGGTAATGGAAAGGGTCTGTGTGCCTTTGTTTTCTCTTTATACTGCAATCAGTGATTGTTTCTGTTATAAACAGAAAACACAGCAAATACTGAGAAATCCCTCCCTTCTCTGTCCTTTTTGGACTTCAAAGGTCTTCAAATATGATTTGATTATCTATTGGGTCCGGCCTTGCTGCCATCGCGAGTCACATTCGGCCTAGCCTGTGTATTTCCTTTATACAGTGAAATATGAAAAAAAACTAAAAAATGCAGGAAAACTGCTTTGGGCAGACTTCAAATTTCATCTATTCCACTTCCCCGACCCTTTCAGGTCCAGGCTTCATCGCAGTCGCACTAGCCAATGCTCCCTCCGTATTTTCATTATATAATGAAAATACATGAAATACATTAAGATTTGGGCTTCCTCGGACTTCAAAATATATATAGTTTTATTCTGAAACCCTTTCAAGTCCGAGCTTTATCGCATCGGCACTGTCCCCTGTTCCCTTTGTATTTCATTATAACAATGAAAATACACAAAAACACTAAAATATGGCATTCCCCGGACCTGAAATATTATATAACATCCTTCCCGAACCATTTCAGGTCCGGGCTGTATCACTATCGGTGTTGTCATGTGTTCCTTTGTATTTCATTTACATAATGAAATACATTAAAATACATTAAAAGTAGGCCTTCATGCGGACTTCAAAATTTATCAACTGTCGCATATAATTTCGTTGGGTCTGGCCCATCAGGTCGCACACATGCCCGTGCCTAGGCCTCGCCCCATGGTATAGTGTCGATGTGATACGGCGATGCGATCCGATCACAATTGCTGATCGCTTAATGCTTTGGCCTTATATATATATATATATATATATATATATATATATATATATATATATATATATATATATATATATATATATATATATATATATATAACACAACATATTTTTCCTGCTGATGTGACCCGCCGATCCGATCATCAGAGATCACTGATCGGTGGTGTCCTATGCCCCTCTGTAAGTCCTCCTCTGTGATAGCGCTGATTGTGATTAGCCATTTAGAGCTAGGTTGTTGATTGGCCAAATCTAACGGATGTTGTGCCTCGATTGTTAGAGCCTCTGATATGTAGTTTTTCACTGATTTTTTTGTGTTTTGGCCTGCCAATAGTGTTTCCCTCCTACACTAGTTCTGATTTTTGAATGATCTTTAAGCAAATGCTGAATATTTCAAGCCCACTAATGGAATTATTAGCATTTTTTAAGCAAATTTGGAGACTATAAGAGCCTATATGGATCCATTTGTGGGCCTTTTGCCAACAAGGCTAACACTGGCTCCTTCTGGGGATGAAATCCTCCCTGTGAGGTTTCAAAGATCAATGCCCTTCCTAAAAAACAAAGTCAAATATTCATTCTAGTGTTCCATTGGGCATGGAGTCTATCTGGTAATGAAATAAAAACTGGAGAAACATATTTACGATGAAAAGGCTGCAAAGCCTTAAACGAAATAAAGTTTCAAGAACCACCCATTTATTGGGCTACCAAAAGTATCTCCTCTTTCCAAACTGTGCAGAATGAATGTATTGCTTTGCTGAATTTGAGCAATGATAAATGGACCTGTCCATAAGGAGTCAAACTTGCCATGATTACCTTTCTTTTCCTTAAATGCATCCCATTTAAGCACCCAATTGACAACTTGGAAATTGTCCACTTTTTCCTTCATGTCAAAGGTTTCTTTGATTTTCTTCTGATGAGCTTTTGACTTCTCAACCAGTTGCTCTTTGATCTGTTGTAGTTCAACTAGGTTATTCATTCTTCTTACCATATCATTCTCTTCATCTTCTTCTTGCAAGAACTTAGCCACAGGGATAATGAGTTGGATGGGGAAAACAACATCAGTGCCATAAACCAATTTGAATGGAGAATTCCCTATGGACTTTTTGATGGTAGCTCTATCAGCCCATAGTACAAACTTTAGCTTGGAATCCCAGCTCTTTTTTTTGTCCTCTAACAACTTTTTGATTACCCTTACCAGACTTTTGTTAGATGATTCTGCCAGGCCATTTCCTTCAGGATAATATGAGGTAGAATGCACCACTTGAATGCCCATGGATTCAGTCATGTCCACCAATTCTTTTTCCTTGAAAGATGTTGCATTATCAGTGACTAGTTTGGTTGAGCAACCAAATCTAGTGAAAATATTCTCATTCAAGAACTTTATGACAACTTGACGATTGGCATTCTTAGTGGGTATAGCCTCAATCCACTTGGTGAAATAATCATTGGCTACTAAGATCCATTTATGTTGGCCACTGGAATGTGGGTTGATCTCACCTATAAAGTCCAAGCCCCACTACTAGAAGGGACCATTGACATGTATTGGCTTCAAGGGCAGATATTTTAGTTGCTGTCTTCCTGTAAACCTCTGGAACTTGTCACAAGCTTTTACAAAAGAAAACACATCAGAAAACAGAGTAGGCCAATAATATCCAACCCTCAATATTTTGTGAGCTGTGGTTTTCCAATAATGATGCTCTCTGTAGATGCTAGAATGGAACTGGTATATGACTTCCACGGATTGTTCTTTATCTAGAAACCTCAAGAGGATTCCTAATGGGTCTTTCCAATAAAGTACATTTTTATCAATGTAGAATTTAGCTGATCTAAGTTTAATGGCATGAGCTTGACTTGACCTAAGTCCTGGAGGGACTTCTAGCTTTTACAAAAAATGAACTATGCTGTAATACCATTCACATGTGGCTAGATTTTCAGCCAAATACTGATTCTTCTTTTCTCTTCTGCTGCTCCCTCTGCCTGCTCATAATCTGAATTTAGACCCATGGAATTTATATCTAACAAGATGCAATTTTCTTCAGCCATAAGTTTAACCAAGCCCTAGCCTTTGACAAGCTTAGTGGGCTTCACCTCTATGTTAAACTCTATGAATTTGGCAATCCATTTAGCCCTCTTCCCATCAATATCCCATTGAGTTAAGACATATTTTACTGAAGCTGAAGGTACATATGCAACTACTTTGGAATGCAAAATATAAATTATGAATGCCTTTAAAGATTTTATGAGAGCATAAGCTTTCTTTTCAATAAGGTCATACCTTAGTTCAACATCCCTTAAGGTTTTGCTGAAAAAGGCCACGGGGTGCTCTATGCCTTCATCATTTTTCTGCAATAGAACTGCTGCAAGTGTATCATACAAGGCAAAAGAGAAGATACAAAACTCCTTTGTGTAATCTGGGCTAATTAGAGTGGGAGCTTCCATGATAGCTTGCTTGATGGCTTCAAAAGAGCTTCTTGAAGCATCGATCCATTTTATTTCTTCTCCTTTCTTCAGCATGGAAGTGATGTGCTTTACAAGCTCTGCAAAGTTTGGAATGAACCTCCTTACGAAGTTAATCTTACCCAAGAAGGATTGGATGTTCCTTTTTGACCTTGGGATGGATAATGTCTGAATGGCTTGAACCCTTGCTGAATCAATCTTCACACCTTCAGCAGAAACAATATGTCCCAGAAGTTTGCCTTCCTCTAGAGCAAACTGTGACTTCTTTGGGTTCACTGAAATTACAAACTATCTGCACTTTAGGAAGACCTTCTTCAAATGTTGTAAATGGTATTTGTGACTACTGGAGAGGACTGTTATGTCATTAAGATAAATAAGGACAAACTTGTCCTTCTCTCCCATGAAGGCTGTGTCCATGGCCCTATGAAAAGTAGCTCGAACATTTATCAGTCCGAAAGGCATCTTGGAGTACATGAAAGTGCCCCAAGGAGTAGTGAAGGCAATCTTTTCCTAATCATCAGGATGTACAACAATATGACTGTAACCTGAAAATCCATCTAAGAAATTCATGACTCTAGCCCCTGAAACTCTTTGCAGCAAGTGTTCCATCTTGGGCAGGGGATAGTTATCTTTTTTAGAGCACTTGCTCAGATTTATGAAGTCAACACAAAGCCTGATTTCTCCATTTTTCTTTCTTATTACCACAAGGTTGGCTATCCACTTTGAATACCTTAGGGGAACTATGATTTTGGCATCCAATAGCTTCTTGATTTCTTTCTCAATCAAAGGTAATAAGAGAGGGCTGATAGGCCTTAATTTTTGCTTAAAAGGGGTGGTGTTCTTTTCGAGTGGGATCCTATGCTGAATGATGTTCATATCATAGGTTTTGAGATCACTGTATTCCCAGGCAAAAATATTAGCGAATTGCTTCATGAGGGTGCAATACTTGGAATTTTGGGCAGAGGACAATTGAGTGGACATATTTATGTATTTCAGATGGGCTAGGCTCCCTATATTATGTTTATAGACAACAATCTCATTCTCTGTTTTGGTCAGCTTATATGATACATTGTTTTGGTCGAACAACTTCTTTAGAGGCACTAATCACTTTGGTATATGGTTACGAGGCAGCTAGACAATGCTTCCTCGGTCGATTTTGATTTTTAGCTTGAACTAGCCGCATTCTCCCATGACTTCATTTTCCTGATCGATGTGTGTTTCAGAAAATTCCTCAATGACTTGCAAAAACCTGTTAATTTCTTGATCGTCTTAAAAAAGTCTCCAATATTTGACATTGTTAGGCAGAGACGGTCTGTATTTTACCTAAACTTCATATGTCAATTTCGGAGGCAAGGGAGGAATACATGTGCTAGCAGACACAGCAAGGGAGTCGGCAAGTTGATTCTTCATTCTTGGAATATAAGAAATGGTGAAATCATTAAAATAATCCTTAAACCTCCATACCTCATCTCTATATGCCTTTAGCCTTGATGATTTGCTTGGAATGCTTTATTTACGTGTTGAATGATGAGGTCTGCATCTCCAAACACTTTCAGGCCTTTGATACCCATTTCTTTAGTAGCACTTAAGCCCAGAATCAAAGCTTCGTATTCTGCTATGTTATTTGTGACCTGAAAGGTTAATTTGAAATATAAATGGATGTATGCCTATGTTGGGGACACAAGGACTACACCTACCCTAGCAGCTTCTCTAGAACAAACCCCATCGAAGAACATGTCCCAAATCTGTGGGCCCTCTTCTTCAGTGATTTGGAAAGCTGGTTTTTTAAGCCGCGTGGAGGCCAACAAGGATTTTTCAATATGGAGAATACATGCTCTAAAATTAGTGTCAACAGCATAGATGGGATGATTAGTAGGGTTCTTCTCATCGCTGATGATATAAGCCAACTGCGCCTCTCTGTATAATCTCTAGCTATCCTTCGAAAACTGGGACAGTAGCATAGGACAGATCATTTTGTAATGATCCACCTAATCTCTTGATCCAACCTCTGGAAAGTAACATTCCAAACTTGGGGGGTACATCAACAACCACAATATCCATGATCATGATTTTCATAGGCAGTTGAGACAAAGTGATGGCTAGGCCCTTGATTAATCCTAGACATTTCACTTTTCTAGAGTCAAAAGAAAACAGGTCATGATAAGGCTTAATGATGTCAAGACCCAACTCATCCATGATAGCCTTGGGCATTAGATTATGGCTGGCTCCAGTGTCCAAAAGGCAGTTGTGAAGGATTTTTTCATGAATAGTCAAAGAGACATAGAATGATGGGGAGCCATCTTCACAATTTTCAATCATTGGGCTAAGAATAACAACTGGGTTGTCATCTTGTAGATTTACATAGTCAGTGGAGGCTTGGATCGCTTTAGGCTCAAGGGCCTCAAGGATTGATCTTTTGAAGGACTCATTCTTCACTAGTTCAATTAGAGGCATAGGTATTCTTAGCTTCTGAATTTTTTATTGAAAACTGAAAGGAGAAGGAGACTTGTCAAGGCCTCTTAGCTCATGAGCTGGAGCTTTGAGGATGATGGGATCAACTACCAGTTGCTTTTGCTTATTTGCTTGCTATACTGTAGGGATAAAAACTCTTTGAACAAGAGTTTCCTTGGCATTATTTATCTTTGACCTCAAATTATATCTTTGCTAATCTACAGTTTGTAGAATAGCTTCACCATCCCATTCTTGGCTGATCTGGTCATTGCATAATGACTTTTCATAGGCAGCTGAGGTCAGAAAGGAAGCATTTCCTTTGTCTTCCAGACAATGGATCTCATCATCTTCTTCAAACTACTCTTCTTCCATGACTGCATTCTGAAAAGGAGCCTTCACCCTTTGGTCTTCATTTGCATCTTTGTTTCTTTGCAAAATCTGCAACTGCTCATTTGTTCTTCTATATGGGTTTGGATTTGGGTTTCTTGGGGAAAAGGTATTAGGAATTCTTCCTTTCCCCAGGTGTTGGTCAACCTTCAATTTAGAGATTCAGAGGCTAATGACTCGATCATTTTGGTCATTTTGTCTATCTTAGGATCAGAGGATGATGAAGACTCGCCCCTTTGTCTTCTTCTATCAACATTTCCCTTGAGCTTCTCTACAGCCATGATGTTTGATTCCACTTCCAAGGCTACATCCTGCATGTTATCCAAATTAGCACATTGCTTCTCTCTCAATAGTAGGCAGAAGTCAAAATCAAAAGCATTGGCATAGGTGAGTTTAGCAGAGGTAGTAGTGGGTTTTACTTCAGCTGGTATCTTGCTATACATACGGTTAAACCTCTTATTAAAATCAAACAACAACTCACCATTTTCCCTCTTTAAGTTCCCAAACTTAGTGTGGTAGTAGAGGAGATCCTTCTTATCCCCCCAATGTTTTAGGAATGCATCATCTAAAGCTTCAATATCTTCTATAGATCTTGGGGTTAGTTCTCTGAACCATTTTATAGCCTGTCCATCTAGGCTTTGGACAAAGACTCTCATCCACACATCATCTTCACTAATGTCCAGATTATCAACATAGCTATAGAATGAATTAAGATGTTCTTCAGCAGTAACACCTTCAGTCCCAGTGAACTTAGACCTATATTTCTGATATTCTCCAGTAGGCATGGCATTCAAAGGAGTGGGTAGTATTAGAGGTCCATACCTAGCAGCTATAATTCTTTCCATTTTGGTAGGTGATTGTGGTCTTGCCATAGCTGTGGTGGCTAAAAGAGTACTGGTAGTCTGAATAATAGATGGCTGAGGAGTGACTGACAGGACTAAAGGAGTATGATGGATAGGAGGTGAGGTTTCCTTTGGGCTTAAAGCAAAAGGAGAACCTAAAGAATAAGGAGCTTTCTGAATCTCTGAGAGTTTTTCTTCACTGCTAGTATTAGATGTTATACTCTCAACATGTATTTGTTCTATTACAAGCCTTTCTTGAAGAGATATAGAAGATATAGTTGAACCCCTATTACATCTTAGTTTCAGTTATTTATAGCTTGTTTACAATGATCCTGAGCTCTCTAGAAGGCTCAGAGTCTTAATCTACCTAATACACATTGTTAACTGATTTGATGCCCTCTAGGCAAGCATGGGATCAGATTTTCCTACTTTTGACAGTAGAGTAACTGCTTTCAGATATTTTTGGTGGCTTGTTGCATTGTCTGGGAGTTCTCCTATTCCAGAGATGATCAATAATGTTTGTTGGTGTGGCTGTTGCGCTGTCTGAGCTCCCTAAACTTTCTGTTTCGGGCTGCAGCATGCTGTGGTGTCCATGATCACTTTCCAGCCTCTGTCCCTATCTCTCGGCCTCTGTTAGGTAATGGAAAGGGTCTGCATGCCTTTGTTTTCTCTTTATACTACAATCAGTGACTGTTTCTGTTATAAACAGAAAACACAGCAAATACTGAGAAATCCCACCCTTATTTGTCCTTTTCAGACTTCAAAGGTCTTCAAATATGATTTGATTATCTATTGGGTCTGACCTTGCCACCATCGCAAGTCACATTCAGCCTAGCCTGTGTATTTCCTTTATACAATGAAATATGCAAAAACACTAAATAATGCAGGAAAACTGCTTTGGGCGGACTTCAAATTTCATATATTCTGCTTCCCTGACCCTTTCGGGTTCGGGCTTCATCATAATCTCACTGGCCAATGCTCCCTTCGTATTTTCATTATACAACGAAAGTACATGAAATACATTAAGATTTGGGCTTCCTCGGATTTCAAATATATATAGTTTTATTCTGAACCCTTTCGGGTCCAAGCTTTATCGCATCGGCGCTGTCCCCTGTTCCCTTTGTATTTCGTTATAACAATGAAGATACACAAAAACACTAAAATATGGCATTCCCTGGACCTAAAATATTATATAATATCATTCCCGAACCCCTTCTGGGTCTGGGCTGTATCACTATCGGAGATGTCATGTGTTCCTTTGTATTTCGTTTAAACAACGAAATACATTAAAATACATTAAAAGTAGGCCTTCATGTGGACTTCAAAATTTATCAACTATCGCATATAATTCCATTGGGTCCAGCCCATCGGGTCGCACACATGCCCATGCCTAGGCCCCGCCCCATGGTATAGTGCTGATGCAATACAGCGATGCGATCTGATCGCAATTGCTGATCGCTCAATGCTCGGGCCTTATATATATATATATATAACACAGCATATGTTTCCCATTGATGTGACCCGCCAATCCAATCATCGGAGATCGCTGATCGGTGGTGTCCTATGCCCCTTTGTAAGTCCTCCTTTGTGATAGCACCGATTGCGCTTAGCCGCTTAGATCTGGGCCGTTGATCGACCAGATCTAACGACTGTTGTGCCTCGACTGTTAGAGCCTCTGATATGTAGTTTTTCATTGATTTTTCAGTGTTTTGGCCTCCCGATAGTGTTTCCCTCCTGTGCTAGTTCTGTTTTTTGAATGATCTTTAAGCAAATGGTGAAGATTTCAAGCCCATTAATGGACTTATTGGCATGTTTTTAAGCAATTTTGGAGACTATAAGAGCCTATATGGATCCATTTGTGGGCCTTTTGCCGGCAAGGCTAACAGGCGCAACTAATTCTGAACCTGGGTCAGGACCCCCTAATCCAACATCTACAGATCAACATAGCCCTACAATCAATCACATTAATGCACCCATTTATCATTAACAAAATGAGACAACTTATGATGGAAAAGGTGAGCTAAATTTAAATCATGTCTAGTTTATGCCATAACATTGATCTAATCACTAAACTGAATTCTAAGATACAAAAATAAAATGTAAAACATGACAACTAACATGTTCGAAAATTATATATTACAAAGAAATGGTACACATAAAATATTGCAAAAACACAAACACGGAAAACACATAAAACAAGAGAGACACAGATATACGTGGTTCACCCAGTTTGGGCTACATCCACAGAGAAACAACAAGTCCTTCCTTTTATATTATCCAACAAAATGAAGAGACACAACCTACAACAGATCCACTATAATTTCCTCTTCGCTCTCACATAGTCTGGACTCTTTTCTTCTCGCTCAGAATACACATATACACAACTACAATACAATTCCATCATATATAGTGAGAGGTTTCCTTCTAGGGAAAAAAAACCTAAATTAAACATAACTTCTACCATCAGACCATCCACCTAATGAACGAATCAGATTGACTATGAAATTAGAATATTTTACAAGGCAAATTTAGATCTTCTTTTAGCTTTAGGGGCGTTGCCCCTTAACTGCTGCCACCCTGATAGTGATTAAATGGGCGGTGTTTCTTCCTTATTAGTAACTAGGGTCCTACGTGATGATACCTATGAATAAAGAAGATAATCAGGCTCCACACCCAACAATCTCCCCCTTGGAGAATGATTATAGCAACTCCACCGCTGCTTGATTTGTTGGACAATGCTTCCACTTTGGACCTAGTTCTTTCTCATCATCATCATCATACTTGATGGCCAATTGAAACCGAGAAGAATCTCAATTTCTCCCTAGTTACAACTTTTCTTAACATATCTACAGGATTTTGGCTAGTGTATATCTTTTCCAACTTCAACTATCCATCTTCCAACACTGACTATATCAAATGGTACTTGAACTATATATGTTTAGTCTTGGAATGAAATGTTGAGTTCTTTTCAAGATGAATGGAAGTTTGGTTATCATTGTATAACCTTCCCATCTCCTGTTTCTTACCCAATTCATCCATAAACCTTTGTAACCAAATCATTTCTTTACTAGCCTCTATAGAAACAACATACTTTCCTTTCGTTCGTTGAAAGTGCTACAACACTATTAATTTTTGAAACCCAACTGACAATTGTTCCACCAATAGAGTACACATATGTTGTGGTTCTCCTCCTGTTATCTCTATCACCTTCCATATATGCATAAACATATCCTTGTAAAGCAATGTTTGAACCACTAAAGCATAATACTTGATTTGTGGTACCTCTCAAATACCAAAGAATACACTTCACTACCATCCAATGTTCTTTTCCTCTATTGTTCATGTAACTTCTTACAACTCCCACTACATGTGCAATATCAGGCCTTGTGCAAATCATTACATACATTAAACTTCCAACTATTGATGCATATGGAAATTTAGACATATATTCCATCTCTTCCTAAGTCTTGAGACACATCTCCTTACTTAGTTTGAAATGGCTAGCCAAAGGTGTAGTAACTAGTTTTTCATTCTACATATTAAATATTTCCAACACCTTTTGTACGTACTCACTTTGAGACAATGTTAATTTGCAATTTTTTCTATCTCTAGTTATTCTCATACCTAGGATTTGTTTTGAGGCACCCAAATCCTTCATTGCAAATGAATTTTCCAAGTTTCCTTTGAGAACATTTATTTCTTGCATGTTAGACCCTGCAACAAGCATGTCATCTGCAAACAATAACAATATAATATAGCTGCCATCATTTTTCCTTTTGATATAAACACAATGATCTGAGTGACATCTAGTGTAACCTTGTTTAGACATAATCCTGTCAAATTTTAGATACTACTGCCTTGGAGCATGTTTTAGGCCATACAAGCTCTTCTTCAACCTACACACTAGTTTTTCCTTCCCTTTGACCTCATACCCTTGTGGTTGTTGCATATAGATCTCTTCCTCCAAATCCCCATGGAGAAAGGTCACCTTTACATCTAACTGCTCAAGATGAAAATCTTTTGTTGCTACTAGACTTAAAATAGTTCTGATTGAAGTCATTTTAACAACCTTAGAAAATATTTCATCAAAGTATATACCTTTCTTTTATTCAAACCCCTTCACCACAAGTCTAGATTTATATCTTTTTCTATCTCCATCTTCTTCCTTCAACTTGTAAATCCATTTATTCTACAATGTTGTTTTACCTACAAGAAACTTGACTAATTCCCAAGTCTGGTTATGTAGCAAGGATTCCATCTCTTCTTTCATGGTTGGCTCCCACTTTTTCCTAGTTTCTACCTGCATTACTTCTTCAGAACATTCTGGTTCACCAAAATCAGTCAACAATACATAATATAATGAAGGAGAGTATCGTTCAAAGGGTCTACTTATCCCGGTAGATATTCTAACACCACTTCTAGGTGTTTGAGGTGCACGTTGTAGTTGTGGTTTTTTTTATTGTTGATCATTGTGATTGTCAGGCACCTTTACTCTATGATCTCATCGAGCACTATGTATTCTCTTTTTTCTTTTTCCTGCTTCTTTTCTTGCATATGATCCTTATACAATACCTTTTCATCGAATATGACTTCTCTACTCCTACTTTATTTTTTATTTTCATAATCATATAAGCAATAACGAAAATCATTAACAACATATCCAATAAAGGTACATTTCTTTGATTTTTCCTCAATATTTGTTCTATTTTCTTTATTAATGTGGACAAAGGATTCACAACCAAAAGTCTTTAAAAATGAGTAGTTTACCTTTTTACTTGTCCATGCCTCCTATGGAATACCACCATCCAAGGAACTTGAATGCGCTCTATTTATTAGATAAAAATAGTATCTACAATATCTGCCCAAAATTGTAGACAATCCTGCATGAAATCTCATGCACCTTGCATGCTACATGATTGTCTAGTTCATCCTTTCTAACACACCATTTTCCTGTGGTGTTCCTAGAACTATCTTCTCTTTTTGAATTCCATGCTCTGAATAGTACTTATCAAACTCTTTGCTGCAATATTCACCTCCATTGTCTGATCTGAGACACTTCAACTTATTTCTTGTCTCATTCTCAACCAAAGCTTTCCATTTCTTGAAAGTATCAAATACATCAAATTTATTTCGAATACAATAGATCCAAGTTTTCTTGTTTGTATCATCACTAAAAGTAACATAATAGTGAGAACCACCGAGAGATGATACCTGAGCAAGTCCCCATACATCTGTATGCACACGGTCTAATTTTTCGGACTTCTTTTCTTTACCAACTATGAGAAATATGTCTCTCTTATGTTTTACATAAACACAATTCTCACAGAAATCTGAATCAACATGCTTCAAACCTGGCAACAAATTTCTTGAGTGAATAATCTAACTCCCCTTCTCACTCATGTGCCCAGCCTATGATGCAACAATGTTGTATATGCTCCTATAGAGGTTAAATCATTAACAGAATTAGAGATACCATTGCATAAATACAATGTACCAACCTTTTCTCCTTTTGCTATTACCAGGGCTCCTTTCGTGACCTTCCAGGTTTTATCTATAAACATAGTTACACAACCTTCACCTCCCAGTTGCCTTGTTCAAATTAGATTTTTCTTCAGATACTTAACATTCCTTACCTCCTTAAATATCCATTGGTTTCCATTCTACTATTTTATGAAAACTTTACCCATTCCAATGATTTTACAGGGTTTATCATCACCCAAATGAACTTGTCCAAAATATCCTTGAACATAATCATGAAAATGTTTCCTATCAGGTGTCGCATAAAATGAGGTCCCTCAATCTACCTCCTAGCAATCAATAATATTTTCTAATGAAATAATCGAAGCATCTTGAAACACATCACTTATCACATTTGCTTCATTATTATTTTCGTGATGCGCGTCTCTTTCTTTTTCCTTCTGAGACTTACAGTCTTTCTTTAGGTGTCATTTATTACAACATTTCCATTGCACTATCCATGATCTAGACTTGGATCTTCCTTTCCTTGACTTACTGTGATATCCTAGGCTCTTTCCTCTTTCCATTTTTCTTCCCCTAGTATTTGCAGTCAAATAATTACCTGATGTCTCACCAGAGCTTTTCCATTGCATTTCCTCACTAAGGATAGCACCAACTACATCATCAAACTTTAAAGAACTAGATCCAGAGACAGAGTTAATAATGGCCATAACTAAGCCATTCCAACTTTATGGTAATGAACATAGAAATAAGAGATCCCTAACTTCATCATCCAAATTTACCCCTACAAAACTTAACTGACTGGTAACTGTATTAAATTCATTTAAATGACCAGCAAAAGATCCACCTTTTGACATCTTCATATTAAAGAAATGCTTCTTAATAAATACCTTATTTAAGTTTGAGGGTTTTTCATATAGTTTGGCCAATGCCGACATTAAACCCTCTGTTGTCATTTCCTTTGAAATATTAAAGGCTACCGACATTGCTAGGCACAACCGTATTGTTCCAAGTGCCTTTTTGTCGAGAATCTCCCATTCTTTGTCTGTCATACTTGTCGACTTCTTTGTTTTTCTACTCAATGGTAGGTATAGATATTTCTTATACAAATAATATTCCATATGCATCTTCTACAACTGGTGGTTTTGGCCGTTAAATTTCTTGACCCTAAACCTACCATCTTCTACCATTTCTCCCACTCGAACTAGGAATCCTTCTCTCTTGCGAGTTTATCAACCAAATAGACCTTTGACATTGATACCGATTGTTAGAAAACTATATATTATATACCAATGGTACACATAAAATATTGCAAAAACACAAACACAAAAAATGCATAAAATAAGAGAGACACAGATATACATGATTCACCCAATTTGGGTTGCTTCCATGGATAAATAACCAGTCCTTCCTTTTATATTATCCAACAAAACGAAGATATACAACCTACAACAGATCCACTGTAATTTCCTCTTCACTCTCACATTGTCTCCTCTCTTTTTCTGGCTTAGAATACACATATACACAACCGCAATACAATTCCCTCATATATAGCGAGGGGTTTCCTTCCAGGGAAAAAAACCCTAAATTAAACATAACTTCTACTATTAGACCATATGCCTAATGAACGTCTTAGATTGACTACATAATTACAATATTTTACAAGGAAACTTTACATCTATTTTTAGCTTCGGAGACACTAGCCCCGAACCCCCACCACCTTAACGAAAATTAAATGGGAGGCATTGCCACCCTGTTAGGAAGTGAGGTCCAACATGGAAATACCTTTGAATAATGAAGATAATCAGACTCCACACCCAACATAACATTAATCTACTTCCAATAAATCCTAAACACAATATCTTTGGATTGTTGTTGTGAATCCTTCCACTCATTCTCCCACAAGAGAGGTGATGTAGAGGCTTCAACCATAGGTTTTTATAGCTTAATCTCAACTAAAATGAAATAAAATATGAACTTCTTAGAATCAAGAAGAAACATAAGTGCAAAAGGAGGGACCAAATCCTATGGTTTGGGCCCAAACCCAAGGGTCTCGGCCCTCTGAAACTAACTCGGATGCAGATTACAATCCAAATTCTCATTATCAAAAAGTGCAGGTCTCATACATCACATAAAAGTTTTAAAGCAACAATGTCAAGCTTCAAGCTCAATAGCTACACCTAGCTGAACAAAAAAAATTGTATCCTAATGAGATTTTTTTCTTATTTATCTATACAAAAGGGTATCTGAAGCATCTCCCTTGAAAGTAGGAGTGATTCCCTCCTTGATCTTGAAAATGGTGGATCTTGTCCCTCTTGAGATTCACTTGGACTAGGACTCACTTGGCTACCAATGAATTTGAACTCGTGAGAGAGGATATTGTGATCCCATGCCGAATTTAGGGAGTTAAGGAGGTGGAAAACCCCCCTATATTCTATCCTAGTTGTCTCCATCAAGCCCCTACATAGTAATAACCTCAAAAATGCTTATTTTTCTGACAATTAAACCACATCAAGCCACATACTATGAAAAATACCTTTTACTCCTCTTACTAACCATAATATAACAAAAAATGTTAATTAATGTGAGAGAATGATAGTTTTAACGATGGAGGATGGAATAATGATCTTCAAACTATACCTATTGATGGGACTCATCATCACCCCCCTACTGAAGGTGTTTCTCATCCTCTGAGAAACTCAGTCATCCATGTGAAGCTCATTCATGGCTCTGGTATCCTCCTAGACATCCAAAGGCTTCTCAAATGGTGTGCCCTCTTGTGTGTAAAAACCAATATTCCTTTCTATCTTTGTCCACTCTCTCTACTCTTCTTCTTCACCTCTTCCTTCTTACAAGCCTAGTAGCAAGGGTCGACTAAGTTTGAGTCCTATCCACCTAATTTCCATCCCCTGCATGATCCTCTTTTACAAGGCTGTTCTCTCCAAGACATTCATTATCCTTTCAGGAGAGTGATATTATCTTATTTGTAGGTTGTGGGTTAAGTCATGCCATCTTCTATAGCAGGCTTGCAAACTTTTTGTTCCCAGCATTCTAAATGTGTCTTCAAAGTGTAGAATGGCTTTCTCTTGGGTAGAAATGTATTTGGTTGCTAAAGCAACATCATTGGAGATGAGGCTATGATTTCTAATGATAGCCTTATGGCTCACTATCTCTAGTATAATATACAATGGTTCCTTCTCCTCCTTTTCCATTACCCTTTTCACCTCATCATCTCTTGTCTCCTCATGAGTCATCCAAGATACTAAATCCATCAGTTGCATACCATACAATCTTGAATTGGGATCTCAACAATTCATATTTTTCAAAGTGAGATTGGGCATATAAAATTCAACTAATTTTTCCATAACCTCCATGTTATTTTGGTTTCAAAACTAAATAAACTACATGTAGTCCTGAAAAGGTAGATATCCATATTGTGCTAGACTTTTGATTTGGAATTGCAACCATTATTCCTTGAGAAAGAGGTCATAAGACTTTGAATGATGCCCGAATTGTAGGGCTTTGTTATACAGCAAATTGATCCCCTCATCAGATCAGAGGGAAAAGACATGATAGCTGAATCAAAGACCAAGATCACATGCCTTGTTTCCACACTAACGTTGGCTATGCACTGACAACCTGCTTTATAAAGCTTCTCTGCAAGCCTAAGGGTGCGTTAATGACCCAACTAAATCTAGTTGCTAGTTCGGGAATAATGTTAGTGGACCCTAATGAAGTTCTAACGGTCAAAGGAGTGAATTGACTCATAAATATCTAGATATTTGCTCCTAGACCTACTCAAGGAAAGCAATGAAACATCTCAAGTTTGACCTATTTGGGGGATTTCTAATCCTAATGAAGGAGGCAAATGGGAAAGAGCTGAAAAGCATGGCAACTTCATTGCTTTTACCCTAAGGAACTCATGGAGGAACTTGGCAACCCTAACTCAATTGCTACATAAGCAAAGCTAGGGATATGGTGATAGAGGTCAAATCATTTGAAAGGATAGCATACTTGATTGTCGAGCATTGTCTCAAATCATAAGAAGTTGGTAAGAAGAGAGAGAGAGAGAGAAGTTGGAGGGGTAAGGGAAGGCTGATGCAACAAATGGTTGTAATCACTCTTCTGACATTAATATAGAACTACAGTTGTACTGTCTACTCCGTGGTGTTGGTACTATCATTCGTTCATTTGTTTGTCCAATACCTTTTAGCATGAATAGCTTAGTTATGTGTAACTAGATGTTCTTTTATGTATTCATGTATTAGTCATCAGAGTTGTATGTTGTGATTATGCTTGTCTCTTCTATGTGCAAGGCTTGATCTGGAGCCAGCTCAGGGGACTTCCACCTAGTTGCATTGTGCTCTCCAGCAAATCTACGCGGAGGCTTGAGGTAATCTATTTGTCCTAGTTTGATAGTTAGTTATTATTTATGAACATGCATGTAACTTTGTGACGGTTGTAGATAATCTTACAGTCTACCAAAGGTCCTCAGAAGACCTTTGAGGATATATTCATTCCCCATACACCGTGCATTTTATCCTACAGTAGAATTAGCGACTCCACTGGGGACTATACATCTAGTTCCTGGTTTACCTGGATAGTTCTTAGTTTCCTCCTCCTTTTAAGACCTCCCTATACTTCTACATTCCCTTTCTAACCCACCAAAACCTTGTTGCATTTTGCCTTCACATATTCTTCTTTGAATCTGATCCAAGAAGCTCTATTTTGAACTATTTTCCCACACTAACGTAGGTTAGCAGACTACATAGTAATTTATAAAGCACTTTGTCTGCACACACAGAGTGTTAGTGGACCTAGTAACTCTCTGTGGCCACTACTATAGAGCATTAGCCTCCCAAAATCTTGATTTCTAGCTGTGTCTGCAAATCCAAGGGGATAGGAAGCTTGTTCATGGACTGAAAGAGGATCTGCTATTGCATTTTGTTAGCAAGATAGGTGTCCTAGTTTATTTATTTTAGGAAATAAGTTGTTTTTTCTTTCCTAAAAAAGTTTTTATCAAAGAAAAAATCATCAATTCTTTTATTCATTCTTTTGTTTATCTAGTTAAAAGCTACTTTATTTTGGTTTCAAGTAGTTGTTAGGAAAGCATTGGAAAGATTTCTATTGGTTATGCATGTGTTATAATGACTAAGATGCATGGAACAAATATGAATATGTGAAAGACACTCACCTGTAGAATACAACTTGTTTTCATCGAATTGAATATTTTTTAAAAAGCATTGTCTTGTGCATGATTTTTGAGTCAGAGTCCCATCACATTTCATACGTCAACTCCCCTACCGAAGACAATAAAAAAGTACACATAAAATTTACCTAAAATCAATCAGTAAATCTTTATTGAGCAAACAAACATTAGTTCAGGCTAGGACCTTGGGATAGGCAGTGTGAGGAAACTGCCCAAGATTGAAAACCAAAACTAGTGTCATTAAAAGGAGAAAAAATTCCTTCTGCATTCATAATACCAGGACCACTCCAGTCAAAGCGGAGCTAAATATAAGACAACATTGGACTGCAAGTGAAGGTGTCCCACCTTCGCTTGCAAATCCTTTGGGTATTCTGCGTATTGGGGGTCCCTTCGGGGATTTTGGAGCAACTATGTTCCCCCTGGTAGTGTCTGTGATCTGAGGTATCCTTAGTGGCCAAGCTTTTAGGGACTTACATAAGGTGACAGGGGCGAGTTGCCCTGGTATCTGACATAGATGGACCTACTCTGGCTTAAGTTTTTGGGAGGGTGCTCATCTTCACGAGAGTACTTGGCCCCTCAATCTGAGGTTTGGGCAAAGCTCTAGAGTAATTGTAACTATACATTTGGCCAGCCCTCTCTGTTATTCATTGTGATACTGGGTTTCATCTCTAGTGATCAATGCTTATCAGATAGGGTCATTTCCCTCTGTTTGCTAATTGATAAACTTAGTGTATTTTTTATATTTTTAGGTACCCGTGTGCTATCATTGAGACTTTAACAAATATCACAATAAAATTTATTGATAAAAATTAACGGTCACCATGGCTACATCTAGCCCTCGTCGTCAATCTAGATGATTGTTAGGACTTCCTCCACTCATTATGGAAGATCCACCGAGCTCCATTGAATTGGATTCCCCATCTTTGGGGAATCAGTCTCCCAGATCTCACACAAAATCTATTTGGACAACCGACGATTCAAGTTTTCCGGAGGATTTCTTTACTGAAGGATTTCTTCCTCCCTTTAACCCTCTACTCACGAATCCGTTGGACCCACTCTTGGTTCCCATGGTACCTGTACTCCCTATCTCTTTAGAAGGAACATTTCCATCCATCCCGTCGATGACTAACGGGTCGTGGAACTTTGTGGACACTTTTGGTCCTCCACCACTTCCCCAGTCGACAATCACCACCACACCATTGATGGCGAACCCCGCTATCCCATTTGTCCCAGGTACAACCACTCACATGACACCCTCCACGAGTGGAACCCAGCCGATGCCAAGTTCCACCCCTTTAGTGTCAAATTGTATACCTTTGACAAGGCTACATACAACGCTCCATATAACGGCCAATATAACACTATTAGCACAGTTGCCATCCACCAACAATATGGTCGACAGGCATTGTATAGTTCAATCCCCTAGATTTAAGTATCTGAGGGCATTCCCAATATGCACATACTGGTCGGGAACGTAACAGTTCCCCCTCCATTCTTAGGCATGCATGGTCAGTCATTGATTGACATGAGCGTTCCTTATGTCAATCAAGGACATATGGTTAGTTCTATGGTGGGCAAGAATCCTCAAGGAGGTCCCAACCAATCCATGGGGGCACCCTCCTCAAAAATTCAAATGAGCCAAGGGGGCACTGCTTATCTTGGGGGAAATTCTATACCCCAACATCAAATTCCCCATGGAAATCCACACTACAATGCCATACCCCAAGGAAACTACTATACCACGCAACCTATGTATAATATTGGGACTCAAATGATGGGAGGACCACAAGGTTCCTCAAGTCATATGTCATCACCTTGGTCTGAGTTAGGGGCACCACACACTTTGCCTTTCT
Source organism: Pinus tabuliformis (assembly GCA_031772625.1). Lineage (NCBI taxonomy): Eukaryota > Viridiplantae > Streptophyta > Pinopsida > Pinales > Pinaceae > Pinus > Pinus tabuliformis. The sequence continues at coordinate 575,931,690 of CM062808.1, forward strand.
TGGCAATGTTGGATATCCCTGACTTGTACAAACTTACAAATGACCCCATCTACCACAACTTACTTTGACCATCGATCCCGCTGAAGATACCAACAAACATCCCCAAGTTCGACAGGAAACAAGGGGAGGATCCGGGTACCCATATCACCACCTATCATCTTTGGTGTGTTTCTAACTCCATGGTGGATGATAGTGTCCGGTTACATCTTTTCCCCCGCACCCTCACTGGCAATGTAGCTAAGTGGTACATTTAGTTACCACAAGCGTCAGTAAATACCTTCAACGCTCTAGCGATGGAATTCTTAAAGCACTTTCAACTATCCATCCACTATGAGACTGGGACTGAGCTCCTCACTTCATTACATCAAGATATCACCACCCACATCTCTCATCATATACATGAATGGAGACGTAGGTGGAGGTTAGTCAAATCTCCCCTCCCAAACTATCTCTTAGTGGACTAGTTCTGCAAATCCATACTCCGCCAAATCGCTAAGGATGTCACCTTAGGTGGTGCGGTCACAGAAGACCAATCCATACGTTGTGCCCAACACTTAGGTCTAATATATTCACAGTCTAGCACTCTTTACGACGTAATCCCCAATGCCACTCGCAACTACAATGCTTCCACTACTACCAAATCAACAACTCTTCCTACCACCACGATAAACTCTGTGCAGTCTATGCAAAAACCTGGTGGTAAGAACAAGAAGAATAAGAAAAAGATTGTTCCTTCTGAGGAGTAGTGAGCAAAGCAGCAAAACCCAAAGTAGAAGCCTATTGTGCCTCCTGACGATGGAAAGGATAAACTTGCCCGATTCCCTTGGAAAATCTATGCGCATGACCACATGACATATCTGTGTCTGCATCTTCAGGAATGCACATATTTCATTGCTAAAAAGGATACTGGTAGGACCCTTGCTGTCCTGAATAATCCTTTCCCCACTCAGCATCAGCAACACCTTATTGTAAATCAACCCCAACCCTCGCAAGGGGGCAACAGTGGTTCGCAACATCCTTTAGCTAGTGAAGGATCCTCTACCGTTTACACCTTTGAAATGGTAGATCTACAAACAAGAGCCAAATCTTATGGAGATCCTGTCACTCATGCAGAGGAACCTTCCTCAAGTCAAAACCCACCGCCACCCAACAATTTACATATCAAAAGGCTGGTTGCTGACCTTGTAATTCTCCCCCATAAAGGGGCACTTCGATGCACAATGCACAATACATCTACACGTGCTGCCCAAAACTACAACATTGTAGAAGAGTTGGCGCAAGCACTGTCGGTTATGTCAGCGCTCGAAGTATTACAAACATGTCCAGCATAAAGGAAAGCTTTTCTTTCTGCTATTTGTCATATTGACCCACAGGATTCCATGCTTGCAATTTTTGACATGGAAAAGTGTAAACCTCCACTTTCCCACCAGCTTGCATTCTAGGTGCAAATTTTTTCGAAAGGTAAAGGTATACATAGAACTGTCATCGATGAAGGTGCTTCTACCTGCATCATGTCAGATTCATGTTGGCTCGCTCTAGGTTCTCCAACCCTATCCCCGCCATCAAATTCCCTTAAAGATTTTGACAGCCACACTTTCATCCCAAAAGGTTACCTAGCTAGCTATCCCATCACCTTGAGTGGGAAAATGGTAATGGTAGATATTGAAGTTGTGGATCATAAACTCGACTATAATCTACTTTTGGGCTGCACTTGGACTCATGCCATGAAGGCCATTGTGTATTTGGTCTTCCATATCATCCTCTTTCCCTTGGATGGAAAGATAGTCACAGTGGACCAACTATCCTTTTGCACCCCATATTACTCTCCGTTACCTAGCAGCTCTATACCCCTAGCAGGTGGTGTACCTGCCTCGTACGTCAGTATTGGTATTGGTATACTGAAGGCTTCTTCCCTCATGGGTTGTTTCCCTCTTTAGCTGTTATGAAACCAACTCACAAAAACATAGAAAAGATAGATCAACGCCTTAGAATTCAGCCTCTTCGAGGGGGCAACCTCCTTTACATTACACAAATGAACAATTCTTCGATGATACAAATGACAAGACCTCCTTTCTATACATAGGAGTCTAAGGGTTCATAATATAATCAGAGCTGACATAACAATAATAATGTAAGGGCACAATAATAACAATATGGGGACTATATGGGTACAACAATATAATAAGGGGGTTGTACTAATAACAATAAGGGGTTACACTAGTAGTATAGGGGTCTAACATGCCCCTCTCCTTCAAAAAGTGTTGTCCTCAATGCCTGAGTAGTTCTTGATGCTTCTGTATAAAATTCTTGTCCTTCCATGTGAAATATTCAACAGGTAAGTTCTTCCACTTGATGAGATGCTTTAAAATTGATCGATTTCCCCGCTGTTGACTTCTCGGTTCTGTAAATGCTTCAGGTTCCAATATGTTTTTTCCTTCCTTGTCAAGTTCTATCAATCTTGTTGGAACTAGGATATTCGGAAACTTTTGAATGAGTTCCCACCCTGCTTCACCATTCTTCCATTCATACCTTCCTTTGTTTATCAAATTTGGTTGGATAATTGTACCAACCTTTACCATTTCTGCAACCATATGTTCAATTTCACTCCTTTGGGCATATGGATATCTATAAGGCTTGAAGTTTGGAGGAACACATCCTGGAATAAAATGAATAGCATGATCATGATCACGAATACGTGGGAGACCTTTGGGAGTCTCAAATACCTTGGAATGATTATCCAAGACTTTTTGGAGATATGGAGAAATACATGATTTCAATGTGTGAACAATTAGTGAACATAATTGTGCAATTACGCCTCGTTGTTCTTTCTTTAGAAGCTTTGTCATTCCATCAAATTTGATTATCTTTCCTGGTTTCCCTGTGATACCCCTTAATTCAACTTCCTTTCCTTCCAAAGAAAATTTCATAAAAAGTTCTTGAAAATTAAAAGCTATGATACCAAATGTTATGAAACCAGCTCACAAAAGTTATGACGATTTTCCCCAGGTCACCTATTTGGAATGTAATTTGGAAGTCTGCAAAAAGGCCAACTTCCTCAAGTCATATCTCCACAAATATAGCACTAAAAGCTCTGAAATGTGGACTCGAGGTTCAGAACGATTTCAACCGAAATGGGTTTTTTTTTTTAGCATCTGAAACATCGTAGAAAAACAATTATAGCAGAAATGCCATGATGACCTGTTTGGAGCAGCAAAACCCTAGAATCCAAAGCTCTGATATTAAATGTTATGAAACCAACTCACAAAAAGATAGAAAAGATAGATCAACGCCTTAGAATTCAGCCTCTTCGAGGGGGAAACCTCCTTTACATTACACAAATGAACAATTCTTCAATGATACAAATGACAAGACCTCCTTTCTATATATAGGAGTCTAAGGGGTCATAATATAATCAGAGTCGACATAACAATAATAATGTAAGGGCACAATAATAACAATATGGGGACTACATGGGTACAACAATATAATAAGGGGGTTGTACTAATAACAATAAGGGGTTACACTAGTAGTATAGGGGCCTAACATTAGCTGCCCAAGGTTTCACAGACGGTCAATATGCTTTCATCTATTCCTCATGAACAAACCAATCCATGGATCCTACTGGCTGCTTCAGACATTGACACATACGGAGAACAAATTCCATTGTCACCAGCTGAATTGGCCTCCTAAGCCATTCAATCCACATCCGCATCTCTGGTCACTTTGGTTACGGCCAACGATACCACTGCCTCTGCCATAACTGCTCCTTTTGATCCACTAAATCAATTCCTACCTATGGACGAAGCTATTAGAGAAATCATGAGTTTAGAAGAGTGACCTTGGGAGGACTCACACCATCGTGATTCGATATCTGATTTGGACATGATGCCTCTTCAAATCTTGTCATATGACGCATCTGAAATCCTTTCCTCACCTTTTACGACTATCCAAACTTTGGACTCGGAAGGAAACATGGGAAATATTTCAAAGACATTGCTCATTGATATTTTTGTCACGACAGGCATCATGGAAAACATCCATATTGGATCAGATTGCAATCCTGAGGAAATTGCAAGCTTCACCTGCCTTTTTAAGGAATTCCACAATGTATTCCCTTGGTCTTATGAGGAAATGCATGGCATAGACCCTTGTATTGTCAAGCATGAGATCAAGAAAGATCGAGCATCCTTCTTATGGTATTTTTCTTGCTTGTTAATTTGAAAAATCCTTGAGTCTCCTTCTTCAGGCTCGTTAAACTACCATCAAGAAGACCGAGCATTCTTTTTATGGTATTTTTCGTGCTCGTTAATCCAAAAAACCTTGAGTCTCCTTCTTTGGGCTCGTTAAACTACTACAAAGAATATATGAGCATGTTCTTTTATGGGATATTTTATTGCTCTCAAAAACTGAAAAATCCCTGAGTTTGTCATCGTTGGGCTCATTAAGCACATATGACGATGGTCTGAGCAACTCTTTTTCGCTCTTTTTCTAGCTCATTAAACTGAGAAAGACCATTAGAGAAATATTTTTAGGCACTTTTTTCTCGCTCATAAAACTGAAAAAATCTTGAGTTTTGTCTTTAGGCTCGTTAAAAATTTATAAATATGACTCGAGCATTCTTTTAGGTACTTTTCTTGCTTGTTAAACTGAAAAATCCCGAGTTTTTGTCATTGGGATCATTAAAAATATATGGCAACAACAAGATCACTTGCTTTTTTGGGACCATTTCTCGCTCTTAAATCAAAAAATCCCTGAGTTTTTCCCCTTCTTCAGGCTTGTTAAATCTACGAAGAAGGAATAAGCAGTTCTTTTACCTCTTTTTCCTTGCTCAATGAACTGAAAAATATACCTTGAGTTTTCTTCATTTGACGTGTTAAAATTTGATGAAGGCATTGAGTTTGTCTTCGCATGACTCATTAAAAATTCACAATGAAAAACGAGTTTAGTCTGTCTCCTCGTACTCATAACAAAATGAGGTTGACATCTATTGAACATAGGTTTCTCTTTATCCGGATTCCATAGATTAACTCACGGAAAAGTAACCGATCCAGGTATACTATTAACCTTTTGTCACACCCGGTTAATAAATATGAAAAAGGGACCACCATGGAGTCGTTCTTTACAATCTTTTTATACTCTCTAAATATGAAAATACCACTGAGTTGTCTAGTCTAGACTCTTTAAATTACACAGACGAGATATAGAGTCGCTCTTTTTACGATCCTTTTCAAACTCAAAACATGAAAAGGTTGATGAGTTTGCCTATCTGGACTCATTAAACTAATTAGATAGGGCATAGAGTCACTCCTTTCGTGGTCCTTTTCAAACTCTTAAAATTTGAAAAGACTGATGAGTTTACCCATCTGGACTCACTAAACTAATCAGACGGGGAATGTAGACAATACAACTGCATTCAGTATTAGAAAGTGTGGTTTGGCAGTAGTCGTTCCCATGAACATGACACTCCCCCAAATAAGCCTTCCTTGTGACGGCCTCTCAATATGAATCCTACCATCCTATGAGTTTAGCCTAAATACCCCGAAGTTCTTGCATCTCTGTATCCTAACACTCTTTGGTGTTCATGAGTCTAGTGTTGTATGGTTAAAACCATTGTCATGCCTTTTATTGTTCAAGGGTTAACCTTTTGTTTCCTCCATCAACCCATCAAGAATATCCTTTCATCATGCCCTCTGTTGTTTAGACCCAATGCTCAAAGATTCCTCAAAAAACAAATCATTCTTGTCCTGTTTCGTGTTGATTGATGTAGGACACATTATTGCCTACCTTTCGACAGGTATCTTCCTATCGACTTCAACACTCTATCTAGGAAGACAACCTAGAAACACATTCAGTGCCTTGGTACTTGCAGATATTAGTGGTAGGTTGCCTTGTGTTTGATCAAGGGTTCTCATTATTGGCTCCTGGTTAATCGATTCTACGGATGTTTGACGACAAAAACATATTTCACACTCATTATATTGTACTGTGCATCTTGGAGACCATCACCATTATTGGTGGCCTTCCTCGCGTCTGTTAACAGTCTCCATTATTGACTGGTAATCAGATGATTTCGTGCATGTTTGACATCAACGCATATATTCACATGTATCGATCTATGTTGTATGGCGAAGTGGAAAACAAGACCTTGGGTAGAGGCTTGCATCACTCAGCCTTGTTTCCTCTTCCAAGTTGTGTATATTTTTTTTTGGAGACAGCTTATCAGGATGATTCTATTATGACACCGCACCTGCATTGTGCTTATCGGTGGCCAACATCATCATATCTCTTTTGATAAAATCACTTTGAAAGCTATTGAGCATGGGAATTCCCGACTCAAGACATGATTTTAGTAGTTTTATATATATGTGTTGTATCAGGTTTCCCGTACCACCCGAAGCTTTGATCCTCTCTCCTTTTTTGTCGAAGAAGGAAAATTACAGCTAAGTAAAGTATTTCAGCCATCGTCGCAGCCTCTAATCTCACACTGTATGGGGCATCTATTATACAACAAATTGACCCCCTCATCAGCTCAGAGGGGAAAGACATGATAGCTGAAGCAAAGACCAAGATCACATGCCTTGTTTCCACATTAACACTGGCTATGCACTAACAACTTGCTTTATAAAGCTTCTCTGTAAGCCTAAGGGTGCGTTAGTGACCCAACTAACTCTAGTTGCTAGTTCAGGAACAACGTTAGTGGACCCTAATGAAGTTCTGAGGGTCAAAGGAGCGAATTGACTCATAAATATCTAGATATTTGCTCCTAGATCTACTCAAGAAAAGCAAGGAACATCTCAAGCTCGACCTATTTGGTAGATTTCTAATCCTAATGAAGCAGACAAATGGGAAAGAGCTGAAAAGCATAGAAACTTCATTGCTTTTACCCTAATGAACTAATGGAGGAACTTGGAAACCCTAACTCAATTGCTACATAAGCAAAGCTAGGGCTATGGTGATAGAGGTTAGATCATTTGAAAGAATAACATACTTGATTGTCGAGCATTGTATCAAATCATAAGAAGTTGGTAAGAAGAGAGAGAGAGAGAGAGAAGTTGGAGGGGTAAGGGAAGGCTGATGCAACAAATGGTTGTAATCACTCTTCCGACATTAATATAGAACTGCAGTTGTATTGTCTACTCCATCGTGTTGGTACTATCATTCATTCATTTGTTTGTCCAATACCTTTTAGCATGAGTAGCTTAGTTATGTGAAACTAGATGTTCTTTTATGTATTCATGTATTAATCATCAGATTTGTATGCTGTGATTATGCTTGTCTCTTCTATGTGTAGGGCTTGATCTGGAGCCAGCTCAGGGGACTTCCACCTAGCTACATTGCGCTCTCCAGTAAATATACACGAAGGCTTGAGGTAATCTTTTTGTCCTACTTTGATAGTTAGTTATTGTTTATGAACATGCATGTAACTTTGTGACGGTTGCAGATAATCTTACAGTCTGCCAAAGATCCCAGGAAGACCTTTGAGGGTATCTCCATTCTCAATACACCATGAATTTTATCCTACAGCAGGCTTCCATAGAGATACTTTCCATGGTGGCAAGTTGTGCTTCTTTATCCAACAACCTCTCTCTCAACCTAGTGATTTATGCCTGTAGTTTCTCCTTCATCATAGACTCTCTCGTTCTCAAATCACTTAATTCTTTGCCCATTTTGATGACATTCTCTTCCATGAGGCCCACATATTTCACATTCTTAGATTTAGAAATTTGCATCCACCTATGGGTTATGCCTCTTTCTATCTCTAGCTCATAGAGAAGTGGGATTGGAAATTTTCAGGGGATAATACTCCCCCCTTCAATAAATTTGTAATAGGACCTTATGCTAAGTTGTGTTCTAGGTTCTTGGAGATCTTGTACGTCTTTTCCAACTGTATTTGAGGTGATGTCTTCCTTTTTTAACTCTTTCTTGTGCTCTTGTAGCTTCCCATGTCATGTTTGTAGCAGACTCTGCCCCTCCTATAGCAAACCTTGTCTCTCCTATAGCAAACCCTAATCCTCATGTATCTTCTCTTTTCCTCTTTCTCAAAGGAGATTGTGTCCTTGGCTTCTCGAAGGTGATTGACCTAGTGGTAGGCCTACTCATAGGTGTTATAGGTGACTTGGTTTTGGTTTTAGGAGGGGTGACCTCCTCAATATTTCCTTCACTAGGTCCTATTTCTTCCTTTTTTCTTGGTGACTCATCAATAATTATAGGAACCTTTGTAGGAGTTTGTGCTTTCCATTATCTAATTTTGGTTCACTTCTTGGTTCTAAAATATATTTTACCTTGCCTTGATTGCTTCCTCTTGGGCTTGATAGGAGTGCCCAATGTAGCTAATGTTGTCGCTACATCCTACTCCGTATCTTCTACACCTTGGGGTTGAGAAGTCTCATCATGGCTTACTCTTTCTTATCCTTTCTTCTCCCCCTCTTCTCCTCTCATCTCTGTTTCTCCTTCCTTTGTCTATGCTAGCTCTTTTTCCTCTGTTTTTCTTTCTTCCTCTTGTGTTCTTGCTACCTTGAATATCAATTCCTAGAGCATCCTGATGTGGTAGGCATAAACCAAACTTAATATTCCTTCATAAGATATGTACTTGAGGATATGATGAGATACCTCATCCCAAGGGTAAGGTAAACTTTCTCTTCTCACTCCATTCTTGTCTTCTACAAGCTTCTCCTTTTAAAGGAAGAAGTTTCTCCTAGTTGTGACACTTACTTGTTTGTCTTCTTTACTCCACCTAATTCCTAGAGGCAAGGTGATCACTATGCTTATGCTTATGGTTTCAGGCCTAAGAGATATGGCCAACCCTCTGATAACAATTTTAGAACTATCTTCCTCTTGAGAGTGTAATGCCATGGAAAGATCATCATCATACCCCTTTAGCAACTCAAAGAAACCCAACCACTAGTGTCTTCTAAAGATGTCAACTATAGGAGGGTGTTGGTGAATTCTCCTAGTGTCTGAGGGTTCTCTTATATTAAATCCTCCCCCCATTTCTTCTACTATTCCTCCTTGATTTTATGTAGGTGTGGAATTCAAAAAATTTCAAACAGCCTCAGTGGTGAATAGTGTTAAATTACTTGGTCATAGTGAGGGAGAAGGGTGCTTGAGTTGGCATCAACCAAACTATTTTTCTCTTCTTTTAAAAACAATAAAATTTAAAAATACCTCCTATTGGTCAATTTATTGTTACAGGCTCTTAATTTCAAACATAATTCTCATGCAACTAGATGTAGAAATGAGGAAGGAGGGTTTCACTTACTTCTTGTCAGAGAAATTTTGGGTGTGCATGAAGGTTTTAAGTCAACATTGAGCCACTGTGACTCCTTTTTCTCATCCCAAATCCTCCTATAGCTCCTCTCAGTCCTCTTGTAGCACTTGTAGACCTACTTGTAGCTTTCTTCTGTAGCACTTGTAGACAGGGTTCGAAACTCCTCGATGGCACCCTAGGTTATCTGTTGCACTAGCTCATCCTTCCTCTACCTATTTTTGGAATGAGTGATAGTGAAAATGAAGTCGAGCCCAGCATATAATATCCTCTTTTGGTTAAAAGTTTTGAGCTCTCTAGTGACTTAGCATTAACACGAGTTTCCTATTTTGAACCGTTGTCCCCCACTAACTGTAATAATTTCTCTCTCCTCGTGATTATCACCCCACTCCTTGAGGACACCACTTCATTTTGAGTTGACATTTCCACGTTGCATGGGTGGCTTAACTCACACTTGAGTTTACTAGTCAAGGGTGGCCAAGTTCACTAGCCACCTCCAACCTATTACAACACGTTTTCTCACTCAAAATACATTTTAATCATTTTATGCATAGGGAGGAGGTTAGCGTTGCCATACCTGAGCCTACCTGTGGATCAAACCATTGTAGATGTTTTCATGCTAGAGCTCAACCATATATCATTATGAATAAGAGAGTTGACTTCTTGACGTGTTTCATGTTTATGTCTTCAATCCTCATGATACCTTGATTGTTGCTTTTGTTGTGTGTGTGAAGGTTCACCTCTGATTTTAAAGTTTTTGCTGCTAGTGGAAAGCCTCCTTGAGAATGATGTGTCTCTTCATTGTTGCAAACAAGGCTCCATCATCCCTTTTGGTGGTGAAAAAATTAATATTAGTGATTATTGTTGTGGCTGCACAGGTTGCTACAGGAGGAGTGTCTTCCTGTAGTAGTCTTTTGATCCACCCTTGAAATATTCAGTATGCATGAGCGAGATGAGGGAGATAATGAAAATCCATGAGGATAGGGTTAGGGTCATGAAAGAGTAGTGTAGACACTATAGAAATATGGAGTAGTGGCTTCTGTGTTTTTTTTTAAGGTAGGACAAAGAGTAGAATTTGAGCATAATTTTTGGTAAAATGGAGTGGACGAGTGATGGATGGATGATGAAAAATTAGTGGAGCACCTTATTTATAATTTCCTAGAGTCAGAATTGTATTTTGGGTTGTTCTAATCCCTGGATATCTCTCTTGTAGCTTCATAGACTCCTCCTATAGGATTACAAGACCTCATGTAGAAATACAGGTCCTTCCTGTAGCATCACAGAGAGGAGGTGAAATTTGAATTTCTTGATGATGGCATGGTGGAGAGATATAGTCATATGAATAGAGATGATGGAGGGATGGATGATAGCTTGTAGGTTTTGGCTTGTAGCCATGAAATATTCCACTATGTACAATCCTCCAAAACAAGAGAAATATTAGCAGACATGCTATAAGCTTCTTCCTTGTTCTTATTTTACTCTTTTTATTTTCTTGAGACACATAGACTTCCTCAGAGGAGTTTTTTAACCTACATGCCTACCCTAGGTTCCTTAAGGAGGTTTTCACCTAGGGATATTTGTTATTTTTTCTTTTTTCTTGTGGGCTGCCTCAGAGAGGTTTTCAACCCTGGAGTTGGCCTCAGATTCCTCTTAGAGGTTTTCATCCAAGTCTCTCTTTTTTTCATTTTTTCAAATTTCTAGGAATATTGTCGATTGGAAGTTATTAAACTCCTAATCAAATTTAATTATTTTCTTACTGAATTGATAATTTCTCTGTTAGACAAAGGTATCATATATAGATTGAACCTATAACCATTTACAAGTAAGGGAATTTCTTCCTCATCAATGGTTCTGATCTGTATAGATCCATTCTCATGACACTTCTCTACTAGGTATGGACCCAACTATCTTGTCATTAGCTTCCCTTTAAAATATTTAAACCTAGAATCATATAACAGGGCCCAATCCCCTTCTTGAAAATTATTTTCCTTGATATTCTTGTCATGCTAGACCTTCCTTTGCAGTTGTATAACTTCAGTGTGTAGGAGAGCTTGCATTCTGAACTCATCTAAGCCATTCAATTGGAGCAACCTTTCTTGTTGTGTTGTGGTGACATCTAAGTCCAACTGAGCTGCCATTATGAAAGTGTTTTATTCAAACACAATAAAAATAAAAGCCTTCTTCCCATAAACCATGTCATATGGAGTGAATCTAGTTGTAGTTTTCCAAGTGGTGTTGTCGGCCCAAGTGGCCTCTATTAGTCTCTCTATCCAATCTTTCCTATTGTTGCTAACAACCTTGGTGAGGATTCTCTCCAATGATCTATGTGTGACCTCTACTTTCCCATTTTTCTTAAGGGTGATAGTTAGTGGATGTCTTGTGCTTGATATGGTGCTGCCTCATGAGATCTTCAATCAAATTAGATGTGAATTGTGATCCTTGATCAGTGAATACCTTCCTTGGATATCGAAACTTGTAGAAGATGTTTTCTCTTAAACATTATGCCACTTTCTGCTTAGTTGTTTCTTTGAATGCCTTTGTCTCAACCCACTTTTCCAAGTAATCAATGCACACAATGATGTACTTTTTCTGTCTTGATGGTGGATCAATTGGCCCAATGAAATCCATGTCCAACTTGTCAAATGGCTCTAAGGCCACTTGAGGTTGTAGGGTCATTTCATCCCTGGGTGTGGGCTTTCTATAACACCCTCCTCCCATATCTACCTAAGCAACATTCTAGACAGGGTAAACATACGAGGAGAGGTCACTATGATATGATTCAACCTCCTAAGTCACATTAAGGAAGTGGAACCGATTTAAACATGCCATACAAACATTAATCATTAGCTACAGGACCCTTAAGAACCCATCCAATACTTTAGATAGCTTTCCTTGGGGTCCCACTGATCTTTTGGACAACTTAAGCCTTAGTCGCTCCCATGATATAGCCATGAGGGACACCAAAAACCCAAAGTCTCTCTCACAGGCTTGCCTTCCAACGACCAAAGATCAAATTGTTAGTTTTATGCCAACAACTCCGGGATTTGAGCCACTTTTTCATCCCAGAGCCCAAGTCACTTTCTAGAATTGAACCATCTCTTCAAATTAGTAAAATAACATCGAAATGACATTACTAAAGAAAATACTTGTTCAAGACCTTGAGTGGACCCCTACTAGATGTTATCACTCTATGATTTTAAAGATTGGCAAGAAAAAGGATCAGAAAGGATACATCAAACCACTTTGGAGTTTAGGATCTAGCCACCCTAGGCTCAGAGAGGGCTCTCTCTATATATTTTGAGATTTGATTTTTCTTTCCAAGGTTTTAATATTTTAGGCTAGTTAAAAAGATTAATTAATTGATTGATTGTTTGGTTGGTTGGGAAAGATCTTGTTTAAACCTTTTCCATTGGGCTATGGAGTCAAAAGTTGGAATGTAGCATCAAATTTCTCAGAGCATTCACAAGGCTAGCTAGCTATATCTACTAGATCTTAAAGCATAATAAAGAATGAAATGACAGAACAGTGAAATCAGTAGTGGTTATTAGGTTAAAAAGAAATTAAGTATTTCTTAACCAGACCTCAGAGGAAAACACTTATATAGTAAAAATAGACAAAAATAAGGTGCTCCAACAACATATCTTACTCTAAAATTTTTGTTTTACAACAAGATTTCAATGATGCATAATGAATGAAACAACGAAACATTTAGCACAGAAATAAAAACATCACCAAATAAAAATATCTCAAGTATCTTGCAAACAGTCTTTATTATCAATGCTCCAACTCTAAAAGTTACAATGCTCCAAAAGAAAAGTTTTTCAATTACTCGATTCCAACCCCTAATACTTCCAATGCATGAAGTATTTAACTAAAATCTACAACAACTGTCACATACACTTGGCAATTTGTTATTGATTACAAAGAAACTAAAATTTGACTAGTGTAATCATGAAGTGACCATGATGAGATAACTTCGACATCTAACCCCTTTTTTTATAAATGTCATTGATGGGTAATCAATTCTGTTGTAGTGGCTGATCTAGCTATTTGTGTTGGCGTTGCTGACTCGGCTCGGTGCTAACTCTTCAATCTTTCTTGTCTTGTTCCTCTTGGTAGTTGCACAAATCGCTCGACTCTTCTTCATCTGGGATTTTAACCTTAATCAACTTGCGGTATATCTCATATGTTTCTATGTACTGCGCAAAAGTGGGCTTCACTGTGAAAACGTGTTTCAATTCATGTTCAATGAAAATTGGATTGTTGATAACATCCAGCATTTCTTTTCCTGTTATGTTGCCTCTGATATTGGAGAGATTGACAACATCCTTTGCTATGTCTTTTAGCCTCTTGACATAATCTTCTCTAGTCATGAGTTTATCATTAATGACAAACAGAGAAGGGAGACCTTTTTGTGTCAAAGGTTCAATACTGTTGAAAATTTTGTTTACTGTCAGCTCCAAATTCTGGCATTTCTCCTCAAATTGTATAGTCAAGTTCTTTTTTGTCAATACCTTCTTCACCTATAGGATAGTTTCTGTTCTATCTGCTACTCTCAGCTCTTCTAGCTCATACCTATTCTTTGAATTTAGAAATTTGATGATTCTTTTGGTTGTCACCGGCATGCCTCCTAGCTCTAAGTTAGTGGTTGAAATAGCCTCCTTAGATTTTTCGAATAGCTCCTTCTGCTCAAATAAGATTTGGATGGTAGGCCAAATCTCATTCATACCATTAATGATATTGTTCCAGATGATTTTATTTACCCTTCCTAGAGTGTTTCCAATTGATGATTCCTTTTAAGATTTCTACAATTTTTCAATTAATGTTCGTGCCCTCTGTATTTCTACTAAATGTGCACTCTCAACTCTTTTAATCTAGTCCTACAAAACGTTGACTTGAGTTTCCAATATTTTGATTTGTTTTGTCTGAAGGTTCATGCTCTCCATGGATTTGGTTAGTTGTTTTGCACTTCTTCCTGTCCCTGTATTGGTAGTTGTTGGAGTAGCTATAAGAGGGACATCCTCCATAGTGGTGGTGGTTAGTTGTTCTGCTTTCTCCTTTTCCTGTACCATCTTCTCCATCTTTGTTTCCATTTGTTTTATTTGGAGTGACTGCTCCATTATCAGTTTCATCATTTATGCCTTTTGACTCTCTGTTTCCTCTATTTCTTTAGTCAAGGGATCCTATGTTGTAGGCATTTTGAGTTGTTTTCTTAAGGCTGCTATATCAGCCTCCTTCTTTTTAATAATCTCTTCTACTGCTTTCACATATGATGGATCATACCCAATTTTCACCACTAAATCTTCCAATGATTTAATTCTATTATCTTTTGATTGAGATGAAATATTTTCCATCTTCAGCTGAGATTGGGCATTTGATAAAGCCACCTGCATTTTAAACAAACTCATAGAGGTACTTGTTAGAGTGGAGGATATCATCTCACCTATTTTCTTATGCATTTCTAGTTGATCAATGGGATGAATATTTATGGCATCAAACTCAAAGGAAGTTTGTTTATAATCAACTGGAGTTTTAGGTTCTGTTTTTTGTGCCTCAAGGAATGTCATATGCATTTTTCCTATCTCTAAATCAAAAGCTAAGAGAAGTCTACCTTGGGAAGCAGAACTTTGCTTACAGAACTGAGCATAAGTACTCTTTTTCAACATTTCATTTTTGATCTTTATCTCTATGAAAGTATCAAAAATGGTTTCCTCCTTTTCTCCTGTTACATTGGTAGATGTGGAAATTTGAAGAGTTTTGTTGCCTTTCTGAGATAGGAGTCGTAGGAAAAGATTGACCTCTTGTTGGAGATGAACCAGGAATATCATTGAGGTTGATAACTGTTTGTTGTGGTGATTCTTTACCTAG
The DNA here is from genome assembly GCA_031772625.1 of Pinus tabuliformis. Taxonomy (NCBI): domain Eukaryota; kingdom Viridiplantae; phylum Streptophyta; class Pinopsida; order Pinales; family Pinaceae; genus Pinus; species Pinus tabuliformis. The sequence continues at coordinate 575,946,823 of CM062808.1, forward strand.
GTCCATTTCCATACACATCCTTGCCCTTTTTCTAAATTTCAGCTTAAACTCCTTTATAAAAGTATCAGTCCTTGGTGACTGATCTTCTCTCTGTCTTTTCCTAGTTATTTCTTTTTCCTATTCCTTTCCCTTGTCTAGTATTTCCTTTGTACTCTTCCTTTCTTTCTACCTAGGAGTGTGTGCACTTTAAGAATAAAGTATCTTCTCCTCAGCCTCTTGCAAGTTTTCAGGCATCCACTCCGTCTGGTTCATGATTTTTTCTATTTTAGGCTTGTGAATGTGAATATAAGGTGTTGATTTGTTTTCCACCATTTTCTTGGAGATGATGCCCCATGGGTCATAGGACCCTGTGAATCTATGGGTGAACTTCATTTCTTTCAACTTCTTATTAGCCTCCTTACCTACTGCCCTATTGTTGCAAATAAAAGGACCAATCTTGGATTTGATCCTGAATTGAGATTTCTTCTTTGCTACTACAAAATGTACTTCATCTGCATTGATCATCTATCTGATATACTCTAGTGAAAATATCCTCATGGGGAGGGACTTTGGAAGCTTTTAAGGGGCCAATTCACATCCATATATCCTTAATTTTGTGTAATTTTGGTATAAATACCAATCTCCTGTTCTAGCTTGGTCGGTCAGTTGCATAATTTTTTTGATTTCTGCACTGATTCAGGGTTATGTTGTACCGCTAAGAAGGCTCATAGCTAGATGTAAAAACATCTCTATGAATGTTTTGTATGTGAAGTCCCTTTGATCCTTCATCACTAAGGTTGTCCAGAAGATGATAGACTGAGGTTCACCTTCTTCATTTATCTTGCTCATCATAAACTAAAACCTGTCTACCTGAAAATAAACAAACATATAAACCAGCACTGAAGAATACTAAAACACTTCTTCTAGAGTAAAATTTATGAATTTTTCATGGATGGAATCTTCCAGGAATTGACTAAAATTAAACAGGATAGAGGGCTTTGACTCTGATGACAATATGGACAGGAAACCTATTATGGCCTCATCAAGCCACTGATCTGAATAATACCCTAGCAAATATGAAAGCACAGTGTCTATATGCCTGGCTCTATCAGGGAAAATAGATGATGGATATAGAGGATTTTTTCTAGGCAGTGGGGTCTCTTCAGTCATGAATAGTTCTAGGGTTTTATCTCTTTTAGCAAAGTCGAAATTCTGGTACATTTCACTGAGGATTTCATGGGAAAAAGGAGTGGTTCCTTCAATGATAGGAGATTGCATCATCTGCATTATGGATTTAGCATAAATGGTGAACAATATTTCTCCTGCAGGGGCTCCTGTTGCTCTTTGTTGTGGGCTATAGAAGGACTGGCATTTTCTAATCAATTCTGGGCAGCTATGGGTTTTGGGAAAAATTTAGAAAGGAAAATTTGTATCTCAGAGTCCTATATCATCCATTTCATCAATGAATTTGTCCTCCCACCAATAGTAGATGTCGAAGAGATCAAATTTTGAAATTGTCTCATGTATCTTGAAGTCTCTGTCTACAAGTGGAATATGGTCCAACTCCACTGGTGGGTGCACCATTGGATTGAACAACTCCTGTTCTTTCTTCTTTGGTGGCATGGCTATCTTCTGGAGATTTTAAACCTCGACTGTTTTTGGATTTGCAGGTGAATTGCAATTAGAAAAAGGAATGAGAAGAAGAGGGAACTCAGAGAGGAAAAATAGAAAGGGAGTGAGTAGAAAACGGGATTCAAGAAGAGGGAATTCTTGCTAAACACAGACAATTATAACTGTCTTTTATTGTGTTGATATTTCACTGTGTCAACTGCTTCTCTTTGTATGTCTCAGCAAATTTTCACTTCACCTGTAAGCAAAGAGGACATATCAAAACTCCGTAAATGGATGAGAGATGAAGTATTTGTAAATTTCACTAAGTTCACATTAAAGTGGTGTGAAGTGGCATGGGTCCATTGGCTAACAGTTTAATGAATTGAATGTGCAATGGGTATAGCGTGAGAATGGAGGTGATAGGTAGATGGGATAGAGTGGTGTCGTGGCAGTGAGAGTGGTGAACGATCATGACAAATGGGTGGTTTGTTTGAGAGTGGAAACCACTTTTTAGAGGGTCTATGGATTGGTAAGCGGAATTAGTGTGGGGTGGGGTGTGAAATTATGATAGCGTGACACGTAAGTGGAGAAAAACCACTGATTTCGGACCCCCCCGGATAAACGTTCGGAAGGCAGGGGGGCCCGAAAACGCTTATGGGGCATTGGATCAATCATTGAGTGCGGGGATTTGATGGAAGGTGTGGGGTGGGTAATCACTGATATGACGGGCACGTGGGTGGTGGGAATTGGAAAAATAAATGAAATGGGAGGGCGGAGTATGGAATAAAGTTAGGAGTATATTATTAGAACCCTATCCTTTATTAATTTATTCTTTTAACATTAGGAAAAACAAAATAAATATGGAATAAAACATTTAGAAGGAATTTATTTCATCTCTTTTTCCCCTTTATTATTATTTCAATCTACCTATCCTTTGTTTCTAATCTAACATTTTTTCTTTTGCAGGGTGCATTTAGACTTGCAGACCCTTTTTCACTTTCTTTTCTTTATTTCTAACCTACTCTATCACTTATCTCTCCTATTGGTTCAGATTGAACAGTTGAACCAATTTCATTTCTACCTAGCTACTGATTTTCCAAGCTTAAACTATTTGGCAGATCTTTATTTTCTACCCTATCAACAGAAATTGAAATTTTTTCAATCATGCTTAGACTGTATGAATTGAACAATATTTGGAGTTTTCTTTTCTTTTCATTTTTTTTCTCTTTTGTTCTTTTCATTTTTTTTCAAATTCCCTCTTTTCTTTTCTTTTCTTTATTTTGGAAATCAATTGAATATTGAAATCTATGAACAATATGAAATCTGCAAAATGTGAGATACTCAATCACCTTGAGATCCTATGAATTATAGGACCCTAACACTAGCCACGATAGGCATTTCGTCAAACATATTGCAAATGTGTAATCTACAGGTGCAATTAAAATTTATGAGCATATGAGTCCCATATTTACCTGAGAATCACTAACCATTGATTCCTCAACACATCAACTGCCATTCCATCCATTAGGTCATAGATACATTGATCATTCAATTACAAGTAAAAACATGATGAGAACTACATATGGCTACTATCATAAAACATGTAAATAACCATCATAATAGGGATAGAATTATCAATGAAATCATAACCATATAAACCACATATAACCATCATAATACTCATATAAATATAAGGAGAAATAAATTTTCCTTAATGATGAAAAATCCAAACCCAGGATGGGAGTTCCACGTTCCACCCAACCATAGAATGGTTGAGCCGAATCTCTCTTCGGCCATTCACCCCCGTGCCATATTCCAAGTATGAATGTGGGATCTCATATAACACATCAATCAAAACTCATCCATGGCTTCCAAATGCCATCCACCTCAACCCATCAAACATTGATTCCACCTCATGGTTAGACGTCACCAAAACCATCATCAGATTGGTCTCTATCCTAGCCATCCAGGGCTCCAGAGCATTTGTCCAACCAAGGCTATGGGACTAGTAACTCAACCCACAAATTTTACCAGGCTCTAGAGCATTTTTCCAACCAAGGCTATGGGACTCGTAACTCAACCCATCAAGGGCTCCAAATCATTTTTCCAACCCATGCTATAGGACTAGTAACTCAACCCAAGTTGTTCCACAACTCTTGAGCATTTGTCCAACCAAGCATACGAGACTAATAACTCGACCCAAGCTAAGGAAACATGAGATCCAACCAAAAATACAACAAGGAAATAAACCCACAATCACCATGGTAATCCACGAAATGGAAAGGCTAGGGAATCTACTGTCAATCCCGACCATCCTCCATGCCAATGATAGATCACAACCAAAATTCCACATGCATATGCCATGCATGCCAAAACTAGTGAAGGAAACATACATGCAACTTGGTACCTACAAGAAAATATGGTTTAGTTGCTGATCTCAATGCCCTCTTACGCTTTCCTTCTTTTCCATTACTTTCTTGCTCCAAGAATCCAAGTATGACACACCCTCCAAGAGTGCTCCAAGAAAACTCTAACTCTCCAAGGGTATGAGAGAGAGAGAATAATGAGAGAGAGCTCCAACAACGAATTGACAAAAGGTTATCAACTGATCCCCAGAAGCCTTTTTATTAATGAGACCTCTATTTTTTTCATTTTCCATTATTTTCCTTCATTTTCCTCCTCACATACAACCTGTGACCTTTCACCTCCCTTTTCTCCTAATTTCCATTATTTTCATAAATAAATGTGTTAAAAATGCATCTTTTCCTTTCCAAAGCCTTAGTCACTGCCTTTACCAACTTCCTTAGCCATAAAAAATCACAAGTGATCCCCATCACTAGGATTTTTCCCAACATTCAACTTGGAATAACTCCCATCAGCTATGGTTATTATTTTGCCTTTATTTACTTTTATTACATGGAATCTTTACCAGGGATGTTACAGAACCCTCCACCCTGGGGGAACACCATCCTTAGTGTTTAACAACACCTATAACCACAAAACTGTTGTAGAAAAATATATACTATCAATGGAGCTTTATAACTTAGCTCGATGTGGTATTTACAATGATCACGCTACTAAAAAGAAAACCAACATAATAACATGACATCATAACAACATACCACATAGTGGAGCTTTATAAAAGAACTCGTGGCAGTATTCACATCCATATGCAAATGTACATAAACCAACATCATCAAAACATATACCAAAACACCAAGCCAAAACTGCTTTGCCTCAACCAATAAACAAGGAAGGATACATAGCCCACATCTGATCTGCCATCTCCCATGTAGCTTCATCAGGCCCAAAGTGCTTCCATTGCACAATAACTTGCTCAATTTCTTGGTTCCAAATCATGAGCACCTTTTTCTACAAGATACACTAAGGCTCCGACTAGAATTCTCCATCTGGCTCCACCTGCAATACAAACTAGTCAATCACATGATCAACATCCTTAACATACTTCTTAAGCAAAGATACATGGAATACATCGTGGACTTTCACTATCAGAGGCAGTGCAAGTTGATAGGCTACTAGCACAATCCTCTTAATGATATTGAGGGGTCCATAAAACCATGGTGCCAACTTGGCACATGATCCAATCCGCAAGGAGCTCTTCTTTGGTTTGATGTGAAAGTACACATATTCCCCAACCTAGAACTCCTTGAACGACATGTTCTGATATGCATAAATCTTCTACCTATCCTATGTTGCCTTTAGATTCTTCTTGATTACCTAAATTTCATGTTCCATGTCTACCAACATATCTAGTCCAATCAACATCTTGTTAACTTAATCACTCCAACTGATAGGAGTGTCACAACTCTGCCCATACAATGCCTCAAAAGGACTCATCCTCAATGAATCCTGATAAGTGTTGTTGTATGCGAACTCAACTAGTGGAATCTACTCTTCCCACTTCTTATATTGATCCATCAAATACATCCTCAACATGTCCTCCAATATCCTGTTGACCCTCTTTGTCTATCCATCTATCTATGGATGATAAGTCGTACTAAAGGCCAACTTTGTGCCCAAACCTACAAACAACTCCTTCCAAAACTTGGAAGTGAACTTTGCATCCCTGTCTAACACAATCTTGTTTAGAACACCATGAAATATGATGACATCTCTGATGAATACCTATGCTACATTGCTAGCTGAGAATGTAGACTTAACCGGAATGAAGTGTGCAACCTTCGTCAACCTGTCCACAATAACCATAATGGAATCGTGTTGTCTCATTTTCTTTGGAAACCTTGTGATGAACTCCATGGAAATGACTTCCTATTTCCATTCTTGAATCGCAATCAGTTGTGGCATTCCACCTAGATGCTTACATTCTTCTTTCACTTGCTGAAAATAAAAGCATATAGCCACAAACTCTTCTACAACCCTCTTGAAATTCAGCCAATAATAAAATATCTTCACTACAATTAATGTCTTATGATAACCTGGGTGACCTAAATATAGTTTTGCATGAAACTCCCTCAAGATCATCTTCTTGAGATCATTGTCATCTGACACATATATCTTGTCTCTTTACCTGACCAATTCATCTAATGTAAGGAAATAGTCTACTAGTTGTGCACCTTCACCTATACCTATACCACTACCTATACCATCACTTGTACTTGTACCTACACTTTCATGTGTACCTGTACCAAGACCTGCACCACTTGTACTTGTACCTATACTATCACCTATACCTATACTTGTACCTATAACATCACCTATAACCGTACCTGGACTATCACCTATACCTATGCTTGTACCTATAGCATGACCTACACCTATCCCTGTGCTCTGCTGCAACATGTGCACAATATCCATATATATGACATCCTGCTAACCTACCCACAAGATATTATCCTATAGATCTGACCCATAGGAGCTCATAACTGCTACGTGATTTACCTGTATCCACCTACTAAGAGCATTTGCAGGGAAAATTTTAAGGATGAAAATTTATGTTGAAGTTTAAAAATATTGGCGAATCTCACTGGGCCCTAATATGAAAACTATAAAATATTTGTTGATATGTTTAAAAAAATATTCAAATTTATAATGACTTTATATATTTTATCTATATAATGTTGGTGATTTTTGAGGTAAAATAATTTTATATTGTAAAATTTGGACGAATATTGTTTTTAAAAAATGGAAATTGGTGAATCTTTTTTTTGGAAAAATAATGGAAAATTATCCCACCTGTGAATATTAGCCCCTAAAATTTTCCATGAGCATTTGTCACTATGTTCTCTTTACCTTTGATATACTGGATCTCGAAATCAAACTCACTGATCATAGCCAACCACTGAGCCTGCCTACTATTTAGATTCAGTTGATCAAATAGATACCACAAACGATTGTGATCACTCATTAATGTGAATCTCTTGCCCAAAAGATAGTGTCTCCACATGTTCAATGCATGTATAATCACTGCCAGCTCAAGATCATCTGTGGGATAGTTCTACTCATGTTCATTCAATTTCTGTGACTCATAACATACCACCTGTCCATCCTACATAAGGACTCCAGTAAGTCCTCTCTTGTAAGGATCTGTGCACACTACAAATTCTTTGTCTCGATCTTCAATATTTAGCATTGGTGCATGTGTCAATGATTGTTTGAGCTACTCAAAACTAGTCTCACACTCCTCTGTCCATTCTAACTTCTTTCCTTTCCTCTGCAATGATGTTATAGGATAAGTAATGTACGAGAAGTTCCTAATGAACCTCCTATAGTAGCCTACCTAACCCATGAAAGATCTCACCTCATCCACACTCTTAGGAGCTACCCACTCCATGATGGATCTTATATTTTATGGGTCTAATACAATTCCCTCCTTCAAGATAACATGCCCCAAGTAGTGTACCTCAGTCTAAAATAAACTACACTTGTTGAGCTTATCATACAACGGATGCTCCCTCGACAACCTCAACACTACTGCTAAGTTCTCGGCATGTTATTTCTCATTTTTAGAATATACCAGTATATCATCAATGAACACAATAACAAACTTATCCAAATATGGACACAACACACTATTCATAAAGCACATAAATGTAGCTGGAGCATTAGTTAAGCCAAATGGGACAACAACAAACTCATAATGCCCATACCTAGTCCTGAATGCAGTCTTGTAAATGTCCTCCTCTTTGATGCATACTTGGTGGTATCTAGATCTCAAATCAATCTTCGAGAACACTGCCAACCCCTTCAACTGATCAAAAAAGGCATCAATCCTTGACAATAGATACCTGTTCTTGATGGTCACTTTTTTCAACTACCTGTAATCAAAGCATAGTCAGAGAGTACCATATTTCTTCTTCACGAACAATACCGGTGTGCCCCATGGTGATACACTAGGCCTAATGTATCCCTTGTCCAACATTTACTTTAGCTGCAATTTTATCTCAAACAACTCAGGTGTGCTCATCTTGTAAGGTGTTTGTTTGGATAGGGTCCTTAGGGTTAGTTTTGGGGTTAGTTAACCCAGATTTTGTACATGTTTTTGTAAAAGATGTAAAGTCTCCATGATATGTTGATGCGGAGCACGAAAATAGATATTTGTTAAAGGGGTCTTAGCCCCTTGTTTGTATAGATAGTTAAGTCGATTTTGAGACTCACCCATGGTCCATGGACCATGGTATTTTGTGAATTAAATCTATAAATAGTTGAGTCATAGTGAGTCTTAGAGATAACTTTTGATAGAGAATTGAGTACATTAAAAGGTTTTTGTTGCCTTGGGCAAGTGCTAAGGCAAGAAGGCTCTGCTTCCTATGCTTAGGTGAAGAAGGGAAGGCTCCTGCAACTGAGTCTGCGGGAGGCCTGGATAGAGTTCGCAGCTGAGTGCACGGACCCCTACAACTGAGTGCACAGGTTAGAGGAGTCTGAAACTTGAACATTGAAGATCAATAAAGATAGATTTTGAAGAATTACTGTGTATTTTTGTTGAATTTGTTTATGTTATATTTTGTCGCTATATGATATGCTTTTATGAAATAATGAATGAATGTTGCACAAAGTCATTAAATATATCTTATTAATGCATGATTTAAGTGGTTAGCATGTTCTATGAAGATAATAGTTAATTTCGCTATTCTTTCTAACGAATTGAATAGATTTGCACGAAATTAGATAAATCAGCTAGTTAAGGTCCGCAAAGACTGATTGTAGACCTTCGCGAAGGTATAGAAACCATTTTGAATTAGAAAAAGTGACAGGCCCTAGGAATATATTGATCTGCGCAAAGGTAGATCTGAAGTTGTGCAGACTTAGAAACCACTTATCACATATCCTTGGATTCAGAAACATGGTTCTAGCATCCCCTTGTACTGCTTCAGGTGAGACTGCAGCCTGCACTACGCAGGTTGTTTGCAAAAGGGACATTAGTTGAGGGTTTTGTTGGTTGGCATGAACAACTCTAAACCTGGGTCAGGCCCCCTTAATCCAACAAATGGTTTCGTTGTCGAGACTGGGATCTATCTAAGAGATGTGCGATAAATGGTTTCTGACGAAAAAATAGCTTGATAAGTGGATCGATCGACAATTGCACACATTCGTAGCTCAAGAGAACATGATCCCTAAATTATCCAAGGAACATTGATGGCAGATATTTTTATACATGAGCGAGATCAACGCGTTCTTTTGTTTCTTCCCTGAAGAACTATACGAGTGGTTGTCTAAATTAGCTGATAGTCAAGGGACATAGAGGCTCGAACGCCCTATAGTGTGGACTTCTGAATTAGCGTGATGTATGGAAGCATCAGGAAGAAATATCACATGGGTGGTGGATCATTGGGTTGGCTGCACATTGGGAAGCTTTGTGACTTATTTTGCGATTGACAGGAATATCAGCTATAGCGAAGGATCTTTAAAGGACCATGATGTAAGTAATTGAACTCAGTGAAGACTTGGATTAAAATGTTGTTATCTGAAAAGAGGTTTATGCAGTTACCTTGATGTTTGGGTCTATGTAAAGTGGGAGACTTTTTAGAAGAAATGGAGGATCTAGCCCAGAATATAGTACACTTATTGAACCCCCTTAAAGTGATTATGAAGGGGCATATTGACTACACCACAAAGTGTCATTCAATTAATAACTCAAGGTATTATGAGGATATATTATCCATCCACTCCCCCTCCACCTCATACACCTATGCCTTCACTTCCTCCACTTCCACTTCCACCATTCAACATGGCGAATACGATGAAGATACCAATTTTTAAAGGAACGGGTGATGAAGATCCATAATATTTTGGTTTGTTGCAGGAGCTGTGTGGATAGTGCAATAGGTTACCGATGACAATATTAAGAAAACACAGTTGGTTACAGCCTTGTAGGACTACACATTAACATGGTATATCAAGTATGGCACTTATAACCCCAATGCGTCGTTGGTAGATACCCAACTAGCTTTGAATAAGGAGTTCAGTAGGCCTAAGAGAGAGGCGTAGTCAGTAATTGAATTTAAGGAGATCCAAATGAGATTCGATGAGACGCCTTGGGAATTTGATCAGAGGTTGAAGTGCTAGAGCAGGCAGGCTAATATTCAAATCTCAAATAACCAGCATCGTGACTGATTTATAGCTTTTCTTTTGCCGCATTTAAGAATACCTCTGTCACAATAGAAGATAGAAATGCAAGAATAAGATTTGGAGATCGTGATGAGGCTACACACATCACCTATTCTGGATACGAACCTTGGGGTGCAACAGATTCATTTGCAGATGGAGAGCCTACACTTGGAGTTGCATAGCTCGAAAAATGGAAGGGAAGCTCAACCAGAGGTGCACACTGAGATCTGGTGTCTAAAATGTAAAATCCATAGGCATGATAAGGATCATTTCCCGGTCTTTAGGAAATATATCATAGGGGGAGGACATGTTTCCTTGAAACCAAAGAGCAATGTTGGAATTAGCATGGGAGCTACGCTGTGATGTGCTATTTTTTAGGTTACAGGACAGCATGCTACATATAACTTCCATCTATGGCAGAAGTTTGTACAGACCCCTCAGCAGTTATTTTGCAATTTCTATAATTTAGTAGGGCACGATGAACACCATTGTAGAAGCTATGAGTTGATGATGGAAAGGACCCCTACCTACAGAATGCAGGTAGAAAGTCCACCTCGGGATCAAAGCGTGGGAGTAGTGCGTGTAGGATTCTAAGGCTCAAGACGAGGAAGAGGTGTCGGACCAGGACGAGGGCATGGGTAGATAATTTGCTATAATTGTGGTGAAGCAAGGCACTTCGTGTGCAATTGTTTAAATGCCACACATCCCTCGTGTCAGTATTTCCGATAATTTGATCATGTCATGGATGAATTTATGGTCCTTATGGAAAAGATGCAAGAAAAGGAGGCGCAACCTACCTAGAACATTCATATGATGAGGGTTGAGCCCCACAAAGAGGATCAGAACATAAATATTGCATTGAGAAGTGGTATAACAACTTGCACGGATAAAGGTAAGCAGCCTAAGGAGGAGGGATGGGTACGCAAGGCTACTGAGAAGGAAGTCGACTTTGATCTGAATCACACTAAAGAAACATTCTTGGAAGCAAAGAAGAACTTTGTTGAGGCCTCCACCTCAGGAAGTCAGGAGAAAATGCTTGAGACTAATACGACTCAAGAAGTAGATCCTTCAATACTAGCTACCTTTCTGAAGACTTGTATGAAGATTTTGTGTGATCAAAAAGCAATCGAAGTGTTGCAAGACTTAATAGACAAGTGTGCCAATAATGAAAAGACTCCTATAGAGCAATGCATAGTTACAATGTTCTTAAGCATAATGCATGAATGGGGTGCAAGATGAGGTTAACCACGTATATTGGTGAATATGAAATGGACTAGGTAATCTTGTATATGGAGTCTGATGCGAATGTCTTGCCCAAGCAAACATGGGAGAGGATGGGGATACCTGCACTGCAATGGTCTCCTATTTAGTTTCACATGGAAAATTAGCAGAAGATTATTCTGATGGCGAGCTTCTATGGTGTAACAGTGGACATTGAGGGTGCGAGTGCGCTGGATGATTTTGAGATCAATGAGATAGTGGATGATAGTAACCCATACCCCATGCTGCTAGGAATAAATTGGGATATTGATATGAATAGGGTAATCAACTTGAAGAAGTGAAAGATGTCTTTTGAGAAGAAGTCGCTCAGGGTAATAGTTACATTAGACCCTGCAGAGGGAACGTGTTATACTGAACCTGTGCGCGATTATGTAGAAAGTGATGATGATCTCGATCAAATATACAAGATACAAAACACAATGAGGATTGGATCAATCCTACAACAATTGGACTAATTGTGTGGGACAGGGATAGCTCCTACGTCTCAAATTCAGATGAAGAACATGAGAATTGGTAGAATAGGCTACATGAAGTATCTACGCTCTGCTACAACATGATGACCAAGTCACTAAGGTGTGTTTCAACTGAGGTAAGAAACCTTCCGCATTATGATGGGTTGACTGATGTGGAATTTGTTTTAGATGAATTCAAAAAGGAAGTACTAGAAGAGCATCGATTCTAGAAACTAGAATTGGCATTGCGCACTACGCTTGCCCATTGGTGGGGTATGCACAAGGAGAGATTTATCGGATGGAGAAAATACCGCAAAATGATGAAGTTAAGGTTTGGTTACGCTAACACCAGGATGACAGAAAAATATAGTGGAAAGGATGATCCACGCGATCATTTAGAACGATGGACTAAGGCCTGGAGAACAGAATCACAACTAGAATGGGTGCATATATTCTTTCATACGTTAGATACCATCCCAATTAACTGGTATTTGGAGATGGTGCTTTGCAATGGAATGACTGAATGGGACATTTCAAGGGGAAGTTTTCTACCAACGTTCATCTTCGAGGATGGGTTTGAGACCATTGATGAGGCACTACAAGAAATTAAAGTAGCTATATTTGGAAAACTGAAGGAACCAGTAGAATTGCCTCAGCCAGATTGGAGTACACAACTACACCATGTGTTGGAATGCTATAATGTGATTATTGAATAAGGGGATGACCCGCAGAATATTACCATCCCTGAGACTGAAGGACAGCGCGAAGTTGAAGGACCGAAGGTGACAAACCCAGATATATCAGAGCCTCTGAGAACTCCACAGGTAAACATTTGGTCTGAAGAAGAAACCAAGTTCGCAAAGATAGGGGATTATTGGGATGAAGATACTATTGATAAGGTAGCTGAGCTACTGCACAAGTACCAAGATTTGTTCCCAACAAAGTTTTTAGATTTGAAAGGGATTGTCAGAGATTTAGGTGCTATGAAGATTACATTGAAACTGGATGCGAAGCCTATTAATTAGCGACCTTATCGATTGAATCCAAGGTATAAGGAAAAGGTGTGCCTAGAACTAGATAAGATGCTGGAAGCTGGCATTATTGAGCCTATAGAAGAATCTGATTGGGTAAGCCCGATGGTGGTCCAAGAAAAGAAATAGAAGGGCGAAATCTACATATGCGTACATTTATGGAAGTTGAATGATACATGTGTGCATGACCCATTTCTAACATCATTTACTAATGAAGTATTAGAGAATTTCGGCAGACAGGAAGCATATTCATTTACTGATGGATTTTTGGGTTATCATCAAATAAAGATCGCACTGAAGGATAGAAGAAAAACAACCTTCACAATGGAGTGGGGTTGCTTCCAATATACAGTTATGCCATTCAGATTGAAGAATGCACCTACTATCTTTTCACAGGCAGTGATCGCGGCGTTTAAGGAATTTATTCATAACTTCCTTGAAATATATTTTGATGATCAGACCGTGTTTGGGTTGGTGAAGTGCCATGTTGTGAGTCTACCCCTCATGCTGGATACATGTTGAAGATATCAGATCGCTCTGAACTTGAAGAAGTGTATATTTTATGTTCCTTTTGGGATTTTTCTTGGCCATGTTGTCTATAAGCAAGGGTTGATGGTGGACCCTCAAAAGATCATCATTATTGTGAATTTGGAACCCCCCTGTTACACTAAAATTTGTCACCATGGCTATTTGCAGTCAGTATGGCTCCATCAATAACCATACTGTCCTCCTTGGCAAGTCTTATACCTCTGCTCCTCATGTCAAACTCCAAAAAAGAGAGAAAGCCTTCAAAAAATCAATATAACTCTGGTTCCGCACTTTCTCTTACTCTTATCTGCGGGCCCGCACCTCAAGTACATAATACCTGCGTACTTGTACACTCTGTCTGTAAAGGGGTGGGTGCGTACCCCTGTAAAAGTCAAAAGGCGCAAGTTTTACTTCAAAAAACTTACTTGCGGTCGATTCTAGAGCATTCTAGAAGATGGTTTGACGTGGATTGAGCGCCTCCAGATGGTTCATGCATCCCAATGAAAGAGGAACTTATCCCATGAAGAGGGGAGATATCCCTTTGAAAGAGGGGCCTATCCCATTGATGATGGACCTCTTTAACTTCCTCCAAAGCATTTTAAATACAGGCATTGGGCTAGAGGCAAGGGAGGTTGAAAGCTGAACATTCTTAAGGGTAGATGCTGCTGAAATTAGGACTCCCTTATAGAGCATGAGAGGAGAGATCACATTCCTTTCTTAGCTTCATTTGGAAGTGGGTGATATGATCAAAGTAGAGGAGAACTCTTGCTGGACCCTGGGAGGGACCTACACAACACCAAGGCATTGGTTGTAAGGTTTCTTTTGTTTCCAATTAATACAATTAAGTTCATTTTCCTCAACAAGTTGTTATATATAATTTGTTTCATAAACTCCTTGGTCTTTATGATGAATATGTTTTATTATATGAGTTATTCAGGTGCTATGTAATCGTTTGCTTGTTTGTGTATGCAGGCTTCAAGGAGAGGAGCTCATCTGGATCGAAGAGACTTGGCCGCTACAAACAGCGTTGGACTAAAGGTAAGCCTTAAACACCTGGTTGCTCTTATTTTAAATGCATATTTAGGGAAAGATAGTGCTTGATTGTTTTGTTTGTCACTAGAAAAGCCTTAGTTTCTAGGGAGGTCAGTTTTGTCTGCAAAATTGACTCTTTCCGCATGACAAAATGGCGACTCCGCTGGGGAATTGATTGTTTTCTTTGTCTATACTTTGACTTGAGAAACTCTATTTTTTGTTTCTATTTTTGACTTGATGATTGTGGGATTAGGTGAATTTAGTTAATTTTGAGTTAGTTTTCATTTTTCATAGTTTTGGGAGAGGTACGCACCCTCTGAGTTAAGCACGGTGCCTACCTGTACGCACTTTTGCTTTGTGCACAGAGCGTGGATGCACCTGTGTAAACAGGCTGCCTGCGTACCTTGTCAAAAATTTGAGAAATTTTAAAATTTTCTCCTTTTTATCAGTTTAGAATTTGTTTATAGGTTTTAGCCACTGCCCAGACCTGCATGTGACTTGTCAGAAGCTTTCCTTGGTTAATTCCATTGGCATTCATGTTTTAAGCTTTTATCAATTGGGTGTTTTGAGTCTCTTTTTGAGAAATTCTTAATTTGATTTCCTTTGGTCATTATGAGTGTTAATCGCCTTTGAGTGTTTTTATTTTTTGATCTTTGGAACTCTCACCCAATTCTCTCGACTTGCACTTGATTGGTTCTTAGATTACATTAGAATCATCTTGTGTTTGAGAATTCTCTTGCATAGATCACATTTGCATAATTAGAATTCTCATTTTCAGAATATTAATGAAAAATGTGCATAGATTACATTTGCATACTTTTCAAGTGAATTGTGCATAGATTACAATTGCATAGTTTACATTCTGAAAAATAAATCGTAGATTTAGATCAGTTTTCTTTGATTTGAATTTACACAAAAATAAAAAAAAATAAAAAACTATTTTGGAATTGATTTGCATTAGTTTTTCTTGATGAAATTAGTGCATTAGAGAATTTGTTATATTTTCTCTTAGTGATCAATTTTTTGCATTGTTGGAAGTGAATGGAAACTCTCTCTTTACTTTAGTTAGGATTCATCGAATTGAAAGGATTACATTATCATATTCGATTGCATTCAGTTTTGAATCGGGTCATAACACCACTGGTTTCGTATCCATTTACCCCTTTGAGTAATAACAGCCTAAATAACATAGCGCTTAATTAAAATTCATCTAGTAATTTTTACATTTCTAGGGCTCCGATACACCAACATAGCTTAGGCTAGTGTTTTGGAGTAGGAGAGTAATTAACTCTCCAAGACAGTAAAAACAAACAAGTAGCTGTATCTTGTGGTAGGAAGAAATCCAATTGTTGCATTTATGCTCTGGAAAAGCTCCTCTTAATGGAGAAGCACGAGATCGTGTCCGAACCAGTGTGGGAATCAATCCTTCCTCATTGGGAATGACGCCAGATATTCACGTATTAAAAACGGTAAACCTCGGATTAACCATTATCGAGGAGCCTGGGGTCACTTGTTGGTAAACCTTGGATTATGTCAAGGAGCCTTCAAGGGGATTGAGCTTGCTACTCTGCCCTTGCGTGCGTATCAGATCCTAGATTGTTCCCCCAGGTATATTTGTTTCACTTGGTAACCTTAGTGGCCATATTCTTTAGGATTCTTCCTGAGGTGACAGTGGTGGGAAGATCCCACTGTACCTGGAGCAGACGTCGGCTAGACTCACTTGGATTTTTTGGGGGGTTCTCTTCACTCGAGACGGTTTAGTGGAGAAACTTCTGCCAGTCTATTCATTAAGCAGGTTGTCGGGGTAACTGTTCCAACCGCTATTTCTGTATTGAATTCTGCGACGTTGGATTTCATCACCAACTATTGTTTTTGGTACGGAAAGTTACTGTTTGTGTGTGGTTTGACTCCTAGATTTGATAGTGCGTGTTAATTTGTTTGTTTTTACTTTTAGAAGACCATAGGTGTGAATTGTGAATTGTTAATTTTAGTTTTAAGTTGTTAATAAAATTCACTGAAGTTGAATATAATGGCAACTGTTCCGGAATTTACCAACCTAGGAACTCCTCTTAACGAGGATCCTAGTACTTTTCCTTTCTTTGGAAATGTTGGTCCTCCTTATATGGCTACTTTGTCATTACCTAGATTTACAATAGGATTACCGATATGGTTATTTTCAACTTCGTTGGCCCAAAATACTCCAATTGTTCCACCTCAACCGAATGCTTCACCTCAACAGAGTTCACCATCTCAACATCACCAACCTTCTGTTGACCCTTTACCTTCTTCGCCTAATTTTTCTTCCTCCATTTCTTCCTCTTCGCTTGGTAAAAGCCTCGATGCTAGTAACTAGGTGGCTAAGAAGAAGAAGAAAGGGAAGAAGAAGAAGAAGAAGAAGAAGCAAGCTAAGAAAGAAGTAAACCAACCAACCACGATTGTAAGTATTAGTTGTGTTGAGGAAAAATCCGACATGCATCGTAAACCCAAATAACCTTGTAGGCTTTGTAAGGGTGACCACTTCCTTATCAATTGTCCTGGTATTCCAAAGGTCCTGGAAGTATGGTCAGAAAAATCACATCAACTTTCCATTGATCCATCAACCAGTGATAGTCAGGTTCCCGGGAAAAAAGGTAAAGTTCGGTTTCCTTGTAAGTTATGCAAAGGGAGTCATCAAACTCACATTTTCCCTCACATGGATGAAGCCTCAAAATTGTTGGAAAACCTTACTGTTCCACGGCAAGAATTTCCAACTGGTTATCGTAAAATTTCCCCCAACCTACCGTCAACTGATGGAGTGATTGATCTAACTTCAAGTACAGTCGATCACACTCTTCCATTGGAGAGTGAAACTCATGTCACTCAGGTTGATGATCCATTAGTTGATCAAGTGGTCGATTCAATTTCACATTCGGTCGATCCCACTTTCCCTTTAGAGAGTGAACTTCATACCGCTCAGGTTCTTCTTGTTACATCAGATTCTTCTATGTCGAGGGGAATTTCACCTATTTCTACAGAACCTCCTCCAAGTACTGAGGTCTTTTCCTTTGATTGGAATAGACTGATAAAACCTAGTCTTCCTTCATCCATCCCTTTCCAAATCATTGTCAAGGTTGGTGGTAGGGACATACGCCGCACACAGGTAGATGAAGGTGCTTCTGTTAGTATTTTATCCTCAACTGCTTGGAAAGCTTTGGGTTCCCCTCAGCTTGTGCCTATTACACAGAATCTGAAAGCTTTTAACAGAAACATTAGTGAACCTTTAGGGATCTTGTTGTGGGGAAAAATGCCTATGCAGGACGATCCTATCCACCTAAGGTCTGACAGTGCCTTAGCAACAAACAGAGACAGCTATTCCGGTTTCTTCCTTTATGAAATGTGAAAGAAGAGAGATCAATAGACTTACCGGTGTCTTCCGTTTGTCCCTCGACCCAGATCCTCTTCTCTTTGGGTGTTCACAGCTACTTGCCTCCTCGCTCGCCCAGCTTCAACAGATTCCTGCGAGATCACAAGAGAACAGCTACTTGCGACAAGAGAACAGCTACTTGCGACAAGAGAAGAACACAACACAAAGACAGATATTCATATTCATAAATGATTCAGGATTAGAAATAAATCAAATACACTAATGCAATCATACATCAGTATATAGGAGAGAACCAAGATAGCTTTATTGATAAATAACAAGGTTCAGGAAGAGATACAACCCAGAGGGCTCCAATCCAGCATCTCCTTCCCAGCAGAATGGAATTCCTATCTTCACCTCCCTTCAAAGCATTAAGCACCCAATGATTCCAGTCTCAAACCAACAGCAATTCTTTGCAATAACAAAATTCCAGCCTCTGGATCTCATGGAGGAGAGATCCATATATAGATGTTTGGAGAGAGGATGAGTCAGCTTGAGATCTGACTAGTGTCCTCTCCCTCTATTAGTTCTTGAGTCCACTTGGAGGTTCTTTCTTCCACTTGGAGATTTGGAACCTCTTACTCATCACCAGTCGAATTCCCTAAGGCAAGTGTCATTTTTGAAGCTTCCTGGGTTTTGACACCTTGAGGAATGAGCCTGCCACATGTCCAATCTCGCTCAGCGCAGATAGCCAGTGTTGGAGTTGAAATTCAGCGCAGGTAGCCAGTGTAGCCATTGACATTCAGTGCAGATGGTCAGTGGAGCAGTTGACATGATCCTGAATTGACTTGTTTTTGAGTAGTTTCAGGTGGAGAACTTCTGTGAATTGCTGTGGTTTGTTAGCCTTGTTCCTCTAGGGGTAGGAACAACATGTTTAGGGACTTTGGATCCCTAAGATTATGGACATTTCATGCTCAATGTTGTAAGGCACAAAAATGTCTATAACAGTTGCCCCCTAAAGTATGAGGCCGTTTATTGGGTGAAATGCTTTATCCAGGAGGGTCCGAAGTTCATCCAATTGCTGGGAGGAGACCTGTAATAAGATACAATACAATACATTATTTTTCATACTGCTTTCATGATCTAGCTGAGGCGGGCATTCCCATGCTCAGCTTTATAAATTCATTTTCTGTACATAGAACAGACAATCGTCTGATGGTAGACTGATAATTTTGATGAAATTATCATCCTTTGAGTAGGATGATCGTCTGCTGCAATGATGTACATGTCAAATGTCTTTATCTTTCCCGAATATATATCGCAGCCCGGATGGATGAAACTAAATCCGGGGTCTTCAAACTCGTTCGATCTTCACTCTAAGTACAAGTTGATCCATGTGAGAATTGTTCTGAAGTCGAACATGGAAAGACATCGCTTGATTACCGGTCAATGATGTAAACCGTTAACAAGCGCGAGAGGAATCACCGATAATGATAATGACCCTCAAGGTACTGCAGTACAATTCACGTGGTGTGAATAAAGGACTTGGCGTCGAACACCACGCAAAATCTTCTGGTCGAAGGTCATTGATGTATACCTGTCGCCGGAAGTGAGAAACTTGCCATTGAGGCATGCAAGCTTCAAAGTACTGAAGGGGTTGTTCCTAGATCAACTTCTTGGATAATGAGCTGATGTCGACAAGAAGCGATCCGTCAAAGGAGGGCCTTAATGAATCCCACATCAGTGACACGGAACGGAGCTAATGATTTTGATGGAGGTGAAAACGATCTGTGACATATGATTCAGGGTGGCGGTCATGAATGGATGAAGGATAATGTATGGCAGTGGATGGGACCCAGTTGACTCTTTCTGAACGACTCCTCTTGAACATATGGCGACACTGATGCGATGGATCGGTAGCATTACCCCAATTATGGATGGTATGGCGAGACCATGGTGATGTGACCGGTGAATGAAACAACCCAACCCGATTGTGGTACGGATGAAAAGTGTCATGTTCAAGAGCGACCTACTACCATCAAAGTTTTCTTTAGTTTCTCCCAATTTTTCCCCAGTCATTGCTGACCAGTACCTCTTTATTTTTGTCAAGCTTGAGGAGGATAACATATGCTTGTTCTATAACCTGCCCTTCGGGCAAGCCCATCGCTATGTTTTATCGAGCCTAGCGATAGTGAAACTCGTTCTCGTCTAAAGACAAGTTTGTCGCTATTTAATGATTTTAACGAGTCTAACGACAAAGACGACTCGATCCCTTTTCATTTTTAGAGAGTCTGAAAAGGTACGTAAAGTTAACTCCAAAATTCCTTTTTCGTCATCTAATCCCTTAAGTCCGAAAAAGTATAAAACAATACAGGAGGGATGAGTTTTCGATAGTTTTAACGAGCCGAACAAAACAAGCGCTCGATCTTTTTGTGCAATAATCCCTTAGGTCCAAAAAGATTAAAATCTAGAGGAGGGATAGCACTTCCGGTCGCTTTAACGAGCTGGAAGGCCAAAACTCGGCAATCTTTTCATATTTTACGAGTCAGTTGAAAAGAGCTTAAAGAAGACTCGTCTTTTGAGGAACGAGTGATAAACAGGGTTAGCAGCTGATTCTAGGTACAGGTTGGAATTTTCCAATCACGGCAGTGTCACAAGGATGGCTAGTTGAAATCGCTCTTCGCAGTTATTCCTCAAAATGGGTAAACAATCATATGGAGGTGAACGATCGGCCAAATGAAAAGTGGAGGTGATGGTGCAAACACGACCAAGGCTTTAATGGCTGATAGAGTTATATTCACAATGGTTATTTACCAGGATAGGTTCATTTTTTAACGAGCTTGAACGCGGAAAAACACTGCTCAAACTTATGTTTATTTTTTAACAAGCATGAACTATGCGCTAAAACTGCTCGGATCTTGCGTTTATTTTTTAACGAGCATGAACTTTGTGCTAAAACTGCTTGATTATACCAGTCATATGATAAGAGTGTCTCATCAAGATTCTATTTTTTAAGGAGCTTCATCTCACTAAGCTTTGCTCTGGATCCTTTCGTTATGCAAGTTCGGAAACGACTAATCCTACGAGTTTAAAGGGTTAGACCTACAGGTTTAAAGGGAGGACCTAAAAATTTAAAAAATAAATAGCCACCCCTTGCTTGCATTCCAAAAGGTTTGCATGCCCCCAGGCATAAAGTACGATTTCAAAGTTACCTCTACTTCTTTTCCGTCAAAACATTTGTTTTAACGAGAGAGGCTTACCTCTTTTAGGTTACCCAAAGATTGTCTCGTTACTCTTTCAAACAAAACACTTCTTCGGCAATGTCTACCGAAATAGACAAAGGTGAGTGACGATGCCCATCAACTCACATAACTTTGACAAAAGAATCTTATTCTAGAACAACCCCTCTTCCTAGACGGACGAGGTACGGACTAGTCATATTCTCCCACGGAAACCTACCTTATACCCAAAGTTCTCTGCCGAAGCAGACCAGGACGCATGCCCCCTGGGTTCCAGTCATATCCTCCCGGATTACTCGCGCTCATCAGGAGGACGGACCGTGGGTTGAGACACTTCTTGCGTGAATAGACCATTTAGGGATGGTTCTTGACTTTTTGCGATGCATGATCCGGGGAACGAAAGTTGGTCCACGAGCTTGACCATTCTTCCTTCATGCGGAAAACACATTACTCTAAAGAGTGATGAGACGATGGCTCCCATGCAATATATATAGTCTCGTCCAAGGAGTAGGTTATAATCCAAGGGTCCTTGAACGACCATCACGTTCATTTGAACGGTCTTCCCTTTCAATGTTATGGGCACATTGGGGAGGATCCCTAAAGGTCGATTGGTTCCTTTATCAAAGCCTGATAGATTTCTCATTTCAGGCAAAAGCGCTGGCGAACCAAGCGCTTTCCAAGCAGTAGAGGAAAGGATACTCACAGATGCCCCTTCATCAATAACTGTGCCAGCCATTACCATTCTGTATATTTGGACGATAATTCTGAATGGTATGCTAGCTGGCAAGCGGGGTCTGCCTAGTTGGTTCCAGTCGAACGAGACAACTAGGTTGCTTGGTGGTGGGACCGAGTATACGGCTAAATATCGCTCTTGACGAACTTCCTTCCTGCGATAAAGGAATGGTGGCATTGCCCCCTTGTTCATCAGAGTCAGTGTTGATGAAGAGAATTTGGACGGCGTCGTCTTTATTCTCCTCTGTGATGGTGTCATTCGAAGATAGAGCCTATGAAGGCAAAACCGAGTCAACTGCCGTTTCAACCTTTAGACTTTCGTCAGGTATGGATTCAGACGGTTCATCTTCAATGACAGGTGCTTCGGCTGACCATCTGAGCGAGCTAGCCGGATTCTCAACTAGCGAAGGACTTGGCAGGAGTTTTTGATATCCAGGAGGAAGTTGCGCTCGTAAAATCGGGCGATCTTCCAAAACTCTTTTTGCCTCGTCTAAGAAGGGACAACGGTGGATCGCGTGATCGCCTTCACATAGTTTGCAGGGAAATCTAGCTTTCCCTCTCTGTCCTGTGGCTTCACTTCCACTAGTCGACGGTGAGCAGTCAACATGGCTATCAGAGGTCAACGCTACCGAATTGTGCAAACGGGGAGACCAGTCCCTTAGTATCCGAGGGATACAGGGACAATCTCTGTGGAAGTGGTCTCCCTTGCATATGACGCATGGCGATTTAGGCCTTGCCAGTGCTGTGTGTGGATTTTTGTCAGACGACACTTGTTTGCCCCTAGTCGCCTTTGGCTCCTTCTTCTTATTTTCTTTCTTCTTCTTCTCCTTCTTCTCCTTAGGAACTCGGTTTTTTGCTTTACCAGTTCCGTTAAGCGAAGAGGAAGGAGGAGAGGAAGATGAAGTAGAAGGCTGGTGGGAAACTCTGGTCTGGTCTAACTGTTGACTCGACTGTTCAGGAATGGTGGTGTTCTAAACGACATTGGTTGAAAAGAGCCAGACTGGTAGGCCAATTGTCAGTCCTGGAAGCGACAATGTGGCCATGTGGGGCACACCAACATCTCCCCAAGAGGAGAAAGGACTAGGATTTCCTCCAAGGGGAATTCCTTGGTTGGTGGGCTCCATCTTTTCAACCTAAAGATCAACGCGGGAATAAAGGGTGATTTTTCCGTTTAAAATAAATTGTTAACGACGCTTTAGACACAACTTGCTTTTTCACTTTTAAAGAGTCGAGAAAAAGCTAAAGATGACTCTAGTCTCCTTCGATGTTTTAATGAGCCCGAAGTGACAAATGCTCGGATGGACTTTTTCCGTTATAGAGTCTGAAAAAGGCCAAAAGGAACTGCTCTGGAGTTCTAGGTAGAGGGTGTGCCAAACTTTTCGCAAAACCGCAGAATACTTTCTAGGGTACGGGCGGTCGATCTTCCTGAATGCTGTGTTCAGTGCATTGCGATCAGTAGGGTGGCCGACACGGCTTCCTAAGGATAAAGGATATATGCCTATAGGGGTCTCCCAATATATACGCGACGGTACGTGGGAGCACAATCCGTACTAGCGCTATCGTCCCTCAGGAGGAATCACCCACCTTCCACGAGATCGACAGTCACTAGGCTTAACGACGCCGGAACACGTCTCTAGCCTAGACCTCTATGTTGTGCGTTATGTTGCAAAGCGTTGTTAAGTTCATTCAGTTTATTTTAAGTTGATCTTTTTAGAAGTTTGCCTTTCAAGGTTCACCACGAGATGTATGATACAAATTCCTAAATGCAGTCTAAAGATGATAAGCAAGCTTTATATCTTTTCAACTTTGAAAATCCTAGCTACTAAGGGAAAAGAAAGACACCATCTTTTCTCAAAGAGAAATCAGCACACTCTAATGCACTTTTCCTAAATCAAGCATGCAAACTATCAAAATGCAAATGCACAATGCAGGTGTTTGTTTTCCACTTTCTTAGTATTGATGCCTACAAAGAAAGCTTTTTGTACAACTTTGAATTTTCTTTTAAATGACAGATACAAACAAGTTTACTTTTTCGAAATCAACAAGGGTAGAAGAGATTACAACACTTTGCGACTTTCGAAATGAACACTTGTTTCGACACTTAAAAGAGACAAACTCAAACCAATAAGCAAAAGTAAATGTATAATCAACTGTAAACAGCCAATGAACTCTCTCCTAAGATCACAATCAACAGATCTGAATCAAGGGCTACAGGATGATTATTTCACTCATGCAAAGGAAAACTGTAAATGATGCCACAAACACATAAAAACACTCACAGTCTTTTTGTACAAAAGGAGGCGGAATTTAAGCAGAGAAAAGGAGTTATCAGACTGGTACCTATGCTGGTTACAGGCTGCAAAAAAAACAGAGATCAAAACAGGGCAACAGAGAGCAAAGAACCCCAGCTACACAAGGCAAGACTGGTTCAGCGCAACCTCAACACTGTGGTTTTGACATTCAGCGTAGGTAGCCTTCACGGGACCTGCGTTGAAATGCAGAATGCCTTCACAGCAGTTGCGCTGAAGGAGAAACTCTCGTTTCTCACTGGGTTCTGGGTCACAGATTGCTCAATAATCAACGGTTTCAGACCAAATCAGAAACACAAGCAAGGTATAATCAAAGGGATGCTTTGAGAGGGTACTAAGATCTATCACAAAGGATCATCAAATCATTTGTGAGTCCATTGTTCAGATCATAGACAAAATCCAGTGAAGGATCAAGGCAACAACTGTTTACTTTGCAACTGAGAATAGCAGAAGCAGTTCGATTGTTGCTGTTGAGTCTATGAGGTAAAAAATAATAGAAACACAAATAAAATGACTAAAACAAATCTCCCCAGTGGAGTCGCCAATTTTTTGTGGGGAAAAATGCCTATGCAGGACAATCCTATCCACCTAAGGTGTGACAGTGCCTTAGCAACAAACAGAGACAACTATTCTGGTTTCTTCCTTTATGAAATGTGAAAGAAGAGAGATCAATAGACTTATCGGTGTCTTCCGTTTATCCCTCGACCCAGATCCTCTTCTCTTTGGGTGTTCACAGCTACTTGCCTCCTCGCTCGCCCAGCTTCAACAGATTCCTGCGAGATCACAAGAGAACAGCTACTTGCGACAAGAGAACAGCTACTTGCGACAAGAGAAGAACACAACACAAAGACAGATATTCATATTCATAAATGATTCAGGATTAGAAATAAATCAAATACACTAATGCAATCATACATCAAAGATACATCAGTATATAGGAGAGAACCAAGACAGCTTTATTGACAAATAACAAGGTTCAGGAAGAGATACAACGCAGAGGGCTCCAATCCAGCATCTCCTTCCCAGCAGAATGGAATTCCTATCTTCACCTCCCTTCAAAGCATTAAGCACCCAATGATTCCAGTCTTAAACCAACAACAATTCTTTGCAATAACAAAATTCCAGCCTCTGGATCTCATGGAGGAGAGATCCATATATAGATGTTTGGAGAGAGGATGAGTCAGCTTGAGATCTGACTAGTGTCCTCTCCCTCTATTAGTTCTTGAGTCCACTTGGAGGTTCTTGCTTCCACTTGGAGATTTGGAACCTCTTACTCATCACCAGTCGAATTCCCTGAGGCAAGTGTCATTTTGGAAGCTTCCTGGGTTTTGACACCTTGAGGAATGAGCCTGCCACATGTCCAAACTCGCTCACCGCAGGTAGCCAGTGTTGGAGTTGACATTCAGCGCAGGTAGCCAGTGTAGCCATTGACATTCAGTGCAGATGGTCAGTGGAGCAGTTGACATGATCCTGAATTGACTTGTTTTTGAGCAGTTTCAGGTGGAGAACTTCTGTGAATTGCTGTGGTTTGTTAGCCTTGTTCCTCTAGGGGTAGGAACAACATGTTTAGGGACTTTGGATCCCTAAGATTATGGACATTTCATGCTCAATGCTGTAAGGCACAAAAATGTCTATAACAGATCCTTCCTAAGTTTTCTATTACCTTGGAAGGTAAAACTGTCTGTATTGATCTTATGGTAGTTCAAGGTCCCTTGGATTTCAATTTACTCCTTGGGCGAGACTATGTTTATGCAATGAAAGCTGTCGTATCGACACTCTTTCGCATGATGTCTTTCCCTCACAATGGAAATATTGTGACTATAGACCAGCTTTCATTCCCTAGTCTTGTTTCAACTACCAACAATATGACACCCCTAAATGTTCCTGATTCTAAAGTGGTATCTACCCCGCCACGGGTTAATTATGTGGCAACTGGTCCCATGTTTTCAGTTACCGATGTAAGTGAGCCTCTCACTGTTTTCTCATCTTCCTTTGATTTAGATCCGGTAATTGACATGGAAAACTCTATGGGATTACTTGAACGCGATGTTCTTATCCCTTTTGAGTCCCTTGACATGTGTTCCTTCCAGAGAACTATTCTTCCTTCTGATGAAGATCTCTTGGAAGCCATGATCAAGGTGTGTCCATTGACATGTCTTTCTTCTAGTTGGAAGCCATGATCAGTGTTACGAGGATAGTTTTTTCCTGTATCAACCTCGTTAAAAAATGAAATAGGCTGTCGAGGAAAGTTCCTTTTACTGTGTCAACCTCGTTAAAAAATGAATCAGTGAGTCTGAGGACAGTTCTTTTCCTGTGTCAACCTCGTTAAAACATGAATCAGTTGGTTAGAGGAAAGTTCCTGTTACTGAGTCAACCTCATTAAAAAATGAATCAGGTATGAGGACAATTCTTTTCTTGTGTCAACCTCATTAAAAAATGAAACAACTCCCTTTTCAAGTTAAATCTTGAAAGTAAACCTTCATTCCATCCACCTGGTTGAATGCAATGAAGCTTGGGGGGCATGTACCTCCCTTTGCATCATTATGCTGGGGGCATGCGAACTTCTGGAGCATAGTTCCTTGTCTTGTGTCAAGCTCGTTAAAAAATGAAACAAGGAGTCTAGAGCATAGTTCCTTGTCTTGTGTCAAGCTCGTTAAAAAATAAAACAAGGAGTCTTGAGCATAGTTCCTTGTCTTCTGTCAAGCTCTTTAAAAAATGAAACAAGGGTAGGTTATATAGGTAGATTGTAGAAAGTAGAAGCGAGGATAGTTCTTTTCCTGTTTCAACCTTGTTAAAAAATGAGACAGGGTTTTAGAGGATAGTTCCTGTTACTGAGTCAACCTCATTAAAAAATGAATCAGGTAGCTTTTAGGATATATAGGTAGATTGTAGAGAGTAGTCATGAGCATAGTTCCTTATCTTGTGTCAAGCTCGTTTAAAAAATGAAACAAGGGTTTTGAGGATAGTTCTTTTCCTGTGTCAACCTCACTAAAAAATGAAACAATTCCCTCGAGTCTTTCCAAGATTTCGAAAGTGAACCTTCATTTCATCCACCTGGCTGAATGCAATAAAGCTTGGAGGGCATGTACCTCGATTTGCGTCATTATGCTGGGGGCATGCGAACTTATAACAAGCATAGTTTTTCCTTTCAAGCTTGCGTAAACATGAAACCGAATCCGAGCATAGTTCTTTTCAAGTGTCAAGCTCATTAAAAAATGAAACAAATCCTCCTCTTTTTGAGTCGAGAGTTTAACTAGATCTCATAAATGTTAAGTCGTATATTTAGGTTAGTTATTTTAGTTTTTTGCATAATTTTCTTACAGTTTTAGGTCGAGTCTTTCAAATGATCTCGTAACTGAACCTTCATTTCATCCAACTGGTTGAATGAAATGAAGCTAGGGGGCATGCGCTCTAGCAGTTACGCTTAGGGGGCATCAAGCACAGTTTTCTCTCTGTTTCAAGCTTGTGTAAAAATGAAACTACTTTGAAGCATAGTTTTTCTCTATTTGAAGCTTTTGTAAAAATGAAACCTATCTCGAGTCAATTTCAGTTATTTTCAAGACTCGTTAAACTCATGAAAATCCCGAGATTATTTTGCTATCTTTCATTCTCGTAAAACAAATGAAAATGCCGAGTTCTTTCCATCTTTTCCTGCTCGTAAATTAAATTGAAAGTCGGCCATATGAGTACATTTTTATAATTTTTTTGAACTCATTAAAACTTACGAAAAAGTGAAAGCCATGAGTACATTTTTATCATTTTTTCAAACTCGTTAAAACTTACGAAAAAGTGAAACCTTAGAGTCATCTTTAAGCTCTTTTCTGACTCCTAAAACATCAAAAGATTGCCGAGTGTTTCTTTTAAACTCGTTAAAATGGAATTAAAAGACGGTCCACTTACAGCTCTTTTCCGACCGTAAAAACATGAAAAGATTGCCGGATTTTTGTCGTTTCGAATTCGATATTGGTTATAAAACGACGTGTCGTTGATCGCTTTTTTACTTTTTCGGATCAGTGACACTAATAACGAAAAGTACTCCTTGGTCGTAAAAGATCAAGCGGTTCTCTCAAGTATTATTTTATACTTTTTCAGGCTTGGGAGACACAAATTTACGAAAAAGGTCAACCCTGGAGTCTTCTTAAGTTTTTCAAACTCTCTAAAATTGAAAAACGCCGAGTTTCGCCTATACTGGACTCGTTAAAATTTCATAGTAAAGGACCTGTTCGATTACAAACAGGAACAGACCACTCCTTCTTAGGGTTTGAATCTAAACTAAGTTGGACTCATCCGAAGGATGAGCTTATAATCAAGCAAATGTTATCCTCCTCAAGCTTGTAAAAAATAAAGAGGTACTTGCCAGAATTGGTGGGGGAAAAGAGAGGAAAATGAGTCTGTTTGTCATACTTTGTAACCACTCTTGAACACGACACTTTTATTCAACTGGGTTGGGAAATCCTTTGCCTAACAGTTGATCAAACCACATTGAAAGTCTTCAGCCGGTTTCTGGGTATTAACTTTGGGTCAATTGTCACCAAGCCATCTGTTGTGTCGTTATGTGTTCAAGAGGTCACTGCCAATAAGCCATTCATCTGCAAAATATCTGTCATCCATATTGACCATCCCTGAGTCAGTCCTTGCAACTAAATTTCTTCAACTTGATCTATGATTTCGTGTTGTGGGCTTGCCTACAACGGATCGCTTTCTATCGACATCAGCACATTATCTAGAAATATGATCTAGGAATCATCAGTACCTTGAAATCTGCATGCCTCAATGGTAGGTTTCTCGCCTTTGACGACAGTTTACATCATTGACTTTCGATCGAAGGATTCCGTGACATGTTCGACATCAACACATCTACTCACATCTCATGGATTGTACTGGGTACTTTGAGAACCATTAACATCACTGGTGGTCTCTCTCACACTTGTTAACAGTTTACATCATTGACTGGTAATCAAGTGGTTTCTACCATGTTCGACATCAACTCATTTATTCGCATGGATAGAATCGTACTATTTCGGGAAGCAGAAATGAAGACCCTGGATCTAGTTTCCGCCATCCAGGTTGCGAGGAGTTTTGTATTCATTATACAGTAGACTAATTATAAACAGATGGCTATGTCCATACTGTGTCTACATGTGTCTATGATTATGATGTATTGCGAAATCATTCCTATATCAGAGCAGTAGTTAGTTTGTTAGTTAAGTTTTTGATCTGAGTATGGGAATGCCTACCTCAGTGATGATATGATCTCATATATGTATTTTGTGTTGAATATTTGTAGGTTCCAACTGGGCTCTCCACAAGATAATCCTCGAAATGATAAAGCGCTTCACCCTTCCTAGATGATATAAAACCCTGATCTACTACAGACCTCGCACTTTAGGGGGCAATCTGTTACACTAAAATTTTTCACCATGACTATTTGCAGTCAGTATGGCTCCATCAATAACCATACTGTCCTCCTTGGCAAGTCTTATACCTCTGCTCCTCATGTCAAACTCCAAAAAAGAGAGAAAGCCTTCAAAAAATCAATATAACTCTGGCTCCACACTTTCTCTTACTCTTATTTGCGGGCCCGCACCTCAAGTACATAATACCTGCGTACTGGTATGCTCTGTCTGTAAAGGGGTGGGTGCGTACCCCTGTAAAAGTCAAAAGGCGCAAGTTTTACTTCAAAAAACTTACTTGCGGTCGATTCTAGAGCATTCTAGAAGATGGTTTGACGTGGATTGAGCGCCTCCAGATGGTTCATGCATCCCAATGAAAGAGGAACTTATCCCATGAAGAGGGGAGCTATCCCTTTGAAAGAGGGGCTTATCCCATTGATGATGGACCTGTTTAACTTCCTCCAAAGCATTATAAATACAAGCATTGGGCCAGAGGCAAGGGAGGTTGAAAGCTGAACATTCCTAAGGGTAGATGCTGCTGAAATTAGGACTCCCTTATAGAGCTTAAGAGGAGAGATCACATTCCTTTCTTAGCTTCATTTGGAAGTGGGTGAGCTGATCAAAGTAGAGGAGTACTCTTGCTGGACCCTGGGAGGGACCTGCACAACACCAAGGCATTGGTTGTAAGGTTTCTTTTGTTTCCAATTAATACAATTAAGTTCATTTTTCTCAACAAGTTGTTATATATAATTTGTTTCATAAACTCCTTGGTCTTTATGATGAATATGTTTTATTATACGAGTTATTCAGGTGCTATGTAATCGTTTGCTTGTTTGTGTATGCAGGCTTCAAGGAGAGGAGCTCATCTGGATCGAAGAGACTTGGCCGCTACAAACAGCGTTGGACTAAAGGTAAGCCTTAAACACATGGTTGCTCTTATTTTAAATGCATATTTAGGGAAAGATAGTTCTTGATTGTTTTGTTTGTCACTAGAAAAGCCTTAGGCTCTAGGGAGGTCAGTTTTGTCTGCAAAATTGACTCTTTCCGCATGACACCCCTAGGAACGTGAAACAACTGGGCACGACCTTGGGACACACTGGGTACTATAGAAATTTCATCAAGGCGTATGCCCAAATAATCAAATCGAAGGAAAAGTTGCTAAAGAAGGATGTGATTTTTTGTTGGGATGAAGATTTTCAGTGTAGCTTTGATGTCTTGAAGGAAAATATGGTGGAAACGCCTATCTTGGTGTTTCCCGACTGGAAAAAGGAGTTTCATGTGCATGTTGATGCCACCTGTAGTGCACCAAGAGAAGTATTGACCTAGGCATGAGAGGGAGAGATTGATCATCCAATGGCTTTCACGAGCAGAAAGTTATCCAAATCTGAGAAGAATTACTCCACCACAAAGAGCAAAGGATTGGTGATGGTCTATGCGCTGTAGAAATTTAGGCATTATTTGTTGGGAAGAAACTTTAATATGTACACAAATCACTCCACGTAGAAGTACATGGTCAATAAGCTTGTGTTGTGGGGGAAGATCTACCAATGGTTGCTATTGTTCCAAGAGTATGACTTCGAGGTGATGCAGGCTCAGACCATCTATCAAGGATCGAAATAGGCGAAGAACCCAGTAGATTGGAGGAAGGACTGCCAGACATGTAGCTCTTTGTAGTGCACATCGAGGAAGACCATTTTGCTGACATTATTCAGTTTTTAACAACGAGAACAGCTCCGGGAGGCTATACCACTCAACAAAAGAAGGAGTTAGTAGTTCATGGTGCAGATTTTTCAGTAATTGTAGGTCATTTATATAAGATGGGGTCAGATGAGATATTGCGAAGGTATGTTCCAGAGTTCGAACACGTGAGTATCCTCACTGAAGCCCATGGGGGAGTGGCAGGAAGTCACTATGTAGGGAAAGTGACCGTGAAGAATATTTTACGCGTTAGGTTATGGTGGCCAACATTACACAAGGATTATAAGGCATATTGCAAGGTGTGTGATGCTTGCCAAAGGATAGGGCAGCCTTCGCGAAGGGATGAATTGCCTTTAAATCCTCAAGTTTCATTGCAGGTACTTGAGAAAAGGGACATTGATTTTATAGGTCCCATACACCCACCAGGGAAGAAGACGGATGCACAATATATTATTACTTCGACAGAGTATTTAACCAAATGGGTGAAAGCATAGCCAATGAGGGACTGTACAGCTGCCACTGATGTGAAGTTTCTCTTTGAGTATGTCTTAACATGGTTTGGTTGTCCTAATATTCTAATGAGTGATAGGGGTACACATTTTTTAAATGAAACGATCAACATGATGTTGAAAGAATTTCAAGTATATCATCATAAGAGTAAGCCCTATCACCCATAGGCAAACGAATGCAACACATTTTGGAAAGATTTTGGAGCATGCATTAACAAAGGTATGCAACACATAGAGGAATGACTGGGACATGTGTGTACATGTTGTGTTATGGGCTTATAGGATGACCTGCAAGAAGATAACAGGACAAACGCCATTGAGGTTGGTCTATGGAATTGAAGTAGTCATGCCGTTGGAGTATATTGTGCTTGACAGAGATGGCAGACTACAAGACCTTGGAAGAACGGCTCACGTAGATCATGGAATTAGATGAAGACCACTTCCTTGCAGGATATCATCATCATGTACAAAAGGAACGTGAGAAGGCATGGCATGATCAACATATTAAGCTATGCACATTCAAGATGGATGATTGGGTGTTGTTATATGACAACAAGTTCACAAAGTTTCTAGGAAAATTCCAAATTCATTAGTTGGGGCCATATGTTAATAAGGATATCATGGATGGTGGCGTAATTCAGCTCGTGAAGCTGAATGGGGAACCATTTCCTGGCAAAGTGAATGGAAGTAGGCTGAAGTTGTACATAGGGGATGATGCCCTTGCGTGATGACTATATGGCAGCAGGGCTATCTCAGTAATCTAGGAAGTTGTATTGTATTGTAGGACTATAAACTACGTTTCCCAATGAAGTGAAAAACTTGGTAGGGAGGCTTCATGATGGATGATGGAGGTACGACAGGTGAATCTGCACTGGATGAGCTATGACAAGGAAGATGGTGGCATGCAGGTGGGTCCAAATGTAGCCGTTGAGGTTACTATTCATGATTTGATGGCCAAAAATCAGTTAAGAGAAGCGGGTAGGTGCTATTTATGGTGCAAATATTTGAAGATCTGCCACCAAAGGGGTATTTATTATCATATTTTGGGGGAAACAGTCAGATTTGAATTCAAAAATCCCTATAAATATTGCATGTTGGACTAGCTAAGAACACTTTGCATTCTGAGACTTGCCTGGGAAATTTGATGTCTGAAGTTTATGAGTCATTAGTTCTAGGACGATTTCGTGGCAAGCCCAGTAGTTGCTACCTTACCTGTGTTGAATTAGAAGGTTATTCTTTAGCAAATGACTGCTATCAACCCTGCTGAAGCCATGAGTTCTGAAGCCGCTATGTCTGATGCGCCAAGCCTTGAGATTTTGAGTATGGAAGCTTCATCCCCTATGCCTACCACGTTGAGATCGCCAAGGCCACAACAATCCGCTGCATGAGAGAACCCGCCAACCGAAAGGGAGAAGCAGAAGAAGCCAGTTTCGGTGAGAATGTCACCAAGGAAGAATTCAAAGGTGCAGTAGAAGGAGAAAAAAGACAAGCAGCTGGAAAAAGTGGTGGATTTAGAAGAGGAGGAGTACCAAGGTGTCGAAGAAGTCGATGCCAAAGAAATCAAGCCTATCACAAGGCTTCCTGAGTATATCCCTTAGCAGAAGGGAAGAACCAAAGTGCCCAAGGATCCAGATTCCAGAAATATTGTGGTGTCGACTCCCCTACTACTCGAGCAGGTCAAATTTGAAGGTCCCAGGTTAACACAAATCCTGGTCTTGAAAATGGAGGACTAGGACCTCATGGACCATGAAAAGTTCCCACACTTAGCGACCCATAAGTATATGACAAAGATATATTATGACGAAATAGGGGTTATGCAGTTGGAGCCCATGAAGTGAGTCTACAGCATTGAGCAGGTGGGGTTGTTGAACATGCTCTTAGTGCCGCACTATCATCGCTTAGCTATGAAAACGGTATGTGTGCTCCAGCTCCTTGCGCTAGTGCACGATGGGTGTCTATGGCTTGGGCAACCCATTCCAATAACAGACATGTTGATCCATAGGATAACGAAGTTTACTCACAAAGGAGTGGACCTTTCCAAGGAGTTTCAAGGGAACATTGGGGAGAAAGAATTGGCTGAAAAAATGAAGAGAGAGTATGGTCTTGTGAAAACGTTGCATGGATACTCTACCCTTTCAATCCAAGACTAGGAAATATATTTCCCTACCCAGATTCTAGCAGGCAAGATCATGAGGAAGTGTCATGCAAATGAAGTTCCGGTGCCAGTAGTGTCCCTTGCAGCTCAGTGCGTGAAGGGCGTTCAATATAATTGGGCCAAGTATCTCTACTAGGAATTCCTCGTGAACTGCCGAGAAGCCCAAGAGGAAAGTAAGACATTTCATTATGCTTGGCTATTATTATCTATCATGTTAGTTTCTTAGAGGTTTTAAGAGGACAACCAGTTTCCTCCGCACAAGGAAGATTTACCTGAGGCAGCGCGGTTCACCTTGCTGTGGTCTACAAAGGATCTGGCATGAATCAAGGAGACGAATATTTTCTGGGTCCTAATGGAGATGGATCTTCGAATGGTGGTTAATCAAAGGCCAAGGTTGTCCCCAACCTTGTTCGAACAATTGACGGCCTATCCGTAGTTCAAAGTCGACTTCCACAATGTGTCAATCTGAGCATGGAAGGACCCAGATCTCACAGGGCATCTGTTTCATTATCTGGTATCTGAGACAGATGTGCAAGAAGTTGTAGGTTAATGGCCAATAGAGTGGCACAAACCTATGACACTGGATGTGGGAACAAGCAAATATGCAGAAAGCTCTGTTGTGTAGAAGTGGAAGGATGTCGCTCAGAGGGTCGTGTGCACCCTGGCCGAACATAAAGAAGAAAGAAGCTACTAAGGGAGCTACAGAGAAGGAATGGATGGCGAAAGAGCACACTACTAAAGAGAAGGCAGAAAAGGAACAACAAGAGATAGAGAAAGGTGGAAAATTAGCTTCACATCATACTAACGAGTACGAGTTGTCTGAGGAAGGAGGAGGTAGTGGTGAGGAGCTGAGCACTCCTTTCATCCTAAAAAGGCACGGTCAGGATAAGACAACTGGATAGTGCAAGAAGCACAAGTTGGACAAGTAGATGCATCTTGACCCAATGGTGCTGATGTAAGGCAATCTCGATGAGATCGGACACAAGGTGAGGGACACAACCACAGAGGTGTTGTAACAATTTGAGCAGCAATATATGCATACATTGGGGAGTGTCCAAAAGGATCTGTGTGAGTTGCAAATCTAGGCGAACAAGATCTAGGGGGGCATCAAGAAAGCTATCAAAGTGCAAGCAAGCCTGACACAGGGAAGTGGCATAGTGGCGGAGCTAGAATGGAATCGACACCTAAAATTCATTCCATTACCAGAAGGGTCTATTCCTGCATAATCAGAAGAGATCACATTGTGATTAATAAAGTGAAGGACATCGGGTTGTATCTAGTCATGCTACCACTCTAGACCCTCCATGTGTTGCATCACGAGGTGTCAAAAGAACTAAGGATCAGGGAATAACATGCCCTCACCATCGTTAGTGAGTTTAAGGTCAACAATGAACAATTGTTCGTAGAGAAAACTTAGACACTAAAGGAAAAGGAGGAGTTGCAGACACGACGACAGATCCTAGAAAAAATGATTGAGCAGGCCTTCAAGTCGGTAGCTGAAATAAACATACCAGAGGATGCAGAGGCCTCAGCCAAAGTGAGGAAATTGGCTGCTACAGTACGTGCGTCAAAGGAAGAATTAGGTAGAGTGACTTCCAATTTCTGGCTGAAAATAGCAGAGATTTAGTTGAAATTGCAACCAACGACTTTGCCAGAGGTTCAGGAGTAGCACAAAGCAATAATCAAGGAGGGAATGAATACATTGGATTCTATAGTCAATGACTGCTCCTCTATGTTTGATGCAATGATGGAATTATGTATGAATTTGTACGAGGACCCGAACCTGCAGAAGCTGAACATAGATTCCAGAGAGACACAATGATAGTATGATGAGGTCCGAGTGACTGCACAAACTTTGGTGTCAGTGCAATGCCTAGCGAAGTTACAAGAGGGAAAGTAGATGCTAACACAGGTGGAGGACTTGCAGAGGAAAGAGGTCCTCCTGAAGGCTAGATTAAAGTTGTGGCTAGAGGAATCTTGTCAGCCTACTCTGTCACTTCATGAGAAGCTCAAGGGGCTACAACAGACATAGAGGACAATGCACCTCATAGTATAAGGACCAACAACAGATAAATTGGTCGAAGAGGTGCAACAGGCAACGACATAGAGCATTTTTGAAGTTGCAGTGATGCAAGTTGAGTTGGGTGGTCTTCACAGCAAGATCGCGGCACTAGCTAAGTGACTCGAGGGCGAGTCACGATCTTTGTGTTGGGGGCTTGTTGAGATAGGGTCCCTAGGGTCATTTTTTGGGTTAGTTAAACCAAATTTTGTACATGTTTTTGTAAAAGATGTAAAGTCTCCATGATATGTGGACGTGGAGCGCATAGATAGATAGGTGTTAAAGGGGTCTTAGCCCCTTGTTTGGATAGATAGTTAAGTCATCTTAGAGACTTATCCATGGTCCACAGAGCATGGTATTATATGAAGACAAATTATAAATAGTTGATTTGTAGTGAGTATTAGAGATAAATTTTGATAGAGAATTGAGTATGCTAAAAAAAAATTGTTGTCTTGGGCAAGTGCTAAGGTAGGAAGGCTCTGCTTCCTATACTTAGGTGAAGAAGGGAAGGCTCCTACAACTGAGTGTGTAGGAGGCTTGGATAGAGTCCGCAGCTGAGTGCGCGGACCCCTGCAGTTGAGTGCACAGTGTAGAGGAGTCTATAACCTAAACATTGAAATCAATAAACGCAGCTTTTGAAGCATTACTGTGTATTTTTTTTGAATCTATTTATGTTACATTCTATCACTTAATGATATTATTTTATGAAATATTGAATGAATGTTGCGTGAAGTCACTGAATTTGTCTTATTAATGCATGATTTAAGTAGTTAGCCTTTTCCGCGAAGATAAAAGTTAATTCTGCTATGCTTTCTGACGAATTGAATAGATCTGCATGAAATCATATCTAGGGTTCTTTATTGACGCACCAAATTAGATAAATTAGTTATTTAAGTTCCGCAAAGACTGATCGCAGACCTTCACGAAGGTCTAGAGGCCATTCTAACTTACATATAGTGACAAGCTCCAGGAATATATCGATCTGCGTGAAGGAAGATATGGAGTTGTGTACACTTAGGAACCACTTATCACATATCCCTGGATGTAGAAACTTGGTTCTAGCATCCCCCTATACTGCTTCGGGTGAGACTACATACTACGCTATGCAAGTTGTTGTCGAAAGGGCTAGCAGTTGAGGGATTTTTTGGTTGGCACAAACAACTTTGAACCTAGGTCAAGTCCCCTTAAGCGAAAAATGATTTTTATGTTGGAGCTTCCCCTAGCACTAACTCAATATAAAAGTCTACCTCCCTGTGAGGTGGAAAATTCGTAATGTCCTTAGGAAATACATCTTTGAGTTTCTTTAAAAATGGGTTCGTGCTCAACACATCTATATCCTCAACTTCCTTACCCTTATCGCTATAAATGTACACTGCAAATAACTTACACCCTCTCCTGCGACTACTCTTTGCTTGCATAGTTGTCACCATCATAACTGATGTGGCTTTCTTCTTACCCTGTAAGACTCTCGATTCTCCATTTTCATCAACACACTCAATGGCTTATCATAAAAATCCACCTTGGTTCTATGAAGATAAAACCAATCCATGCCCAACAACATACTGAATGAACCCAATGGTAATACATTCAAATGTTTTATGGTAGGCATACCATTCAAGTCAAATGCACAAGATCTTACCCAATGATGAACTCATTTCTTTGTACTTGTAGCCAACTGCACTAACCAAGACTTTGCATGCAATTCCTTACTCAAGCCACACTTATCCACCAAGTCAGGACTAACATAGCTATAATTAGATCCAGGGTCAATCAAAATAGAAATAATTTGATCACAAAGCTTACCATCCATATCAATGATAGATTCCTGATGCTTTGCATGTTTTTTATCCAATGCTACTGGTGGGCCCCAGTATTGTAGCAATAATGCTGCAACTCCTAGGGCTCCCTTCTTTAATTTTATCAACCCGGTAGTTCGTAACAAACTTGGAAGCGACGGTGCTGTATGCACAAGTACTAGCTCTTGCCGCAGTTGTCACTTGATTAGCTGGCACAAGTCCACTAGGAGCTTAAGCCAACTTCTATGAGCTCTTAGAAGAAGCTTTTTAACTGATGTATGAAAGCTAACTCAAAGGGGGCTAATCTACTTGCAGAAAGAAACTGAAAGCGGAAAGGAAATGCAAACCCTAGCAGACCCTAATTTTACCAGCTATCCCTACTGATCCAAGAAAGAGGATGCAAGCTACTGAAATAGATGACATTGACTTCTAGGAAGGTGAAATGCATGTGTCTAAACTACTTCTACGGTAACATATGAAAAAAAACATCTTTTTTTTATTTTTGAATAAGTTGTCAGAATTATCATGCATGCGATTTAACTGTTTTTTACTGTGCAGAGGTGGATTGGCGAGAGGAACTGCTTGGAGGAGGTCGGGAAGGTTCGGAGAGGGCCTAAGGGGCCCCTAACACCCTTCCAGAGAGTTTCATAGAGTTTGGCTATCAAGAAACCTCATTCGTGAGCTTGTACAGGAAGTCTCTAGGGGTTCTACAGGATGTTCTGGGATTTCTACAAGATGTTCAGAAATGGGATTTTGGAGGATGGATGGAAAAAGAAAGATGATGGAGTGGGTATGGAGGTGAGATAGGGGTGTGAGGAGGTCCAGGACTTTGGGAATGGAGCTGAGGAGTGACAAGGATGGTTGGATTTGTTCAAGGAGGAGTGGAGCAATGTTGCACAAAAATATGGGAATTAGGGCAAAGTGAGCAAATGGAAAACGTGAGGCAAGAATCCAAGTTGGAGGATGGAGCAGATGGGATTGATGGAGTATGGGCAGATAGAGAAGTGGTACGGGTGCTCTGCAAGTTGTTTCTCCAACTCAACCAACGAAGACTTGGAAAAATCAAAGACCTGGTTACGCTGACCTATTCTGATCTAGCTAATAGTAAAGAGAATGAACAGAAGTTTACTTGCAATGAAACCATGTATAACAACTATGCAATGAAGCAATCAAGAATCTGAACATGTAACCAACTTCTGCAAACAAAAATCGAACACTAATGATTGCATGGGGAAGCAAAGACAATGTTTTGGTGGCAGCAAGGTCACCTTGATCCCAGCTCCTGATCCCACTGAGGGAGAGGTGAAATCAGAGGTGCTTGATGGCCTTTTTCTGAAGATATTGTCTGTTATTAACCTATCAAATCAACTTAAAACATGAGAAACTATTTCTATCAGCAAAAAATGAACTAAATAACCAAATCAGATTGTAACCTACTAGCAGAAATTGATTAAAGATAACAGAAAAACATATGACAGTACATTGAGGAGGCCGTGCCACTTGGGTTGGGCCCAACCCCAAGAGCTACAAGCTCCTAAAGAAGCTCAGATCTGAAGCAGAATAAAACTGATCTCCATTATTCAGAAAATAACCATATCACAGCAATGTTTACAGCAAAGGCTCCACAAATGAGAAAAAACAGAGCAGCACTAGAGTGCTAACCTACTGCCTAAAAAAATGGCTAAAATCGAACTACAAACTAGTTAACTTCTGCCTACAAAGTGACTAACTAAAATGAGGCCCTAAGCATTCTTATTTATATAAATTGAGGACCCCAACAGTCCTTCTAAACTTTAGAAACTCGGCTGCCAAAACTTGTAGTTAACAGCACCTTTACTAGCCCTTGCTCAGCTGCCCTTGTGATAATCGATTTGGTGGCCCTTGAACTCCAAGCTGATGGTGGAGAATTTGAGGTAAGGGCCCATAAATGAAGGGGACACCTTCCTACAAATCCTCTCCCTTGTTCTCCCACGAATTTGGCTGCCAAGTGCTCATTAAAACCTTTGATTTTGTCTCAAAATTGACCAAAAAAATGCACAAAGCACACATTAGACTTGTTGGCATAATGACTAACCCAATTCACTCTATTAGCATAAATATAATCAAAAAAATGCAATAAACTAATGAGAATGGTGGATTAAGTTGAATTAGGAGGCTGAATGAGCCCATATAATTATCCATTTTTGGGGCTCATCATCACCCCCCCACTGAAAGTGCTGCTCATCCTCTGAGCAACTAATCTATCTCCTCATTTTTGATGGCCCTGGTGGCCTCCCTGTCATGCCAAGCTTCTGAAGTGATGTCCTCTTCTCGGTCATGAAACCATGCTTTTCTCTCTACTTCTTCCCACTGCATGTGCTCTTTTTCCTGTAGCAGTTTTGTTAAAGCTTCAACCTCAGCTAGCAGCTTGTCCTCTCCTTGCTGTTCATCATATGTTTCCTTGTCTTTCCTTCTTCCTGTGATTGTTTGGCCACATTTTCCTCCAATTTCTCGGTCTCTTTTAACTTAGCCCGAGTTTCCTGTAGAGAATCCTCAGCTTCCTGTAGAACTGTCTCAGCTTCCTGTAGAGTTGTCTTTGAGTCCATCATCTGAATTCTCTCTCTCCAAGTGAAGGGTTTTGGCTTCCTTGTTCATAGGTGATGGTTATATTTGAAGGAGACTCCTCCTTTTGTGTAGCTGGGGTGTCTACAATTGTAATTGGCTCTTTTGACTGTGGTTGGGGTCTGCCAGTTTTTATCTGCATGCTCCTTCTTGCCTTAAAATACATGGAAGGCTCCCTCTTTCGCTGCCCTTTTTGCTTTGGAGATGTGCTAAGGGTAGCTAGCACAGCTACTGCCTCCCTGGCTAAAATCTCAGGCGATTTCTCCTTTTTGTTCCTCTGTTTCCATACTTCCTATAGAAAGTCCTGTGTCGACTATTTTTTGTCTTCCTGTAGAAACTGCTTTCTGGCTTCCTATAGAAACTGTCTTCTAGCTTCTTGTAGAACCTGTCTTCATTGTTTCGGTCTGCTTGGCTGGGGGTGTCTTGCCTTTTAATTGTGGTGTGGTTTCCTTGGTTGTGCCCTCACTTGTTTGGACTTTTGCAGTCCTCTCTGCTCTATTCTGCAATCGCTTTTTCTGGGGTGTTTGTGCCATTGTTCCTCCACAGTTTTAGGCTTCAGCAATTTGGCCTTTGCTCCTTTTCCTCTCTATTCTTGCCTTGCCTGAATGTCTTGTGTTTCTTCATCATTGGTTTTCTCATCTTTTTCAATGTGTTCTTCTTCCTTGCCATCCTTTATTTTTCTTCAGCACTTCCACTAACTCATCGACATTAGTTCTTTGAGTATCCAGCCTTGTCCTCCCCCTCTCACTTTTATTTGGCTCCTTGTATTTCTCTTGATCATGTAAAAGATCCCACCTGTTCATTGTATGACTGTATTATGACAAGGCACAAACTTAATGTTCCTGGTCGGTTAGTTACTTGCCTTGAATGGTCCAATCCTACGACTGATTTCCACCTTACACTTATTTCATCTCATTAGTCTTATGGTCAATTTTAAGTCACACCAATGTTTGCTAAACCTTCATTTGTACAAATTTGGGCACCTTCAATTAATCCTTCTAGCTGTAGCTGGTCGTCAGCTACCAAGCCTGATCCGTCACAATAAACAAATTTTGCATTCCCAACCTGATCGCTTTTAGAAGCACTCTCAAAGTATTATTCCCCTGTTCTTGATTTAGACAGTTCCAAACTAGCTTGGATCTATGACAGAATCTTCATGTCTCTCCTTTGATGTGAGACTCTAATTCCATCCTCCAAGTCCCCCACCAACTTTAATATTTCCATCCCTTTACAATCTTGGATCACCTGCATCAAATTATGATATGACACCTTACTCTGTTTTAACAATTATGTTCATGCCTGCAAAAGACCCTGACCAAGTTTGTTCTTTGGTTCTCTTTTCCAAAAAACCTCCTTAATACCTACAAAAGTCCATGTCCAAGTTTGTTCTTTTGTTCTTTTCTTTTTTTGGTAGAAAGAGATCTCAAGGACATTAAAAATTCTTCAGCTATCTGGTTATGAGAGGAAGAGTTTTGCTTCTACAGCCAGAGGACAGAGACTAAGTTTTCTTCTCAGGACACATTCAGATATGCAAATTTTAAAATTTTCATCCACAGGCTGGCTCTCACAGCTGCATATGCCTTCCTTATAAGAGAATTTTAGACCGGAAACGTGGAGAGGAATTTTGATGTAGAAAAACTGAGAAATTCCGTGCAACACACAATCACACTACTATTTTTGACTTACAGGCAGACTTGTCTCTAATTCTCCTACTCCAAATAGTTCAATTCACCACCTTTCAAAATATAGCATGCATGGAAGAGTGTTTTCGAGCCTACCTTTCTCGGAACTCCAAATTTGACGAATGAAAGCACAGGTTTCTCTATTCCAGAAGGTTGTGCCGTACTTCCTGTAGAAGACCCCCCCCCTTGCCTATAGAACACCCTTGTGCCTCTGAGTGAGCTCGATACACTGGAGAATTTTGAACCAGGCTGAAAAGCTCAGTGGAGGACGACGGGTTAATCACTTTGTGGAAGCGGAGGATGCATACTTCAGTTGAGGACGTTGCAAGTGCCAATGAACAGCAAGTGGTGTTTCAGCCGAGCATTTTTAATTGCGGCGTGATTTGTGGTGAGGGAGTGAAGTGGCCAGGTGTACATGGCCACATGCAGATGGCAGTGTTGTTTATGAACTGTATGTTTTCTACCTGTAATCACTGCCATCAATTGCACTGAGGTTTAAATGGTCACCACTGTCTGTTTTTTTTTTTTTTTAGTTTTACGTGAGTTAACTGTACACGCATGCTGCATGATTTTCAGCAGAGCGCTAGAGACTGGAAGAGGCACTATCAAGTTACTTTTCTAGCTTCCCAACTTAATCCCACCATTTCATTCGTTTATGCACTTTACAAATCATATTGATGCAGATAGAGGAACTGGTTTAGACACATACCTGTAAGTCGGTGTGCTGCTGCGTCCTTTTTGCTGCTGCATGCATTTGTTTATGTGGTTGCATGATGGCTTGGTGGCTGATTCATGGTTATTTTTTCTTGTGCAGGTATCCTCTGGCTGGATCCAAGCTGCAGGAATTTGTTCCCACGTTCAGATCTGCACTCTCAAGCTGCTGATGTTGAATTTTTACAAGGCAAAAACTTGTTTTCTCCATTGCTCCCGAACGTAGACTAGATCGATCTGAAAATTTCTGAGAATGTTCCTATCGTCATTATGCACCTCCCATAGCAAAATTGTGATCAATGGATGCACAGATTTCGAGAAAAATGGAAAATGGCTAAAGATTATAGAGATCAATTTCTCGGAAACCATTCATCAGAATCGGCTGAAACTGCTTGGGTAGGCTACTATCACCTATGTGCATCTCCCCATGAAACATGTTTTGAAACGGATGCACGAATATGGAGAAAATGCAAAAATGGCTGAAGGTGATGGGGGCTAATTTCTTGGAAACCGTGCATCAGAATTGGCTGAAATTGCTCGGGCATGTTGCCATCGTCCCTATACAACTCCCCCTATAACAGTTTTGCAAATGGATGCACGGTTTTCAAGCTAGGGAAAAAACAAATTTTGTTCTACGTATTTTTTCTTCAAAGCATTCTGCAAGTTTTTGCATGCTAAAAAAAAATGACCTTGGGTTGTGATGCAGGCATGTAGATGATGGAGGAGGAGTTTGAAGATTATAGGAGGACTTTTGAACCCTTGAGGAAGCTATCATGTTCGCCAAACTACCTTTTTGAAATCCATTTCTAGCTTCCTG
Organism: Pinus tabuliformis; assembly: GCA_031772625.1. Lineage (NCBI taxonomy): Eukaryota > Viridiplantae > Streptophyta > Pinopsida > Pinales > Pinaceae > Pinus > Pinus tabuliformis. The sequence goes on from CM062808.1 coordinate 575,990,367, forward strand.
TAGAAATCCTGTAATTTCTACAGGAACTTCCTGTAGAACATGCAGTTTTGAGGAAAGAAGCACAATGAGATGAAAAAAATGATGGAGAAAGGTGAGGGATGGAAACATGGATGCTTACAGGCCTCATGGAAATATTCCTAGCCTTCTGGTCCTCTTCAAAGATCAATTTTGGCTTGTTTGTAGGCTTCCTGTAGAAGACACAGAACTTCCTGTAGAAGACACAGAACTTCCTGTAGAAGGCACATAACTTCCTCTCTCTTGGTTTTGAGTGATCCTCCTAACCTGCAATGTCCTTGTGGCAACCTGCAATTATTCAATGGAAATTAGGTTTATTTTTCTTTTTCTTTTTCTCTTTTTTTTTTTGAAAACAACTAGGGCGCCTCATGGAGGTTTTCACCCTAATTGCCTGCCCTGGGCGCCTCCAAGGGAGGTTTTCACCCAGGGATCTTATTCCTTTTCTATTTTCTCTTCTTTCCAACCCATTGACCGCCTCATGGAGGTTTTCAATCAATGAGCCAATCTAAGGCGCCTCTGAGGAGGTTTTCACCTTAGATTTTTATTTTCTTCTTATTTTCATTTTTTTCTCTTTTTTCTCTCTCTTTTTTTTTTTTTACCCTACCCTACTTGAAAAACAAAATCATTTTCAAGTGTAAGAATACTTCCAATGGAGCCATGTGCACATCGAGATTAGAGACAAAATGATGTGGAGGCTTGAAATGCATGCTTTGACAGCTATCCGGATTTCAGAGACCAAATGATCTGACTTTGAAGGGATCAAACATAGCTGAGGAAGAGAGTACCACTGCAACTTAGTGACCGTCTAAAACCATATCTCAATATAGCTCTGATATCCTTGGTCCTTTTGCTGATCTGGATCATGTTTCATGTCACCTTCTACCATGACTTTCTCATCTTCCTCTTTTTGCTGATCTTTCTCTTGAATACATGGAAGATTTGATGGTAACCATGAGGGAACTCTCTTGATCTCTGATTTTGATGCCTTCTCTTCATCAAGTGCAGCCCATGGTTCTTTGATCTTTTATTTTGAATCTTCTTTTTCCCTTGGTCCTTCAATGTTGTCAATATAATATCTATTTTGCAATACTCTTCCTGAGCTATGGTGAAGATCATCGAGCTCAAGAGGAGTCATTTGGACATGTTGTGCCTCAGCTTTGCAATTGGGTTGAGCTATTCCAATGTGCGGGTTTGGAAATGGTGGTATGGGTAGTTGAGTGGGGGTGTATATTTGAGATGGATGTGGATGGGGTTGTGGTTGGGCAGGTGGTGGAGGCAAAGGAGTGGAATGAGAGTTGTATTGGGGCCTCCACCCCTGATGAGGTGCATTCCATTGAGGTTGTGGCTGATCATAAGAGTGAAATGAATGAGCAACTGAAAGAGCATGGTATTGTGGAGGATACGACCAAGGAGGGGTTGTGGACCAGGAAGGATGAGCAGGGGGACCCCAAGAAGGCATGGAAATGGCTTGATAGGGGTTATAATGGGTCTAGGATGTCTCTTTCATTCCCTCCTGATAAGTTCTAGGTCCATGTGGCCTCCTTTGGTTCATGAAATAGGGTGGTTCAGTGGCTCCTTTGGCTCTCTGATATGTAGCTTTAAGTCCAGGCAAGGAAGGGCACTGATTCGTAGGATGGTATTCTTCACAGATGAAACACACTTCTAGGGAGTGCATTGGACATTCGTCCCTAGGATGCTTTCTAGTGCACCTGGGACAAAACATGTCCAAAGCCCTCTTGGCTTCCTCTTGCTTCCTTTGGATCTACAAAGTATCCAGTTGCATGGCAAGAAACTGCCTCATATCACTCTTGAAATCTTCCATCTGATTTTCAAATTTGTTTTTGGATAAGGTATTGCTCGCAACATTTCTGCTTGTAGCCATTTGCTCCAGAGGAATGTTTTCTTCTTCTTCTTCCCTTGAGGTTCTTCAAGTACGTCTTGCTGTCCACCTAAGGGTTCTTTAATCACAGCCATCGAAGAAGAGAGAAGGTTGGATGTGTGAAGCAGTAGGGGCGTTGTGCAATCATTTTTCTGAATTATCTCTACTCCTACAAGGCATGAAAGGAAATATTTTTGGTTGATTTTTGCTTTTATTCTACTTGTACCTACAAAACTAAAATAGATTGAATTGCAACTAACTATCTTGCTGAAATGAAAATGTGGAATTGAAAGGAAAGCAGGAAAGGACTAATCTATTTTGCTCAAATGAAATTGCAGGAATGAAATGCTAGTCTACGCTTGCAGAATTGAAATTGCAGAATTTGAAATGCTAATCTACGCTTGCAGAATTGAAATTGCGGAATTGAAATGCCAATCTACGCTTGTAGAAATGAAACTAAAGCAGGAAATGTCTATTCTACTTTTGCGGAAATGAAATAAACTACTTAGCAGAAGGTTGTAGTAGAAAATAGAAGAAAAGCAGCAATCACCAATACTCTGATGCTTCCCTGGCAACGGCGCCAAAAAGGTGGTGGGCCCCAGTATTGCAGCAATAATGCTGCAACTCCTAGGGCTCCCTTCTTTAATTTTATCAACCCGGTAGTTCGTAACAAACTTGGAAGCGACGGTGTTGTATGCACAAGTACTAGCTCTTGCCGCAGCTGTCACTTGATCAGCTGGAACAAGTCCGCTAGGAGCTTAAGCCAACTTCTATGAGCTCTTAGAAGAAGCTTTTTAACTGATGGATGAAAGCTAACTCAAAGGGGGCTAATCTACTTGAAGAAAGAAACTGAAAGCGGAAAGGAAATGCAAACCCTAGCAGACCCTAATTTTACCAGCTAGCACTACTGATGCAAGAAAGAGGATGCAAGCTACTGAAAGAGATGCCATTGACTTCTAGAAAGGTGAAATGCATGTGTCTAAACTACTTCTACAGTAACAACTGAAAAAAACATCTTTTTGTATTTTGGAATAAGTTGTCAGAATTATCATGCATGCGATTTAACTGTTTTTGACTGTGCAGAGGTGGATTGGCAAGAGGAAATGCTTGGAGGAGGTCAAAAAGGTTTGGAGAGGGCCTAAAGGGCCCCTAACACCCTTCCAGAGAGTTTCATAGAGTTTGGCTATCAAGAAACCCCATTCGTGAGCTTCTACAGGAAGTCTACAGGGGTTCTACAGGATGTTCTGGGATTTCTACAGGATGTTTGTAATTTTCTACAAGATGTTCAGAAATGGGATTTTGGAGGATGGATGGAGGAAGAAAGATGAAGGAGTGGGTATGGAGGTGAGATAGGGTGTGAGGAGGTCCAGGACTTGGGGAATGGAGCTAAGAAGTGGCAAGGATGGTTGGATTTGTTCAAGGAGGAGTGGAGCAATGTTGCACAAAAATATGGGAATTAGGGCAAAGTGAGAAAATGGAAAACGTGAGGCAAGAATCCAAGTTGGAGGATGGAGTAGATGGGATTGATGGAGTATGGGCAGATAGAGAAGTGGTACGGGTGCTCTGCAAGTTGTTTCTCCAACTGAACCATACTTGGAAAAATCAAAGACCTAGTTACGCTGACCTATTCTGATCTAGCTAACAGTAAAGAGAATGAACAGAAGTTTACTTGCAATGAAATCATGTATAACAACTATGCAACGAAGCAATCAAGAATCTGAACATGTAACCAACTTCTGCAAACAAAAATCGAACACTAATGAGTGCATGGGGAAGCAAAGATAGTGTTTTTGGTGGCAGCAAGGTCATCTTGATCCCAGATCTTGATCCCACTGAGGGAGAGGTGAAATCAGAGGTGCTTGATGGCCTTTTTCTGAAGATCTTCTCTGTTATTAACCTATCAAATCAACTTAAAACATGAGCAACTATTTCTATCAGCAAAAATTGAACTAAATAACCAAATCAAACTGTAACCTACTAGCAGAAATTAATTAAGGATAGCAGAAAAACATATGACAATACATTGAGGAGGCCCTGCCACTTGGGTTGGGCCCAACCCCAAGAGCTACAGGCTCCTAAAAGAAGCTTAGATCTAAAGCAGAATACAACTAATCTCCATTATTCAGAAAATAACCATATCACAGCAATGTTTACAGCAAAGGCTCCACAAATGAGCAAAAACAGAGCAGCACTAGAGTGCTAACCTATTGCCTAGAAAAATGACTAAAATCGAACTACAAACTAGTTAAATTCTACATACAAAGTGACTAACTGAAATGAGGCCCTAAGCCTTCTTATTTATACAAATTGAGGACCCCAACAGCCCTCCTAAACTTTAGGAACTCGGTTGCCAAAACTTGTAGTTAACAGCACCTTTACTAGCCCTTGCTCTCCCACGAATTTGGCTACCAAGTGCTCATTAAAACCTTTGATTTTGTCTCAAAATTGACCAAAAAACTGCACAAAGCACACATTAGACTTGTTGGCATAATGACTAACCCAATTCACTCTATTAGCATAAATATAATCAAAAGCATGCAATAAACTAATGAAAATGGTGGATTAATTTGAATTAGGAGGCTGAATGAGCCCATATAATTATCCATTTTTGGGGCTCATCAGCTGCATATATAAGTGGAATACTTTGACCAATGTCTCCAACAGTTTGTGCCTCCTGCGCACTGTATATCTTACGCCTACCACTCTTGTACTGTGGACAATCTCTCCTACGACGATCTCCTCCACAAATCCAACATTGCATAGCTCATTATTCTTCTCCTCATATCTATGTCCCTGTCCTTTATCTGATGAATTGAACCTCTTAGATGGTGCAACATTCTCCTTGTTACATGAATCCTATGGTCTTACTTGCTTCTTTTCCCATTTTCCTTTATTCTTTGCATTACCTCTCCAATCTAGCTTAGTCACATTCCAGTGCTTCGACTATTCATAGAAATGCTTCAGCTTCTGGATGTCCTCTTCTAATGATCTAGGCTCATTGAACTCAATCCTATCTTTAAATGCCATTGGTAACCCACTGGTGAATCTCTGAATCTTGGCCTTCTTGTCCTTGAGGTAATACACATACCTCAACAACTCTAAGAACCTACTAGTGTACTCATCATCTGTCATGGATTCCATCTTTAGCTCATAAAATTCTTTTGCTTTGTCATCAAATTATATTTCCGAAAAATACTTCTTCTTGAATAGCCACTCAAACTCATTCCAAGTAAATTCTTCCTCATATATACCCCTAAATGCCCACTTTACCTTTGAGACTAAATGTTGCCACTCTAGCCTTCATGTTCTCTGAATAGTCATGCAACAAGAAGAACTTCTTCATGCCTAACAACCATGCCTTTGGATATTGCAATTTCTTTACCTCTTCATCGAAAGTAGGTGGCTTTTCTCTCTTAAACTCATCTGGAAAATACCCCTTATCACTCCTGCAAGTGTGATAACAATATCAATCATCATGCATATCGGAACTAGAACTAGAACAATACCTATATCTATCCCCTCTCCTATCTAGAGTGTCCAATAATTTTCCATCTCTGATTGTGTCATCCTTATCTGATATGTGACCACCATACGATCTACTACCATATGGCCCATTAGTTATATCCTCTTGCTCATGGTTGATCTGAAGTGGCCCCTATCGCTGCAAATTTGACAAGCTCTAAAGTATGACTACATTTATCTCCACTAGCTTTTCTTGTACCTCTATGATTCTGTCATTATCTACCTTACAACTCCTTATTTCTTCCTTCAAGATTTTCAATGTAACTGCCAAATCAAAAGGGTTCCCAATACCATACTGCTCTTCTTATTCATAGGGAGAGTCTTTGTAGCCAACTATCTTGCTAGCCATTTGATATTTCTTCCTACAAGTTGTATCATGTCAGATAAAACAAATCACAATAAACCAATGTACCTTAGTATAGCACGGGGAGGATACGTTGTTTTTAAGACCAAAAAATCAGTGTGATACATGTATAACATAATCGTGACAACATATAGAAACATAAAACATAAGAATATGACAATGCAGTCGTCATTCTAGATAGGGTCGAGTCATCAATGGATGACCTCAACAACAACACACACCATGACCTCATGCATGACAACCACTATACACTTAACCACATGCAAACATGAACATGCATAAGCGATGCATAACCATCCACACATATGCATAAACACATATGATCAAGCATGAATGAACAATAGTTGAAATCAAACCTACAATAATGATACGTGCAACATAAATCGACATGTAACCAGTCCTACACTCACGACATTGCATTCCACCACAACAACCTCATGTTTCACATGGCGACATCCCTACAACCATGAACAACATCACGCAAAAGAAACAAGCACATGGAATTCAAGTTTGAAAGACACACATGCAGCTGACATGCATGCATGACCAACACATAGCCCATCTAGTTCAAGGGGTGAACCATGCTCTGATACCACTCTGTAACACCCTCCTCCCACATCTACCCAAGCAACCATCAATATGGGGTAAACATGCGACGAGAGGCCACTATTACATGATTTGACCTCCTAAGTCACATTAAGGAAATGGAACCAATGGAAACACACCATATAGACATTAATCATCAACTACAGGACCCTCAAGAACCCATCCAATACTTTAGACAACTTGCCTTGGGGTCCCACTGATATTTTGGACAACTTAAGCCTTAATCTCTCCCATGTTATAGGCATGAGGGAAACCATAAACTCAATGTCACTCTCAGAGACTTGCCTTCTAGTGACCAGAGATCAAAATTGTCAATGCTATGCTAGCGACTCTAGGATTGAGCCACTTTTTTAGGCCTAGAGCCCAGGTCACTACCCAGAATTGAACCATCTCTTCAAATCAGTAAAATAACATAGAAATGATAGTACTAAAGAAAATACTTGTTCAAGACCTTCACTAGACCCATACTAGCCACAACAGGAATTTCATCAAACATATTGCAAATGTGTAATCTTTAGGTGTAATTAACAGTTCTGAGCCTAGGGGTCTCACACTTAGCTGAGAATCGCTAAGAACCATTGATACCTCAACACATCAACTTCCATTCCATCCATTAGGTCATAGATACATTGATCATTCAATTACAAGTAAAAACATTATGAGAGCCACACATGGTTATTGTCATAAAACATGTAAATAACCATCATAATATAGACAGAATTATCAATGAAAACACATCCATATAAACCACATATAACCATCATAATACTCATAGAAATAAAAGGAGAAATAACCATTCATTAATGATGAGATGGGACTTCCACAATCCACCCGACTATAGAATGGCTAAGCCGAATCTCTCTTTATCCATTCACCCTCATACCATATACAATCATGAATGTGGGATCTCATAGAACACATCAATCAAAACTCATCCAAGGCTTCCAGAGGCCATCCACCTCAACAAAAGTTGACAGTAATTCCACCTCATGGTCAGACATCACCAAAACCGTCATCAGAATGATCTTTATCCCAGTCATCCAGGGCTCTAGAGTGTTTTTCCAACTGAGGCTATGGGACTAATAACTCAACCCACAACTTTTACCAAGATCCAGAGCGTTTGTCCAACCAAGGCTACGGGACTAGTAACTCAACCCAACAAGGGCTTCAAACCTTTTGTCCAACCTAGAATACGGGACTAGTAACTCAACCCAAGTTGTTTCAAGGCTCCAAAGCATTTCTCCAACCAAGGCTATAGGACTAATAACTCAACCCAAGCTAAGGAAATATGAGATCCAACCAAAAACGCAACAAGGAAATAAACCCACAATCACCAAGGCTATCTAGGAAATGGAAAGGCTAGGAAATCTGTTGTCAATCTCGACCATCCTCCATGCCAATGACAGATCAAAACCAAAAATCCACATGCATATGCCATACATGCCAAAACTAGTGAAGGAAATGATAAGCCTAAGTATTGCAACAATAATTCTACAACTTCCAAGACTACCAACTTTAATTATCAACACGGAGTTCGTACAAACTTAAGAGGTATCAACACTATATGCGTAGCATACAGTGTGTCCTTCTTTTGATCCCATGGTGTAATGGATTGAATGTAATGAAATCAAATCCTAAATTAATTTCATAAATGGAAATGTTACTTGAGGAGGAATTAATCCTAGGCAAGAACAACAAATTGTAATTGAAATCCTAAGAGCATGAATTCAAATAAATAGGCCTAATCTACATTGTAAAAAGGCATGTCTTAATTGGTGTTTATTATTCCTCGACCATTGATTTAGAGCCTAGGGGTCAGGATTCAACCCTAATGGACAAAAAAAAAATTTAGCAAATCGGGGCAAGTATATACATGCTAGAAGAGTGGTACAAGAAGTTACAGATGTTGCTACAAGAAGATACAGATTTTCTATAGGAAGATATAATTCACCGAATTCCAAATAAAATCAAATAAAAATTGGATGGGACAATTTTGTTTTATTGACTAGGATGTCTTAGGTCTCCATTCCAAGTGGAATCACTCAAAAATACCTCTGTTAACACATGCTAAAAAATAGCAGAAATTTACTAGTCTAAAATCTAGAAATTGAAGAACTGGTGAGCTAGTTAATCTATCAAATGGTTAACATAATCAAGTGAAAATTCAATGGGGTAAATTTTGTTATTAAATGGAATTTTTTTTTTATCTAATTCAAGTGGAATCAACTTAATTGAAGCTCATTAGAATGTTCTAAAAAATAGCATAAATTTACTACTATTTGCCACAAGGGACTTCCAGAAAGTTAGATTTGGGAATAAGAAAACTAATCCAAGTATCTCAATGATTACTATGAATTTCCAAAGTTGTTCCAAGGATGAAATAATTCTTTCGATCCTGCAAAATAACTAAATTCAACCATTTAACCCAATCCTACAACAAGAAATCATCAATACTAAATGCAGAAATAGAAAAAAACAACAACAAGAGATGCATGTGAATAAGAAGTGAAAGGAAGAGAAGTAAATTATAAAAAAGAGCTCTGAGGCTACTGGGATGGACAAGCCCAAGAAAACTGCGATTCCTATGAAGGATATCAAGATTTATAAGTTGAACATGGTGCCAATATTCATTATTTCCATCAATAGAATTACATCCCTTCAAGAAATGAAAGTGAAGCTGCAAATATACAAGTGTTCTCCACAAGAAGACCAAGAAAAATCAACCCCTAGAGGAAAATTAGACTTGGTACTTACACAAAATGATTAGCGATAATTCCCCATGAAAGGAGAAATCTTTCCCCTCCAAAATCCCTCAAATATTGGATCTGGTTCCCAACACTAGGAATCTGCATTAAATGACAGGGAACGCATTCCTAGATTTTCTCAATCATCAAAGCTCTAGAATTTGTGCATAATTTCATGATATCTTGTTAATTTATTATTCAATATTGATCCTCTTGTAGGCTAGAGCAAGTCCCTAAATTATCTCCTCCTCCAAATCTTCATAATCTGCCCAATATTCTCACAATATTCCACAAAAATAAATACTAGTATGAACAAATATGAAATTATCCATAAACCTTCCTAATGAACATATTAAACTTAAAAAAAAAATTATCTAATGCAAAAATATGGGTTTAATGTGTTGAAGGATGGTCATATCAGCCTTAATTTATGTCTAATTTGGAGGCCCATCATATCCCCCTGCTGAAAGTGTTGCTCATCCTCTGAGCAGCTTAGTGACCTCATTGTGCCTAATTCATGGCCCTGGTGGCCTCTCTCTTGTACATTCCTACATTTTCCCCTTATGAAAGATGGGTTCTTAAAGATTTTTCAGTTTGGAAAGGTCTTCCACATCCTTTTCCAATCTCATGCTACCTTTTTTCCACCATTTGGACACCTCTGAAGCCGTCAAAAAAGCCTTAGATGAGATCATGTAGCAACACAGAGCATCCTGTAGCAAACCTGTATTATTATGTAGCACATCACAAAATCTATCAAATCTTGACCAAAATTGCACATCATGCTTAATTTTTTCCTCTTACCATTCTATAACATCTTCTAGGCCTTGGACAAAAACTAGAAAGAGAAAAGAGACCTCTTGGAAAGCCTCTTTTCATTGTTGCAGTTTGAGTTCTATTTTGATGGTGAATCCTTTTTCCATTTTGTTGCCTCAGTCTTCTCTTTTGTGGCCTACATGATAGCCTAATAGACTTTGGAGTTATCTTGTTTTTATTAGGTCGCTCTTAGGCACTGATATTTTGGTTTTTAGAGCAATTTGTTCCCTTTTGCCTTCTTCCTCCTTGAGTTTTTATTTTGGATAATTTCCCCCCTCCATATTCTTCTGCTTCTTCATTATCTTCTTCTTCTCCTTATTCTTGGTTGTGGGTTTCTATGGTTAGATACACCCCCAATAACCTTCAATACAACTCTCTAAATTTGGCAAGGCAACTGCCTATTTTTGCTAGAAGTTTTAGATATTCCTATGTAATGAGGGTTTTATGACAAAGGAAAAAAAAACAACTTTCTCATATTTCCTAGAGGAAGGTTGATTTCATGATCGCTCAAAAATATTTGAAATTCCCCTTCTTATTGGGCTCAATTCAAAGGAAACATCCATATTTCATCTTTTTGTTTTGTAAACATTTATCAAAAGTTTCCCATAGGCTGTACTACTGAAAAAATGAATTTTTTTGCAGGCTTCTTGTTCACATATTGATCTGGATCTTGAGGGGAGGCCCCCAAGATCTAAAAGATTGAAATGGATTTTCGGGGATAGGCCTCCAAGATCTGAAAAACTGAAATGCCAGAAGAAAAAGAGGAGAATGCCCAATAAACAAAACCATTTTTTTTATTAAAACGGAGAATAACTATAAAAGTTGCATTGTAGCGGACAAACTGTCCTTTTACAAAATGTGACTTGTTATTTATAGTATTTTTCGGTTACAATACCACGGGTAAATTCCATGGGTGAATGAATACCATGTGTGGAGGTCACAATACCATTGGAAAATACCATGGGTGAATGTCACTTACAATACCATGGGTGGATACCACTTACAATCCCATGGGCAAATCCATGGGTGGATGAATAACATGGGTGGATGAATACCATGGGTTGATGCCATTTTCTATTCGGATCATTCCTCCCTCCTTAAGAAGCAATTGTCCCCATTACGTGAAGTTCCCTCCTGTGAAGTCTTTGTTGAATATGAAGAGACACTGAAGAGAAGTGTTTTATATGGTTAACCCATAACCATGATGAATGAAGATCTGAGGATAGAGATACCCTGTAATGCTTGTGACCAACTGTGATACTAACAGTGTGCGGACTAGCAAATCGACTTCAATGAAGTGTGGGTTTGTGGATGATTCATAACCATTATGAATGAAGATTCGAGGATATAGATGCCCTTTAATGCTTGTGACCAATTGTGATACTGATAGTGTGCAACCTAGAAAATGGACTTCGATGAAGTGTGGGTTTTTGGATGACCCATATCCATGAAAAACCAAGATCCAAGGATAGAGATACCCTGTAATGCTTGTGACCAACTGTGATACTAATAGTGTGCGGCCTAGTAAATGGATTTCAATAACAAGGATTTTGTACGATTGACCCATAACTGTGATGTTGGTTGTTAATGAACTAGCAGGTACCTACAAAGCTTGGGGTGGGAGTGCATGTCTCCAAAGAACCCAAGCCGAATGTTGCTATACTAAAACTGATGAATGTGAAGTAGGTGCCTACTAAAGCGGAGTGGGAGGGCACATCTCCAAAAGGAACCCGCTCCAAATGCAGCTCCAGAATTAAAATGGACATAACTCGGTCAATATAACTTAGAATATTCATTATAGCTTGTGTTTGGAAATAGAAGGATCACTTTGCATCTTCCCATGTGTTGGAAATCCTTATCTGGACACTCTAGAATCTCAGATTCACGCTGCAACTTTTTCGTCATCACAAAAGTTCTAAAAAAATAGCTGATTTTAAATCAGTGATATCTCCCACATCCAAACTCCAATTTGACCCATTTGTTTTTAAATTAAGCAATTTTTCAAGAGGATCTCAGATCTACATTCACTTTTATGAAATTATGCACCAAAATTGTAAAAAAAAAATGATAGGAGAGTCGTCGTCTACGAATTGTCGTTAGAAACATTTTTTCAACATAGTTGATTTTAAATCAACGATATCTCCCTCATCCAGATTCCATTCGGTCAATTTGTTTTTTCAAATTTGGGTATTTTTTCGCAAGAAATACAGATATATTATTATGTTTTGTAAATTTTGCACCAAAAATTTCAGATCTAATCTGCAAACTCGCCCCCCAAAAACATTCCTGCAAAAAACATAAATAAATAAATAAATAAATAAAATATTCCCGCTTGGCACAAGAAAATGCTCTGTGGAGAATGTAGCACATGCCTGAAATTTGTTGAAAATTGTTACAAAACTTGAAACTGAAATATGCATCAAACCATCATTCCCATGGAATCATAACCTACTTTGATACCATTGATCTAAATTTTGGGGGGAGGACACCAAGATCTAAAAGATTGAAATGGATTTTGGGGGAGAGGCCCCCAATATATAAAAAATTGAAATGCCGAAAGAAAAAGAGGAGAATGCACAATAAACAAAACCACAAAGAATTTTTTTATTAAAATGGAGAATAACTGTAAAAGCTACATTGTGGCAGACAAACTATCCTTTTACAAAATGCGACTTGTTACTTATAGTATTTTTCGGTTACAATACCATGGGTAAATTCCATGGGTGAAAGAATACCATGGGTGGATGTCAAAATACCATGGGAAAATACCATTGGCAAATGTCACTTACAATACCATGGTTAGATAAATACCATGGGTGGATGCCAGTTACAATACCATGGGTAAATTCCATGGGTGGATGAATAACATGGGTGGTTGAATACCATGGGTGGTTGAATACCATGGGTTGATGCCATTTTCCATTCAAATCACATGTGGCAAGTAGAAATATGTATTGAACCTTGCTTTGGGTGTTTTCCTTCGAATCCTAGGGTTTGGGAGTGAAATTCCTCAAAATTGGGGTCTTTGGCAGCAACTTTTGCCTTCATGTAGCATCTATGTTTTTCCTATAGCACATAGTCTATCTTTCCTGTAGCGGCCCTGTTCTCCTGTAGGAGCCCTATTTTCTCTTGTAGCAATGCAGAATCCTCATGTAGCTTGTCAGTCTTTTCTCCCCAGGTTTTTGGATTTCTCTATGAGGCTTGGGCTACTTCTCCTTAGCTTGGAGGGAGGTTATTCCTTCAATCTTCTCCTTATTTCCCTCTAATTCTTCCTTTTGCTGACATGTCAATTGCTTGATTATGATTAGGGTTGTTGAGGTAGGTTGAGGCTTTTTACCTATCCTTAGCTTATAAAACATCATCTATTATGAATATACAACAAATTTCTAACCAGAACATGCTCAAGAGAAGAGGTAAAGAATATTTCATACATGTACCTACATGTGGATTAGATTTCTAGAGGTGATTGCATGTGGTTGTTGGGCCATATACATTGTTGGCTTGTTGGGGCCTGACCCAGGTTTGGAGTTTAATTAGCCAAACAAATCCTTGTACTACTGGTCCTTTCGGCAGTAGTCCATGGGGTGTGAACTGAGGTCTCACCCGAAGTAGTATGGGAGGGTGCAAGAACTAGGTTTCTACACCCTTGAAATGTCTGAGAGGTTCGACTAGTCCCACTATTTGTCCCTGCGCACAGGCCACTTCGCGCACTTCCTTGTTCCTCACGGCCTGATACACTACCTTCACGCAGCCCTAACCAGGGGCTGTGGAGCTTACTCGCTGCTAGATTCGCTCTCTACGCTGTTACCTGGGATCTTACTTATCTTCCTATACCAGTTAATTACCTCCGCGTACTTGGATGTCTTACGTTGTAGTTATTTATACAAAACATTCATATAAGTTCGCGCAAAAAATAAACAGTGTACTTCCAAATTATACCCAATCATATATTAAAATAAGAATAGATGCATAGAAATATGGTAAACTTTTCATTATTGATTCTTCCAATGATTATAGACTTGACCCACCCTATGCACTCATCCGCAAGGGTCCGCACACTTAGCTCTGTACTACTAGGCCTCTATGCACTCAGTTGCATAGCCATCCCCTACTCTACGACCCAAAGACACACTTTACACTTTTACTTAATCACTTAGACTTCTCATGCTCCTATGCTGTTTTCATTTCGTTATCTTATACACTTAGAGCCTCTCTCTATTTATACAATCCCATGGTCTGCAGACCATGGGTAGGTCTATCCAGCCAAAATTACATTTCAAAAACTAGGGCAGACAACCCTGTGACTCTATCATAATTTCGCACTCCGCACCCACAATTCGCAGAGCTTTTACAAAAAGATTTGGTCAAAAATTGGGCTTTAAGCCCCATAACATGCCTTGGGGGGGATTCCATGCCCAACAGGCCCCCAACACAAACATCATGACTCACCCTCAACTCACTCTATTGGTGCGGAGATCTTTGTACGGAGTCCTTCCAACTCTGCTTGAACTGTTGCAAGGTCGGCAACGCACTGAGCTGCTGCCTGCTGGATATGCTACATGCGTTGTTCTGAGACCGCGGTGTTGGAAGTGATTCTCTGCATTTGTGCCTGTATCCCCTGCATGTGTGTGAGCTTGCCTTCAATTTCTGTTGTGATGGTGAAGGCCTCGTCGATCCAAGGCTGAACGCATGCCTTCAGGACTACTTCCTTGTGTCGTGCCGCATCCACCTATTCTTTCAGCACTTTGGCCTTTTGCATCCCCACAAGCCTCAGAGTGAGGGCCACCATCTATGCAGTTCCTTTGACATTGTCATATTTCTGTTGGAGCTCTCGTGCCACTGTCTCTAAGCACTGGATGTTGGGGTCCTCCTGTAGATTTATGGGGACCTTAAATGACTCTTCCAACATGTTGGTGCAGTCTCGCATTGCACTGCCAATCTCGTCCAGTCCTACTGTAATAATGCTAGAGCATTTTTCTCTGACTTCCAAAGGGGTGGACGGCTGTGCCTTTAACCGTAGCTCGATGATCTGAAGATTTAGCTCTAGTTGAACCTTTGTCATTTCCTCTCGTTCCTCGTGCATCCCTACTGCTAGCCTATGGGTGCGCACCTCTGTTGGTGTGTCTGTTGGGATGGCCAACTCCGAGATGCTTTGGCCAGCTTCATCTAGTACCTGTACCAGCTGTCGATTTTGTGAAACAATTTCGTCGTGCTGCAAGCTCAACTATTCCATGTTTATTTTTTGCTCGTTGAGGACTTGCAGTGTGCGGCTCTCCCTAGCCCGTAGTTCTACAGTTATCCCATCTTGCAGAACGTATAAGGTCTCCCACGAAAGTGTAGCCTTGTTGATGCCAACACCCTTCAGCGTGCTAACCATAGGCCTGTTGGCCTCATTTGTTGTCACTAGTGCCCCTTCTGGCAGCACTACAGTATTCGTCACCTGAGTGCGCAACATCTATTCTACTTTCGTTCCTCTGACTATGAGGCTGGTCGAAAGGGTACCAATCAGAGGTGGGTGAACCTGCAACTCCTACAGATGCACTCTGAGGGCCCCCAACACAATCTGGTTCTCTTGCATAAAATTTTGGAGGGCCTCGGAGGTGACATCATGCACTGTCTCGCCGATGTCATGCAGATCACCCTCAGTAAGGGTGATCGGGTCAATAGACAAATTCGAATGCCTTGACCTTCTTGCGCAGCTCTGTCTGCTTGGTTGGGTGCTGGGGTTTGTGGGTCTGCGCCTCCCTCTTCTTCCTCTGCTTCCTACCCATGCGAAGGCGACGTTTGGCCCTCACACACCTTCATGGCTGCCTCCTGTGTTGTTGCTACTACAACCTTTTCCTATTCAGTTGACGTCTATGCAGTGTCCAATGCCTCCCGCACTTCTACTGCCGCTGCCTCTTTCCTTCTCTTTTCTTCCAACTATGCAATGCGCAGTTGGGCCTCTTCGTTCTTCCTCTATGGCGTTGACTTCTCTATCTCCACGATGTCTAGAGCGCGCCACTCTGACGGCCATGTCTCCAGTATGTTAAATATGACATTGTCTGTGGCTACAAAGGGTAGCTTTCTCCATTGTTTGGCCGGGTCCTTACGCGCTCTGATGTATATGCTATGGATGTCCGCTTTAAATTCCAAAAAAACTCTACAGGCTGTTGTAGACAATGGGAAAAAACTGCGGCTTTTAGTTGATCCCCATTCTGAGTTTCATCTCCATGAACACCCAGAATATCTTACTGTCGTGGATCCTATTTGCATCCTTTGTGGCCCAGAGCAAAGCATACTTCGCGGCTTCCGGCAGATCCCTATCAATTGTGTGGAATTGACTATCTTCCAAATATTCCCTTACCACGAGTACTATGGATAGCAGAAGCCACACATAGTGGGACATTTTGCCCTGTTCTTGAGCTTCGTGACAATTCTCCAAGAATTCCTTGTAGAGGAACTCGGACCAGTTAAACTAGACCCCTCCGTGCACTGTTCAGCAATTGCTACCACCAACACGGGTACTTCATCCGCACGACACTTGCGCATAACCTTATCAACCAGTATTTGGGTCGCCACTCTCACTGCTTTATTGTTGATGATGGATATGGCGTAGCCCCTTTTCTTCTTTGCCAACTTGTATTTCTTCTGCATGGCCTCTGTGATGGCCAAGTCACTGCCCTTCCCTTCCGAGATGTCTGTGGGGTCCTCTCCTTTGCATGGAAGCCGGGAAATGTGGTGAATCAAGTATGTCGTGATGGGGATGGGCTCCTACAGCCACAAATGCCCATCATGCACCAGGAAAAGCAGCTACCTAATGACTAAAATTGTTATTGGGGTGCATTGAAAATGCGACACCTAGAGTAGGTTAAGTAGCTCAGCCTTTTCCACTCCACGCGACCACTTTCGTGGCTCTAATTCTGTAACTGTTATGAAACCAGCTCAAGAAAAGATAGAAAAGATAGATCAACGCCTTATAATTCAGCCTCTTCAAGGGGACAACCTCCTTTACATTACATAAATGAACAATTCTTGGATGATACAAATGAAAAGACCTCCTTTCTATATATAGGAGTCTAAGGGGTCATAACATAATTAGAGCCGACATAACAATAATAATGTAAGGGCACAATAATAACAATAGTGGGCTTCTATGGGGCACAATAGTAACAATATGGGCACTAAATGGGTACATCAATATAATAAGTGGGTTATACTAATAACAATAAGGGGTTACACTAGTAGTATAGGGGCCTAACATGCCCCTCTCCTTCAAAAAGCATTGTCCTCAACGCTCGAGTAGTTCTTGATGCTTTTGTATAAAATTCTTGTCCTCCCTTGTGGAATATTCAGTGGGTAAGTTATTCCACTTGATGAGATACTCTAAAATTGATCGATTTCGTAGCTGTCGGGTTCTTGTTTCTGTGATTGCTCTAGGTTCCAATATGATTTTTCCTTCCTCTTTAATTTCTGGCAATATTGTTTGAATTGGGATCTTTTGCAACTTTTGAATAAGTGGCCATACTTCTTCGTCCTTCTTCCATTCATCCCTTGCTTCGTTTATCCAATCTAGTTGGATAATATAAATAGCACAAAACAATGCTTCCACATCCTCATCCTTGAAGAGTCTTCCCATTCGATAAGGTCGCCATTTTTTAAGTGCCTGTTGTTTCGTTTGATTTTGCACCGAAGTGGCGTTATCCTTTAAAAGTTGGAGAACTTGTTGTTGATGCTCGATGTGATCTTTCACTGCTTGAACCTTTTTCTTCTTGATATGTCCTTCTATCTCTAGAGTTTGAGGAGTGGTGATTTCTTTCAATCCTTTACAAGATATGGTCGGATTTATTTCTTGATGCTCGATGTGATCTTTCACTTCTTGAACATTTTTCTTCTTTATATGTCCTTCTATCTTGATAGTTTGAGGAGTGGTAATTTCGAACAATGAATTACAAGATATGGTTCGATTCATTTCTTCTTTCTCAATGTGATCTTTCACTTCTTTCACCTTTTTCTTCTTGATATGTCCTTCTATCTTGAGAGTTTGAGGAGTGGTAATTCTTGCCAATGTTTTACGAGATATGGTCTGATTCATTTCTTCTTTCTCTGGGGTGGGGTCCTGGCGTATATCTTCTTCTTTTGTTGTTTCTTGATCCTTTTCTTCCTCCTCTTCATATTCTATGTAAAATAATTTCTTCTCAGCACACTTATGACCTTTAGTGCATTTGCTATCACAATTGTAACAAAGCCCTTTTTCTCTTTTTTCTTCCAATTGTTGTGGTGTAACCCTTGTAGGTTGTGGAAGGCTAGGAGAAACAACACTTCCATCTTTATAGTTGTGAGGGGTACACTTCTTGGTTTCCATAATTTTGCTTTCCACTATGTCACAAAGCCCTTTTACTCTTTCCAATTGTTGTGGTGTTGCTCTAAAGAAGGTGTTGCTCTTTGTATCCTCATAATGTGCTATCATTTCCTCCATGAAAATTGACCACGTAACAAGTTTTTTACGAGAACAAAGCCCTTTGTACCATAAAAATTGATCTGGTTCTAAATATGAAGATGAAATACATACCTTTTGTAATAGTTGTACACCATGTATATCAAAATATTGCTCCATCTGAAGTATCCAATTTACCAGATCCTTGCCATCAAACTTCCTCATCTTGCTTTCTCTTGATTTTAGGAGCTCTACCTTGAAACGACTGTAACTCCATACTTTCAGATCTTTAAGTTCTGAAATTGTGACCTGCAGTAGCCCTCTATGTCCTCTTTCCAATGCCACCAGTCTGATCCAAATTGGATTCTCCAAGAAAGAGTTATGCACAATCTCCCAAGATGACTTGATTATAGACTAGTTCAGTAGAGCGAACTTGTACGACGTGCCACGAGTCACTATTTCAACCTTTGGATCTACAAAATGCATACAAGAAACTACAATCTGTCCTCTTTCTATAGCTTCTTACGAAATTTCAATATGATCCCTAGAGAGAAAGTTATGATGATTTTCCCCAGGTCACCTGTTTTGAATGTAATTCAGGAGTCTGGAAAAGGACCAACTTCCGCAGATCATATCTCCGCAAATATCGTGCAAAAAGCTCTAAAATTTTGACCCAAGGTTCAACACAATTTCTTCTCAAATGGGTTTTTTTTTCGACTTCTGAAACGTCACAAAAAACAAGTTATAGCGAAAATTCCACGATGACCTGTTTGGAGCAGCAAAACCCTAGAATCTAAAGCTCTGATACCAAATGTTATGAAACCAGCTCAAGAAAAGATAGAAAAGATAGATCAACGCCTTATAATTCAGCCTCTCTGAGGGGACAACCTCCTTTACATTACATAAATGAACAATTCTTGGATGATACAAATGAAAAGACCTCCTTTATATATATAGGAGTCTAAGGGGTCATAACATAATCAGTGCCGACATAACAATAATAATGTAAGGGCACAATAATAACAATAGTGGGCTTCTATGGGGCACAATATTAACAATATGGGCACTACATGGCTACATCAATAATAAGTGGGTTATACTGATAACAATAAGGGGTTACACTAGTAGTAAAGGGGCTTAACAGTAACCCCCACCACAGTGTTCTTCTTGGGCTTCATGAGGTGCAAGGTCTCAAGGTGAGGGAACTTCTCGTGGTCAGCGAGGTCCCAATCTTCAAATTTTAAGCTCAGCACCTATCCCAGGTGCGTGCCCTCAATAATAATGTTGTTTGGGAGGAGAGAGGTCTGGAGCGAGCTCTTGGTCTCATCAAGGTCCTTGGGCACTTTAGCCTTCCCTTTTCAAGGGGGAACATAGGTGGGCAACTTTGTCGGGGGGTGTGCAGGCTTAGTTTCCTCCTCCATGACTTTGTCCTCATCCTCCTCGATGATAAGGTCCTCCAGGTCTTCTTCTTCTTCGTTGGTCTCTATGGTGATGGCTTTCCCCTTCTCCTCCATCGATAGCTTGGTGTGCAATGGATTTCACAGGGACACACGTACGGGAACCATTGCCTATTTTTCCTTCTTTGGTCTTGGTGTGCACAGTGATTTCAGGATTTCTGCCACAATTGCAGTGCCTTATGGAACATCCCCCATAGTCAGGGCCTGCATGGTCTCTTCAGTGGTCATTTCTGTTATTTCCATAACTTCCTCAGCTACTGCCATCGTGTCCGTCCAGAAATCTATCACTTGTAAACTCAGGGGCTCAATCAACACTCGGCACAAAACAAACAGGGATCTACTCAATAGCTCAATTCACAAATGACCAAGTGTTGTTTGCTGGGAAACCCCTTGTAATTTATAGTGCTTTTTTAATTTCAATTCGACTGTTCCCCCCAAATCCAGTTCATTAATGCTCCCTTGGTGGCATATTTTCCCAAATCTTGCCCATAAATCGCGTCTTAAATGCCTATCGCCTGCTCCATTTGGTCTCAAGTCGAGCATCCCATCATGAATAGTGACTTCAATGGTCACTTTCTTGCCAACCTACGCGGCAGTGCAGCCCCCATGTGTGGTTGCGGACCTTGTGACTCTTTGCTTCTGCGCATAGCTCCAACATCGTGTAGCTCTTGAGCAGAATAGTTTATAGTCCTGTGCTTCCTTTCAACTACCTGGAGTGCTAATACTGTACTTCCCTCGGCTAGTCAGGTGGTCACACCACCTGTGTAAAGTTTCATCCTATCATCCATCACGTTTCCTGGAAAATACCCACCTTTTATTGTTACAGGCAGCATTGCACACTTTATCATCTGCAACGTGCTACACTGGTTGATTTGCTTAGTAATGTGCGGTCCAAGCCAAGGCATTAGACTGATCAATTCGCAGTGATAGGCCTCAAACTTGTCATCGTGAACGTATGCATCCTACCTTATCACCCTGGCCTTTTTATCGAGAAAATCTTCCTTTATCTCATCCTCCAGCTTCTTGACTTCCACATCTACTAGAGCGCTTTTCTTCCTTAATCGTACCCTTTCTTCTTCAAGTTCTCAGAGCCTAGAGTTTCCCTGTTGGATTTTTTCTTCCAAGGTTCCATGAACCATCGTATCTACTAGTGCTATCATGCGCAGGCTAAGATTTTCATGTACTATAGGGCTTATAGCGTTTTATTTATACTCTAGCCTTGAAGGTGCCTGCACGGTTAGGTTGTTGCATGCAATCCTATAAGCCCATAGAACCGCTGGTACGTGCAGGTCCCAGTCTATCTGCTTCGCATTTTTGACCTTGTTCAGTGCTTCAATACTTTGTTAAAGGCTTCTCCATGGATATCCTTCTGCGCACTTGGTCTTTCCATACTTTGTGGTCCCAGCCGAAGGGGTCATTCACACCATTGCCTTACCCGCACCTACTTATTGATCATGTCTCCTATCGCGAGGATTGTGTGCATTCGTGCAGGTTTTGCACCATATGCCTGTATCCACCTGAATAGGTGGGTGTGAAGGCCATTTTGTCTGAAAATATTATCTGTTAATTGCATTGGAGGGTTCCAAACTGTGTGCGCATCATTCTTCTATAGTCGTGTCAGTCCTCAAAACTTCTTTGGTGCGTACCCCACCATCTTACGAGCAAAGCTCGCGGTACCCATTTTAGAGTGTCAAAGCACTGCTGTTTCGAAATTTCTCTTTCAAATTTGTTCAGGAAGTCATCCACCTCACTTAACCTGTCGTACATAGGCAGATCTCTTACCTCTGTTGCTATGCAGCGCAGCAACCTCGTCATCATGTTACAGTTGAGCGTGGTTACCTCATTGTTCTATCTCCTCATCAGAATCTGATGTGTAGGATCTTTCGCACTCGCATGAGATTCATCCATCCATAGTTGGATTTACCCAGTATTGCTCCCACATGGTTATCTTATAGATGCAGTCTAGATTGTCATTGTTGTCGTAGTCGCGCATTGACTCTATGTAGCACGATCCTTCTGAAGGGTCTAAAGGTACCACTACGCGCAGAGACTTTTTCTCAAATATCATCTTGCGCTTCTTTAGATTTATCACTCCATTCATGTCAGTGGCCCAATCTATTCCCAATAGCACGAGGTAGGGATTGTTGTCATCAACAATCTCTATCACTTCGAAATCTACTAGCGCGCTTGCTCCTTCAATATCTACTGTGATTCCCTACAATCTCCCCATAGGTAGGATCTTTTGTTGGTTCACCATTCGTAGTTGCATAGGAGACCATTGCGACGTAGCCATGCACTCCCATGTCTGCTTTGGCAGGACATTTGTGTCCGATCCTAGATCCAGAATCACTTGGTCCATCTCATATTCCCCAATCTGCGTGTTCAATCTCATCTCCCTTCTTGTTCGCGTTGTGCACTTCCCGAGCTTCCGGACTATGTGTGGTTCTCCTGGTGCGGTCCCAGCGCATCTAGTGATGATTTCTTGCAGCCCCTTTATAGCCTTGCTGTCGCGTAGCAAATTCATGCATGTCTCCAAGAACGTAGTGATCATCAATGGGTCCATTTCTGACTCTAGTCTGTCTTTACTTCCTAAAGTGGAGGCATCAGTGAAGCTCCTCTTAGCTTCCACAAAGGTCCCCTTAGCATGCTCTAAATCAAATTCTGGTTCCTTCGTTGGAGCCTTGCGAACCCAGGTACTTTCTTCAGGCTACTTGCCTTTGTCATCCCCTATTGTAATTCCACTCCGGAGCATGATATTTACATTAAGGTCTTCCTCATGCAGCTCAGACCTCATCATTTGCAGCTTCTGAGTCAGGGGAAGTTGGAGTACTCCTTTATTGCACAACCTCCCTATCAGTGTGGGACAATCCTCCGTCTCATGATCAAACAATGTACAATACAAGCATGATGGTTGCATTGGATTCATATAATCATAGGCATAATGCCCTGGCCCTCCGCAATTGTAACATATCATCTGTCTGTGACTTCTTCCTGGTCCCCCTCCACCTCGGCCTCATCCGTGCCCCTAAAATCCGGTGCACGTCATTCACGTGTTTTGATAAAGGGGTCATGTTTTGGCCTGAACTCTATAGGTAAGAGTTCGATCCATCATCAACTCATAACTTCTACAAGTGCACTCATCATGTCCTATTGACCTACAGAAATTACAGAACAACTGTTGTAAATTCTACGTATACTTCTATAATAGATGGCAGTTATCTGTAGCATGCTTTCCTCTTATCTGAAAAATCATGCACCATAGTGAAGGCGCTGTGCTGGGTACTACTTGTGCCTCCAGTCTTAATGGCATTAGCACTCCTCCCATAAGGTAATTCACAAACACCGGGCAATGGTCCTTGTCGTGCCCCTAGCCCTTCCATTTTACGCACCATACCTCATCACGCATCTTTGGTTGGGTTGTCTTGTCTTGTTTCAAACTCTGCATCTCAAGGCACAGGTTTTTCAACTGCGCGTGAATTTGATGAACTCCTAGGTTTGGATCTTGTATCAGGGTCTCATGCAATCTCATCATGACCTCCAAGGCCTCAGCTTGAGTGCTTAGCCTCTGTTGCGACAGCGTGTTCTGTAGACGCTGCGATTTCGATGGTACAAACCATTCACAGTGTTGCCCATCTATTAATTTCATGTTCGCTTCGTGAATTGTGCACTTCAGTCTTTGATCCAACTCCCATGGGGTCTCGCCTAGTAGCATTGTGATTTCCTTGAACCCAATGATCGACTATGCCTTTGACTTTGGTTTGTTAAATTATTTAGCGCAGCTCAAATATCCGCAATCCCCGCATTCAGATTGTCATTGGAATGCTTAATGTACTAGGTCAGTCTGCAATCCTATAGATCACTGACCAACGTTACCTTCTTTATATTGTAATCCGTGACTCCCTGTGCTTCCCATACAGCTTTTACCACAAACCAAAACAGGTCTGGATCTTCATTCCCTACTCCCTTGAATACTGCTAGCTTTATCGCACTTGCGATATTGCTTCGCGGTGGTGGCAGAGGTGGTATGGGTGAAGATGGTGAAGCTGGCGGTGGTGTGGGTGAGGGTGTTATGCGAGGAATTCTCTACCTTATTAGATTGATCGCACTTCTTCGCAAGACCTTCACGAGCTCTTCTTCGCCCCCTCGCGGAGGTAAAATCAAGGGTCTAGTTTCTAGTTCTATGCTACCTTCATTTCTGTAGATTTTCCCACTTTGCGTAGCCCCAAACATCAATTTATTCGCATAACCCATTTTTTGCACAGTAGCATTTTAATCCAAGTGTTCAAAGGTTTTATGTACTTACCTTGCGGTCCTTTGAGGAAGTGTCGTTCTACCTCAAGATAGCTGACTAAAGTATCTACCGTGAATTCGGTGATGAATCCTCCTATGATTTGATCAAGCCGGTGATAGACAGCACGCGCAATCTTATCTTCTGATGCTTCCAGTCTGCATACCAATTCTGGAGTCCACACAATAGGTCTGTTGAGTTTACACCTTTCTTGGTGATCTACTAGATTCGCGATCCACTTGTACAACTCAATGGGGAAGGATGAAAAGAAAATTTCATGGATCTTTGTATATAAGTAGCAGTCTAACCGCTCTTCCTTTGATAGTCATGGATTCCTTTTTTCCTGTGCCACAAACTCGTGAATATTCCTATCCAACCAATTTTCAATTCCTTTCTTTGTCGGATTCCAGTGATATGACATCAGACATCTCTATGCAGATCCTGGTCCTGGAAACGGAACCATTTGTTGGCTTGTTGGGGCCTGACCTAGGTTCAGAGTTTAATTAGTGAAATAAATCCCTATACTACTATCTCTTTTGGCAATAGTCCGCAGGGCGCGGACTAAGGTCTCACCCGATGTAGTATGGGAGGGTGCTAGAACCAGGTTTCCACACCCTTGAGACGTCTGAGAGGTTCCACTGGTCCCATTTTTTGTCCCTACGTGCAAGCCACTTCGCGCACTTCCCTGTTCCTCATGGCCTGATACACTGCCTTCACGCAGCCCTAACCAAGGGCTGTGGAGCTTCCTTGCTACTAAAGCCATGCTCTGCGTTGTTACCCGATATCTTACTTATCTTCCTATACCAGTTAATTACCTCTGCGTACTTGGATGTCTTACGTTATAATTATTTATACAAAACATTCATATATGTTCACATTGCAAATAAATATTATACTTGCAAATTATACCCAATCATATATTAAAATAGGAAAAGATGTACAAAAATATGGTAAACTTCTCTTTCTTGATTCTTCCAATAGTTATAGACTTGACTTGCCCTGTGCACTCAGCTACAGGGGTCCGTGCACTCAAGTGCTGACTATTAGGCCTCTACGCACTCAGCTGCATAGCCTTCCCCTACTCTATGACCCAAAGACACACTTTACACTTTTACTTAATCACTTAGACTTCTCATGCTCCTATGCTCTTTTCATTTCGTTATCTTATACACTTAGAGCCTCACTCTATTTATACAATCCAATGGTCCGTGGACCATGGGTAGGTCTATCCAGCCGACATTACATTACAAAAACTAGGGTAGACAACCCTATGACTCTATCATAATTTCGCGCTCCTCACCCACAATTCGCGGAGCTTTTACAAAAATATTTGGTCAAAACATGGGCTTTAAGCCCCAAAACATGCCTTGGGGGGGATTCCATGCCCAACATACATCATGATATCCTGGTGCATGTCTTCATAACCTGATTATACCTTGACTAATAGATTTTCTTATGTGTGTAGGTTCCTCTCTGATGTCTAAGCAGTGTTTACTAGTGGAATTCCTTCCCAATTTAACACATGGCTTCATCATGCTTCTGTTGGGGAGAAAAAAAGATCTTAGAGATTTCTATTGTCACTACACAGGTTGCTATAAGAGGAGTTTCTTCTTATAGTAGCCTTTGGATCCATTCATCTAGTCTTCATCTAACATGGTGATGTTGAAGGGAGTGATGAAAATCCATGTAAATAGGGTTGGAGTCATGAGGCGTTAATGTGAAGAATGGAAAATGGAGAATAATGCTCTCCGTGTGCTTTTTAGGCAGGACAGAGTGAACATTTTGAGCAAGTTTCAGTGAAATGGAGTGGATGAGTGATGAAAGTGGTGTTGGGGGACCTCTCTCAACCTTCACTAAAAAAGCATGACCTTTTGACCCATTTTCCTATTGGATTGCCTCATGTAGCTTCTTCTCGGTCATCTTGTAGTGCTACAAGATCTTCTTGTAGCAATTCAAGACAACCTCTTGTAAGCAATTCAAGACAACCTCCTGTAGTAGACTTATTTTGTCCATATCTCCCAAATGGTATACTAGATTTACCTCACATTTTCTGAGCATGTTTCCATCATCCTTATGCATCTCCCCATAAAACAACTTGGTCAATGGATGCATGAATCTCGAGAAAAAATAAAAATGGTTGTAGATGATGGAGGTCGATTTCTAGAAAAGTGTGCACTAGAATTTGTTCAAATTGCTTGATCATGTTACCATCATCCATATGCATCTCCCCCTGAAAATACTTGATAAATGGATGCACTATTTTCAATATATATAAAAAAAAAAGTTTGTGTATTTCGGTTTCCTGTAGCAAAACAAATCCTTCCTGTAGCATTTTAGGACAGCGACGGAAATGAATGGGAAAATATTGGGAATGATGGGTGGATGGTGGAAATAGATGAGTGTGATGTATTATCATGGCCTTTGTCCTTCTAGAGCATCTGAGCAAAGGAGGAGAAAGTCCAAGTTTGACTTCCTTTGACTAGAATTTTGACCATCTTTTTTCTTTTGGTGCCAACTTGTTTTTGTTGCTTGTAGAGGTTGGAGAGCACCTGCATTCATGAGAGAGAGATATATGGAGCAATGATTTCCTTCTCTCTTTTTTTGTTCTAGGCCTACTAGCTACCTCAATGAGGCACCTCAAAGGAGGTTTTCACCTAGGATCTTTTCTTTTTTCTCTTTTTTTCTTTCTTTTCAATCCATTGACTGCCTCATGGAGGTTTTCAATCAATGAGCCAATCTCAGGGTCCTCAAATGAGGTTTTCACCTGAGATTTTATTTTTTCCTCTTATTTTTTATTTTTCTAATTCTTTTTCTATCCTACTCTACTTGAAAAAACAAAATCATTTTCAAGTGTAGGAATACTTCCAATGGAGCCACTTGCATAACAGGATGACAGATAAAATCATGTGTAGGCTCGAAACATATGCTTTGACATGTACCTAAATGTGAGATACCAAC
This sequence comes from Pinus tabuliformis, assembly GCA_031772625.1. NCBI lineage: Eukaryota > Viridiplantae > Streptophyta > Pinopsida > Pinales > Pinaceae > Pinus > Pinus tabuliformis. Next base: position 576,017,429 of record CM062808.1, read on the forward strand.
TGCTTTGACTGAGATGATATTAGGAATTGTTGAAGAAGAGTGTGTTGCTGCAACTTAATGACTATCTGGAACCATATTTCAATATAGTTGTTGTTTGTTCCAGTCTTCACAGCCTGTCACCGGGGATCAAAATGGGCTCTTACTATGTCTGGTTTTCAGAGATGTTTTGCACATGAGTTTCAGTGTAAATCATATCCTAAGTAATTTCATCAGAAGCATCTTGGAAATATATTTCCAACGATATATTGCACACCTGAAACCAGTTCCTGGATCAGAAAATATGATCGAAATGAATGATTGATTCTTGGTTATGCATGTTTTGAGGTCATTTGTTGCACACAGGTACAAGTTTACTACAGAATCAGTTTTTGAAGTAATGGACATGAATTTTACAAAAGTGAAAGATATTTTTTTCAATCACCTACCAAATAACAAAAACCTCCTTCATTTTATGCACAGGTGTTACTATGTGGGAGATATGCAGTGATATTTGAAGCCTACATTAAAACAAAACAAATTTTGCACTTGTTTTACTGTTTTAGTCATTGTAGTACGGTGCCATTTTACAACATATGGAAAGTAATTTTGAGAGACCCAAGGATATTTTTATCAACCATGAGACATATAAGAAAAACCTCTTCCATTTTATTCACAGGTGTCGTGAATTGGAATATTCGACTAGATCTTTACAGCCTATTTTTACATATTTAAATATTTAATGGTTTCCTTTTTTAGAGATTATTTTACGGCACAAATTTCGAGCAACTGGAAATGAATTTCCAAAATTTGAGAGATGTTGTTCTCAAAAATGACCTTATATACAAAAACTTCTTTCATTTTTGTAACAGGTATTATGGTTCAAGAGATACGAGTTCATCTTTGACCCCTATTTTTAGAAATTCAGTCCAAATTTAATGTAACTGATTCTATCTTGAGGGAGATGGTTGAGCTCAACTCCCTTAGTATAGGGATGAGCTAATTGTATATATTTTATGAATTTCAGAGTGTAAAGGGTTCAATTTTTGCAGCAGAGTGAGGCTGCCTTGGACTGTGCAAAGTTTCTTCTGAATATTATTTTTAATGGAGCAGTTTCTGTCTTTTAGATTTGGGATCCATCACAGTGTTTAATGTCCAGCATGTGTTTGTTTTTCTCGTAAATTCACTTACATACTTTGTTTTTTATACTAATTCTTGTTACAACATTATCTAAGGGAAGTGTTAGGAATCCATCCACGCACGATGCTCCTTCCACAATGATTTTTTTGTTAAATGTAGTGGTTATCTTTGCAGAATCCATCCTCTGTTAGATGCTCTATTGAGTAATTCGATGTTTCGTTTTCTTCTAACGCTGCCACTATAGATACATCCCTTGATTGATGCTTGCAGTGTAGTGGGATTTCTCCTCTATCCTTCTCTCATTTACATCTTTTATCTGGCTGAACATTGCACTTACTTTGCCACAAGTTTGTTCGCAGAAACTAGCCTCGATTCCACAGCCCAATGGTCCCTTCTCTTGTTGTTTTTGACCCTCAAATTTCAATCAAATCCCCATACTTCATAGCTAACCTAATATTCACTTATTGCAGCCACATTTTGTTAGCAAAGAGATAGCCCTCTCTGGTCTGGCAGGGCTAGATGCTAGATCAAAAGCTTGGTCTGTGGTTACCTCAGAAATGCCTCTTCTCAGCCTTGAGGTTCATTATGAGTGCTAACAGTTATGATGCCCTTGGTCCACTTACTGATTTGGATCATTCTTCATGTCTTCTTCTACCATGACATTCAAATCTTGCTCGTTTCATATATTATTCTCTTGATACCATGGAGGATCTGATGGTAAACATGAGGGCACTTTCCCAATATTTGATTTTGATGTCTGCTCTTCGTCAAGTGCAGCTCGTCATTCTTTGGTCTTCTCATCTGAATCTTATTTTTCTACATGTTGTCCTTCAATGACATCAAGAGAATCTCTTTTTTGCAATACTCTTCCTAAACTAAGATGAATACCTTTTAGATCAAGAGGAGATGTTTGGAAGTGTTGTGCCTCAACATTGTAAGTGGGTTGAGCTACTTCCTTGTGTGGGTTTGGAAATGGTGGTACACGTAGTTGAGTGGGATTGGATATTTGAGATGGATGTGCTTGGAGTTATGGTTGTGGTGGAGGTGGATGGCAAGGATAACATGGAGTTGGGTATGGAGGATATTGAGGATATTATGGATGGCTCCCATAAGTTCCTTGCCAACCTTGTTTCCAATATTGGTTTTGGGGTTGAGATGGCCAAGGTTGCCAAGGAAATGGTTTGTTTCAATTACTTTGAGTTATATGTGCATAAGCTTGAAATTTTGAATTGGGTTCTTGCATCGTATCAGGTTGAATAGGCTATCATGGTCCTCTTGTAGAAACATAGTATAGTTGCATTGGCAATTAACTTGCTCCATTTTCCTCTTTGCAAACATCCTTCAACCTTGGTAATGAGGGGAAATATTTAACATCATGTGATTTTACATGGACAACACAAATATCAACATCTTAATTTTTCTAATTTTGTATTCTTAACATTTCTATTTGTTCTCTTAGATTTCTAAGAATTTATGTTTTAAAGTTATCAAGCGAATTTCCAAGTTTAGCTTGACTTACTGATCTTGAGGTTGATTGACTTACTCTTTCCCTTCCTCTTGATATGTGTTTGCATGTTTCACAAATTTCTTCAAATGATAATTCTATACATCACCTCTACTCATGAGATCAAGGAGATCAATTCACTCATCCCTAATTGTTCTAAGTAAGAAGGTTTTTAGTGTGTTTGATCCTAAATGATTTAATTTTGCCCTCTTAACATTATACATGAACCTCTCTATTAGATCCTCAAGGCTCTCATCTTCTTTTTTATTCATTCTAAAGATTTCTTCTTTAATATCATGATCTTTATATTTTTCTAGAAATATCTTTTGCATATCATTCCATGATCTTATTGAAGTAGTCCCTAAAGTCATGGGCCATTTAAGATCCTTATCCTTCAATGTTGCCGGAAGCAATCTCAACTTTTGAGTGTTTAGTAAGTAGCCATAAGGTCTACAAAGGATTTCAAATTCAAAGAGAAAGGTTTTGAGATACCCTAACCTTAGACCATGAAAGTTTGAAAGAAAAGATAGAGGGATGTTCTTCATGTGCACACTAACATCAGTATCTTGAATGGGAAATTCAAGAGGATCTTCTTCATTGTTATCATCTCCAACCATTTCTTCTATCTTCTTTGCCACCTCTTCTTCTTATACCTACAAAAGTGGATGGTGGTGTGTCTCTTACTACACCACATGATCAAATGGGGGGGTTGGTGTTGGAGAAGTATTTTATTATTATTATTATTATAAAAAACTAGAATGAGAATGCTAATGCAATGCAATTTTCTTTTCTTGAAATGAAATATTCCTAATGAAATTTTTTTATTTTTGTAGAAATTAAAAGAAATGAATCAACTAAGGAAGAAAACAATGTATACTTTGACACATCCCCGACAATGACACCAAAAATTGATGAGCTTCAGTATTGCAACATGAATGCTGCAACTCCCAAGGCTACCAATTTTAATTATCAACCCAGGGTTCGTGCAGACTCAACAGGTATCAATGCTATATTTGCAGCATACAATGTGTCCTTATTTTGTTTTCATGATGTAATCAAGTGAATGTAATGAAATCAGATCTTAAACTAATCTCATAAATGGAAATGTTACTTTGAAAAGGAATTAATTGTAGGCAAGAACACCAAATTGCAATTGAATTCCTAAGAGCATGAATTCAAATAAATAGGGCTAACCTACATTTTAAAAAGGCATGTCCTAATTGGTGTTTATTCTTACTCAACCATTTATTTAGAGCCTAGGGGTCATGATTCAACCGTAAGGGACAAAAACCAATCTTTTTGGGCAAATTTGGGCAAGTATATACATGCTAGAAGAGTGCTACAGGAAGTTACAAGTGTTGCTACATGAAGATACAGATTTTCTATAGGAAGATATAATTCACCGAATACCAAATAAAATCAAAACCAAATTGGATGGGACAATTTTTTTTATTTACTAGGATGTCTTAGGTCTCCATTCCAAGTGGAATCACTCAAAAATACCCCTGTTAACACATGCTAAAAATAGCAGAAAATTACTAGTCTAAAATCTAAAACTTCAAGAACTAGTGAGCTAATTAATCTATCAAATTCCTAACCTAATCAAGTGAAAATGAAATGGGGTGAATTTTTTTATTAACTGAAGTGTTTTTATGATATAATTCAAGTGGAATAAACTCTATTGAAGCTCGTTAGCATGTTATAAAAAATGGCAGAAATTTACTACTATATGCCACAAGGGACTTCCAAAAATTTAGATTTGGGAATAAGCAAACTAATCCAAGTAGATCAAATCATGCACCAAGTAGATTACTATGACCTTTCAAAGTTGTTCCAAGGATGAAATCATGCTTTTGATCCTGCAAAAGAACATACTTCAATCATTTAACCCAATCCTACAACAAGAAATCATCAATACCAAATGCAGAAATAGAAAAGAACAAGAACAAGAGATGCATGTGAATAAGAAGTGAAAGGAAGAGAAGTAACTTATACAAAAGGGCTCTAAGGCTCCTGGGATGGCCAAGCCCATTGAAAATCAAAGTCATATGAAGGAGATCAATATTTATAAGCTGAACATGGCACCAATCTTCATTATTTCCATCAATACAATTACATTCCTTCAAGAAATGAAAGTGGAGCTGCAAAAATACAAGTGTTCTCCACAAGAAGACCAATAAAAATCAACCCCTACAGGAAAATTAGACTTGGTACTTATAAAAAATGATTAGGAATAATTCCCCATGAAAGGAGGAAGCTTTCTCCTCAAAAATCCCTCAAACAGTGGATTTGGTTCCCAACACTGGGAATCTACATTAAATGACAAGGAACACATTCCTAGATTTTCTCAATCATTGGAGCTCTAGAATTTGTGCATGATTTCATGATATCTTGTTGATTTATTATTCAATATTGATCCTCCTGTAGTAGGGAGAAAGTACCTAAATTATCTCCTTCTCCAAATCTTCATAACCTGCCCAATATTCTCACAATATTCCACAAAAATAAATAATATTAGGCACAAATATGCAATTATCCATAAACCTTCCTAATGAACATATTAAAGTCAAAAAGACATTATATAATGAAAAAATATAGGTTTAATGTGCTGAGGGATGGTCATATGGGCCTTAATTTATGTCTAATTTGGAGGCCCATCAAGAAACATACATGCAACTCGGACCTGCAAGAAAATTTGATGTAGTTGTCAATCCTGATGCCCTCCTGCGCTTTCCTACTTTTCCTTTTCCTTCTTGCTCCAAGAATCCAAGTATGCCACACCCTCCAAGAGTTCTCCAAGAAAAATATAAGTCTCCAAGGGTATGAGAGAGAGAGAATAATGAGAGAGAGCTCCAACACTGAACTGACAAAAGGTTACCAATTGTTCCTCAGAAGCCTTTTTATTATTGAGGCCTCCATTTTCTTCATTTTCCTCCTCACATGCAACCTGTGACCTTTCACCTCCATTTTCTCCTAATTTCCATTATTTTCATAAATAAATGTGCCAAAAATGTCATTTTTCCTTTCCAAAACCTTAGCCATTGTCTTTTCCAATTTTAGCCATAACCAATCACAAGTGATCCCCATCACTATGATTTTTCCCAACATTCAGCTTGGAATAAGTGTCCCATCATTCATGGTTATTATTTTTCCTTTATTTAATTTTATTACATGGAATTTTCACCAGGTTTGTTACATTTTCCCATCCTTTTGCATTGATCACATCTAGTGGTGTATCTCCTTGCATCCTGATGTAAAGTGGGCCAATAGTAATAAGCCCGTAAAACTTCAATAATTGTCCTTTTTGTAGCAAAATGACCTCCACAAGGTACATCATGACATGCTGAGAGGATTTCATAGACCTCCTCTTCTCCTACACATCTCCTCAAGATCTGATCTGGTCCAAATAAAAAAATATTTCCCCCAATCCAAGTGAAACGAGAGTTTTTCCTTACAATCTTTCTTTTCTCCCTGGATGATAGATTATGAGGGAACCTCCCAGAAACCAAGTAGTTGTCTATGTCATAAAAATAAGGAAAAAGCACCGATATGGTAAAGAGGTGTTCATCTAGTAGTTGATCATCCACCATCTCTTCATTACCTGTAGGCAAGGTTAACGTGGACGAAAAATCTGCAACCACATTTTCTTTCACTGGTTTGCCAATAATAGTCAAATAAAATTGTTGTAACAATAACAATCATCTAATTATCCTATCATTGACATCAGGCTTGTTCATCAAATATTTAATGGCTAGATGATCAGTATGAAAAAAAATTTGGTACCTAATGATATAGTGCCTGAATTTGTTTAAAGAATGTACTACAACAAAGAGTTCATTTTTAGTGACAGTCTAATTCATCTTAGCTTTAGAAAAATTCTTACTAATAAAATAAATAACATAAGGAAACTTATCCTCTACTTGTCCCAAATCTCCTGCCACAACTTTATATGATGCATCAAGATGGATATGAAAAGGCAATGCCCAGTTGGGACCCCTTAGGATGTATGTAGTGGTCAATTTTTCTTTCAACACTTCAAGCGCCTCTTGAAAATTTTTAGTCCAATAGAAATTTGAATCTTTGTCCAATAAACAAACCAAGGGTGAAGCCACTTTACTAAAGTCTTTGATGAGTCTCCTATAATATCCATCTATTCCCAAGAAACTCTTGACATATCTTTGACTTTTAGGGGTAGGGACCCTTTTGATGATGACAAATTTGTTTGGGTCAACCTGTTTCCCTTCCTTGGATATGGAATGGCCAAGAATAATCCCCTCCTTCATCAAGAACTCACATTTCTCAAGGCTTAGAGAGAGATTCATTTCAATGCATTTCTTCAAAACCTTGCATAGATTGGAGAGATATTCATGGAAGTCACATCCACAAGGAGTGAAATCATCCATGTACATTTCAACAAAGTCATGAAACAATTCAAAAAAACTAATCATAACTACCCTCTGGAAAGTAGGAGGGGCATTACACAAGCTAAATAGAAGAACAAGAAAATGTACCCCAAGGACATATGAATGTGGTCTTATCTTAGTCTTCGGGGTTGATCTAGATTTGGTTGTATCCACTAAATCCATCTAGGAAGGAGAATAATTTATTCCCTACAAGGCCATTTATGACTTGGTTAATGAAGGGAAAAGAAAAATGGTCCTTCTTTGTAGCCTTGTTTAGTTCTCGGTAATCAAAATAGATTCTCGACTTTCCATTCTTCTTATGAACTAACACAAGAGGTGAACCCACTCACTATCTGAAATGGGGTATATGAACCCCGTATCCAGTAGGTTTTTCATAGTTTTTCTTTCACAATGTCCGTAGGAGCAGGTTTCATTCTTATTTGGGGTTGGCACATAGGCTTTCATCCCTCCTTGATGCAAATATGGTGAGTACAAACTAAGGGATGCATACCTTTCATTTCCTTATAATCCCAAGCAAAAGCACCCAGGTGTTGCGTCAGCACTTTTCGCAATTGTTCTTCCCATTTCGCTGAGAGAGAAGGGTTGATCTTGAAGGTTTTGGATGGTCCAAACTCTACAATCTTGACATGGTATGGATTTCAATCAATAGGGCATAATTTAGTCTAAGAACTACTCCTAGATTATTTCATCAACTCATCAATTGGCATAGGAGTGGGAGGTTGGTTCTAAAGGATATGGTCAATGAGGTCATCTTCATCAGGTTTCTCCCCAACTATAATGGTATCTAGAGTGAAAATTGGGTGGAAGGTGGTGTGATGCAATTCATATTCTTCCTCCTCTTCTAACCACAACGGTAAGTCATGCTCAATAGAAGGCTGAGTAGGAGGATACAATACAAACTATTTAGACAAATGTCCATTCTTAATGGTCATGTTCCCAACCCTACAACTAATGTAACCATCAGTAGTGGCTAACCATAGTCTTCCCAAGATGAGAGGATAGACATTAAAATTGGTTTTGGGCTGGAGAACCAGGAAATTAGTAGGATACTCCCAAGATTCAATGGAGACCATAACATCTTCAAAATCTCCATCAGGAGCTACTATGGATTTGTCTACAAGTTGTAGCATAGTGGTGGTATTTCTCAAAGACCCTTGGATATTTATCTCTATCATGGTTACCTTAGTAATCACATTGATTGCAGCCCCAAGATCAATCAGGGTATCAGGTACTATAACGACATCAATATGCACATCTACTACTAGGCTTCTAGGGTCTAGATATTTCTAGAATATCATCCTTTGAAGCATCAAATCAAATAATTTCCCAACAACATTTATGGTGGGGTGTCTCTTTTTCTTCTCCTAGGATTTTTGAAACATTTCTCCTTAAAGAGATTGTTATAGATGGGAACATCTTTAATAGCCTAGAGAAGAGGTATCTTAACACACAAATTCTTCAATTCTCCCAGAAATTCAACCTCTTTTGAGGTGTGTTGGCTAGGGTGGATCAACCTCTCAGGGAAAGGAGGTGGATTGATTTGAGGAACACTCTCTTCCTTCTCTCATTCCAGCTCTTTAGGTGGAGAAGGTGGGCGTGGAAGCAATCTCATAAACCAAAGGTTGATCTCCTAGATTTCCACAACATAAGCATGATAGGATGTCTCTCCATTATAGACCTGTTGTTCTTTCTTGTTATTCGAGTTCGGATTGGGTTGAGCAAGAATTTGAGGTTTCTTAGGTGGAGTAGGATGAGTGAGATGTGGTTGAGGTTGGGATGGAGGTAGTCAAGTAGGAATTTGGTTAAGTTGAGGCCTCAACCCCTATGATGGGTTAACCGTTGAGAATATTGGGGTGGATATCATTGAAACATATGGTTGACAGGTTGAGGAGGATATGGAGGAGACTAAGGCCAAGAAGGAGGTGTGGACCAGGATGTATGGGTGGAAGAGTACCAAGGTTACAAATGTGCATTCTGATTTGGATTGTAATAAGAGTAGTGTGCACCTTGCATGTCTTGTTGATATGGATGAGGTCCTTGAGGTCTTCTTTCATTAATGAAACAAATTTGCTTTGAACCACCTTCTACCCCTTGATATACAATGTTTACTCATGGAAAAGAAGGGAATTTATCTATGGCATGATTTTCTTCACATACTAGGCAAACCTCTATGACATTAAATGGGCACTCATTCCTAGAATGTCTTTTCGTACATCTAGGGAAGAAAATGGTTAGTTCCCTTTCTGCTTCCTCCTGCTCCCTTTTGATTTGCATGGTATCCATTTGCAATGATAAGGTATACAAAATTTCACAGTTGAAATCCTCCAACATGTTTTCTATCTCATTCTGAATGGATGTTGTGGAGGAAGAGGAACTGACCAAGCCTTGACTAGACCTACCCTTCTTCCTAGTAGCCATAGAGTGATTTTTTAACATATTTTTGATGTCATCATAGGATAATTCATAGGTATCTCCTCCAGATAGTGTGTTGACAGTTTCCAACGTATCCTCCTTGATCCCTCGAAGAAGAACTAACTTGAGTGATTCGGGATCAAGGGTATAATTAGCTCTCCTATAACTAAGCTCATAGTCTTCTAGGGATTCATCAGGTCCAAGAGTCATCCTAATGATCCAGGTGGATATTGGTGGCCACCTACCTATTCCACTTGGACACCCCACCATTGTTTCTTTTAGTTTTTTTAGTTTCCTTATTTGTACCACAATTTACTATTTTTGGCAATTTTTCAAGCCCTGAACTTCCGGAGCCATTTTGAGGCCCTAAACAATGTTTCTTGGGAAAGTCAGGACCAACATGACCCATGTTGTTCATTCAAAATTTGTAGTCCTCGGACATATCTTTCTAACAAGGTATTGTGCACGTCAACGGAGATCGTATACCAAAGTTACAACCCCGGGAAGTTGATGTACCAATTTACCCAAATGGGGCCCATAGTTTGGCGCTTCATCTCCTAGGGTTAGGTTTTTGGATGTTTAGGGTTTTCCATTATTTCTCAACAATAAATAGACCTTTGAGCCTCATTTTAACACAATTCAAAGGCATGTAGCTACACATCTCTTCTCAGAGATAAGCTACCATCGCCCGAGCTAGTCTTATTTCCATTCTGCTTATAAGCATATTTTAGTATTTGATAGTAATTAAATGAAGTGTTATTTCTACTGCATCTTTGTATTTATGGTTATATCTGTAATTTGTTGCATTCTTGTTTAAATCCAGATCAGTGGTATGTGAGTGGACTGTTCTTTCTATGTTTTTCTTTGCATGTCCCCAACGAGGTCGGGATATAAGGAGTTAGGGCTTGATCTGGTTGAACCTTTGCAATATTAGCCTTGCAAACCCCAACAGCCGCCCATGGGGGAAGAAGAGAAAGATGAGGGGGCAGGAGATCCTATCAAAATATTGCTCGAGGAGGCCCTCGAGAAACAAAGGAACGTGATGATGGATAACTTTGCCTAGATCCTTCGACGGTTGCCCACCGGTGGCGCATCCACATCCAGCAGCCATTTTGATCTGGATTTATGCAGGAACGCAATAAAGTACAGAAATAAACATAAATATAGAGATGCAGCATGTTGAAATGTGGCAACAAGAATATTCCAATTTTAATTTGTCCTTGAATTAAAATTGTTAATTAAAATTCGAATTTAGTCTCACGAGCTGCTTGAAAAATAATTAATTAATTCATCTTGAGTTAATTAGTTGGAGAAATTCAAGTTAGAAGTCCTTCTGAAGTCATGCAATTGTTATCCCTTAAATTAAGGAGATTATCCCTTAATTAAGGAGATAATATTGAGTTATATTTGAGTTGTAATTAGTTAGCTCAGTTTACTAATTTAAGTCCAGTTAAACTAGTTCCAAACTATTTGAGGAACTAATTATGAGTTATCAGTCAGTTGATGCATGCATGCACTCAACTAGTGTAATCTAGATAATTGAAGATTCCCTCATCAGTAACTCATGCATGTCTATTCTGAGAAAGACCCAGTTGAGATTAAAGATAGGGACAGTGTACTATTAGTTACATGTGTTCTCTTATAAAGAAAACTCATGCATGCAGTCAAGGCATCATTCCTTGAGGATTGCGCAGTTCTGACAGTGTGTTAGAGTAGTGTGTGAGATCAATGTTACACTTGGTAACATGAGGATCACCCAGGAGAAACTGTGCAAGGAAATAGGAGTTTGGAGGGTAGAGGAGAAGGCTGATGAGAAGTCTATTTTGCCTGTGAGCATCTATGAGGATTGTACTGAGAGCTGGCTAGCTGTGAGAGCTAAGGCTTTGTGTAATTCTGAGATATTTCCAACTTGTATGATAATACAGATAGTGGGGTTTTTAGCTGAGGTTTTCCCCTGAGTATTCTTTTGTGTTTCATGTGCATTGATTCTTCTTCTAGTTATATATGTTTAGCTTGATCTTGTTGAAATCTTTTAAGCTTCCGAAAATTGATTGTGGAAGTAGGTTAAAGTATTTTGCTTTTGTTATACTGCATTATCGGGTTAACCTGCAGCAAATCTACAGAGCTGGATTTGTAGACAGAATTTCTACATGGTATCAGAGCAAAGGTTATCGGAGCTGTGAATAGTATACTGAGAAGAGAATTTGAAGTTTGAAGTTTGAGGTTCCAGGTGCAAATAGAATTCATATCAGACTTCAGGTTGGTCAATGGAATTCTATGGCTTGAGACTTGAGTATGCCTTGGAAGGCAGCTCGAATGACATAGCATGGAAAGATAAAATGGAGGCTGTATTAGAAGACAATGGCTTGAAGGATTTCATTGATAAATAATTCCCAAAGCCAGTTGCAACTAATGCACAAGAGTTGGCGGAGTGGAAGAAGTGTGTAGCGAGGGTGAGATGGATCATCCTTAAGGGAGTTCTAGACCATATTATCTTGAGTCTCCATGGGAAGGATACTCCATTTTCAATGTGGAAGACATTGAAGAACCTCTACTAGAATAGTAGTGACCAGAGGAAATTGGCACTCAATGATAAGCTTCGAAAAATCAAGATGGAGAAGGGCGATACTATTTCCACATATCCGAATAAGCTCACAACTTGCAGAGATGAGCTTGGCAATGTGGGAATAACTACTGCTATTGATGATATAGTGAGCCTCGCTCTCCTCGGCCTTCCAAAGAGTTGGAATAGCTACCAGGACTCTGTGAATGGAAGGGAGAAACTGTCAGATTGGGAACGACTGTGGTTGGGTCTAATGCAGGAGGAGATCAAGAGGAGCACACGAGATGGTTCTTCATCAAATAATGACGATGAAGAAAATATGGCCTTAGCAAGTAAGGAAAGGAAAGGAAAGGGGAAGGTTTCCCATTCCAAATCAAATTCTTCTCATGGAGGGAAGAAGGGTGACAAGTCTAAAGTGAGATGCTTTAATTTTCACAAGATGGGACATTATGCAACTAATTTCCCATCGAATAAGTCCAAGAAGGGACCCACAAAAGGATCGAAAGGTTAGGCATTAGCCTCTCAATTTGAAATGGACTTTACCCTCATAGCATGCATGGTGTCATCGATGGTGGGTTGTGTTTGGTATCTTGACAGTGGAGCCTCATTCCACATGACCGACGATAAAAGTTTATTCAGTACCTTGGAGGAGAAATACCTCAAAATGCGCATAGAGATGGGTGATGAAAGAAAGTACAATGTTTCAGGAGTGGGCACGGTTTCTTTTCAGAGGGAGCATGGAGCTCCTCTCACCTTGATAGATGTGAATTATGTGCCTAGACTAAAGAAGAACTTGGTATCGGTCGTGATGTTGGATGACAAAGGCTACAATGTTGTCTTCAATAATGGAAAGGCATCCCTAAGACACATAGCCACGGGTCAGACCAAGAGGATAGGGATTCGGGTGAAGAATCTATACAAATTAGAGGTAGATGATTGTGCAGCATTTAGTACGAAAGAAGAATTGGTGCAAAGCCAAGATATTGGTGAGTTGTGGAATAGGCAGTTGGGCCATTTGCATCATGGGGCTTTGAAGATAATGTAGCAAATATCTACAGGACTTCCCAAAGGTAAACTTGAGCAAGTTGACACATGCAAAGGTTGTACCTTGGGAAAGTACACAAAGTCTTCCTTTCATGATTGAGACAGTTGAGAAGAGGTTATCTTAGAGCGAGTTCATACTAATTTGTGTGGACCATTCTCAATGGCATCCATAATGAAGCAAAGGTATTATGTGATTTTCATTGATGATTTTTCTCGTAAATGCTAGATTTGTTTCATGCAGAAGAAGGACCAAACCTTCACAAAGTTTTGTGAGTTCAAATATTTGGTCGAGAAAGAGTCAGGGAAGAAGTTCAAGGCCTTGAAAAGTGACAATGGTGGAGAATATCTCTCTGAAGAGTTTAAGGACTTCCGTGCAGCGGAAGGAATTAAACAGGAGTTGACAGCACCTCATAACCCACAACAGAATGGGGTGGCCGAGAGGAAGAACAAAACTATTATAAGGGTAGCACAGACAATGTTGCATGACCAAGGCCTACCACTTCACTTGTGGGCTAAGGCATGTAACATAGCGGTCTATTTGAAAAATAGAAGCCCGCATCGCATACTTGGGATGAAGACACTAGAGGAACCTTTCTCTGGTAAGAGACCAGATGTGGGTCACTTCAGGATCTTTGGCTCATCAGTATATTTCCATGTGACAAAGGATGCACGGAAGAAGCTTGAGCCAATAGTAGAGTTAGGGATACTCGTGGGGTTGTTGGGCATGGAATCCCCCCACAACATGTTTTGGTTAAAGCCCAAGTCTTGAGTACTATTGTTCTAAAGACTCCGCAAATTGTGGGCGTAGAGCGCAAATTGTATGTTAGAGTCATAGGGTTCTCCACCCTAAGTTTTGAATGTATTGTCGGCCTACCCATGGTCTGAACATGGGATTGTATAATTAGAGCGAGGCTCTACGTTGTAAAGCAGTCAGGAAGAAGAAGTTGACAAATGGATGGATTCAAGAAGATAGCGAGCATAGAGAAATAGTCTAGTATCTTGGATCGTAGTAGTAGGAAGAGGCTCTGTAGTTGAGTGCGCAGAGGCCTAGTAGAGTCCGCAACTAAGTGCACGGACCCCTGCAGCTGAGTACGCAGGGTAGAGTCGATTATGTAACTAGGGAAAGGGATAATAAGGAAAATTTTGATTCCAAATCTTGTGTATCTGTTTTGAGTTATTATATGGTTGATATATTTTGCAATTATACTGTTTCATTTATCGCGCGTACTGGTATGAATGGTGAACACTGTTAAGTATAACTAAACACATGCAGATAAGCTAAGTGATCAACTAATATCAAGTTAATAGTAAGGGATTGGGTACTAATGTGGATCGAGCCCCAAGTAGGGTTGTGTGAAGGCAGCATCACAGGCTGCGAGGTACTGATAGGTGCACGTAGTGACGTGTGCACAGGGTCAAACCGCGGACCACTGAAAATCATCAGACATCTCTAGGGTGCAAAAACCTGGTTCTAGCACCCTCCCATACTACTTTGGGTGAGACCTCAGTCTGTGCTTCGTGGACTGTTGCGGAAAGGGCCAGTAGTACCATGATTTGTTTGGCTAAATCACCTCTGAACCAGGGTCAGGCCCCTAGAAGCCAACAAATGGTTTCGCTGCAGGGACCGGGATCTGCATAAGGGATGTCTGATGTCGTGTCACTAGAATCCAACCAAGAAATAAATTAAAGGGTGGTTGGACAAGAAGATTCATGAGTTCACAGTGCAGGAAAATAGGAATCCGCGAGTATCTAAGGAACAGTGGTTGGAGCACTACTTATATACGGATATCCATGAAATTTTCTTTGCATCCTTTCCTTCTGAGCTGTATGAGTGGATCGCAAAGCTAGCAGATAGTCAGGGAAGGTGCAGGCTTGACAAACCAATCATGTGGACTCTAGAATTAGTGCATAGACTAGAAGCGTAAGGAGATAAGATCTCACAAGATGTGGACCATTGTCTCGATCAAATTATAGGAGGATTTATCACTGAGTTCGTGGTAGATACGACTGTCAGCTACAGGGAGGTGGAATGACACATCCTCAGAGGACCACAAGGTAAGTATATTAAAGCTTTGAACACTTGGATTAAGATGCTATTGTGTGAAAAGTGGGTTATGCAAATAAATTAATGTTTGGGACTACGCAAAGTGGGAAGATATACAAAAACGGAAGTAGTGAAGAATTAGAAACTAGTCCCTTAATTTCACCCTCATGGGAAAGCAAGGAAGAGCTCGCGAAAGTTTCTCCGAGAAGCACGGTCAGTCTAATAAGGCAACAAATTCCGCACTACCACCTCCACCTACACCACGACCCATCTCACCCTCTTCACCTCCATCTCCACCCACACCACCTCTACCACCACCACAGTTCATTATGGCGAGTGCGATCAAACTGTCGGTATTCAGAGGAGTAAGGAATGAAGATCTGAACCAATTCTAGTTCATGGTAAGGGTGGTATGGGAAGCACAAGGAGTCGTGGATAACAATATAAAGAAGGCTACGCTGGTAAGCGTGTTGCAGGATCGCGCATTAACATGGTACATTAAGCATTCTAATGACCATCCAAACATAGGAATCGCATAAATCCAAGCTGTGCTGAATAGGGAATTTAGCAGGCCAAAGTCAGAGACACAATCAATTATCGAGTTTAAGGATATTGTGATGCTCCTGGGGCAGACCCCCTGGGATCTAGACCAGAGGCTGAAGACTATGATTCGTGAAGCCAACATGACTTTAATGGATGGACAAGAATGTGCCTGGTTTGTAGTGTCACTAACACCGCATTTAAGGACGGCGTTGTCACAACAAAATCTTTCCACCTAGGCTAAAGATTTGGAGATGACAATGAGATTGCATGAGACCCCTATACAAGATTCTGGTCTAGGAGTCCAAAAAATCCATGGGCAACTGCAAAATATGTGTTTGGAAATGCAGAATTTGAAACAGGATATGACACCTTGGCCAGAGGCGCGCGAGGAGGTATGGTGCATAAAATGAAAAGGCCAGGGGCATGACAAGGACCACCGTCCATTTTTCACGAATTACTTGGTGGGAGGAGGGCCGATGCCCTTAAGACCTGAGGCACAAGCAAGACCAAGTGCGGCATCTGCACTATGGTGCACGATTTGTCAGATAGGAGGAAAACACACTACGGATAATTGTCATCTATTGCAGAAGTATACACAGACGTCCCAGTAATTGTTTTGTAATTTATGTAGGTCGATAGGCCATGATGAATACACCTGCAGAAGCTATGAACTAATGATGGATTAGACTCCTACCTACAGGGTACAGACCGAAACGCGAGCCCTCGACCCAAATGCAGGAATGGCACACGCTGGATTTCAGGGGTGCGGACAAGTTCGAGGTGGAATGGGACCAGGAAGGGGTCGCGGGCAACTAATTTGTTACAATTGCGGAGGGCCAAGACACTATGCCCGCGATTGTACAAATCCAACGAGAACATAATGTTTGTACTGTACTCATTTTTATCATGAGGTAGAGGACTGCCCTACATTGATAGTGAGGCTACGCGAAAAAGGGGTACTCTAGCCTCCTCCGACTCAAAATTTGCAAATGATGGGGTCTGAATTGCATGAAGAAGACCCGAATGTAAACATAGTGCTCAGAAGTGGTATCACCACTGGCGATTATAAAGGTAAGCAGTCAGAAGAAAGTGCAGGGGTTCGCAAGGCTCCTACAAAAGAACCTGAATTTGATTTATAACGAGTGAAGGAGACATTCATGGAAGCTAAGAAGAGCTTCATGGAGGCCTCCACTTCAGGTAGTAAGGATCAAATAGAACCAGGGATGGATCCTTCAATGCTCACTACCTTTCTGGAGACATGCATGAAACTGCTGCGTGATAGCAAGGATGTAAAAGGATGACAGGAACTTATCACTAGGTGCACAGGGTCAAGAGAACCGTGCGTGGTCCAGAAACTTGGAAAGCATGCATTACACACAGGAAGGGAAATGAGATTGACTGCGCAAATCGAGGAGTATGAAATGGATCAAGTAATTCTGGATCTATGAATAGACGTGAATGTACTTCCAAAACAAACATGGGAACACATGGGCAGACCCGCACTACAATGGTCTCCTATTCAATTGCGAATGGCAAACCAACAGAAGATCTTACCCATGGGAAGATTGCAAGGAGTAACGATGAATATTGAAGGTGCAAGCACGTTGGTGGATTTTGAAGTGATAGAGATTATTGATGACAGTAATCCCTATCCTACGCTACTAGGAATATACTAGGCCACCAATATGAATGGAGTCATAAATCTGAAGAAGCGCAAAATGATTTTTGAAACAAAGTCACTACACGTAGTAGTACCACTAGATTTGGATAAAGGAGAGGGATACATTAAACTGGTGTGCGACGATGATAGTGATGACGATCTCGATTATATATACAAGATAACTACACCAGAATAGGATTGGGTGAATCCAACAATAGATGGTAGGATTTCATGGGAGCATGAAAGCTCCTACACTTCAGATTCGAACGAGGAAATAGAACGATGGCAGAACTAGTTACACGAGGTAACCACTTTTAATTGCAACATGATGGTTAGATCACTACGCTGCGTGACAACAGAGGTAAGGGATTTGCCTATGTATGACAGGTTGACAGCAGTGGATGAATTCCTGAACAAATTTGAAAGCCCAGTACCAGAACAATAGTGGTTCGATGCTCTGAAATGGACACTATGCGTGATGCCTGTAAGGTGGTGGGGTACACATCAGAGAAGTTTTGAGGACTGGCACAGATGCAAGAGGATGATGCACCTACGATTTAGAAAACCCCAGCTAAGGATGAGAGTTGGTTACAAGGGACAAAACAACCTGCACGCCCACCTTTCCCGATGGGTACAAACATATGACATGCAACCCACACAAGTGTACACCACTCCTAGAATATAGAATCAGAACAAAACGCAGCATCAGGAAAGGCGAAGTGTGCCAAGGATTATCCACAAAGAAGCATTCAACAAGGTGTGGAAAGTGCTGAACAGGGTTCACTAGGTGAGACGCACTGACTGGGACCTGCGCGTACTAGCGGTTCGATGGGCCTATAGGACCATGTGCAAAACCCTGACCGTGAAAACAATTCCAAGGTTGTGGAATGAAGTAGGGACCGTAATCTCTGAGGAGCATGCAAAGATGAATCCACATGTAATAGCACCCACAGGTGCGATAGTGCATGAAGCCCAGGATGAAGAAATCACACAGCTATGCGAAGCAGAACACATAAGACTTTAGGAAGCCATTTGGTAAGGGAACCTTAGACTTCGTGAACTTGAAAAGGACCGAGTACGGCTAAGGAAGAAAAGAATTTTGATGGACGTAGAGGTCAAGAGGTTGGAAAACGAGATCAAGGGAGCATGTCTCGTCGATAAACCAAGGATGGAAAGGCAAGGTGCGGGTGATCATACTAATGAATTAGAAGACTATCGCCGAGAATTAATTAGTCTGCTACCATGGCTAGGACCATATATCACCAAATGTAGTAACCAGGGGAGTGCACTACAAACAGTAGAGCGCGCGGTGCCGATCACCACGATGACAGATGAGGATTTTCCATGGACTACACTAGAGGGCGAGATGGAGCCTCACACAGGTGGTGCGATCACCTGACTAGTCATAGGAAGAACAATCTTAGCACTCCAGGCCGCTAAAAGGGAGAGCAAGACTATAAACTATTATGCCTGGAAGTTGCATGCTCTGACAGGTGCGCGCGAGAACAACCTGTCACAAGGTTCGCGCCCACACATAGAGGGATACGCTACCACGCGGGTGGGTTGGGAAGTGACCGTTGGTGTCACTGTTCATGACGGGATGTCCGATTTGAGGCCAAATGGAGTGGGCAACTGGAATTTAAGACAAGAGTTATGGGCAATATTTTGGAAAATCTACCGCCAAGAAAGCATTGATGCCCCTGAATTGGGGGGAACGGTCGAATTTGAATCCAAAGGGAACTATAAAACTCCAAGGGCTAGCCAGCAGACAACACTTGGTCAATTGAGATTTGAGCGATTGAACAGAGTGCAAAGTGTTGAAAGATGAGCGATAATAGAGCCTTTTAGTTCACAAAAGACCACATACAGTGCAAAAATGATGACGGGCACTAAGGATGGGTTGGGCATTGAAGAAGGAACTGCCGCGAGGCCGCACAGACGCCCATGGTCTACGATGTTCCCGAAGGCACTGGGGTTGTGACAGAAAACCCTAAATCACCTCGAACGCCAAGATCGAAGAAAGATAAGCAAGCAATGATACCAGTATGCATGTCCCCGAGGAATCTGCAGAACAGTAAGTTATCAATGGAAGAAAAAGGCAAGGCAGTCACCATTGAAACAGATGAAGAGGAATATGACTTGTAGACTCTGATTGCCACCGTAGAGGAAGAAGAAGACGTGGAGGAAGACATCCAACTATTGCGCTCTACAGCAAAATTTCCCGAGTATGTCCCTCCATGAAAAGTGAAAACCAAAATTCCAAAGTATCTGTATGCAACGAAGACTGCACTCTAGACCCTACTCCTCCCCAATGGAATTACCTTTGAGGGCTCAATCCTAGGACACGTGACCACCCTAAAATTTGAAGACTGGGACCTCGTGGACAGCAATAAGTTCTTGCACTTAGAAACGGTGAACCTAATGAAACAGAATACGGAGGGGCTAGTGATAACGCTAGAGCCGCGAAAATGGATGCGCGGTATGGAAAAAGCCAGGTTTCTTCATCTGCTATGGATACCACATTTCCACCGCACGCCCATCACCATTTTCATCATCAGGTAGCTGCTTTTCCTGGTGCATGATGGGTACTTATGGCTAGAGGAGCCTATTCCCATCACAATAGATCTCATCCACCGAATTTCTAGGTTTCCTATAAGGGAAAGGACCTGGCGACAATAGCAAGGAAAAGTAGCGATTTGGCTCTCACAGAGGCCATGAAGAGAAAATATAAGATCGAGAAGAAAAAGAGAGGTTACGCTATCACTAGTATCAAGGACAAAGGGGTGCGCGTAGCCACCCAACAATTGGCCGGTAAAGTAATGAGAAAATGTCGCACCAATGAAGTACCAGCACCAGTGGTTGCGTTGGCCAAACAGTGTGCGGAGGGGGTCCATTTCAACTGGGCCAAGTTCCTCTATGAAGTATTTTTTCTCAACTATCAGGAGGCCTAGGAATAGGGTAAGACCTTCCACTATGCGTGGTTTCTCTTATCCATCTTGCTGGTAGCGGGGTAACTGCTAGAGGATAGCCAGTTCCCAAGCATCGATTGAGACTTACTAGAGGCCACGAAGTACGCTTCGCTTTAGGCCACCAAGGATGTGAAACGGATTTGTGATAACAATATTTTCTGGGTGCTCATGGAGGCGAGCATCCGAATGTGGATTAATAGGAGGTTGTGCTTGTCTGCCATGGTGCACAACAGTCTGTAGAGTTTTGCAGACTTCAAGGTGGACATGCACAACATCTACATCAGGGTGCGAAAGGATCTAGTGCAATAGTGGACAAAGCTCCCATTCATAGCCACTGACAACATGATCTTTATGGTGTTAGAGACATGGCCTCCCAAGTGGCGTGCCCCAGATTTGGCGGAGCTGGAAAAGACAGCAGCACAGGAAAGGAAGGATGATGCCAAGTTGCGCATCACCCAATTGGTCGAGAAAAGGTGCAATGAAAAAGCAGCAGCTGAGGTCAAGGAAGTCTGCGAAGCGGCACAAGTAGCCGCAGAGCAGAAGAAGGCCGCAGAAGTAGCTGCAACAGTGCAGACAGTAGAAGCCGCCATAATGCAGGCAGAGGAGGGCGAAGCAACATCTGCAGGACAGGAGGCAGAGGACACAGAACTTGCAAAAGAGAGCATGGACCTAGAGACCACCTCTACACAGCTCAAACAGCCATGCATCGCAGAAATATTGGCTCCAAGAAAGAAGGTCAAGGCCTCAAAGCTGGCAATCGACCTAATCACCTTAACTGAAGGTGATCTCCATGACATCGGTGAGACGGTTCGCGATGTCACTAATGAAGCACTCCAAGACTTTATGACGAAGCAGCAGACTGTGTTGGGGGCCCAAGGGTGTATTTGTAGGAATTACATGTGCAGCCCCCGCAGGAGGCTACCTTTTCTACTCACGTCGCAGCAGGCACGCTGGCAGCAGAATAGATGCTACACATGAAAATGGCCAATACAATAACATTGCCAGATGAAGTGCTAGTCTTGGAAAACACAATGGAGTGGGTGACGCTTAATACGATTAAAGGCATTACCCTTAACTTGGTTGCCCTTCCCCACGACACATTTTATCAGCTGCAAGATGGGATAGCAGTAGAACTCTGCGCCAGAGAGAGCTGTGCGATCTAGGTTCTGAGCGAGCAAAAGATTAATATAGAACAACCTAGCTTGCAGCACGAAGAGTTGGTGTCGTAGAACTGGTAGCTGGTACAGATAGTTGATGACGCTTGCTGACGCATCCTAGAGTTGTCCATTGCAGTGGAGCTACCGACAGAAGTGTGGATCCACTATTTGGAAAGTGGCTTCCATAACGCACGTGAGGAAACAACAAGAGTGCAGATGGATTTGAATCTCCAAATTGCCGAGCTGTAGCTAAAGGCGCAACCTTCCACTCCCCCAGAGGTTAGAGAGCAGTGCACCAACGCTATTATAGCAGGGATGGAAGAGATCGGAGGTGCAGTCTGCGACTGTACCAACATGTTGGATCAGGTGCTTGAGGTCTTCACTACGTTGTAGGAGGATCCCAACATCCAATGGCTGGAGACCGAGGCATGCGAACTCTAGCAACAATATGACAACATTAGAGGGACTGCGCAGACAGTAGTCCTTACTCAGTGGCTTGAAAGGATGCAGAAAGCAAAGGCTTTAAAAGAGTAGGTGGATGCGGCACACAACAAGGAAGTAGTTCTAAAAGCGCGTGTCCAGCCATGGATTGATGAGGCCTTCACAATCATGGTGGATATTGAAGGAAAGCTCACATAGATTCAAGAAATGCATGCACAGATGCAGCACAATACACTGGAAACAGAGGGTTCAGAAGCAAGAATGCGATAGGTTCAGTAGATAGCAACTTAGTGCGCTATCGACATTCAGACCGTTCAGGACTAGCTCGAGGGACTCCACGCCAAGATCGCCGCACCGATAGAGTGACTCAAGGGCGAGTCACGATGTTTGTGTTGGGGGCCTCTTGGGCATGGAATCCCCCCACAACATATTTTGGGGCTCAAAACCCAAGTTTTGAGTACTTTGTTGTAAAGACTCCGTGAATTGCGGGCGCAGAGCACAAATTGTATGTTAGAGTCATAGGGTTGTTCGCCCTAAGTTTTGAATGTAGTGTTAGCCTACCCATGGTCCACGGGCCATGGGATTGTATAAATAGAGCGAGGCTCTAAGTTGTAAAGTAGTTAGGAAGAAGAAGTTGACAAACGGATGGAGTCAAGAAGATAGCAAGCATAGAGCAAGAGTCAAGTATCTTGGGTCGTAGTCGTAGGAAGAGGCTCTGCAACTGAGTGCACAGAGGCCTAGTAGAGTCCGCAGCTGAGCGGGTCTGTAACCAAGGAAAGAGATAATAAAGAGAAGTTTGACTCCAAATCTTCTGTATCTGTTTCTAGTTATTATATGGTTGATATATTTTGCAATTATATTGTTTCATTTATTATGCGCACTGGTATGAATGGTGAACATTGTTAAGTATAACTAAACACATGCAAATAAGCTAAGTGATCAACTAATATTGGGTTAATATTAAGGGATTGGGTACTAACGCGGATCGAGCCCTGAGTAGGGCTATGCGAAGGCAGCATCACAGGCTGCAAGGTACTGATAGGTGTGCGTAGTGACATGTGTACAGGGTCAAACTGCGGACCACCAAAAATCATAAGACATCTCTAGGGTGCAGAAACCTGGTTCTAGCACCCTCCCATACTACTTCGGGTGAGACCTCAGTCCGCGCTCTACGGATTGTTGCAGAAAGGGCTAGTAGTACTAGGATTTGTTTGGCTAAATCACCTCTAAACCTGGGTCAAGCCCCTATAAGCCAACAAGGGTACACTGATACACCTCATAACTATCAAGTGTACTTGCCTACCAATCGGAGGACAGTGGTTCGCAGAGATCTCAAGTTTGATGAGCAGAAGGCCATGCGAGTTTCCCTTGAGTGGGAGGTCCAACTACAGGCTGTGGAGGAAATGTTGGTTCCTAAGGAGGAGGAACCTCATACTGATGTGGAGCAGCCGCATGCAGAGATTCCAGGAGTGGAGACATCCACTCAAGTAGAGTCTTCCAGAGATGGATAGAAATGCACAAGAGAAGCTGAAAAATTGTTGGAGGATGCGAGAGAGAATGTGGGAGCACCATCTTCTCAGCGCAGACACTGGATACATGGCCCTTGTTGGGGAATGTGTTTAGACCGAGCCATCTTCCTTTGAGGAAGTAGTGCAGCAGCCAATTTGGGTTGATGATATGGTGGAGGAGTATGACTCCATAGTTCATAACAATGTTTGGGACGTGGTTCCAAGACTAGAGAACAAGTTAGTTGTGAGTTCCCATTGGCTTTACAAGGTAAAGAAAACTGCTGATGGTAGTGTGGAGAAGCATAAGGCAAGATTTGTTTCCCGTGGCTTTTCACAGGTCGAGAGGATTTACTATGATGAGACTTTTGCTCCTGTCACAAGGTACTCATCTATCAGATCAATGTTGGCACTATCAGCACAAATGGGTTGGAAGATCCATCAGATGGATGTGAAGACTACATTCCTCAATGGAAATATTGAGGAAGAGGTGTACATAGAGCAGCCAGAAGGTTTTGAGACCTTCGATCGTGAGTCACATGTGTGCTAACTCAAGAGAGCTTTATATGGGCTGAAGCAAGCACCTCATTCTTGGTACACCAAGATAGACAACTACTTCACCAGGTTGGGCTTCACAAAGAGTGAAGCGGATGCGAACCTATACCACATCATGGTGAAAGGTAAGTCGTTGATTATTGTACTTTATGTTGATGATCTCATATTGATAGGTGATGATCAGTTGATCATGTCTTGCAAGGAGGAACTTGCAAGAGAATTCGAGATGAAAGACATGGGTCTCATGCATTACTTCCTTGGCATGGAAGTGTGGCAGAAGGATGGGGAGTTGTTTGTGTCTCAGGAAAGTATGCCAACGAGATACTCAAGAGATTCCACATGGAGAAGTGCAAGCCCATACAGACTCCTCTAGCTGGTAACTGGAGGAAGGAGGATGCTACTTCAGGAGAAGTAGTGGAGGTTACTGTGTATAGGCAGCTTGTGGTTCATTGATGTACTTAGTGAACACACGACTAGATTTGTGCTATGTCGTGAACCAGCCGAGTCAAGCAGTGGTTCATCCTACCAAGATGTTTTGGAAGGTGGCAAAGCATGTATTGAGATACCTCAGAGGCACATCTCAGTATGGATTATGGTACAAACAGACAAAGGGAGTAAAGCTACAAGGCTTCACTGATGCAGATTGGGTAGGGAGTCCATCAGATCAGAATAGCACATCAGGAGGGATTTTCAACCTTGGGTCAGCTATAGTTTCTTGGTACAATAGGAAACAGAGGTCAGTTGCACTCAGTTTAGCAGAGGCTGAATACATGGCTGCAAGTCGGGCAGCATGTGAGGCCATCTGGATGCGGAAGATCCTAGTTGGTTTGTTTGATCAGAGGATGGATCCAACTGTGATCTATTGTGATAATCAGAGTTGTAACAAACTCTCTAAGAATCTAGTATTTCATGATAGGTCCAAGCACATCGACATCCAGTATCATCATCTCAGAGACTGTGTAGCAAGGAGGATCATGTTGCTGCAATATATTTCGATAGAGGAGCAAGATGTTGACATTTTGACAAAGGCATTGTCAAAGTGTAAATTTGAGTTCCATAGATTCGGGATTTGGGTTGGCAGATTATCCCTTTCTTGTTGAGAGGCAGTGTTGAAATGTGGCAACAAGAATATTCCAATTTTAATTTGTCTTTGAATTAAAATTATGAATTAAAATTTGAATTTAGTCTCACCAACTACTTGAAAAATAATTAATTAATTCATCTTGAGTTAATTAGTTGGATAAATTCAAGTTAAAAGTCTTTCTGAGGTCATGCAATAGTTATCCCTTAAATTAAGGAGATTATCCCTTAATTAAGGAGATAAGATTGAGTTATATTTGAGTTGTAATTAGTTAGCTCAATTTACTGAGTTATGTCTAGTTAAATTAGCTCTAAACTATTTGGGGAACTAATTGTGAGTTATTAGTCAGTTGATGCATGCATGCACTCAACTAGTGTACTCCAAATAACTGAAGATTCCCTCATCAATAACTCATGCATGTCTATCCTAAGAAAGACCCAGTTGAGATTAAAGATAGGGACAGTGTACTATCAATTGCATGTGTTCTCTTATAAAGAAAACTCATGCATGCAGTCAAGGCATAATTCCTTGAGGATTGCACGGTTCTGACAGTGTGTTAGAGCAGTGTGTGAGATCAGTGTTACACTTGGTAACAGGAGGATCACCAAGGAGAAACTACCCAAGGAAATAGGAGCTTGGAGGGCAGAGGAGAAGGCTTATGAGAAGTCTATTTTGCCGGTGAGCTTTTGTGGGGATTGTACTGAGAGCTGGCTAGTTGTGAGAGCTAAGGCTTTGTGTAATTCTGAGATATTTCCAACTTGTATGATAATACAGATAGTGGGGCTTTTAGCTTAGGCTTTCCCATGAGTATTCTTCTGTGTTTCATGTGCATTGATTCTTCTTCTAGTTATATGTGTTCAACTTGATCTTGTTCAAATCTTTTAAGCCTCCGCAAATTGATTATAGAATTAGGTTAAAGTATTTTTCTTTGGTTATATTACATTATCAGGTTAACCTGTAGCAGATCTACAAAGCTGGATTTGTAGATAGAATTTCTACACAGCACAAATAACACTTCATTTCATTAATATCAAATATTGAAATATGCTTACAAACAGAATGTAAATAAGACTAGCTTGGGCGATGATACCTTATCTCTGAAAAGAGATGTGGCGGCTACATGCCTCTGAACTGTATTACAATGAGGCTCAGAGGCCTATTTTTGAGAAACAATGGAAAACCCTAAACATCCAAAAATCTAACCCTAGGAGATGAAGCGCCAAACTATGGGCCTCGCTTGTGTAAATTGGTACCTCAACTTCCCGGGGTCGTAACTTTGTCATATGATCTTCGTTTGATGTGCGCAATACCTAGTTAGAAAGATCTGTCCGAGGACTACAACTCTTGAATGACTACAACCCATGTTGGTCCCAGTTTTCACAAAAAATGTTGTTTAGGGCCTCAAAATAGATTCAGAAGTTCAGGACTTGAAAAACTGCCAAAAATAGTAAATTGTGCCACAATTAAGGAAACTGAAAAACTGAAAGAGATAGCTATGGGGGTCCAATTTGGATAGGCAGGTGGCCACCAACATCCACTTCGATCACACTTTGAAGGCTCCACTCCTTTTAATGTACAAGTAAACTTTGACATTCCCATATTTGAGGGCCAAATAAATGCAGACGTCGTAGATAAATGGTTAAATCTACTAGAAGGGTATTTCTTGTAGGTTTTAACCCCGTACAGAAATTACCTGCAAACGAATTCTAAAACATATAAAATAAACAATGTGAGAGCATAACACATAAAACACATATACACAGATATTTTCCCACTAGATCCCAAAACCGAGACTACAAACTTGATTTTCCATTATGTTCCTTTCAATGTTACAATACATATTTATACATGCTAAAGCATCCAATACCATGAACTGAAAACCATCGCGTCCAAAACCATGGACCAAAAACCATAGGTAGGTTCGCCCAACATAATATAGGGTCCAAAAAAAAATTTCCTGGGGCGCTGCCCCGGACCCCGTATAGGGGGGCTACCCGCCTCCATCAAACCCCCCAGACAGGGGGGGCTACCACCCCCCTTGTGACCCCCCCGCTACACAATCGACGCAATGAAGGGGGGGCTCTGCCCCTCCTCTAACCCCTCGGTTCACTATGTAGGTTAGTCATGGAAAGAATATAACACAACCAACATTCTCCCACTTGTTGCTTTCTTTCCACAGGGGGCCACAGGAGAGCTTAGTCATTTTTCTAGTCCTGAAACGCCCATTGTTTCTCTACACCAGAAGAACTTCTCAGAGCTCATACATTTTTTCAATGCATCTGCAGTATTCTTCATAGTGTCCACCTTTATTAGCAACGCCTTTTTGTCTTCTAGCATATCCCTCACAAAGTGATACTAAACATCAATGTGCTTTGTTTTTGAATGGTAAGCAGGATTCTTTGCCAAGAAAATTGCACTTTGGCTGTCACAGTCTATCCTTATAGCTCCCTATACTAACCCCATACTTGAACACAAACTCTGCAACCAAACTGATTCCTTGCTTGCATGAGTGGCTGCCATGTATTCTGCCTCTGTAGTTGATAGTGCCACTACAAATTATTTCTTACTCATCCAATTGACTACACCTCCAAATAGGTTAAACACATACCCACTTGTAGATCTTCTCTGATCCAAATTTCCAGCACAGTCTAGATAAACAAAGCCATGAATATCCAACACTCTGTCCAAACCTAGTATTCCATGGTAGCACAAACCATAATCACTAGTGCCACGCAAATACCTGAAAACCCGCTTCACTGTTGTCCAGTGCTCCTTCCCTGGTTTTGACATAAACCTGCTCAATACTCCCACTGCATGTGCAATGTCTAGTCTAGTACAAACCATTGCATACATCAAGCTACCGATTGCACTTGCATATGGAACATGAGACATCTCCTTGTCCTCTTCTTGTGTCTTGGGACACTGTTCAGCAGATAACTTTACACCTACAGGAATAGGAACCTTCACTAGTTTACTATCCTCCATATTAAACCTCTGCAGTATTGTCTCAAAATAATTCCTCTAGTTTAACCAAAGCTTCCTCTTTGCCTGATCTCTTTTAGTTTCCATGCCCAAAATATAGTTTGCAGCACCAATATCTTTCATGTCGAATTTGGAGGACAATTGGGTCTTCAAATCCTAGATAATTTCTTTGTCATTTCCAACCAGCAACATATCATCCACATACAAGACCAGATAAATAACACAATCACCAATTAATTTAAAATACACACAGTGATCTACTTTGCTTCTGGTGAAGCCAAGTCCCCGTATAAATGTATCAAATTTCTGATACCACATCCTTGGTGACTGTTTTAACCCATACAGAGACTTTTTTAACTTACATACCAGTTCTTTCTTACCCTTCACCGCAAAGCCTTCAGGTTGCTTCATGTAGATGTCCTCTTCCAGATCCCTATGAAGAAATGTTGTCTTCACATCCATCTGTTCTACCTCAAAATCAAAAGTAGCAGCAACAGATAAAAGTAACCTAATAGAAGTTACCTTGGCAACAGGAGAAAAAATATCACCAAAATCAATTCCCGGCACCTGGGAATAACCTTTTTCTATCAACCGAGCTTTGTATTTCTCCACCTTTCCTTTTTCATTTGTCTTCTTCTTGAACACCCATTTGCTCCAAGGGGTTTCCTTCTAGCTAGCAAATCCACCAGATCCCAAGCCTCATTTTTGTACAAAGATGCCATTTCATCAACCATGGCCTCTTTCCATTGTTTTCCATCCTCTGAATCTACTGCTTCCTTCACAGTTCTAGGATCATCATCAGTAATAGATAAAGCAAAATTTGAACAGAAAGCAGATGGACTATACATTTCTGGCTGCCTTCTTTCTTGAATTGATCTCCTTACACCCAGAGTTTGTGGCTCTTCATCTTCTGATTCCTCCTCTAATGTAGAGTCTGATTCTTCCTCCTTTAGCTCAAACTCTATCTTCTTAGGTTCCTTTGGTTGAACTTATGTTTAATAACATATTTGACCTCTCTGAACACCACATCTCGATTGTACACAACCTTCCTTGTTACTGGGTTCCAAAGCTTATAACCCTTTAAACCATCCTTAGACCCAATAAAGATGCACTTTTCAGATTTACTATCCAACTTGGTTCATTTCTCCTTTGGACATTTACATATGCATCACATCCAAATACCCTTAGATGTGAAAGACAGGGTTTCTTACCAGTCCATACCTCTTGTAGAGCCTTATCCTCCAACATTGGTGAAGGTGACCTGTTGACTAGGTAACATGCAGTATCCATCGCCTCTGCCTAGAATTCCTGTCCTAACCCTGCACCACTGAGCATGCGTCTTGCCCTTTCCATCAATGTCTTGTTCATTCTTTCTGTAACTCCATTTTGCTGAGGTGTATATGGAGTAGTCTTCTATCGTGATATACCACACTTCTTACATAATTCTTTAAATTCCTTGCTACAAAACTCTCCACCATTATCTCTTCTCAGCACCTTTATCTTCTTCTCTGTCTAATTTTCCACGAGAGCCTTAAATTCTTTAAACCTGTCAAAGACTTCAGATTTCTTCTTAAGGAAATATATCCATGTATTCCTTGAGAAATCATATATAAATGATACATAGTACACAGACTTACCGAGTGATGGAACCTTCACAGGTCCAAACACATCACTGTGCACAAGCTCTAATATTTGTTTTTCCCTCTTACTACCAGAGAGGCAACTCACCTGATTCTTCTTCCCATATACACAATTTTCACAGAAATCAAAATCTAGAGAGCTATTACTCATACCTTCTACCATACCTTTACCATGAAGTGTTCGAAGGCCCTTCTCTTCAATATGTCCAAGCCTTTGATGCAACAACATGGTATTTTCTCGAGAGACCATTAGATTTTCTACTTCACTTTCAGGAACCACAGAACTGTTGCACCCATCAATAACAGTGGACCTTGCAACTTGTACAGAGTTCCAAGCTAAACTCCCCACTTCAATACCAGTGCTCCCTGAACCATTTTCTAGGTATCCTTCTCGAACATTGTTTTTACACCTGCATCATCCAGCTTGCTTACAGAAATTAGATTTCTGGCTAATGCAGGAATATGCAGGGCACCCGAAAGTGTTCTAACCCTTCCACCTTGCAACTTCAACTTTACTTTTTTGTGACCAATGATTCTAACCTTTCTGTCATCCCCAAAGAAGACATCACCACCATCATATTTCTCATACTCGCAGAACCGCTCTCTATGGGGAGTGAAGTGAAAGGATGCACCTGAGTCAATAAACCATGCCTCATGATCTACATGTGTACTTGAAGAATCCAAGTACACATCCCCACCTTCATCTGAGGTGGTTTTTGGCTCTGCATAAGGAGCATCATCAGATCCTTTTCCTTTATCAAGAGCTTTAGATTTAAAGTCCCTTCTGTAGTGCCCTTCCTTTCCACATTTCTAGCACACCACCTTTACAAGTTTTCCTAGAGATTTAGATCTCCCACTCGATGACTTATTTTTGTTTCTGTTTTGGGACCATCCTCGTACAAACAAGGAATCAGCATTCTGGCTCTCCATATTTTTCCGTCTCATCTCCTCCATCCGCAAGGATGAGACTATTTCATCAAACTGCAAGGCAGTTGAATTGCTACCTATTGCAATAACCAGACAGTCCCACGAATCTGGTAGAGAACACAACAAACTGATGCACTTATCTTCATCTGAAATTTTAATATCAATAGATGCTAACTGACTCACCACAGTATTAAATGAATTCATATGCTCTGTCACTGAATCTCCATATTTCATCCTCAGGTTATACAGCTTTTTCTGCAAGAACAGTTTATTCACCAGAGACTTAGATTGGTACAAAGTCCCTAACTTGTCCCACAAAGCCTTCGTTGTAGCTTCCCCTGATACATTCAGCAATATTGAATCTAAGACACACAATCGTATTGTGCTCTTTGCCTTCTGATCCAACTTCTTCCATTCTTCATTGGACACTCCCGTTGGTTTAGTACCCGAATCTACTGCGATCCACTGATCTTTATCCACCAACAAATCCTCCATCTTGAGTTTCCATAACTCAAAACTCTGACCATTAAATTTTTCGATCTCTATCTCTCCACTAATTGCCATCTTCTTTCACCACCAGAATCGATCTCGTAGATCTCCCACTGAACAGGGTCTACCACAGGCCCGAGCAAAACCCCTTAGCAACAAAAGCATCCCCTTGAAGCCAAAACTGCTCTGATACCAAATGTAGGTTTTAACCCGTACAGAAATTACCTGCATACGAATTCTAAAACACATAAAATAAACAATGCGAGAGAATAACACATAAAACACATATACACAAAGATTTTCCCATTGGATCCCAAAACTAGGACTACCAACTTGATTTTTCATCATGTTCCTTTCAATGTTACAAAACATATTTATACATGCCGAAGAAAATATTACTTTTTTCTATTCATGATTTTTCTAGCAGAGAAAATATTACTTTTTTCTCTTCTCAAAGCTGCCCCCCACATCAAGGACTAGTGGGAAACCTACTCTGAGAAGAAGGATGAAAGTACGACCTCACTGTTTTCAGCCACACCCACTTGGAATTCATTCTGGGATGCCATCAAGGAGCAGTACTACCCTATCGAGAAGGATAAATACATAAAGTGGACAACGTTACAGTAGGGAAGGGACCAAGATGTGTCAGAGTTTAACAATGTTTTTCATACCCTTCACACAAAGTTGGGTATCAAGGATTTTGAGAAACATTTGGTACTTAAGTACCATGGTTGCATACACAGGTAAATCTAGGACGAGATGGAGTTCCCCGACATCTCCTCGCTTGGCACAGTGTACTGATACACCGTCAAGATTGAGCATAAGTTTAAACAGAAGAAGTGAGACTTTGGATCTATGAATTTGAGGTAAGGGAAATGTGCCCCCAAACCGTAGAACAAAGGATAATTCCAAGGCGGGGCGGCCTAAGACAACTCGCTAAAGCCGCAAGCAAAGAACAACACCACGAAGCCGAAGAAGGACACAGGAAAGTGGTGTGAGTTCCACAAGAGCTCCACTCACAACACAAGCGAGTGTCAGGCCAAGTAGTCATTAGTGGTCGAGATGAAGGCTTTGGAATTAGATGCATGTTTCGACTCTTAGTCAAAACCTGACAAGGGGAATGACAAAGGGAAGTAGATTATCGATGCGGAGCCCAATGCCACCGTTACCACCATGTATATCCAGAAGGAGGAACCCAAAGATCTAGAGGAGGAGGAGCACCTCTTCCACTCCCATATGTGGGTAAAGGGTTCCATGCTAGAGTTCATTGTCAACAGCAGGAGCCAAAATAACCTCATTTCAGCACAGGTTGTGAAGTAGTTGGGCTTACCAAACACAACACACCCACAGTGGTACACTATCAGGTGGCTTCACCAAGGATGGGATCTTTGCATGAGCCAACAGTGTCACCTTCCATATAGCATCAAGCCCTTCACAGATGAGCTATTATGTGACGTTTCTCCCCTTGATGTTTGTGATGTATTATTAGGCCAACCATATTTGTGGAAGTGACATGCTGTGTATGAGTCAAGGCCTCGTGTTGTTATTGTTACTTTTGGAAATAAGTTCTATGGGATACCGGAGGTAGCACCACCTACTGCCATCTCTTTGGTTACTGCAAAACAACGCAGTAAGCTCATTTCCAAAACAGGGAAATTTGTTTTCTTGATGATACACCCTCAGGGAAAGAAGAAGACGATGGCCACGACCTCCAAACAGGGCCCCTCCACATGACAACAACAGATGGACAAGGTCATGGAGGAGTACAAGGACATCTTCACCTCCCCCGCAAAGGTGTCCCTGCTCTGTCAGGTCAAGCACTCCATTGATCTAACCCCAGGTGCACCATTACTGAATGGACCAATCTATCGATGCTCTGTTCTGGAGAACGATGAAATAAAGAGGCGGATTCAGGAACTGCTGTAGAAAGGTCACATCCAATGGAGTTCATCACCCTGTGGGAGCCCGATCATGTTGGTACAGAAGAAGGATGGGACTTGGAGACTCTATATTGACTATCAGGTGCTGGAAAAGATCGCTGTTCGGAATAGGTACCCAATCCTATGAATTGGTGACCTTCTAGACCAACTCAAGGGGGAAAAATATTTTAGCAAGATTGACTTGAAGTCTGGATATCACCAGGTACCAATTGAACCCTCCGATGTGTGGAAGACTGCCTTCAAAGCCAAGGAGGGCCTTTTCGAAGGTTGGTTATGCCTTTTGGGTTGACGAAGGCTCTTGCAACCTTCATGGGGCTGATGGATGACATTTTGCATCCATTCACCAAATCATTTGTAGTGATATACTTGGATGACATCCTGATCTTTAGCCAAAGTTGGGAAGAGCACCTCCACCACATCTGACAGGTTCTCCAAACATTACGGCAACACAAGCTGTGTGCCAATTTGGAGAAATGCACTTTTGGCAAGACCCAAGTTCAGTATCTAAGATACATTATTAATGAACAGGGGGTGCATGTAGATCTAACCAAGATCCAAGTCATTCAGGATTGGCTAGCCCCAACCACTCTGATAGAGCTCCGCAGCTTTCTAGGTCTTTCCAATTTCTACTGCAGGTTCATGTTGGGATTCTCTCATAACACTTGGCCCTTGAATCAAGTCACCAAGGGAGGAGCGAAAGAAAAATTATTTTGGTATACAACAAAAGGAATTTGCAAAGTTGAAACATCGCCTCTGCTCTGCACCAGTGTTCACATTACCAGACTTGCAACAACCATTTGAGATCGAGACAGATGCCTCTAACTATGCTATTAGGGAAGTCCTTACTCAATAGGGGCATCTAGTGGCATACTACAGTGAGACACTTTCAGACACATTCGGAAGTATCCCACTTATGACAAAGAGATGTATTCCATTATGAAGGCCTGCCGACAATGTAAGCATTACATTTTGAGGAAGGAAATGGTCATCCACATAGACCACCGACCCCTGCAGTTCATACAAACACAAGGGAAGTTGCAGAATGATCACCATCAGAATTGCTCCAAATACTTGCAACAATTCCATTTGAATATCAAGTATAAGAAGGTCAACACCAATAATGGTGCAGACTGCCTTAGCCAACCACCGATCATGGCATTAACCATCGTGCTCAACTCTTGTGGGCACGAGACTTCTAATTGGCCACTTCTCTGCAAAAGTGACCCAGAATATGGCCACACATACCAGACACCCTTGGAGCGTCAGCAAGTTCCAGATTTTCACCCCCAAGATGCCTTGTTATGCCACCTAGGACACCTTTGTGTTCTTTCAAGTGAGCATTGCCAATATGATTTGGAAAGTGCACTACAGTCAGGTCATTGGGCATTTCGGGGTCAAGAAAATGGTGGCAGTACTTCAGAAGTATTTCTATTGACCGAATCTTTGACAAGATATCAGGAATTACATCAGATCCTTCACTGCCAGCACCATTGCCAAACCAACCATCAATAAGCAAGGCCTCTACACTCTGCTGCCTACCCCTAGTCGACCTTAGGAATCCATCTCCATGGATTACATGTCAGGCCTTGTTGGTACTATTTTATTGCCATTCTTTTCTTCTAAAAATCCATCATTTACCTATCATTTTCTTCCATAAACCCCTTATAGTCCATTGAAATTTATTAATGAAGCATTATAATTGTTATTTTACATTAAATTTAATTTATGGATTTTTATGTTAAAATATTGGAAATTTTCAACAAAATTACGGGATTTCATGACTTCCTGTAATTGGTTTATGTTGTGACATGTGGCATGGCAGGAAAATCGGAACTGAAGATAAGGACGTGATCTAGGATGTACATACATGGTGGAAAATCTATTTAGCATCGAATTTGGAGCTCTTGAATACATGGTCAATGCTGGTCAAACCCAGCCTTTTTGGTTGTAAAAGCAGCAAAAATCTGAAGTTACCTAAACTGATTTCGTTTTGTTTTATAAATCAGTTAGGATTAGGAAAAACAAAAATAGCCTTTTTTATTGTAAAAGCAAAAACATCTAAAGTGATAATGAATGTACATTTGGTTGTAAATTTTAATAAATAAGAGGAACGCTGGTAAGGAAAAGAGATTAGACAAGAGCAGACTTGAGACTGTAAGTGTATTCCAGAACTCTGTTTTGAATTTAATCGATTCTCAGAACTTTATCAAAAGGCAGAATTTCATATGGTGTTTATGACTTAGCGTTCTTATCATCTGAAGCTTTCTAAGTGCGCCATCAAAACGTGGAAGGGCCCTACGTGAAGATTGGTACACTTTCATTTCTGTTTCATAGGATTTAGTCTTCAGATCTGAATAGTGTTTGATGTTATTTCATTTCTTATGAGTTGATCAGTTTGATTAGAAGTTCTTGAGATTGTTATTTTATGACTCGTAGTAGTACCTTTGAAATTCAATTGCAAAATTATTGAATCAGACTTTGTAAAAGGTTTAATTGAACATTGAATCTCAAGATATTTCTATGGACTTTGTTTTCACGAATTTGATCTTTGGTATGCTTAGTATGCATTTGATCTTTGGTATGCTTAGTGTGTTGTATTGAAAGAGTTTTTGTGAATTATGTCCTTGTAAGAGGATTGAGAACTCAGACGAGTAACACTCTGTTTTTAGAACAGTTAATTAAATTAGATGATATAAGTGTTTAAATTGTGAAAGGAAACATATTTCAATCTCTTGTAAAAGAGTGTTGTAGCCTGTCACAATAGACACTTATTTAGATAGATGAGATCCTTTTAGGTCTATAAACTTTAGACACATGCCTCTAAGTTTACCTACCTTGGTTGACATTAAATTTAGTCTAATCTAGACCCCTGGATTGGTCACTACATTTTGGCGTCATTGCCAGGGAGGCGCAACTAGAGGATTTCTAAAAAAAATAAAATAAAAAAATAAACAAAAACATAGATTTAATTTTGATTCATCATTTTAGAAGTCATGTTTACTTATGTCTAGATCTAGAGATGATAAAGGTAGATTCATAAAAACCCCCATCTAAAAACTAATTCACCACTAGGAGCAAACCCTTTAGGAAAAGTTGAACACACAACACCAGCTGGGAAAGTCACCATACAAAAATTAGAGGATAAACACAAATCAGGGAAAAGACTCACACTCATTGAGAGACAAATTCTATTGGCACACGAATCACAGAAGAAACATCTCCCTGAATCCTCTATAAAAAGAGAAAGTAGCAAAATAACTCAACAATATCTCCTTGAACCTATTGATTTTGAAAAATCTCAAGAAGGAGAAAAATCATTAGAACAACTTCTCTTTGAAACAAGTGACACTGAACAAGAAATTAAATCAACAGAGGAACCTATCAAAATGGCTGAGGAAGGAGGAGGATCAGCAAGAGGACCACAAAATCAAGATCAAAGAGAGGAGGAAGAGTCAACCTTTAAATTTCCTATTCAAGAACCAAGAGAAAATTATAATGAGGAAATAAAAATGAAAAATATACCTCCATCTGTGTTACCAAAATTTTATGGCATGGCTTCAGAAGATCCATATTCATTCTTGTTTGAATATGACATAGTATGTTGAACATATGGTTACACAGATGATGCCCATAGGCTTAGACTCTTCCCAGCAACATTAAAAGCATCAGCATTAAGATGGTTCATGGGACTTGGTGAAGATGCAATAACTGATTGGGATGGCATGAGAAGAATATTCCTAAAGAAATACCATCCTTATTGTAGATTGAAAGATTCTAAAGATGATATCTTTAGAATGAATCAACAAGAGGATGAAAGTTTAGAGAAGTATTTGGAATGATTTGTTTACAATTTACAAAAATCAAAACATAGAACCATGTCTCTTGATCTGATTCGAACAATATTTTTGAAGGGAATTCGAGAGGAATACTTAGATGATATTAATTTGATGGGAAAAGGTGATATTTCCACTTTACCTTTTGAAGAAATTGTTGATTTATGTGAAAAGTATTCAAGGAGCAAAGCTAGAAATGGAAAAAGAGCTCTATCATCTAAAGCCACAAAATCTACTTCAGCAAGTGTCACAAGGGCTAAAATAGGAAACTTGTTAGAAGAATTCAAAACAGATCTATTAAGTACCTTAGGAACTCAAATTGACACTCTGAAAGCAAAGAAAAGACAAGAAGAGGAAGATCAATTAATGGCTATCTTTTGTCCAAAATGTCGAAAGAGACATGCTTTGAAAGACTGCCCATTAGAAAACATTCAAGTTTGCGCCTTTTGTATTCAAAATCATGATATATTTCATTGCTCTAAAGTCAAGATTTTGCAGAATTGTAATGTGGAAGCTAACACAGATATGGAGAATGTGTATTTCATGGGCGCTAAGAGACCGTGGCAACCAAGACCTCCACCTCTAGGTATGTTTCCAAACCAAAATTTGCAATTTCCTGCACAAGATCAGATGTATGTTTAGAATTCTTGGAATGTACCCATGCCATGGCAACACCAAAATTACCCACAACAACAATGGAAACCATTCCAGCAATACTCTCAACAATATCAACCATATCCTTAACCATACCAACCATATTCTCAGCCATATCAACAGTATCATCAGCCATATTCGCAATATCCTCAAACATATCCTCAGCAGCAAGTTGTTTATCAACCCCAAAACACTCAACACGCATTGCCTACTCCTCCACCAATAAATCCACCTCAATTACAAATTCCATCTAACCAACCTCCTAGACCCACTCAGATTCCTGCTCAACCTGTACCAAATCCAAATAACAAAGCAGAGAGACCAGCTTACAATGTACATGAGGAACCATCATATCCCACATTACCTTTACAAAATATCACGCTGAGGTCTGGTAAGGTACTTCAAAAAGAACTTCCAATTGCTGAAAAAAAAGAAGAAAACGAAGAAAATGAAAATGAAACTCCAACTCAAAGGAAACAAAATGATGACATCAAAAATAAACAAATGCAACCGTTGCATCCACCACCTTTTCCAGAACGATTGGTCCAAGCAAAACTTCCCATGTCTATACCACAGTTTGATGTTTTAGATGAGCTAAAGAATGTCTACCAGAAAGAGAGTTGATCCACAAACTATTCATGTTATTGGACATTTAGCCGGCCTTATGACAAACACCATTTCAATGGAAAAGTATGTTGATCCTGGTATTCCCAGAGTCACTACAATCATTAACAACATACATATTCCAAACACCTTAATTGACCTTGGGGCCACAATAAATGTGATGACTCTTGAAACAATGAAAACATTGCAGCTCACAAACTTGCAGCACACAACAATTGTTCTAGAACTAGCTGATAGGTCTGAAGTGATTCCTGAAGGGATTTTGGAGGACATAATTGTTTCATTAGACTCTTGGGAGTATCCAATGGACTTTTTAGTTCTTCAGCCAAAATCTAATTTAGGAGGACACCCTATCAACCTTGGTAGACCATGGTTAGCAACTGTTGATGCATTCATAGGATGTAGATCAGGTAATATGATTATTTCACGAGGAACTGAAAGAAAACAACTCAATCTTTACCCATCAGCACAATCACCAGCAGTAGCACACAATTTATGGCTTGATGATAAATACAATGATAAGGAAGAAGTTCAATTTGTTTTCAGCATCAATCAAATCTATGATTTTCAAGAACATAATAATGATGATTTGGTAGAATTGTTCCTTTCTCAACCTGATATTTCTGAAGAATTAAGAAATGACCAATACCATGCTGCAGATGAACTTTTGGCACAGAATTTTCAGGAAACATGTACCATTCATTCTTTGCAAACAACATTTCAAAACATTTTTTCCATTCAATCTATCACAAACACACAGAGCAAGACCATAGAGATTAGTCCAGGAAAAACTTTGAATATTAGCACTCACCTAGACTCATCTCAGGAGGAAAAATTGATTCAATTATTGAGAAAATATCAGAAAGCATTTGCTTGGGATTACACCGATATGCACAGAATTCACCCTGAAACATGCACTCACCATATTTATACAGATAGTAATATCAAACCAGTGAGGCAACCGTAAAGAAGAATGAATCCCATGCTTCAGGATATTGTTAGAGATGAATTACAAAAACTATTGAAAGTCAATTTTATTTATCCTATCTCTGACAGTCAGTGGCTATCCCCATTGGTAGTAGTGCCCAAGAAAAATGGAAAGTGGAGAATTTGTGTTGATTACAGACAATTGAACAAAGAAACACTCAAAGATTATTTCCCACTACCATTTATTGACCAAGTGCTAGACACGTTAGCTGGGAAATCATCATTCTCTTTTCTTGATGGTTTCAGTGGCTATAACCAGATTAGGATAGCCTTAGAGGACCAGGACAAAACCACTTTTACTTGTCCCTCAGGCACTTATGCCTATAATGTTTTACCATTTGGACTTTGCAATGCTCCAGCTACATTTCAGAGAGCTGTATTAGCTATTTTTGCTGATTTAGTTCATGAATGTGTTGAAGTTTATATGGACGATTTTTCAGTGTATGGTAATTAATTTGAGCATTCATTAGAAAATCTTGAAAATGTCTTGAAGAGATGTATTGAAGCTAATCTGTCCCTAAGCAATGAAAAGTGTTTTATGATGTTAAATGAAGGGATAGTATTAGGTCACTATATTTCTTCTCAAGGCATTAAAGTTGATCCATCAAAAATCCAGATCATTGTCAATTTGCCAATTCTGAAGACTCAAAAAGAGGTAAGAAGTTTTCTTGGGTATGCAAGCTATTACAGAAGGTTTATTGAACATTTTAGTAAAATAGCTTTACCTCTGTTTAAGCTTCTAGCAAAAGATACACCTTTCAACTGGAATGAGAATTGTCAGCAAGCTTTTGAAATACTCAAAGAAAAATTATCAACCACACTAGTCTTAAAAGGACCTAACTGGACCCTACCATTTCACATCTTTACAGATGCATCTGATACTGCAGTAGGTGCCTCGTTAGGCCAAAAAGAAGAGTCTTTCAATTATGCCATCTATTTCATTAGTAAAAATCTAACACCTGCAGAATTAAACTATACAGTCACTGAAAAAGAAATTCTTGCAATCATACATGCTGTGAATAAATTCCGACATTATATAACTGGTTATGAGGTTTTTGTACATACTGACCACTCTGCCATTAAGTATTTAATGAATAAACCAATCACTAATGGCAGAGTTACCAGATGGCTGTTATTATTACAAGAATTTAATATTACAGTGTTAGATAGACTAGGTAAGGAGAATCAGGTGGCATATTTTCTTTCTAGACTGCAAAATTCAGGTGAGGTTGTTCCGGTTGAAGATTCTTTTCTAGATGAAAATTTATTTGCAATTTCAATAGTGAATCCTTGGTATGCTGACTTGGCTAATTATTTGTCCACAGGAAAAACACCTCCATATTTTACTCCAAAGGAAAAGAAGAGGTTGATCAAACAAAGTGCTAGATATTCATGGGTTAATGGAGATTTATTTTACACCGGTTATGATATGATTATTAGACGATGTGTAAGAAATGATGAAATAATTGATATTTTAAAATCTTGTCATGATGAACCGTGTGGTGGGCATTTTGCAGCAAAAAGAACAGCATTCAAAATTCTCAGTCTTGGATACTATTGGCCATCTATTTTTAAGGATTCCAAGAAGTATGTGAAAAGTTGTGATAGCTGTCAAAGAATGGGCAGACCAACAGCTACAGATGAAATGCCACTTCAGCCTTAAGTACATTTAGAGCCATTTGAAAAATGGGCTCTAGATTTTATATGACCCATCAATCCAACTTCCAAAGGAAAAAAGTACATCCTAGTATGTACTGATTACGTGACAAAATGGGCTGAAGCAAAAGAACTAGTCCGAGCAACTGAACAAACTGTGGTAAACTTCCTTTTTGAAGAAATTTTTGTAAGGTATGGAGTACCAAGGGAGATAGTGATGGATCAAGGTACTCAGTTTACTTCAAAGCTGGTCAAAGACATCACAGAAAAATATAAAATCAAGCACAGGAAAAGTACACCTTACCATCCACAGGCCAATGGCCAGGTGGAATCTACAAATAAAACATTGGAAGGAATTATCACTAATACAGTAGCAATGAACAGAAAGAATTGGGAAGAGAAGCTCAAAGATGCACTCTGGGCTTACAGAATCACGTGGAAAAA
Organism: Pinus tabuliformis; assembly: GCA_031772625.1. Classification (NCBI taxonomy): domain Eukaryota; kingdom Viridiplantae; phylum Streptophyta; class Pinopsida; order Pinales; family Pinaceae; genus Pinus; species Pinus tabuliformis. The sequence continues at coordinate 576,058,623 of CM062808.1, forward strand.
CACTACAGGATTTACACCATATCAGCTGGTGTATGGAAAAGAGGTAATGCTTCCTATTGAATTTCAAATACATACTTATAAGATGGCTGCAGATTTAGGAATTGATCTCAATGAAGCACAAAAAGAGAGAATTCGGCAATTTAACCAGTTAGATGAAATGAGGCAGCAAGCAGAGGAGACAGCAATCCTAACGCAGAAACAAAGGAAGCAGTGGCATGATGCCCACATTAAAAAGAAATAGTTCAAAGAAGGAGACTGGGCTTTACTCTTTGACTCTAAATTCAGAGATCATAAAGCCAAATTTACAACACATTGGCTGGGCCCATATGAAATAGTTCAAGTATATGAAAATGGATCAATCAAGCTTACTACAATTGATGGAGAAGGCAACACCTTTATTGTCAATGGACATAGGTTGAAACTCTATCATAAGCCCATCAGCAAGGAAGATTTTCTTCAAACTGTATCTCAGCAAAGGGAGGTTGAGATATTGCAGCCTTCAGCTGTGATATCTCTACCTTAGTTCATTCAATTTCATTTTTTCTTTAACAATAAATAAATAAAAAATATCTATCTATCTATCTATCTATATATATATATATATATAATAAAAAAAAAATAACAAAAAAAAAATACAAAATAACAAAAAATTTACAAAAAATAATAATGGTTTAGATGTGAAAACCAGACTCTGGCACACTCTAAACCCGAATTCTTACTAGAAAACCAATCATTTGGCTGGTAAGAATTCCTTGTTCTACTTGTTTACTGTTTTTCATCAATTCAATAATGACTTGAGGACAAGTCAAAGACTTAGTGGGGGAGAAGAAACAGTGGTTTTTCCCTATCTCATCTCCTCATTTTTAAATCTTCAAGGAATTTGTTTCAGTAATTCAGTATTTCAATAAAAGAGTTGTTTTTGTTCTAATCAGAGGGACCTGTTTAAGCAATATGTAGTGGGACTTGTTCAGAAGACTATGTCAACATTACCAATATGCAGTGGGACCTGTTCAGAAGTCTATGTCAACATCACCGATATCAGAGGGACCTGTTAAAGACTGCATTCAAGATACATCAGGCTACTTCAACAAAGTTTTCAAAGGTTGCTTATCATCAGAATTATAATCAAGGCTACATCAACACCAAGGATAAAAGAAGCTTCACAAACATGGTTCTTCAGAGTTCTTCAGATTTTAAAGGGACCTGTTATATTCAATTTCATTTCAAAGGGACGTGTTTTAGACAATGAAGATCAATCATACATGTACAATGAAGATCAGTCATACCTGTGCACACCAAATCAAAATTTTGTCAACCAACAAGTGTAATGTATTGTTGAAATTTTCATTTTTAACATTTAAAATTTTTAAATTATTTTAGTGTTAAAAATGATAATTATTATTGCTTGTTATCAATTTCAAAAATCCTTATCCCCATAACCTTTGTCATATTCCTAAATACTCACCTCATTATCACTCTGCTTATCATTTCCTATCACACCTTAGCCTATTTTTATTCCTACTACGCTCTTCAAACCTTATCATCAACTCATCATTTTTAAATCGGCCTTTTGGCAATCAAGTACCAACAAGTAGTGGATACTCAATGTACAAGTCCATTCAATGGAAAGACAAGTGTTAAACTGTCTGTCCTCAAATGATTTCATTCATTTCGACTACTGGAGTTATAAAACAATCTTTTGACCCAAGTCTGCTTATGAAATATATCTGTTATCATCACATGAATTTCATATTGTGTTATCATGATTATGCTTCTGCAAATCAGTACTGCTCCTCTGTATTCATGATTTGAATGTACCTTCCGACTCTGCATTATCATCATAGAAATTGGATGAAGGTCGGTTGTTGAGTTTTCATTTTATAAAACTCTGAGTTCATAAAGTTAGTTACGGCGTTAGTATTCAGACTCTGAGTTTCTTAAAGAAGGCCGAGATAGTAGGTGCTATAAAGGGAGAACATATAGCAGACAGGCTTATCCTGAGCTTTTTTACTTCTGCCCAGAATTTGAGGACATTAACCAGGTCAGCTCAAGCAATTGAAGAAGTAAACTCAGAGAATCAAGGATGTTACCAGGTCAGCTCAGTGGGACGCAGGAAAAGAGGTAACAAGTTAAAAACCCTGATTGAATTTTTGAGCATAAAAAAGGGGTTAGAACAGAGATTTTTAACAAAATGACCAATAGAGCAGAGCCCGAAAAATTTGATAGTTCACAATATCATGAAGACTGTGTCACGATTTTAAGGGAAAAACACTGGTTGTCTTTTCTAGAGAAATTCAATGGAAACAATGAAGAAGTTACGAATGCATTTTCCTTCAATGGAGAGAAAGCTTTAATACGAAATTTCTATTTTAGAATTTTAGAGGATACCATAGCACAAACATTGGGAATCAGTCCAGAAGGGGAAAAGTATTTCAAAACCAAACAATTTAGGGAAAAATCATGGACTCAGTTTATGTCCAGGTCAAGGGTTTCCTCTGTGAATTGGAAAAAGGGTGTTCCCAGAAGTTGGCTAATTCACCCATGGGACGAAATGGTATACATTATTCAAAAATTTGTTACATGTGAAGGACGTTACAGTATAGTATACCTATATCACATAAAAATTCTGTTGCACTTAAAAGGTCAATGCACCATCAGTCTGCCCTATTTTCTCTTACAGAGTTTGACTAAAATGTCAAAAACCATTCATAAACAAAAAGGTAATGAAGATAGGAGTTTGTATCATTTTGGGTTGATCAAAATTCTAATTGAATTTGAGTTGCAGAGGAGAGGAAAAACATGGAAAGAGTTTTTGATTGACAATCAAATTAAAATTAGAGAAGATGAACAGGAACAACAAGAACACACAGAGTTTATGATTGATATTGATGAGGAAATCCCTGAGCGTAAGTCAAGCAATGTTCCTCAACCCAGCAGTGGTGTAAGGACAAGAAGGATGAGGCAAGAAACTGCCAAGAAAATTGAAAAAGATAAAATCTTCACTACTTATAAGAGAAGATCAAGGAGAATAAAAAGGAATCAAACACAAGATGATCAACCAGAGTTGAATGCAAATGCACCAATGGAAATTGAAAGTAGTACTAATTCACAGCCAGAACAGGAAGCAAAAATGGAAATTGAGAGTAACAAGGGAGAAAGGAAAGAGCCAGCACCTACAAACAAGAAACAGAGAAGGTTAGAGAAATAGATTGAAGAGCTAAAAGAGGAATTGATGGAAGCAAACATGTTAGAGAAGGTCATAAAGAAGGAAAATGAAATGTTGAGAGCTCAGAGCAAGAAGATTCAGCAGAAAAATGAGAAACTGAAGAAGAAAATCAAAGAACTTAGGACTGATCAAACTGAAACGTGCAAATGGGCGACAAAATGGTACACTCAGAAAAATGTTCTCAAAGAAAAATATAAGAATATGAAACATGAGTTCCAAGTTCAGAAGAATGCCCAAGTTCAGAAGAATATAGATGTATTGCTACAAGCGGCAGAGGCACAAGCAGGAACAGAATATAAAGGGAGCACATCAGGATTAGCATGAGGACATGCTAAATCATTGAGTTTGGGGGAGATGTTGGTACTATTTTATTGCCATTCTTTTCTTCTAAAAATCCATCATTTATCTATCATTTTCTTCCATAAACCCCTCATAGTCCATTGAAATTGATTAATGAAGCATTATAATTGTTATTTTACATAAAATTTAATTTATGGATTTTTATGTTAAAAAATTGGAAATTTTCAACAAAATTACGGGATGTCATGACTTCCTGTAATTGGTTTATGTTGTGACACGTGGCATGGCAGGAAAATCGGAACAGAAGATAAGGACGTGATCTAGGATGTACATACATGGTGGAAAATCTATTTAGCATCGAATTTGGAGCTCCTGAATACATGGTCAATGCTGGTCAAACCCAGCCTTTTTGGTTGTAAAAGCAGCAAAAATATGAAGTTACCTAAACTGATTTTGTTTTGTTTTAGAAATCAGTTAGGATTAGGAAAAACGAAAATAGCCTTTTTGATTGTAAAAGCAGAAACATCTAAAGTGATAATGAATGTACATTTGGTTGTAAATTTTAATAAATAAGAGGAACGCTGGTAAGGAAAAGAGATTAGACAAGAGCAGACTTGAGACTGTAAGCGTATTCCAGAACTCTGTTTTGAATTTAATCGATTCTCAGAACTTAATCAAAAGGCAGAATTTCATATGGTGTTTATGACTTAGCGTTCTTATCATCTGAAGTTTTCTAAGTGTGCCATCAAAACGTGGAAGGGCCCTACGTGAAGATTGGTACACTTTCGTTTCTGTTTCATAGGATTTAGTCTTCAGATCTGAATAGCGTTTGATGTTATTTCATTCCTTGTGAGTTGATCAGTTTGATTAGAAGTTCTTGCGATTTTTATTTTATGATTCGTAGTAGTACCTTGTAAATTCAATTGCAAAATTATTGAATTAGACTTTGTAAAAGGTTTAATTGAACATTGAATTTCAAGATACTTCTATGGACTCTATTTTCACGAATTTGATTTTTGCTATGCTTAGTATCCATTTGATCTTTGGTATGCTTAGTGTGTTTTCTTGAAAGAGTTTTTGTGAATTATGTCCTTGTAAGAGGATTGAGAACTCAGACGAGTAACACTCTATTTTTAGAACAGTTAATTAAATTAGATGATATAAGTGTTTAAATTGTGAAAGGAAACATATTTCAATCTCTTGTAAAAGAGTGTTGTAGCCTGTCACAATAGACACTTATTTAGATCGATGAGATCCTTTTAGGTCTATAAACTTTAGACACATGCCTCTAAGTTTACCTACCTTGGTTGACATTAAATTTAGTCTAATCTAGACCCCTGGATCGGTCACTACATTTTACGTGCCTCTAAGTTTACCTACCTTGGTTGACATTAAATTTAGTCTAATCTAGACCCCTGGATTGGTCACTACATGCCTTCCTTCTACTAAGCATGGCAACACCTATGACTTTGTGGTCGTTGACAGATTTTCGAAGATGGCCATTATGGTGGCCTGCAAGAAGAATATCACAGCAAAATCCATTGCTAAAACCTTCTTCAAACGAGTGTGGGTACACTTAGGGATCCCACAATCTATTATCTCAGATCTGGATAGAAGGTTCCTCAATACATTTTAGTCTAGCCTCTAGTTGATGCTGGACACCAAGATCACTAAGTCCACAACTTTCCATCCCTAATCTTATGGCCAGACAGAGATCCTCAACAGGATGATCGTACACATTCTTCTCATGCACAACTAAAAAAATCCACGCAGATGGGTGAGAGCCTCCCCTACGTCTAGCACAGCTATGACCAGGCTCTCCATAGCTCGACTGGCCGATCCCTTTTCAGGTGGGCTCCAGATTCCAACCATTATTTCTCATTGATGTGGCCATACCATCTGCAACTACTCAAGCAGAATCAGCTTAGGTCCATTCCAAAGCTGATAGGGCAAACAACTTCATTGAGCACATCCAACATAATTGCCAGCAGGTCCATGACATTCTAGAGAAATCAAATGCCAAGTACAAGCAGCGACATGATCAACATTGAGCGCCACGCAAGTTTCAGGTGGGCAACAAAGTTTGGTTGCATTGCGGAAGGAACGCCTTACCAGAGCCTATCGAAAACTTAAACCACTCTGATATGGTCCTTACACCATTACCAAGGCTATGGGAGACAATGCATTTAAGCTCAACATTCCCCAGTTCCTTGGACTGCACCTCGTATTCAACGTGGATTGCCTTCGGCCATACATTCCACCATTTCTGGACCCATCTAAAATTGCAGAACAAATCACACAATTAGAGTTAAATCCAGACTGCATGGAAAAAGTTGCAACTAATCAAATCACGGACATAGAGATCAAGAACACTTGCCAGCGGAAGATCCAACTGTATCAAGTTGCCAAAGCCGTCCAACTCCTTCACCAGGGCAAGTGGCTCACCAGGGACCAAGTTCAGCAGAAGTTTCCTCATCTCATGGAGGAACTCAACGCAATGGGGATCATTGCTTCCTAAGGGGGGAGGAATGATACAGGTGGATATGGGTGGCCACCCACCTATTCCACTTGGACCCCCCACCATTTTTTCTTTTAGTTTTTCAGTTTCCTTATTTGTAGCACAATTTACTATTTTTGGCAGTTTTTTGGGTCCTGAACTTCCGAAGCCATTTTGAGGCCCTAAACGACATTTTTGGGAAAACTAGGACTAACATGGGCAATAGACCTATGTTGTTCATTCAAAATTTGTAGTCCTTAGATAGATATTTCTAACAAGGTATTGTGCACGTTAAACGAAGATTGTATGCCAAAGTTACGACCCCAGGAAGTTGATGTACCAATTTACCCAAACGAGGCCCATAGTTTGGCGCTTCATCTCCTAGGGTTAGTTTTTTGGATGTTTAGGGTTTTCCATTGTTTCTCAACAATAAATAGGCCTTCGAACCTCATTGTAACACAATTCAGAGGTATGTAGCCACCACATCTCTTCTCAGAGATAAGCTACCATCGCTCAAGCTAGTCTTATTTCCATTCTGTTTGTAAGCATATTTCTGTATTTGATATTAATGAAATGAAGTGTTATTTCTACTACATATTTGTACTTATGGTTATATCTGTAATTTGTTGCGTTTCTATTTAAATCCAAATCACCTAAATATTTCTTCCTTAGTTTCTTTGGACTAACAGTAGTCCATCTACTTGCTATTGAAGGCCTATTTCATTTGGGCCCAGGTAATGATGCTACCCCCAGGGAGACCCATAAACCAGCGCAAGGATGCATCTTTAAGGGTAGAGGGGATAATTTTAGCTTCTTCTCATCAAAGGCATTGTCATAGGTCATATAGAAAACAACAAATTCAAAAATGAAGGTGTCAGGATCCTTAGAGGTTAAGCCATGGAAGTGTGGAAGGACAGTAGGGTTTATGTTCTTCATTCTAGCCTCTCAATCGGTCTCTCTTATAGGGAAAACCTCATTGTCCTTGTTTTCAGCCATAGTTTGGGTAGGTGAAGTGGGTTATGCTTCTTCCCCTATAAGTTCTTCAAAATTCTAGGTTTCTCACCTAGAGGGTCTTCTAACTCCCTTGTAATCAGAGAGGGAAGCTCACGGTCACTGAAGAAGAGTGAAGGTTGACTGTTTGAGGTTGTGGGGGTTTTTGGTAAGAAGTTTCCTTAATTATCGCTACTCTTATGAGGCATGAAAGAAACAATTTTTTGATGATTTTTATTTTTTATTTTTTCAAAAACTATATGCAAAATAGAAAACAATGCTTAATCAGAAACAACATGCACTTAGAAACCTCCCCGACAAAGATGCCAAAAAGTGGTGAGCCCCAGTATTGCATCAAGAATGTTGCAACTCCCAAGGTCTCCTCAGCGCAAATTATCGACCTGGGATTCGTATAAACTTAGAGGTGATAGTGCTATATGCACAGCAGATTGGATTCCACTCATGCCACCCTTAGTCATGAAATTAGATCAAAAGTGCTCAAATACCATTCCTCTTATTGAATTAAAATGAAAGCTTGTTAATGAAGGTACAATTGAAAACTACTTGTAGCTATGAAAGTGGAAATGCCATTAATCAACTTGTAAATGCTAACTAATTTATTCATGAAAGGATAAAGGCTAATCTAACTGCAGAAAGAAAGTTATTTTATCTTGCAAAATTCATCAAACTACCAAACCTACTTGTAGAAAGGAAGCTAATTTATATTGTATAATTCATCAAACTACCAGTCAAGATTGCAATTACCATCTACCTAGTTCACACTTTCTTGTAAATCAGTAACCTACTTGCATCATACTTGTGATAAATAAACTAACTCTACTCTATTTTTGCAGTGAAGAAAAGGAAGGGTTGGAGTGGCCTATGAGCTTCCCCTAATCATAAAATCATAGTTGGGGGTCATTATTCTTCTAGACTGAGTCAAATTTGCAGTGGGGATCAAAACTGATGAACGAAGGTGGTGCTACAGGTTTGCTATAAGTGATTGCTACAGGAGGCCTGTAATGCTACAGAAGGCATCCGAGTGGCTTTTGAAGGTGAAAATTGTGTCTTGAGGGTATGAAGACGTGGATGCAAGTTGAAGAAAATGAAGGGAGGTTGGTTTGAGCCCATATCCGAGATCAATACCTCTCAGAGGTTTGTCTTGCACTAGGATGAGTGCTCTCGGTATACTAGGCAAAATGATTTATGAAATAGAGTTTTGGGACAGGACTTGAAGGTGGAAAGAAAAGATGAAGGAGCTGAATATGGAAGTGGTAAAGATGCCCTTCCTTTTAGATCAACACAGCCTTGCAATCAATCACATGCATTAATCGATTTATCATTAACAAATTGAGATAACTTATGATGGAAAATATGAGTTGAATTTAATCACATCTAGTTTATACCATAACACTAATATAATCACTAAAATGACTTCTAAACTATAGAAAGAAAATGTAAAACATGATGACTAACATCAATGTACTTCTAAGAAATCATAAATACAATATTTTGGGACCGTGGTTGTGAATCCTTCCACTCATTCTCCCACAAGAGAGGTGACGTAGAGGTTACAACCACAGGTTTTTATATATTAATCTCTACTGAAGTGCAAGAAACTACGAACTACTTGTAATCAAGAAGAAACATAAGTACAAAAAGAGGGAACAAAGCCTATATGTTGGGCCCAAACCCAAGGGTCCCAATGCTCTGAAACTAACTCAGATGTAGCTTAAATTCCAACTTCTCATTATCAAAAAGTGCGGGACTCATACATCACATAAAAGTTTTAAAGTAACAATGTCAAGATTCAAGATCAATAGCTACACCTAGTTGAACAAAAATATTTGAATCCTAATGAGTTTTTCTTCTTGTTTATTTATACAAAAGGGAAGTTGAAGCAGTGCCCTTGAAAGTAGGAGTGACTCCCTCCTTGATCTCAAAAATGGTGGATCTTGTCCCTCTTGAGCTTCACTTGGACTAGGAGTCACTTGGCTGCCAATGAGTTCAAAATAGTAAGAGAGGATATTGTGATCCCAAGTCAAGTTTATGGAGTTAAGGAGGTAGACAAACCCCCTAGATTCTCACCTACATTTCTCCATCAAGCCCCTGCATAAAAATAGCCTCAAAAGTGCTTCTTTTTCTTGCAATTAAACCAAATTAGGCCACATACTATGAAAAACACCTTTTACTCCTCTTACCAAGCATAATATAACATAAAATGTGAATTAATGTGAGACAAGGATAGTTTTAAGGCTGGAGGATGGCATAATTATCTTCAAACTATACCTATTAATGGGACTCATCAGTCCCACCAACCATTTTTTCTCTTTCTTATTAGTTCAAAAAACATATTAAAAACATCTTTGTCCCACTAGTTGATTCTGCTCCTACTCACTAGTTCAAAAAAAAATTTAAAAATGTCTTTGTCCCACCAGTCAATTCCACTCATGCTCATTAATTCATCAAACATCTTAAAAAAATATTTATCTCGTCAGTAAATTTTGCACCTTCTTGTCAGTTCACCAAACATTTGAGAAACGCCATCATCTCGCCAGTCCTATCAATGACCCATTCTCCATTGTTGTTCTTTGTGTTGGATAGATGGTCATTCCCTAGCTACATTTTGTTGGTCCTCCTTCTAAAATGTTGTAGCTTGGAGTATCAAAATTCAACATTGTAGCTAGTGTGTTCTTTATAGTATATTCCAATGAAAAAATCGATTCTAGAACCTTATTTTCCTAACTCATGATACGAGAATTTCTAGAATTATTGTGAGTTCCATGCTTGTGGTTCGAACCTCAAAGGATATTCCTACAACCAGGGAAAATTTTAGGGGCTAATATTCCCAGGTGGGCTAATTTTCCATGCTTTTTCCAAAAAAACGATTTGCCAATTTCCATTTTTTCTAAAATGATTTGCCCAAATTTATAGTACACCATTATTTTACCTTAAAAATAACCAAAATATTATATCGACTAATATAAAATTATTGGAAATATAAATATTTCTACAAAAATATCGCCAAAATTTTTACAATTTGCATATTAGGGACTAGTAAGATTCGCCAAGGTTTATAAACTTTAAAATAAACTTCCATCCTTAAATTTTTCTCTGCCTACAACTACACCCATCTAAGGTTCATTCTATTGGTATACCTCCTCTGTGAGTTGCCAACATTAATTTGGCATAGAGTAACAAAATTTATCATTTTGTTCTTGCATATCTCAAATAGGAATTAAAAAAAAGGTTGAACAGGTTTTAGTTGTTTGGTAAATGATAGAGTTACAAACATACATTAATAAATATTGAGATACTAGCAATGATCTACATATGAATTTCCTATATGTACATGATTTGCAATATATTTGACATCAGAGCCATCATTTTTTGATCTTTTATAATATCTATTTCACATATTCACAAAATTTTAGTTCTTCCTTTTGCTACAAAGTTTCTTCAACATGAGATTTTATTATGTGATTGAGTTCACTTTAGAGGGGGAAATACATCTCACAAAACTATTGATGCTACCATAATTTTGTATGTTACTCCATTTCAAATAATGGCAGTTATAACAAGATTTTATATGTTGCACCAACCAAGGTTTTGAAAGAAACCTCCTTCTATTCCACTTAATATCTTTAAAGGTTTCTAAAATGAATTGATAGCATGTTGTAAGAAGTTTGAGTAATCAATTATGAGGATATGTTATTTTTTTGTAGTTTTTAAATCCTCATTACACTCTAAAAAATCCCAATATATTTGTCTTCTTCATTTTGTTACTCTGACTTGAGTTTCCCCTATAAGAATACTCTTAGTAAAATGCTAGTCTTTTTAACTCTTATTCTCAAATTTATTCAAACCTAGCTTAGAAATGTCCAAAGATGCATTCTACCATCTCCATTGTTGGCATTGTGCTTTTTGGGAAATAAAAATAATGTGAATGGTTGAGAAAGATCATGAACACCCTTATCTTCAATGACTTATAGAAAGTTATCTATGAAGGAGAAGGTGATAATGAATTTGCCAAACCAAAATTAGATAAAGAGCTATACATATGGGAGAAAAAGGAAAACAAATATTATACATTCATTATTTCTTTTGTACGTGAATAGGTGAGTCATTTTATTATTCTAATTAGAAATTCTTATGATGCATTAAATAAGTTGAAATATTTATTTGAATCACAGTCAGAATTGGAAGTAGTTCAATTGATGATCAAGCTTTTCAACATAGAGTTGAAGTACAATGACCCACTAGACCTAGCCTCAAAAATTAGAGCTATCATGCATTACATAGAAGCCACTATAATTAAAATGGACATCCTTCTCGCATCCTTTGACAAGTCCCTCTATCCTACATATTCTCACTATCTTGAATCCTTACAAGTTAATGCCCAACTTAAGGACATTACTTTTAACACTGTTGTGGAGAAGTTTTCAGGACAAGAGAAAACATTTGGGAAGAGGAATACAACTTCTGAGTCTCATCTAGAATTTGTGTTCCTTTCACATAAAGAGAAGAATCAATCACAAGATTCCTCTAGAGGAAGAGGTGGTATAAGAGGATGTGAAGAAGAACAATAGAGGTAGGAGGGGTAACAATTATCAAGTACGAAAATATGATCTCCATTGTATTCGTTGTAATAGAGATGTACATAATGTAACCACATGAAAAATCCATTAGGAAAGAATCAAGCAAGAATGCAAAGAAGGAAAAGGTGAAACACCAAATCCAACGAAAGGTAAATCACCTAAATATTCTCATTATATTGTTTCCCATTGCAATATTGGAGGTACCGAAGATATATTTAATACTTCATTTTCTTCTTGGAAATATGCATGGTTTCTTGATACAAGTGGAACCTACCACATGCCATTACAGAAATAATTATTTGAATACTTTAGTGACAATATAGATTGAGCAGTATACTTTATAGATAAGTCATTTCTCAAGTTATTCGAACTTGGCACCATCAGGATTAAACTTCTTAGACTTCCCAACTTTATTTTACATAATGTACTATATTTTTCAAATACACAGATAAACATGTTGTCCCTTGATCACATTCACCAACAATGACACTCCATTCATAAGCTGAATGTAAAATTTGAGATAAGAAAAGTATAAAAAAAACTATAACACCTTCCTCCCACATTCACCCAAGTTAACCAGTCTGTTGGGCTAAACCTATGATCACAGGCTACTATGATGTGATTCAACTCCCCATGTACAATTAAGGAAGTGGAACCGACAAAATAAAACTATTCTGACATTCCACAAATGCTACAAAACCTTCAAGCAGGAGCCAACCAACCCTTTGAGGTGACCAACCTCTGAGAAAACTTGTCATTTCACTAATTCGGACCCTCAGCCACTCCAATGATAAGCCATGCATGCAACCGAGGTCTTCCAGTCACTCCCACATCAAGGCATACCAGCGACTGTGGAATGTTTTAGGTATTTCTAAGCTAGTGACCTAAGATTCTATACCACTTTTTTAGGGCCAGGTCTCAGGCCACTGCCTAGAACTTCATGAAACTTTCGGAAATGATGAATAACAATGGAATAAGGATACTAATACAATCACTTTACAAGCACCTGATCTGGCCCCTACTAGCCATGATAGGTGTTTCTTCAAACATGTAACAAATATGTAATCTGCATGTCATAACAACAAATATGAGCATAGGGGTCTCATACTTATCTGAGATTCATAAAGAAGCATTGTTGTCATATCACAATAGATACATTATCATCTATTAGGTTATATATTCATTATACATTCATTTTCAAATCAAAACATGATGAGAACCATACATCTAGTTTGTCATAAATCATACTCATAACTAGCATATAACCAACATAAATAACAAGGATACAACAACCATAAAAATCACATATGAACCAGTATATTACACATGAAATACCAAGTAGAAGGACCTCTTATTAATGAATGTGTAAGGCAACCAGGTCTGGGACTCCCACGAACCACCTGACCATAGACTAAGCTTAACCAAATCTTTCTTTCACCCAATCACCCCCATGCCATATTCTAAGCATGAATGTGGGACTCACAACAAAACCAATCAAGCTTCCTCAAGCTTTATTGTATATCCCATCAAGGGATTCCTATGCCCAAACCCTCATCAATACAACTAGTCCTTACCGCAATCCCCACTAGATCACTAGGCCCTAAACAAGTATTGATGCCTCCAGATCTCTCCACCTAAATGGTGAGGAATTGTACATCTCAACCTCTCAGCTTTATCGTGTATCTCGCCATCTCCAGTCAAGGGCTTCCTAGGCCTATGATGTCACCACCCTCTAGGCTTTACTATGTATCCTACTATTATTGGTCAAGGGATTCCTAGGCCCAATCAAGGGTATTCACCTCTGAGCTTTACCGTGTATCCCATCCCGATATTCCTAGGCTCAATTGAGTTGTTCACAACCAGGCTTTACCATGTATCCCATCCAAGGATTCCTAGGCATTGTGAATAATCTTGAGACCACCCCACTTAGCTTCGAGTCCATCTAGTAATCCAACTCAACCAAATAGAAGATAACCCACCACACCATGGTTATCTAGCAATGGAAAGGAAAGATTGAAGAACATTGTCACACCTAGAAAAGCCCATGCCAATGACATCAACAGAACTAAGAACACACATGCATGTACAACACATGCCACATCTAGCAAGGAAATCATACTTGCAAATCAATACCTGTAATTAATCCCAATATAGACGCTTCATATTGCTCTTCCTTGCTTCATCTCTTCTCCCCTTTGCCTTATTTGTCCTCCCTTCACTTTCATGGATCCAATGCTAGAGTGCTCCAAGAATTCTCTAAGTCTCCAGAAGTGAGAGAGGGAGAGAGAGAGAGCTCTAAAACTGAACTAACAAAAGGTACAACTGATCTTCAGAAGCCTTTTTATTAATGAGGCCTCTATTTTCTTCATTTTCCATTATTTTCCTTCATTTTCCTCCTCACATGCAACCTGTGAACTTTCACCTTCCTTTTCTCCTAATTTCCATTATTTTCATAAATAAAATAAAATGCCAATTAATACCACTTTTCCTTTCCAAATCCTTTGCCTTTTCATTTTCCAATTTCCTTAGCCATAATAAACAAAATGAACACCCACATTAGGATGTTTTTCCATACATTCAACTTGGAATAAGTGTCCCATGACCTTGGTTATTATTTTTTCTTTATTAACTTTATTACATGGAATTTTGACCATGGCTTTTACCAAACCCTCCCCCTTTGGGAAACACCATCCTCGGTGTCCAATGAAACCTACAACTAGCAAAACCTACTGAAAAGAAAAAAGCATACTGCCCATGGAGCTTTATAGCTTAGCTCGTTGCAATATTTACAATGATCAACCCGCTGAGAAGCAAACCAGCATGACAACATCACAACATGACAACCATAATGACATGATACCCATATCGCTTATTGGAGCTTTATAACATAGCTCATGGTAGTATTTACATCCATATACATATGTACATATACCAAAAAATCACACCAATGCATATGCCAAAAAATTCACTCAACTAGTGAATAGAGAAGGATACATAGCCCACATCTGATCAGATATCTCGCATGTAGCTTCATTAGGCCCAAATTGCTTCCACTACACTTAACCTACTCGATTTCTCAGTTCCAGAGCATGAGAATCTTTCTCTTTAATATAGACTAAGGTTCCATCTAGAATTCTCCATTTGGATCCACCTGCAATACAGACCAGACAATCACATGATAAACATCTTTAACATACTTATTAAGAAATGACACATGGAAAACACCATGGACTTTCACTATCGAAGGCATTGAAAGTCGATAGGCTATTGGTCCAATCCTTTCAAGAATATTGAAAGGTCCACAAAATCGAGGTGCCAGCCTGGCACATGATCCAATCCTCAAGGAGCTCTTCTTGGCCCTTATGTGTAAATACACTTTTTCCCCAACCTGAAACTCCTTAAACATATTGTTCTGATCTGCATAAATTTTTTGCCTATCCTATGCTGCCTTTAGATTCTTCTTGATTACCTATATTTCTTGTTCCATCTCTACCAACATATCCTGCCCTATAAACACCCTATTCACCAGATCACTCCAATTGATGGGATTAGTACAACTCCACCCATACAGTTCTTCAAACAGACTTGTCCTCAATGATTCCTGATACCCATTAGTATAATAAAACCCAATCAATGGAAGGTACTCCTCCCATATCCTCTGTTGATGCATCAAATACATCCTCAACATGTCCTCCAATATCTTTTTGACCCTCTCTGCCTATCCATCTCTCTATATATGATAAGCTATGATGAAGGCCAACCTTTTCCCCAAACCTACAAACAGCTCCTTCCAAAACATGGAAGTGAACTTAAAATCCATGCCTGACACAATATTCCTGGGAAAACCATGCAACCTTACTACATATCTGATGAATACATGTGCCACATCACTAGTTAAATATGTATATTTTACTAGAATGAAGTGTGCTACCTTTGTCAACCTGTTTACCACAACCATGATGGAATCATGCAGTCTAATGTCCATGGAAAACCTATAATGAAGTCCATGGAAATGACCTCCCAGTTTGTTATCGAGAAATCTAGTGTCTATGCAGAGCTTCTAGTCCCACTAATGCTGGTAGCTACCTTAGAAACAAACAAACTAAAACCACTTTCATTTTCCTTTATGAGAGATAGATAAGAGGGGAAAGAAGGAGACCAACCTCCGTCTTGCGCTTGGTTCCTTGCTTGATTCCTCTCCCTTCTGGTAGATCTTTGCCACTTGCTTCCTCATTTACCCAGCTTCAAAGAGTACCTGTAGAATCAAAGCAGCATAACACTATCCAAGAACAGAGATCTACTATCATAAACAATATAGGACCAGATATATATTGACCACACAAATGAATATATCATCAATCATACAAGAATGTGGAGGAAAACTCGAATAGCTTTATTAATAATCAAGAATAGCAAAGAGGATTACAACCAATTGTTCTGACCCAGCATCATCCTCTCAGCAAGAAAGCCCTTCTTCACCTCATGAAAAGCTTAGATCACCCAACACTATGATGTTACACCAAGAAACCAGCAACACTTCCTTACAAGATACAAAATTCCAGCCTCTGGATCTCTAGGATGAGGGATCCATATATAGATGTTTGCAAGGGGGGTGAGTCAGCTTTTGAGATTTGATTAGTGTCCTCTCTCTGATAGTTCTTGATTCCACTTGGAGATTGATGATCTCTTACTCATCCTTGGGCGAATGCAGTGAGGCAAGTGTCACATGAGAAGTTTCTGGAAGATTCCATGATCTTCCACCTCACAGATTGACCCTGCCATTTGTCCACTCTCGCCCATCGCACCCCATAGAAGGGCTTTTCAGTATGCATCGCACCTCCCATGTGCATTTAGGTGGGATGCAGC
Organism: Pinus tabuliformis; assembly: GCA_031772625.1. Lineage (NCBI taxonomy): Eukaryota > Viridiplantae > Streptophyta > Pinopsida > Pinales > Pinaceae > Pinus > Pinus tabuliformis. The sequence goes on from CM062808.1 coordinate 576,075,100, forward strand.
GCACTTTGACCATGGAGTAGGTGAGATGGTCCAATTTTTACCATTTCTGAGTAGTTTTTCATGGAGAACTTCTAGGAGATGATGTAATCAGCTGACCTTGTTCTTTTAAGGGTTGGAACAACACTTTTAGGGACTTAAGAGCCCTTGGTTTATGGACATTTATGATTGGGGTTGCAGTGCCCAAAACTTCTATAACAGTTGCCCCCTAAAGCATGAGGTCATTAATCTTTTTGATGTCGGGTGAAATGCTTTATCATGAGGATTTGAAGTTTTTTCAAGCTGGAAGGCGACCTGTAATAAGATACAATACAATACATTATCTTCATAATATTTTCATGATCTAGCTGAGGCAGGCATTCCCATGCTCAGCTTTATAAATTCATTTTCATGTACATAAGACAGACAATCGTGTGCGTGCAGACTGATGATTCTGGTAGAGCCATCATCCCTTAGGTTGGATGATTATCTGTGCAGTAATGATGTACATTTGATGTCTTTATTTTCCTGAATATATATCGCAGCCCAGATGGATGAAACTAGATCCGGGGTCTTCAATCTCGTTCGATCTTCACTCAAAGTACAAGTCAATCCATGTGAGAGATGTTCTGGAGTCGAACATGGAAATACATCGCCTGATTACCAGCCAATGATGTAAACTGTTAATAGGCGCGAGAGGAATCACCGATAATGATGATGACCCTCAAGGTACTATAGTACAATTCACGTGGTGTGAATAAGGGACTTGGCGTCGAACACCACGCAAAATCTTTTGGTCGAAGGCCATTGATGTAAACCTGTCACCGAAAGTGAGAAACTTTCCATTGAGGCATGCAAGCTTCAAAGTACTGAAAGGGTTGTTCCTAGATCAACTTCTTGGATAATGAGCTGATGTCGACAAGAAGCGATCCGTCATAGGAGGGCCTTAGTGAATCCCACATCGATGACATGGAAAGGAGCAAATGATTTTAATGGAGGTGAAAACGATCAGATGACATAAGGTTCAGGGTGGCGGTCATGAAAGGATGGAGCGTAAATGTATTGCAGTGGATGAGACACAGGTGAATTCTCTGAGCGACTTCTCTTGAACATATCGGCGACACTGACATGATGGATTGGTAGCGTTAACCCCAAATGTGGATGGTGTGATGGACCAATGGTGATATGACCAGTGAACAGAACAACCCAACCTGACTTGGATGCAGAGTGAAAGTGTCATGTTCAAGAGCGACTTGCTACCAATAAAGTTTCTTCAAGTTTTCTTCCCAATTTTTCCCCAATCATTGTTGACCAGTACCTCTTTATTTTTGTCAAGCTTGAGGAGGATAACATATGCTTGTTCTATAATTTTCCCTTCGAGCAAACCCATCACTATGTTTTAACGAGCCTAGCGATAGTGAAACTCGTTCTTGCCGGTATGGACAAGTTTGTCGCTATTCGGTTTTAAGGAGTTTAACGACAAAGATAACTCGGTCCTTTTCAATTTTAGAGAGTCTGAAAAGGGACGTAAAAAAAACTCCAATAATCCTTTTTCATCATATAATCCCTTGAGTCTGAAAAAGTATAAAACAATACAAAAGGGATGAATTTTCGGTAATTTTAACGAGCCGAAAAAAACAAGCGCTCGATCTTTTTTTGTAATAATCCCTCAGGTCCAAAAAGATTAAAATCTAAAGGAGGGATAGCACTTCCAGTCACTTTAACGAGCTGGAGAGGCCAATTGCTCAGCAATCTTTTCATATTTTATGAGTCAGATGAAAATAGCTTAAAGGAGACTTGTTTTTTGAGGAAGGAGTGATAAATTTGGGTAGCAACTAATTCCAGGTAAGGTTTGGAATTTTCCAATCACGGCAGTGTCACAAGGATGGCTAATAGGATCACTCTTCGTAGTTGTTCCTCAAAAGGGTAAACAATCAAATGGAGGTGAATGATCAGCCAATACAGAGTGGGGGTGATGATGCGAACACGACCAAGGCTTCAAAGGCCGATGATAATACATTCATGATGGTTGTTTACTGGAAATTGGTTCATTTTTTAATGAGCTTAAACTCTGGGGGAACGTTTTCTCATTGCTTATGTTTCTTTTTTAACGATCTTGAATTTCGCGTTAAAACTGTGCGAGGTGGGTTTATTTTTTAACAAGCTTGAACCCTACAGTAACACTGCTCGTGATAAGTTTGCATGCCCCCAGCATAATAACGAAAATTGAGGTGCATGCCCCCCAAGCTTCATTGCATTCAACTCGGTGGTTGGAATGAAGGTTTACCTTTGAGATTTGGAAAGGGATTTGTTTCATTTTTTAATGAGGTTGACATAGTAAAAGAACTATCCTCATGACTCCTTGTTTCATTTTTTAACGAGGTTGACACGAGATAAGAACCGTCCTCGGAATCCACCATATTTACAGTATTTGATAGAAAATCAAAAACTGAAGGATGATTAAGGTTGCTGGAATAATCTTCATGGTAATCCGGAAGATAGGAGCGATGGTGGTAATCTTCCCATGGTGCCTCTCATATCATCATTGATTGAATGATTCCTTCGTCTGTAGAATGTACATGTGACAAAGGATCTGAAGAGGTGCCATATTCCTTAGACCTATCTATCCAAACACTCGATGAGCATTGATTTGGGTTTTCCCCCCAGGCCAAGAAAATTGATTGCTACAATATTTCTAAAATGGCAATGATCCATGCTGACAAAATGTTTAGGAATCTTCTGAATCCATTAGATATAGAAGATTTCATATTGCAGGTTTCCACTGTGGCCACTTCCGCCAGATTACTCGGAGGCGGTAGGCCAAAAGTACCCATTAAGGCAGGGTCTTTTAGGAGGCCTACTCCAATATGTTGAAGCGAATGATTGCTTCCATGGATCATTGGAATGCTTCCCGTAACTTGTGAACTGTTGGGGAGAAATGTTTGTTGGTCGACGATTGTAATTCCTCCTTGAAAGGGAAATGCAATCTTCTTGAAGTATGTTGACACAACTGCAGCCATAGCATAAATCCAAGGCCTTCCCAGTAGGATGTTGTAATCGAGGTTTTCATCGATAACCTCAACATCAATTTCTACTGTTTTGCCCCCCAGTTCAACTTGCAAGTTATTTAAAATCTCGTATGGAGTGTATGATCATCCATCAAATGCTTTTAACATCGTTGACGATCACGACAAGGGTGGTGAGCCTAAAGTTTTCCAGCAACTCATCGACATAATACATGTAGATTCCCCCTCATCAATAATTGTTTGATGAACAGTTTTGTTGAGGGCTTTCACTTGAATGAGGAAATTATTTGAGCTGGTAACTGAGGGTCATATCCTTTGTGATTAAATGACACAAGATTAGAATCCTTTGGGTCAATCCCACCTATTGCTGATAATAGAGCCTGCTTTTGGGAGGGGCAATTTTGCAGTACCTCAAGTGTCGACATAGCGGACGGCGATTGGGCTAGGTCCTCTACTATATTATAATTCCGTGCTACTTTCGCACGAGGATTAAATGTTGATTTGTGTACTACTCCCTTTGGCGGCTTTATCATTAGCTCAGGAATGATGGGTGGCACAACTTCGGTCGAAGTTGTTGTCAAACTACTAGGTTGATCATTAGCCTTGTTGTTTGACAGCTGTGGATTCCCGTAATCTTTATTCCTTGTCGATATCAAAGCATCATTTTGGTGCTTCGAAACAGATAGCATAAGTACTTGGGATTGAGAAGCATTGTCACTAGCAACCATATTTGCTCCTGGATTCGGAAACGGATCAGTTAATACTGCTGAGGTTTTTGTATTCTTGAAGAATTTTCTAAGCTCAGATTTATATGGACAATCTGATGTCCAATGATCCTCATTGCATATAAAACACGAATTATTTAGTTTCCTACCTCCAGCAGGGTTTACAGAAGATTTTTTAGGAGACAACTCCTCTTGTTTCTTCTTCTTCCCTTTCTTTTTCTTCTTGCCTCCTGGTTGCTTGGTTTCTTTGCCTTTGTCTGTCGACACAAAATTTACTTCCGAGGAAAGAATTTGTTCATTTGAATTTTGACTCGAAACCGCACGGACTTTTTTAGATGTAGCCTTTGTCGATTTCGCTTTTGTCGTACCAATCACGCCATCGCTGGCATGAGAGTCATTGTTTGATTTAGGAGGAGGAGGAACGGAAAATTCCGGTCTGGGAGCGTCAGGGATTTTATCGTAGAGTGTGCCAAACTGAGTATAAATCAAGTCTAAATATTGTTCACGAGAAATAACTTGCTCTTCAGTGACAACTCCTCCCTTTGCCACATCTTCTGTAATGGAAGGTAATAATGACTTAATAAACCATTCAGCTAACATCTGATCAGGAACGTATGTTTTTACCATTCTACGACGACGTCACCACTCAAGAATATGATCGGATATGTGAGTGGCTATCATTTGCTTGAAATTGGTAAGAAGTTCTGTTCCCGTTTCGTACCTTATGGGTAACTGAAAATGGGTTAAAAAGGTTGTGGCTAGGGTATTGAAGTTATCAAACGAAGCTCTAGGTAATTCGATATACCATTTTGTTGCTGGACCAGTTAACGTTCTCTGAAAAAGGTGAAGCCTAATCAAATCATCGTTTAGGGTGTTGGATGAACACCACAGATGAAAGGTCATCACATGATTCGAAGGGTCTTCACCTGGATTTCCATTAAATTTAGGAATATCTGATGGAAGTTTATGCGGAATCGCCAGGCACCAAGGGGCATAAGCAATTGGATCATTCGTTAGCCGATTTAGATCCGGTAACTCTAAAGTCGCCGCGAAGGGAAACTGTTGATTTAGGTTTGGCGAAGCATACCCAGGATAAGATGGAATTGCCTGAGAAATTGGTATTTGCATACCAGCATAATTCATTTGATGTTGGTAACTTTGGTAAGGTTGATGGGCATAACCATTATAGTATGGTTGTTGATAACCGCTTTGGAAATGCGGTTGCCCATTACTTACAAAGACTTGTTGCTCAGGTCCTTGATATGATTACTGGAATTGTGGTTGTTGAGATTGAACCAGCCATGGTCGTTGGACCATTTGCTATTGTCCAATACTGGATGATTGACCAAGATGAGGAGTCATAGTACTTGTTTGAGCCTGAGTCGCTCCAAATAAGGAGGCACTAACCTGAGGTTGTGATTGAGTCATTGAGACAAGAGGCTGTTGTATTGCAACCTGAGAAACTTGGGGTTGACATACAACAGGTAGCGCTTGTACTTGCGATACAGTCACCATAGCAGGTATAGTGGGAATATTCGACACAGGGTGGATTGGTTGCATTGAATATACAACCCTTGGTTGTTGAGGCAATATTGATACCCAACCACTGGATGTAATTCCAGTTTGACTTGAACTTTGTTGTAAACTCCCATATGGTTGTTCTTCGGGAGGGAACAATGAAAAGGCATACTGCCCTCCATATGGTGGCAATCCAGTACTTAAAGGGTAGATTGGCCTTTGAAGACACATTGGATCAATTTGTTGAGTTTCAACATAAGAAATACTAGATGATAATCCGGATGAAGAAATAGGAATCGACCATGTCATCGAAACAGTCCCTGGTTGGACTCCGGCTTGTTGTTGAAAACTTGCCGGGACAGATGTTATACCGGCGAACATCGTTGGAGTAGCAGCAGGAGGCTCTGCTGCTGCTTCGTCGGATGACACAGTCCTGGATGTCGACGGTTGTTCAGATATATCTAGTCTATCCAAAAGATTTTCTAGCGATTTTGATTGACTTTCTTCCACAATTGTGGATTACTCGATCAACTAAAAATCAAGGGGAAATATGTTTCCGAATTAAATGAATTTTAGATGCTTTGACACAACTTGTTTTTTCAATTTTTAAGAGTCGAGAAAAAAACAAAAGATGACTCTAGTCGCCTTCAATTTTTAGTGAGCTTGAAGTGACAAGTGCTCAGATGGACCTTTTCCTTTAAGGAGTTTGAAAAAGAACGAAAGAGACTACTCTGGAAGTCTAGACAGAGGGATTACCAAACCAATCACAAAACTGCAGAATACTTTTTACGGTACGGCAGTCAATCTTCCCGAATGTCGTGTTCAGTGCATTACGATCGATAGGGCGGCAAACACAACTTCCTATGGATAAAGGATATAGCCTATTGTGGTCTCCCAATATATACTTGACGGTACGTGGGAGCACAAGTCCGTACTGGCACTTGTCATCTCAAAGTGGAGGAATCACCCAACCAGCAATGAAAACAATAGTTACCAGGCTTTACGACGCCGGAATACGTCGCTAGCCTAGACTTCTACATGTTGTGCGTTAGGTTCCAAAGCATTTTTAGATTCATTAAATTTATTTTACAGTTGATCTTGCTTAAGAAATTTTCCTTTCAGGTTCACCGCGTGATGTAGATATACAATTCCTAAAATTCAGTCTAAGATGATAAACAATCGTTTAATCTTCTTTTTGCAATGAAAATCCTAGCTACTAAAGAAAGAGAGATGACATTCTTTCAACATAGAGCAGAGAGCACACACTATATGCACTGTCCTAAATCAAACCAACAAACAGTCTAAATGAAAATGCACATGCATGTATTTGTTTTCAGCCTTCTTAATGTGTGAATGATAAAAAGAAAGCTAAGCGCAAATCTGAATTATTTTTCGAAGCGACATTACTAACAAGCTTCTTTTCAAGACAAAATGAAGACAATAATGACACTTTGTGATTTGGAATTGAAAACTTGCTTTCGACACTTGAAAAACTACTAATTCAAATCAAATACAAGAGTAACATTGTAATCGACTATCAAGAACAATCAGATTCTCTTCTATGACTGAAAACGACACTTGCGACACTTCCAAATCAAGAAATGACAGTTCAATTATGCTACTTCTTTGTAAAAGAGAACTGAAAATGGCTCACAATACATAAAAACATTTACAGTTCTTTGCACAATGGAGGCAGAATAATGGCAAGGAAGGGGGTTTCCAACAGAGGTATACTGACTACAGACAGCAAAACTCCTGAATAGAGCTGAAAAGAGTGAAGAAAAACCAAAGTTTGGAGGCAAAATTAGCCTTCTCTGATCAGCGCACCTGTTACACAAGGATTCCAGTATGCATCCAACCTACAGCACACGGGAAGTACGATGCATACTAATATCCTTGAAGAGAGGATGTGATGGAACAGTGCGAGACTTTTGATCCAGTTCTTGATCACAGTTTGCAGCACAATTCAGGGATTTATGCCGAGAAAGTGATAATCAGTAAATAAATCACAGGGGTAAATCTAAGGAGGTTACTAGAGCCACCACAAGGGCAATTAGAGAGTTTGTAAATCAATTGTTTCGTTCATAAACAAAACTCAGAGATAGACTAAAGCAGCATTGATCTACTTTGCACTTGCATAGCAAATGTAGTTCGAAGGCTAGCTGCCTTGACTTCAGGCTCCGTCGGTAAGTTTATAAAGCAAAAAAATATAAACAAACAAACAATCTATTCGCTCCCCAGTGGAGTCGCCATTTTGTTATCGGGAAATCTAGTGTCTATGCAGAGCTGCTAGTCCCACTAAGGCTGGTAGCTACCTTAGAAACAAACAAACTAAAACCACTTTTGTTTTCCTTTATGGGAGATAGATAAGAGGGGAAAGAAGGAGACCAACCTCTGTCTTGCGCTTGGTTCCTTGCTTGATTCCTCTCCCTTCTAGTAGATCTTTGCCACTTGCTTCCTCATTTACCCAGCTTCAAAGAGTACCTGTAGAATCAAAGCAGCATAACACTATCCAAGAACAGAGATCCACTATCATAAAAAATATAGGACCAGATATATATTGACCACACAAATGCATATATCATCAATCATACAACAATGTGGAGGAAAACTCGAATAGATTTATTAATAATCAAGAATAGCAAAGAGGATTACAACCAATTGTTCTGACCCAGCGTCATCCTCTTAGCAAGAAAGCCCTTCTTCACCTCATGAAAAGCTTAGATCACCCAACACTATGATGTTACACCAAGAAACCAGCAACACTTCCTTACAAGATACAAAATTCCAGCCTCTGGATCTCTGGGATGAGGGATCCATATATAGATGTTTGCAAGGGGGGTGAGTCATCTTTTGAGATTTGATTAGTGTCCTCTCTCTGATAGTTCTTGATCCCACTTGGAGATTAATGATCTCTTACTCATCCTTGGGCGAATGCAGAGAGGCAAGTGTCACATGAGAGGTTTCTGGAAGATTCCATGATCTTCCACCTCACAGATTGACCTTGCCATTTGTCCACTCTCACCCATCGCACCCCATAGAAGGGCTTTTCAGTATGCATCGCACCTCCCGTGTGCATTTAGGTGGGATCCAGCGCACTTTGACCATGGAGTAGGTGAGATGGTCCAATTTTGACCAGTTCTGAGTAGTTTTTCATGGAGAACTTTTGGGAGATGATGTAATCAGCTGACCTTGTTATTTTAGGGGTTGGAACAACACTTTTAGGGACTTAAGAGCCCTTGGTTTATGGACATTTATGATTGGGGTTGCAGTGCCCAAAAATGTCTATAACACAGTTCCACTCTAGAATCCAAATTAGTTGTAGTAGTTCACATAGATTCTTACATTTTGATTTCACTCGCTGACATCCCAAACATCTAGCCGCATACTCTGCCACACCCTTCTTCATATTTGCTAGTGATAAAACTTCTTCATTGTTGTCAATGTCTTTTGGTATCCTGTGTGACCTGAATATGGTTTTGCATAGAACTATCACAAGATAGTCTTCTTGAGCTCATTGTCATTCGACACATATATCTTGTCCCTAAATATGACCAAACCATCTGTTGTAAGATGATATTCCACATCCTACTCACCTTTACCATGTTGTAACCTATACATAAGCTCCATGTACCTATCATCTTGTTGTCCTACCTATAAAATATGATCCTATAAATTTTTCCCATATGATCTCATCGTTGCTATATGATTTATCAGTGTCCTCTTGCTAAGAGAATTTGCAACCTTTTTCTCTTTCCCCTTGATGTACCAAATCTCAAAATTGAACTCACTAATTGTGACCAACCATCTATCTTACTTGGAATTCATATTCAATTGGTCAAAGATACCTCAATCCACTATGGTTTCTCATCAATACAAGCCTCCTGCCAAGAAGATAGTGCCTCCACATATTGAATGCATGGATGTTCGCTGCCAACTCAAGATCATGTGTTGGATAATTCAATTTTTGCTCATTCAGTTTCTGTGACTCATAGAATAGTACCTATCCTTCCTACATGAAGGCTCTACCAAGTCCTCTCTTCCAAGCATATGTACACAACACAAACTCTTTGTCTAGATTTGTAATCTTTAACACTAGACAATTTGTCAACAATTGCTTCAATTGCTCAAAACTTGCTGCACATTCCTTTGTCCATTGAAGTTTCTTACCTTGCCTCTATAGTGACATAATAGGATATGAAATGCGAGAGAAGTTCTTGATGAACCTCCTATAATAACCTGCTATCCCCATAAATGATCTTACCTTACCAAAATTTCTAGGAGCTTCGCACTCCATGATAACCCTTATCTTTTTTGTATCCACTGCTATGCCTTCCTTCGAAATAACATGTCCCAAGTAATGTACCTTTTTCTGGAAGAAACTACATTTACTGAGCTTAGCATACAACTGATTCCCTCTCAGCAGTCTCAAAACTGTTGCTAAATGCTCGACATGATCTTCCTCATTCTTAGAATATATCAAGATGTCATCAATGAACACAATAAAAAAACTTGTCTAGATAAGGACACAACACACTATTCATCAAGCACATAAAGGTAGTTGCAGCATTAGTCAAACAAAATAGAACTATAATAAACTCATAATTCCCATGCCTGGTCCAGAAAGTTGACTTGTAAATGTCCTCTTCCTTGATGTGTACCTGATGATATCTGGATATCAGATCGATCTTTGGGAAAGATGTTGCTCCCTTCAACTGATCAAACAAGTCATCAATCCTCGGCAACGGATACGTGTTCTTGATGGTCACCTTATTCATCTACCTGTAATCAATGCATAGCCTTAGAGTACCATCCTTCTTCTTCACAAACAACATTGATGCACCCCACGGTGACACACTTGGCCTAATGTATCACTTATCAATCATTTATTGCAACTGTAACTTCATATCTACTAACTCTAGAGTGCTCATCCTATAAGGTGCCTTAGATGTTGGTGTTTCCCCTGGTACCAACTAAATAGATAAGTCCACTTCTTTGTGAGGAAATAACTCTGAAATCTCTGTGGGAAATACATCCTGAAGCTACTGTAAAATCGGGTAGCTGCTTAATATCTCTAAATTCTCATCCTCCTTACATTTATCACTAGAAATATTCATTGTAGACAACACACGTGCTTTTCTGCAACTGAGCTTAGTTTGCATAGTTGTCACAATGATAACTGATGTTCCCTTCTTCTTACCCTATAAGGCTCTTTGTTCTCCATTTTCATCGAAGAACTCAATCACCTTATCATAACAATCCACCTTAGTCCTATGAATATACATCCAGTCCATACCCAAAAGCATACTATATGACCCCAATGGTAATACATTAAAATGTGTTGATGTAGGCATGCCATTTAACTCGAATGCACAAGCTCTTACCCAATGATGAACTCTCTTCTTTGTACTTGTATCCAACTGCACTAACCAATATTTTGCATGCACTTCTTTATTCAAACCACACTTATCCACCAAATGAGGGTTAACATAACTATAATTAGATCCAATGTCAATCAAAATAGAAACAACTTGATCATAAAGCTTATCGTCCATATCGATAATGGATGCTTGCTGATCTGCCTGCCTTTTATCCAATGTTGCATAGATACAAGGAATTCTCTGCCCAACATCCCCAACAATATGTGCCTCATGTGCATTTTAGATATCAGGCCTACCACCCTAATACTATGGGCAATCACTCTTGAGATGCTCCTTGCCACATATCCAACATTGCAATGGTCCCATACCATCACCTCTATTTTGTTTCCCTCTAGGTTGTGACCCATCTCCCTGCGTAACTATGTTGAACTTCTTATTAGGTGCAACATTTTCTTTCTCACTTGCATCCTGAGGCCTTGTTCTTTTTGGTTTCCATTTACCTTTATATTTGTCTTTCCATTTCAATCCATGCTTTGGTTTTGTCTTACACTTTGACTGCTCATAACAATGCTTCAATTTCCCAATAACTTCCTCAAGTGACCAAGGCTCATCATACTCAATCCGATATCTAAATGCTAATGGAAATCTAATGAAAAATATATGAACTTTGGCCTTTTCATCTTTAAGATATGGTACATACCTCAACAACTCTAGAAACTTAGTCACATACTCCTCATCTATCATTGATCCCATCTTTAGTTCATAAAATTCCTTAACTCTACTGTCGTAGTACCTTTCTAACAAGTATTTCGACCTGAAAATTCTCTTGAATTCATGCCAACTCAACTCTTCTGTCCCGATGTCTCTAATTTTCTTCACATCTTCCCACCATATGTTTTCCTTCCCTTTGAGGCGGAAGATAACTATTTTTCCCTTCATATTCTCTATTTATTCATGCAACTCAAACGATTTCTTCATCCCAAGTAGTCATGCCTCTAGATCCTCTAACTTCTTCAAATCCCCATCAAAGGTAGGTGACTTCACTTTCTTGAACTCATCTGGAAAATATCCCCTATCACGCCCCCTATATGGATGATAACGATGATGGTCATAGTGCTTGTCAGAACCAAAACTAGAATAGAACCCATGTCCATCATCTCTCCTATCCAGAGTATCCAAGAACTTTCCATCTATGATCGTGTCATCCCTATCTAACCCGTTCCCACCATAAGATCTACTGCCATATGCCCCGTTAGTTCTATCCTCCTTCCCATTTTTGATCTGAAGTGGTCCCTATCTCTACAATTCTGACAAACTCTGAAGGATTATTACATTAACTTCTACTTGTTTCTCCTGTGCCTGAATGATTCTGTCATTATTTGCTTTTCAACTTATTATTTCTTCCTTCAAACTTGTCAATGTGTCTTCTAAGTCATAAAAGTGCACAATGCATGTATAAACATAATGATATCAACATATAATCATCATTTCAACCATTATCCAATTACCAATGCATGACCATACCGACCACATACCATGACCGCATGCATGACAACTAGCACCATATCAATGTATGTATAACAACATATAAGCACTAACATGCATAACTAATCCATAAATGTAATGTTCCTAAACAAGAATTTAAGTGATAAACCAATTAAACAAATAGTGCAACAGTGGAAAATTAAAAACTTTTAGCAAACACCCATGAAACATTGTAATACTAGAATTGTTGAGCCATATATTATGAAATATGAGAGCATGAGTACAATATATAAATGGAGTAGTGCACCTGGGCTTGTCACAAGACAAGTTGGACCAAACCCAGGTGGTAGAATAGTTGGGAAGATGGATGTTCAACTACTACTCTACTATGCTCTGCGTTGTCTGAGTAAACTACTAATCTGCTGACTTCGGCTTATTGGAAAGTGCCCAAAAACTACCCAGAAAAATCTTCCCTTTTAGCCTTAGACTCGGACAAAACCCAGAAAAAAACCCAGAAGGGAATTTCTCTGATTTTGACTTTGGATTTTCAGCCTCTTGGGAGCTGCTCTCCAGCTATATCTGCTCACTTTCAACATGTTGGAAAGTGTCGAAAACTACCCAGAAAATTCTTCCTTTTTAGCCTTAGACTCCTTGGACAAAACCCAGAAAAACCTAGAAGGGAATTTCTCTGATTTTGACTTTCGATTTTCGGCCTCTTGGGTGGCTAAATCAACCTTTGCGTATTTATGGCTGCCCAGAAAACACGCAGTCCCTTCCTCTACGTGGTTGGATGATCTAGGAATCGCTGTTGGAAACTCCTGCAATCTCTATGGAACAACCTCCCTAGGGCAAGCACGGATGGTCCCCTAAAGTAGAGGTTGAATATTCCCTACGGAAGACTCGTGGCTAAACAATCGGTAGACTCGCTAAGCAACAGAGCGTACAAGAGTGAGCTTGTTTGTCAATATTCAGAATGAAAAATAAATGAGAGTTGATCTCTCTTTATAACTCCCTATGCCCCCTTAGCCTCATGTGGGCCCCTCCATCCACCCACTCGATTTTCCCTCCAAGCATATCGAATGGCTAATTCGAACTCCTATGTGTGTGGCCCCCACATTCCACTAGAAGCTAAATAAAGTCGATTTGGCCCCTAAGTCCCTAAGTCGAAAGTGTGGGGCCCTCTTCCTTAGTCAAAAATGTGAAAAATTGTATAGCAGCACCCTGTTACTAATGTGTTTGAGAAGGGACATGACAATAACTCACATACGCTCACGAAAAACACATCCAAAAACAACACCATAAACTTTCACATGGCGACACAACTGCAACCATGACCACCAACATGCATACAAAACAAGCACGCCAACCTGATCAACGTGAAGCCCCCCTTTCTCCACTCACTATCCTACCAGAAATGGGCATTAGAACCCTTGTGTCTATCACCAATAAGTAGAGCATCCTAACGATGTAAAAGTCTGCCCAAATCCTCATGAAGTTGCTCTACCGAATAGTCCATCTCGTGCACTACAAGATTAAACTCCTGAAGATGTAGTCCAATCCTGGTTAAATTGAACCCTCATCTACCCGAGCCTCCCCTGATCTCCTCATGTCGATCACCCTGCCACACCGATGAAGTCCCCACACCATCAATGAATCACTAAAACCAAATGGAAGATATGCATGACCCTTCCCTGTAGAAACCATCTCACCTCTACTAGTAGTTGAACTGCTCAACTTGTTATGCCAGAATCCCGTACCCATTACAGAAGGAACCTATCCTACTGACATCGTGACACTCTGGTCATGAATGACTTCCTTGGATGCTCGTACCAGAACCTCCTCTCCCATAACTCTCGGCCGTAATCTATGCGATGATCGAGGCTAGGCCAATCTTGCCAAAGTGACTCAACAATGTCTGCGCCTATCACTCCATGGCTAACCCAAATCCTAAGCAAAAATCTTCCTTTTCCTATAGTGAGGACTTTGGTGATCACCCATGTGTCCACCTATGAACGAGTTAGTTCGCTTATTATCCAAACCATGCTCACTGAGGAGTGGAGTATCCCACCAATCCATTGGATCCCTTGATCCAATAACCATACTAGAGGTCCACAAACCCAAATCCTCTTTGTCTGTCACTGTGATATGCTACTAGTTGTTGGGACCCTTTTATGCCCCGTCTCTGCCTCCTGTAGGTATCCAATAGGTAGGCATTGAGCATCAAGAACCCATGCCACAAATATCCAGTTGTTCTATGCCTGCCAAATCACACAGCAAGATCTACAATCCCAGCTCTTGATGATGTGCTCGGGTATTGCTAGAAGCCTAGGCATCATACTGCCAACAAGGACTATTGTCCTCCGCACCTCATGCTCCCCTAACGCCCCAAACTGTCCAACTGAAAAGGCATTATGTAACTCCCTCTCGGTCACCTCCCCAAGTGTGAACCTAAGGGTGGAACATATGTTACCTCGATGATCAACCATGCCATCCCTAAGTCTGTAACGGTCAACCTGTGCACCTACCAAGTGTCTCAATTGGAGAGTCTCCCCTCAGCCCATGACACGTGGTGTCTCATACAAGTGCCTAGGGTGATTCCCCCATGCCCTGCTGCCTGAATGGAGAGTGTCAAAGTGAAACAACCAAATTATCTACGATTGTAAGCAACACTGGAGGATGATGGGTGGGTAAGTCCCAAAGAGTATGATCAAGAGTCTGCTGAAATGCTCAAGAGTAATCCTACGAATGACCCTCTCTCCGCATCGAATCTACTGATAACTCCCTCGAGGCCCTACCTCCACTAAACATGGTGTCCCCAAATGCTCGACAATGTCCTCATCGATCCTAGGTGAGTTGCATCCAATGGTACACCTACTATCCCTGTCCATAGGTCTCCCTAGAGGCAAAGCTCCAATAGCTTGTTGCACTGCATCATGTGTCACTGCATACCACTAAGTACCACCGCACTCCATGAAATGCCAATGTATGCCACAACCTATCCCTGTACACCACTGGATACCCCCAACTACAGCTATACCATCATGTACTCTCCTATGTCTTGCCTATGTCACTACACTTGTCACTCCCCGCATGTCCTCAATGTGATGCGAGTCACTCCTCCTACAATGTAAATTGGCATGCTATGGTATACCACCATGTATCTCCATGCTCCTCTACAGACCACTGCTCCTCACTACATAACCCTGCACACCACTGGGTGTTATGGCCTAGAATTGGTCTATATGCATCAAGCCACATCCCTCTATATAACATTGAATGCTACGACCTGACTCTATGTGGTCTTGTGTACCACTGCCTATTATCATACCACCCTGTAACATATGGTATCCTGCATGTTCCAAAGTGTCTGCCACTCTAATAGTGACCCCACCATGACACACGTCATGTCCCCTCGTCCATCCTGGTAGACCTGAGCACCCTAACTCCACTCCTGCTAGGGGGGGTATCTCTATTGTGTCGATCATCTATGACCCCTAAGTCCTAAACCTCAATGGGAGAACATCGTCTCCATACAATATTTAATCTGGTGTCCTACCCATGCCATCTCCTCCTACCAACTCTTGCCAGAGTAAGCTAGTCACCCTGTGACTCCATGAGCCATCAATATGCCAAGACAACTCATGAAATTTGTTTGCTTGCCGATCAAACCATCCTGTCACTAGTGGTGACTGGGGCTCTGATGGAGATCTGAAAATGTGGGTGTGCTCGAGCGTCAAACCCATACATGGCTACTACCATCACCTACCAGCTCTATGATGTGTTGGAAAATCCCACCTGGATCCCAAAAATAGTCTTGCCCTTGAGTCCCTTTGGTAATCCATGGCCTTTGCTGACATGTGGCCATGGATGTATTCAACCGCCTAACCTACTCCATCGAGTACCATCTCAGTATCTCTCGCCATCCAATCCCAAAGGAGAGATCGAATGTGTAATCCTCTGTGGAAGGAACAAACCCTCCAAGCTGATGTGGTATCATGCTTAGCTCGGTCCTGCTAACCTGTCCACCCCCTCAGGTACATCTAGACAACTCAACCTCCCTCAATCATTGCATAAGGGTGGTTTGATAATGCTATAGACGTTGCCAATGGGCCCCTGAAGTGAACTGACCTGAAAACCCAACGCATGACCTCTATGTTGCCCCTCATCAATGGCTTGCCCAAGGGATGGGTGCACATCCTCCTCCCTCATGGGCTCGACATGAGCCTTCGACTACACCTCCATAGAAAACCCAATATGCATGATATGCTCACCAGTCAGCTGTAGGCGACTGTCGTTTGGCAAATCTATCATAGATCTGGAGGCCTCCGTACCTATTGGCGCCTCAACAACAATGGAGCTATCTTCCGGCACCTCACCAACCTGTGGTGCATTATTATCACCTGAGAAATCGATCACAACCCCGAATACCTCATCAATGGGTGTATGCTCAGCTATCTCTTTTCCAACCATGGCCCCTTCAACTACTCTTTCATCTTTTTTCTTAATACTTCTCATCATCCCTGCAAAATCCCAATGCATCTCCATTGGTTTGTGCATACCCCTTAGTTCATAGAATTCCCAAAAAGAGAGAGATGCTTAAATGCCATGACCCAATGATTGGTATGCCCTCCAGTTTTCCCCTAATAACTCCACATCAGTTTCAATCATGTCCAGATTCCCAACTGAGGAATGAATCAATTTCTTCCCCACATCAATCATCATTTGTTGTATCCTCACCACCTCATTCCAGGTGACCGCCATGTTATTTGATTCTAATATTTCCCACAAGATGAGCCAAGATTATGGCTCTGATACCACTATAATGTTCCTAAACAGGAATTTAAGTGATAAACCAATTAAACAAATAGTGCAACAATGGAAAATTAAAAACTTTTAGCAAACACCCATGAAACACTGTAATACTAGAACTGTTGAGCCATATATTATGAAATATGAGAGCATGAGTACAATATATAAATGTAGTGCACCTGGGCTTGTCACAAGGACAAGCTGGACCAAACCCAGGTGGTAGAATAGCTAGAAAGGTGGTTGTTCAGTTGTTTCTCTACTATGCTCTACATTGTCCGAGTAAACTAATGATCTGCTGACTTCGGCCTGCTGGAAAGTGCCCAAAACCTGCCTAGAAAATTCTACCCTTTTATCCTTAGACTCCTTGGACAAAACCCAGAAAAACCCAGAAGGGAATTTCATTGATTCTGACTTTGGATTTTTGGCCTCTTTGGAGCTGCTCTTTGACTATATCTGCTCACTTTCAACTTGCTGGAAACTTCCCACAAACTACCCAAAAGAATCTTCCCTTTTAACCTTAGAATCCTTGGACAAAACTTAGAAAAACCTAAAAGGGAATTTCTCTGGTTTTGACTTTGGATTTTCGGCCTCTTGGGTGGCTAAATCAACCTCTGCGTATTTCTAGCTACCCATAAAACACGCAGTCCCTTCCTCTGCATGGTTGAATGAGCTGGGAATCACTGCTATAAACTCCTACAATCTCTATGGAATAGCCTCCTTAGGGTAGGCATGGATGGTCCTCCAAAGTAGAGGTCGAATCTTCCCTGCGGAGGACTCGTGGCTAAACAGCTAGTAGACACGCTAAGCATCAGAGCGTACAAGAGTGAGTTTGTTTTGTTAAATATTCAGAATGAAAACAAAATGAGAGTTGATCTCTCTTTATAACTCCTTGGCCCCCCTTAGCCTCATATGGGCCCCTCCATCTACCCATCGATTTTCCCTCCAAGCATATCGAATGGCTAATTTGAACTCCTATATGTGTAGCCCCCACATTCCACTAGCAGCTAAATAAGTCGATTTGGTCCCTAAGTCCCTAAGTTGAAAGTGTGGGCCCCTCTTCCTTAGTCAATAATGTACAAAATTGTGTAGCAGCACCCTGTTACTAATGTGTTTGAGAAGGGACATGACAATAACTGACATACACTCACAAAAAACACATCCAAAAACAACACCATAAACTTTCACATGGCGACACCACTGCAACCATGACCACCACTATGCATACAAAACAAGCACATATACCACAAGCATAAAGAACACATATGCAACCGACATGTATGCATGACCAATACACCACCCATCCAGTCCAAGGGGTGAACCATGCTCTGATACCACTTTGTAACACCGTCCTCCCACATTTACCCACGTTAATCAGTTCGATGAGGTAAACATGTGATGAGAGGCTACTATGATGTGATTCAACTGCCCATGTATAGTTGAGGAAGTGGAACCGAGAAAATAAAATCATTCTAACCTTCCACACATGCTACAAAACCTTTAGGAACCAACCAACCCTTCTAGGTAACCAACCCCTGAGACAACTTGTTATTTCACTGATCTGGAACCTCAACCACTCCCATGAAAATCCATGCATGTGACTAAGGCGTTCTAGTTGCTCCCACGGCAAGGCATGCCAGCGACTGTGGAATTTTTTAGGCAGTTCTAAGCCAACGACCTCGGATTCTATGCCAATTTTCATGGCTAGGTCTCAGGCCACTACCCAGAAATTCATGAACTTTCAGAAATTATGAATAACAATAGAATAAGGCTACTAATACAATCACTGTTACATGCACTTGATATGACCCCTACTAACCATGACATGCATTTCGTCAAATGTGTCACAAATATGTAATCTATAGGTCATAACAACATATCTGAGCATAGGGGTCTCATACTTATCTGAGATTCATAAAGAAGCATTGTTTCCTTATCACAATAATTACATTATCATCTATTAGGTCGTATATTCATTGTACATTCATTTGAAATTAAAAAAATGATGATAACCATACATCAAGTCTGTCAAAAATCATACTCATAACCAGCATATAACCAATGAAAATAACAAGGATACAACATCCATAAAAATCACATATGAACTAGTACATTTACACATGAAATTCCAAGGAGAAGGAGCTCTTATTAATGAATGAATAAGCCAACCTGGTATGGGACTTCCATGAACCACCTGGCCATGCATTGGGCTGAACCAAATATTTCTTTTAGCCAATAACACTTGTGCCATATTCCAACCATGAATGTGGGACTCATAACAAAACCAACTAGGATTCCTTAGGCTTTACCATATATCCCACCAAGGGATTCCCAGGCCTGAACCCTGATGAATACAACCAGTATTTACCACAATCCCCACTGGATCACTAGACCCTAAATAAGCATGGATGCCTCCGGATCTCTCCACCTAAACTATGAGGAATTGTCTGTCTTAACCTCTCAGCTTTACAGTGTATCCCACCATCACCGGTCAAGGCATTCCTAGGTCTATGAGGTCACCAACCTCTAGTTTTTACCGTGTATTCCGCCATTACCAACCAAGGGATTTCTAGGCCCAATCAAGGGTATTCATGTTTGAGATTTACCGTGTATCCCATCCTAGGATTCCTAGGCTCAATCGAGGTGTTCACAACTAGGCTTTACCATGTATCCCATCTCAGGATTCCTATGCCCTGTGAATAATCCTGAGACCACCCCACTCAACTTTGAGTCCATACGGCAATCCAGCTCAACCAAATAAAAGAGAACCCATCACACCATGGTTATCTGACAATGGAAAGGCAAGGTTGAAGAACACTACCACACCTGGCAAAACCCATGCCAATGATAGCAAGAGAACCAAGAACACACATGCATGTACCATGCATGCCACATCAAACAAGGAAATCATACATGCAAATCGATACCTACAAGTAATCCCACTATAGTTGCTTGATTGTGATATTCCTTGCTTGATCTTTGCTTCCCTTTTCCCTCTTTGTCCTTCCTTTACTTTCCTTGATCCAATGCTAGAGTGCTCCAAGAATGCTCAGGTGTCTAGGAGTGAGAGAGATAGAGATTAGAGAGAGAAAGAGAGCTCCAAAACTGAATTGAAAAAAGGTACCAACTGATCCTCAAAATCATTTTTATTAATGAGGCCTCTATTTTCTTCATTTTCCATTATTTTCCTTCATTTTCCTCCTCACATGCAACTTGTGACCTTTCACCTTATTTTTATCCTAATTTCCATTCTTTTCATAAATAAAATTCCAATTAATGTCGCTTTTCCTTTGCAAAGTATTTGACTTTGCCAATCTCCTTAGCCATAATAAACCAAATGAATGCCCACACTAGGATGTTTTTCCCAACATTAAGCTTGGAATAAGTGTCCCATGACCTTGGTTATTATTTTTCCTTTATTAACTTTATGACATGGAATTTTGACCAAGTTTGTTACAAACATAGTTGTCATGACTCAAATAGAGGAGGAAAGATTGCTAAAGCTGCAAGAAACATTTACATGTGCACAAAACTCTACATGTAGTTCTCAGTACAATGAATATAGATTTTCATCTAGTCTTCTATTGCATGCAATATTTGGACATCTTAACTATGACAATATTTGCTTGTTAAAAAGAAATGGTTTTTCTGGATTTCCAACTATTTCGGGGAAAATGAAGCAATTTGATGCTTGTATCCTAGGAAAACATAGCAAGCAACCATTTCATGGTTTTGTTTCCAAAGCACGTAGAAGTATTTCATTGATTATTCTAATTTGTGTGGCCCTATGCATGTTCCTTCTATAAATGGAAATAAATATATGATGAATTTTATTAATGATTCCACCAAGATGTTTTGGGTATATTTGTTGAAAAGTACATTAGTCTTGGGGTATTCAGATAACACCAAAGCAAATCGTCTCTATGATGAGGTAAATATGAAGTTTATATTGTCTATAGATGTGATTTTTCTTGAATCTTCCAAGGCTGACAATATTGTTGAGTGAAATCTTAATCATTTGGACAGATTCAGCCATGTAAACACTTATCATGAATTCTACAATGAGATTCCATATCTTGAAAGGGGGGGTCCTATCCTAAATCAATCTATGGAATCTCCTTCTAAAGCACTCCCTTCCCCTCATGAAGTTCCAACCACTTCTTCAGATCAGGAATACCCTTTGAGTGATGTGAATAAGAGGATTGGAAGGATAAATTTTGATGTAGCCCCATATCAATTAATAGAGTATCTTGGACCATCTCAAAAAGGTTCTCTAAAATGGCTCATTAAAAAACTTGAAAATGGTCATCGTGATGAGGCTAGAAAGGCATAAACTAGAAGTTCCACTAGACAAAATGGAGGTGATGTAGATGATTCTAATTCAATTGATGATATGTATATTTCTTGTGATTGTGAAGTAAATTTTATACTAATTTTGGACTAACTTCATTGAAATAATTTGCTTCTCATGATGAATGGAAAGAAGCAATGTAGAAGGGGTATGATGCTTTCATAAAGAATGGAACATGGAAACTGGTGGACCCTCCATTTGGAACCAAACCAATTGGCTACAAGTGGGTCTTCAAGAACAAGTATAAATCAAATGGATCACTTGACAAGCACAAATCAAGGATTTTTGAAAATGTATTTTCATAGAAAGAAGGTGTCGATTATAAATAGGCCAATTCTCCCATAGCAAAATGGGGCACCATCCAAACTATATTTTCCTTTGCAGCTCAAAATGGATGGAAAGTCCATCAAATGGATGTAAAAACTATTTTCTTGAATGGATACTTGAAAGAAAATGTTTTTATGTCTCAACTATAAGGTTTTGTTGTGAAGGGACAAGAACAAAAAGTATGCAAACTCATCAAATCCTTGTATGGCCTAAAATAAGCATTGGGAGCCTGGTATGAAAAATTGGTTGAGCATCTTCTGAAATCAAATTTTAAATACTTTAACCTTGATGATGCAAATTTATTTAGATCATTTTTTGATAACAAGGAACAATTAAAATTATATTGCATCCATAAAGAAAGAATTGAATAAAGGATTTAAGATGGCATATTTGGAACAACTTCATTAATATTTAGGCATTGAAGTTACCCGACATCAAAGATATATATTCCTCTCTCAAAAGAGGTACATTGGAGAATTTTTGAAGAAGTTTGGAATAGGTATTGTAGTGACCTAACACTAAATTAAATACTTTTTCCACTCCAATGGAACAAAATTTGAAGCTCACATCTAAATAAGGAAATAAATTTGAGGATGCAACTAAGTAGAGATAACTTGTGGAAGCCTTACTTACCTCGCCACTACGAGACTAGATATTTCATTTGTTTTTGGAAACCTTTCCAGTTCTATGAAAAATACCTGTGAGGTACATTGTTCTACTACAAAAAAGAGTTTTGAAGTAATTGAAAGGAACTCAAGACTTTGGACTCACGTATTCACAAGTGGATGACTTCAGCTTGATTGGATATCTTGACTCATATTTTGATGGAGATCAGGAAAATGGAGTGTCTACTTCAGTCTATGTTATGATTCTTGGATCAAGAGTTATCTCCTGGAGGTCACACAAACAATCAGTTCCAATAGATTTTAAAATAGAGGTAGAATATGTGGTAGCCATAGAAGCAACCAAGGAGATTGTGTGGCTCGAGAAAATTCTTAAATATTTTTAGGAGAAACAAGTGAACTCTAATTCTTCTTATTAAAAATACTTCTACAATTAAATTGGCCAAGAATCACAAATTCCATGATTGAACCAAGCATATCAATACAAAATATCATTTGACTCAACATCATGTAGAGGTCAAGACTATTAATCTACAACATTATTCCACAAATGAGAAAATTGCAAACATCTTCACCAAAGAACTTGGAAGAGAAAAGTGTGAAAGATTAAAAATGATGCTTGAACTTACAAACATCCCTTTATATTAAGGGGG
This sequence comes from Pinus tabuliformis, assembly GCA_031772625.1. Lineage (NCBI taxonomy): Eukaryota > Viridiplantae > Streptophyta > Pinopsida > Pinales > Pinaceae > Pinus > Pinus tabuliformis. Next base: position 576,097,971 of record CM062808.1, read on the forward strand.
GGAGGGGGGAATGTTAGACACCTAATCCTGAGGGATTGGGAAAAATATGTAAATAGAGTAAATAGAGTAATTTGAGCAATTAGAAAATACCTTGGAATTTGGATCCCAAAGGTCACCACTCTAATGTATACAATGATGTTTATATTAATGTAAATACATATTAGGGAGTCTATTTTATGATTCCTTGGCCTGACAAGTCTAAATTGAGTCATCATTTTAATTTATTTGCACATTTAATCCATTTTCTTTCATCAAATTTAATAACATGATTGTTTTAGCTACAACAATGCTAAAAACCAATATCCTCACAACCTTTACTCTTTAAAAGGTCTTGTGATGTGAATATCATTTTTAACACCATTTAAATGAATAGAGTCCTTTTATTTTTCATATGCAAACCCAGTAGATAAAACCTTTTGTAGTCCTAATTATTTTCTTTTCTTTATGTGAATTAGATGTGTTTTACAAGTAAATCTACTATGTGAGATTTTTTTGGAATATTTGTTGGGATTTTCTCTCTAGAACTAACCCATTGTATTCATTTGAGGACAAAATAAGAATCTTCCATATATCAAGAGAAGAGTACCACCTTTATAAAAACACAAAGAACCTTTCTTCTTCCCCACAAGGTTTTATCTCATTACTTCTCATTTTCCCTTGATAGAAAAATTGGTCAACAAAATGTCTAGTAGGGAATTTGGCTAAATTTTAAAGAAATTGGAGTGGGGGTTGTAAAATAAGTAAAACTCCGCTATTCCAAGCTATTTTTGGGAAATTTTTTAGATCTTCAAAGGAGGAAAGATAAAACCAAATAAAAAACATAAAGAAAAACTAATTTACTTATCATTTTATCTCCTTGGAAAACCTAGAAAATTGTGTTACTAAAGTTTTTCCAATCTTAATTTATTTGTGAGATAACAATTTTTTGTAAAAATTATAAAAAAATGTGAAAAGGAAAATTTCGACAATTCCATATTTATGTAGAACTTGATTGGTGCATTAGATCACTAATCTAAAGGTTTCTATGTACCCATAATCATGAGTTGTATCCATGACCAATATTAAAATAAATAATAAGAATAAGAATAGAAAAAGAAAAGAACAAACAAAATCAGTTTCTAACAAAATTTCTTTCTACATGTGGTAAAAGTTAATCTTAGAGAACTATTGTATTAGCTTGACAAGCACAGAAAAAGGGGAAAATTTTATATTTCCATAAGTCCATATATTTTAGCCTAGAACTCATAATGAGGCATGGGTATAGTCATTGGAAATATAATATAAAGGGGATTAAGCATGGAGGATAAGAAATTCGGCAAGTTCATTTGTATTATTTATGGACTAGGTGAATAGTGATGCATACCTTAATTAATTAAAAAAAAATCAATTGAAATAATTTATAATAAATAATTGTTGCATGCACATTTTACAAAAATAGCAGTATAGGTAAAATACATCTCATTTGGAAATGAGTACTAGAGATATATAGGATGCACAAGATTCTCATAGCCATGGAGATGAAATTTGAGGGTTGAATATTAACATGGGAAATGCAGAATTAATCTAATGGATAGAGAAGTCAAGTGCAACTTGTAGTGTCAGTTAAGATAATAAAGAGATTATAAAAGGAAGTGCAAAGCTACAAAGTAGACAATTAAAGAACAATAAGGGATTAGGAGGAGTAGAATCAAATAAAACTTACTTGTTTCAGGTTTGAACAATTTGCAAAGGCAAGTTCATAAATATTCTAGCAAAAGGCATGCAATCAATGTAGGACATGTAATTGATCATAAATCCCAAGAAAAAAGGGATGAACATATAGGGTCTTGGAATTCAAGATGTGTGGGCATTAGCATTCACCAAGGCATTCAACTAGAAGAGCATGAGAAAATTCATAGAGTAAACCAAATATGTCCTTTGTTAGACATCAATGGAAAAGCTATGAGATGGATTTTTTTTACAAAAAGAGATTTGAAGTCACATGCCACCTCCATTTGACAAAGAACATAGAAAAGGTGAATTTTGTAGTGTTTTTGGGGCACAAGTGTACCAAAAAAAACCCCCTTAGCAGTGGATTATTACTTGCAAAGGATCACAGTCAAAAATAGTGTTGTTAGTGGATAGACTTAAATAAACACAAAATTGTAAATAATGGATACAATGCATACAAAAACATAAACTTAAACAAATAGGTGAATGAACATAACAATGATCAAATGGAGAAAACATATCAATAATATATTGGAAAAACTCCCTTTATTGATTGATGGTGGTAGAGGTTGAATACAATTAGAATACTAGAACACTTGAAGAGAATTCCTTGAGCTAGGGAGCTCAAAAATCCTCAGCAAGGATGTTTCTTTTCCTCAATCTCTTTGCAAGTTTCTCCTCTCTCTCAAAGAAGTGTGAAGACTCTCCAAAGGGTGGATTGCTCTTCACTCACTAATATGTTGGGTTTCTTAGAAGCAATTTGGCCAACATGCTAGTGCTCTTCACTTCCTTGGTTCAACAATGAAATGGTGGTTTTCTTACAAGAAATTTGGCCAGCATAACAATGTCTCTTCTTTTGGCTCTCCCATGGCCTGTTTATATAGATTTTTTTGAATCCCTCTTCCCTCTCTTGGTACATGTATGATAAAGACACATGAGTAGGACAAGAGGATTCCATTAAGGGCTACATTTCTCCAAGGTGACTCAAATTCAGTTGTACTAGGCTGACCTTGTATCAAGGAATCAGCTTTAAGTGTGCGGAGTGGTCCCGGATTGCTGACTCACCTTTTCTGTAACCATGTGGCTTTTTTGATGATATGTTGCATGCATGAATTTATTGAAGAAATATATGCACATACTTAACTAATTTCCTTTATAAACTTTGGACCTTAGGAGAACCTTTGATTTTTTGAATCTTTATAATGTATTCGGATAGAAAAATGTCCACCTATGCTGTTACACTAAAAAATGTCACCTTGACTACTTACAGTTAGTATGGCTCAAATCAACAGTCATGCTACCCTCTTAGGCAAGTCTCATGCCTCTGTTATCCATCTCAAACTCAAAGAAGAGAGAAAGTCTTGTAAAAACTATGTTTATCTCTGGGGTCGCGGGTTCTCTCTAGCCTTACATGCGGGGACGCTGACCATGTTCACAAAATCTGCGTCCATAGACGCTCTGTATGTTAAGGGACAGGTGCGTCCCTCTGTAAAAGGCAAAATGCGCGAGTTTTATCTTGAAAAAGTTACTTGTGGTTACTTCTAGAACATTCTAGAGGTCGGTTTGATGAAATGGATGCGCCTCCAGTTGGTTCATGTATCTCTATTAAGGGGGAACTTATCCCATCAATAAGGGAGCTATCCCACCGATAGAGGGGGATGATCCCATTGATAGTGGACCTGAATAACCTCTTTACAGCACTATAAATAAAGGCATTGAGCCAAAGGAGAGGAGGTTGGAGCTATACATTTTCTTTGGGTAAATGCTGCAGGATTTAGGTCTTCCATTAGAGCCTTTGTGAGGAGAGATTGTCTTCACTTGATTCTACTTGGGAGAGGGTGAGCTTTGTCAAAGTAGAGGAAAACCCTTGATGGACCCTGGGAGGAACTTGCACAACACCAAGGCCAGGTTGTAAGAGTTTCTTTGTTTCGTTATTAATACAAACTGGTTTATTTTTCTCAATAGCTTGTGTTAATGAGTTATTTCATGTGTTCCTTGGTCTGCATGTTGAATATATGTTTTATTATATGAAATGCAAGTGCTTGGTAATTGTTTGATTGTTTGTGGTTGCAGGAATTGACTTGAAGGAGGAGCTCATCCGGATCGTCAAGAACGGACTTCAACAACAGCGTTTTGGAATAAGGTAAGCCTAAACACTTGTAGTTTTCATGTTGTAAAAGGTGTATTTAGAGAAAGATCACTCCATTTTGTCTTGTTTGTCATTAGAATGTCTTAGACTTCTAGGAAGGTCAGTCGTGTCCGCACCCTTGACAGATTCCGTGTGACAAATTGGCGACTCCGCTGGGGAATCCATTAATGAGAGAGTCTTTTCCTTTATATGAACTTTGCTTTGAGAAAATCATTTTTATTTTCTGGTTTTTGACTGTGAGAATTAGTATTTGGGTGGCTTAGCTTTAGATTTAGTTGGCTTTAGTTTTTCTTCCTTTTTCCAGAAGGACGCAGTCTCTGTGTGCTGCACAGTGCGTCCTTGGACGCGCTGTTGTCGACTGCACAGTGCGGGGCCGCACCTGTGACAACGGGTGGCCTGCGTCTTCCTGTAAAAGTTAAGAAAATTCCATTTTTGCTTTAAATTACTTTTAGATTTTGTTTTTCCTTAGTGTTTTCTGCCCAGATCCTTTAGTACCCTGTCAAGAATTCTCACCTGAACTAGTTTTGTGAGCTTTGAGTGTTTTAGTGGTTTTCAACGAAGTTTAGACCTAGGGTTTGATTTTTTGAATAGGTTCTGTAGTAACTTTGAGCTTAGAAAGTTGTCCAGCCTTAGATATCTCTGGTTAGTCAACCTTCTTAGAAGTTGAGCCTGTCGTAAAGTCTCCTTGTGTGAGCAACTTGTCATTTGAGTTGTTTTGGGTCAAATTTCGCATTGCTTGTTTTTAAAGTATTGATTTCCATTTTCAAAAAGGACAAAAAGATTAGAATTTTGTTTTGACTAGTTTTTGGTTCTGCAATAAGCTAGTCCTTGATTTGATTGTGATCAAGTAAAACACCTTAGAAATAATCATTGTTAGTTTTGGCCTCGTTAAGATTGCTTAGAGTAAATTTGCTTTTAGTTTGCTTATGAGTGCATTTTCATAGATTTTAAGAGTTGTTAAGATTGATTTTTTGTTATATTAGATTTACTTGCTTTATTAAAAGAAAAATACAAAAACATCTTCTTAAAAAGTCTTGTTTCAAGTAGCTTTTTGTTTTCAAAAGAAGAAAAGAGTTTTTTCGTGCATGTAAAGAGAAGTTATGTTTTTATGCTTGGAAAAGAAAAACGAATTGTTTCTTTGATTGTCTTCAATTAAGAAGTTGCTTTTATAAAGATTGCATTCTCTCAACTTTTTAGTTAAGCAATTCATCGAAAAAGTAAAGTAGTGGATAAATCATTTTAGGTGCATTTTGTAGTGGTTTCGAGTCGAGTCAACACACCACTAGTTTCACTTCCATCACCTTTTGACTTAAGAAACAACCTTAAAAGTAACGCTTAAATTAAAATCAATCTAGTAATCTTTATTTTTCTAGGGCTCTGAAGCACCAACATAGCTTAGGCTAGGGTCTTGGAGTAGGTGAGTACTTAACTCTCCAAGACTACAAAACCAAACAGATAGTCTATCTTGAGTAGAACAAATCCAATTGTTTCAGTTACATTCTGGGAAAGCTCCTCTTAAAGGAGAAACACGAGCTCGTGTCCGAACCAGTGAGGGGATCATTCCTCCCTCGTTGGGAACGACGCCAGGCAGTACGTATTACAAACGGTAAACCTCGGATTAACCATTGTCGAGGAGCCAGGGGTCACTTATCGGTAAACCTTGGATTGTTGTCAAGGAGCCGGTAAGGGGATTGGAGCTTGCTACTCTGCCCTTGCGTGCTGTCGGAGTTTAGACTGTTCCCCCAGGTGTAATTGTTGTGATTGGTAACCTTAGTGGCCATAATATCTAGGATTCTACCCAAGGTGACGGTGGAGGGAAGGTCCCACTGTACCTGGAGCAGACGTCGGTTATACTCACTTGGATTTTCTGGGGGGTTCGCTTCACTTCGAGACGGTTAAAGTGGAGGAACTTGGTCCAGTCTATTCATTAAGCAGGTTGCCGGGGTAACTGTTCCACCCACTATTTCTGTACTGAATCCTGCGAGGTTGGGCCTAATCACCAACTAGCGCTTTTGGTCCGGAAGACTACTGTTTGTGTGTGGTTTGACGCTCTAGATTATTTAGGCGTGTGCTTCAAATTTGATTGGTTCTTTAGAAGACTTTAGGTGGTTTGATTTGAAATTTTTTACTTTGTTTTCGTGTGTTGTAGTTAAAATCTTTAATTGTGGCGGAATTACCGAGAACGTCCCGTCGCATTGCGGGCCAGTCTCCTGAAGTTGTTTCTGTGGCCGAATTGTTGAGAAGATCCCGTGAACTTAGGGGTTCACCTCCTCGAGACGACCCCAGTTATTTAGAGGGTTTAAAGGTCCTTGTAACTCCTAGTGGCAGTAGAGTAGGTTCACCTGAAGAAGGAGAATCTTCTTTGGTAGTCCATCCAGATTACCAAAGATTAGAAACAGGTTACAATCCCGAAGCTGTTACAGTTTCCGAGCTTGCTGGTAGTTTTTCATCTGCCAGTGAAACAGGCGAAGAACCTGAAATTTCCGAACCTGTTACTCCAACTCCTAGTGTTCCTGATTCACCAAGAATAGAAAGAATTATCACCGAAAATCTTCCTGTTGGATTAATTGCTATAGAAGAACTTGTTCCAGAGGAAGAAATAGGCGTTTCTGATTCTGAAGATCTAATTACCCTTGATCTAAGGGAGCGTGAATCCATCTTTTACAGTCCTCCTAGAAGTGAATCTTGGTACCTTGCATTAACCAATTTTTTAGACAACTCAGTAGGTTTTTCTACACCTCGTACTCCGGTTCCACCTAGAGGAATTCATTCTCCTGTAAATATGTCTGGTCAGTCATCTGTGTTTTCACAAAGTCCTGAATCATTTTTACATGGCGGTCCTTCTGTTCCTACTGGGTATCAATCACTTTCTGGTACCTTTGCGGGAGCATCTCCTCAACCCATTGATCATGGGTTATTAGTTGGAAACAGTGGTAATGTACCATTGAGTATAGGTGAAGTTTATATGATGTCAGGTTCAACTCCCATTAACCAACCTCAAGGTGGCCAATTACCGCCTGGGGGGCAACCTTCGTTAATGCCTGGGGGGCAACCTCAAGGTACTTCATTCGTGACTGGGGGGCAACCTCAAGGGTATCAACCCCAAGGGTATCAACCCCAGCCTCAATATGTACCCCAAAGTCAACCTCAGTATCAATATCAACCTCAAGGATGGCAACCTCAAGGATGGCAACCCCAAGGGTATCAACCCCAAGGGTATCAACCTCAAGGATACCAACCTCAAGGTCAAGGTCAACCCCAGTATTCGTATTTACCTCAAGGTTATCAACCTACGGGTCAATACCCTGGTCAAGGTTATCAACCACCTCAAGGGCAATCATATGGGACTACACCTTACAGTTATCAACCCTATCCTCAATACGGCTATGGATCTCAGTATCCTCAACCTGTTACGAGTCAATACCCTGGAATGTTAACATGGGATCCGTCACAGGGTCAACAGATGTCGCAACCAAGTATACAGTCGGTACCTCAAGCAGGACAACCTGCAGTTCCTGGTCCACCCCAGCAACCGCAACCTGTCCAGTCAAGTGTTCAGACCCCTGTAACTTCTGTAGTTACTCAGCCGCCAATTGCACCTAGTACTCCACCTCACACGGCTGCAGCAACTACCGCTTCATCTACCATGCTTACTTCTGGAGTATCGGCAGCTCCGGTTTCTACTGTCCCTGTAACCGCTCCTCAGACATCTGTACCGTTGTCTGGACCCACGGTTCAAACCACAGTCCAGATGCCTGCAGGCCAACCTGGTACAAGTACGGTTGTTACTACTCAACCTCAATTTGTTCAACCTCCGTACCAGGGACAGTATCAACCTGGGCAAGCTGCCCAACAACCGGTTTACCAGTATCAACCGTATCCTGGGTACACTTATCAACCACCTCAGCAACCCCAGTACGGTCCGGTTAATCCTGGTTTTCCAGGAGGATATAATATCCCAAATGCGACTCCTGTTCCTAGTTATCCTGGATATCCTCCTCCTGGGGCTGGTATTGTGACTCAGAGTTTTAGAGATCCTAACCGGCAGTTACCGTTTATTGCGACTTTAGATTTACCCGACTTGACGCGCCTAACGAACGATCCAATTCAATATCTTCCGTTCTGGCCGCCAATGCCAAATAAGTTGCCCAGCGATATACCCAAGTTCGAAGGTAAGTCTGGAGAGGATCCGTCTAATCACGTGATGACTTACCACCTCTGGTGTGCATCAAATTCCATCTCAGATGATTCTATCCGCTTACGTCTTTTCCAGCGTACACTCATTGGTCTCGCAGCCAAGTGGTACATTGAGTTACCACGGGCTTCTTTTTACAACTTTAGCCAGTTAGCTACTTCATTCTTAACTCATTTTCAGTTACCAGTCAGATACGATAATGGTACAGAATTATTAACTTCGCTAAAACAATCGACATCCACGTACATTTCTGATCACATCCATGAGTGGAGACGTCGAAGAAGATTAGTGAAAGTTTTTATCCCGGACCAAATTTTAGCTGAATGGTTTGTAAAATCATTATTACCAAGAATTACTGAAGATGTAGCTAAGGCCGGAGTAGTTACTGAGGAGCAAGTCATTGCTCAGGCACAATACCTTGACTTAGTTTACACTCAGTCGGGTACGTTACACGAGAAAATTCCGGATCTTCCAAAGTCAAACCAAATCGCTGCTGCTCCTTCGGGATCTCATGCCGCTGATGGTATGATCGGTATCGTGACTACGAAGAGTAAGAAGAAGTCTTCCAAGACCTCCAATACTCCAATTATCACTTTGCCTGATTCTCCGACAGGAGAGTCTTCTCCTCCTGAACTTACCGCCGACATTCACGCTGTAGAGTCATCTACGGCCAAATCCAAAAACGGTGGAAAGAAGAAAGGAAAGAAGAAGGCTAAAGCAGACAAGGCTCCAAAGGAGAAAACGGAAAAGTCGGAAACCAATGACGAAAAGCGCAAACCTCGTTATCCTTGTCTCATTTGTGAAGAAGATCATTTTACGAGAGACTGCCCTCATCGGGCCGAGGTAGTGAAAATAGTCAAAGGTTCTCCCACTCCTGCTGTGTTAAAGAATCCATTTCCCGAGCAGGAAAATAAGATGATAGGTTCTTCTTCGAATGCCAGTGAAGAACCCATTTTGATGATGTCTCATGTCAGGATTGCGACTCGATCGCAAGATTATGGTAGTAAGGCTCCTGTTGATGGTAAAGAAGCAGAATCTTCTCACTCTAACCCATCAACCTCAGCTCCTGGTTCCGATCCACTACAGATCGAAAAACCTAACCCAGACTTAGTGATTAAGCCGCCCGCCAAGGGTGTACTTCGAAGGTCTGCTTTCAATCCACATGCGAGAGCAGCCCAGAATTACAACATTGTTGAAGACTTAGCTGTTTCACCTTCAGCAATGTCGGCACTCGAAGTGCTGCAATCATGTCCAGCGCAACGAAAATTGCTTTTGTCGGCTATTGGAGCTGTCGATGTTCAGGACCCGAACCTAATGATCTTTGATCTAGAAAGTAGTACACCGCGTCTCCCCCATCAAATGGCTTTCCAAATTCCAGTGATAGTCAAAAACAGGCCTATTCATCGGACTGTGATTGATGAGGGAGCTTCTACGTGTATTATGTCGATTCAATGTTGGAGATCGCTTGGTTCTCCTTCGTTGAACCAATCCCCCACCATCCTTAAGGCCTTTGATGGCCGTGGGTTCCGTCCGTTTGGTATTCTACAAGAATTGCCTATAGGGGTCGAAGGTAAAACCGTTAGTCTGGATGTGGAAGTGGTTGATGCCCCTCTAGACTACAACCTTCTTTTGGGTCGAAGTTGGTCATATGCTATGACAGCGGTCGTTTCATCGGTCTTCAGAGTCATTAAGTTTCCACATAACGGTAAGATCGTGACTATTGATCAGCTGACATACTTTTCATCCGACCCAACCTCTTTAGAAACTATCCAGCATGTTGGTAAAACGACAATCCCTTATAGGGACATTGGTGTAGGTTTAGTTAAGGATTCCGGTTTACTGGGAACTTTTCCTCTCCCTCCACTCAATGCAGACCCTTCGTTCGCAACAATTCATATGATCACGTCAGAAAACATTATTTATGATGATCCTTGGTATGTTCCCTCTGACTCTGAGCTAGACTCACTCGGTGATGTTATGCCGTTGAGTCCGTATGAGATTGCTTATGAAGCTCTTATGTCTTTTACCGACTTTCATTCAACCGACCAAATGAATGTGGTCAGTGAAGAGTCACTTTTCACCTCACCCTTAGAACGGATAACGTTTCCCGAAGAAGTGTCATCTGACGAACAACTTCGCGAAATCCTAAGTGTAGATGATCTACCATGGGAAGATCTCCATCACAGATCTTCGTTTTTACCTAAGGATGATGCATTTGAAAATGATTTTTCATCTATCTTTACCGCTGAATATGTCAAAGACGCTCAGGATCCAACGAAACATTCTGATTCAGAGCTGAATTTAGGGAATATTTCTCGTACTATTCCCATTGATATTTCAGTGAAGCCCGGAATCGAGGAGAACATTCATATAGGTGCCGCATGTACTGAAGAAGAAATCCAAACTTACAAGGCCCTATTCCAAGAATTCCGCGACGTGTTTGCCTGGTCTTACGAGGAAATGCCGGGAATTGATCCTGCCATTGTTGTTCATGAAATCAAAACCTACCCGGATGCTAAACCCATTCGGCAACGGTTGCGTCAGATTCACCCTCGAAAAGCGGCTGCGATTAAAGCAGAAGTCGAAAAGCTGTTGAAAGCAGGTTTCATTTATCCGATCCCGTTAACGGATTGGGTATCGAATATTGTTCCCGTCAATAAAAAACAAGGAACAATAAGAATCTGTATCGATTATAGGGATATCAATCGAGCTTGTCCAAAAGACAACTATCCTACGCCTTATATCGATCAAATTATTGATGATTGTGCCGGAAGTGAGATGTTTTCCTTCATGGATGGTTTCTCAGGCTATAATCAAATCAATATTCTACCTGCCGATCAACCAAAAACGGCATTCATTTGTCCATGGGGGACATTTGCTTATTGCAAATTACCTTTTGGACTTAAGAATGCCGGAGCCACTTTTCAACGGGCGATGTCTTATGCATTTCATGACATCAAGCACATTGTGCAACCCTATCTCGATGATTTGCCTGCTCATTCTTTACAACGAGCTGATCACCTTGTCCACCTACGAGCAATCTTTATGAGGTGTAGGCATTATCGAATTCGGTTGAATCCCCACAAGTGTGTTTTCTGTATAGAAACAGGTCGATTGCTGGGATTTGTTGTTTCCAAAACCGGCATTCGCGTCGATCCCTCGAAAGTCGAGGCTATCATCCAATTGCCTCCTCCTTCGAGTTTGCGCCAACTCCAAAGTTTGCAAGGGAAAGCGAACTTTTTACGCCGATTCATCCCTAACTACGCCGAGGTCACTAAAGGTTTTACACGGTTGTTGAAACAGAACGCACAATTCTTTTGGGACGAGATTGCCCAACAATCTTTTGATGCACTGAAACACGCGTTGACCCATGCACCGTTATTGCATCCTCCCAACTACAACCAGGACTACTTCTTATACCTCGCAGCTTCGCATTCCACCATTGGAATGGTGTTAGTTCAAGAAGATGAATTCAAAGCAGAGCATGTGATATATTACCTTAGCAGAACCTTAAATCCAACTGAGTTAAAATATTCGCATGTGGAGAAATTGGCCCTGGCAGCCGTTCAAGCTGTCCAGCGTTTTCGTCACTACATTCTTCTCCGCAAAACTACTGTTATTTCGGATTGCAACCCTATGATTTATATCTTGACAAAACAACTGCTAGGGGGCAAGTACTCTAAATGGATCGTCATCCTGCAAGAGTTCGACTTGGAGTTTGAGAAGTCCAAGTCTAAGAAATCTTTAGTCTTTGCGGAATTGATGTGTGATTTCCCGAGTGCTGACACAGAGACTGTGGCAGAGGAGTCCATTGCGGACGAATCTTTGTTTCTTATTAGCACTGTAGATCCGTGGTATGGGGATATAATCATCTATCTCCAAACCCAAACCTTTCGGCCTGAAGCTTCCAAGGAAAACCGTCGAAAAATTCGGTTTCAATCCCAGCAATACAGAATTATTGGAGATACACTTTATCGCCTGGGGGCAGACTTAGTTTTTCGACGTTGTTTAACTCACGATGAGGCTGAGAGAGTTTTGAATGATTGTCACTCTGGAGCATGTGGCGGTCATATGTCTGGGTATGCCACAGCTCAGAAGGTGTTGCGCGCTGGCTATTTCTGGCCGTCTATGTTTAAAGATTGTATCCTTGCCGTCAGAAAATGCCACAACTGTCAAGTGTTTGATCGCAAGATGCGCGCTCCACCTGCTCCTCTCCACCCTATAATTGCCGCTGGTCCATTCGCCAAATGGGGCATTGACTTTATTACTTGTAACCCTCACTCGGCCGGGGGGCATGCGTATATCATCCTTGCGGTTGATTATTTTACTAAGTGGGCCGAGGCGATGCCTACATTCGACGCAAGCGGCAAGACAGCTGCACTTTTCGTATTCAATCATATCATAACTAGGTTTGGTGTCCCACAAGCAATCATTACTGACCATGGGAGCCATTTTCGAAATGTCATGATGACTGAGCTTACAAGCCAGCTTGGTTTGCGCCACGATAGCTCTACACCTTATTATCCGCAAGCCAACGGTTTGGTTGAGTCAATCAACAAAGTTCTAGTCATCATGATTCGACGGATCATTGGTATCCATCGAACGAATTGGCATAACATGTTATTTTCGGCGCTATGGGCATATCGAACTTCAGTGAAAAATTCAACAGGTTTCACCCCTTTCCAGCTAGTTTATGGCTTAGAAGCTGTGTTACCTATTGAATGCGAAATCCCATCACTTCAAATGGCTGTCGAATTACTTCCAGCTACTTCCGAAGAGGAGAAACGGTTGTTATACTTGGCTAAATTAGATGAGACTCGACGTGACGCTACTTTAGCTATCGAGACTCACGCGAAACGAATGAAAGCTCAGTACGATAAAAATGTAACCCCTCGAAGTTTTTCGGAAGGAGACCTAGTACTATTATATGATCAAGCTAACGATAAGCTAGGTGCTGGAAAATTCGTTCCCATGTGGCATGGGCCCTACATTGTAAAGCGAAAGCTAGCAAAAGGGGCTTATGAGTTAGTTGATTTTGATGGGGACTCTTTGGGCAAACCCAGAAATGGACTTTACCTAAAGAGGTATTATGCTTAAAATGATGGATGGAGAAATTTTTAGATAGGTTAGATTTCCTTTCTAGCTAGCAAGTGTGTTAGTTTAGTCAGTGTGCTTAGCTTAGCGAGTGTGGTTTTTCGTCATTATTCTGGCTTATCTTGGTTTTACTCTTGATATTGTAGATGTCGACGCCTCTCCAAACATACATTGGATTTGCTGATGGTGCTTGTCGTAGTACACGGAATATCTCTTCCGCAGCTTGGGTTATCTATTCGCCCTCTGACGAGTTAGTTTCTATGCATGGGGTAAGCCTCGGTCAAACAACGAATAACATTGCAGAATACAGTGCAGTGGTTGAATTATTATCCGAATCTATTTCATTTGGAATTCGACGTTTGATAGTGAGGTTAGATTCTGAACTTGTTGTATTACAGCTTAATAGAGTTTATGCCATTAGAAATCCTGTGTTATTAAGGTTGTTTTTGAGAGTGCGTCTCTTGGAACGTGAATTTGATTACATTGAATATCAACATATTCCAAGGTCTTTGAATACATTAGCAGATGCAATTGCTTCTCGAGTGTTGGACAGACATTTATAATAATCATGCAAGTAAATTTAAAGACATTTCATCATACATGTTAAACAAGATAAGCCGGTAATAGTGATATATAGATATAGATAGAAGTGTGTCCAAAATATATACATCGTCTTCGATCATAGGTTTAACACACCTTATGATCGGCAAAATGATAGTACAAAAAGTCAAAAATGTCACATGTGACTACAAAAGTGACTAGTCAATCACTGGTGGTGCTCTCTGTACGACACCACTGCGCGGGCTACCTTGCGCAAAAATCTCCTAAACGGTCCAGGGACCGCGACTACGAAGCGCTGAAGCCTGATAGGAATGTCGTCCATAGTAGTCTCAGGTATATCTGCCGTGAGACGCTCTAGATCATGCTCCAACTCAGCTAGTACTTCTGCTGTCGCGTCCTGTGGGGCCGGTGCCGGTGCAGCTGGATGTCGTCTGTCGTAAGGCCGGAGATTGGCTGGACGCTGTGGTCCAACATCTGCATTTTTAAAATTTTACTGTTACTTTGAGACGATATATATGAAAAATAAAAAATACATAATTAGAAAACTTGTGAAAATAAAAGTACCTCTGTCATCCCATTGTTCTCCCTGTGGAAGAACCATGTCCGGATCACCTCTGAAATCCATTCCGGCATATGGAAAGTCTTGTATCACAAAAAGCTGGCCCTCTAGCCAGTCAAAGTAACTGTCTGAGAATCGAACCACTGCAGCACCCTCGTCAGGATGCCGGGCCATCACCGCAACCCATCGAACAAGCTTTGGCTCCCGAGGACCCAAGTCATCAACAGTGAGTTGCTGAGGGATCAGCATAGGAACTCTCTCCAAGGCAAAGCTCACGACTATAGGCCCATATCCAAAAGTCTTTAGTCGTCCGTTCTTTGCCTTGGTCAGTTGGCTCTTCATATGAGCCGACACAGCTTCGCACCAGTTGAAGATGGTGCCTTGGTAACAGTCAACTGCCATCCGCATTTGGGATCCGGAGGCAATGTGCAAGGCGGCCGCGCCACAAATCCTGGTGACCGTAAATGCAATAACTCTAAGTTCCGCCAGAGCGATGTGCTTTATCTCCACGCCTTTTTTATGGCGAGTCCCTGGTCTGCACCACTCCTCGCGGAGATCATCAAGGGATTGGCCACCCGGCCTGGTCCCCGCAAGATTGAGTTGCTCACCTCTGTTTGGCAAGCCAGTGAGAAAGTATACATCCGAGGGCTCTATCTCGAGCTGGTGCCCTCCAATGTAAAAACATTGATCTTGAACGTTCCATCGCTCAACCAGCCATTCCAAAAATCTTACCTGGCCCCTCATGCCCGGTATGGTCCAATATTTGTACAATCCACATGTTCTTAAGGCATCCAGAGAGGGTTGGTGGTTAATCGCAGCTTCATCGTCCTCTACGTGCTCTCTCTCTCTCCAGTCTAACATGTTTTAGGTCCTGCACATCAAAAGAGTCAATTAGAAATTAATTTGAGAAATTTGGTGGTTTTTTGAGAGAGTTGGGGTTTTGAAATGCGCCCTTTCGGAAGACGCACCCCGGCTTTGTAGCACAGGGCGTCCGGACGCAGCTCGCCTGAAGGCGGACTGCGTCTCCCGACCTTTTTCCCGTGTGAGAAAAAGTCGGGGGACGCAGGTCACCCGAAGGGCACCTGCGTCCGCCGAGGGGCGCATTTTAAACCCAAAACCCCCCCAAAAAATGAAACAGAGACCAAAAACAAAAAACTAAACGGATAAAAATGAAGAGTGGGATGTGTAAAATACCTCGGTGAAGCGGCGTTCGATTCCGACGGTCAGATTTTCCGCAGCAACCACGGGAAGTTTCTTGTCAAAAGCTCCTTTTTCAACCTCAACAGTGAAACGGTAAAAATGACATGGTAAAAGGTCTTTTTATAGGTTTTTTGGATGAATTAGTTCATTTTTTACCATGAAAAGATGTTTTTGAATGTATTTTTGCCTATTTTAAACAGGTATGAGTAATGTGTCGCTTTTGTGCAGGACGAAGGGATTTCGAGGGAAATTGTAATTTTTCACAAACAAAATTTCAGAGTCATCTTTTAAGCCCTTTTCTGACTCCTAAAACATGAAAAGATCGCCGAGTGTTTCTTTTTCACTCGTTAAAACGGAATTAAAAGACGGTCCCCTTTTAGCTCTTTTCTGACCGCAAAATCAGGAAAAGATTGCCGGGTTTTTGTCGTTTCAAACTCGATAAGGAAATAAAACGACGTGTCCTTGATCGCTTTTTACTTTTCAGGTCAACGACACTATTATGAAAGTACTCCTTGGTCGCAAGATCAAGCGGTTCCCCCAGGTATTATTTTATACTTTTTCGGGCTTGAGGGACACAAATATACGAAAAAGTTCAACGTGGAGTCTCCTTTAGTTTTTTCAGACTCTCTAAAATTGAAAAACGCCGAGTTTCTCCTATACTGGGCTCGTTAAACTTTTACAGTAGAGGACCTGTTCAATTACAAACAGGAACGAACCACTCCTTCCTAGGGTTCGAATTTAAACTAGGTTGGACTCGTCCGAAGGATGAGCTTATAATCAAGCATATGTTATCCTCCTCAAGCTTGTTAAAAATAAAGAGGTACTTGCCAGAAATGGTGGGGGAAAAGAGAGAAGAATGAACCTGTTTGTCACCTTTTGTCTCAGAAGAAACTTTATTACCACTCTTGAACACGACACTTTTCATTCACCTGGGTTGGGAAATCTTTTACCTCACAGTTGACCAAATCACTTTGAAAATCTTTAACTGGGTTCAGGGGTTAACTTTGAGTTATTCGTCACCAAACCATCTGTCGTGTCGTTATGTGTTCAAGAGGTCTGCAAGCAAAACTTTCATCTGCAAAATACTTGTCATCCATTTGACCATCCCTGAGTCAGTCCTTACAGCAACATTTCTTCAACTTGAACAATGATTTCGTGTTGCGGGCTTGCCTGCAACGGGTCGCTTTCTATCGACATCGACACATTATCTAGAAAGATGACTTAGGAATCGACAGTACCTTGAAGTCTGCATGCATCAATGGCAGGTTTCTCGCCTTTGACGTCAGTTTACATCATTGACTTTCGATCAGAGGATTCCGTGAAGTGTTCGACATCAAAACATCTATTCACATTTCACGGGTTGTGCTTGGTACTTTGAGAACCATTGACATTACTGGTGGTTTCTCTCACGCTTGTTAACAGTTTACATCATTGACTGGTAATCAAGTGGTTTCTACCATGTTCGACATCGAATCATTTAATCACATGGCTAGAATCGTACCAATTCGGGAAGTAGAAGTGAAGACCCTGGATCTAGTTTCTACCATCCAGGCTGCGAGGAGTTTTGTATTCATTGTCTATGTAGACTAATCATAAACAGATGGCTGCGTCCATACTGTGTCTACAAAAGTCTATAAAAATGATGTACTGCAAGATCATTCCTGTATCAGAATAGTTAGTCCATTAGTTAAAGTTTTGAATCTGAGTATGGGAATGCCTACCTCAGTGATGATATAATCTTATCCATGTATTTTGTGTTGAAAATTGCAGGTTCCAACCAGGCCATCCACAAGGCAATCCTTGAAATGATAAAGCGCTTCACCCTTCCTAGAATTACAAAACCCTATTCTATTCCAGGCTTCGCACTTTAGGGGGCAATCTGTTACACTAAAAAATGTCACCTTGACTACTTACAGTTAGTATGGCTCAAATCAACAGTCATGCTACCCTCTTAGGCAAGTCTCATGCCTCTGTTATCCATCTCAAACTCAAAGAAGAGAGAAAGTCTTGTAAAAACTATGTTTATCTCTGGGGTCGCAGGTTCTCTCTAGCCTTACCTGCGGGGACGCTGACCATGTTCACAAAATCTGCGTCCATGGACGCTCTGTATGTTAAGGGACAGGTGCGTCCCTCTGTAAAAGGCAAAATGCGCGAGTTTTATCTTGAAAAAGTTACTTGTGGTTACTTCTAGAACATTCTAGAGGTCGGTTTGATGAAATGGATGCGCCTCCAGTTGGTTCATGTATCTCTATTAAGGGGGAACTTATCCCATCAATAAGGGAGCTATCCCACCCATAGAGGGGGATGATCCCATTGATAGTGGACCTGAATAACCTCTTTACAGCACTATAAATAAAGGCATTGAGCCAAAAGGAGAGGAGGTTGGAGCTATACATTTTCTTTGGGTAAATGCTGCAGGATTTAGGTCTTCCATTAGAGCCTTTGTGAGGAGAGATTGTCTTCACTTGATTCTACTTGGGAGAGGGTGAGCTTTGTCAAAGTAGAGGAAAACCCTTGATGGACCCTGGGAGGAACTTGCACAACACCAAGGCCAGGTTGTAAGAGTTTCTTTGTTTCGTTATTAATACAAACTGGTTTATTTTTCTCAATAGCTTGTGTTAATGAGTTATTTCATGTGTTCCTTGGTCTGCATGTTGAATATATGTTTTATTATATGAAATGCAAGTGCTTGGTAATTGTTTGATTGTTTGTGGTTGCAGGAATTGACTTGAAGGAGGAGCTCATCCGGATCGTCAAGAACGGACTTCAACAACAGCGTTTTGGAATAAGGTAAGCCTAAACACTTGTAGTTTTCATGTTGTAAAAGGTGTATTTAGAGAAAGATCACTCCATTTTGTCTTGTTTGTCATTAGAATGTCTTAGACTTCTAGGAAGGTCAGTCGTGTCCGCACCCTTGACAGATTCCGTGTGACATATGCATTCTGCTGGACACTTTCAATGTCTTCTGGATTGTACTAACAGGTTTGTGATTTTCTGGTGTTAACAGTTTCCCCCTGATGTATGATGTTAGGAGTAGACGTATAGCCAAAATACATCATGTTTTCATTTTCTTTGGAGAGTTTGATTATCTTTTCGAGAGAGAGGATAGCTTGTTTCGGAGATGAGTAGAGAAAAATCCTTGACTGAGTATAAATGATATCCATGCTCTAGTCGAAAAAATTCTATAATGGCGTGTTTTATACGAGGTAGGCATGTCCCATGCTCGTTATGATGGCTAATCAGAACTGATTACAATTGGACAACAACTGATTTGTGTCCAGTCAAATTTTTGGTTGTTGACCTACTGATAGTTGATGATGAACATTGTTGACACCCTCAGGGGCACTTTCTAGTCAAATAGGTGAAATATTATTTTCCTATGCATATCTTGGTGAAGCACTTTGGATGGGTGCTATGGTATGCACAGATATTTGGCAGTAGGTACCTCCCCCACCTCATAATATAAGCACTGTTGAATGAGGTGCTTAGTGAAGCGGGGGTCTTCGACTATGTGAACGAGCTGCAATAGTAACTAAGTATGGCACCACCTTGACATGAATGTTTTGAGTTGATGTCAAATGTCAAGGGAACCGATGACATCACTAGGAAATAATGGTTCCCAATGTGCCACCTGAGGATATCCCTATTAAGGGAGGGAGTATCCAAGGTACTACCTCTTTCCTGGAATACATTTGTTGAAGTCGATAGGAAAGGGGTGTCATCTGCCCGACATGGTGAGTTGGGAAATAGATATGAATAGATTATAATAATTTGGGTCAGATAGTTAGATAGTGAGGGCTATCGATATTGGAGGATATGGATAACTCTTCTGATATGAGAGCTCAAGATGCAAATGACGGCAGTCAAAACATGCTTTATGATGATCCTAGAGTTGGTAGGATTTTCTAGGATGGGATGTAAGTGATTTTTAACGGACGTAAAAAATGGGGGTGGTTTGTTGATGAGCTGTGACCAAAGGTGATTAGAGACTATAGGCGGGCAAGGGCTCTGGATTTTAAAAATCAAATGTGAAAGGGATTTTTTTTTTGAAAAAAAAAACTTTGTACATTTTCCAAAAGAATAGGGTTTGGTTTGGATGTATAGCCATGGAGACGGGTGCCCCATGATGATAGTAACCTGTGCGAAGGTGTAATGTATCTTCTGAGGGTGGGGGCCCTATTGGTTGGTCTTCGTGTTGAGTGGGTAGGTGAGTTGGTACAAATGGGCTATGTGATGCAGATGAATGATAGGCCAAATGTAGGACGCGGATGTGCATATGTTAGTATTTATGTGGGGAGCTGAGACGATGGTGGTGAATGAGTAAATGAATGTAGCATAATGAGGCTAAACTTTCATATATGTATGTGAGATGGTTCTTGGGCCGGAGTGAGTGGTCATGGCTCCTTTGTGTGAAGAAGGATTGACAATGATGAAGGGAGCCATTGGTGGGGGGGGGGGGGCGTTCTATCGACCGATGTGAATGATTATCATGTACAAGTGTGAGATGGTGATAAACATGGTTGAGATCTTGGACCTTATGGCATATTTTGGAGAAATGATGTTAAGATATGCAAATATTTTTAGGGGGAAGCCTACCATGCTGAGTGGACAATGATGCTTTCTCTTTTTCACTTATCAAGGCACTGATTGAAGCTAACCATGTGTGATATTCCTGCATTGGATACAACCAAAACCTAAAGTGAAAGCATCATTCAAGACATAAATATGTAATGAATGTTATGGACTTAGAGAGCTGGAGAAGTACCTAACATGTGTGGTAGGTCTAAAAAAATTACTTTTAGTGTTTACAGGAATGAAGGGTTCCATGATGAAGATGTTGTGGGATTGATCCTCACATCTCTTTTGGTTTTGTCAACAGAACAACTTAAACCTAGCTACAACACATAATTTCGACTAAAACTTCCATAATTTCAGCACTACTACAAATCTAAAATTTCATCCCTCCTGTAGCAACCCAAAAACTCACACATGTGGTAGAAAAGAGAGAAATTCAGCTTCTTCTTGCTTGATAAAAGTCTCCTTCTTTGTTATGGTTTTATCCTTCTCCTTATAGGTTTCTCTCTTCCTTTTATTCTCCAACTACTACATATTAAACTTGTTTGTGTTGTGATATAAATGAGGTTGAGTTGTTGCCTATATATAGTGGTAACTGGCTCCCTTTGATACCGACTTGGTGGAGGAGGCATAATTGAATCAATTTACATTAAAATATTTTTTATTTCTTGATATACAAATCCCAAGAAGGGTTTATTACATGATCACAATGACTAGGACTCAAGACATAAAGCCTATAAGCCTACAATGGAGGCTTTGACCTAGAAATAAAATAATAAAGCATGAAACCCATGCTAATAAATATTTTTTCTTTCATAATAAAATTTCTTTTTCTTTCTGTTGACAAATATATTACATCATGACTCAAATACAATTATGAAGATTGGCACTAGCTACATTCTTCAACACTCCCTCTTAGATACTTGATCAGAGTATATAACCGAGTGGGACTGAGGTGTGTTCCAAGCTTTAGCCACTCTGGGTACCATCAGGATTTAGCTCTAATGCCAACCCAGGGATCTAGGTGTGTATCCAAGGTCAGAGCTCCAAGACCAATGCTACCGTCCCTACTTCAGGATCTAGACATCATCATAGGCTGTCAGATGTCCTCCCAGGATTCTTGCTACCCCAAGATGCTCCATATCGCCTTATCAGCTAAACCAGATATATCCACCAATCCAAGAATGATTTAAGCATTCAACCTTCTTATGGAGAGATATGCACAAACATAACCCCAATTAGTAATAAACTTTCACTATATATAAATATTTAACACAAACCTTTAGGGTACTTAATCATTCTAATGCTACTTAGATTATCATCATATTAAACACATCTTGTTGGAAGTTTTCTTCTTTAACTTCTTTAATAGCACCAAAACCAGCCTTAACACTTCTCAACACAACTAAGCTTTTGTTTATGACTTCATTGATCAACCATCTATAGTGATTTTAGCTATTCTTTGATTTCATTCTTTCTTCAAGGTCTTTTACTATAGTTGACACAATATGCCCTCCCTCTTAAATGGGGAGATATACAAAAATTTATTTCTTCCAGCCACACAGGCTCTTTTATTTGTATCATCATATCATCGAAGAAACTTAAACATTCCAATGCTTAATTATTTTAGGAACATAATTATTGCTTATGGCAACAAGGCCATTTATACAACATTCTTGCAGCTTCCTTTATCTATCATCATCGTCATTATTATCAAATCATCTTTAATTATGAATATCCTCAACATATTGAAGATTATGTACCTGCAAATCTTAACCAACAAGTATAAAGAAGAACAAGTATATAGAAACATGAAATTAACTATATCAAAATCATATCATTATAAACGAAATATCAAAATAGTCAAGCTTTAGACATCAAATACCTAAACCTAGTCAAGTTCATAGTGAACAAGGTTAACATTTTTTACATAATAGATTTCACTAATTAAGTTAGCATTCTAGCATTTCATATCTATGGTGTCATTATTACTTTCTTATATCAATATCTCACAAATATTTTATTGTAAACCCTAGATACAAACATCAAACTCCAAAATTAGATATACAACAAAGTTTGACCAAGCTAGGGTTTCAATTATACAAAATCGCATACATCTAGTGATTTATTGCTATGGTCTCACATTAACTAGTACAAGAGTTTTGTTATAAACCCTAATTCACGAAACCTAAAAGTCAATGGTTTTATCATAGAGCCTAGATATCAGCAACAAACCCTAAACATCAAGAGAGTAGGATTTCATCATATGTTCAAACCCTAAGAGGACTAGGGTTTCATCATTATTGTTAACATACCCTAAGCAACAAAAGGTTAGGGTTTACAGTGAACCCTAAGATTAGACTTCTATAAAAATGAAAAAAATGACAAGAGATAGTATGATAAGGGTAGATTCAATCTAGCGATTAATCACCCTAACAAGAATCATTATTATTCAAAACCCTAGACATACGAGAGTTAGTAATATAAAGAAAATTTCAAATGAGAAATGATCATACCTTTTCTATGAATAAAACCTTGCGACAAATCTTGTATTCGAAGACATACCTTGAGTTGATCTTCAATAAACCTTGTAGAACATCATTTTATTTGAAGGGCTTCCTTTGTAATAAATCTTCTTTCGAGATTCAAGTATTTCCTTTGAAGTTTCCTCCATATCCTTAGTGTATTCTACAAACTTTCCTATTAAGGAAAATACAAATAAAGGATTATGAATATGCAATACAAACAAATCTCGATATGAGGAAGAAATCAAAAATGAAATATGAAACAAGAACAATATACTTATCTTTTGATAAAATGGTGAAGGATCCCTCTTAATCCAATATTTCTGATGGATACCTACAACTTATCAAAAACAATTCAATAATTTCTAACAAGACATATTATATTTATGAACTCTAGAAATCAAAACATAAAAGAAAACTTTTCAAAACTTAAAAGGGTAATCTAGAAGGATATGCAAGGAAATACTTAATAGCATGAGTCTTTGACTTCGAATTCTTTAGTCTTTTTCTTCTTGGGTGGAGCTTCTTCAATAATTGTTGCATGTTCCCTTTCTCTTTTCATGTTCTTGTTCCTAGGATTTTCAAGACATTGATTCTTATAATGCCCCATCTTATGACAATGATAACATTATACTTTAGATAGGTGAATCTTCTTCTTTGTCCCTTTCAACTTCTTATTTCCTCCTTTTTTCTTGTAGTGAGCAGAATATGCATTTGAAGTGTTGTCCTCATCTTCTTCCTCTTATTACTTGTTAAGAAGACGCAGACTTCTTCTTGATTGCATGCATTCCACATTTATTCAAATGATGGTGTCTCTTTCCAACTACTATTGCCTGATGTAAAGGAGCTCCATGATTGTGGTAGACCTAGTAGAGAAACAATCACAAGTTCTTTATCTAGTATGATTTCATCAATAACTTGGATCTCACCTTTTATTCAGGAGATTCTTACAAAATATGAAGATATATTGTCATCCTTTATCATATTTATTGTTATTGATAATAAATAGTTTGGATAGAGCTTCATACATCCCTTTTGCAATTTCTATATTGGAAATATAGGGGATTAGGTTGTCTTTTACTCCATCTACAGTTAGATCCATAACTAAGGTGTCTATCTCCTTATATTTTTCCTTTCTTGCATCATTTGTGGGCTCCTTCAACTTTCCTTGAACAAAATCCAACACTTTGAGTTTTACAAGGATGAGATTCATCCTCTTCTTCCATGCTTTATAGTTGGTGACCCTTTCTAGCTTACTTTGTGTCTCCATTAAAGTTTCCATATATTTTTCTAGATGTAGATTCTCCCCTTTAATAAGAATTTTACTTATGATATTGTCTTAAAACCTTTCTTTGATCCTTCCTTCTTTCAATAGATCTTCAAGTTGCCTTTTTCTTTCCTCCTTCACCTTAGCTCTGATACCATGTTAGAAAATTAGAAAGGCAGAAAGATTTTCTTATGTTGACAATTACTTGTGATATTCTTGTATTTTTATTAACTTTTTTTAGGTTCTTATTTTATCTTCTTCTCATCAAGAAATCATCAAATCAAAACATCAACATCATGACACTAGAAGTAGGCACACAACCAGGTCTAAAACCCCTATGAAGGGGAAAACCCAGTCAAACTCTTCCACCAATAGATTTAAATCAAATTGAAACAATCCAAGACATTAGACCAAACCCAAAGAATTCTCTCACTCCACCAAGTCATCCTTCCAAGATGATTAACCAAACTTTAGTAGTCTCTTCCAGTCAAATAACTTCAACCCATCTACAACACAAAATTTCAGCCCTCTAGCTTCTATAATTTTGGCCCTACTGTAGATATGAAATTTTGTCCCTCCTGCAACGACCCAGAAACTCGCACGTGTAGCAGAAAAGAGATAAATTTGACTTCTTATTGCTTGAAAAAAGTCTCCTTCTTCTTTGCTAGGGTTTTCTCCTTCTCCTTAGATATTTCTCTCTTCCTTTTCTTCTCCAACTACTGCAAATTGAACTTGTCTGTGTTGTGCTACAAATGAGGTCGAGTTGTTGCTTTCTTTCGCTCCCTTTGAGGCTGAATTGTCCTTAATGAGGCCAACTTGGTGGAGGAGGCCTAATTGACTCAATTTATATTAAAATAAATTTTCTTTCTTGATATAGAAATCCCAAGAATGGTCTATTACATGATCACAATGACTAGGACTCAAGACACAAAGCCTATATGCCTACAATGGAGGCTTTGACCTAGAAGTAAAATAATAAAGCATGAAACCGATGCTAATAAATATTTTTTCTTTCATAATAACATTTATTTTTCTTTCTTTTGACAAATATATTACATCATGACTTAGATACAATTACGAAGACCGACACTAGTTACATTCTTCAATGGTGGTTGATCTATATTTCTACATGGCAATTGCTTCACACACTATCCCAAGAAAATAACTTCACAACATATTTGTTAACCTTATACTATTGAAAAACGAATATGAATATTATACTATTAATAAAGGTAGTTATTATAATATTAAGAGTATATCTAATAGCTTATAAGTTAAATATATCAGGAATTTATGATTTAATCAGACTAATAGCTTATAAGTTAAATATATCAAGAGCTTAGCTTATAAGTTAAATATATCAGGAATTTATCATTTAATCAGACTCTTACTCAATTAGGAATGTTTTTGTTTACATAAATTCATTTTCCTTAGTTAATTTTGAGCTTCCCACCGATATATTTTGTATTTTTATTGCAATGAATAGGATAGACATATATCTCTCTGGGATCAATCGAAGGATAAACTGTTTCTCGCGGTGAATTCTGTTTTCAATTCTGTTTTCAAGACATCACGGAAAGGAACAAGATCTTCTCTACCTAGAATATACTCTTTGAATACCTAGGTGTCAGAAAAGAAAAAAACAAACTCTTGAACACATGGTGTCAGAAAATTAAAAAACGATAGATCCAGTAAGAAACAAGATCTTTTCTACCTAGAGTGTACTCTTGAATACCTTGGTTTCTGATAAATTTAAAAACGATCTCTTGAATACGTTGGTGTCAGAGAAAGGTAAAAGAAAAGTTGGCCGAATTTCAACAACTTTGAGGTTTGAATTGAGTGAATCTCATCTTTTAGGTTTGACCAATTTCTCAAACCTCATAATCTCATATTACACATCTATCCTTAATTTTCCAAGTCCATGATAACAATTTTTATATTCATTGATTAATATTAATTTCTTACTATTTTATTATATTCATTTTAAAATTAATATATATATAAATCAACTTAATAGCAAATCGTATATAAACCTTATCAAAAAATTGAACTAACTAAACCCAATCATTATGATCAAACCTGAACCATGTAACAAATTATTTTGACACTAGACCTCTCAACTGTACGAATATATGCCATTGAAAAGTGGAGAAACTCTACGATTTATGCACGAGAGAAAATACTTTGTTGTCTAAGGGCCCTGGTTACTTCAAATATTTTGAGTTTCCAAAACTCAAATAATATTGACTTGTTAGCTGGACTAATTAAGTTATAACAGGTTGCAAAGTATTAGAGTTGTCTTTTTTAACGTTTTTTATGAGTTAAGTATGTTGAGTTGTAAGTTTAAATAAAGATTTATATTTGTCTAATTATAGTAATTATCCTTTATCTTACTCTAAGCTTACTCTAAGCTTTTTCCATTACTATATAATAGAGGTCTTCTACGTTTAAAAAAATACTCTTTCATGATATCAAAGCAAGTGATTCTTACCCTGCCTATTCTGATTCGTACCCTGCCTATTCTGCTTTTTTGCCTTTTTTATTTTGGAGTTTTGTATTTTTTTTAATGATCTGATCTAGTTTGTGTTAGTGAGTTCTCGAAATTTCTTTTGAGATCTATAGATCTGTGTAAGAAATGATAATTTAGGTTTATCAGATCTGAATGGGATTATTTTGTGATCGTGTGTGCTCATATCAAATCCGAGTTTGATCATATCTGGGACATCTTGAGCAATTCGAACTTTTAGATAGTGGTTTATCAGGGTTATGGGCGCACCTCTGGCACCCTCGACTTTCCTCGATTGCTTTGATGGGGGAGTCAATCTTGATCTGATCGGCTTCTGCTGAGATCGAATTAGTCTGATCCCATTGTGCTATCAGGCCAATCATTGGATCGTTTGTCGCTATGAGAGGCAACCCCAAATGATCTGCTCGATCTTCTCCGCTAGCAGACACATTCAGAAGCCACCTCACGTCCCCGATCGAGTTGTCCAGTACGAAGTTCATTTTTCTGAATGCCGCAGCCAATGATTCTGCCTTTTACTGATATTCAAAGGGTTAGAGAGTCGTGGCAGAATATTGTATCTCATGGCATTGTGAAGGTTCACTGCATTAGCACTGCTCGGACTCCCTATATCAAGAGAGGCGACAGAACATTCAAGTTCGCAGATCCGTCTCCTGAGTATTGCCCGCTTGATGAATTGGTGGGAGAAATAGTGCTTGCCACACGTATTCCTGAAAATGCAGAGGTTGAAGCTAATTGTATTGAGGATGGTGCAGGCCTAGAAATTATGGTTCCCAAGCATCATGTTTTATTTGAAGAACGAGAAGTCTGAGTATTCCTTCGCCATCCGTTGGGCACTAACAAGTTGTTGCTGACTTAAAATTGGGAGTTGGAGAGTTTTCCAAGAGGGAGTGATGGTTCCTTGCCAAACAAAGATTGGAATTGAGATATGGAGATCGTGAACAGTATTTTTTGTGATTCCACTCGTTGAGTTGGCCGCCGGAGCGTACACACTCTGATTTAGGGCGGAGCCATATTAGACTTGGAGGTCATAATTTGACAGTGGCAATTATTGGATGTCGATGCCATGTAAGCAACTGAGGACGCAGATGAATTGGTGTTAGACATTGTTGCAGGGGATTAATGCGTGCGTCTGCGCTCCCGGGCTTATAATTTGCGTCGTTCGGGCCAGTCTATATACATCGTTCACCTGCTGATCGGTGTTAGTGGGCCGCGTAAGTGTGTAAGTGGTGCCGCCGGAGCGTACACACTCTGATTTAGGGCGGAGCCATATTAGACTTGGAGGTCATAATTTGACAGTGGCAATTATTGGATGTCGATGCCATGTAAGTAACTGAGGACGCAGATGAATTGGTGTTAGACATTGTTGCAGGGGATTAATGCGTGCGTCTGCGCTCCCGGGCTTATAATTTGCGTCGTTCGGGCCAGTCTATATACATCGTTCACCTGCTGATCGGTGTTACGTGGGCCGCGTAAGTGTATAAGTGGTGCAATTTCAAGCGAGTGTGTTTTTTGTTTTGTCTTTTCCTCCAACCGACAATGTTCGTCTTTTGACTGGTTTTTCTTCAAGCGAGCCAGTTCAGGCTCTTTGGGCTTGACGTGTTTTTTCTGGCTGGTTGTGTCGTCATTGTAAAGCATTTGTCATCAAGGGTTTTTTAAGTTTTTGAAGTTTTGAAGATTTAAAACAAAAATAAGGGGTAAAATCCTATGAAAATATGTGTTTCATCTACATCTTTGGATGAAGCATAACTTTGTGCCCACATCAATTTTTTTTTTTACAATTCACTCTTCCTTGGTTATGAAATACTAATTGAGGGCTAGTGGTGGAATTTTTAAAGTGGATTGATCTTATTTGTCTCTTGATTGGAAGGGTAAAATATCTGTTATCTTTAACTTTGTTTTTGGGTAAAATATCTTTTGTTGTCATTCTTAACTTTGTCTTTGTGGCTAGTGGAAACACATTTTTCAACTTGATCTTTTCAAGATGGGCAAAAGATTGCAAGAGCTCCGTGAGAAGAAGGCAATAGATGAACTTCGTAAAGAGACCCTTTAGTTACAGTCAGTTGTAGCTGTTCTGCAAGCAAAGAATCCAACTCTTCAGAAAATGTTGCGGACTTCCATAGTTGATAAAACCCAAAAAGTTGATCATCTAGATTCAACCATGGGAAAACATTTCCAAATGCTTGTAGATGAATTTCAAGAGAAGATTGATCTCCTTGATGACTTGTAGGAGGATTTTTGGCTCAAAAATTGAAAATTTGAAGAAGCTGTTGGAAGAGCAAACTAATCAGGGTTTTATGGAAATTGATTGTTTAAAAGAAACAATGATCGAGCAATATAATGATTTGAAAGAAGATTATGATGCCTTGTCTCAACAACTAATTGAGAAGGATGAGGTCATTCAAAAGCTGCAAGAGTCTAAGCAACAACTTGAATTGGAAGTTAGTCGTCTTCAGAATTTTGAGATGGAGACAATTGATGTTAAGGTGCCAAGCTCTCCTTCTTCCACACTTGATGATGTTGATTGTCAGAAGATTGATGCTGATGATCATGACGCATCACATACCTTTGTCACACCCAGTTTTGAAAAGCATACTACTGGTATTGGATCTCGATTGCTGAGTAAAATGGGATATACTGGAGGTGGACTTGGGAAGAATGGGCAAGGAATTATTGTTCCTATTAACCCTGTAGTGCACACATCAAGAGTAGGTCTTGGATACAATCATATTGTTGCCTCATCACCTACATCCAACTGTGATGTGCTTGCAAAAAATGCTTATGTTGATTGTCATAAAAAAATGGCTAACATGACTCCAAATGTCATTCAAGATGAAAATGTTGTGGCACCCAAATTTGAGTCTGCAAAAGAAAATATTGAGGCATCTCCACATCCACAACAAAGGAAATCATCCAGGCCCCATCATTCTTGGTCAATTAGTAGTCCAAGATTTAGATTAATTCAAAAGAGACGTGAGAGAATGAATTGTGGACTAGTGCCAACCATTACGATCGACTATGGATAGAACGATGAATGGGTGTGGTGTCATTTGAACCAACGCTTGAAGAATTCATATCATTGTATTGCATCAATTGTACATTGTTGATTGTCGTTATTCCCTTAGTTGTGTTTCAGGGAGGGAAATTTGTCGACAATGAAGACCACTAATTCTTGCTCCTTCCGCAATTGTGTTTTAGGGGGGGCAGTTAGATGGTGACAAATAATGTTGTCATCTTTTGTGTTTGATCAGTGTGATGGTGATAGTGTTCAAACAACTTCAAGAGTGTCGTTGTACAACATTTGCAATACTTACATGCCTCATTGTTTGTTTGTTGGTTGATGGCGTTGCTTTTGTTTGAAGCCTTTGTCCTGGTTCTTTACTGACATCTAGTTTCTTTGAAGCATTTTTGGGAGAAGTTGACAGTGTTTGCCGCCCTTGTGCCTTTGCAACAATCCTACTTCAGAGATCGACTGACCTCATTGAGGTTTCATGGCTCTCATTTTCAACATTTTGATACTTCAACATTTCATAATTCTTGATTGGAGCAGGCCTATGTTCTTGTCATTGAATGGATCGTTATGAGACCTACAATTTCAACTCCATGATAATTTGAGCACTGGCATCTCTCTCTTTTAGGGGGGAGTTTTTTCCTACGGTTTTTTTCTTTCTTTCTCTGCTTATGAGAGTTTGTGCATGGGTACCTAAACAAACCTCGTTGTCGAGACCCATTCTTTATTTTCTTTCTTCTTTAGTTACTCCCTATGTTTCGCTTAAGGGCGACTGTTAGAGTTGTCACATCTCATTTACCTATGAGCTAAGTATGGTGAGTTGTAAGCTCACATAGGGACTTTCATCTATCTAGTTGTCGTAGTTATCCTTATTCGACACTAGGCCTCCTCCATTGCTATATAATGAAGGTCTTCTATGTACATTAACACAACAATGTGAGTAAAAAATTACTCTTTCACAAAGATTGATGTACCGCTGAATGGTTGTAAAGAAAATTTTTGAATGTTTTATGGCCACTAAAACAATGATGTGGAAGCATGAAACAACTTGTCGGTGAATGTGAAGATGCATCAACTATTTTTATTCTTTGATAATTTTCCAAGGACAATGTATGGAAAATAAAGATACAACACTCTTCGCCGAATTAGGAGATTGCGGGTCATGCTTCACTTTTTGCCAAAGGATCTAGTTGCATATTATCGCAAGAAAATTATTGATGGCCTTATTACCTTTCAAACTAGTAGGGGCCCTAAAAGGATCTCCTTAAGGGAAAAATACGTAAGACACCCTACATTTTACAAACTTTCACCAAAGGGAGGAGACCCGATATATGGAGAGTCACTTATGAAGGATGAATCAACAAATGGATGTGAAGTGACCTTAATGATTCTTTTCCTAGAAGAGGTAAAAAATGGAGCATGTTTTCTCATTAAGAAATGTACAAGGCGTTCTAGGAGAAATAGGTGAAGATTTGAGGGCTAGGAGGAGGGGATATGAATTGTAAAGGACTTTCCCAATCCCTAAAATCCTTATTGAACTTGGTATCCCAAGTGGTTCTTGAAGTCTTGACCTTTCCAAGGTATGGGACCACATGGGACCAAGTGGACCCAACCTAGGTTAAGGGGAGGGTTTCTATTAACCAATGATGATCTTAACCTAGACAAGGAAGGGGAAATGATCAAAACAAGAATTTATGCTTAAAGGTGTCAAATTGATCCTATGAGGTACTAGCCTAGGGAACATCAGAGAAAAGTTTTATCTTAGATCTATGGCTTGGGCTATCTCACAATCCCACTGTCGGAATTTCTTCAAATTTGGAGGAGACCTTGAGGACACACCAACACAGTAGAGGCTAGGAGATCAAACATTTTTTATGGCTACTTTGTCGGGAAAATGATGCCCTAGGTGACCCAACTTGACTAGACCTAGAAGAGAAGGGGAAAAGGTGAAGAAAAATGTTCTTTGAGTGATCACCTATTGGTAGACCAGTGCCTAATCCCTTGGCGAGAATGGAGTCTAGGAGAATGATGAGAAAGGACTTCATTTCCCAGTCAAGGAGGCCTTAAGGACTACTTCTCTTGGCCTTTAGGGAAAGAAGAAGTGACCTCAAATCTTTTATACTTCACTTTGCAAAAAGGGATGGTTTATCGAGCTTAATTCAATGGTAGAATTATCCCTAGGAGATTTCATTCAACATACATGGCCCATACATTTAGAGATGCTATATAGAAACAATAATTCCACAATTTCGCAATTATGCAATGCAACAATTAGCCCTAGTATAGCAAAAATACCATTCAATGCATATGAAAAAGTAAAACAAGAATAGGATTAAATGTGTGTACTTATATCCAAGAAAACATATTCAACCATCAACAATTTGACAATAAAGAAGCTCCATGATAAGATACTCCAATCCAAACATCAAAATTCATCCATGCTCCAATTCATCCTCCAAGAAAAAGTGTGAAATTTGCAAGAGAGAAGAATGATCCAATCCAAAGTGATGATACAAATGAATTCTTTTCTCTCCTATTTATACATATTAGGAGTTCGAATTACATAATTTGAGCCTACATTATCCCATCAACAAAAATAATGTGCAAATAATTATCTATTAGTGACAAGCCCACCAAACTAGTAACCTTATGGGTCTCCAAGTAAGTCAAAGATGCTTGTAGACCATCTATAAGGGCTCAGATGATGGTGTAAATGATGCCACATCATGATACAAGTCTGGGTCATCTGCTAAGTGCATGGTACAACTATGGGGTTGGTTGGGCAAAGGTGAACCAGGTGCATCTTCCTCATCCAATAGGTGAATCTCGAACAATCTTTGAACATCTTTGGGGATCCATGGTGGCTCTCAACACACACCCTACATGTGCCAATGTATCGCTATAGAAATTTAAGATCCCATATAGGGAGACCAAACCCAAGATGGAGACCACCTGCAATCCTGCATAAGATACAATGCGTCTCCTAGCTTTTCAATACAAAAAATCATCAAGGAAATCGAGAAAAAGAACTTACAAACCATGGACAACATGTGCGGACTTCATAATGCCATGCCCTTCCATAATGGGCTTTGGCATGTGCTAATGTCTCTGTGATCCAACTGGGGTTAACCAAGTATCCCATTAGGTGGTTTCTACTCCTAAAGGGGATAACATGTCCAAGGGACATCCTTTGAAAGGTGGTGGCAAGTGATAAAGAGACGAATGGAATAGGGAATGAAAAGGGGCAGCCCTAGGCCACATGCCGGGGTACATGGGTAGCTATTAAAATGGAAGCCGACACTTAGGAGGGAGCAATTGTGGTACATAAGGTGCCCCGACCTTGATTTTTCCACCCTTCTTTATATTTCTTTTACCTTTTATGATTTTTATTTAATTAATTGCTCAGGGATCAAGGGGTAAGAACATGATGTGTGAGATATAGTAGTGAATACCCCCTTTTAAGGTAGGGCGGTTCATTACCCACCAGGGGTTGGGACAATCATGGGTTCCTATATGATGAAGGAGGCTCATAGAGCTTGTAGGAACCAGGGTGATGACCATAATGATGGGGTAGAGCTCATGTATTCACCTTTTCCCACGTGCTAAATGTGTTTCTCCCGACCATCTTTTGCATTTTTTGGTACATTTTCCTTTTGAATGCTGCCAATTATGCTTTTACTTTCTTTTTCAACAGCATCAACTTCCAAGGCATTATTCTAGGCCCAACCCAAGGTGTGGGAAACGAGAAGGGAAAACTAACCCTATGTGGATCCAGTAGAGGAATGTAGACCTAGGTGGGAGAAATGATGAATGGGGTTATAATGAGTGGAAAGGGGGCAATCTATGTGGATGAGGGAGTGGGAACATGCAACCAAAATCTAGGTTTCCCATGAAGTTCCATCCCTAAATCCAAAGGGTCAGTAAAAGAGATACCACAGGAATAGAATCTAAGGTTAACATCCAAAAAAGGGTCTAGGGGACAAGAGCACAGAACTAGCCCATTCTTTTCGCTGATTCCCCCATTAATCCATGCCTATAAGTGTTCATGATAAGTAAAGTACAATACTCAATTACCAAATAAAAAGACATACCTTTAGGTTCAGGAGGCGTATCTTCAAACATATGATCATGGCAGATGGGTGAGGGACCACATGACTCGCTCAGGTGGCGAAGAAATGACACAACGAGCTAGTTGATGGTTGCAATGGGTTGCTGACTACTGGTTGAAGAACATCTTGGAGAGAAATTTTCTCCTAGGGATATCACCCAAAAAATGGTGGGTAACATCTAACTCCAACTGGGATGTGATCTCTTGAAGAAGTGGATGAAGCTACTCGAACGAGAGGTCATGAGAACTCCAACAATCTCTTGGTTACCGTAGACCTACTACATGCACATAATAATGACTAAACCCATGGGGAAACTTGTTTTTATGGTTTTTATGATCATCCATGCTTAGTGTCAGGCCATAAAATTAATAGAAAAATAAAATATGCAAGCTTTAATCTCAATGTAGCTAATCTATTATGAGAAATATTAAATGATGCTATTTCTAATGCAAAAATCAGCATGCAATGCATCCTACTCAACATGCATATAGTAAGCGCAATACTAAGAGTAATCATAAACCCAGTGCAACCAACATGTCATCATGTCATTAGACATATGTCTACCAGTATGATTAACTCATTAAACAAAACCAAAAGCGAATGTGGACACAATCACATGGAGGGTGAAGTGGGTGGGACGTGGGAAAAGATGATCTCCATTTGATGTAAAGGGAAGCCCTAAGAGAAGGAGAATAGGTCAATCTAGAAGTGCAGGGCTTTCCATCTAAGTACACAATGATGGAATGAAAGATCACTCTTTTGAACTCCCTATCACAATTATTTCTTATAATGTTATGCTTTGTAGATGCCACAAGGTCGTGATGTGAGGGGAACAAAGGGTGAGGGACATGAGGAGTGCAACAAATAGGTCGCCCATGGTGATGGTCACAATGAGGAGGGGAGGTCACAGAGTGATCGTAATCTTGAAGATGAGTCAAAGGGGATAAAGTATATTTAATAAAGGCTTCTTCCTTGATAGCATATTCAAAAGGGGGAAAAGGGGCATGGTCACTCGAGGTCATAACCAAAGGGATGAGGGACTCACTTGAGGAAGACTCAAGATGATGAACAAGAGGAAAAGACAAAGGGAAGGGTGAAGTTTCATAGTCAATGGGTTTTCCTTCCTCAAAATCATAATCTAAAGGCTCAAGTGATTTGAATATATAATCATAAGGTGGGTAGGTAGGAGCCTCATTGCTTTCCTCATTATAATCATCAAAGTTCTGGTTTTCATTAAGAGGAGAATCAATTACTTCCAA
Organism: Pinus tabuliformis; assembly: GCA_031772625.1. NCBI lineage: Eukaryota > Viridiplantae > Streptophyta > Pinopsida > Pinales > Pinaceae > Pinus > Pinus tabuliformis. The sequence continues at coordinate 576,132,708 of CM062808.1, forward strand.
CTATCCCTCTTCATGCAAGGGAAAATAATGATTCTTCTTCCCAAGGGTATTGATCGATATGTCATCACAAGTAATGCCCGGATAAAGGGAAAATCAATCTCAGCCTCATCTTCTTTGTCGGTATCATAAATGGGAGCATAATCAAATTGAGGCCCAACAACTTCCCATTTCTCCTTTTCAATGTGGAAATAATATTCAATGTCATCTTCCAAGGGGCTAATGGGATCATCTTTCTCAAGGTTCTGAAAAGAGGAAACATCGTGAGTAATATCCTTAAGAAAGGTAAGGTTGGTCTCAATTTCATTTTCCATAAACGCATCCTTCTCAACACCTATGCTTTCTTGTTCACTATGTGGACCTAATGAGGAATCATCTTCCTACTCATCACTAAGATCCTAAAGGTTATCTCGAACTTCTTCATCTTGAGTAATGAGATCTTCCCTTAAGAGGGCTTCCTCTAGGCTTTCACAAGCAACTTCATTAGATTGGAATTTGGGTCCCTTATACTCTATGAATTTGTTGAGCAACTTGATAAACGATGAAATGCTTTCAGGCGCACATGAGTCGAGCCAACGTCGATGCCTGTATTCAATAGAAAAAATAAATAATTCCATGAGGTTGTCTATATGGACCACATTAACTTCGGAAGCATGCTTCATAAGTTTTTCTATGTGGTCCATTGTTATGGATGGATCACCCTTGAATTGTGGCAAATTTTGTAGAAACTTCCAATCCAAGCCATTTGGGTATCTTGGAACCCATGTGATATCCAAAGCAAGAAACCACTCATGAAGATTTTTATAATTCATTCATATTTATGTATTGATATCATAAGATTCATTAGGGTGAATTAAAATTGCTTTAACAAATGCTTGCTTCACCCTACAAGCATCAACTTTGAAGTTAAATGAAAAACTAGGGCTTCGTTCTTCCAATGTAATCACCAATAATGATATGTCAATATGTCATACGGGGAACAAAACACATGTCTCGTGTCCCTGACAACGACGCCAAAATTTTACCACTCAAACTAGCAGGGGGTCTAAAAGGGACTCCTTAAGGGACAACTACTAGATCAAGGACAACAATGGAGATTTAACCCACTGTCACCTCAACCAAGACTCCCTACTTTTTATGGACTTTCACTAAATGGAGGAAACCTAGTATATGGAGATTCACTTGTGAAGGATGAATCAAAAAATGGATGTGAAGTGACCTTAATGATTCTTTTCTTAGAAGGAGGTCAAGAATGGATCTTGCTTGCTCTTTAAGCAAGGTACAAGGCTTTCTAAGAGAAAAAGGTGAGGATTTAAGGGATAGGTTGAGGGGATATGACTTGTAAAGGAGTTTCCTAATCCCTAAAATCCGTATTGAACTTGGTATCCCAAGTGGTTCTTGAAGACTTGACTTTTCAAAGGTATGGGACTACACAAAATGAAGTGGACCCAGCCTAGTTTAAGGGGAGGGATTCTAGCAACCAATGATGATCTTATCCCAGAAAAGGAAGGGGAAATTATCAAAACAATAATTCCCACTTAAAGATGTCAAATTGATCCTATGAGGTGCTAGCTTATGGAACACCAGGGAAAAGTTTGATCTCAGAGCTAGGGCTTGGGATATCTCACAATCCCACCATCAGAATTGCTTCAAATATGGAGGAGACCTTGAGGACACACTAACGTAGTAGAAGCTAGGAGATAAAACTTTTTTATGGTTATTTTGTTGGGGAAATGATGCCCTAGGTGACCCAACTTGATTAGACCTAGAAGAGAAGGGGAAAAGGTGAATAAAAATGTTCTTTGAGTGATAACCTATTAGTATACCAGTGCCTAATTCCTTGGGGAGAATGGGGTTTAGGAGAATTATGAGAAAGGAATTCGTTTCTTGGTTAAGGAGACCTTAAGGACTACTTCACTTGGCCTTTTGGGAAAGAAGAAGTGACCTCAAAGTTTTTATACTTTGCTTTGCAAAAAGAATGGCTTATCAAGATAAATTCAATGGTAGAATTATCCCTAGGAGATTTCATCCAACATACATGGCCCGTACATTGGGAAATTCTATATAGAAACAATAATTCTAGAATTTCACAATTATGCAATGCAACAATTACCCCTACTATAGCGAAAATCCCATTCAATGCATATGAAAAAGTAAAACAAGAATGTAATTAAATGTGTGTACTTACATGTAAGAGAACATATGCAACCATCAATAATTTGACAGTAAAGAAACTCCAAGATAAGATACTCCAATCCAAACATCAAAATTCATCCATGCTCCAATTCATCCTCCAAGAAAAAGTGTGAAATTCTCAAGAGAGAAGAATGATACAATCCAAAGTGATGATACAAATGAATTCATGTCTGTCCTATTTATACACTCATCAAGAGTTCAAATTACTTAATTTGAGCTTACATTAGCCCATCAACTAAAATAATGCGAAAATAACTATCTATTGGTGACAAGCCCACCAAACTAGCTCATAAATAAAATAATAAGCCTCCCAAGAGGTTGAACATTCAATAATGCATGTTGTTGGGCTCTCTAAGAGGCCTGATGAAGCCCATACGTGCCAAAATGATGAGTTGGACTTCCAAAGTTCATGGACAGGGAGTTGGTCCCTTGTCCTCCACATAATAAACATGCGGTGCTCACAATGGCTCTGAGGGCACACAAGTAACCTCATGGGTCTCCAAGTAAGTTGAAGATGTCTGTAGACCATCTGTAAGAGCTTAGATGAGGGTGTAAATGATGCCACATCAGCATACAAGTCCCTGGTCATTTGCCAAGTGCATGGCACAACTGTGGGGCTGGATGGGGAAAGGTGAACTAGGTGCATTTTCCTCAGCGAGTAGGTGAATATCAAGAAATCTCTGAACATATCTAGGGATCCATGGAGAGATGTCTATTGTTGTGGAGGCCCATGGCTCTCAACACACACCCTAGATGTGAAAATGTATCCCTCTAGAGGGTTAGGACCTTATATAGGGAGTCCAAACCCGAGTTGGAGACCACCCGTAGTCTTGCATAAGATCCAATGTGTCCTGTAATCTTCTAGTACAACAAGTCATCAAGGAAATCAAGTAAAAGAGTTTACAAACCATGGACAATAGGTGGGGACTTCATAATGTACTGCCCTTCCATAATGGGCTTTGGCATGTGCTAATGTCTCCAAGCTCCAAATGGGGTTAACCAAGTATCCCATTAGGTAGTTTCTACTCCTAAAGGGGATAATATGTCCAATGTACATCCTTTAAAAGGTGGTGGCATGTGATAAAGAGATGAATGGAGTAGGGAATGAAAGGGGCCAACTTGGGCCACATGCTGGGGTACAAGGGTAGCTAGGAAAATGGAAGCCCACACTTGGGTACATATTGTAAAGGAGGGAGAAATCATGGTACATGAGGTTCCCCGGCCTTGATTTTTCCAGCCTTTTTTATATGCCTTTTTCTTTTTTATGATTTTTCTTTAATTAACTGCTCAGGGCTCAAGGGGTAAGAGCATGATGAGTGAGACATAGCAATGGATAACCCTTTCTAAGGTAGGGTGATTCATTTCCCACCAGGGGTTGGGGCAATCATGGGTTCTTATATGATGAAGGAGGCTCATAGAACATGTAGGAACCAGGGTGATGGCCATAATGATGGGGTAGAGCTCATGTATTGGATTTTTCCCATGTGGTAAATGTGTTTTTCCCAACCATATTTTGCATTTTGTGGTACATTTTCCTGTTGAATGTGGCCAATTATGTTTTTACTTTTCTTTTTAGTTGCATCAACCTCTAGGGCATTTTCTGAGCTTGACCCAAAGTGTGGGCAAGGGGAGGGAAAATCCAACCCTATGTGGACCCAACAGAGGAATGTGGACCCAGGTGGGAGAAATGATGAATGTGGTTATAATGAGCGGAAAGGGGAAAATATATGTGGATGAGGGAGCGGGACCATGCAACCAAAATCAACGTTTCCCATGAAGTACCATCCCTAAATCCAAAGGATGAGTAAAAGAGATCCCATGGGACTATAATCCAAGGTTAACATCCAAAAATGGGTCTACGGGACAAGAGCACAAACCTAGCCCATTATTTTCACTGATTCCTCCCATTAATCCATGCCCAGAAGTGCCCATGATAAGTAAACTACAATACTCAATTACAAAATGTGAAGGCATACCTTTAGGTTTGGGAGGCCCACCTTCAAACACACGATCATGGTAAATGGGTGAGGAACCACATGGTTAGCTCAGGTGGCAGAGAAATGGCACAATGATCTAGTTGGTGGCTACAATGAGTTGTTGGCTATTGACTGAAGACCATCTTGGATATAAATTTTCTATTAGGGATATCACTCAAAAAATGGTGGGTAATAAGCCTCAATGACACAAACTATTGGACAAAATAAATTACTTTGGCTACACATGGACACATTGCAAAATAGAATGAATTTGGTAAATTTTTGAGACAATCTTATATGTTAGTCTTAACAGACAATCCACATATTTTCATTATTATTTTTGAGAAGTCCATATTCCTTTTTCAAAGACTCTGAGATTAGCTTGTGATACAAGCATGTTTCAAGATATTGGATTTTAAGGGACATATTTTTCTCTACATCATTACTGGAAATCTTGCATATCACATATAGAAAGACCTTTCTAGGAAGTCCCACTATTTTCGTCAACTAAATCTCTGTTTCAATCATTTAACTTTGAATAATAAAATGAGAGAGAATGAGAGAAATGGGCAGAAACTATAGGGGGGAAAGAAACAAGGAAAGAAATTATAGGGTGGGAGAGATTTTTTGTTTTAGCAATCTACAAGCCCAATATAAGTGAGATGTGTAGGCATAATGTAAGGAAGTATGTTAACATTATATATATATATATATATATATATGGGATGTTTAGACAAAATATAAAATATCCAAAGAAATATATATAGAAAAAAAACAAAATTAAATTAGATTTCGGCTTTTATATATTGTCCTTCTATTTTGTACTAGAAAATCATTGAATGTGGGTACAACTAATCTACTACAGTGATTCATGTCTTAAACATTCACAAAACATTAGAATAAGAATAGAATTTAATTTTTTCACTGGAAAAGAACACATGTAACAACCTCAATCTCTAGGGTTTGTTTTGATCACCCGCAACAATTCTAAAAATTAGGATTTTTAACCAATTCGAGCGTTGTGGGGATTTTAATAGACACATCATCCATAACTGCAAGCAACACACTTCCACTTGATAAAACTCTAGCGAGCCTTGCAATATCCATTAGTGACGTAATTAAAGGATTGCCTAAAGTATAGAAACTGAGGTTAGAGTAAAGGCCCAATTCAACTCTAACTCTCCTCTTTGTTATACACAACAATAATCCATGAGTTTCTTATTGAGTGGGTCTATGTTGAATGATGTGCAAGGTCACATGGTTTCATATCATAATGGTGAGCCCCTGTAGTTTCATATTTTAATCAGTCTCTTCTATATATAGAGAGAGAAAGAGAGATTAAAATAATAAAAAGGGATATCTCTCTCTCTCTCTCTCTCTCTCTCTCTCTCTCTCTCTCTCTCTCTCTCTCTCTCTAGATGATAAAGTGGAAGTATTAATTAATGGAACATTTCAATGTATATAGAAAAAGTGTTAATAAAAACAATTAAACTGGAGTTAGTGGAATGTTGTTGGGAGAAAGAGGAGAAAAATAAATAGGAAATGGATATAAAATGTGAATTGATGTTGTAAGTAAATGCATGAATCTTTCTACTTTGGAGTAAGGATATGAAATATAGATAAATGTGTGAATAGTAAGGATAAAACAATGTATTCTTTAATATGAAATAATACTATAAATTTGTATCATTTGAATTAAAAAAATTATAGAAGTTTTAGGTGTTAGGAAAATATAAGAAAGTAAAAGGACTATAAATATTAATAAAAAGAAATGATATAGTTGTTAATGTACACAAAAAATTTATATCATAAGCGAATTTAAAATTGTCAGAATAATTAGATGTTCGAGAAAATTTCCATGGCCACATTGTGAAAAATTCACAACCAAAATTTTATTGCAACAATTGGAATTAATTCTTCTAACTGATAAATTAATTATTTAGTTTATTTCTACGACAACAACAGATTAATCACACTATGATATTCACAAATAAAAATTATTTTCGAAGATAAATTGGAAACTAAGAAAATACTGGCACACAGAAAAATATAAGACCGTTATTTTTGGACAAAAATCCCCTGAAAAACTGATGTAGCAACTGAGGAGTTTTATTATTAAGCAGTAGTGAGAAATTATGAGTACAATAAATATCTCCAAACTCGTGAATCTATCCAAGAGAAATACTAGAAATTTTTTCTGAGGGAAATTACCCTCTTTTTGAGCAATCCCAACAATGCATGACCTCTAAAAAAGATAGTTGTCCAAGTGGTTTGCACAGGCTCTACATCACGCTAGCACTGCCTGAATTGATTGCTAATCTAGCTTTCCTACCTGCTGTTGACTGGGAAAATTCTTCTCCGACCCTCTGAAAAATATTCTCGGCCTTGGACTACAAACATCTTCCTCTTCAACTAGATCAAACTGCTCTTCTGAAGCAACTGCCAAGTCCCTACACTGCTTCCTAGAGAGAATCTTGACCTCCTCTTTCTGACTCTCCAGAACTAGAAAAATTTCTTTGGACTCACTGTCTTTTCCCCTCTTTGTCTCTACTTCCCTTCTCTAGCTTGAACTCTGCCAACAAACTATTGTTTCTCTTTGGAAAGTCGAACTGCCCAAGGAAATCAATCTCTAGTGTATTCCTCCATCTACCCATTGAATTCTTCTTATAATCTCATTGTGGGACTTCAACAACCAAGATTAAATTTTAATCAATAGATGATATTATATCCTAGTCGATTTGTGTGAGTTTCTAGAGAATTTTTATCTTCCTCAATTAATTCTTGTTAATTAATCATCTTTCCTAAGTTAGATTTAGGAAAAATTTATTTACTGATTAATTAACTTAATTAAATTAATTCTAGGTGGAAGTTCCTGAAACCTTTTTTGGGTTATGGAGTTCTAGTGTTTCTTAGCCTCTCTGACAACTGTCAAGACTAGAACACCATTTTATGCTACAAAAACTAACACTCCCTCTTAGCGACGAAGGTGTTCTAGTGTTGAACTACTCCAACACCTAGCCTCTGCATTATCCTCTATACACGTTGTCGATGTTTGTCCATTATGATTGTCTACCACTACCCATTAAACAATGCACAAATCTTATGCTATATTTTTGTTGCTGCTAACACTGATATACTACTTCCAATTGTGCATTTGCACTGCAATGTCCTCTCAACTTTTGTTGCTTCCACTACAACTACTGCAACTGAGAAGCATCTAAAATACTGAATCAAATGTCTCTATGTGTTGCATCTATATCTTGAACAACTGACTACTACTAGCCTCTACACTTTCCATTAAGGAATCCGTGTTGTTGTTGACTCTCCTATTGAGCCTCCTGCTTTGCTGTCAACACTGCTATGCGCTTCTTAGCACTTGACTGCAACTAATCCACAGCTATCACACATTAGGGGATTTTTGAGGTCTAAAATAGGCCTCCTAAGAAAAATGTAGTACCAAAATAAAATTTATAAGAACCAATAGGATTCAAGATGATGATGTCAACAATGGGGGATGGTTCACCATTTTTGGAGTAAAAAGTACAAAGATTAAAAAATAATAAAATAATTAAACTACTTTTCAACTCGTATTTTCAACTTATCAAGTGTGACTCTAATCATGGGATGGATTTGTATCCTTCTCAATCTTGATATTGAGGACTAGGTCATTTCATCCATCTTATCTACCTAGTGACCCTAGAACAAGAGCAAGAGGAAAAATATAAAACTAAATAAACATAATGAAATTTTACCTGATAATATGGTAGAATTGTCTTACTTCTCTAAATATGAGAGTGGCTTCTTCATTTTCCTGCACTAGCTCCCTCTTGGGGCTAGCTCTTCTTGCAAAAATATGCATCCTAATGATCCTCAATAAGGACCTTCTTTCCTTGATCACATCCTTATCCAAGAAATTAGAAGCATTCAAATACTCATGCAAGAATAATAAACAATAGAATAAGATGATAAATCTAAGCAAGAACAATTACACAAAGAAATAACATGAGCCTTGAAAGTACTTATCTTTAAGGAGGATTCTAGGAGGTTATCATTGCCCTCTTGATCCTGCCTCCTTCTTAGCCATGAGACACCATTGTTCATAAATAATATGTCAATTTCGTCTTAAGAAGAAATACATCTCTTGAGCATCACCTGTATTCTCATCCCATATTCTTCCAATATCAGCTATTAATGTACAAGATGATCACTAGATCTTTATCATACAATTTCCTATAGGAAGAATATCCCATCTAGAGTTACACTTAATTTATCAAAGGTACTTGAATAATTCAATAGCTTCTCACTGATCATAATCAGACTAGGGTTCCAATATTGTAGAACCTAGGCCTTTACCATATCCAGGCCCCTCATAGGGTTTCTCTCAAACTCTAACCTTTATTGTAAGAACAAGGACTCCCTTAGGTTTCCTTCAAACCCTAGCATTCTTTTAGGTCTCTTAGATCTTCATCCCTTTCAGTATGTTTTCTCAGAAAATTCATCATAGGTGTCTATAGGGGTGATCTCAATGAAATTTCTTCATCCAAACTCTAGCACCATGTCAATATTTAGGGCTAGATTGTTCTCTGCTGAGGATAATTGCAATTTTAAACTTTTTCAATATTTTCACATTATATTCACCCCATAACATCATATCATGATTAGAATTACGTAGAGAGAACAATAATATAAACAATGCAATGAAACAATAAGGAACAATAGAAGAAAAACATACACAATAGGGACACCAAGTTTTAGGTCAAAGATCAGGGCAAAACCCCACAAGGGAGAAAACCCAACCAAAGTCTTCTTCTTAGATATTCATAAAATGTTCAGTGTAGATTCAACATACAATTATCATGAGATAAGAATATTTCATCACTAATCACATCAACAGACATGTATATTAGAGAGGAAAGCTCAGACATCCATATCACACTGTCACAAGAGCAAAATGTACATTATTGTTACTATCATATAGGATATTCCATCATTTTCATATCATCAGCAAAGAGGCAAGCTATACATCAAAGTGTCATTGCCATACATCAAAGGTCACTTGTCATATACATTGAAGCCACTATCATATATATTGAGGTCAGTGTAATATATATTGACATCAACCATACCAAATGTCACAACCATACTATGTCACTTCCATATCAAGGTCACTTGTCATTTCAAGGTTACTACCATATAAAAGGTCACTATCATCAAGAGTATCATAGGCATATTGTTATCATTGTCATGAAGATTACTATTATCACTATCATCAAGAGTGTGTTATCATTATCATCAAGGTTAATTCCATGCCAAGTTCACTACTATATCAAAGGTCATTGTTCTTCCAAGTTCACTATGATATATCTTGTCCTTTTTCATCACTAACATTTTTCACTGTCAAGAGTACATACATCATAGCCATACAAAATTTTTAAGTGAATAGATGCTATGACTAGTATCATGGCCATCCAACACTGAAAATGTTATGACATCATGTCACTGTCCATTAATAAATACCAAACATTATTAACCAGGCATCATATGAATTACCGCCCAAACATTATAAGAGAGCCACATGCAAGTCATCGAGAAGAATTAGATATGCGAGCTACAGAGATAAAGTCGAGGCACAAAAATATCATTATGAACCACAAATATTAGATATGTGAGATATAGAGATAAATTCAAGCCACAAAGAGATATGAGCTCAAAACCTGCAGTACCTATAACCACCAGATGCACGCATGCAAAAAAAAATTAGATCAAACAGATCAGTTCATCAACCAAGATTAAAGTAGCAACACACTAACTAAAGAGAAGTATTGTGCAGTTTTTGGGATCTGGGAGGTAGAATGGGCTCTTGAACTACACAATGCATAGTCTCAGCTGGGTAGGAGAGAGAAGAGACTAAAAATTGTGCAATCTCAGGGGGAAAGTCTAAGGGCTGAGGTTCTGGAAATGTGAAATGCGTAGTTGGGCAAGCCAGTGACTACACACTATTTAGTCTCAAAGGCCAAGGGTTGATCCTAAGCCTTGAAATTGCAAAATGTGAAGTTGGAGAGGAAGCAACTTCTCAAGGATTGCACAATTCTTCCTAGGAGAGAGAGAGAAAAAAAACTTCAATATTTGATGCTGGTGTATAGGAAAACGTGTATATCAACGTGAAGGTGAGTTAGATGAATGAACATCATGGGCCAGAAAATTTCATGCAAAAGGAGAAACATACATGCAAAAAAGACCCAACAATTATCACTGTTGGAAGGAAAAAAGAATGGAGATGATGCAACACTCATAAAAACTAAACGACAAACCAAAATAACACTTGTATAAGCTAATAATAATAGAAACTCTAGATACCATGAAAATAAATGGGAAAAATAACACTCATAGAGGAAAAAGTGACAAAAAAAGAAGCAAAAAGTGACGCATGAAAAACTTACCTAGAAAAGCATTGCAAACCGAATTCAAAGCTCCTTGATCTCATGGGGAATTCTAGAGCTCCAATGTCGAGTGTGTAAATGAGCTCTACAAGTGTCTATTATATAGATCTAGCCTCCACAAGGTTAGGTTAGGGTTTACAATGTGCATGCCTAAGGAGAAACCGACAATTTTCCTAAGATTATAAAATAGAAACTTTTTGCCACTTGTTAGATAATCGTTGTGCACTACCTATTTTCTAGTGGTGCACAATAGCTTATTCTGGGAAACTATGCAGTCTCACTGGTAGAAGGGACTGTGTAATTCCCAACAACAAGGGATTGCACAGTTCACTGACTTAGTGGATTACACAGTCTTGACTCTAAGAGAGAGATTACACAGCTTGCATGCTCATTGACTTCCAGTGTTCAGAGTTAGCATAGTCTCCAATGGCAGAGGATTGTGCAGTTCTTAGAGGGAATATTGATGGTGCAAGATCAGGGAAGAAGATGGATTGTGTTTATAAGTTGTTTAGTTATCGTCAATAAGACTTAGTCATTATCAAGACAACCTAATCAAGTAATCACAAGAACTACATGCAAATATAAGTCATCATACCACTAGACAATCAAAAGGAATACTTGATGACAGTGAAAGATAGGTTCTTATGGACAGAAGATAGGTGGGTTGTAGCAGCTACAACACTTGGTGACACACTAGTATAACTCCAACTCTCTGTATGGGTCTAAATTTATAAACCAAGTCTAGATCTTCAGGAAGTATTGTTCACCTCATCGATTACCATAACTTCTTTACTTAGCCCAAGTTAAAGATATAGTCCCTTCTTTCTCTTCACTAGCGACACACTAACAAAAGAAAGTTAGACTAAGTTTTTTCTATTGGGGATAAGTATTATATAAATATGCAAGTGAAAAAGGATTATTAGAGTCTCTGTTTTCATTTCTCGTGTTTCTCCACTTCCATTAGACGTGGACAGTACCATAGCGGAGTCATTACAAGAACACAAACATTTCTTTGTTGCCAACGAGCCTTGATAGTACCTCGACGAAGTTGCATGATTCACCTCCTTGCACAAAAATACATTTTCTTTCACCCGTATTTTTTATTTATAGAATGGTGCTTTGACACTTACATATTTCATGGGGAAGAAGAGGGATCTCGACTTTTTGTGAGAAGAATAGGTTGTCCCTTTAGAGAAGGATATTTATACACCTCTAAAATACTGTTCACTTGTTTAAGTTTCCTCCCCTTCTTACTCTAGTCGACAAAGTTAACAAGATAAAACTAATCAAACATAAATTGACTAAATAATAGGGTGATGGTTATAGAATTGAGTATCATAATTCCACTAAGGTTTTCTCCCAAGAAGAACGTATTTCCCATCTAGGCATCATCGACTAAAAGATACAAGGCCCATGTAGTGAGAAGGAACAAACAAAAATACAAGCATTGACAATTGTACAATGTTCTCTTGAAATAAGCCATGCTCATTTCAGAAGCAAAACATGATTTCACACAAGACTTATTACGGTCAACTAAAGAAAGGACAAAACACAAGACAAAATAGAAAAGAAAAACAAACTTAACTAAAATAACCCTACTCCTAAACTAACAAAGATAGGCCAGGCTTATGTAAAATGAAATTTCCAATGCAACCAACATAGCATTATCTAACCTGTATTTGTGATAGAATCAATGATAAGAAATATCATCAAGAAAAGAACAAGATATGAAAGATAAAATGTGACATGTTAAAAAATACGAAGACACAAAACATGAGGAGAAAAGTACAATAGGAAATCATGCTCTAAGAATTCTATTGATGGATCATGATGTTTACACACATCGTGACAGACTCTCATATCAAAGCATCCATTTTGTCTTTTAGTCTTAGAAAACATGAAGTGAGATAAGAACTTGTGTTTCATAAAAGGGTTTGCCCAGTATGATTCCTCCAACCATTGAGCAATAGGATAATGGTAAATAGGTAAAGCGTCTTGCGATTGAAATATAGGTTCACTTTCAACATTTGCGATCACCTCATGAGGGTTTTTTGGAGGAAGAGTGTCAACCTGATCATGCTTGAAAAAATCATCAAGATCATGAGAACCTGACATACAATCACCATAGGATGAAGTGTCTAGACATCTTGACATGGTTCTAAGATATCCGAACATAGATTATAAAAAATCAATGACTCAGAATAATTGACAGTTAAAGACAAAATTTCGTTACTGGATGAATCAGTGAATATATTAAGACAACCATGATTAGAATTTTAATTTTCAAAAAGAAGGGGATCCTCATGATATGATGAATCATAGAGAGGGGCTGATTGAAAACAAGATATTCCATTCTCTATTTCTTCATATTGGAAGTATGAGGGATGAGATAGATTACAAGGAGAGGATCCTCCCTCACCTTCCTTTGATGTAAAATCAAGAGTCCACTGCTCTCGACTGCAATCTGAATTAACATTTTCAAAAAATGGCTTATCCATAGATGTGAAATGTGTGATAGGCTCATTGAATATGTTAGGATAATGGGTGTGAGGTGAGGAGGAATTCAAAAGATTAGATGAAGCATAATCTTTCATCGTAGAATCTTGTTCAAAATCAAAATCCCACACATAATCATTATGAGAGATATTGCAAATTTATTGGTCTCCGCTAACTTCATCTTGGAAATGATCCTCTTGAGAATCAAAATAAACAATGATAACAGGTGGATGTGACAACTCAAAATCGGGAGGATCAGAGGAACTAACTAATGGAGAATGAGAGGAAACGATATCACTGATTAAATCATAGTTGAAACTTGCAGTCAAACCTTGAATATAAGGAGTGTGAGAAGATGGTGATAGATTGATGGATTGATTTTCATGTTCTCCAACCTCAACTTGTGTGCATGGAGATCTCTGATCTAATCAAGAATGAGAAGACGAAGAGTCACATGGTATAACTCTTTCTTCTTTTACAGATTTGAGAGCTCCATAACTAAGAAATGTTGGGAGACTTTCAAAAGATTCAAATTTAGATGGATCCAAAGAAATATGATAAAGATACTAAAAATTCTCTTTCATAAAATTCCATTCTATATCATTCTCAAAAAAATTGTAATAGAAGTGAATGAAACGATCATGAAAATCTTCAACAGACTCATCAGGTTATTTTATGAGACGAATGATTTTCTTATAGACAATTTCATAATCATACCTATCAAAGGTGCAATCAAGCTCCTTGAAAAGATGTTCAAAATAATGAATATAGGTGTGAGATGAATGATTTTCTTATAGACAATTTCATAATCATACCTATCAAAGGTGCAATGAAGCTTCTTGAAAAGATGTTCAAAATAATGAATATAGGTGTTCAACAATGTATAACACCATTGTTTAACGTGTGCTTCGAATGTAAGAACAAAAAACCAACAAGAAATATCCTCACAATTAATTTGATGGTAATCACAAAACTCAAGAAAGTGAGAGGTGTGCTCAAGGATGGTTATTCCGCCCTCACCATCAAATTATAGATTTGACAAGTCATGAATTATCCCTAAGGGCACTTCCGAATTTCCAACTCTAGAAAAATGTAGGGGTTAAGATTTAGGAAGAAGTCATTTTAAGATAAGAAAGATTAAAATAGACTTCTCGAGCTCTGGCCCTCTTTCTAGCACCAAAAACCCTATTGGTGGTGATGGAAGCTTCCATTAGGGAAGGGGGTCTCATCGATGTGAAGTTCCAATTAAATCCCACATTGTTTGGAGTAGGAGCCCCAACTGGAAAACGACTAGTTCCAAAAGTGGTGGTTTCAAAGATGTGCTTGGATGCAATAAACACATAGAATTAGATATCCATCGCTTTGGTGAAAGAAAGTGTATGAACTTTGTGAAGTATTAAATGTAATTCATGAAAGGTTCCATCACACCAAAGGGGAAATGGGTGAGCTCCTTAGAAGCATGTAATAGTACTTTGCTTAAAAGAGACACACGAGCCATACAAGAGAATTGTTAGTTAACCTACAAAATAGTTCACAAGATGACAATGATCATAATAACATAACAATACACATTCAATAAGATTCATACTAAAGAAAACGAATTAGTTAATAAGTATTAGAATAAATAAAACACCACATATCACAAGTATAAAAGAATAGTCTTACTACATTCAGGACATATGCATAAAGACATTCCAACTCTTAGCTTTTATTAAAGAGTGAAAGTTATAAAAATATAATTACAATTGACAAGACACTAGCCCCACTAGTGGAACATGAAGCCAACACTTGCTTCTCCAAAGAATGATATTCCTCCTATACTAAACTGGAGAAGCCAAGGATCCAAAAACAATCATCCAAGCATTCAGTTCCAAGCCCTTTGCTTGAGTTATGAGGGTGTAGTTATAACAAGTGAGATGACCCTCCATCTCTCTTTGTGACCTTTGAACTTCCCATATCACTCTTTAAATTCCTCTGTATTTTCCTAATTAATGACTTTTCATATTCCACAATTGACACTTGGACTTCCACTTACATATTTATTTCAAATACAATAATAAAAAAACCCATATGAGACAAAAATGGGTAGAGCCTAATAAGACAAACTAGACATATCAAGCTTGAGTTTGAGGAAACTCTAGCTCATCAACTTCAATTTTTAGATCTTCAGTCACATAGTGATACCAAGATTTGTAATGTGCAATGGCCTCCTCAAACTTTGTAAGAAGATTAGGCTAAAAGTGGACTCTAGCTTCCATTGCATCTGGGTAGACAATTTTGGAACCATTTTGTGTCTCCTTCTTTAATAAAAACAACATGGTATTGTTCTTAGTAGGGCCACCAATATACTTCTTCACAGTGTGTCTATTGATCTCCAGATCTTCTTTGGTATTAATCTACCTCAGCTGGTCCAAGTATTCTAAAAATTCTTGTTTGATCACATTTCTGCATTTTTCCTCTATAAATGTCCAGACATAAAGGATTTTATGAGATTTCACGAGAGATTCCACACTGTTATACAACCCTGCATAAGAATACAATATGTTGGCTATGAAAGTGTTGAGTTGTTTATTTATTTGTATAAGAATTTTGACTTCAGCTTTCTCCAACTCAACTTGTTGTGTCGTTTTCTTAACCAATTCTAGCGGTGCATCTCTATACTCCATTCCCCATTCATCAATTGCAGTGATAGTTGCATGAATGACCTTTATATATTTTTCATTATCTTGTGATTTCTTCTACATATCATGCAAGGGGACAACTGCTTTATGCATGGTGACCAAAGCCTCATAAAGGTTCATCGTAGTGTCTTCCAATGCTTGAAATCCACCAAATATAGCTGCCAGAAGCTCTTTCAAGTACACGTGTGTGGGAGCCAACTTCTGAGTCTCTACCTGGAGTTTTTCTATTTTTTGTCTCGCAGCTTTGAAATTATTTTCCATAGGTTTATTTTCTACCATCAGATACTCTATATTTTCCTTAGAAGCTCCCGCAAAGGCCAAGTTAGTTGCATCAATATTTTGATGATTCTTTCTAGTGTCCATGACAACCCCCCTTTATGTATTGAGGAAAGAATATGTTTGAGGCCATTGGGGAAATTATTTTTTCTTTCTTTCACAATTTTCCTATGAAGCTCATCAAAATTCAAGCTACAAATATCCATGACTGGGCTATCATCTAAAGTATAAATTGCCTCTTAATCACTTAAAGCTTTCCCATATGTAAGAGAAGGGGCAGACTAGATGATGATCTGTTCTGTGTTGGGCATAAGATCAACATCTTGATTTTTCTGCTCTTATTCTACATCCATGTCTTTAATAACCATTAACTCTTCAATCTCTGGGGAAGGTTCTTGATCCTACTATTTTTTACTATGTTCTTCTGGTAGCTAATTATGTCTTTCTTCTTCTGCTTTCTTCAACATTGCTTCTTCTTCCTCCCTTTTAATTTCTTCTTCCTGCATGTACCTTTATTCCTATTCTTCCTTCTATATTTTCTCTTCTTCCCACCTCTTCTGCTCATATCACTTTTACTTCCTATTTATTCCAGCTGTCATAGCTGCTTTCAAAATAGCTGGATTCACTTTAAACTTGTATCTTTTCTCCTCTGCTGGACTATGAGAAACCTTCCTTTTATAGTTAATGCTCACTAGGTTGTGTTTTTTTAGTTTTCTTTGTTCCAAAGTGGTGTCCTATCATGGAGACACATGAGATAGACCTGTCTGGCTACTTGGAATGTGGGGTCAAGAAGCATTATAACAATTTTTTATATTCTCTTCCTTTGTCTAGAGTAGGTCCCACACAGCCAATTGAAATACAACCTGGAACATTTCTTCTTGTAAATACCTTTGGATTATACTGATGATACTCCATTGTGCCAAACTTGAAGTTTGCCAACTCTTTGCCTTCAACTTCTACAATCTTTAGGTTCTTGATTTTGTAGGATCCCACCTGCAAAGGAAAAGTAGGACAAGGTGCTTTCATTTTCCTCTGATAATCCTATTGCAAGATGATATTCAACCTCCTGCATGAACAAATTACCTGTAGAATACCTCAGTAACAAATGTGATGGTTTCTGGCAACCAAAAACCTTGAGGTAAGTGTCATTTGGTGAGGTAAACCAATCAACAGGTTACGATACTGATTCCATTGCCTCATGGGACATGGAATATGGTTCCTACTCAAATATTGTCTAGGATAATACTTTGAGGAATTGGTCAGCCAACTTTTCCATGACTCCTTTGTAACTACACTCTGAAAGGAGTTTGCAATAAATATGAAAATTAGGCTCCTTGGGTGTCCAATCCTAGCTCATGCTAGGAAAAGCATTTTGAGCACATATATCATCCAACAAGTATCCAAACATGTAGAATTTAGCTTTATTTCCTTTTGGAGGATTCTTTTCATTGTCCACATTAATCCTAAGATACTGAGACAAAATATACGAACAATTGAATATCTTCCCCTCATTGATAATATGATGCAACATGTAAACCCAACCTCTAGGGAATGTTTCAATACTCTTCTGTCCATATATCCCGCAACATAAAACAATTGGGTATTGGAACACCTTTCTAAGAGATTTAGTCTTAAAAGTATTACTGGGTGTTTGGAAGAACTTAGCTAGCTCTTTCGCCCATGCCTTGATAACATATTTGATGTTCAAATAACTAGTGCCTACATAGAAGTGTGAATCCATATATCCACCTAACTTAGGAAATTGATACATCAAGTTAATATCATGAGCTAAATAAGAAGCAAGTTTCTTCCCACTGACACTCATGAGTATCTAAGTGATGCAGAATACATTTGATGACATATGCACAAGGCAGGATTAGGAATATGCAAGTAGCTCTATGAAAACCTCACCATTGGATGTTAATGTACACCTATTTTTCCTCCATATCTGCCTTGAATTCCATAGCTATGAATCCATCTTTGAGTGTATGCTATGTAATATCCGAGTCATTTTTAGTGAAGAGCTGAGTATTAGAAATAATAGGAAAGGTAACTAGAGTGTTGTCAAACACTTCATCATTTCTTCTCTTCGTTGTTTCTTTTGTGGATGATCTCTTTAAAGGCATGGTGATGGTATTTGATGAAAGAGATATAGCTTAAAACCTACAGTACATGTAACCAAAAGATGCACTCATGGAAAAAAACAAATTATATCAGCCATATCAGTTCATCAACCAAGATTAAATAAGCAACACACTGATTGAAGAGAATGATTGTGTAGTTCCTAGGCTCTGGGAGGAAGACTGGGCTCTTAAAGTGTGCATTACACATTCTCAGCAGACAAGGGTGGAGCTTGAGGCTTGAGACTTCACAATGCGTAGTCTTAGCTAGGCATTAGAGAGAAGAGACTACACATTGTACAGTCTTAGAGGGCAAGAATGAGGGTTGAGGTTTGGAACAACACAATGCACAAATGAACAAGCCATTGACTATGCACTACATAGTCTAAGAGGCCAAGGATTGAGCTTGAGCCTTGAAGTTGTTAAATGTGCAGTTAGAGAGGCATCAAATGATCAAGGATTGTACAGTTCTTCTTGGGAGGGAGAGAGAGAGAGAGAGAGAGAGAGAGAATTTCAAGATCCGATGCTAGTGCTAGAAAAAGTGTAGATCAGTTTAAAGGTGAGTTAGATGAACCAACATCATGGGCTAGAAAATTTCATGCAAAATGAAAAAATATGCATGTACAGAATTCCCATTAGCGGCAACTACTGGTAGGAAAAAAAAGAAGGTGATGTGACACTTATAAAAACTGAACGACAGATCGAAACAACAGTTGTACAAGTTGATAATAATAATAATAAAACAACTACCATGAAAAGAAATGGTAAAAATAACACTCATAGAGGAAAAAGTGACAAAAACAACAGAGAAAGAAACAAAAAGCTACACATGAAAAGCATACCTGGAAAATCGTTGCACACTGAATCCAAATCTCCTTGATCTCATGGGAAAGGCTCGAGCTCCAATGTAGAGTGTGCAAATGAGCTTTGCATGCATCTATTATATAGATATAGTCCCCACATAGTTAGGTTATGGTGTATGACACCCATGTGTAAGGAGAAAGTGACATTTTTCCTAAGATTCGAAAATAGAAACTTTGTACAACTTGTCATAGAATTGTTGCACACTCCCTATTTTCTAGGGATTCACATTAGCTTATTCTTGGAAACTACACAGTTTCACTAGTAGAAGGGACTATGCAATTCCCAATAAAAAGAGATTATACAGTCTATTGACTCAGGTGATTGCACAGTCTTGACTTTGAGAGAGAGATTACACAGTTTGCATGCTTAGTGATTGCTAGTCTTTAGAGTTAGGATACTCTCTAGTGGTAGAGGATTGTGCAATTCCTAGAGGGAAGACCGGTAGTTGGTGTAAGATTAGGAAAAAATATGGCTTGTGTTTAGAAGTTTTTTAGTTGTCATAAAAAATACTTACTTATCATCAAGACAACCTAATCAAGTGATCACAAGCACTACATGCAAAGAGAAGTCATCACAACACTAGACAATCAAAAGGAATACTTGACGATAATGAAAGATAGGTTCTTATGGATAGAAGGTAGGCTCCAAAATTAAAGCAAAGGAAAAATTATGGAGGGGGGTTGTAGTAGCTACAACAAATCCACAAAAAAATATAAATGTGGGTCACAAAGAATGCAATTCGTAGAGAAGTAGTCAAGCCATAGAAAAATGTGATCCATAGAAATTAATGCGATCCACTGAGAAAATAATGTGAGATAGATGAAATAATGTAATCCACTGAGATTCAATACGATCCATTAGAGATAATGTGATCCACAGAGATATAACAATCGATAGAAAATAATGCGATCCATTGAGATTCAATATGAGCCACTGGAAATAATGCATTCCACCAAGATATGTATGTGTGCCACAAATACAATACGAGCTATAGTGAGATGCGAGCCACATATATAATCAGAGATACGGTGAGATGTGAACCATAGATAGGTACAAGCCACATATAGATGAAAAACTCAGAGATGTATGAACTGAATTCACCTTTTAGGAGGAGGATTTATCTTATACTTATACTCTTCCTCAAGATCAAATGGGTGTCAATAGGAGTCAAGCTGACTTGAATTTTTGTATCAACATGGCCCTTTAATAATTATAAAAGTTGCCTTAATAAAAATCCTTTAAAATTATATTTAGATATATTTACCAAATATTTTGATGATGCTTTGCCCAAATAAAGTTGTCCTATCAAGGAGGAGTGCCAAGAACAGTTAATAATAATATTTTCCTTTAACCAATATTAATTCTCATTGGGGCAAGATGGGATTTCCTTTGGGTCTTTGGGAAATTCATTCCATAGCTACCCCAAATTTCAACATCTAGATGATTTATCAGTTTTTCCAACTAGCACCACAATGTTTTAGCTTACCCTATTGATTGGTTCATTAACCTTACAATAAGCACACAAGTGGTTTAACAATCCATTCAACTAGCACTAGGTTGTTTATTAGCTTGTTCAACAAGCACTTAATGGTTTATCAACTTACTCAATAACCACTAACTTGTTTAATTCTCCACTGAGCCTCCCACTGGCCAATCAGACTTAGACTCACAATTTAGGGTTTCAACCTAGTTACAGGGAATACTTCCTAGTCACCTTAGCACTAGCTTAGGAATATTTCAGCCCACTGTTGTCTTCTTCACTATTCCTAGCACTTTCTCCTCTACCAGACATTCTTCTTCATAGTTGCTTCAAAATGGTATCTCCTTTGCGTATTTTCCTTCATTTTCTTGCTTTTAATCCTTCCTCTATTCTTTTGTGTCATATATTTTCTTCCAAAGAAAGCTACTCCATTGTCTCAATCCATGAGAAGGGGACAGCGATGATGTTATCCTCTACTCAGGTTGCCCAGTTCAAAAATTCAATTCTTTAGTTTTTTCAATAGGGAGATAGTTTGTTGGTCAAACGAGGTATTAAGGACAATAAATGAGGTTAGGTAAGGTATTTCTCATGACATGCCACACACAATCCAATAATAACATAACATGAAACACCCTCAAAAAATTGGATCCATGTGTCCCTTCATTCAAGCCAATCACCAATTAAATTTATATTCAATTATTTTTATGTTTACAACATACTATCTTAGTCAACCATGGCCTCCATTAGAGGAATTCTAATGTAAAAAATGACCCTCAAAGAAAAAAATGTACCAACAAAATTAACTTTAAAAGAACTAATAGGATTCAAGATGATGATGTCATCCATAAGGGAAAATTTATTGAAGGGAAAAGAGGAAAACTAATTTTTTATTGTAATTTTGGTTGATCTCCTAACATGTTTATTCCAATGTTAAGTGTAGACACTTGTTGGATGCATAATTAAATTCCTCATCTAACAAGTACCCACTTTGAATACTTCTAAGTAGATCCACATCAGAAAAAATGGAAATACATAAAAGAAATGTGTTAAACATGCTTTATTCATGTACATCCATATTTTTTCAATGTGGGTCTACTCAAAAGTATGTATAATGGGTCCTTGTTGAATATGGATTTTAATTCTGCATCCAATGGGTGTCTACACTTGACATTTGAGTAAACCTATAAGGAGATAAGAAAAAAATACAATAAAAGAGGAAGTTTCCTTTCTTTTTAAAAATTTCATATCTAGTATTTTGTATTTTAACTATTATTTTATTATTTTCCATAGGAAGCCCATGTTAGACCTCAAAATTCCCATAGTGCATGTTGATGTTACAAGGTCATAATTTTAACATTACAAAAGCTAATGTAAAGTGAGGGATGTTAAAGAGAAGGTTCTCTACACATCAATGTACAGTGAGGTGAATTCAACTAGCCTTCATTACTAAGAATAGAAGATGACCAAACTCTTCTGCATGAAGATCCAAGTAAAGAAAATGAAGATAGATGCTCTGTTCAAATTTGTTTCATAGGCTAATCTCATAGTAATGGATTTTGATAGCAGGATTCGATTAGAGGTCTACAATCATCATTTCTCATATCCATTGCGATGTATAAATAAGGATGTACAAATCAAGGTAACGAAACAATGTAATATTAAATTTGTTGTAAGTAATGATTTTCTTAATGAAATGCAATTGGATGTAGTATCCCTTGACTTATGTGAAGGTTGATGTTTGAAAGCCCCTACATGTATGTGAGGGATGCAATATTCATGTGAAGATCCAAGTAATACTACCTAGTCAAGGATGGGAAGTCCTACATCATAAATGTGCATAGGTAAAGTCAAAGATATCACTTGTAAGTGCTAATGGAGCTAAGAAGTTGATTATTTCTAGTAAGAAATATGTTTTAGTTTTCTTAAGAGAGAAACATTTATATGGTGAACTAGTAAGATTAAAAGCATCCCTAGACGGGTGTGCTAAAGAGTAGAAACATCAACTAGAAGCTTTTCTATAAGCATACATAAGAATGTTCCAAGAGAATGAAGGGATACCACCCAAAAGGGAAGTGGAATATGAAGTAAAATTATTGTGAGAATATTCATTTCCAAATATAGAGCCATATATATAGTCCATTCTTGAAGCAAATGAAGTGAAAAAGCAATTGTAGGAATCGCTATAGTAGGGTGTAATTTGACCAAGAACTTGACCTTGTGTGTTATCCTTCAGAGATGTACCAAATATCAATTACAAAGCATTAAATAGATCATTGGTGAATATTAGTTACAAAGCATTAAAAAATATTACATTCAAGAATCGGTACTCTCTACTTAGGATCAATAATTCGTTAGATCAATTAGAACATACAAAATACCTCACCAAGTTGGACCTGAAATCAGGGTACCACTAGATATGCATCAAAGAAGAAGACACCTGAAAGATTTCTTTCACAATAGGGAAAGGTTTGTTTGAATGGTTGGTCAAGCCATTTGTTTTATGTAATACAATAGATACCTTTATGAGATTGATGTTTGATGTATTACACTGATAAAAAAGTTATCGACTTAATTAGAATTATGACTTTAAAATGAATTCCATCCCTTAAAACCCATATTTTTGTTTAAAAAAACATGAAAATCAACCCTTGAAAGAAAAATGTGGTGCTATTAGTAACACCTTTATTTAGGGTTAAAATTCTAATATTTTTCAAACATAGCCTTAAAATCTCATATCATTGGAAAACAAATCTTTAAAATTATTGTCTGGAAAAAATTGGCGCTACCAATGGCACCCTTTTTTTTCTAGGGGGTGGTGGGCGTTAAATTATAACACTATTTAAACATGGCCTAAAAATATTATATTATTTATTAAAAACACTTTCACAAGCAACCAACAAACCAGGATATGATGCTATTGAGAAATATATCCAACTACTTTTTTTTAAGGTTAAAATTATAGCTACTTTGAATTGCAACATTTTTTAATCTATGATTTATAAAATTATCACTAATGTAAGAAAAATTATTAGAAACAACAATTTTTATAAAATTTAAAAGAAAAAGGTAGGAACATAAGTTCTTTACATTTTTATCATTGGAAAAAGTCAAAATTTTAAATAAAAAAATCAAATTAATTAAGATTAAAAAAATAACAATATGTTTTTTATACAAAATTGAAACAAGTCCAGAAAATAGGCATTTGCCCCTCCAAAAAGAAGAATTGATAAATGTTGATTGTTCATATATTGGAAGATTAAAAATTTCAAAAAATTGTCACCACCCAAAAGGAATGTTATTGGAAGCACCACTTTTCAAAATGAGGATAAATATAGCCACTAAATGTGACCTCTATACAAGCAATAACTTGGTAAAGTTTTTTGATCCATAAACTATGATGAATATTCCATTCGACAATCCATCACAATAGATATGATAAAAGAATTTATTGAATTATGAAATCTGTAATATGATGGTTATTTTTTCCTTAGATTTATGGAATTATTAAGTTACTATTAGCTACATATGGATTCAAAACATAAATACGTAGAAAATAGGGAATAAATAGAATAATCACTCACACAACCATATTAACACTAGATATGACTTGGGAAATCCTTTCGAGAGAAAACCCAGCTGGAAGGTGGGGCTACTCTTCTCTCTCTTTCTCTAAATGGAAATGGATACAAGTACAAGGAGTGAGACCCGTGGTTAGTACACTGCTACAAAACATAAACCCTCTATGTTTTATCTCTCCCTCTCTAACCACTCTCATCTACTCTACACATCTATGGAAAAAAATTCACTTGAATAAAATGTAATGCCTTTTCCTCTTAGTGGCCTAGTTATAACATAACTCAATAGGCCATTAGTGTTTAAGTTTGATTCCTTCATCTCTTAATTAGAGTTGGAATATGTACCCTTCTAGAATATTCTTCATAATGTTAACGTAGCTAGTCCCTATTCCATGATTGATGGGGTGGATGTGGCATCCTCTCAAATTAGGATGGTTAAAACAGGAAGGTAAACTTCTGGGTGGTATAAATTTTGCATAGAAACTTTGTTTGAGGTATTTATTGCACCATTGCAAAGGTATCAAAGTGTTGAAAAATTCTAGGGGGTCTATCATAAGAAAGAGTTTTTGGACCCCCAAAAATTTAGTAAATTCCTAAAACTAGCTCCAAAAGGTTTAAAACCCCGACTCACCAAATTGAAACTGTCAATGAAAATGGTATTTTGATCTAATTACTCCCATTTTTTTCACTTTGAAAGCATCAAGATAGATTAAAAATAATATAAATATCCAATCTAGATCATAACTCCCCATTTTTGGATGCTTTTGTTTCCCAAAATATTTTACTAAATGAGGTGAGGGAAATTTTCCTCTACATTCTCCCTAGAGTACCATTTAGCCTCGCTTGGAAGCTCTCTTTTCACCCAATTTTCCAAAGGTCATGTTGAACATGTCTTGTAGATTTTGATCTCTTATGAAAAATCACATCCTTTGTATAATTTTCTTCATAATATGTTACTAAAGAAGCCATCATGCCCCCAAACATCTATTTTCTTTCCCTTCAACTTTCACAAGAATCCTAGGGCAAGTCATGCTTATTGGTTCAAAGTAGGATAAAAACTCTCCGCAAGCTATAGGAAGAAAGAAGGAAAGAAAAATATTTTTTTTCTCTTCACTAGAGTCATATAAGGAGGTGGTTCAACAAGAAGTATGTAGGGAAAAATGAATTCAATGTGGGTGACCTAGTCTTAAAGTGGGACAAAGCCCACAAGGACAAAGACAAACACACTAAGTTTCAATCCCTATGGATCGAACCATTCAATGTCCACAAAAAGATTGGCCAATACACATATCGTCTTCAATCACTAGACGAGAAGATTGACTCTCTTCCTATTAATGGCAAAGATTTGAAGCAATATTTTGAACTATGGTTTGGGGTTATGCCCTGCCCTATGTACACAGTTTTTTTATTGTTTGTTGTCTGTTTGGTCTTGTGTTTTTTTTTTCGTTTCTATAAACAAGTATCGTGTGTGAACGTGTTTTCTGACTTCTTTGTGTGTGGTTGAGTTGGAAAGAGTCTTGTGACACTACAACATTTGGCTAACCTTCGGTCCTCCTTTATGTTGGTTACATATTTTGGTCAATGATGTTATGATGGAAAAATGATCCACCCATAGGATAGTTTTGTGCCAACCCATGTCTATTCTGAAAACCTTATGCTCCCACTTGGTTCTTAATCAGTAGAGGAGGAAAATAGGAATACCCAAATGGGTAAACCTAAATTAGAGGTATTTGTATTCTTCTCTAAAGGAACAAACTCTCTTGCTCTCAATAAGCTGGGATCCCTCTTCCACCCATAAAATGAATAACTACTTATGAACAGTCTTGTATAAATATATAAATAAGGTGAAAGAAGAGAAAGTATTCCTATGCAGAGAGGTGAAGAAATAAAATCCATCAGGGTATTGTCTAGGCTCACTGGTAGTGAAGTGACTCCGTTAGGATACTATCCAGGTCTGCTCGCAGCAGAGAAACACCATAGATGAAAAACCATACCCTAAAAATCTAAAGCTTGCAAACTATACTACCCTTTCCGATTTGAAACATTGTGATATAGCTGATATTATTTTTGGTTTCAACCAAGATGGCACAGAGGGGACTGTGTTTATTCATGGGGTAAGTGGGAAAGCCAAATTGATCTACACAACGAATCAATGCTCCCTGAAGAGTTGATACCATGCACAAAAGAATCAACCAAGACAGAGAAGCTGAAATTCTACCAGTATGTCACCAAGTGTTCTCACTGCTACAACATCCTCCAAATATTAGCCTACACCCAAATTTCAGAGCCTACTTGATCTTTCGTACTGTCGTCACAAATATTGAGACTCATTGCATGTGTTTTCTCGAAGTGTTTTGCTCCCATTTGCAATTAAATCAAAGTGTCATCTTTTTGCATGTTAAGTGTCACATGATGTATATAGGTTTGTTTTGGTGGTTTCAAGGGGTTATCTTTGTGTAAATGAGTTTTTCTTACTATGTAAACATATGTCACACTCATTTCCAAAGTTTTAAGCATTATCGCACAAGTGTCATCACAGTCATCGCAAAGTGTATCTTTGTGTCACATTTTTTGTCACAAAGTTTTCGCACTGGGGGAAGTTTATTTTTCATTTGTTCTAAATGATACATGGTGTGTCATCAAGTGTTCTAAGTGTGTGTTATCAGTTAAGTCTTATCATTTTTCACATCAGCTTCATAGATCCCACAATTAGCCAAATTCGAAAACCCTCCTGACCAAGCGACTTAGCCTCATCCAACCATCTGAAACTATGCATTGCATAGTTTCAGCCCTCAAGCTGCAACTCTAACTCTTGGCACTACACAATGCATAGTTCCTTCCTCCCAGGAATGTGACTCCACAATCACAGTGCTCAAGCCCAACCTCTGACCCTAAAAACTACATAATTTTCACCTCTTGCCCAGTTAGCACTACACATTTCATAATCACAAGGTTCGAGCCCCAGCTTTAAGCCCTTTAAATGTGTAATTGCACAATCATCTGGCCTCCTTTGCCTTCTGGAACTGTGTAGTCGGTAAAGTTAGTGCTCAAGCCCTCAACTTGGCTCCCTGAGCTCGCCAACTCTGCAATCATCTTTCTTAGTCCAACCTGAACTATGCATTGAGCAGTATCAAGTCTCAAGCATGACCCCTGACTGCTGAGATACACAATTGAATAGTCACTGAGCCTGTCCCTCAGCCTTCCACCTAGATCTGGCTCAATCAGTGGATTTTCATGTAGCATGTTAAACTAGGGGATTATGGGACTGATGTCATCTTCTCATGAGTAAATTTCTAATTCGGGTACTATATCATACCATGATAGGATGATGAAGAAGGATATGGAGAAGGGGAACATCCAAGAAGATAGCTATGTAGTTGAATATGCAATTGGATCAATCAGAAGAAAGCAAAGGGACACCAGTTTGCGACTATTGCTTAAAATATGATATCATTGTCTTTAAGCCATATGGAGGTGAACATAAGAGAATTCTCAAGAAGAAACATAACAAGAAGCAACAAGAATGACTTGACTTTGCCATCTCATCATGCAAGCCATGTCATCAGTGTCATGTCATGTCATGTCATGTCATGAGTTTCCATGTGCCACACCAATTTTCTAGATTATGTAAATTCCTATTCAAAATGTATTATAAAATGGAACTCCAAAGGACATGTACAAATAATGAAGAGTCATAGGAAGTAGAAAAGTCATAGGAAGTCAAACAATCATGAGGGTAGTCAAATAGTCACAAGGGAGGTGAAGCATCACCCCATTGGTTATATATACACCCTCATTGTATGAGAAAGGGACTTTTCACCTTGGCTCCTCCCGTAAGGCATCAAAGAGACAAGCTAGTTATTTTGGGAAGCAAGTGGTGGCTCCAACACTCAACTATTAGAGCTAGTGGTGTTCACTGTATACATGTGTCTTAGGACTTTTACTTAATATATGAAGTTTGATGGCCAACACATTCCTCATGCATGGATTATGAATGTTTGTAAGAATGTTTTGTGAATGTTTATGATTCATGTTTGTTTTCACATGTACTAAAGTAGTTGAACTATTTTAGTTATTTTGGTGCTTATCATATTAAGAATGTGTTGTAATGGTTGCAATGCCCATTGCACATTTGTGGACTATTCCATTGGATTTTAGGCCAATATCTCTTGTTTGTGTGTGTTTCTAATAGAGTGGTACTATTACATCTCTCTTAGAGGCTCACTTTCTTTCCCCGCCACAGTAGAATAACCTTGGCACACCTAAAACTAAACACTCACCAAGCACACTTACTTGCTTTTTGAAGGTACACATGCATTCCTCTCTCTTGCTGACAATTAGATCCAAGAAAAATATTTAAGAAAATGGTAACCAAGTCATAGTTTGGATAGGGCTCCTATCGCAAATAGTGTGAGGTCTAATTGGGACCACATATTGCAGAGATCCCTTGAATGTTGATAGGTTCAACACTGTCAACATAAAGACTTATCATTGAGAAAATTCCATAACTCCTCGTCATCCTGAGCGTCTAAATTCATCCTCCTAGGAGCTCTCTTCACCTTATTTATACCAGATGACTTGAGAGGGTGAGGCTAGTTAGAGTCATTGGGATCTCGATTTTATGCTTAAGCACTAGATTCCTAATGAGGGACACAGAGTTTGTGAGGATTACGCTGCTAGAGTATTTGTTCTTCATGGATATTTTCTTATTGTAGTGGGGAGACTTTGCAAGATTTTGGAAAGGTGACCTAGGTGAAGGTATACTTGTATTTTGATTCTGGATTAATAGAAATCTATGTTCGTTCCCTGTATTTACATGTTTGCAATAGTGACATATGTAATTTCTATGATGTTTTGAGATAACGATCTTTCGACAAAGATCACTCGTTTCCTTGAGTGTGTGTGGTTGTGTGTAGGGGTTGAGATCGAGTGTAGATGACGTAGATTGCTTGAGTGGAGTGTGAAGATTCTGCTGTGAATTCAAAAACCTTCATAAATCTGGGAGGAGGCTAGGTGCCATCTAGAACCATTTGTTTGTTGCATGTGTTCTCATTGGGTTGGAATTTGATTGTCTATCCATTGATCATTTTTATCTTCATGTTTGGTGATCTTATATGGACAATAGATCACGAAGCAATAGCTCCTTGCATGTAAATTTCACTACAACACACTTGATGGAAAGATATATAGCTCTAGCATCTAGAATGTTTTATATGATAATCACAAAATTTTAACTTTGGATTCAAATATAATATCCACCTAACATGCCATCAATGTAAGTCACTTGACACATCAACATAATCGATTAAATAAATGTCACATGGGGTGATTTTGAATATGGCACATCAATAACGACACATTGTATTCCACATTAGCAATGACACACATCAAACATTGAAAAGCGAAAACATTGAATACCACATCTAATCCGGACTTATGAAGGAACACAAGAAAATACAGATATACACATAAATAGAGAGATGCAATAGAAATAAAACTTCATTTCATTAATATAAAAAAACTGAAATATGCTTACATACAAAATGGAAATAAACTAGCTTGGGCTATGGTAGCTTATCTCTTAGAAGTGACGTGGTGGATAGATGCCTCTAAAATGTGTTGCAATGAGGCTTAAGGGCCTTTTTATTATTAAGAAACAAGGGAAAACCCTAAACAACCAAAGCCATAACCCCAGGAGATGAAATTCCAAGAGTTTGTGGGCCTCATTGCAGTTAGTTAGGCATCCAACTTCCTGGGGTCGTAACGTGGTCATGTGATCTCCGTTTGGCATGTACAATACCTCATTGGAAATATATCTTTGAGTTCTATAGGATTTTCCATAGGTCACTTCCTATGACTATGGGCCTACTGTAGACCTAAAAAAAACGTTGTTTATGGGGTCAAAATAGCTCTAGAAGTTCAAGACCCAAAAAGCTACTAAAAATAGTTAATCCTGCTATAATTAATGAAAATGGCAAAACTAACTTGAGGTATAGGTGGAATAGGTAGCTGGCCACTAATATCCACCTAGATCATTTACCCCCCCTTAGGAAGTAATGGTCCCCATTGTGTGTAGAGTCACCATGAGATGAGGAAATTTCTATTGAACCCAATCCCTGGTGAACCATTTGTCTTGGTGAAGGAATTGGCCTTCTTTGAAAACTCGATATAGCTGGATCCTCTACTAGAGAGTTCTCTTAATATGTGTTTCTATGATCCTATTAGTTGTGACCTACTCAATGCAACTTGGGTTGAGATATGTTGGTGTCAGCTTCTTCACGATGTGGGATGTGTCCAATAATGGAGGAAAGTATGGTCGCAAGCAGTCCACATTGAATATCGGGTGCATACCAAGGAACGATGGAATTTGAGCTCAAAGGAATTATCCCCTACAACCTTGGTGATGGTGTACAACCCATATCAGAGTGGGTGGAGATTGTGGTGGGGTCCAACGATACACTCGTTCTGCAAATGTAACCAAACTTTGTCATCCACTTGGAACTTGTGTGGCACTCGATGTTGATCATGATATTGCTTGTACTTAGCATTGGCTCTATCCAATAGCTCATGGACCTACTGGTAGATGTGATGAATGTGCTCAATGTAGTTGTTAGCCCAGTTAGCTTCGGACTGGACATGAGCCGAATCTACTTGAGTAACTGCAAATGGTATGGCGGCATCAATGGGACATAGTGGTTGGAATCCCAACCCCACCTAAAAAGGGTTGTGGCCAGTGGAACTATGGAGAGCTCTATGTTACCTGTGCTGGACATAGGGGATGATTCCATCCCATGTGCGTGGATGCTTTGATTTGTACATGCGCAAAATGTCCACGATCATGTTGTTGACGACCTCTGTTTGGCCATAAGTTTAGTGGTGAAAGGTTGTGGACTTAGTGAGCTTGGTATCCAACATTGATTAGAGGTTTGGCCAAAATGTACTCAGGAATCTATTGTCCCCATCTGAGATAATGGACTATGGGATCCCAAAATGCACCCACACTCATTCAAAGAAGAACTTAGCAGTGGATTTTACTGTGATACTCTTCTTGCTGATCATGAGAATGGCCATCTTATATAATCTATCAATTACCATGAATACGTAGTCATTGACATGCTTAGTATAAGGAAGGTCCGACATGTAATCCATGGAGATGGATTCCCAAGGCCGATTAGGAGTCGGTAGAGGAGTATATAGGCCTTTATTCTTAATTTTTGGTTTGGAAATGACACAGACAGTGTTGTATCTGATGTACTTCCCAACATCATGTCGAAGGTTCATCCAATAAAAATACTCCTGCAGAACTACCACTATTTTCACTACCTCGAAGTGTCGAATGACTCGACTGTGGTGTTCTTCCCAAATCATCTTGGAAAGCTCACTTGTAAGAACATAGACGTGTCCCATGTGGCATAACAGTCCACCCTAGAGGTGAACATATGGAACTTTCTTGCCTCCCAGGAGAATCTGGTAGGTGTTGCCAAAATTTGGATCGCTCTTGTAAAGATGTGTCCACCCTGAAGTCTCGTGTCCATAAGAGTCCAGCATAATGGTCAGTGTCATGATTGATGGTCGGCTGAGACTGTCTACAACATTATTGGTGTTTCTATTTTTATACTTGATGTTCAAACAGAACTATTGTAGATATGTGGACCATTTCTGATGGCGATCCTTTTGCAATTCCCCTTATGTCTGTATGAACTGCAGGGGTCAATGATCTATGTGGATGACTGTTTCATTCCCCAAAATGTAATGCTTCCATTGTTGGTAGGCCTGCACAATAGAATACATCTCTTTTTCATAAGTAGGATACTTTTAGACTGTATCTAAAAGTGTCTCGTTGTGATATGCCACCGATGCCCTTGCTACGTAATAACTGCACCAATAGCATAGTCGGAGGTGCCTGTCTCAATTTAAAATGGTTGTTGCACTTCTAGTAAGGTAAGTATTGGTGCAAAGCAGAGGCAATACTTCAATTCAAAAAATTCCTTCTATTGGGATTCATACCAAAAGAACTCTACTTTCACTCTACCCTTGGTGACTTGACTCAAAGGCCAAGTGATATGAGATAATCCCAACATGAACCTATGATAGAAATTGGCAAGATCCAATAAAATGCGAAGCTCTATTAGAGTGGTTGGGGCTGGCCAATCTCGAATAACTTGTATCTTGGCTGGGTCCACATGCACATGATGCTCATTAATGATGTACCCCATATATTGAACCTGGGTCATACCAAAAGTGCATTTCTCCAAATTAGCACACAACTTTTGGTATTGTGAGGTTTGGAGGACTTGTCGGATATGGTGCATGAACCCTTCCCAACTTCGGCTGAATATCAAGATGTCGTCTAGGTACACTACCATAAACAAGTTGATAAAGGGTTGCAATATGTCATCCATCATCTGTGTGAAGGTTTTTGGGGTATTCTTCAACCCTAAAGGCATGACTAGCCATTCGAAAAGGCCCTCCTTTGATTTAAAGGTAGTATTCCACACATCAGAGAGTTCAATTGGTAACTGGTGGTACCCGAATTTCAGTCAATCTTGCTGAAATATTTGGCTCCCTTGAGTTGGTCCGGAAGGTCATCAATCCATGGGATTGGATACCTATTCTAGAAAATGATCTTATTCAGTGTTTGATAGTCAATATAGAGTCTCCAGGTGCCTTTTTTTATATTTTATATTTTATTTATTTTTATATGTACCAAACCGATCAAGCTTCCATAAGGTGATGAACTTGGCCTGATGTACCCTTTCTACAATAGCTCCTGAATCAACCTCTTAATTTCATTGTTCTCCATAATAGAGCGTAGGCATATTGGTCGGTTGGGTAGCGGTGAACTCGGGGTTAGATTAATGGAGTGCTTGACCTAATAGTGTAGGCACTACAAGAAAAAAGGTCATTGGTGAGGGTCATGCCTATGATGGACCTTTAAGGTCCATCACCAATGTTACATATGGTGACGGTCTTTAAAAAAGCATTGTTGTAAGTGTATATAGTAATGGTCCTTTAAGGTTTGTCACCAAAGCCATTTTCAATGACACTTTTGGTGAGGGTCGTTAAAGGCTCGTCACTAATTCTCTCTTTGGTGACACTTTTGGTGAGGGTTGTTAAATGCCCATCACTAATTCTCTCTTTGGTGACACTTCTAGTGACAATATTTTATTGACCATCACCAATGATCTTTTTGGTTACTTTTGGTGACAGTCAATAAATGTTCATCATCATTGATCATTCCAATGAGTTTTTTATGACGCTTCATGCCTGTGACGGACCTTTAAGGTCCGTCACCAATGTCACATATGGTGACGGTCTTTAAAAAATCATTGTTGTAAGTGTATATAGTGATGGTCCTTTAAGGTTTGTCACCAAATCCATTTTCAATGACACTTTTGGTGAGGGTCGTTAAAGGCCCGTCACTAATTTTCTCTTTGGTGACACTTTTGGTGAGGGTTATTAAAGGCCCATCACTAATTCTCTTTTTGGTGACACTTCTAGTGACGATATTTTATTGACCCTCACCAATGCTCTTTTTGGTTACTTTTGGTGATAGTCAAAAAATGTTCGTCATCATTGATCATTGCAATGAGTTTTTGATGAAGCTATATACTTGTTACTATATTTTTTGTCAAAAGATAACGATTTAAGACCATTTTTGTGGAGTCTTTTTTATTATGTGTCCAAGGTCATAGTGGTTATAATAGTCAGTCAACTTGTTAAGAATTAATTTGTGTGTATCATTTCCCTCCAGTCATAATAATATAATTTTCCTATGAGTCAGAACATGATTCATCTCTATTAGGTTTATTATCTAGAAAATTTCCTTTAAATAAAGTTCCACTAGTGTGTGTAGGAACTATATTATTTAATACATAATCAAGCTCTATTAATTCTATTAATGAGAGAGGCCTGGCACTCCTCAACACTCATGGCACACCTTAACATGCTTTGGAACAGTACACTAACATTCCTTGGCACCTTGCATGTCTTGGAACATATTTGTACCTAGAACATCTTGCCATGAGTAGGATGCCCAAGCACATGTTGGCATGCCCTAGCATAGCATAGCACTCCCCTATCATGTGTTGGCATGCCCTGGAACACCTTGGCAAAATATTGCATTGAAAAACATTAGAACTTGGCACACATTGGCATTTGGCATGTATTGGAACATATTATAAGTGTTCCTAGCATGCCCCTTTTGAAAAAGATAAAGTCCTGACTTATTAACCCTCTTATATGTTCTTTCCTTGCATTTTAGCTTGTTTATTCCTTTTGTTGCCTTGAAACTCCTTGACGCATATTGGCATACTATGGCACCATCCACATCCTAGCATGTCTTATCACCTGGAATGCCTTGGAACTATTTGGCACATGCTAGAACACCTCGAAAATACCTAGCACACTCTAACACTTCTTGACATTCCCTGATATTACCTTGCATGCCTTACCTGTGCTTAGCATACCTTGTCACTCCCTTCTCGGCATGACAACTAATACTCATTAACACTCCCCAACGCACACTTATATTCATTCACTTCCATGCATTTTGACCTAGTGCTCCCTTGTGTTGTCCTAGTACTCCCTAACACTCCTCAGCATGCATTGGCACTCTCTAGCACACCTTAGCACTCTTCAATATGCTCTTCCACTTCATAGAATGCATCACACTCCCTGACACACATTGGCACTTGGCACGTGTTGGAACTTATAAAGTATTAGCATGTTTGGCATGCATTGAGATGACTTGGTATGATTTGGAATGGTTTAATATTAAAGTTATTTGAGATCAATTATTGGAAACTAGATGAGAAGAAACGGAGGAAGATTTGGCACTTAGAATGCATTGACACTTGGCACTTGGCACCTATTGGCACCTAGTGTTTGTTTTCCTAGCATGACCCTCATGGAAAAGGTAAATTGATGACTTATTAACCCTGTTATGTGCTCATTTACTTGTAGTTTAACTTTTTCCTTCCTTTTGTTCCCTTGACAGTCCTTCGCATGCATTGTCACACCCTTGTACATCTTGGCATGCCTTCGCACTTGGCACTTCTTATCTTGTTTGACATGGCTTCGTACTATCTGGCACATGTTAGGATGCCCTAGCATTCCCTAACACAGCTTGGCATTCATGACCTTACAACTAGCATTACATTTTTCCATGACTTGGGAACATTACATTCACTAGAACACCTTGGCACTCCCTAGTTTTCATGCCCTCTGTTATCCTCCACAATGTCCCAGGCTGATGAGGAGATCGATGGAGGTAGTCACAGACCAAGATTTTAGTTTGGTAGCTAGTCCTACCGAACTAGAGAGGGCTCTCTCTATGAAATCATAACAAAGAGATGACTAGAATGTAAATTATTTTAGGCTAGATAGCTAGGTTCAAGTGGGTTTTGGAAAATTTAGGGTTCTGTTGCTAGATAAGGGAGAAAAAATAGCTAGCTAGGTCAGAGGATCAAAGGGTTACAACAAAAAATACAAAAAGGATAAAGGTAGCATTACTTTTGTGATGGATCTTAGGGTTTTTCAGTGTAGTGTAGTGTTTAGAAGAAGCGAAAGGTATTAATGAGCATGAAACATGAATTCATTAAGCAAGAAATAAAGTAACACAATGATTTTTCCATCAAAACAGAGCTTTATGCAAAGAATTTTGTTTATAAAATGTAAGGAAAACCATTGAGTAATTGATGAATGGAAAGAGAATATTAATATCTTTCATATAAAGCTATAACAGAGAAAAAATAACATCACAAACTTACTGCACATGAATTCCTAGATAATAGTTTCAAATTGTGTCCTTTGATTTCCAGAAAAATGTCCAAGTACAAGCTACAATAGTTCTCTCCTCTGAAATCCAACCCATTCTATCACTGAGAAACTGATACATAAAGACCAAAAAACATCTCCCCACTCTTAGGGGTTGAATCAATGACTCTAGGAACTATTCCATGAGGTGTTCTAACCAAATCCTAATGTCTAGGGAAGTTGAAAATGACTTCTACAATTAACTTTGACTCCAACCTCTCTCATAAATGAGGTAAAATTTACATCAAAACAAATTATAAATACTAACCACCCAATATTTACATTTAATTTTACCCCTCACATTCATCTACTTCACCCTTTTGACTTTTACCAGAGTCAAACTAGGAATTACAAAAAATTACACAGTGAAAATTTTACAAAAATCTCTAAAAATTCCAGGTGTACAACAAGCTGTTGGAGGCCATTTTTGAGTGCCTTTCTAAAGTCCAAATCTAGATCGGAAGCCTTTTCTGGAAATTTGGGAGAGTGTAGATGTCTTTAGAGTATTGTTTCACTCAAAATGACCAATTTTTGGCTGAGATATGGCCATTCTCCCAAGGTGTCTCCAGGTGCGCAACGAAATGGAAAGAGAGGGGTAGAAAGGTGATTTTTGGCCTCTCTTTTGCAAATTTCTCAAAACTTGAGTGCCAGACCAAGAAAGTGGGCAAATGGGGTTTGAGATGGGGTCATAAGCTTTCTAAAAACACTTATTTTACATCATTTGGAGCCTTGAGGAAGAAGCAAAGCATGAACTCGCTGTGTTGCTAGACAAAAAATTGCCAAAAAATTGCAATCCTACACCAAAACACAAAATTTTCTCCAAACCCTCCCAAAATTTGTCCAAATATGCCTCCTTAGCACACCCAAAACTTGCTAACACTCCTATCATACACTATTATTCATTCATTTCCATGCAATTGAAACTAGTCCTTCCTTATGTTTCCCTGACACTACCTAACATACCTTGTCAATGCCTCCTTAGCACACCTAGAACTTGCTAACACTCCCTATCACACACTCTTATTCATTCATTTACATGCAATTGAAACTAGTCCTCCCTTGTGTTTCCCTGGCACTCCCTAGCATGCGTTGGCGCCACACCCTAGCACCTGACACCTCTTGGCATGCCTTAGCACTTGGCATGTCTTGGAATGACTAACATGCCTTGGAAATTTCTAGCATGTGTTATCACTTCCTAGCATTCCTTGCACACCTTGGCACTCCCTAGTTGTCATGCCCTCATAGATAGCCTTACTTTTTTTGTGACTTTGGAACCCAACCAAGTCATTGAAAAAATAGTGTTGTCCCTAGACAAAAGTCTCCCTTTGTCTAAAATTTCTTTTTCCATCCCCTTATCGTAATCGTAGGCTTACCTATTGCAAGTCCTATTATGAAATTATCCTAATACACTTCATCCTTGGGACACCTGGAAGACACTCTTATTTGTTTGTTTCCATGCACTTTGACCTAGTTCTCCCTTGTGATGCCCTCACACTCCCCAACACTCCTCGACATGCATTGACATTGTCTGGTATGTGTTATCACTCCTTTTAATTCCTTGGCATGCCCTGGCACTCCTTAGCTATCATTCCCTCATAACTACCCTTATTGGTTTTAAGACTTGGGAACCAACCAAGTCCTACCTCGACTACAACATCTTGACCAAGTTACATTGACTACAACTATACTATCCTTTGTTCACCTAAGAATGGCCTATAAAGCATCTTAGGCTACTCATGCCCAATCTAGCTCATATCACTTAAGAAGTTACCAAGTCAAGGCTCATGTCTAACCATGGCCGTAAAACAACTAAGCAACATAGTTTACATCTTGACATGGCATAGCACCTGGCATGTCTAACAATCCCTTGGCACTATGTGGCACATGTTGGCATTCCCTACATGCCATGACATGCTTTAGCACTCCCTATCATACTGTACCACTCCTTGACATGTCATGGCACTCTTGCATGCCTTGGAACTACCTAGCATATAACTTTGTCACTCCCTCCTGAGCACACTTGGAATTCACTGACACTCCCTATCATACACTCTTATTCATTCATTTCCATGCATTTTGAACTAGTTTTCCTTTGTGTTTATGTCACACTCCTAACACTCCCTGACGCGCATTGTCACACACTGACATGCATTGGCACACCCTAACACGCATTGGAATACCCTAGCATGTCGCCCTAACACTCTAGCATTTCTTGGCACCACCTAACATACCTTGTCGTCCCCTCCTTAGCACACCTACAACTGACTGACACTCCTTATCACACACTCTTAGTCATTCATTTCCATGCATTTGAAACTAGTGCTCCCTTATGTTTCCCCAGCACTCCATAAATCTCCGTGGCATGCATTGGCACACCCTAGCACCTGACACATCTTGGCATGTTTCCCTGGATTCTAATATGCCTTAACACTGCCTAGCATACCTTATCACTCCCTCCTTAGCACACCTAGAACTCACTAACACTTCCTGTCACAAAATCTTAATCGTTCATTTGCATGCATTATTTTCACGTATTGCTCCCTTGTGTTCCCCTAGCGCTCCTTAACATTTCCTAGCACATGTTTTTGATGGAAAAACACTATATATAGGGCAAATCATCCTCCATTTGTGGACAAGCAAATTTGGTTAAGTAAGTTTGTAATAAGAAGTGCTAAGATAACCAACCAAGAGAAGGAAAAAAAGAGAGAATATTTTGGTGTTGTTTATGGGTCTGTTTTAGGGCTAATAGATCCACACGTGCGAAGGAAGGAAGAACTATCTACTACAGAAAAGGTTGAAGATCTTGTTGTTGTCTAAGAAGTCGAATCAAGGAAGAAGATAAGCAAGGTTACACGCCGAATTATAATAAGAGTTCATACCATCCAAGTGAAGAAGATCAAGGTTCAAAAGGTTGTTCAACCACACGTTCTAGGGTTTATGCAAGAGGGCCAAGAACTACAGATCTGATACATGGAACTGGAACTTGAAGGATAGTTGAGTTATTGAAGGAAGAAACCTGATCATCGTCGACTCGAGGAAAAATAAGGAAGTTGAATCAAGGAGGCTTGTGCCTTGGTCTTAGAGAGGTCATTGAGTCAAGGGTCTGGGCCATGGTCGTGGTATTCATCAATTGAAGTCTATATAAGAAGAATATCTCGCTTGGGTTTTCCTCTCATGCTGGAGAGGTTTTGGCCCTAGTTGATTGCATATTCTATGTGTCTCTTGTCTCGTCATTGTTTATGCATTGGTAGATGTTTGATGAAGAATATTGTTTTGAGCATTGTTTATTATTGTGGATTAGTCTTGAATCTGTTTGTGTATGAAAAATTGTTTGGGTTTGTAAACTACGAGTAGAACAGTGTTTGATTGATGCATGTTTCCTAGAATAGAATGTGTCTCTTACTTAAACAATTAATTTAGTGGAAATTGTTAGTCTCCTATACCAATAGGGTTTCATTTTTCATGATTGACAGTGGAAGTGCCAAAAATGTTCATCTTTGATGATACAAAGGTTCCATATTTTGTGAAAGAAACAGACAGTTAAAAAATGTAAAGAGGGTATGCCTTAAAAGAATAATCAAAAGGCAAGAAAATGAATTGGTCAGAAAAAATAATTGAAATGAACCCCAAAGAAAGACCAGGAAAGTGGCCAACCAAAATGCCACTGCTATCTTGATGGATGACCCAACAGTTCAAGCTGGGCCATGCCATGTTTTAAATTGCCTGTTCTAGACTAGAGAATGAATACCTGTTCAAACAGTTCAAGCTTGACAGATGAGTAGCTGGATAGAGAAAGGAAGGAGCCCATCTGCTTAATCTGGGCCCTTGGAAGATATAAGGGTAGATTTAGATAGGAGGGCAGCAAAAAGAAAAGAGGATTATCAGGGTTTGCAAGGCTTAGTGCACCCATCCGAAAGAAGAAAGAATGTTAGGTCTATTAGGCAGGGTAGGCAGTTGGAGGTTGCAGAAGCAAGGTCTAACCACATGATATATGGAAAATCATATCTGATCTCACCAATAAGAGAAGGGCAAGAACAATGGTCTATATGGAAAAACTATCAAAGCATGTCTAACTTCCCTCATTCCCTTCAAAAGATTTCTTACTAACATCCCCTTGAGGACTTTAGGATCTGCCTAAACAGTCCTCCTTGCATTTCTCCCTTGTGAAAGCCATTACAAGTTGTGACCTTCTTCTTCAAAAAGAAGCCACATTTCTTGTGTAAAGCCCTCACTTCATACTTCATCTATCTCTGGTTTCCCACTTCACCTCACATTCAAACCCATATTAACTTCTAACCCTATTATATAGCTCCCTAGTACATCCCCACCCCTATTTCTTACAAAAAACTATAGCAAATTCCCAAAAATATATTAAATATCCCCCCCCTTTAGCATTATAGCTAAATAACATGGTTATGGGAGACATTAGTCCATCTGGGGCTATAGTCAACCCTTCGGCGTCCTAACCCTGGAATTAGTCTAACCCCTGGTTAAGACTAATAGACTAGGCCTAAACCCTTGCAAAAATTGCCCCCTCAGTTGAAATCCAATGTTTAAATGGTAAAAGGTTTAAATACTTTTTATTACACCTTGTGGCGCCATGACCTGCATTAATTCGAACCCCCAAAACCCACCGGACTATAGTTTTAAACCCGCGCCACAAAATATTATTTAAATAATGGGCGGGTCCCACTCCCAAACCTGCACGCCGCACCGCAGGCCCCGCCAGCCGTTGATCTCCCACCGCACCCGATCCAACGGTGGGCAGGTGATATGTGCCGCCAACATGCCGGGCTTTAACGTCCGGGGGATGGGCGGTTTTGCCGCCGTACCCCCGCCACGTGTCGGCAGCCCGGGGTGTTCGGAGGCCTCCCCCCGAAACCGCTTCTCCCCAAAGGCGGTGCGGGGAAACCGGAAACCGCCTCCTGCAAACCGGCCACCCCCATTACGTCAGCGCTCTCGTCACTGTGACGTCACGCCCAGGCCCCCGCCACTATCCCACGTCGCCCGCCACGCTGTCCTGACGCCCCCGCATTGTGCCACCGTGTCCCGCCACGCTGTCATCCCAGTTAGCATCCACGTCACCCATCCGTACCCGGGGCCCGCTGATGACGTCATGCTGACGTCATCGCGGGAGGCACCAAAAGCGCGTATGCGCCAAATTTATTGTTAAAAAGGCCGAAAGTGACCGTTTTTTGTCATTTTCACTATACAATCGCGGCTGCGCTGTTCTGCTGGTCACCTCCAACTACCTCCAGATTTCAAAATTCACTGCTTCGGACACCGCCACCCGCAAATTCAACGACAGTCTTCGTCCTCCAATCAATTCGACCACCCTCGGCGTTGGCTAATCCAGGTATTTGCCAAATTCAACCCGTTTGCCCGTGTTCTTCCCATTCTCTGCAAATTTTTCCACTGAATTGCCTAAAAACTCCTAAATTAATGGTGTTGTCCTGTAAATGTTGGCCTAAAACAATCTAAAGCACCCCCTGTTTAAGATAGCCGCGCACCATACATAATTTCACTGTCACAGAATCGTTTTCGGGCTTGAATTTTCGACATACTCTCACACCTGCCCGGCATTGTTCCCTTTTGCCGTGTTTCGATTCAAGCTCTCAGTATAACTAAGCTGCAATCCTTTTCTCCTCTGCATTTGCCCTCACTGTCTCTAAATTCTGAGAGTTCACCAGAAGGAACCAAAGCTCAAATCAAGCTCTTCAAGTTGTTCTTTTCAAAGGCAACTTTGGCTCCAGCTACACTCATTCTGCCACTCCTCTTCAAATCCTCATAAGCTATCATCTTCAGCCTGTTATACTCAAAAACTTCATTCTAAAGATAACACCTGAAAGTTCTACAATGGCTACACCATCAGCTCTCAGTGTCACTCCTATGAATCCACCAAACAAGGAACTTGAAGCCATGCCTCTTGCTGATAGAGATTACCTTATCCAAGATCTTGTTGGTGACAGAAACCACTTACAGACCTTCTGCCAATTGAGAAACAACTATCTGAGCAACAATGACACATATGGTATATGGGAGTCCAATCTGCCTTATTATTTCCTCCCATCTGTCAATATCTTTCCAGAGCTCATCCGCTTATGTGCTGAGAACTATGATCCAACTCAGAGAACTGTTAAGTCTCCATCTGGGAGCATACTTTTTCACATTAATCCTGAATCCATCAACCAAATGCTCAATTTCAAGCAGACTCAGCTGTTGTTTCCATTCTCCATGAACTATTTGCTGGATGCAGGCGCCAAACTCTCCAGTGCTGACATTGAAAAGGTCACTAAGACATTCATGAGGGCAGACCGCCAGCCTACAGGGCCACCTCCTTTCTTATATGTCCATTTCAATGATGTAGGCAAGCTCCTAGTTGATATGATCT
Organism: Pinus tabuliformis; assembly: GCA_031772625.1. NCBI lineage: Eukaryota > Viridiplantae > Streptophyta > Pinopsida > Pinales > Pinaceae > Pinus > Pinus tabuliformis. Next base: position 576,175,017 of record CM062808.1, read on the forward strand.
CCTATGTGCTGGGCTTCAAAACCAGTGAGCACATTGATGAAACAGTGTTGGTATTATTAGCTGCATATAGTCCAGGCCAGCCCCCTACTTACAAATATAACTTTGCCAAGTTTATAGCCAATAAAATACATGACCAGCTATTGAAAGTGGATAGGGAGGGAGTATTTAAATATTCATCATATATCTACCACTTATTCATGTATTATCAGTCTGAAGTCTTCCAATGCCCCATCAAGAAATTGGATTCTAGGGGTGAAAAGAGGTCTGTCATCTTCTGGTCATCAGTTTTCCACCAAGTTCAAGACTCTCCATATTCTTACTGTGAGTTTGTTGACCAATTTGTTTACCCAGTCTCTTGCCTCTTGATGAGATCCCCTCCTCCCAGACTGTCATTTGAGATTCAGAAAACTTTGCAGCTGTCCAAGAGTTATAAAATAGGTGATTGGTACCTATATCAAAACCATACTGTCATCAGAATCTATGGCTATGAGCTCTGTCCTTACAGGCTCCCAAGGTATGTACCGATGAGATTGTTCACCTTGGAATACTATAGACAACTCATTAGTCCTGACCTCACCCACTTTCATAGTGCCAAGAAAAAGGCACATCTCAAATTCAAAGATCATCTAGGCCCCTTCATTATGAACAAGAAAGAAGGTTGGCAAGATGCTGATCAAATTCTCAGGGATAAATACAAACTAAAGAGGAGCTTCTGGTGGGTCCCTTATGACCCAGAAGGCTTCATCAGTGCTAGAAGAGTCAAATACAGGCTGCTAGGTTATGATCACTGTAAATATCCACAAATTGAGCAGTATGCCAATCAAGATGAGTGGTTGCAAGGCACATTAGTTGAGGAATTAACTCAAGAGGAAATAATGGAGAAAAATGTCAAGGATTTAGAAAAAACTCTTGACTTGGATTCTGTGCAGCAGGTAACTTTCAAACAGCCACATCAAATTGGAGAAGGTACATCCACTGCTGCATCCGCACCAGCCACCCAGGGGCCATCTACATCAGCAACAGGTACAGAAAAGGGCAAGGGGATAATGGGTGCAGAAAAAGAAGTGGTCACAGAGCAGCCTGCCTCTTCAATTGGGCAGCAGCAAGAACAGACTCCTCCACAACAAATAGAGGCACCAACAGTGCCTGCCTTGCAGACTCCTGCACATGAGGAAAGAGGCAAAAAATGAGACCGAGAGGAGTCCACACCTGCTAGTGGATCCACTCAGCAACCCGAAGCCAAAAGGCAAAAGGTTGATTCTCCAGTTATAGAAGAAATCAGTGAAGAAATCCTTGGAAGTCCAAGGAAAGATAAAGAAGATAGCCAGCAAACAGCCACAAGCTCTTTTCAACAAGAGCAAGAAAGACAGCATGGCATGGAGGTGTCCTCCTCCACTCAGCAAAGCAAGAAGCCATCTAGCACCAAGGCCACCTTCAAAGAAATTAAGGCACAAAATGAGCTGCTAAGAGTGCAGTTATATGACCAATTTCTCAAGGCAACACCGGCCAAACAAGAAAGGCTGATGGCAGCATATGATATCAAAGAGGAAAAGATGATCCTCAACCATTTTAAACCCAAAATACAGCAGCCTCACTCAGCTGCAGATTATGTTAGAACAAAGTTGGAGGTCATGGCAAAAGACATTCACCCCATGGATCAGATAGAACTGCATAAGCAAACAGGGGAAATGGTCTATGCCACATTGGTAGACAGGGCCACAATGGCACATGAATTAAAGGAATCACTGAAGAACACTAATACTCAGCTTGATTTAGAGAGAATGTCCTCCACAGCCAAAGACAACAGAATCAAAACATTGGAGGACATTATTGTGGACTTAGGACATGATCCTAAGGATCCTAAGGGTGTGAGGGCCCTTATGAAAAAGAAGGATGATGACATTGCTGCATTGAAGAAGAGATTGAGATTGCTTCCTACTGAGCACCCTCAAACAGGAGAATTGCAGAAAGAAAAGGAAGCTGAGGATCAATTGGATCTAATGATGAAGCTGAACCAAAGAGTAATTGATCTGGAAGGGGAGCTGGAGAAAGCACTGCAAGACAAACAGGGAGAATCAACCTCCCAACCTCCTCAAACTGCCCCAACTACTGCAGCAACTACAGAGGCAGTAGTGACCCCTCCAATGGCTACAACAACTACAGATGCTGCAGCGGCAACAACAACAGCTCCTAAGGCTAGCATAAACATGGATGATTTGACCAAGGCTGTCAAAGAGCTGGAGCTTCAGGCAACAGAGATCAAACAAGCCAAAGAAAGATTGGCTGAGCTGGAAACAAAATATGACAAATCCAAAATGACAGTAGCAGAGCAGAACAGAGAGATTAAGGCCCTAAAGGACAAAATAAAGGCCTTGGAAAAGGAACTAAATTTAGAGAATACTCTGGCAGAGATAAAGAAGATTTTGTGGACCCGGATTGACCACTCTATTACCAAATAGTGGAAGTCAATCAAAACAGTGCATGAGCAAATGGAGTTAATATGCCAAGCACAAGTTGAAAGCCAGAAGGCCAGAACAGCACTAGGGAATATGCCTGAGTAGGCCAACAGGATGATACATTTCCTCAACAATCACACCAAGGAGGAGTTGGCAGCCCTAAACATTAGCAGCAAAACAGAAGCTGTTCTAACAGCTAAAAAAGTGCTGACCCTCAGAAATTTTGTGCAAACTTTGGAAAGAAAATGTCAGGAAATGCAGGATGAGGTGGATGACTACAAGCTTAAAATGGGAGCATTGCAAGACAAAGGATTGCCCAGCCTATTGACCGGCGCAGGAAGACTGCTCACCCGTGAGAAATATGCCACTAGGATGACCAATTTTATTGCAAATCAGATCACAGCATCCACTAGCACTTCTGAAGAAGCAGGACCTCCATCAGGGCAAAGCCTCTATAACAAGCTAGAAAATTTATTCTACATTGAGCATGAAATTAATCACTTGTTTGAGGTCCCACCAAATTTTTACAGGTACACAGAGGCAGATGAAACTTTAATAAAAATACGAAGACACCAACTACCTAAGGAGGATTGGTGGCAATCCATGCTGCAAATTTTGCCCCACTAATCTCAGTTCGGTCTCTTCTAATCAGCTTCAGGTCAACAAAAATTAATGCAGCATGAAGACAGCAGGCAGGGCGGGTGAGAATAATGACTCAGCCAAGTACTGGGACAGCAAGCCAAAGAAAGGAAACGCGCAAATTTTGGACAGCACGGCTCCAGCCGACTCAATGGGTCACAAAAGTCAATATTTTCTGACAAAGATGGACAGCTAATGCACTAAATAGTTATTTCAGCATTTACTCTCTCAGCTGTAATTCCTCAGGGGTTGGCATAGAATTTATGAGCCATTAACTCATCAGCTAGATATTTTTGTACCAAAATTTTGTATATATACCTCCCCACACAACGTATTTGGGGTTGGTGATTTTCTCTCTGAGACACTGTTTTGTATATTTTCAGACTATCTAATACAAAAGGCTGGAAAAGTTCACTATCTCTGCACTGTTTGATGTCTAAATGATGATCTGCGTTCTGCTACAGAATTCCTGTGTTGTCTAATGGAACAATAAGTTATCCTGAACTATGTTTTGTCTTTTTATGTTTGTTTAACTCATATATGTGTTTCACTAGCTTAGCAATAGAGAAAAAGAATAGTACAGGAATTGTTTGACTACACCCTATGCTCAATCTCTGTTGTTAAATGTGTTTTCTTCAGAATTAATCATAAACATGAATTCTTAATTGCTCATGTTTGTATTTTTTCTATCAATATGAATGTTATTCAGGAATTCTTAAATGCTCCTAAGTAATGCTCCCACTATTCCCCCTATCAGTTCACTGAAAGATCCTTAGTTGCCTTTCACTCCCTGATTTCATCCCATCATATTACAGATTTGAAAAATTGTTCCATAGACGCTTGTCTGGCTCTGTAGCATAACCTCTTCCTCAAAAGCCACTTCCAGCAATTGACCATCATGGACTCCATGCCCAATGGCCTAGATCATCCTGCAAAAACATACCTATTCTGACTGAAATCATCATCCTAACAAATTCAAAACAAAACCCTGTGCACCATAACTAGCCTAAAACCACATCAAAACAGAGCTAAATCAGACAGAGAGAGCCCTCTCTGGTTACAGGTAGGCTAGGACCTGTGGCCAAAAGATTGGTTAGTGGTTACCTCGGCCGTATTCCCTTCGGAGTCAAAGGGAACAACCTGAGTGATAACATCATTGGCGACTCCACTGGGGACAGAACGAATTTTTCAACTGCTATCTACTTTTAAAACTACAGATGAAGCCTGAATGTCAACCAAGAAGCCTTTGAAACTGTTCTTGCTTTGCATTTACAGGACTAGATAAAAGCTGCTTCAGTCAAACTTCATGCTAGTTTTAGACTCTAGATAGCTGTTCCAAAATTTGAGCAGTTCCTTGTTAGTTCTGAAAACATTCCCAAAAATACCAAAAACAAATTCGGAAGCTCCAATCCTCCAGCTGTTTTTGACAATCCTAATTTAATTCCTAAGATTTTTAGGAAGCAAGAGGAACAAGAAAAGCTTGCTGATTCTAGCCCTGAAGCAGTTCAGCAAAGTTACATCCCAACCCCTGCTAAACCATCAGTTCATCCTCACATAACCCCTTCTTCTCCCTCTTCCTCATCCACTTCTCAAAACACATTCTTCACACCTCCATCCACTACACAAACTGCCGTTGTTGTCCCTGTTGTTTCGGTCGTTCCTCTCCTTCCTGTTGTCCCATTGATCCCTATAAATATGGCAAATCGTTATGCCCCTCTACAGCTACCTGGTAATCCTGGGGCTATGCCTCAGGACTACCAAAGTAAGATCACTTATTTTGATGGAACCAGCACATATACTGCCTTACAGCACACCAAGAAAATGCAAGATTACTTTGAAAATTATGAAATAGACGATGATGATGTCAGAATGAAAATTTTTGTCCAAAGTTTAACAGGTGAAGTAAGAACTTGGTTCAGAGCACTTGCTGCAAATTCCATAGCCAATTCGGGTGCTCTTTATCAATCCTTCCTGAACAGATGGGAAAAGAAAAAAGACCCACTACATATTTTATCTGAGTATGACACCATAAGGAGAGGCCCACAAGAAACTGTCCTAGATTATTGTGCCAGATTCAACAATGTTTATGATGCCATCCCTCAAAATCTTAGACCTCCACCTGATTTAGCCTTAATCAAATTCCCTGATGGGTTTGATGCTGATATGGCATATCAACTAAGGGAAAGAGCCCCTGCAACCTTGGCAGACATGCAAAACATAGCTGTCAGTGTAGAGGCAAATCTTATTGCTAAAAGAAATCGGGCAAGAGCTGAAAGAAGAACCACTTTTAAGGAAGAACCCTCAGCATTTGAACAAAAGCTAGATGCAATCATCAAAGGCATGGACAGACTTGGGGACAGGGTAGAAACCATAGAAAGAAAATCATCATGGGAAGGTCAACCAAGTACTGCTAGAAACCCAAATTTTAGAAAGAATCAAAATCCAAATGTTGGAAGGGCTGATCCTGACCAGCACATTAGACCTCCTTTTCAAGAAAATTATGCTGAGGCCTCAACATCTAGCGAACCAACCGAGGATCCTCACATCAACCTAATGGGTCTAGACAGCGAACATCAGGTCTTTCTAACACAAGAAGATCAAGAGGCCTATAATTATAATCAATTTCAAACTAAGTCAGGAGAGTCTTTTGACTTTAGGGAAGGCTTTGATGCAGCGGTGTATGAGGTACATAAACAGTACAAACTAAGGAGTAGAACCATAGATGTGCCTGAACCTTTCAAACCAAAGGACAGTAAGCAGCCAAAAAAGACCAAGGATAAAACTGTTCTTCCAGAATCCGCTGATAACACAAACCCCCATCCCACAGAAGTCACTGTGGAGGATATATCAGATCAACAGCCCTCTGGAAACCAGCCATCCCCATTCCATCCTTCAAAAGCAACTCCAAACAGCATCCCGCAAAATAAATTTGGTACCGATTTCATTCAAAATCATACCAATCATGAAGAAAGGATTACTGAAAATCTAGCTGAAAAGGAAAAATCTGTTGCACTTAATGCCAAGACTCAAATCGAAAAGCCCTTTAACTTAGAAACAGAAATTAGTAAGCTAAAGATAGTTGTTCCTCTTTCTGAATTGGCCAAGCATCAAGTGTACAGATAGTAGATTAATAGGTCACTCCAAGTATCAGACAATAAGGATGCTGTGAATGTTCTAGATGATCAACCTGAGTTACTGTTTGGTCCTGAGGTTAACGGAAAAACAGCAAATGGAGGGGTTCCACCCTTCTATGTCAGTTTAAACATTCATGACAAGGTTTTACACAATGCAATGTTTGATTCTGGGGCCTCACACAACTTAATGCCCAAATCTGTAATGGAAAAACTAGACCTAGATATCACAAGACCTTACAAAGATCTATTCTCATTTGATTCAAGCCAAGTCAGGTGCCTAGGCTTGATTAAAGATCTGTGTGTCTCCCTGGTCCAATACCCAACCAAAACAATTTTGATGGATGTGGTGGTAGCTGACATACCTCCTAAGTACGGTATGCTCTTGTCCAGATCTTGGGGTGCCAAACTCCAAGGATCTTTGCAATTAGACATGTCCTACGCCACCATTTCAGTCTTTGGCCAGCCAAAGAGACTATACCGTGAAACATTAATGAAATATGTGGTGAGCAGTCAAGAGAAGCCCCAAAACTTCCCTATCTATTCAATACATTCTGATATGGATTCATTTATTCTGTACAATGCTGACATGTGCAGCAAGGCTTATTCTAAACTATTAGTGGCAGCACAGACAGAGGGATTGAATGAACAATTTGCCTCCCAAGACCAAAAGACTTTTGATATAACTGATATAACAAAGGAGGATGATGTATCAAATGACTTACAAAAAACCAATCTGCCCATCATCCAACTTTCTAAGAGTCTCAATCCAAGCCTTGACCATGAAACCTTATGGTATTTAGAATTTGATGGTTCTGTAAACAAGTTAGGAGCTGGCGCAGGAGTCTGGATTCACAATATGCAGAATGACCAAGCTGAAGGTCATGCATATAGGTTAAACTTTCGATGCACGAACAATATGGCTGAGTACGAAGCCCTTTTGTTAGGTCTCAAACTCATAAAAAATTTAGGTGCAACCAAAGTTTCAATCTTAGGAGATTCAGATCTGATCATACAACAAATGAAAGGAAACTTTATCACAAATGATCTAAGGTTAAGAGCTTATAAGGGAGCAGCTATCCAAGTACTTGATACCTTCTCAGAATCTCAGTTAACTAAAATTTCTAGAGAGCTCAATTTACATGCTCATAGCTTGGCAACCTTTGCCAGCACTTGCAAGCTACCTTTCAAACCCAATCACACTTTCACTGCTGAAATCAAACATAGGCCTGCAGTCCCGGATAACATCAAGAATTGGCAAGTCTTTGAGAGTGACACACAGATAAATAACTTCCTCACTCTAAAAGAAGAATTTTCTGGCATCAACATTGATATTAGCACTATGGATGATCAACAGCAGGCATACACAATCAAGCAAAATATATCAGCTGAAACAGCAAATCTGGTTTTGCACCCTACTACCTTTAATAACGAAAATATACAAGAGCTGAGGCAAACAGATTTAGATGAAATAGCTGAGACAGAAGCCGAGGTAATTGATCTAAAAGACAATTTTCTGCCCACAGGTTTAACCCCTTTGGAGGATTTGTTTGATTCAAATGATATCTCAAGAAAACCAAAAATGCAACCGCTGAATGCTGAAATTGAAGACTGTAACATTGGAACCACAGAAAATCCCAAAATGATAAAATTATCTAAGGCATTACCAGCTGATCAAAAGTTAAAATACATTGAATTGTTCAAAGAGTTTCAAGATATCTTTGCCTGGAGTTATGAGGACCTAAAGTCCTATGATACCTCAGTCATCCAGCACACCATACCTTTAAAAGAAAACCAAAAACCTTTTAAACAAAAGCTTAGAAGAGTGAACCCTGTGCTCCTTCCCCTCATTGAAAAAGAAGTGAAATGTATGTATGAAGCAGGAATCATTGCTCCAATCAGGTTTTCAGAGTGGATTTCAAACCTGGTCCCTACTAGGAAGAAGACGGGAGAGATTAGACTGTGTGTTGACCTAAGGAATTTAAACAAAGTCTCTCTCAAAGACCATTACCCCTTACCAAAAATGGATCATATCCTACAAAGGGTAGTGGGAGCCTCTAGGATCTCATTATTAGATGGATTCTCTGGATTCAATCAGATTTTAGTACACCCGGATGATCAAGACAAAACTGCCTTCACAACACCTTGGGGAACTTTCAAATATGTCAAAATGCCTTTTGGACTTAAAAATGCAGGGGCCACATTCCAAAGAGCAATGGATATAGCCTTTGCCAAAGAAATCCATGATTTTCTGGTGGTCTACCTGGATGATCTTACTGCCTTTTCAAAATCAGACCAAGAACACTTAGAGCATTTGAGGCAGGTTTTCTTAATTTGTAGAAAATATGGCATATCTTTGAATCCAAAGAAATCACTGTTTGGTCTAGAGGAAGGTAAACTCCTAGGGCATATAATCTCAAAAGATGGTATTAGGATTGATCCGGACAGAATTCAAGCTATCCTTCAGGTCCCTCATCCAAGAAACATCAAAGAATTGCAAGGTTTTTTAGGTAAGATTAACTTCTTGAGAAGATTCATTCCTAATTTGGCCGAGCTCATAAGACTGTTAAATAATATGTTGAAGAAGGATTCCAAGGTCAAATGGACCATGGAAGCTAAACAAGCCTTTGAGGACATCAAAAGAGCATTGACAAACACACCAGTCCTAACAAGCCCTAGGTTTGATAGAGACTTCATCATTTCTTCCTTTGCATCTGAGCATACAATTGCTGCAGTCCTGTTACAAAAAGATGACCAGGGCTGTGAAAAACCCATTGCATTTTTTAGCAGAGCCCTTATAGATGCTCCCTTGAAATATAGATTATGGAAAAGCAAGCCTATGCATTGGTAAAGGCTATCAAAGACTTTAGAATCTATATTTTGTATTCTCATATAATTGCCTATGTCCCAAATGCAGTGGTTAAGGACATTTTAACCCAAGAAGGAATTGAAGGCAAAAGGGGCAAATGGATTGCCAATATCTTAGAATATGACATTGAAATCAAGCCTACCAAACTCATAAAAGGACAAGGTCTAGCCAAGCTAATGACTGAAACCAATTTCCAAGCCCTTGACATTAATGAACTGGACAATGAACAGGAGATGGCGACTCCACAGATCAACCAAGCCTTTTTGCATTCTCCCTGGTATGCTGATATATGTTTTGTATTGTTAAACCTGCAAGCTCCTCCAGGGTTGTCCAGAACTAAGAAAAGGTTCTTGAAAATGAAAGCATCAAAATTTTGTATCATAGATAATGTTTTGTTTTGGAGAAATCATGAAGGGATCTTACTGAAATGCCTAACATTCGAAGAAACTGACAAGGTCCTCAAGGAATTTCATGCAGGTGACTGTGGAGGACACCTATACTGGAAATCCACAGCTGATAAAATCCTAAGGGCTGGGTTTTATTGGCCTTCCCTGTTTACTGATGTGAGAAAATTTGTAATCTCTTGTCACAAATGCCAAATTTTTGAAGGCAAAAGAAAGCTATTGCCTTTACCACTCAAACCTATCTCAACTGAGAGACCATTCCAGCAATGGGGTTTAGACTTCATTGGTGAAATCCACCCTTCATCCTCTGGTCAGCATAGGTGGATTTTGACTGCTACAGACTATTTTACCAAATGGATTGAAGCCATCCCTTGTAGGCAAGCCAATGACTCCATCATTATACAATTCCTAGAAACCAACATCTTGTCCAGGTTTGGCTGTCCAGATAAAATTATTACAGACAATGCTGCTGCTTTCAAGTCCAAAAAAATGATCAACTTTTGCCATAAATATCATATGACCTTGGGTCATTCCACAGCTTATTATCCGCAAGGCAATGGCCTAGCTGAGTCTTCCAATAAAAGCCTCATCAACATCATCAAGAAATTTTTGGAGGAGAACAAAAAGAATTGGCATAAGAAGCTGGTAAATGCACTATGGGCAGACAGGTTGACCACCAAGAGATCCATTGGCACAAGCCCATATGAACTAGTTTATGGAATGGAAGCAAGATTTCCTTCATCTTTGGGGATCCCTGTAATCAAGTTACTGCAGGAGATACAAGCTGAGCCAAATGACATTCAAAGAAGGATCAATCAGACAATTCACCTACAACAAACAAGAGAGGAAGTCTATCAGAGAACCCAAATACTGCAAGATAAGCTCAAGAGAATATTTGACAAAAGAACCAAAGCTGAAGACTTCTTCATAGGAAGTAAAGTGTTGAGATGGGATTCCAGGAGAGAGGATAAAGGAAAACATGGCAAGTTTGATTTCTTGTGGAAGGGACCCTATGTCATTTATGCTGTACAGGGTAATAACACCTATTTTCTGAAAAGCCTGGATGGCTCAAACACTGAGGAAGGCCCAGTCAATGGGAGGATGCTCAAGCATTATTTTGACCCCCTTTGATCAAGCACTGCATAGTTGTATATTGTACATAAATATTTGTATTTTCAGTATTTTCATTTACAGCAGATAGATAAGGGACCAAGTGGAGCTGATTTTGAGAAAGATCGGGGTACTGCACCATTTTTGATACATGTTTTGATCCCATCACTGGAAAACAAGAGAAAGCACTTGGGAACTATCAAGGTGATGAGGAACACTCAGAGAAACAAGTAAAAACAGAGCTATAATTTCACAGCAAATCAGCTTGCAAGGTATTTCATACAAGTTTCTAAAGATTCAGATGAATGGTCTTTAACAAAAGAAGAATTTAGGCTGCAGCAAGATTGAAAAAATAAGGCGGTCTGACCAGGTGTTCTTGACTTTTCATCTGGAACCCCAAGTGGAGCCACTGTTAGTCTCCTATACCAATAGGGTTTCATTTTTCATGATTGACAGTGGAAGTGCCAAAAATGTTCATCTTTGATGATACAAAGGTTCCATATTTTGTGAAAGAAACAGACAGTTAAAAAATGTAAAGAGGGTATGCCTTAAAAGAATAATCAAAAGGCAAGAAAATGAATTGGTCAGAAAAAATAATTGAAATGAACCCCAAAGAAAGACCAGGAAAGTGGCCAACCAAAATGCCACTGCTATCTTGATGGATGACCCAACAGTTCAAGCTGGGCCATGCCATGTTTTAAATTTCCTGTTCTAGACTAGAGAAGAATACATGTTCAAACATTTCAAACTTGACAGATGAGTAGCTGGATAGAGAAAGGAAGGAGCCCATCTGCTTAATCTGGGCCCTTGGAAGACATAAGGGTAGATTTAGATAGGAGGGTAGCAAAAAGAAAAGAGGATTATCAGGGTTTGCAAGGCTTAGTGCACCCATCCAAAAGAAGAAAGAATGTTAGGTCTATTAGGCAGGGTAGGCAGTTGGAGGTTGTAGAAGCAAGGTCTAACCACATGATATATGGAAAATCATATCTGATCTCACCAATAAGAGAAGGGCAAGAACAATGGTCTATACGGCAAAACTATCAAAGCATGTCTAACTTCCCTCATTCCCTTCAAAAGATTTCTTACTAACATCCCCTTGAGGACTTTAGGATTTGCCTAAACAATCCTCCTTGCATTTCTCCCTTGTGAAAGCCATTACAAGTTGTGACCTTCTTCTTCAAAAAGAAGCCACATTTCTTGTGTAAGGCCCTGACTTCATACTTCATCTATCTCTGGTTTCCCACTTCACCTCACATTCAAACCCATATTAACTTCTAACCCTATTATATAGCTCCCTAGTACATCCTCACCCCTATTTCTTACAAAAAACTATAGAAAATTCCCAAAAATATATTAAATATCCCCCGCCCCTTTAGCATTATAGCTAAATAACATGGTTATGGGAGACATTAGTCCATCTGGGGCTATAGTCAACCCTTCGGCGTCCTAACCCTGGAATTAGTCTAACCCCTGGTTAAGACTAATAGCCTAGGCCTAAACGCTTGCAAAAATTGCCCCCTTAGTTGAAATCCAATGTTTAAATGGTAAAAGGTTTAAATATTTTTTATTATACCTTGTGGCGCCATGACCTGCATTAATTCGAACCCCCAAAACCCACCCGGACTATAGTTTTAAACCCGCGCCACAAAATATTATTTAAATAATGGGTGGGTCTCGCTCCCAAACCTGCACACCGCACCGCAGGCCCCGCCAACCGTTGATCTCCCACCGCACCCGATCCAACGGTGGGTGGGTGATATGTGCCGCAAACATGCTGGGCTTTAATGTCCGGGGGATGGGTGGTTTTGCCGCCGTACCCCCGCCACATGTCGGCAGCCCGGGGTGCTCGGAGGCCTCCCCCCGAAACTGCTTCTCCCCAAAGGTGGTGCGGGGAAACCGGAAACCGCCTCCCGCAAACCAGCCACCCCCATTACGTCAGTGCTCTCATCACTGTGACATCACGCCCAGGCCCCTGCCACTATCCCACGTCGCCCGCCACGCTATCCTGACACCCCCGCATTGTGCCACTGTGTCCCGCCACACTGTCATCCCAGTCAGCATCCACGTCACCCATCCGTACCCGGGGCCCGCTGATGACGTCATGCTGAAGTCATCGCAGGAGGCACCAAAAGCGCGTATGCGCCAAATTTATCGTTAAAAAGGCCGAAAGTGACCTTTTTTGTCATTTTCACTATACAATCACGACTGTGCTGTTCTACTGGTCACCTCCAACTACCTCCAGATTTCAAAATTCACTGCTTCGGACGCCGCCACCCGCAAATTCAACGACAGTCTTCGTCCTCCAATCAATTCGACCACCCTCGGCGTTGGCTAATCCAGGTATTTGCCAAATTCAACCCGTTTGCCCGTGTTCTTCCCATTCTCTCCAAATTTTTCCACTGAATTGCCTAAAAACTCCTAAATTAATGGTGTTTTCCTGTAAATGTTGGCCTAAAACAATCTAAAGCACCACTTGTTTAAGATAGCCGCGCACCATACATAATTTCACTGTCACAGAATCATTTTCGGGCTTAAATTTTCGACATACTCTCACACCTGCCCGGCATTGTTCCATTTTGCCGTGTTTCGATTCAAGCTCTCAGTATAACTAAGCTGCAATCCTTTTCTCCTCTACATTTGCCCTCACTGTCTCTAAATTCTGAGAGTTCACCAGAAGGAACCAAAGCTCAAATCAAGCTCTTCAAGTTGTTCTTTTCAAAGGCAACTTTGGCTCCAGCTACACTCATTCTGCCACTCCTCTTTAAATCCTCATAAGCTATCATCTTCAACCTGTTATACTCAAAAACTTCATTCTAAAGATAACACCTGAAAGTTCTGCAATGGCTACACCATCAGCTCTCAGTGTCACTCCTATGAATCCACCAAACAAGGAACTTGAAGCCATGCCTCTTGCTGATAGAGATTACCTTATCCAAGATCTTGTTGGTGACAGAAACCACTTACAGACCTTCTGCCAATTGAGAAACAGTTATCTAAGCAACAATGACACATATGGTATATGGGAGTCCAATCTGCCTTATTATTTCCTCCCATCTATCAATATCTTTGCAGAGCTCATCCGCTTATGTGCTGAGAACTATGATCCAACTCAGAGAACTGTTAAGTCTCCATCTGGGAGCATACTTTTTCACATTAATCCTGAATCCATCAACCAAATGCTCAATTTCAAGCAGAGTCAGCTGTTGTTTCCATTCTCCATGAACTATTTGCTGGATGCAGGCACCAAACTCTCTAGTGCTGACATTGAAAAGGTCACTAAGACATTCATGAGGGCAGACCGCTAGCCTACAGGGCCACCTCCTTTCTTATATGTCCATTTCAATGATGTAGGCAAGCTCCTAGTTGATATGATCTCCTACGTGTTGGGCTTCAAAACCAGTGAGCACATTGATGAAACAGTGTTGGTATTATTAGCTGCATATAGTCCAGGCCATCCCCCTGCTTACAAATATAACTTTGCCAAGTTTATAGCCAATAAAATACATGACCAGCTATTGAAAGTGGATAGAGAGGAAGTATTTAAATATTCATCATATATCTACCACTTATTCATGTATTATCAATCTGAAGTCTTCCAATGCCCCATCAAGAAATTGGATTCTAGGGGTGAAAAGAGGTCTGTCATTTTCTGGTCATCAGTTTTCCACCAAGTTCAAGACTCTCCATATTCTTACTGTGAGTTTGTTGACCAATTTATTTACCCAGTCTCTTGCCTTTTGATGAGATGCCCTCCTCCCAGACTGTCATTTGAGATTTAGAAAACTTTGCAGCTATCCAAGAGTTATAAAATAGGTGATTGGTACCTATATCAAAACCATACTGTCATCAGAATCTATGGCTGTGAGCTCTGTCCTTACAGGCTCCCAATGTATGTACCGATGAGATTGTTCGCCTTGGAATACTATAGACAAATCATTAGTCCTGACCTCACCCACTTTCATAGTGCCAAGAAAAAGGCACATCTCAAATTCAAAGATCATCTAGGCCCCTTCATTATGAACAATAAAGAAGGTTAGCAAGATGCTGATCAAATTCTCAGGGATAAATACAAACTAAAGAGGAGCTTCTAGTGGGTCCCTTATGACCCAGAAGGCTTCATCAGTGCTAGAAGAGTCAAATACAGGCTGCTAGGTTATGATCACTGTAAATATCCACAAATTGAGCAGTATGCCAATCAAGATGAGTGGTTGCAAGGCACATTAGTTGAGGAATTAACTCAAGAGGAAATAATGGAGAAAAATGTCAAGGATTTAGAAAAAACTCTTGACTTGGATTCTGTGCAGCAAGTAACTTTCAAACAGCCACATTAAATTGGAGAAGGTACATCCGCTGATGTATCCGCACCAGCCACCCAGGGGCCATCTACATCAGCAACAGGTACAGAAAAGGGCAAGGGGATAATGGGTGCAGAAAAAAAAGTGGTCACAGAGCAGCCTGCCTCTTCAATTGGGCAGCAGCAAGAATAGACTCCTCCACAACAAACAGAGGCACCAACAGTGCTTGCCTTTCAGACTCCTGCACATGAGGAAAGAGGCAAAAAATGAGACCGAGAGGAGTCCACACTTGCTAGTGGATCCACTCAGCAACCCGAAGCCAAAAGGCAAAAGGTTGATTCTCCAGTTATAGAAGAAATCAGTGAAGAAATCCTTGGAAGTCCAAGGAAAGATAAAGAAGATAGCCAGCAAACAGCCACAAGCTCTTTTCAACAAGAGCAAGAAAGACAACATGGCATGGAGGTGCCCTCCTCCACTCAGCAAAGCAAGAAGCCATCTAGCACCAAGGCCACCTTCAAAGAAATTAAGGCACAAAATGAGCTGCTAAGAGTGCAATTATATGACCAATTTCTCAACGCAACGCTGGCCAAACAAGAAAGGCTGATGGCAGCATATGATATCAAAGAGGAAAAGATGATCCTCAGCAATTTTAAACCCAAAATACAGCAGCCTCACTCAGCTGCAGATTATGTTAGAACAAAGTTGGAGGTCATGGCAAAAGACATTCACCCCATGGATCAAATAGAACTGTATAAGCAAACAGGGGAAATGGTCTATGCCACATTGGTAGACAGGGCCACAATGGCACATGAATTAAAGGAATCACTGAAGAACACTAATACTCAGCTTGATTTAGAGAGAATGTCCTCCACAGCCAAAGACAACAGAATCAAAACATTGGAGGATATTATTGTGGACTTAGGACATGATCCTAAGGATCCTAAGGGTGTGAGGCCCCTTATGAAAAAGAAGGATGATGACATTGCTGCATTGAAGAAGAGATTTAGATTGCTTCCTACTGAGCACCCTCAAACAGGAGAATTGTAGAAAGAAAAGGAAGTTGAGGATCAATTGGATCTAATGATGAAGCTGAATCAAAGAGTAATTGATCTGGAAGGGGAGTTGGAGAAAGCACTGTAAGACAAACAGGGAGAATCAACCTCCCAACCTCCTCAAACTGCACCGACTACTGCAGCAACTACAGAGGCAGCAGTGACCCCTCCAACGGCTACAACAACTACAGATGCTACAGTGGCAACAACAACAGCTCCTAAGGCTAGCATAAACATGGATGATTTGACCAAGGCTATCAAAGAGCTAGAGCTTCAGGCAACAGAGATCAAACAAGCCAAAGAAAGATTGGTTGAGCTGGAAACAAAATATGACAAATCCAAAATGACAGTAGCAGAGCAGAACAGAGAGATTAAGGCCCTAAAGGACAAAATAAAGGCCTTGGAAAAGGAACTAAATTTAGAGAATACTCTGGCAGAGATAAAGAAGATTTTGTGGACCCAGATTGACCACTCTATTACCAAATAGTGGAAGTCAATCAAAACAGTGCATGAGCAGATGGAGTTAATAGGCCAAGCACAAGTTGAAAGCCAGAAGGCCAGAACAGCACTAGGGAATATGCCTGAGCAGGCCAACAGGATGATACATTTCCTCAACAATCACACCAAGGAGGAGTTGGCAGCCCTAAACATCAGCAGCAGAACAGATGTTGTTCTAACAGCTAAAAAAGTGCTGACCCTCAGAAATTTTGTGCAAACTTTGGAAAGAAAATGTCAGGAAATGCAGGCTGAGGTGGATGACTACAAGCTTAAAATGGGAGCATTGCAAGACAAAGGATTTCCCAGCCTATTAACCGGCGCAGGAAGACTGCTCACCCATGAGCAATATGCCACTAGGATGACCAATTTTATTGCAAATCAGATCACAGCATCCACTAGCACTTCTGAAGAAGCAGGACCTCCATCAAGACAGAGCCTCTATAACAAGCTAGAAAATTTATTCTACATTGAGCATGAAATTAATCACTTGTTTGAGGTCCCACCAAATTTTTACAGGTACACAGAGGCAGATGAAACTTTAATAAAAATACGAAGACACCAACTGCCTAAGGAGGATTGGTGGCAATCCATGCTGCAAATTTTGCCCCACTAATCTCAGTTCGGTCTCTTCTAATCAGCTTCAGGTCAACAAAAATTAATGCAGCATGAAGACAGTAGGTAGGGCGGGTGAGAATAATGACTCAGACAAGTACTGGGACAGCAAGCCAAAGAAAGGAAACGCACAAATTTTGGACAGCACGGCTCCAGCCGACTCAGTGGGTCACAAAAGTCAATATTTTCTGACAAAGATGGACAACTAATGCACTAAATAGTTAGTTCAGCATTTACTCTCTCAGTTGTAATTTCTCAAGGGTTGGCATAGAATTTATCAGCCATTAACTCATCAGCTAGATATTTTTGTACCAAAATTTTGTATATATACCTCCCCACACAACGTATTTGGGGTTGGTGATTTTCTCTCTGAGACACTGTTTTGTATATTTTCAGACTATCTAATACAAAAGGCTGGAAAAGTTCACTATCTCTGCACTGTTTGATGTCTAAATGATGATCTGCATTCTGCTACAGAATTCCTGTGTTGTCTAATGGAACAATAAGTTATCCTGAACTATGTTTTGTCTTTTTATGTTTGTTTAACTCATATATGTGTTTCACTAGCTTAGCAATAGAGAAAAGGAATAGTACAGGAATTGTTTGACTACACCCTATGCTCAATCTCTGTTGTTAAATGTGTTTTCTTCAGAATTAATCATAAACATGAATTCTTAATTGCTCATGTTTGTATTTGTTCTATCAATATGAATGTTATTCAGGAATTCTTAAATGCTCCTAAGTAATGCTCCCACTATTCCCCTTATCAGTTCACTGAAAGATCCTTAGTTGCCTTTCACTCCTTGATTTCATCCCATCATATTACAGATTTGAAAAAATTGTTCCATAGATGCTTGTCTGGCTCTGTAGCATAACCTCTTCCTAAAAACCACTTCCAGCAATTGACCATCATGGACTCCATGCCCAATGGCCTAGATCATCCTGCAAAAAAATACCTGTTCTGACTGAAATCATCATCCCAACAAATTCAAAACAAAACCCTGTGCACCATAACTAGCCTAAAACCACATCAAAACAGAGCTAAATCAGATAGAGAGAGCCCTCTCTAGTTACAAGTAGGCTAGGACTTGTGGCCAAAAGATTGGTTAGTGGTTACCTCGGCCGTATTCCCTTCGGAGTCAAAGGGAACAACCTGAGTGATAACAGAAACATGGGTATTTGGACAATTATTTTGGAACTTATGCGCCTTACAAGTACATCAACTCATATAATGCATAAATATAATGGAAATTTGTAATGTGTTGCATCATAGAAAGGATGATGATAAAATATGATAGCTTAAATGTACATGATAGTTTGGAAAGGTGGGGAATAACTCTTATTTAGTCATAGGTAGCCTAATCAATTCCTTTTTTAATATTTAAATGTCCATGATGATTTTGAAAGTAGGTGGGTAGCAATTTTTACTCATGTCATAGATAGCCTAATGAGTACTTTTCTCTATCTAGAATGATACTAGATACAAAACTTTTTTGTATTGTGTGCCTCTTCAAATTTTTTTATAATATATCATGTTATTAAAACTTTAAAATAAGCTTCTCACTTTGGTTCTTGCATTTGTGGTAAAATTTGAACTCAACTTCTGAAAGTAGTGTTATTCTGGAGGATACCAACAACATTTTTTACTCCATAAAGGTTTTAACCTATCTTTAGTCTTTGATGAGTTTTTTTGGATGATTGTACTTTAAAAATAAAGATGCACCTGCAGTTTCTCACTTGCTAATTTAGAACCAATGAAAAAAATCAAAATAAATACTTACATTTATTTGTATAGTTTACTTGAAATTGATGGAACATGGTGATTACATCAAATGAGTGTGAAATTGAATTTTGAAATTTTATTAATGTCCTCAATGCTTGGAAAATGTAATGGGATCAGATGATAATTTATCATGTAAGGTATTTAGTGAGACATTGCTTCTCTTCTAATAAAAGTATATCTAAACCAAGTGCAATACCAGGGAGAGAGAGGATTTTGTAGTGTGCAAAGCTTAGTTGTGTGGGTTTGGGGCTAAGCCATAGTTGCTCCATTTAACTGAAGTGAAATGAGAGGAAATGAGGCAATGCATACTTTGTAAACCTTAGCTATGAGGATTTGGGGTTCAAGGCTTAGTCACTTCACAATTGAAATAAAATGAGATCAAATAAGACAAGGACTTGCAAATTATTACTTATATGTAATGACATTAAAGTGAGTAAACACAAAGTATCAAAATTCGAAGTAGAATCAACCCTTGTGTATGAAAATTCAGTCAAGCATTTTTTTATGGATGAATTCCCCCTCAAATATACATTTGATTAATGCAAAAGCTTAGAAAACCACATCTATGTAATCAAGGTATCCCTCTTAGATGCACAAACATTTCCCCTTGTCTTCCCATTGACTTTGAGGTTGTGTTCCCCTACACTCCTATATGCTTACTAGGGATACTACACTCCAACATGATGGATTCTAAGATATATTATGATAGGGGGGATGAGGGTTTTGGAAATTCTTGTTGCCACAGGAAAGTCTTGCCATGTTTAGTTCAACAATACGGAAGCAAAATGCTCATGTAGAAGGATTTATGGTGCTTTTTCAATTGTGGGAAATAGAAATGCCATACATTATGGTGCTTCTTGGTACAATATTACCGATTCATGGAGAAAGATCAATGGTTCCTTGGGTGGAACTATACCAATGTGTGGGTGGGACCAAGCTCATGAGATTCATTTTTTACTACCATCACAATGAACTACAACCAAATTGACTCATGAGATTCATTTTTTATTGCCATAACAATGAACTACATCCAAATTGGTTATAAAAGATTGCATTGTTAAAAGTTAATTTTTAGCTTTAAAGTTTGACATAATAATTATAAAACCAAATCTCATTTGTTTAAATAACATGGAAACCCATAATATTAGTATTAGATAATTAAACATTAATAAAAAATATTTATAGTTTTTTTGTTTAATTATATAAAATCCAAATCTGAATTTGTTTAAAATTACAACTTACAACATGGTTAGTTATTTTGTAATTTTGAAAAATAAAAAATATAGTTTTTTGAAATGAGTATACAATAAGATAAGAAAATATACATTCCATACATTTTGATATATTCATAAAATATAATGTTTTTAAAATTTATAAAAAAATAAATAATTATAATTAAAAAATTTAACGATCATCCAAATTAAAAATTTAATTTCTGTCGCATTTTCTTTCCCACCTTAGTGTATTCTAATGAATGTTGAGTAGTTGAAAAAAAGGAAAGACTAGTTTGTCGCCTTTTCTTCCCCGCATTAGTGTATTCGAATGAATGTTGAGTAGTTGAAAAAAGAGGAAAGACCATTATGTCATGTTTTCTTCCCCGCCTTAGTGTATTCGAATGAATATTGAGTAGTTGAAAAAAAAGGAAAGACCAGAACAAGTTTTCTTCCCTGCCTTAGTGTATTCAAATGAATGTTGAGTAGTTTAAAAAAAAAAAAAGACCATGGGCAGAATACAATCTAATCTATGGCTATATGGAAACAGGTACAGGGAGCTGGATCAATCTTTAAGGTTTCTAGATCCATGGCCATTCTTAGAATTTATTTGCAAATTTGTTTTATATTTTCACATGAAATGTATGTTGAGTAGTTGAAAAAAAAAGGAAAGTCCATGGGCACAATACAATCTGATCTGTGGATATATGGAAGCAAGTACAGGTCGTTGGATCAATTTTTAGGGTTTCTAGATCCATGGCCATTCTTAGATTTTTTTTGCGAATTTGTTTTATATTTTCACATGAAATGTTGCAGTAATTCGCTTGCAGTTATTGTTTCATGGTTGAATTTGGATGCGTTGAGAAATAAGATTGAGGAGGATCTCTTCAATGGCTTGCTCACAAAACATGGATCTATTTTCACAAGGCAAATTTAGACCACGATGGAAGGATCGGAAGCCTTGGTCTTCTTTCAAGAGCCCAAGAAAATACTTGCACAGGTACCCTTTCTTTCCTTTAATTCCTTCCTCGATTTCAATTGCTTTAAACAATCTCCCAACTTTTTCACCTGAAATTAGGTTATTTGGGTTTTGTTTTTTTTTAATTTAGCTTCAAATGAACTAGCCCCACAATTACTATATTGGCAATAAAATTTATATTAAATATAGGCTGAACTCTTATAGTAGTTTGGTAGTATACCACACTAGAAATTACAAAAATAGTAGTTTGGTAGTATACCACACCAAGAAAATAGTAGAAAAAACAACAACGTAGACTTCTCAGGGTAACTCCCTGCCCTCCCTCATTTCAATGCAACACAAAAAGATTTTCTTGCTATCTTTCCATTTCATGGCAGTTCTTAATCAGAAATCTCAATTTCAAGCTCTGTTACCAGAAACGGAATGGAAGTCTTCGTTTTTGAAAAAAAAACGCATAAAAAATGGAAGAGTATGGAAAATGGTGTTTTATACGGTAGTTTTCATTTTTTAATACAAGTGGATAGTTTTTTAAGGCATTTTCATAGTCTATGGTTAGAAGTAAACCATATATAGCTTAGGTGCTAACAGAACAAGTTTGTTGCAAATAGGTTAGGTGTTCTCCCTAGTGACAACACCTTGCAATAGTGCTTAATATATCTTTAAGAGCGTTGACTATTTAGGGATTTTATTAGTCAAAGTTATGTTATTTTTTAATTGTAGCCATTGATGTGTAGCAGTGTATGGTTAAGTTTTTACAACTTTTTTTTTGTTATTTTTGTGTTGCTTTTATTTAAAAGTGGATTTAGTGATTGTATCTAATATTTAAAATGTGTATTTTTATATAAAATTATAAATTTAAATGTATAAGGTTTTTTATATATATTTTTATAAATTAGTAATGTATATAGATATTTTATATATATTTTTATAAATTAGTAGTTAAATAATTTAGTTAATTTTTCTAGTTAATTAATTATTTTATATAAACATTGGGACACAGTATTTTTTTTTTTCATTGGTTTGGTTTATAACCTCTCAAATGATTGGAAAAATATTTTGATAAAACTATCCTATAGAAACTTTTATCACCTATTAGACTATTTATAATATTAAATCATCAACCAAAGACATTAATTTAATATATAAAAATAATAATTATCTATTGTCCTTCCCATTAATAGTTTTATCCCATAAATACTTTTTTCATCTGCGATAAGAGAGATTATGTTAGGTAATTTGCAATAATAAAGCTTAAGAGCAACAAGCTATTGATTAATCTATCTATAACACAAACATAATTTCAACTATGATAATGATCCGGATTTAAACAGGAACGCAATAAAATATAGAGATAACCATAAAGACAGATATGCAGCGGAAATAATACCTCATTTCATTACTGTAAAATACTGAAATATGCTTACAAACAGAAATGGAAATAAACCAGCTAGGGAGATGGTAGCTTATCTCTGAGAAGAGATGTGGTGGCTACATGCCTCTGAACTGTCTTACAATGAGGCTCGAAGGCCTATTTATTGTTGAGAAACAATGGAAAACCCTTCACATTCCAAAACCTAACCCTAGAAGATGAAACGCCAAATTGTGGGCCCCGTTTTTGGGTAAGTTGGTACACCAACTTCCCGGGGTCGCGAATTGGTCGTACTATCTCTGTTTGACGTGCATGATAGCCCGTTGGAAATATCTCTCCGAGGACTACGACAGAAAAGACGATTTTTTTACCAAAAAAATCATTGGCGGTGGATTTCCCAAAAAACGTCGTTTAGGGCCTCAAAACGGCTCCGGAAGTTTAGGACCCGAAAAACTGCTAAAAATAGTAAACTGTGCTATAATTAAGGAAACTGAAAAAAACTGTAAGAAGAACTAGAGGGGATCCAAGTGGAATTAGCGAGTGGCCACCAATATCCACCTGGATCATTCCTCCCCCCTTAGGAAGCAATGGTCCCCATTGCGTTGAGTTCCTCCATGAGATGAGGGAACTTCTGCTGCACTTGGTCCTTGGTGAGCCACTTGCCCTGGTGAAGGAGTTGTCCTGCTTTGACAACTCGATACAGTTGGATATTCTGCTGGCGAGTGTGCTTGATCTGTGTGTCCATGATCCGATCAGTTGCAGCTTGTTCCATGCAAGCTGGATTTAACTCTGTGGGTGTGAGTTGTTCTGCAATGTCGGACGTGTCTAGTAATGGTGGAAAGTATGGCCGAAGGCGGTCGACATTGAACACCGGGTGCAGGCCAAGGAATGGGGGAATGCTGAGCTCAAATGCATTGTCTCCCACAGCCTTGGTAATGGTGTAAGGGCCATATCAGAGTGGTCTAAGTTTCCGATAGGCTCCGGTAAGGCGTTCCTTTTGCAAATGCAACCAGACTTTGTCGCCTACTTGAAACTTGTGTAGCACCCGATGTTGATCATGTCGCTGCTTGTACTTGGCATTTGATTTCTCCAGATTGTCATGGACCTACTGGCGAATATGTTGGATGTGCTCAATGAAGTTGTTTGCCTTATCTGTTTCAGACCGGACATGAGCAGAATCTGCGTGAGTAGCTGCAAATGGCATGGCCACATCGATGGGACATAGTGGCTAGAATCCCAATCCCACCTGAAAAGGGCTATGGCCAGTCGAGCTGTGGAGAGCCCGGTTGTAGCTGTGCTGAACATAGGGGAGGCTCTCGTCCCATGTGCGTGGATGCTTTGAGTTGTACATGCGTAGAATGTGTACGATCATCCTGTTGACGACCTCAGTCTGGCCATCAGTTTGAGGATGGAAGGCTGTGGACTTAGTGAGTTTGGTGTCCAGCATCGACCAGAGGCTAGACCAAAATGTACTGAGGAACCTGCTGTCTCGATCCGAAATGATAGACTGTGGGATCCCAAAGTGTACCCATACTCGTTCAAAGAAGAGTTTAGTAGTGGCTTCTGCTATGATATTCTTCTTGCAGGCCGCCATAATGGCCATCTTCGAGAACCTGTCGACGACCACAAAAACACAGTCATTTCCATGCCTAGTGGAAGGGAGGCTTGACATGTAATCCATGGAGATGGATTCCCAAGGTCGACTAGGGGTAGGAAGCGGGGTATAGAGGCCTTGCTTCTTGATGGTCGGTTTGGCAATGGCGCAAGCAGTGCATGATCTGATGTACTTCCCGACATCTTGTCGAAGATTCGGCCAATAGAAATATTTCTGCAGCACTGCCACCGTTTTTTCAACCCCAAAATGCCCAACGGCCCGACTGTAGTGTGCTTCCCAGATCATCTTGGCATGCTCGCTTGAAGGAACACAAAGGTGACCCAGGTGGCATAACAGGTCGTCCTGGAGGTGAAAATCTGGAACATGTTGACCCTCCAAGAGTGTCTGGTATGTGTGGCCGAATTCCGGGTCGCTTTTGTAGAGCAGTGGCCAATCAGAAGTCTCATGCCCACAAGAGTTGAGCACGGTGGTTAATGCCATGATCGGTGGTCGACTGAGGCAATCTGCGACATTATTGGTGCTGCCCTTCTTATACTTGATATTCAAATGGAACTGTTGCAGTTATGTGGACCACTTCTGATGGCGATCATTCTGCAATTTCCCTTGGGTCTGTATGAACTGCAAGGGTCGGTGGTCTGTGTGGATGACCATTTCCTTCCCCAAGATGTAATGCTTCCATTGTCAATAGGCCTGCACAATGGAATACATCTCTTTGTCATAAGTGGGATACTTTCGGACTGTGTCTGAAAGTGTCTCACTGTGATATGCCACTGGATGCCCGTGTTGAGTAAGGACTGCCCCAATAGCATAGTCAGAGGCATCTGTCTCGACCTCAAATGGTTGTTGCAAGTCTGGTAATGCAAGAACTGGTGCTGTGTAGAGTCGATCTTTCAACTCTGTGAATTCCTTCTGTTGAGATTCGGACCAAAAAAATTTTGCTTTCGCTCCTCCCTTGGTGACCTGACTCAAGGGCCAAGTGATATGAGAAAATCCAACCACGAACCTACGGTAGAAGTTGGCAAGGCCTAGAAAGCTGCGAAGCTCTGTCAGAGTGATTGGAGATGGCCAATCCCGAATGACTTGGATCTTGGCTGGATCCACATGCACCCCCCGTTCATCAATAATGTATCCCAGATACTGAACCTGGGTCATGCCAAAAGTGCATTTCTCCAAATTGGCACATAACTTGTGTTGTCGCAGTGTTTGGAGAACCTGTCGGATGTGGTGGAGGTGCTCTTCCCAAGTCTTTCTAAAGATCAAGATGTCATCCAAGTATACCACTACAAATGAGTTGGTGAAGGGCCGCAATATGTCATCCATTAGCCTCATGAAGGTTGCAGGAGCATTCGTCAATCCGAAAGGCATAACCAACCATTCGAAAAGGCCCTCCTTGGCTTTGAAGGCAGTCTTCCACACATCGGAGGGTTCGATTGGTACCTGGTGATATCCTGAATTCAAATCAATCTTGCTGAAATATTTTGCCCCCTTTAGTTGGTCCAGGAGGTCATCAATCCATGGGATTGGGTACCTATTACGGACAGTGATCTTGTTTAGCGCCCGATAGTCAATACAGAGTCTCCAAGTCCCATCCTTCTTTTGTACTAGCACGATCAGGCTCCCACGGGGCGATGAACTCGGACGGATGTGACCTTTTTGCAGCAGCTCCTGAATCTGCCTCTTGATTTCATCGTTCTCCAGAATAAAGCGCCGATAGATTGGTCCATTGGGCAGCGGCGAACCTGGGGTTAGATCAATGGAGTGCTTGACCTGACAGTGCAGAGGAACCCCTGCGGGGGAGGTGAAGATGTCCTCATACTCCTCCACGACCTTTTCCATCTATAGTTGTCGTGCGGAGGGGCCCTGTCTGGAGGTCGTGGCTACCTTCTTCTTCTTTTCTTGAGGGCGTATCATCAGGAAAACAAACTTCCCGGTTTTGGAAATGAGCTTACTGCATTGTTTTGCGATAACCAAAGAGATGGCGGTAGGCGGTGCTACCTCTGGTATCCTGTACAACTTATTTCCCAAAGTAACAATAACAGCACGGGGCCTTGACTCATACACAGCATGTCGCTTCCACAAGTATGGTTGTCCTAATAACACATCACAAACTTCAAGGGGTGCAATGTCACACAATACCTCATTCGTGAAGGGCTTGATGTTGTATGGAAGGCGACATTGTTGGCTCACGCGAAGATCTCGTCCTTGGTGTAGCCACCCAATGGTGTATGGTTGTGGATGTGCTGTGGTCGGTAAGCCCAGCCGTTTCACGACCTCTGCCGAAATGAGGTTCTTTTGGCTCCTGCTGTCGACAATGAACTGTAGTGGGGAGCCCTTTACCCACATCTGGGAGTGGAAGAGACGCTCCTCCTCCTCTGGATCTTCAGGTTCCTCCTTCTGGATCTTCGTGGTGGCAACAGTGGCGTTGGGCTCTGCATCAATAATCTGCTTCCCTTTGTCATTCCCCTTATCGAGTTCTGACTCAGAGTCAGAACACGCATCTAATTCTGAAACCTTTAGCTCGGCCACCAGTGACTGCTTGGCCCGACACTCACTTGTGTTGTGAGTGGAGCTCTTATGGAACTCACACCACTTTCTGGTGTCCTTTTTCGGCTTCGCAGTGCTGTTTTTTGCTTGCAGCTTTGGCGGGTTGTCTTGGGCCGCCCCGCCTTGGCTTTGTCCTTTGTTCTGAGGTTTGGGGGCACCTTTCCCATGTTTCAGATTCGCAGACCTAAAGTCTCGCTTCTTCTGTTTAAACATTTGCTTGACCTTGACGGCATATCGGTATGCCATGCCGAGCGAGGAGATGTTCAGGAATTCTATTTCTTCTTGGATGTACTTGTGCAGGCAGCCACAGTATTTTAGTACCAAATGCTGCTCTGTATCCTTGATACCCAACTTTGTGCGAAGGGTATGGAAAATATTGGTAAACTCTGGTACGTCTTGGTCCCTTCCCTGCCGTAGCGTGGTCCACTTTATGTATTGATCCTCATAGCTTCCGACAGGGTAGTACTGCTCCTTGATGGCATCTCGGAATGAATCCCAAGTCGGTGCGACTGAAAATAGTGAGCCTGTACTTTCATCCTTCTCTTCGTAGTAGGTTTCCCACCAATCCTTGACATGGGGGGCTGCTTTGAGAAGAGCGAAAATAATCTTTTCCCGACTGGAAAAATCATGAACAGAGAAATAACCCTCTAGCACATTTAACCATTTATCAACGGCATCTACGTCTATCTGACCCTCGAATATGGGGATTTCAAAATTAATTTGTACCTTAAATGGTGTGGCGTTTCGAGAGTTGCTGTTGGAAGCCGATGCGTCGCCCTTGGGTAGTCGCTGAAGGATTTGGGCAAAGTTGTCCATCATGGCGTTCCTTTGTCGCTCGAGGGCTTCTTCGAGCAAGATTTTGATAGGATCTCCTGCCCACTCATCTTTTTTTTCATTCGCCATGGGAGGCCATCGGGATTTGCGAGGCTGGTCTTGCAAAGGTTCGACCAGTTCAAGCCCTAACTCCTTATATCCTGACCTCGTTGGGGACATGAAAAGAAAAACAGAGAAGAAAAGCAGACCGCTTTGATACCACTGATCCGGATTTAAACAGGAACGCAATAAAATACAGAGATAACCATAAAGACAGATATGCAGCAGAAATAATACCTCACTTCATTACTGTAAAATACTGAAATATGCTTACAAATAGAAATGGAAATAAACCAGCTAGGGCGATGGTAGCTTATCTCTGAGAAGAAATGTGGTGGCTACATGCCTCTGAACTGTCTTACAATGAGGCTCGAAGGCCTATTTATTGTTGAGAAACAATGGAAAACCCTTCACATTCCAAAACCTAACCCTAGAAGATGAAACGCCTGTCATGCGGAAAGAGTCGACAGTGCGGACACAACCGACCTCCATAGAAGCAAAAGCTTTCTAGTGACAAACAAGACAAATAAATCCTACCTTTCTCTAAACATGCATTGAAAATACAAGTAATCAGGAGATTTTTAACATACCTTTAGTCCAACGCTTTGTAGTAGTCCAGCCTCGCTGATCCGGATGAGCTCCTCCTTCTCTTCGAAACCTGCATTCACTAACAAACCAAAAGATTAAATAGCACCTGATAAACTCATAAAACAATACATATCCATCATACAGACCAAGGAGTATATGAAACAAACCATGAATAACAATCTGTTGAGAAAAATAAGTTCATTTGCATTAAAAGGTAACAAAAGGAACCATTACAACCTGAGCCTTGGTATTGCGCAAGTCCCTCCTAGGGTCCAGCAAGAGTTTTCCTTTACTTTGATCAGCTCACCCACTCTCAAATAAGGCTAGGAAAGGATGGGAATCTCTCCTCTCAAGCTTTACAAGGGAGTCCTAATTCCAGCAGCATCTACCCTTAGGAATGTTCAGCTTTCAACCCCCCCTCCCTCTGGCTCAATGCCTGTATTTATAGTGCTCTAGAGGAAGTTATTCAGGTCCACCATCAATGGGATAAGCCCCTCTTTGGATGGGATAGCTCCCCTCTTGATGGGATAAGTTCCTCTATGGTAGGGATACATGAACCATCTGGAGGCGCTTCATACACGTCAAACAAGCTTCTAGAATGCTCTAGAAATGACCACAAGTAACTTTTTTGGAGTGAAACTTGTGCCTTTTGACCTTTACAGGAGTACGCACCCATTGCTTTACAGACAGAGCGTACATGTACACAGGTATTGTGAACTTGGGGTGCGTACACGCAGGTAAGGCTAAGAGAAACTGCGTACCCAGAGATATATAGATTTTTAATGACTTTCTCTCTTTTTTGGAGTTTGACATGGAGAGCAGAGGCATGAGACTTGCCAAGGAGGATAGTATGACAGTTGATGGAGCCATACTAACTGCAAATAGTCATGGTGACATTTTTTAGTGTAACAGATTGCCCCCTAAAGTGCGAAGCCTGTAGTAGATTAGGGTTTTATATCATCTAGGAAGGGTGAAGTACTTTATCATTTCAAGGATTATCTTGTGGAGAGCCCAGTCGGAACCTGCAAGTATTCAACACAAAATACATATATAAGATCATATCATCGATGAGGTAGGCATTCCCATACTCAGATTGAAAACTTTAACTAATTGACTATCTACTGCTCTGATACAGGAATGATTCTGCAGTACATCATAATCATAGACTTTTGTAGACACAGTATGGACGCAGCCATCTGTTTATAATTAGTCTACTGTTATAATGAATACAAAACTCCTCGCAGCCTGGATGGTGGAAACTAGATCCAGGGTCTTCATTTCTACTTCCCGAACAAGTACGATTCTATCCATGCGAATAAATGAGTTGATGTCGAACATGGTAGAATCCACTTGATTACCAGTGAATGATGTAAACTGTTAACAAGCGTGAGAGAGACCACCAGTGATGTCAATGGTTCTCAAAGTACCCAATACAATCCATGAGATGTGAATGAATGAGTTGATGTCGAACATGTCACGGAATCCTTCGATCGAAAGTCAATGATGTAAACTGTCGTCGAAGGCGAGAAACCTGCCATTGATGCATGCAGACTCCAAGGTACTGACGATTCCTAGGTCATCTTTCTAGATAAGGTGTTGATGTCGATAGAAAGCGACCTGTTGCAGGCAAGCCCACAACACGAAATCATAGATCAAGTTGAAGAAATGTAGTTGTAAGGACTGACTCAGGGATGGTCAAAATGGATGACGAGTATTTTGCAGATGAATGTTTATTGCAGAGACCTCTTGAACACATAACGACACGACAGATGGCTTGGTGACATTTGACCCAAAGTTAATACCCGGCTAAAGACTTTCGATGTGGTTTGATCCACTGTGAGGCAAAGGATTTCCCAACCCAGGTGAACGAAAAGTGTCGTGTTCAAGAGTGGTAATAAGGCTTCTTCTGAGACAAAGGATAACAAATGGGCTCATTTTTCTCTCTTTTCCCCCACCATTTCTGGCAAGTACCTCTTTATTTTTTACAAGCTTGAGGAGGATAACATATGCTTGATTATAAGCTCATCCTTCGGATGAGTCCAACTTAGTTTTGATTCGAACCCTAAGAAGGAGTGGTCTGTTCCTGTTTGTAATCGAACAGGTCCTTTACTGTGAAATTTTAACGAGTCCAGTATAGGAGAAACTCGGCGTTTTTCAATTTTAGAGAGTCTGAAAAAACTTAAGAAGACTCCAGGGTTGAACTTTTTCGTAAATTTGTGTCTCCCAAGCCCGAAAAAGTATAAAATAATACCTGAGAGAACCGCTTGATCTTGCGACCAAGGAGTATTTTCATGATTAGTGCCTTTGACCTGAAAAGTAAAAAGCGATCAAGGACACGTCGTTTTATTTCCAGTATCAAGTTTGAAACAACAAAAACCCGGCGATCTTTTCTTATTTTTACTGTCAGAAAAGGGCTATAAGGGGACCGTCTTTTAATTCCATTTTAACGAATGTAAAAGAAATGCTCGGCAATCTTTTCATGTTTTAGGAGTCAAAAAAGGGCTTAAAAGATGACTGATGTTTTGGTTCGTGAAAAATGATAATTTACCCTAAAGTCCTTTTGTCCTGCACAAAAACAACACATTACTCATACCTGTTTAAAATAGGCAAAAATACATTGAAAAATATCCTTTCACGGTGAAAAATAAACAAACTTAGCATTCATTTATCCAAAAAACCTATAAAAAGACTTTTTACCATGTCATTTTTACCATTTTACTGTTGAGGGAGAGAAAAGGGCTTTTGACAAGAAACTTCCCGTGGACTTTGCGGAGAATCCGACCGTCAGAATCGAGCGTCGTCTCTTTCAGGTATTTCACAACATCCTCCTCTTTGTTTTCATCCATTTAGAATTTCATTTTAAGCCCTAGTTTGATTTTTTGGGGGCTTTGGGGTTTCAAGATGCGCTTTTCGGGGTACGCAGGTGCCCCATGGGTGACCTGCGTACCCCGACATTTTCTCCATTGGGAAAATGGTCGGGGTACGCAGCCCACCTTCAGAACAGCTGCGTACCCACGCTCTGTTTTCTGAACGCGGGGTGCATACTCCGCGCAAAGTGATTTTCAAAACCCCAAACTCAAAACCTAACCATCAATTCTTGATTTAATGAATTCTAATGAATGTTTTTTGGTGTGTAGATTGCCCACCATGCTTGATTGGCGCGAAAGAGAACACAAAGATGTCGATTTGGCCGCAATAGATCATCCACCTTCCATTGATGCTTTGAAGGCATGCGGTCTCTACAAATACTGGGCCATACCTGGCATGAGGGCCCAGGTGTGATTCTTAGAATGGCTGGTTGAAAGGTGGAATGTTCAGGATCAATGCTTCTACATCGGAGGGCACCAGCTCGAGATAGAGCCCTCTGACATATATTTTCTCACTGGTTTGCCTAATAGGGGCGAGCAACTGACTCTGTCCGGGACTAGGCCGGGTGGCCAATCCCTTGCTAGCCTCCGGCTAGAGTGGTGCAACAATCAAAACCAGGAGAAAGGGATAGAAATCAAATACATATCCCTCCCTGAACTTATGGTAATTGCCTTTACAGTTACCAGACTCTGCGGCGCAGCCGCCTTGCATATTGCTACTGGGTCCCAAATGCAGATGGCGATAGATTGCTACCGAGGCACCATTTTCAATTGGTGTGATGCTGTGTTGGCCAATATGAAGGGCCAACTGACTAGGGCAAAGAACGGGCAATTAAAGACCTTTGGGTATGGGCCTCTAGTTGTGAGCTTTGCCCTAGAGAGGGTTCCGATGCTGATCCCACAGCATCTCACTGTTCCAGCTGGGCCTCCTCGGGAGCCAAAGTTGATGCGATGGGTTGCGGTGATGGCCCGGCATCCTGATGAGGGAGAGGGAGTTGTCCGATTTCCTGCGGGTTATTTTCACTGGTTGGAGGGCCAGGTCTTTGCGATCCAGGACTTTCCTTATGCCGGAGTGGATTTTCGCGGTGATCCGGACATGGTTCTTCCACAGGGAGAACAATGGGACGACAGAGGTACTTCATTTTTCACAAGTTTTTAAATTATCTATATTTTTTTTTGTTTTTTATATTGTCTCAAAACTGACAGTGACAATTTTCAAAATGCAGATGTAGGTCCACAGCGTCCGACCAATCTCCGGCCATTCGAGAGAAGAGTACCAGTTGCACCAGCACCAGCCCCACAGGATGCGGCCGCAGAGACCTTAGCCGAGTTGGAACAGGACCTAGAGCGTCTTACGGCGGACATACCAGAGACGACTATAGACGATATTCCTATCCGACTTCAGTGCTATGTGGTCGCAGTCCCAGGACCTTTCAGGAGGTTCCTATGTAGGGTAGCGCGGGCAGTGGTCTCGTATAGAGAGCACCACCAGTGATTGGCTAGTCACTTTTTGTAGACACATGTGACATTTTGGTTTTTTGTACTTATCATTTTTGCTGATCATAAGGTGTTTATCAACCTATGATCGAAGACGATGTATATTTTGACACACTCCTATCTATATATATATCATTATTACCAGCTTATCTTGTTGAACATGTGTGATGAAATGTTTTTAAATTTACATTTACGATTATCGCAAATGTCTGTCTAACATTCGAGAAGCAATTGCATCTGCTAATGTATTTAATGACCTTGGAATATGTTGATATTCAATGTAATCAAATTCACGTTCCAAGAGGCGCACTCTCAAAAATAACCTTAATAACACTGGATTTCTAATGGCATATACCCTATTAAGCTGTAATACAACGAGTTCAGAATCTAACCTCACTATCAAACTCTGAATCCCAAATGAAACAAATTCAGATAATAACTCAATCACTGCACTGTATTCTGCAATGTTGTTTGTTGTTTGACCGAGGCTCACCCCATGCATAGAAACTAACTCGTTAGAGGGCGAATAGATAACCCAAGCTGCGGAAGAGATATTCCATGTACTACGACAAGCACCATCAGCAAATCCAATGTACGTTTGGAGAGGCGTCGATATCTGCAATATCAAGAGTAAAACCAAGATAAGCCAGAATAACGACGAAAAACACACTCTCTAAGCTAAGCACACTGTCTATACCAACAAACACACCAGCTAGAAAGAAAAACTAACCTAACTAAATCTCCATACCCATCATTTAAGC
Organism: Pinus tabuliformis; assembly: GCA_031772625.1. NCBI lineage: Eukaryota > Viridiplantae > Streptophyta > Pinopsida > Pinales > Pinaceae > Pinus > Pinus tabuliformis. The sequence goes on from CM062808.1 coordinate 576,208,170, forward strand.
ATAATACCTCTTTAGGTAAAGTCCATTTCTGGGCTTACCGAAAGAGTCCCCATCAAAATCTACCAGCTCATAGGCCCCTTTTGCTAGCTTTCGCTTAACAATGTAGGGCCCATGCCACATGGGAAAGAATTTTCCAGCACCTAATTTATTGTTAGCTTGATCATATAATAGCACTAGGTCTCCTTCCGAAAAATTACGAGGGGTCACGTTGCGATCATACTAAGCTTTCATTCTTTTTGCGTGAGTCTCGATTGCCAATGCAGCGTCACGTCGAGTCTCATCTAATTTAGCTAAGTATAATAGATGCTTCTCCTCTTCGGAAGTAGCTAGAAGTAATTCGATAGCCATTTGAAGTGATGGGATTTCGCATTCAATGGGCAACACTGCTTCCAAACCATAAACTAGTTGGAAAGGAGTGAACCCTGTTGATGTTTTCACTGAGGTTCGGTACGCCCAAAGCGCTAAAAATAACATGTTGTGCCAATTCGATCGATGAATACCAATGATTCGTCAGATCATGATAACTAGAACTTTGTTGATGGACTCAACCAAACTGTTTGCTTGGGGATAATAAGGAGTAGAACTATCGTGACACAAACCAAGCTGGCTTGTAAGTTCTGTCATCATAATGTTTCGAAAATGGCGCCCATGGTCAGTGATTATCGCTTGTGGGACACCAAACCTAGCAATAATATGATTGAATACGAAAATCGCAGCAGTCTTGCCGTCTGCCTCGAATGTAGGCATCGCCTCGGCCCACTTAGTAAAATAATCAACCGCAAGGATGATATACGCATGCCCCCCGACCGAGTGAGGGTTACATGTAATAAAGTCGATACCCCATTTAGCAAAAGGACCAATGGCAATTATAGGGTGGAGAGGAGCAGGTGGTGCACGCATCTTGCGATCAAACACTTGACAGTTGTGGCATTTTCGGACCGCAATGATACAATCTTTAAACATGGACGGCCAGAAGTAGCCAGCACGCAACACCTTCTGAGCTGTGGCATACCCAGACATATGACCGCCACACGCTCCAGAATGACAGTCATTCATAACCCTTTCTGCCTCTTCATGAGTTAAGCAACGACGAAAAACCAAATCTGCCCCACGACGATAAAGAGTATCTCCAATAATTTTGTATTGTTGGGACTGGAATCGAATTTTCCGACGTTCTGACTTTGAAGCTTCAGGCCGAAAGGATTGGGTTTGGAGATAGACAATTATATCCCCATACCATGGATCTAAAGTGCTGATGAGAAACAGAGATTCGTCCGTAATGGGTTCCTCTGCCACAGTTTCTGTGTCAGCACGCGGGAAGTCACACATCAATTCCGCAAAAACTAAAGATTTCTTAGACTTAGATTTTTCAAATTCCAAGTCGAACTCTTGCAAGATAACAATCCATTTAGAGTACTTGCCCCCCAGAAATTGTTTAGTCAAAATGTAAATCATAGGGTTGCAATCCGAAATGACTGTAGTTTTACGGAGAAGAATGTAATGACGAAAACGTTGGACAGCTTGAACAGCTGCCAGGGCCAATTTCTCCACATGCGAATATTTTAGCTCAGTGGGATTTAACGTCCTACTAAGATAATATATCACATGTTCCATTTCGAATTCATCTTCCTGTACTAAGACCATTCCAATGGTGGAATGAGCGGCGGCGAGGTACAAAAAGTAATCCTGGTTGTAGTTGGGAGGATGCAGCAACGGTGCATGGGTTAACGCGTGCTTTAGCGCATCAAAAGATTTCTGAGCTATCTCATCCCAAGAGAATTGAGCATTTTGCTTCAACAACCGGGTAAAACCCTTGGTAATCTCGGCGTAGTTAGGAATGAATCGACGTAAAAAGTTTGCTTTCCCTTGCAAACTTTGGAGTTGGCGCATACTCGAAGGAGGAGGCAATTTGATGATAGCTTCGACCTTCGAGGGATCGACGCGAATGCCAACTTTTGAAACTAAAAATCCCAGCAATCGTCCCACTTCGATGCAGAAGACACATTTGTGTGGGTTCAACCGTATACGATAATTCCTACACCTCATAAAAATTGCTCGTAAATGGACAAGGTGATCAGCTTGACATAAGGAGTGAGCGGGCAAATCATCGAGATACGGTTGCACAATGTGCTTGATGTCATGAAATGCATAAGACATCGCCCTTTGAAAAGTGGCTCTGGCATTCTTAAGCCCAAAAGGTAATTTTCAATAAGCAAATGTCCCCCATGGACAAATGAAAGCCGTTTTTGGTTGATCGGCAGGTAGAATATTGATTTGGTTGTAACCAGAAAAACCGTCCATAAAGGAAAATATTTCACTACCGGCACAATCATCAATTATTTGATCGATATAGGGCGTGGGATAGTTGTCCTTGGGACAAGCACGATTGATATCCCTATAGATGATACATATTCTTATTGTTCCCTGCTTTTTGTTAACTGGAACAATATTCGATACCCAATCCGTTAACGGGATCGGATAAATGAAACCTGCTTTCAACAGCTTCTCAACTTCTGCTTTAATTGCAGCTGCTTTCCAAGGGTGTATCTGACGTAGACGTTGCCGAACGGGTTTAGCGTCCGGGTAAGTCTTGATTTCATGAACAACAATGGAGGGATCAATTCCTGGCATTTCCTCATAGGACCAGGCAAACATGTCGCGGAATTCTTGAAATAGGGCCTTGTATATTTGAATTTCGTCATCTGAACACGAGGCACCTATATGAATGTGTTCAACAATTCTGGGCTTCACTGAAATGTCAATGGGAATAGTGCGAGAAACATTTCCCAAATTTAGCTCTGAATCAGGATGTTTCATTGGACTCTGAGCGTCTTTGACATATTCAGCTGTAAAAATTGATGAGAAATCGTTTTCAAAACGATCATCCTCAGGTAAAAACGAGGATCTATGATGGAGATCTTCCCATGGTAAATCGTCTACACACAGGACTTCACAAAGTTGTTCGTCAGATGACACAACTTCGGGAAACGTTATTAACTCCGAGGTTGATGTGAAAAGGGATTCCTCACGAACCACATTCATTTGGTCGATTTGGGTTGAACTTGGGTCAGAAAAAGACTGCACGGCTTCATAGGCAATTTCATATGGACTCAAAGGCATTGCATCACCGAATGAGTCTATCTCAGATTCAGATGGGACAATCCAAGGATCATCGTAAATTATAGTATCTGACGTAATCATATGAATGAATGCGAATGAAGGGTCTGCGTTGATTGGAGGAAAAGAAAAAGTTCCCAGTAAACCGGAATCTTTAACTAATCCAACGCCAACATCCTTATAAGGGATATTCGTTTTACCGACATGCTGGATACTCTCTGAAGAGGCTGGGTCGGATGAAAAATAAGCCAGTTGGTCTATTGTCACGATCTTGCCATTATGTGGAAACTTTATGACTCTGAAGACCGATGAAACAACCGCTGTCATAGCGTAAGACCAACTTCGACCCAAAAGAAGGTTGTAGTCTAGAGGGGCATCAACCACCTCCACATCTAGACTAACGGTTTTTCCTTCAACCCCTATAGGAAAATCCTGTAAAATGCCAAACTGATGGAACCCACGGCCATCAAAGGCCTTAAGAATTGTCGGGGATTGGTTCAGCGAAGGAGAACCAAGTGATCTCCAACACTGAATCGACATAATACACGTGGAAGCGCCCTCATCAATTACAGTCCGATGAATAGGCATGTTTTTTACTATCACTGGAATCTGGAAAGCCATTTGATGAGGGAGACGCGGTGTACTATTTTCTAAATCAAAGATTATCAGGTTCGGGTCCTGAACATCAACAGCTCCTATAGCCGACAAAAGTAATTTTCGCTGTGCTGGGCATGATTGCAGCACTTCTAAAGCCGACATTGTTGAGGGTGAAACAGCTAAATCCTCAACAATGTTCTAATTCTGGGCCGCTCTCGCATGTGGATTGAAAGCAGACCTTCGAAGTACACCCTTGGCGAGCGGTTTTATTACTAAGTCGGGGTTAGGTTTCTCGATCTGTAGTGGATCAGAACCGGGAGCTGAGGTTGATGGATTTGATTGAGAAGATTCTGCTTCTTTCGATCCATCAACAAGACTTTTACTACCATAATCGTGAGATCGAGTCGCAATCCTTACATGAGACATCATCAATATGGGTTCTTCAGTGGCACTCGAGGAAGAACCTATCATCTTACTCTCCTGCTTTGGAAATGGATCTTTCAAAACATCAGGAGTTGAGGAACCTTTGACAATTTTCACAACCTCGGCCCGATGGGGGCAATCTCTCGTAAAATGATCCTCTTCACAAATTAGACAAGGATATCGAGGTTTGCGCTTTTCGTCATTTGTTTCCGACTTTTCTATTTTATCCTTTGGAGTCTTGTCTACTTTACCCTTCTTCTTCCCACCGTTTTTTGATTTAGCCGTAGATGACTCTACAGCGTGAATATCAGCGGAAATTTCAGGAGAAGACTCTCCTGTCGGGGAATCTGGTAAGGTTATAATGGGCGAAGAATTCTTTGAAGATTTCTTCTTGCTTTTAGTATTTACCGTACCAATCATGCCATCAACAGCATGAGATCCCGAAGGAGCAGCAGCGATTTGATTTGACTTTGGAAGATCTGGGATCTTTTCATGTAACGTACCTGACTGAGTGTAAACTAAGTCAAGGTACTGCGCTTGAGCAATTACTTGCTCTTCAGTAACTACTCTGGCCTTAGCTACATCTTCAGTAATCTTCGGTAATAATGATTTAACAAACCATTCAGCTAAGATTTGGTCCGGAATAAAAACTTTCACTAATCGTCGTCGACGTCTCCATTCATGGATATGATCGGAAATATAAGTGGACGTCGACTGTTTTAGTGAAGTTAGTAGTTTCGTGCCATTATCATATCTGACCGGCAACTGAAAATGAGTTAGGAACGAGGTAGCTAACTGACTAAAATTGTAAAAAGAGGCTCGTGGTAACTCAATGTACCACTTGGCCGCGAGACCAATGAGCGTACACTGGAAAAGACGTAAGCGGATCGAATCATCCGAGATGGAATTTGAAGCACACCAGAGGTGGTAAGTCATCACATGATTGGACGAATCCTCTCCAGACTTACCTTCGAACTTGGGTATATCGCTGGGCAACTTATTTGGCATTGGCGGCCAGAATGGAAGATATTTTATTGGATCGTTCGTTAGGCGCGACAAGTCTGGTAAATCCAAAGTTGCGATAAACGGTAACTGCCAATTAGGATCCCTAAAACTCTGGGTCACAAGACCAGTCCCAGGAGGAGGATATCCAGGATAACTTGGAATAGGAATCGCATTCGGGATATTATATCCTCCTGGAAAACCAGGATTAACCGGACCGTACTGGGGTTGCTGAGGTTGTTGATAAGTGTACCCAGGATATGGTTGACACTGGTAAACCGGCTGTTGGACAGCAGGCCCGTATTGGTACTGTCCCTGGTACGGTTGATAAGCGAATTGTGGTTGACTAGTGACAACTGTACTTAAACCAGGTTGTCCTACAGGCATCTAAGCCGTAGTTTGAATCGTAGATCCAGACAATGGTAAATATGTCTGAGGAGTAGTTGCAGAGACAATAGAAACCGGAGCTGTCGATACTCCAGAAGCAAGTGTGGTGGAAGGAGCAGATGTTGTGGTAGTTGCAGCAGCCGTTTGAGATGGAGTACTAGGTGCAATTGGCGGCTGAGTAACTACCAAAGTTACAGAAGTTTGAACATTAGACTGGACCGGTTGTTGGGATGGACCAGCAACTAAGGGTTGTCCAGCTTGAGATGACAACTGTATACTTGGCTGCAATACCTGTTGAACTTGCGATGGATCCCACACTATGTTCATTCTGGGGTATTGACCCATGACAGGTTGAGGATATTGAGATCCATAACCGGATTGAGGATAGGATTGATAATTGAAAGGCACAGTTCCCGTACCTTGAACATATGATTGACCTTGAGGTGGTTGATAACCTTGACTCGAGTATTGACCTTGAGGTTGATAACCTTGAGGTAAATACTGATACTGGGGTTGACCTTGACCTTGAGGTTGATACCCTTGAGGTAAATACTGATACTGAGGTTGACCCTGGGGTACATATTGAGGCTGGGGTTGACCTTGAGGAATGTATTGTACTATAGGTACATACTGTCCTTGAGGTTGCCCCCTAGACGCAATTTGTGTACCTTGAGGTTGCCCCCCAGGCGTTAATTGAGACTACCCCCCAGGCGGTAATTGACCACCTTGAGGTTGAGAACCGGGAACTGAACCTGACATCATGTAAGTGTCCCCTACACCCAACGATTTATTACCATTGTTTCCAGCTAATAACCCATGTTCAATGGGTTGAGGAGATGCTCCCGCAAAGGTACCAGAAAGTGACTGATACCCGGAGGGAACAAAAGGACCGCCATACAAGAAAGATTCAGGAGATTGAGTGAACAGGGACGACTGACCAGACATATTGACAGGAGTATAAATACCTCCAGGTGGAAAAGGAGTTCGAGGTGGAGAAAAACTTATCCCTGAGTTGTTTAAATAATTGGTTAACGAAAGGTACCAAGTAGTACTTCTAGGAGGACTGTAAAAGATAGATTCACGCTCCCTTAGATCAATAGTAGGTTGATCTTCAAGGATAGATACGCCTAATTCTTCCTCTGGAGCAAGTTCTTCAATAGCTATCAAACCAGCAGGAAGATTTTCGGTAATGACTCTTTCTACCCTAGGTGAATCCGGTGCACTAGAAGTTGGAGTAACAGGTTCAGATACTTCAGGTTCTTCGCCTATATCACTAGTAGATGAAAAACTACCAGCAAGCTCAGAAACTGTAACTGCTTCGGGATTATAACCTATTTTTAGACCTTGGTAATCTGGATGGACTACCAACGACGATTCTCCTTCTTCAGGTGAACCTACTTTACTGCCACTAGGAGTTACAAGGACCTTTAAACCTTCGTAATGACTCGGGACGTCTTCAGGAGGTTCGCCCCGCAATCTACGGGACTTCCTCAACAAATCGGCCACGGTAACAATCTCAGGAGACTTGCCCCGAAGTCTACGGGACTGTCTTGGTAATTCCGCCACAGTTAAAAATTTTAACTACTGCACACACAAACAAAGTAAAATCTCAAAGCAAACCACCTAAAGTCTCTAAAGAACCAAACAAATTTGAATCATACGCCTAAAGAATCTAGGGCGTCAAACCATACACAAACAGTAGCCTTCCGGACCAAAAACACTAGTTGGAGATGAAACCCAACATCGCCGAATTCAGTACAGAAGTGGTGGGCGGAACAGTTACCCCGGCAACCTGCTTAATGAATAGACCGGCACAAGTTCCTCCACTTTAACCGTCTCGAGTGAAGTGAACCCCCCGGAAAATCCAAGTGAGTCTAGCCGACGTCTGCTCCAGGTACAGTGGGATCTTCCCTCCACCGTCACCTCGGTAGAATCCTAAAGATAATGGTTACTAAGGTTACCAACATCAACAAATGCACCTGGGGGAACAGTCTACACTCCGACAGCACGCAAGGGCAGAGTATCAAGCTCAATCCCCTTGCCGGCTCCTTGACAATAATCCAAGGTTTACCGACAAGTGACCCCTGGCTCCTCGACAATGGTTAATCCGAGGTTTACCATTTGTAATACGTGCGTGTCTGGCGTCGTTCCCAACGAGGGAGGATTGATCCCCTCACTGGTTCGGACACGAGCTCGTGCTTCTCCTTTAAGAGGAGCTTTCCCAGAGTACAAATGAAACAGTTGGATTTATCCTACCACAAGATGAGCTACTTGTTTGGTTTTGCTGTCTTGGAGAGTTAATTACTCTCCTACTCCAAGACACTAGCCTGATCTATATTGGTGTTTCAGAGCCCTAGTAAATAAAAAGTTACTAAGTTGATTTTACTTTAAACGTTAATTTTATGGCTTTCTTTAAGACAAAAGGTAGTGGAGATGAAACTGATGGTGTGTAGACTCAACCGAAATCCACTAAAAAGATGCACTTAGGATGATTTATACTAATTTTTCCTTTTTCAATGAATTCCCTAGCTAAGAGAGTTGGAGAATGCAAACTTGATATAAAAACAACTTTCTTGGCAATGAAAACAAAGAAACAAACTCTTTATATTTTCAAAACATACGAGACATGACCACTAATCACTTCACGAAAATTCCTTTTTCTTTCAAAGACACAAATGCTACCAAAGCAAACTTTCCTTCTAAAGATATTTTTGTATTTTTTCCTAATTAATCAAGCATGTAAAACTTACTTTAACAAAAATCAAAGTTTAAAAAAGCTATGGCAATCAAATCAACTCAATTTTACTCAAAAGCAAATCTAAGAGAAAAGCACCTAAAAGTAAATCTAACAAGTCAAAAGCTTACTAAAGATGATTCCTGGATGTTTTACTCAGTCAAAATGTAACTAAGGACTAGTTAATGCAGAACCAAAAACTAGTCAAAACAAAAATCAAAATTTTTTGTTCTTTTCTCAAGAATAAAATTCAAAGTTCAAACAACAAACTTTTTCGAGATTCACAAAGAGAAGACACAAAGGTAGGTCTCTCACAAGGGTGAATTCTATGACAGGCCCGACTCCTAAGAGGACTGAACAAAACCAGGGAGATCTGAAGTTTGACAACCTCTAACGCCAAAGTCACTACAGGACCAGTTAAAACTCAAACCCTAAGGCAAAATCCCCATGAATTTCACTAAAACCCTCGACACTGACAAAACAAGCTTAGGTGAAGATTTATGGCAGAAATCTAGTGGATCTGGGCAGAAAAAACAAATTAAAGACAAAATCTAAAAGGCAAAAAGAAGAAAATTGATATTTTCTTAATTTTGACAGGGTACGCAGGCGACCTGTTTGCACAGGTGCAGGTACGCGCTGTGCACAAAGTGACAGTGCGTAGAGGTACGTACTGTGCTCAACTCAGAGGCTGCGTACTTCTAGCAAAACAAAGAAAAAATAAAATCTAATTTAACCCTAAGCTAGCCCACCCAAATGCACAGTCAGACAGCCAAAAACCAGAAAACAAACGACTTTTCTCAGATCAAAAGTTCATACAAAGGAAAAAACATTCACATCAATGGATTCCCCAGTGGAGTCGTCATTTTGTCATGCGGAAAGAGTCGACAGTGCGGACACAACCGACCTCCCTAGAAGTAAAAGCTTTCTAGTGACAAACAAGACAAATAAATCCTACCTTTCTCTAAACATGCATTGAAAATACAAGTAATCAGGAGATTTTTAACATACCTTTAGTCCAACGCTTTGTAGTAGTCCAGCCTCGCTGATCCGGATGAGCTCCTCCTTCTCTTCGAAACCTGCATTCACTAACAAGCCAAAAGATTAAATAGCACCTGATAAACTCATAAAACAATACATATCCATCATACAGACCAAGGAGTATATGAAACAAACCATGAATAACAATCTGTTGAGAAAAATAAGTTCATTTGCATTAAAAGGTAACAAAAGGAACCATTACAACCTGAGCCTTGGTGTTGCGCAAGTCCCTCCTAGGGTCCAGCAAGAGTTTTCCTTTACTTTGATCAGCTCACCCACTCTCAAATAATGCTAGGAAAGGATGGGAATCTCTCCTCTCAAGCTTTACAAGGGAGTCCTAATTCCAGCAGCATCTACCCTTAGGAATGTTCAGCTTTCAACCCCCCCTCCCTCTGGCTCAATGCCTGTATTTATAGTGCTCTAGAGGAAGTTATTTAGGTCCACCATCAATGGGATAAGCCCCTCTTTGGATGGGATAGCTCCCCTCTTGATGGGATAAGTTCCTCTATGGTAGGGATACATGAACCATCTGGAGGCACTTCATACACGTCAAACAAGCTTCTAGAATGCTCTAGAAATGACCACAAGTAACTTTTTTGGAGTGAAACTTGCGCCTTTTGACCTTTACAGGAGTACGCACCCATTGCTTTATAGACAGAGCGTACATGTACGCAGGTATTGTGAACTTGGGGTGCGTACACGCAGGTAAGGCTAAGAGAAACTGCGTACCCAGAGATATATAGATTTTTAATGACTTTCTCTCTTTTTTGGAGTTTGACATGGAGAGCAGAGGCATGAGACTTGCCAAGGAGGATAGTATGACAGTTGATGGAGCCATACTAACTGCAAATAGTCATGGTGACATTTTTTAGTGTAACAACGCCAAATTGTGGGCCCCGTTTTTGGGTAAGTTGGTACATCAACTTCCCGGGGTCGCGAATTGGTCGTACTATCTCCGTTTGACGTGCATGATAGCCCGTTGGAAAGATCTCTCCGAGGACTACAACGGAAAAGACAATTTTTTTATCAGAAAAATCGCTGGCGGTGGATTTCCCAAAAAACGTCGTTTAGGGCCTCAAAACAGCTCCGGAAGTTTAGGACCTGAAAAACTGCTAAAAATAGTAAATTGTGCTATAATTAAGGAAACTGAAAAAAACTGTAAGAAGCACTAGAGGGGATCCAAGTGGAATTAGCGGGTGGCCACCAATATCCACCTGGATCAGATAAATATGGAAAGTTTCATAATTACATAAAAATAGTGATAGAAATAATTGTAAATTTATAAAAATAAACAAGTCTCAAAAATCAAAATACAAAATAGAAATCCATCATTTAATAAATTTTAAATACAAAACAAATAGGAGTACTACTACAAGAAAATACTCCTCTTCATTTATAAATAACCAGCATAGATCTATCTCTCTCGAGCATCAAGAGAGATCAAATCTCTCTCTCTCGCTACAAACCTCTTTAAGTGAAGAGATTTGATCCTCTCAACGCTTGATCCACAGTTAAAATGGATCTAGGTTGCTTTAGTTATTAGCCTTTGAATAGGCTACATTGCAGAAAAATACCATGGACAAAAACCATGGGTTAGGAGTACCATGGGAAAAAACCATGGGCAAGAAAAAACTATGCACTGGAGAATTTTATGTTTTTTAATTTTTTTATTTGATTTGATTTTGTTTTATTTTGATTGAGTTAAAATGCCAAATATTATAACATATTCCCCAGGTGGAAAGGGTCTCTTGGCACAAAAATCTAACAACCAAAAATATATTAAGAGGGGCCTAGAATAAAATACCTAGATTATGACATTTCTTTTCAAGACTTCAAGGTCTCTCTCACTTGTTTTAATTTATGAAAGAAAATTGATGAGAAAAAACTAATAAATTAAATAAATATTAAATAGAGAACCATGGAATCTAACAAAACCATGTGCAAAAACTAGCAAATTAAATGAATATAAAGTACAAAACCATGGAATATAACAAAACTATTGGCCATAACATTTTTTCAAAGTTATTTTAACATAAACAAATATAGGGACTAAAAAAGAATGGTTTGGTAAGTTCTAACCATGGGTGATAACAATTTTTTTAAAGTTATTTTAACATAATCATATTTAACAACTAAAAATGAATGGTTTGGTATGTTATAACCACAAGTGATATTTATATATAATATTTAACTAAGTAGAAATTAAAAAAAAAATCACAATTTAATAATTTATTTCACTTATTTATATTGATCAACCACACTTGCTAATTGGAAACATTGACTCAGATAACAAATTTTAATGGATCTCCCGGATGCGGGTGACACAACGGCTAACCATGACGAGCCACATGACATACATGTGCCGCCTCAGGTGTAAGGAGGGCATTCAATGCCTGTTCGCCGCCATGGAATATATAGCAAGGTATATCGCAGGTCGGCATTCATTGCCGCATTCAAGTCATGGGCTCGACTGCAACGAGCAGTTATGGTGTCCGAGGATCGAGGTTTCGGTGCAATGGTTAGAAAAGGTGATGGAGGGGCTCAGCGAATGCTGCTTCACGCTCAACGTTTGGCATTCTTCGGTTTGGACGTCGCCTGGTCTTCGGCTCTCCGGGAATCAATACCTGACGTCCCTCGCCTGGTCTTCGGCTCTCTGCTTAAGGTATATCATCTCAAGTTTGAGGGGCCTCTGTGTCAATTTCGCCTCTGGGTCATTACCTGTTGCCCGCTCGCCTCTTTGCCATTTCCGCCTCCCCACCCCGCTCTGCTCATCTCCCTCGACGCTCAGGCAAAAATGGTCAGGCCTCGACAGCGATTACTCAGCCGTCGAGGCTCTGCACGCGGAGGGTCCTCTCGGCCTACTGTGGAAGATCCTCACCCCCAATGCTGTTGCTGCCATTGTCATCGTCTTTCTGCAGCCAATCCTATTCTACCTAGAAAATTCTTGGACTCTAGCAGCCCTGACCCTGACTCAGTGCCTTCGCCAGCCTTCGGTTCAGCCATCTTTACCTTCAACAGCTCGATGGACAGGCCCCGTATCAATGCCCATGTCTCGGTATTATTTCTGGAGGAAGCTCCATCCGACAGCGAAGAACTCCGCGGCAAGGGGACGCAACAGGGTGAAAGGCCAGAATTTGACCAGACCATGCCTGGAAAGGAAGCAGAACAGACCCCCGGCCTTCCCCAGCCTTGGGAGGCGTCCACGTCCAAGAAAGACGACATCAAAGTGGACCCCTTCCCTTCAGCGGAGGAATTGGGAGAATTCGGGTGGTGCCCGATCGTCGAAGAGAAGCCGGAGGAGTAGCTGGTCCTCTGTGCAGCATTACCCTCTCCAGCATCACTCAGGTTCTGTTTCGGCTCTCGGCTTATGTCATATGGTCTTAGTGCATGTTTGTGTCTTGTTTTTTGAAGCCCCTGCGTGGGAAAATGTTGTTGGCTATCTGCTGCCCCTGGGCGGGCTTTCTAGTTTGAAATGGTTGCTCTTTTTTGAAGTACATGGAACCCCTGCGTGGGATGTTTTGGCTAGTTTGAAATGGTTGCTCTTTTTTGAAGAACATGGAACCCCTGCGTGGGATGTTTTGGCTAGTTATGGCACCTCTGCGAAGGTGGCTCTTTTGATATCTTACAGTCCAGAGTGCCAAAGTCTGGCCTCTGGGGATGAAACTCCATGATTGTAATGTTACTACTGTTACTGTATATAATAGATTAGTTTTTTTAGCGAGAAAACAAATTTTAATGGAATATCCACCAGAATAAAATGAAAATTAAGAAAAAATAACTAATATCAAGAAAGAATATCCAAATTTAACTATTAAAATTTAACATAAAAATAAATTTACTATACAAAACCATATATATGATGCTTTAAAATAATTAATATAAAACATGACTACATATAATAATCATTTAATCGATGCAAATACAAATATGAGATAGCCATTATACAATTTAACAATAAGTATGGTAAATAATATATACTAGCCTAGATCCATCTTAATTCCGGATATACCAACACCCTAAAGGGATCAAATCGCTTTTATAAATTAGTAATGTGTATAGATATTTTGTATATATTTTTATAAATTAGTAGTTAAATAATTTAGTTAATTTTTTTTCTCACAAACTAGCAATTTAATATCTAGTTCAACTATACTTTTAAAATATATTATTTTTATTATTATAAAGATTAGTTTTCTATTATAATGGATTAAAGATAAATTTTTTAAAGTTTTCTCTTTAGATTTTGGCTTCAAACACATGTTGTAGTATTTATGGTTCTGCAAGTGGCAATAGTTCGATACAACCCTCTATTTTTGGCTCTATATCCAATGGAGATCAACTCAATCTCCACCATCTTGTTACCCAAGCATGAAACAATAACCCAATAACTGTGTGGAAAATGATACAATAGATCCCAAATTTGAGGTCCACTTATGCCATATCCAAGAATATATACAATGTATGTGGGATCATGTACTCATCCGAAAAATGCAAAGGCTAAATCAAACTTGAATTTGGTGCCAAGTGTTTCTTCACTATTGTATTTGCCAACTTAGAGGATCAAACATGGGTATTCAAGAATGGCTTATGTGAGAAATGGAAGCTTTGTTGATCACTATAAATATTAAGGAATGGCCAATGTGAGCAGCTAAACCCTATGAGCAACTACCTATGAACCATAGTATTCGAGAATGTTAATGATGAATGCTTGGTTTTATGTTTCATATTTTTATTGTTTTTCCTCTCTCCTCGTTTCTTGAATGTGAAACAAATGCTTGGTTGTATGTTTCATATTTGTTTTGTTTTTCTCTCTCCTCATTTCTTGAATGTGAAATCTCCAAACTCTGTTTCTCATCTCGTTGTCGTTTCTCATTTCGTTTCCCCTTTCTGGTTTCTAGTAACATAGATTTCAAGCCCGCCCTTCTAGCTTTAGTTGAATTTATGCATTGCTCTCAACTCCAAAAGCATGTGATAGAAGGGATAGGTAGAAAGCTTGGTACCCGAGATAGAGTTAGAGAGGAAGAAACACTGAGTCAGACACTGCAAGATTTCCTCTCGTGGGGTAAAAGGATCACAACAAGGCCACAGTAAGCCCCTGAGAGAGAACGAAGATGCTATCACATGCAGTGGTAACAATCAAAGTATGGTGCAGTGCCGTATATTAAGGTCCACTAATGACATCATATTAGCAAAAATATAAGCATGAAAATAGATTGAAACAAAAACAAAAGGGAAACCCTCACTAACTCGTCAGGTCCTTGCTCAATAATCGGGCAACATTTGGGTATGAAAAATTAGGGATCCCTTCTTCAAAGTCCCTGTTTGCTTTTATAGATCTCTTTATATTGATGGATGGCTTCGACCCTCCTCGAATGTCCATTGGATGAGTGTTGGGCAACTACATTTGTTAAACTTTCTGGCAACTGTTTGAAATTTTTTTTATTTAAAACTTTTATATAGAACTTTGACTTTTGCATTTTGTAATTTGGTGCATATGTTTTCTGCTCATGCCACATTTGTTTAAATAAACTACATATTTATTTTCTTTTGATTACGTTTCTCAACTATGGCCGTGGATTTATCTTGGACAAGTAATGAAAATAAGATATGTTCCAGGGAATTGAACATATGTTTTTCCATCACTTGTATCGATATACTTTGACAACATGGGCACGGAAACCCGAACCCATCGCTTCATTGCACTATGACCGATAGAGACTTTCCTAGCCATTGAGCACAACACATAGCCCATATCCTTTGAAGATATACTGGTGTTATTCTTTCACTTTGAGATGGATATATATTTGTTTTATTGCAGCAGGGAAACAACCGCTACATTACGGTACATCAACTATACTCAAAGGAAAAAACAATTTTTCCTGTACAACCACGTTGAGAGTAATAAGTATCTTCCCATCTGTCATCATAGCAATAGATTCCATTTTGCTAATTCATTGTGTTTCTCATTCTAGTGGCCGCTATTATTGTGCAAGTTTCTCCTGTTACTTTTTTCCTCCATGAAAGTTGATAAGAAAATGCTAAGACAATGCTAAATGTCGAATTTTAGCAGACATTCTGAAAACCTTTTTGATCCATTTTCTAACATGGTCCACAATCTGCTTTGATAGTACTATGATGTATCTCTTCCAAAACTTGATTGTCTTTCATAGCTGGACAACTAATTTGATAAATGATCTCTTTAAATCTGTCTTGGACTCGAATGTTATTGGATGTTCTTGAAGATGGGCCAAGTGTTCACCCAAAACGTCCAAACATATCAATAACAACACATAGTGTAACAGAAATATTCATCCTCATCCAATTATTAAATGTGGAAATATTCCTCTAAAAGCCTGGATTTCCCATACACTGGGGCTATTACTTATATAACCCCTGGTTTTAGTTTCTCTTGCATGTTTGGCAATTCAGCTGGAATATGTCAAAATATAGAGTTCCTTGATGTCTTCACTCCAACTTCTTGGATGCCATCTCAAAGAAAGGCTCAAAGGATATTCCAAATATTATCTTTAGAGGTGGCCATTTTGACCCGAAAGGCCGAGTATCCATGCCATCAATCACACTCTTCTATGCATGTGTACATTACCAAGCAATTTATCATCAATAAACATTGTTGCAAGACAATAATTGTTCAAATAAATTTCTGAGACGTTCTGGATATCTAAAGAGATTTCCTTATAAAGCTCAAGTTCAACAAAACATCCAACATATGGATCATGAAACAGTGGATCCTCACACTAATATATTCACCATGGGACTGAGACAAAGATATACAAATTGTAAACTCCCTCATGTAGATGAGAAAGTGGTGTTGGAAACTCTCCACGTTAGAATTGACATTCTTACCATATTCAAATGGTGTCCTTCCTCAATGTAAACAATTCTTCAATAATATGGCCACTCTCCCACATGTGTCACTTCTCCCAATCCTCACGCTTAATTGGCACACTGCACCTATGCATTTCATTCGACAATGTGTATGTCTTGGGACTTTATATCCACTATAGTGGGCCTTCATCCCTCTTCTATTACAAAGCAAACTTCTCAGGGTAGGGGAAATCACAACTCCCTACCCTCCCTCATTTCAATGCAACATGAAAAAATTTTCTTGCTCTCTTTCCATTTCATGATAGTTCTTCAATCAGAAATCTCAATTTCAAGCCCTTCCTTCCAGCTTTGGTTGAATATTTTCATTTCTATCAACTCCAAAAGCAAGTGATAGAAAGGATGGGTAGAAGGCTTGGTACCCAAGCTAGAGTTAAAGAGGAAGAAACATTGAGTTAGACACTGGAATATTCCTCTCGTGGGGTAAAAGGATCATAACAAGGCCACAGTAAGCCCCCGAGAGAGAAAGAATATGCTACCACATGCAGTGGTAACAATAAGAGTATGGTGCAACACTTTATATTAAGGTACCATTATCATCCCCTCAAGACTTCAATTGCTGAGGAGAGAGAAAATATTTTAGAAGCAGAATCTAGCAAATTTGAGGCTATAATTATCAAAGTGGAAAGCTTACACAATTTTGTTTAGAGACCTCGTGAGCAAGTTACAGATGCTGATACACTCTTTGATCTCACATCCACACTCCTCGCTACTATTAACAGATCACAAAACAATGATGGTGATACTCCAATTGATTTTATTAGTAGTGATATTCTAAGAAACTATAGTGACCAAGCATATGGAAGCAGGTCTTTGGAGGGAAATGATGATCAAACCCAAATATCATGGAGAAATATTGGGCTTTTAGCTGCTTCTATTTTCTAGCATGTGGCAGGAATTTGCACTATGCTTGGACCAATGGATAATGAACCCAAGCAAAGGAAAGCTATAGTACAGAGAAAATAGACTAAGCTGACAGAAAGCACTTGACCTGAAGCAGTGAAAGAGTCCCTAGAAGATGAAAAATCGGAAACAGATAAGAATATGGCAAGCATATTTAACATTTTGCGAAAACAGAAGCAAGCCAGATTAGATAATTTGGTTCTAAATAGAATATCATTTTCCCAGACAGTAGAAAACATCTTTGCATTATCATTTCTAGTAAAGGATGGTAGAGTTGAAATAAATGTCAATGAAAATGGAAAACATTTTGTTGTCCCCAAAAATGCTCCCAGAGCTACAGAAATGGCATTTGGAGAAGCTTCTTACAGCTAATTTGTTTTTCGGTTTGATTTTAAAGACTGGAAGTTGATGATGGACGCTGTTGAAATTGGTGAGGAGTTGATGCCTCACAAAACCAATCCACTTATGATTCCTTGTTCTGAGAAGGCTACAGAGACTCCTATCAAAGAGATTTCAAGAAACAGGGGTGAAGTGGTCTTGCAACTCTTGAGGTGTAGGAGGATGAATGTGGAAGTGATGATGGTGGTGGAGGTCTTCAAAGACCAGCACCAAAGAAGCGAAATAAGTGTCTCTTATGACTTTTGCTGCTTTTTTGGGTGCTTTTTGTTGGAAACTATCTCTATTTCTATCAGTGCACTGCAATTCATACAGGAAGCTAATCTTTAATTTAAGCAATCTGGTATATAAACAATGCTATCTTCTTCTCATAATTAGTCATAATTAAGTTTATTGGTAGCGCAAACCCCCGGTCATGTAGTACACCCCTTTAGGCATGGTTCCAAGGCCTGGGCAGAAGACTGGCATCACGTAAAAGGAAATTGTTAATGTAAGATGTTAAGTTTGATTTGTTAAACCATGATTAGTCTCCTTGTGACAGTATGTTGTAATTTTATGTTTGAAAAGTATTTTGAGATACCACACAAGAAAAAAGTTTCCAATTGTGTAGTTGGCTTAATTTGAGAATAAATAGAGATGAGAGTAGGGTAAGGCTAGGCGAAAATAGATGTAAATACAAAGGTTCAAGAAACTAGATAGTAGCCCTTACCATACCCAAACCCTTTTACTGGCACTACAGGGATAGAGAGATCCACCCAGAGGCGTGTGGAGAACAAGTAGGGATATGCATGCTCTAAATTGACTAATTGCCTAAGCCTAGCTCAAGCAGCCGCAACTAGTATATGGAAAGAGATTAGGAATATATATCTATTAAGTATGTTTATATGAAATTCATTATGTCCCCTTATGATTTTCAAGGTGGGAGGAATGTAAAGGAGAAAGGGAGATCATATTTTTCCTCTATATCCCACCTATCAGGACACTAGGATAAGTCCCAATAATAAGAGTTGGGTTCACTCATAAGTATATATTTGTAAAAGGCCATCATGAACTTTATTAAGCTAAGTCATCCTATAGTTGAGTTTCATCCTTTAGTTGAAGCTTCAAGCAAGATACTCGGCCTCTTTTCAACCCTTCAGTCTTCCTGGAATAGCTACAGAACAACCCTATTTAACCCACGTTGAATGCCTCTTCTTGTTGTGATCTTAAACTTCAAACTTCAGCCCTTCTCCCTACAAGAGCACCTAAGAACAACACTCAAAACAACCTCTCTTTCACACATTGTACCTACAACAAAACATAAGACTTCCACGCTGCTTCTAGGGCTTCTTTCTTGTTGTCTTATGGATCCTTCTTATAGTGGCTAGGGCCTCCCTTTGACTGCGTCTAGGGCCTCTCTAAGTGCTGCTTTAGACCTTCCTTGACTGCGGCTATATGCTTCTTCTTGATGGCTGATAAGGGCCTCCCTCTTGCTACGGATTAAGGCCTCCTTTGCTATGGATAAGAGCCTTCCTTTTGCTGCGTATCTGGCCTCTCTTGATTGCATCTTTATGCCTCTCTTGACTGCATCTTAGGCCTCTCTCTAGACTGCATCTTAGGCCTCTCTCTTGTTGTGGCTAAGCCTCCTTTTGACTGCGGTTAGGGCTACCTTTTATTGTAGTTAGGGCTTCCTTTTTTACTATGGCTAGAGCTCCTTCAAGACTGCGTCTAGGTCTCCCTTCATGACTGTAGCTAGAGCTCCTTTGTGACCACAACTAGGGCTCACACTATTGTAGCCTGCTAGCCTCACGCTGCCTGGGGACTCCTGCACTATAGCACTCTCTGTTGCTTCATCCGCATCCATCTCTACCCACATCCGCCAATCCTGCTACTCTCTCTTCGAGGCTCCCATAGCAAGGTATAATCCAAGAGGTTGGGTACCTCAAGTATCTGCCCCTCATCGCTTGTAGTCCTCCTCACTATAGCTCAATGTCTCCCCACCTCTTCTCTAAATGTACATGAGCACTCCCTGTAGTCCCTAGCATGCCCTGGGACACTACGACGTGAGCACTAGTGCATTAACTATGCTAAAAGGTCACTTTATTGTTAATTTGACCATGAATATCTCTTCTATAAAGCAATATTTCTTAGCTTTGTTTACGTTAGTGGTTTGATAAGAACATTTCTATAGTCTCTTAACTGAATTTCTTAAAGTTTTTACATTTATGCTTTTTGACAAAAAGGGGCTAACATTTTACCCTAGCTAAGTAAGGATTCTTTAAACAACCTTCTAGCTTGGTTCCTTTTTGTTCCATCTAAGCTTGGAAAAGTGTCATGAATTTACATTGAACAATGTAAGAATCTAGTCTTCTCCAGAAAAAATCAAGCCAACTCTTTCATTCTACAAATTACCAACCAGTTTTGGACATATTCAATGAAATTTCTATGTTGAAGGTGTTGGATTTAGGTAAGTGATACAGAATGCACACCTACAGTTCTATTGTTCACCTATTATACCAGTGAAAATTATAGGAAAAATTGGAAGGTTGGACATGAATGTTCCAACCATACTCTTATTGGCCTGCAATACATATATTCATAACACATACCTACAATACTATTGTTCAACTATTCTGCTAGTGCATATTGTAGGCAAACTGTTAATGTTGGACTTCATTGTCTCAAGTTCACACACCAGTGCTAAAGATGCAACATATTGTGTGCATCCTTAGATATGTTTGACATTGCAAGCTAACTATTTAAATAAATGCATGTATAAAACTTCTATATTAGCAAAATAACCATCAATATTTTTTTCTAGCATTTTGGGCTGAATTCACAATAGTATGCTAAAAAGTGTCATTTCAATGTCTAGAAATTAGGATATATAAATGTGAGATATATACTCTACATCTTTGGGTTATCTCCTTTTCAAATCTGAGTTTTTTTAGGCTACATGTTAATTGTTTGAACTTTGAACTTTGAATAAATTCCTGAATGGACTTCATAAATACTCGAATGAATGGACTTCATAAGGCAATGATACCATAAATTGTGTTATTTCAAAGATTTGACTTCCATATTTTCACAAAATACAATGTCCTCAATAAATACTTATATGTATAGATACTTATGTTTAGGATTATATATGTGTTGGAGCGGTTCCTTTATGTTTTACTATAATCCTGATGCTGACAAGCTTTAGCTGACTTTTTTCATCAATTGTTCATAGAATATGCAAAAGATTTCATTGTCAAAATGTGGCAAAAATTACATTTCTCCTGATTTATTTTTTTATTGTTCATGACAAGATAATCATGTTGCAGGAATGAGGTATCCTACAGTCTGTTTCAATTTGTGGATATTTTTTTTCCTCCCATTTTTTTACAAGGATGTAGATTTGATTTTCATGTTGATGGTTTTTGCATGTATCTTATCTAGCCCCAAATGCTGGTAATGGAGCGGATCTTGAGAAGTAGTCGTGGAAACAGACTATCAGAGGTTAATGTTACAATACCACTTCCACCTGGTATCAAAAAAAGTTTAATGGTAAGTGACATAAAGAAGAGTTATTTAACGACGAGGTTGAAAGGGAAACCTTATGTCTTAGTTCTAAGTCATTTATTTGTGTTTCTTAGCTCTAAGTCTTCTGTTTTTTAGATTTACTAGATCAATTATTTCACTAATCCAATATGCATGGATTGTATTTCTCACCTGATGCTAGTTACTTGACATGGTTGATATAACATTCAATTCTAGGCCACTTTTATTTTAAGTTAGAGATTTTATTGATTAAAAGGATGTTCATATTTTGATTGGTTTACTTGGAGCTTGATTTTTTAAAAATTCTAAATTCCATGTGGATGTTATTTTTTCAGGGTGAGCTCTTTGCACCAGTAAGGTCAGATGAGTCCTAGAACATAGGTATACAACAAGAACATCTTTGGCCTTTGTTGTGTATCTGTTATTCATTATATCATGAATGGATGGTTATTAATTATGGAAGACAGAGGATGGGAAGCTCCTGCCAATTCTCTTGACAAAACAAAATAAAATGGAGTGGTAGAATTGTGTTTTAAATGCTGAGCCAGAAATCAGTACTTGAAAGGTAGAAATTGAGAATGGCAAGCTATCTAATCTGGATCTAGAGACACAATAGATCGTGGAAAAAAAATGATGGTATTGATGAGTCTTCCTAGAAAATAAGCTCTAATTGTTAGACCACTGCCCAAATTTCAATTATCTGCAATGAAAATAGTGACTCTAGCTTTATTTGTATGAATAATGACTTTGGCCATTGTCCTGTTCATTTCCTATGAATGATTTTGATTTTCAAACTCCAACTAGTTTGTTGTTAAATTAAGTAAAGCTTCGATGACAAACTTATAGTTTTCAAATCACTTTTCTAAATCTATTTTCTTGAGCAAATTTGTCTTTTTACTTTAGGTACTATATATTTCTACTGTGTGACATATACTATGATATAATTGCATGGATAAATAGACAGAAGTGTTGTACAACATAGTCTTTTTTAAATCTAAAGAAACAATATTTCCAAATACAAAGTTTATTAATTAAGAACATCTTTTAGACTTCTTTGCTAAGTTATGATTATATTTCAGTAGGGAATTTTGTGTACGTTGATATTGTGTTGTCTCTTTGGTTTTTTTCAGGTAACAATGGTTAATAAGGAATGTGTTCTTGAGCAGCAGGCACACATCTTATTCTACTATCAATAGGAAACTCCATGGTTTTCAGGCATGGCAACAAAAACGTAGATGTTAGTGGGATATCCAAAGTCCGTGTTGGATGAATTTAATACTAGTGATGATTTTGATTCCTTTTCAGATAAAGAATGTCATGAGTCAAATTCAAATAAACAAAAGAAGCTCAAGAATGAAGGTGAAGCTATTGCTTTCTGTCCAAGTCAATTTCTTTTATTTGTTGGTTGCTATCATGTTTTGAGTGTGGACTTGTGAAATTCCAAATTGCATGTTGGTTTATGTAAAGGGGATATATATATATATATATATATATATATATATATATATATATATATATATATATATATATATATATATATATATATATATATATATATATATATATATATATAATTTTTTTTTATCATATGTCGTTCATGGTTGCTGGAGATCCGTGTTACATTTTCACAGAAGTTTAGATATCATTCAGATATCTAAACACCAAACAACAACAACATTGAAATTTTTCTTTCACTCAACCTATAACATATTGCATCTATCTTCATCAATGTTCTTCTTCCATATGTTATCAACTTATGACATTTCGTTTGCAATATTCGGTGCATTTTCTAGTTATAGGTCATTTATAGATTATAAATGTCTGCAAACTTTCACTTCTAATTAAGTATTCAACTGAACATATTGATTCTCTTATACATAATTATTTTTCCCTCCACCCACTTTTCATAACTTCCATAACCATTAGGTAGGGATCTGCAGCTTTGATGTTGCTTTTCTTGTTTAGTAAAATATTGTCGAGACTTTAATTTATTGAAAGTTGTAGAATTTCCAATTTATGAAATTTCAAGGTCTAATTTTAAAAGTCTAATTCTTTAAAGGATGCTAGCTCAATGGAAGAGCACTTGCTTTACAAGTAGGAGGTTGGTGGTTCGATTCCATCATGCCCTGACATGATCCATATGGAATGAGCTTTTGACCATCACCAATGAGCTTTGGTGACATTTTTCAACCGCCAACAAAATATGAAATGGTGACGGTCAATGAACGCCACCATATATATGCATCAATATTGACGAACCTCAAATATCTATAACCATAAATCGTTGTTGTTGATATGAAATGGTGACAGTCGATGTCCGTCATTATAGTCATTATTCATGACGGACCTTGAATGTCACCACAACACCTATACTTATGGCAATGCGGTTTTTGGTGAGGGTCAACGAACGTCACCATATATATGCACCAATAGTAACAGCCATGAAAGATTCATCGCAATAAATCATTGTTGTTCATATGAAATGGTGACGGTCACTATCCGTCATTATAATCAATATTCGTAATGAACCTTTAATGTCACCATAACACCTATAATTTTGGTGACGCCACCTTTGGTGACGTTTAGTTTTCTGTGACAGAGGCTATGGTCCGTCACCATTGCTCATATGAAATGGTGACGGTTGCTATCTATCATTATAAATCATTATTGGTGACGGACTTTGAATGTCACTACAACACCTATACTTTTGGCGACGCCACCTTTGGTGACGTTCAGTTTTTGGTGACGGAGGCTATGGTCCATAACCATTACTCATATGAAATGGTGATGGTCACTATCCATCATTATAAATCGTTATTGGTGACGAATTTTGAATGTCACTACAACACCTATACTTTTGGCGACGCCACTTTTGGTGACGTTCATTTTTTGATGACGAAGGCTCTTTTGACCGTCACCAATGAGCTTATGGTGACATTTTTCGCCCCTCACCAATTTCCTTTTTCTTGTAGTGAGGGGTACCCTTGTGGGTGAGGTGAAGATGTCCCTATACTTTTGCATGACCTTGTCCATCTGTTACTGCCATGGAAAGGATCCCTCTATGGATATTGTGGATGTGGCCACAGTATTCTTCTTGCCCTAAGGATGAATCGTAAGGAAGAAAAAATTTTGGGTCTGGGAAATGACCTTACTACATTTCTTCACAGAGGTCAAAGAGATAGCAGTAGGCAGTGCTACCTCTGGTATCATGTATAACTTATTTCCTAAATAAATAATAACAGTGTGAGGCTGAGACTCATACAGAGCATGATGCTTCCACAAGTATGGTTGGCGTAATAATACATCACAAACTTCAAGAGGAGAAAAATCACATCGTACCTCATCTGTGAAGGGCTTGATGCTATAGGGAAGGTGATACTGCTAGCTGACATAGAGATCTCTCCCTCGGTGAAGCCACTCGATGGTGTACAACTACGGGTGTTGTGTGGTCGGAAATCCCAAATTCTTCATGACCTCTGCTGATATGAGGTTCTTTTGGCTCTCGTTATTGACAATGAACTGCAACAGAGAACCCTTCACCCAAATGTGTGAGTGGAAGAGACGCTCCCCCTCCTATGGATCTTTGGGCTCATCCTTATGGCTCTTGGTGGTGACAACAATGGCACTAGGCTCCACATTGATAATCTGCTTCCCTGTGTCATTCCCCTTTTTAGTTTCTAACTCAGAGTCAGAACAAGCATCTGATTCAGAAGCCTTCATCTCAGGCACCAGTGATTGCTTGGCTCAGTTCACTTGTGATGTGAGTGTGACTTTTATGGAACTCACACTCACACCATTTACCTATGTCCTTCTTTGTCTTCGTGATATTGCTATTTTCTTACGGCTTCAACGGGTTGTCCTAGGTCGCCCTGCCTTGGATTTATCCTTTGTTCTGCAGTTTGGGGGTGCCTTTCCCTTGCTTCAGATTCACATATACAAAGTCTCACTTTTTCTGATTAAATTTTTTCTCAATCTCAATAGTGTATCGATAAGCAGCACCAAGTGAGGAGATGTCCAGGAACTCCATCTCATCCTAGATGTACTTGTGTAAACAGTCGCAGTACTTGAGTACCAAATGACACTTAGAATCCTTGATACCCAGCTTCGTGCAAAGGGTATGGAAAACATTTGTGAACACTGACACACCTTCCTCCCTTCCTTGCCATAGCTTGGTCCACTTTATGTATTTATCTTTTTTATAGGCCATTTTTTCACATACGATTAGTGAGCCTCGTAATGGGATCAATCACCATCCTGTTCCCCCTTGTCACCATCTTGCACAAAGGCCTAAGCATGTACCTTTAATTTCCTAGATTTTCAACCCTAAACTTCTTAATCTAAGCCATTTTGAGGTCCAACGCTCCCTGTAAGCCTACTGGGGTACATTCACCAGTAGGTTGCTCCACCATGGCCTGTGTTGGTCACTAGAAGGTTGCTCATCTTTGTGCCTGTGTTAGTTCTAGAAATCCAGGAGAATGATCAAGATTTCGAAAGCTTCCCCTTCTAGGAGTTTCCAAAAGTTATTTCAACTACTTAACTTGGATAAAACATTAAGATCCTATCCTTCCCTACATCGGATTTTTCACCACTTATCCTTTGATCCTATCCCTCCATGAAATGTGGATCTCAAACCACAGATTGGTAATTGGATAAGAACTTCAAAATTACCATACTTCTCTATATATTCCCAACCTTCTATGTGGTTGGGGGTTGGATTTTGTAGAGTGGTTATTCCCTTATGTTGTTGCAGTGAGTGGTCATCATCTCATGCATTTAGGGTGATTGGAGATGCATATTGTGATAAGGAAAGGACAAGTCAACAACTTGGAGCAACTCTTCTACAAGATCAAATGCTATTTATGTTTGTAATCTCCTTCCATTTATATTAATGAAATAATTCATTGTTTTCCTATATATGATGTTGTTCTTTCACATATTTCAATACCATGTTGATCTATTGAATGAAGTACTTAGATGATATTGCATAGATATTTTAGTTTCTTAGATTGTGTTATCTGACAATGTAGGTTCTAATTTTGGCATTTAGAGTTGGAATTGGAGCTTCTAAGCTAAAGAAGGAGCGAAGTGCATAAAGGATTCCAGGTGGGCCTCATTCCATCATCTATTTACCTTAAGGAAAATAATTGTGTTCCTTGTCTCTTTTTTGTTCTAGGTTAGCCAACGACCTAGGGGAGATACTTTTGTCCGTAATCATAAATCCTGTATAACAATCTTCATAGCTTGTGACAGGGTAATATTGGTCCTTGATGGTATCTCAGAAATAATTTCAAGTGGGTGTAGTTAAAAATAATGAGGATTCCCTCTCGTAATTTTTTCATAGTAGGTTTCCCACTAGTCCTTGACATGTGGGGCGACTTTGAGAGTGAAAAAGTAATATTTTCCCGATTGGAAAAGTCATGAAGTGAAAAATATCCTTAAAATAGATTTAACCATCTATCTATGGTGTTTGCATCTATCTAAGCTTCAAATATGGGAATGTCAAAGTTAACATGTACCTTAAAAGGAGTGGCACCTCTAGAGTGGTTGTTGGATGAAGATGTATCGCATGTGGATAGCTGTTGAAGGATCTAGGAAAAGTTATCCATCATCGCATTCCTCTGTCACTCGAGGGCTTCCTCAATCAATATTTTGAAAGGATCTCTTGCCCCCTCATCTTTCTTTTCTTCCACCATGGGGGGTCGTCAAGGTTTATGAGGCTGGTCTTGCAAATGTTCAACTGGTTTGAGCCCTAATTCCTTATACCCATACCTCGTTGGGGACATGCAAAGAAAAACAAAGAAATAGAAAACCGCTCTAATGCCATTGATTTGAAATTATGTAAGAATGAAAAAAAATACAAGTATACACATAAACATGGAGATGCAACAAAAATAAAACTTCATTTCATTAATATAAAAAACTAAAATATTCTCACATACAGAATGGAAATAAACTAGCTCGGGTGATGGTAGCTTATCTCTGAGAAGAGATGTGGTGTCTACATGCCTCTGAACTATGTTACAATGAGATTCAATGGCCTTTTTATTATTGAACAACAAGGAAAAACCCTAAACAACCAAAACCCTAACCCCGGGTGATGTAACGACAACAGTTTGTGGGCCCCATTGGGGTTAGTTGAGAAACCAAATTCTCGGGGTCGTAACTTGGTCATATGATCTTCTTTTGGCATGTACAATACCTCATTGAAAATATCTCTTTGAGTACTACATGATTTTCCATAGTCCCATGCCTATGGCTATGGACTTGCTATAGACCTTAAAAAAAATGTCGTTTAAGGGGTCAAAACAACTCTAGAAGTTTTGAACCTAAAAAACTGCTAAAAATAGTAAATGTTGCTATAATTAAGGAAACATACAAATTTTACTGGAGTTTTAGGTGGAATAGGTGGGTGGCCACCAATATCCACCTAGATCAACATATTAAATGAGAAATCAAGAAGCTTAAAGGAAAACAACTTAGATAACCATATAGTGCATCTAAGAATCTAGCGGGCTCAAATAATGATACTAAGTGTTCCACCCAGTTCTAGATACATTAAATTTGATATCTGCATGTTTTACGAGCTACACCAACCTATCTCAATTCATCCTAGTATCTTGTTTCCTAGAGGAATTTGAGGATCCTACCTAATCAGAGTCCTCTTAATCTAGCTCACAAAGCTTTATTGACTTTCCCATAGCTATGATCATCTTTTTGTGAACCCTAATGCCCGTTAAGGAGGATATTAAGCATGAATAAGAACTAATTCTCAACCAACGATACAGGGGAGAAATAATGATCAATACTACGTCATAGTAAGGCCAAAAACAAAGTCATAAAGCTGCTTTTATGAACCCAGCGAATGCTCTTTAGCAAACTGTAGCCAAAACATCAACAAAAGCTCGATCTAAGCTTATCGCATAACATACTCTAGATTCATATATCAAATGAGAAAACAAAATGTTTACTAACAACCACAATGTATAGACAAAGGACTAAGAAGCCTGTTAGTAGAAAAATGCCTCTTATTGGTTACAGGTATGATCACAAAGAATTCCCTTCAAATGTTCTAAAACTATACTTTAGATATTTGCTATTTTGCTAGAACAGAGGTTGTAAACATTTCATATGTCACATGGGATTTTAAATAGGATTCTTTTCTATTCTAGATACAACTAGTCTATGACTATAAGAGACAAATTCAACGTAGTGATAAACACCTACGAACGTGAACTACAAACAAGAGATTATATATCTATATATATGTGTGTGTGTGTGTGTGTGTATCGTTGTACATTCCAACAACTCTCAATGATACATCATTGCAGGACAGAATCCAAAACATATTTAGGTTTTAGCTAATGTAATTTTTTTGCTTCATCAAATCATGTACCAATCAACAACCTCGTTGCTTCAGGGAGGAGAATCAAAATCACTTTCGTTGTCCTTCAAACATTGTTTTTCTTTAACCTCTAATATGATGTATTTTTGTGTAGTATTAGAAACCCTAGATAAGGGCTAAATCATAGTGAAGAAGACACCAGATCTTCAACCAAACATAATAAAAGAATTCAAATATTTCCAAAAGGATATGCCATAGAAGTTTGATCTTGCACCTGTAATGAAACTACCCTTAATGAATCCCAGAACCAATCCAAAAGAAAATAAGTATAAACCTTCAATATCCTTCCCTAGTCCTAGAAGTATCCTTCCAAAATTTAAAGAATAAAATACACAGATCCACAATCCACAAATCTTGGTATCTTCGGATGCAAGGTGGAGAACCTTTGTTATTACTAACAAGACATATCTGTCGATAAAACACTAGTCTACACCTCAGATCACTTTGCTTAGTAGATTCCCTAAAGTACGATTAGTTAGATCTTAGAACTTTTCTACTTATATCCCTAATGAGAGTCAATTCCCAAGAGAATCCCTGAAATATCATAGTGTAAACCTTAGCAGAAAGCCTCCTTCAGATTTCCAACACTCCTCAAAATTTCACTTGAATTCAAAGTGATGAGAAAAAATTGAGTATACGCCTTTGAGAGAAAATGTTATTATTTATATAGAATCCATATATCCTTCTAGGGAGATTAGCCAACACTTAATTAGGAGAGAAATTTTCATTTTAGAACTTGAAATTCAAATTATTTTTGGAGCCAAAATATCCCTCTTATTTTTGGGCAACAATTTTAATTTTAATTTTGACTTGACTTAGGACCACGATTTTAATCATTTAAAAGACAATATTTGTCACATCACCAAATTATTCTATGCCACATCAACTAACTAATAAACAATATTATGCCACACCATAACCCAATCATCACACCTCATAATTCAATTGAATGTTGCCACATCAACAACCTATAGGGTTTTGGACCACAAATTGGGTCTTCAACTTTGATTGAGCATTTCTCACAAACCATGAAGACCCATGGGACACTCCACATACCAATAGGACCAACATGATGATTAGAATCCACTGACAAGGGTTTCAAAAGTAAAAACACTCATCTGTTTCTTCAAAAGTTTCCAATAATTGTGGGGTATGCTCAGCTTCCAAGGGGACCAAACCCTAGAGCTAGGGTTTCATCCTACATCATCCAAATGCAACATCTTATGATGACCTCATCACATCAAGTTGCATCATCATCATCACCGAATCCAAGAGATGCAAACCCTAGGCTTAGGGTTTCATCCTATAGCCAGGGTTTCTGCAACATCACCATTCATCTGCTGGTTGACATCCTGCACCTCATCCTACACATGATGCTTGACATTAATGACAACATACTCAATAATATCCCCCTGTGTCATTGATGTAAACATACCTAGCATGCTAAGGCATGTTACATCATTCATCTCATCTCCTTCCATTTATTTTCCAAAATTCTCTCCCCCTTTGACATCAATGGAAAATCCTTGGCTAACACATCCTTAACAAAATATTCAAGTGATGTGACTCCCCTTGACAACATGCTCACTTGTTGCTTCATCTCTATAGGGTCCCCTTGACAATGTACTTTCCACCTACATGAGCTTTCATACTAAGTCATATCTTCCAATACATCGGTGCCCCCTAATAATATACTATCCTATGGCATCATTGATTTTATGATGTACCTCCCCCTATCTCCATATTTTTGGTCTTCCAATTATGAAAGCATTCATTGTGAAACCTATTTTATCTACCAAACCCTGGTGGTCTTGTCTTCCTTCTTGATGAATGACCTTCCTTCCTGGTTCTTCCATATCAAGTCCTTCTACAATCTCCTACAAAGTGCGAAAAATAATGGCATAAATAACACTCTACATCTGATCTCAATAATGGAGAAAAGCTATTGTAACTTTTGCTATCATTGTTGGATGTGTGTTATATTCTTTCCACGAATATCTCCACGTGCGAAGCGGGGGTTAGAGGGGGGACGGTATCCCCCCATTCATTGCACCGAGTGCAATGGGGGCGTCACAGGGGGTGGAAGCTCCCCTTATTAGGGGTTTTGCAGGGGGCGGTACCTCCCTTGCATGGGGTCGAAGGAAACTCCCCGAGAAAAAATTTTTGGACCCTATATTAGGTGGCCGAACCTACCTATGGTTTTGTGCATGGGTTTTTCACATGGTTTTGGGCATGATGGTTTTTTGACCATGGTATCTTGTAGATCCGGTCAAGGAAACTATGGTTATGTTCTAATCCAGGGTTAATGGATTGAGGTTTATGAATTCTTCGACATGTATATATATATCTGTGTGTGTGTGTGTTGTAACATTGAAAGGAATATAATGATAAAGCAATTTGGTAGCCCTAATTTTGGGATCCAGGGGAAAATCTCTGTGTATATCTATTTTATGTTTTATTCTCTCACCATTGTTTATTGTCTATTTTTAGAATTCATATGCAGGTAATTTTTGTACACGGTTAAAACCTACATTTGGTATCAGAGTTCTTTCAGCTTCAAGGGGATGCCTTTTCTATTGAGGCGTTTTGCTTGGGCATGTGGTAGACCTATTTAGTGGGAGATCTATGGGATCGATTCTTGCGGTGAAAGAAGATGGTGACCAGTGGAAAGATAGAGTTTGAGAAATTTAATGGTTAGATTTTTTATTTGTGGAAACTCAAGATGGAGGATATGTTGGTGGATAAATATTAGTGGATCGTGGTAGATCTGGGTACTAAACCAACGGAAATGTCAAATGAAGACTAGGTGAAGTTGGATCAGAAATAAAAGAGCACAATATGGTTGTGTATCGCAGATTCAGTATTGTTGAATGTATCAGGAGAAGCTTCGGTGAAGGCTTTGTGGGACAAGTTAGGGACTTTGTACCAATCTAAGTCTCTGGTGAACAAATGTTTCCTACGGAAAAGGTTGTATAACCTGAGGATGAAGGATTGAGACTTGGTAACAAAGCATATAAATGTCTTTAATACCATGGTAAGCCAGTTGTTATCTATTAATATATAAATTTAAGATGAATATAAGTGCATCAGTTTGTTGTGTTCTCTACTAGATTCGTGGGATAGTCTGGTTGTTGCAATATGTAGAAATATAACTACCTTGAAGTTTGATGAAATAGTTTCATCCTTGTTGTTGGAGGAGATGAGACGGAAAAATATGGAGGGTCAGAATGGATATGCCTTGTCTATATGAGGATGGTCCCGAAACAAAAACAAAAATAAATCCTCGAGCAGGAGATCTACAAATCTAGGAAAACCTGTAAAGGTATGTTGGAAATGCAGAAAGGAAGGACACTTCAAAAAGGACTGTAGATCTAAAGCTCCTGAGAAAGGAAATGGATATGATGATGCTCCTTCTGTAGAGGCAAAAGCCACCTCAAATGAAGGTGGGGATGTGTATTTGGTTTCTTCTTCAAGTACACATGTAGATCATGAGGCATGGTTGATTGAATCACATGCATCCTTTCACTTCACTCCCCACAAGGAGTGGTTCTGTGAGTATGAGAAATATGATGGTGGTGATGTCCTCTTAGGGGATGACAGGAAGGCTAGAACCATCAGACACAAAAAATTCAAGATGAAGTTGCTAGTTCGAAGGATCAAAACACTTCTGGGTGTTCTGCATATTCCCGCATTGGCCAAAAATCTAATTTCTATAA
This sequence comes from Pinus tabuliformis, assembly GCA_031772625.1. NCBI lineage: Eukaryota > Viridiplantae > Streptophyta > Pinopsida > Pinales > Pinaceae > Pinus > Pinus tabuliformis. The sequence continues at coordinate 576,240,310 of CM062808.1, forward strand.
TCAATATGGATGATACAAGATGGTTTAGGGAGCACTAGTATTGATGAGGGGAGTTTGGATTTGAACTTTGTACAAGCTTCTAGGTAGCACTGTTATTGATTGGTGCAACAGTTCTGTGGTTCCTAAAATTTGAGCAGAAAATCTAGTGGTCTTTGGAGAAAAGACCATGCTATGGCATGAAAGGCTTGGACATATTAGAGAGATGGGCCTTCAAATACTTCATAGTAATGGTATGGTAGAAGGTATGTCTAATTTCTCTGGATTTCGATTTCTGTGAACATTGTGTATATGGGAAGTAGAATCAGGTGAGTTTCCCCTCTGGTGCTAAGAGGGCAAAACGGATATTAGAGTTTGTGCACAATGATGTGTTTGGACATATGTTAGTTCAATAATTAGGTGAGTCTGTGTATTATGTATCATTTATATATGAATTCTCAAGGAATAAATGGATATATTTCCTTAGGAAGAAATCTGAAGTCTTTGACAAGTTTAAAGAATTTAACGCTCTGGTGGAAAACTAGACAAAGAAGAAGATAAAGGTGCTGAGGACAGATAACAGTGAAGAGTTCTGCAAGAAGTAATTTGAAGAGTTCTATAAGAAGTGTGGTATAGAATGACAAAATACTACTCCATACACACCTCAGAAAAATGGACTTGTAGAAATAATGAATATGATGTTGATGGAAAAGGAAAGAAACAAGATCAGTGGTGTCAGGTTATGACAAGAATTCTGGGCAAAGGTGGTGGAGACTGCATGTTACTTGGTTAATAAATCATGTTCATCATAGTTGGAGGATACGACTCCTCATGAGGTATGGACAGTATTTGGCTGTGATGCATATGTACCTGTTCCAAAGGAGATAAGAACCAAGTTGGATAGTAAAAATGAAAGCTGCATACTTATTGGGTATAATGATGGTTTAAAAGGTTATAAGATTTGGAACCCAGAAACAAGGAAGGTTTTGTACAATTGAGATGTGGTGTTTAGAGAGGTGAAAGATGTTATTAAACTTGAAGTCCTACCAAAGGAACCTGAGAAGATAGAGTTTGAGCTAAAGGAGGAAGAATCAAACTCTATAGCAGAAGAGGAATCAAATGATGAAGAGCCACAAACTCCATCTGTGAGAAGATCATTTCGAGAAAGAAGTTAGTCAGAAAGGTATAGTCCATCTTCTTTCTGTTCAAATTTTTCTTTCTCTATTAGTGATGATGATCCTTGAACTCTTAGGGAGGTAGTAGATTCAGAGGATGGAAAACTCTGGAAAGAGGCCATGGTTGATGAAATGACATCTTTGGAAAAAAAATGAGGCTTGGTATCTGGTGGAGTTACCAGCTGGAAGGAAACCCATTGGAAGCAAATGGGTGTTTAATAAGAAGATGAATGCAAAAGGCAAGGTGGAGAAATAAAAATCTCAGTTGGTAGAAAAATGTTATTACCAGGTGTTGGGAATTGATTTTGGTGATATTTTTTCTCCTGTTTCCAAGGTAGATTCTATTAGATTACTTTTATATGTTATTTCTGATTTTGATTTTGAGGTAAAACAGATGGATGTGAAGACAAAATTTCTTCACATGGATCTGGAATAAGAGATTTACATGAAGCAACCTAAAGGCTTTGTGGTGAAGGGTAAGAAAGAACTGGTATGCAAGTTAAAAAAGTCTTTGTATGGGTTAAAACAGTCACCAAGGATGTGGTATCAGAAATTTGATACATATATATGAGGACTTGGCTTCACCAGAAGAAAAGCAGATCAATGTGTGTATTTTAAATTAATTGGTGCTTGTGTTATTTATCTAGTATTGTATGTGGATGATATGTTGATGATTAGAAATGACAAAGAAATTATCCAAGATTTGGAGAACCAATTGTCCTCCAAATTCGACATGAAGGATCTTGGTGTTGCAAACTATATTTTGGGCATTAAAATTTAATGAGATTGGGAAAAGAGGAAGCTCTGGTTAAATCAAAGGAAGTATGTTGAGGCAATACTACAGAGGTTTAATATGTAGGATAGTAAACCGGTGAAGGTTCATGTTCCTGTAGGTGTAAAGTTATCTGTTGAATAGTGTCCAAGACACAAGAAGAGGAAGAGGACATGTCCCATGTTCCATACACAAGCGCAGTCAGTAGCCTGATGTATGCAATGGTTTGTACTAGACTAGACATTGCACATGCAGTGGGAGTATTGAGTAGGTTTATGTCAAAACTAGGGAAGGAGCATTGGACAACAATGAAGCGGGTTTTCAGGTATTTATGTGACACTAGTGTTTATGGTCTGTGCTACCAAGGAAGATCGGGACTGGAAATACTATTGGAAATCCATGGATTTGTTGATTGAGACTAGGTTGAGGATCTGGATCAGAGAACATCTACAAGTGGGTAGGTGTTTAAACTATATGGAGGTGAAGCTAGTTGGATGAGCAAGAGACAGTCTGTAGTGGAACTTTCAACTACAGAGGTAGAATACATGGAAGACACTCATGCAAGTAAGGAAGCAGTTGGTTGCAAAGATTGTCTTCAAGTATGTGATTAGTACAATGAGCTATAAGGATAGTCTGTGACAGCCAAAGTGAAATTTTATTGGCAAATAACCCTGCTTATTATTCAAAGACAAAGCACATTGATGTTTAGTATCACTTTTTGAGGGATATGGTTGACGACAAAATGTGTTTTTGGTAAAGGTGGACACTTTGAATAATGTTGCAGATGCATTGACGAAGTCTATGAGCACTGAGAAGTTTTCTTGGTGTAGAGAAACAAAGGGTGTTGTAGGGCTAGACCAATGACTAAGCTCTCCTGTGACCCCTTTTGTGGAAAGAAGAAAATAAATGGTAGAATGTTGGGTGTGTGTTATATTCTTTCCATGACTAGTGCGGGGCTAGAGGGGGGACAATAGTGCCCCCTTCATTGCGTCGAGTGCAACGCCTCGGGAATTTTTTTGGACCCTATATTAGGTGGGTGGACCTACCTATGGTTTTGAACATGGGGTTTGCACATGGTTTTGGGCATGATGGTTTTCTTCCCATGGTATCTTATAGATCTGGTCAAGGGAACTATGTTTATGTTCTAATCCAAGGTTAATTGATTGAGGTTTATGAATGCTTTGACATGTATATATATGTGTTGTAACATTAAAAGGAATATAATGAAAAATCAATTTGGTAGTCCCGATTTTGGGATCCAGGGGAAAATATCGTTAGAACATGCATGAAAATAACCATAAAATGTGCCTATATACCCGGGTATATAGGGTGAATATCTGTTGAAGGTGAATCACCCTTTAGAATATATTTGCTACCCTCCACTTCTGAATGCTCTATTATAATTTGGTGTCTTGAATTCATCATCTTGATTTCTTGAGGCATTTGTCTTCCAGCTTCGAATGCTAGTTTATTTTTGCAAGGCCTTGACATTGGACTTCTCTTAATTTTTGGCATGAGGATTCTTTTCTTCCTGATAAGTGGCTTCTCTTCATCTTTTGGGGTGAGGCTTCTTTTCAACTTTGAAAAGTGGCTTCTCTTTATCTCCTTCATGAGGATTATTTTCATTTTGATCATGTGACATGTCTTCTTCTTTTACATCTTCATTCTTACAGCATGAGTACTCACCTAAATATCCAAGACCTGTATTGATAAGGGGTGATATTTGGCAATTGGTCATCCAAGACCTGTGAGCTCCTAATTTTTTATTTAGATTGTCAAATTTTTCTTTCAAGATGATAATTTCCTGCTCATGGTTTATGAAATATTCTTCCTTCTGCTTCATCTAACTTCTTAATACATCCCTGGTCTTTTTGGCTTCTTCAAGTTCCCTCTTTAAGGAGGTTATTTTCTTGCCAAGTATTTTATCCTACTTGTTCCATTTATTTGGATTCTCCTTTTCCTTGAGTTGGCTTGTTAGGTGCTTTCTATCTTGTTTTCCTCTTCCATCATGCTTTTGAGATGCTCCACTTCCTTCTTTTCTAATTAAGTTCCTAACTTTTCCTGATGTTTGTAGTTATTTAATTTGAATTTTACATTGGTTGATATCAACTATGGAAAATCTCCAACTATCGTAATATTTTGTCTTCTCATCCTTCAAGTCTTCATGTTCTCTATAAAGACTATTAAACATTCTTGTGGTTCTATCCCTGTCTAGTGTTACTTCTTGAAGCTTTTCTTTGATGAATTTACATCTTCTTCAAGGTCGGAAACCACCTTATATTCAGTTGCATGCTTCACCAATGAAATATGAATTCTACAAATATACCTTCAAGCGGTTAATCTTTCAACAAAGGACATACTCTCATACCAATTGTTAGAAATATATTGAGAGGGGGTTGAATAAATATTTCCTTAATTTTCACAATTGGTTAGTTTAATTCCTTTAGGATTCAAAGCATTAAGATAAATTTAAACTTCATCACATTAAATATACAGTACACAAAAGATTTCATCTAAACAAGATTTGCATTATGCATGGTTACAAACATAATTTACCAACAATATTGGAAAGAAGTGCAAAACTCCCCAAATCTAAAGATGTTTATAGACTAAGTCTATAGGATTCTTCAACTTCCCTTACAATTAACCAACCAACATATCTCCACTATTTTTATCCATTTTTATCTCTACTACCATTCACCAATAATGTTGCTATCATCACTGTTGGCATCCACCACAATCCATTATTGTCATTCCTCTGCACTACCTCTTCAATTGCCTCTGTTGTTGCACCTACTTTCACTGTTGCTGCTATATTGCAACTTAATCACTATGTCTCTGCTGCCACACTCACTATTTGTTGTCCATGTTGCTTCTACTACACTACACTTCTCTTACTGTATGCTGCTACTTCAATGCTACCTCAGGTATGTCTATGACCTGAGTGCCAAACTACATCATAATAAGGCCACAAACAAAGTCATAGAACTACCTTTACGAACTCAGTGAATTCCCTTTAGTAAATTGTAGCCAAAATACTATTGAAATATTGATATGAGCTTATCGCATATCATAATCCATATTCATATATCAAATGAGAAAATAAAATTACTATTAACAACCAAAATGTATAGGAAAAGGACCAAGAATCTTGTTAACAAACAAATGCCTCTTGTTGGTTACAGTTAGGACCGCAAAGAATGCCCTTCAAATGTTTTGAAACAACACTGTAGAGATTTGCTTCTTTTATATAATAGAGGCTACAAACATTTCATATCTCACATGGGATTTTAAATAGGATTCTTCATACAATTGATCTGTGACTTTAAGAGACAAATTCATTGTAGTGAGAAATACCTAGGAATGTGAAGTGAAACTAGGATATATATATATATATATATATATATATATATATATATATATATATATATATATATATACCCATCACTGTACAATCCAACAATTCTCAATGATACATTATCGCAGGAAAACAACCAAAACATATTTAGGTCTTAACCAATGTAATTTCTCTGCTTCATTGAATCTTGTACCAATTAACAACCTCGCTACTTCAGTGAGGAGAATAAAAAGAAATTTTGTTTTCCTTCAAAATTTGTTGTTCTTTAACCTCTGAAATGACAGATTTATATGTTGTCTTTGATACCCTAGATAAGGGTCGAATCATAGTGAAGAAGACACCAGATCTTCAACCAAACATAACCAAATAGATTCAAATATTTCCAAAAGGATATGGCATAGAAGTTTGATGTTCAACTTGGAATGAAACTACCCTTAATGAGTCTCAAAACCAATCCAAAAGAAAATAAATATAAACCTTCAATATCCTTTGCTAGTCCTAGAAATATCCCTCCAAAATTTAAGGAATAAAATGCACAAATAAACAATCCACAGAGCTTGGTATCTTTAGATGCAAGGTTGAGAACCTTTTTTATTGAAACCAATACATATCTGTCGATAAAACACATGTTCGCACTTTGGATCACTTTGCTTAGTAGATGCCCTTAGAGGAGGATCAAAGGCTAGAGAAAGGTGCCCTGAAATGCACTCGGTTAGATCTCAAAAATTTGCTACTTCTAAGCCTAATGATAGCTAAATTCCCAAGAAATTCTCTAAACTATCACATTGTAAAGCCTAGCCAAAAGCATCCTTTATATTTCCAACAATCCTCAAAACTTCGCTTGAATTCAGAGTGATGAGCAAAAATTGATTATACGCCTTTGATAAAAACACTTTCCTTTATATAGAAGCCATAGAGCCTTCCAGTGAGATTATATTACACTTAATTAGGAGGGAAAAATTCATTTTAGAACTTGAAATTCAAATTATTTTTGGAGAAAAAATATCCCTTTTATTTTTGGACCACAATTTTAATTTGTATTTTGACTTGACATAGGACCATAATTTTAATCATTTAAAAAACAACATTTTCCATGTCACCAAATTATTTTATGCCACATCAACTAATCAACAAATAATATGATGCCACACCATTTCCCAATCATCAGACCTCCTAAGTCAATTGAATGTTGCCACATCAGTAACCTATGGGGTTTTGGACCACAAATTGGGCATTCACCTTTCACTAAGATTTTTTCACAAACCGTGAATACCCACAAGATGTTCCACATAACAACAAAACCATCATGACGATTAGAATCCAATGACAATGGTTTTCAAAGCAAACTCACTCATTTGATTCTTCAAAAATCACCAATAAATGTGGGTTGTTCTCAGCTTACAAGGGGACCAAACCCTAGAGATTCATCCTACATCATCCAACTGCAACATCTTATGATGACCTCGTCACATCAAGTTGCATCATCATCATCATTGGTTCTGAGAGATCCAAACGCTAGGGTTAGGGTTTCAACCTATAGTTAGGTTTTCTGCAACATCATCACGCATATGCTACTTGACATCCTACACCTCATCTTGCACCTCTCATTTAACATTAATGACAATATAATTAACACCTCACATCTGTCATAAGTGAATTGGTTTAAAAGGCATTCAAGGGCCCATTTTTTTATTTTTGCATAGGTCATCCTTGTTAGGCCTCGAAATTGTCATATTTTATTCATCTTCTTTCCCTATTACTCATTATTTACATCATTATTACTATAAATTTGCACGATTGTCAGACTATTATCTTAAACCTGGAGCGTGACTAGGTAATTTTTCATTCTTTAATATATTCCCTTTGTTTTGATAAGATTTACATTACAATTGTTACTAATTATTATTTTTGTGTTATTTTAATTGTTCTCGGGTTTTCATGGAAGCCTCGACATGGTAATAATTCACCCATTGTCGAGTGTGGTCATTCCTATGCGCGGGGACCTTATATCGGGAGGCCAAGAAACCTTAAATATTATGCTTGGAGAGCTGGACAGAGAGTTTATCTCTCTCTGTATATATGTGTGTGTGTGTGTGTGTGTGTGTATTTGGTAATTAAGCTTAGGAGGGAGATCATAAATAGCTAAGTGTTGAGGATTGTAGAAATTGCCACTGTGGATCACTTGATAATGCACTGTAACTAAAGCAAAATACTTGATCTACTTCTACTATAAAACTCTCCAGAAGCTTAATCAATTTGAGCAAGATCAATCAGAACACATATAACAGAAAAGAAGAAATCATACACATGAAACACAAAATAATACTATGGGGAAAGCCTCAGCTAAAAACCCCACTATCTATATTATCATACAAGTGGAAATATCTCATGATTACACAAAGATTTAGCTCACAAGCTATCCAGCTCTCAGTACAATCCCTCACTGCTACTCATAGACAGAATAGACAACACATATGCCTTCCTTCAGTCCTCCAAGCCTCCTATTTACTTGCGCAGTTTCTCCTGGGTCCTCTAGCTACAACCTGTGTGAATAATCCTCTCACACACAACAATGACCTCTAAAATAACTGCCTAATCCTGAAGGAGATAATTCCTTCTGCATGGATGAGTTTCCTTTATAGGAAAATTCCTCCAACTGGTAGTACAATGTCCTGTCCTTAATCTCAACTAGTTCTTTCTTTGAACTGACATGCATGAGTTATTTATGAGATAATATTTAGTTATCTGGAGAACACTAGTTGCATGCATGCATGCATTAACTGACTGAACTCACAATTAGTTCCTCCAACTATTTGGAACTAATTTAACTGGACTTAACTCAAGTTAACTGAGCTAACTAATTACAACTCAAATATAACTCATCCTTATCTCCTTAATTAAGGGATAACTTCCTCAATCAAAGGGATAACTGTTGCAAGTCTTCAAAGAGAATTCATGTTTGAATTTCTCCAACTAATTAACTCAAGATGAATTAATTAATTATTATACAAATAGCTGCTGAGATCAAATTCGAATTTTAATTCTCAATTTTAATTGAGGGACTAATTAAAATTGGAATCTATCCCGCAATGCTATTTATAGCAATTCTATTTTTCGTATTTCTATTTTTTGATATTTCCAACAAAGTTGGAGTATATCCTGAAATGCTATTTTTAGCATTTCTATTTTTAGATTTTTTGTTGTTATTTTCAACTCTCCCTCTCAATAAGAGAGGCATTCAACTCAAACCCGATCATGAACCTTTGGAATGTTTTGCATGCAACACTTCTCTCAAGTGTTGTTGCTCCAGCAACTCCAGAAACAAAAAATATCCAACCTAAATCAGTCTGATGCCTCTGTCATCAAAGCCTCTGATTGCTATTGCCTCTGTCAACTGAAAAACTCTGCACCTCTGTGCTCTTCAATATCTGACTACTCTAGCCTCTGTCACTTTGATCTCTGATTGCATCAATCCCACTGATTCCTCCCATTGCATCCGTGTTGCTACTGGTTCTATCTCCCAGCACAGCATCCGCACTGCACCTCCTCTCATCATGTTGCATCGTGCTGCCCATGGCTGCATTACAACTCAGTTACTAAGAAGTAAGTAACTGATCTCCCAACTGACCTCCCTGTTGGGCTAGAAACACCCTCTGATGCTAAAGCTCCCTCTGTCGCTCCATCTGCATCTGTCTCTACCCACTCAACCAATCCTGCTACTCCTCGTCGCGGCTTTAGTAGCAAGGTCTAATCAAAGAGGTTGGGTACCTCAAAGATCCTACCCCTATTTCATCCTTCTTGGTACAATCAATTCACATCTCCCCACCTCACACCTGGAGATATGGCTGCATGTGATCCCTCTACCCACTTGGCTCAAAATTTCCCCCCACTGGAGGTCTCTACATGAGTGGATGCCTCCACTCAGTCTCCTCTCGGCTTCTCCAGTTGTGGCTGCTCCACAACCTCCTGAAGCTGCTTCACCAATTATGGCTCCTCCACAATTGTCTGAGACTTCTTCTGGAGCTGCATGTTGAGAGGTAATGTACTCTCCCTCCCAACCACCAAGTCTCCAATAGTTGCCTTTCTCCTCAAGGCTTTGCATGCATCTTGAACCTCAAGAGCATATAGGTTCTTGACTCGTGAACTGATCTGCTTCACTTGCCTCGTGGTGATGTGTCTCAGGAAAACCTTTCCCTTACTGAAGACTACATCATAGCCTTTGTCCTCCAACATCGCGATCGATACCAAGTTTTTCTTCAGTCCTAGCACATACTTCACATCTGTCAAGGTGATGCAAGCTCCATGCTCCCTCTATAAAGCAACCGTGCCCACTCCTGAAACACTATACTTTTCATAATTATCCATCTCTATGCGCATCTGGAGGTCTTTCTCCTCAAAGGTACTGAAAAAATTCTTATCGCCGTTCATGTGGAATGAGGCTCCACTGTCAAGAAACCAACCACAACCCATCATCGATGAAACCATGCATACGATCAGGGTAAAATCCAATTCGAACTGAGAGGCCAATGCCTCACCTTCAGATCATTTCGAGCATCCCTTCTTGGATTTCTTCAATGGAAAATTAGTTGCATAATGTCCCATCTCATGAAAATTAAAGCACCGCACTTTAGATTTTTCAATCTTCTTCCCTCTATGAGAAGAACTTGATTTGGGATGAGAATCCTTCTCCTTCCCTTTCCTTGCCTTACTGGCTAAGGCTATATTTTCTTCATCATCCTTGGATGAAGAACCATCTCTAGTGCTCCTCTTGATCTCCTCCTACATCATATCCGACCACAGTCGTTCCCAATCTGGAAGTTTCTCTCTTCCAGTCACTAAGTCTTGGTAGCTATGCCAGCTCTTAGGAAGACCGAGGAGAGCAAGACTCACCATGTCATCATTGGCTATCGTGATTCCTACACTTCCAAGCTCATCTCTGCAGGTGGTGAGCTTGTTCAGATATGTAGATATCATGTCGCCCTTTTCACACTTGATTTTCCGAAGCTTGTCTTTTAGCGCCAACTTCCTTTGATCACTATTGTTCTGATATAGATCCTTCAATGCCTTCCACATTGAAAATGATGTCTCCTTCCCATGGAGACTCGAGACAATATGGTCTCGAACTCCCTCCAGAAGAATCCTCCTCGCTCTCGCCACACATTTATTCCATTGTGTCAATTCTTGGGCATTAGCTACTGCTAGCTTGGGGACTTCTTGATCAATGAAGTCCTTCAAACTGTTTTCCTCTAATACCACTTCCATGTGATCCTTCTAAGCTATGTAATTCGAGCTGCCATCCAGGGCATACTTGAGTCTCAAGCCATTGAACGCCATTGGTGAACTTTGGGATGTGATAAGAAATTGATTATGTACCTACAATCAAGAACTTCAAAACTTTGAACTTCTCCCTTCTTTGTATACTGTTATCCGCTTTGATCAACTTGGCTTCGATACCATGTAGAAATTCTCACTGTAGATCACCTGATAATGCAATGTAACTAAAGAAAAATACTTGATCTACTTCTACTATCAAACTTTGCAGAAGCTTAATCAATTTGAGCAAGATCAATAAGAACACATATGACAGAGAAGAAGAAATCATACACATGAAACATAGAATAATACTCTAGAGAAAGCCTCAGCTAAAAACCCCATTATCTGTATTATCATACAAGTGGAAATATCTCAAGATTACAGAAAGATTTAGCTCACAAGCTATCCAGCTCTCAGTACAATCCCTCACTGCTGCTCATAGATAGAATAGACAACGCATATGCCTTCCTTCAGTCCTCCAAGCCTCCTATTTCCTGGCGCAGTTTCTCCTGGGTCCTCTAGCTGCAACTTGTGTGAATAATCCTCTCACACACAACACTGACCTATGAAATAACTACGCAATCTTGAAGGAGATAATTCCTTTTGCATGGATGAGTTTCCTTTATAGGAAAATCCCTCCAACTAATAGTACAATGTCCTTGTCTTTAATCTCAACTGGGTCTTTCTCTGAACTGACATGCATGAGTTATTTATCAGAGAATATTTAGTTATCTAGAGAACACTAGTTGCATGCATGCATGCATTAACTGATTGAACTCACAGTTAGTTCCTCCAACTATTTGGAACTAATTTAACTGGACTTAACTGAGTTAATTGAGCTAACTAATTACAACTCAAATACAACTCATCCTTATCTCCTTAATTAAGGGATAACTTCCTCAATCAAAGGGATAATTGTTGCATGTCTTTAAAAAGACTTCATGTTTGAATTTCTCCAACTAATTAACTCAAGATGAATTAATTAATTATTTTACAAACAACTACTGAGATCAAATTCGAATTTTAATTCAGGGACTAATTAAAATTGGAATCTATCCCGAAATGCTATTTATAGCAATGCTATTTTTAGCATTTCTATTTTTTTCTATTTCCAACAGAGTTGGAGTATATCCTGAAATGCTATTTATAGCAATGCTATTTTTAGCATTTCTTGTTATTATTTTCAACAAGGATGGCCTGGCCAATGACACGCGCACACACACATAGTTAATGAGCATGTATCATAACAACGCTAAGGTCGATAGGCCAAGAGACATAGATATCTCGAACATGGAACAACAATATTCCCATCGAAGCATCATGGAACCATGAGGCAACCAGATTAGACCACATAATAGGGTGATGAAGAAAGAAAATGAGTGACATATGACGCTCTCAAAGGAGGCCATGTGGATGTATTCCTATCGTAATGACCTCATATTTGGTCTCAGGGTCATGGGACCTTAGGAAGTCTGTGGAGAGAGCACAAAAAGCTAAGGGTGAGATTAATGGGAGCCGAGGTGAAAATCCATTTTGTCAATTAATGGAGACATGCCTATCTTAGTGTGATGGTTCTAGGAGGGGTGAAACATTGGTAGAGGAACCCCCCCTCTCTCCATACCTAATGGGGGTACCACCCTCTCTTTCAATCGATCTGGCTTATATGAATATCAATCGTTCAATTTTAGGGAATGGAATCGAGAGTAGAACAATGATAGAGGACCCCCTGCCCTCCATGACGTCATGAGGGGGAGGGGGGGTCCTTGTTTTAATCTTGGCAATCTATCTTTTCACTGAATGAAGGTCATTGAATGACCAAGGGGTCTATGCCTATGGGATAATATAGTAGTTTAGTCCATGCCTATGGGATAATATAGTGGTAAAGTATTATGCAATGAGTCTTAGGGGCATACAGGCTAATATTATCATAACATGGAAATCGTTGCTGGACAAGACCAATGAGGGTCCGAGAAGACTAATAATGTGACAATGGCACATAGGCATGGCTATGGACACATGGACAAGGTGTAATGACATGGAAGTTCCATGAGGGTGTGGAGGGCCACATGGGGAATATGTGGGCTCCACACAACAGCCATGTGGCTGCACAATGTTGACATGATAAGGGTTTTAATGGCTCAACTTCAAATGACCATATCTTGCAATATAGATGTCAGTTTTTGAGGAATTATATATCACTAGAAAGCTCTCGCTGATACAGATGATATGGAGATGTTTATTTTAAGTTTCAAGGAGTTCAGAAAATGACAAAATTTTAGGACCCTGTTTCCATCTCAAGACTTTAGAGGTTGGGTTCATGATAGTAACATCTTATTTTTCCTTTAGGATGGTCTATGTGATGGATTAGCCTTCAAAAAAAACAAATAAATGAGATCAATATCTCACAAAGTTCCAAGGCATATGTATTGCAAACAAACTTGTTTTAGTGGCTGCAACACCCTCCAAAATTTGGCCTACACTCGAATTTTGGAGCCTACTGTGGATCATGTGATCGATCGTTCCTTAGTCACTTATTGGTTAGTTGATGATTTCAGGCACCCTTATCAGATATCAGGTGTCGTTCATGATTTTATCTTTATATAGCAAGTGTCGTCTTCAGGCATGGGAGTTATCTCTTGTCATGTAAAGGGGAGTTTTGGTTTGAATCAAGGGGCAATCTTTGTGAAAGTGAGTTGTTATCATCATATAGACATGTTTCACAATCATTTCCAAGGTTTCACACACCATTACAAAAGTGTTGTCATTATCCTCACAAAGTCCACTGACGGGGCCACGCTTGTCGTAATTTGACACAAAGGTTGTTGCATTAAGCGGAGTATGCTTTCATATGTTCTGGATGATCTACATTATATCACCAAGTATCCAAGTGTGTGGTCACAATTAGTTTCTATCAAGGTTCACATTGGTTCCATTAATCCCACATTTAACCAAATTTTGGAGGATTCCTCGCAACCTAGCATCATCCAACCTTCCTAAACTGCTCACTTCACATCTGCAACACTCAAGCTTTTTCCTTTCCTATTAGAACTACGCAATTCGTAGAAATCCCAACCTCCCTTGGCCTCCAAAAATGCACAAATGCTTCCTCGAGTGTCCTCCCCTCAATTGGAGGTCACTACCTTCAGAAACTGCACAGTTCTGTCTCTCAAGCCTCAGAGCTGCCAAGTCCCCCTTTCCTCTTGAAACTGCACAGTTTTTCCTCCAAGGGCCCCATCCCACAACAACCACTACGTGCTTGAACTGCACAATTCTATCCCTCAGTGAGCACTGTGAAATGTTTTCCCTCAATGAGGATTGTACAAAAATTTCCCTCAGTCTGGCCTAAGCAATGCACTGCGCATTCTCAGTGATCAAACTCGACCTTGGCTGCTTGAACTATGCAATTGTGGAGTCACTGGGCCTTCTCCTCTGACTTGTTGCTTAGTCCCAATGCATTTCATGAATCTAAGTGCTCTACCTTAGGTTAGGGGTTTATCAAACTGATGTCATCTTGTCATGAGTCGATTGTAGATACATGAATTCTACCATGCTACGGAAAGATGATGAAGAAGGAGGACATGATGGATGATGCTTAAGGGTTTGAGGAGAAAATATAATCATCTGATAAAAAGACCAAGGAACCTTGAGGTATGATAGAAGATCAAAGATCAGGACCGTATGAAGAATCCATCTGAATCACAACCCTTTGGAGGGTAGGTATGAAAAACAAAGCACATCTTTCATGAAGTTGGAATGAACCTCTTAGTGTAGTATGAAGGACAACTTATCATTGTCATATCATTATGTCTTCAATGACATGTATGGTCATAAACACTGAAAGTCATTCCATGTGTTTCCACTAAGTGTTTCGCTCCCTTTCATAAGATAGGAAAGATGTCATTTTTTGCATGTTGGATGTCACACTTTATACATAAGCTCATTCTGGTGGTTTTAAGGGCTCATCTTTGTGTTTATGAGTTTTCCTAACAATTTAAACACCTATCACACTCATTCACAAGTTTTGATCGTTGTCACACAAGTGTTGTCATGGTCGTCATAAAGTCTATCTTAGGTGTCGCACTTGTCATAACCGGTCAAGAAGCAGTCACACACAAGAGAAAGTGTTGTTCATATGTCATGGCTAGTCAATGTTGTTGAGTCGTCAAGTATTCTAAGTGTTAGGACACAGTCGAAGCTTCATCACTTCACCTTTTAGTCTCACTAGTCCAACACTTGGCCTTTTCCGAAGAAGCTCCCTGACCCTTCAACTTGGCTTCACCTAGCCTTCTTGGACTACGGATTGTGCAGTTCCAGTTAGGAAGTTGTGACCTTGACCCTTGGATCGGCGCAATGCACAGTTCCTGTCCCCCAGCACTGCTGCACTATCCAATCCCTGAGCCCAACAGTCACCCTTCCTGTCCAAAATTGCGCAATCTTTTCAGTTATCCTTCCCTTCCAAAATTTCGCAAAGGCTTCCTTCAATATTCCTTCCCTCATCCTAACCCATTGTCTCCCAAAACTACACAAAAGTCAGTCAACCTTCCTCTCCAAAACTATGCAAAAATCTTTCAGAGTGGTCCCTCCTTCATCCAGAATCAATGTCTCTCATAATTGCACAAAGACTGTCCCTCAGCATAGCCTAGACTACACATTACGCAGTTCCAGGCCCCAAGCCTCATCCCTGGGTACTAGGACTGTGCACTACGCAGTCACTTAGCCTCCTTCTTCGACCTGCAACTCGTTTCCAACCCATTCTTTGAAGATGAATGCACCACCTTAGGATAGGAGGTTTTTGGGTTGATGTCATCTTGTCATGAGTGAATTGCAGATACCGGAACCTGGTGGGATGATGAAGAACAAGATTTAGGTGGAAGAAATGCAAAGGACATTCTTGTATTTGAGCATGCAAGCTAATCCATCAAGGAAAAGCAAAGGGACACCAACTCGCGACCACAACCCAAGACTTGAGATCATTGAAGATTCTTGTCACCAATCCATGAGGAGGTGGAAGACAAGAGTATGCTCAAGAAGACATCACTCACAGCAACAATAGTGGCATGACAATGCCACATCATCCAAGAAGTTTACATCAACAATGCCATGTCATGTCTTGTCATGAGATGTCATATACCACATCATCATTATGGACCATGTATATTATATTCAAATGTATTTTAAAGTGGAATTCCAAAGGACACACATGAATACAAAGAGTCATGTAAGTTGAAAAGACATAGGAAGTTGAACAGTAATGAGGGTAGTCAAAGAGTCACAAAGGGGAAGAATCACCCCTTGGTTATATATACCCCCTCATTGTATGAGAAAATGACTTTTCACCTTGGCTCTTCCCGCAAGGCATTAGAGAGAGTAGCTAGTTCTTTGAGGAGAAAGGAGTGGCTCCAATGTCCCACTACTAGGGCTAGTGATGTTCAATGTAAATATCTGTCTTGGAAATTTGTCTTAATAATAGAAGCCTTTTAAGGCCAGAGCGTTCTTCATGCATGAACTATGAATATTTGTAATACTATTATGTGGACTTTTGTATTTCATGTTTTCTTTCACATGTACTAAGATAGTTGAACTATATCGGTTATTTTAGTGCTTATTTGTTGAGAATGTGTTGTAATGGTTGTTATCCTTGTCTCATCCTTGTAGATTATTCTGTAGAATACTACAAAAATATTTCCTTGTTTATTGGTTATAACAATTGTTTCATCCGTTGTGGACTATTTGTTAGATGTTAGACAAATCTTCCCTTGTTTATTAGTTGTAACGACTGTCACATCTATTGTGGACTATTCCACTGGATGTTGGATAGGTCCTGTTGTTCCTTAAGAAACCAGTTTCTTGGATGTAGGGAAATTGTGCTTAAGACATTAATAAATATCACTTACTATCACTTATTGTTTGTTGTGTTCTCAAATGAAGGACCTGGAAACTTGGTTTTAAACTCTTAATACATGTATGACCAGAACATCTCAGAATGCCATTTGTTGCTAAATATAAATGATGGATGAAGAAAGTTTGAAGGGGAAGCTAAAGATAATATGTTGATCTTTCACAGAAACTACTATCTGTAACTTAGAGGAATTATGATAATGAGAACTGAATCATAGACAATATGCTGATCTTTCACAGAAACTATTATCTATAATTTAGAAGGGAAGTGAGGACTTCAAGTATAGGAGCACTCTTTAAGGAATTTTAACCTTATCTACATAAGTAAATAAAGACCTATTGCTTCATTACTATACTTGAAAAGAAGAAAACATAGCATGACACATGACAGAAAAACTTACAAAATTATATGCAACAACTCATGGAAACTTCTTATTCTTTCATTAATCAATGATGATATCAGGAATACAGTGGCCTAGTCTCTGGGTTCTCCAAAGTTCGAACCCTTTCTTAGTAAATTTCCTCTTTTTATACATTGTGGAACGGTTGTTGATTTCTGAAACTACCCAAAATATCTAACTACTTCTCTAACTATATGAAGTAAAAACTATTACAGAACTTTACAGAGGGTAAAAGACACCTCCAAGAACATGAAATAACAAGAACATAATTGGATTCAGAAGGGAATGATAACTGTTGGCTTGCTCTGTTGATCTGCTGTCAAATTCCTCTATAAATGCCCTAATGATGCTTAACTCGTTTTAGCCATAATGAAATACGTTTAGTTTGTGTAATCCTAAGCTTACATGGGCATTCTGATTGGACAAAATGAAAAGAAACATACCGGATTGTCTTCCTCTTCAGCTTCGGTTCTAACCCTGATTTTCTGCTTTACACAATGAAATTAACGCGAACCTTTGATTAATCCAGAACTCAAAAGAGTAAATCTTGCTTTATAAACCTATCAAATCCACCTGTACAACACTCCATTGACTTCCATCACAAATCACAATAGGCACTGTAATCCCTGTAAAACTTAACTTATCCATAAATCCTTCATATATGCGCTTTTTCATTATATACCTTTTATAATGAAAATATACCATAAACATGCCTTTTCGCTTTTAATATGGTATCCGCACAACTATCGAAGCATTCCATTCCCACGATGGATCCCCACCATATATCTGTGTTTAGCAGATCAGACGGTCCACAAGGATTTCGAATGGGACATAAGCCCGGAGAATACCCACCAAAAATGGGCGGTTTTCTCTCTCTACCCAGTTGCTACGTGTTGAACAACAAGTGGAATTGGGTGAGTTCCAAATAAAACCATTTCCCGTTTTTGTTCCACCCGAAAACCTACCTTATAACTTGAAATTTGCCTTCTAATATGCTTTGCGGACCCACCGAGGCTTTTAATTATAATATATACATGCTTTGGGTCCAGCCTTTCTATTATAATGTTTATAATAGAAATACATATAAAACAGCGTGGCTTTTGATATATTAATAAAACCTTTACAACCCACAATAAGACAGACGTGCTGAGTTATATAAAATATAACATATAAACTATCGGGTCCGAAACCCAATCGCTCATCACAATCGGCTCTTTCCATATATATATATATATATATATATATATATATATATATATATATATATATATATATATATATATATATATATATATGTTATGCGATGATGGACCCACTGCAATTATAAAACGCAATATATATTATATCGGGTCCGGTCATCGCAATCGCAATCGGCATAAGTCATAAATGTTATGTTGTAATCGCGGACCCGACGGAACTATAAATCATGGCGTAATCAATATCAGGTCCGGCCCATCGTTATTGAGGACCCACCGGTATTATAAACATAATATATATCCTTTCGAGTCCGTCATCGCTAATCGCGATCGACGAAACCCATATGCATGTGTATAAAGGGCCTTTCGATACAGCGGACCCGACGAACTTTAAAACAAAATGTAAATATTTCAGGTTCGGCTATATATGTTTTAACACCTGTTTCCTTTGTAAATCCGCTACATTTCTTTATTTCTTTCACGTTTCGATATGCACATATATATCATGTTATGGCTCCATTTATGTTGTGATTTAACTTTATCACATGGGCCAATTCCTTTATACTTGTTCCTTTTGCGATTTTGATATATTATAACGAATAAATACCTCATTATCTTTAGACTTTGCGGAGTAGAAAATATAAAGGACTTCATTGAGGTTGAACCCCCTTAATGATTTTAGGCCACACATTGTGATAAAATTAATAAATAAGGCTTAAATCACAATATAAGCTACAACATCTGGCTCCACCTGGGGATAGTGCTTTTGTCCCAGAAGCACTAAGAACTGCAGATCAGTGCCTTATCCATTGGGCATGGAGTCATATATTGCTTCGCCAAGTCTTAACTGTGTGAAAATCTGTACAGTGAACCCACACCAATATCTGCAGTGATTAGATGCTTGCGCTCTGATAACAAAACATTGGGAATCATAGATTAGTAGCCTTAGTTGGGCATGGAGTCCAAAACTGTGAAAACCCTGAAATCTAACAACTGAAACCTGACAGTCTTGAAGTCTGACACCTCTGCAAACCAATTTCCAACTGGGAAAGTCACCCTTATTCATCAACTAATGATTAAATTGAAGAACTACAACTAGAAAACCAAATACTCAACACCTGAGCTTATTTATGTACAAGTTCATACATATACACATGACTGACCTCAATCAGGTGAAGTCAATCTTCCAATGATACCAGATTAGCATTTGAGTGCATAATCTAGAACCATTCTTCCAGTTAATCTTGAAAAAATAATTCATTCTGAATTTTTCCTGAGTTCCAATGTTGTGATCTTGAATGTGTTCATCCTGTGAAAACTTCCCTGAGTCAACAGCCACATCATTGGGGTTAGAAAGCCTTTCAAGAGGAACAAGTCCCTTTGGCAAAATATTATCCTTCAATTGCAAAATCTTCAGATTAGCTATTGAATCTTTTGAACCACTGATTTTTGTAACTTCTATTGTTTCTTCTTTATCCTGATCAATTTCTATGCCCTGAAACTCCTCCACTATACTCGAAATTCTTTAATCTGTCGATCATCTTCAAAAGCTTGCCAATTTTTAACATTATCAGGAACAGAGGGTCTGTGTCTCATCCCTACCTCATATCTTAGTCTTGCATTAATAGGATGCTTGAAAATACTAGCAGACATAGCCAATGAATCTGCTAATCTATTCTCATCTCTTGGAATGAATTGAATGTTAAAAGCTTAAAAAAATTCTCAATCAAATCCCATACCTGATTTCTATATGCCCTAAGCCTAGGGTGCTTTGTTTGGCAGTGATATTTTATTTTCTTAATGATCAGCTCTGAATCTCCAAAAGCAAAAATTGATTTAACTCCCATCTGTTTAGCTGTTTGTAGAGCAATAATTAAGGACTCATATTCAGCCACATTGTTTGTTGCCTCGAACTCTAATTTGAAAGAAAAAGGGAACATATTCCCTCCAGGCGCAATTAGAAGAAAACCAGCACCTGTTCCTTCATTGGAATAAGATCCATCAAAGAAGTATTTCCACACTCCTGCAGTCTGCAGCTATGTAATTACATTGGCTGAAGCAAGCTGCTTCTGATTATCTTCAACCAGCTCTACATTATCATACAGTGTGAAACAAGCAAAGTCATCCTTCTCCTGACTATATACAGGTGAATTACTTGCTCCATTTATTGTAGCTGTTTTTACAAATCTAGTTTCTCTATACAATATTCTCTCTTCCCCACCAAAAATTGGTATAACAACATATGTAAAATCCAGTTTCAAAGCACCACCCAATTTAGCCCCCCAAGACCTAGATAGAAGCATTCCAAATCTATCAGGGATATTTGCTACTACTACATCCATGACCAAGCTTCTAGCTGGAATTTTGGCTAGTGACGCTACCAGATCCTTAATAACCCCCAAACACCTGACTTTTCTTGAATCAAAAGAATACAAGTCCCTATAGGGTTTGGTAACTTGTAGATCTATTTGCTTCATTGCTGATAAAGGCATAAGATTATGTGAAGCTCCCGAATCAAACATACAATTATGTAAGAGGAATTCATGGACCAATAAGGAAATATAAAAAGGAGGTATTGAAGGATCTACTTCCTCCACATGTGGACCAAAAACCACTACTGGTTTGTCTTCCTTTTCCAACTCCTTAGTAAGACTAAACAAGTGACCCTGTTTAGCAGTCCTTTCATTCTCATCTTCACCTTTCTTCATGACTGGAATTACTTGAGGAATTGAAACAAGCTTCTCCAAAGGAATTTTTCCAGTTTGATCTTGAGAAGACTCACCTTGAAGTATCTGTGTCTTTCCATTTGCATTCTGTTGTTGCTTTCCTTTATTCACTTGTTTTGCAGACTGAAATTCTTGTGGAGTCGCCTTTGGTGAGGAAGTTGAAACTTGCTGCTCACTTTCATTTTCTTGATTTCTTGATCTCTTCCTCGATCTTAAATCATATTTCTTATGTAGTTTAGCCTGCATAAAATCAGAGAATTGCTTGCAATATTCATCAATTTTATCATGAATGGCATATGCTTCATCATATTCATACTCTTCTTCTTCGATACCAAGTTCATCTTCATCCACTGCATATAATGTAAACATTTGATTTTCAAGATGCTCTTGTTTTTCAACAGGACCTACCTCTATATATAATGGTGTTTGAATTTGATCTTGATCTTTTCTTTCCTTTTGCAAGATTTGCAAAGGTTGTCTTCTGAATTGGGGATTAAAGTTCTTATTATACTGTGTTTATCTCTGAGAATTCTTATTCTCTAACTCTAACCTATTTAACTTCTCTAACATAGTTTTAATTACATTACACATATCCTCCAATGATTGACTTTGAGAGGATTCTATCTTTGCCTTTCCCTTGTCTTGGGTAGGTTGTGTTTCTGGTGCTTTTCCTGTAGCCACCAGATTCGCTTCTATCTCTAAAGCATCTGTTTGGATTTGATCAAGGGTTGGAGATCTTCTTTCCCTTAATGTGAATCTAAAATTTGATTCAAAAGCCCCTGCAAAAGTTATTTTTGCACCAGCAGGAGGAGGCTTAATCTCTGCTGGGAGACTATTGTACAATTTGTTAAATCTTCTGACAAATTCGACCACAGTTTCATCAGACTTCTTCTTTATGGCATTAAACTCTGTTAATGAATATCCATGGTCTCTTTTTTCTCCCCATATCTGAATAAACGCACGTTCCATATCTTCCCAAGAAGGAATGGTATTATTGGGAAGTCCTTTGAACCATTTCCTTGCTTCTCCATCCAAGGATTGAACAAAGAGTCTTAGAACAACATCTAAATGTCCAAAATTTAGGCTTTCTGCAAAATTACAAGATACTACTACATGATTCTCTGTTGTCTGTTCATCTTCTCCTAAAAAACGTGGAAGAGTTTTAAGGTAATCCTGTGGCATTTGATTGTAAGGTTGTGGTAGTTGAAGAGGTGCATACCTATTCACTAAGAATGCAAGTGCTGCCATGTTCACTGAACTTTGATTACCAACATATGTGGAACTTGATTGAGAGGTAAATGGAATGTGCAAAGGAGGTAATGTGGTTATTGGTTGAGGTTGAATAATTACAGCAGGCAAATGAAAAGTGACAAACTCAAAAGATTGGTCTTGACAACTAGGTTCTTGAAATGAAGATAATGAGAAAGATGACTCTCTATCAGATGAATGTTCAAGTGAATTGCTACTTGATGCAGACAATGTAGGAATTGGTGTAATTGGAATCTTAGACCTTCCAACACTCTTAGAAAATAGCCTTTTAGGATTTGAAAGAGCTTGAACCTTTTGTTGTGAAGTGTCTGATCTTGTATGGGGTCTTCTTAAAGCCATAATTATTGCTTTGATTCAAAACATCCAAATATTTCCTCCTCACTGAACAACCAAAGGAAAATATTGAAACCCAGGTAAAAATCTTATTATCTTCTCTCCCCGGCAACGACGCCAATTAATGTTGTTCCTTAAGAAACCAATTTCCTATTTGTATGGAAATTGTGCTTAAGACATTAATAAATATCACTTACTGTCACTTATTGTTTGTTTGTTCTCAAATGAAGGACCTGGAAACTTTGTTTTAAACTCTTAACACTTGTATGACCAGAACATCTCAGAATGCCATTTGTTGCTAAATATAAATGATGGATGAATAAAGTTTGAAGGGGAAGCTAAAGATAATATGTTGATCTTTCACAGAAACTACTATCTGTAACTTAGAGGAATTATGATAATGAAAACTAAATCATAGACAATATGTTGATCTTTCACAGAAACTATTATCTATAATTTAGAAGGGAAGTGAGGACTTCAAGTATAGGAGCACTCTTTAAGGAATTTTAACCTTATCTACATAATTAAATAAAGACTTGCTGCTTCATTACTATACTTGAAAAGAAGAAAACATAACATGACACATGACAGAGAAACTTACAAAATTATATGCAACAACTCATGGAAACTTCTATTTCTTTCATTAATCAACAATGATATCAGGAATATAGTGGCCTAGTCTCCGAGTTCTCCAAAGTTCGAACCCTTTCTTAGTAAAATTTCCTTTTTTTATACATTGTGGAATAGTTGTTGATTTCTGAAACTGCCCAAACTATCTAACCGCTTTTCTAACTATATGAAGTAAAAACTATTACAAAACTTTACAGAGGGTAAAAGACACCTCCAAGAACATGAAATAACAAGAACATAACTGGATTTAGAAGGGAATGATAACTGTTGGCTTGCTCTGTTGATCCACTGTCAAATTCCTCTGTAAATGCCCTAATGATGCTTAACTTGTTTTAGCTGTAATGAAATACGTTTAGTTTGTGTAATCCTGAGCTTACATGGGCATTCTGATTGGCCAAAATGCAAAGAAACATACCGGATTGTCTTCCTCTTCAACTTCCTTGATTTTCCACTTTACACAACGAAATTAACGCAAACCTTTGATTAATCCAGAACTCAAAAGAGTAAATCCTTCTTTATAAACCTGTCAAATCCGCCCGTACAACGCTTCGTTGACTTCCATCGCAAATCGCAATCGGCACTGTAATCCTTGTAAAACTTAACTTATGCATAAATCCTTCATATTTGCACTTTTTCATTATATACCTTTTATAATGAAAATATGCCATAAACATGCCTTTTTGCTTTTAATATGGTCTCTGCACAACTATCGAAGCATTCCTTTCCCACGATGGATCCCCACTGTAGATCTGCAATTAGCAGATCAGATGGTCCACAAGGATTTCGGATGGGACATAAGCCCAAAGAATACGCACCCGAAATGGGTGGTTTTCTCTCTCCACCCAGCTGCTACGCGTTGAACAACAAGTGGAATCAGGTGAGTTCCAAATAAAACCATTTCCCATTTTTGTTCCACCCGCAAACCTACCTTATAACTTGAAATTTGCCTTTTAATACGTTTTTCGGATCCGTCCGGGCTTTTAATTATAATATATGCAATGCTTTGGGTCCAGACTTTCTATTATAATGTTTATAATAGAAATACATATAAAACAGCGTGGCTTTTGATATATTAATAAAACCTTTACAACCCACAATAAGATGGATGCGCTAAGTTATATAAAATATAACATATAAACTATCAGGTCCGGAACCCAATCGCTCATAGCATTCGATGCTTTCCATATATATATATATATATATGAAAAATGAATTATAATGTGATTTCCGCGGAGGGAGATGGAGGCTAGGGTTTGGGTGCAGGTACGGGGCTTGAGCCACGGCCAGCTAGGCCGAGGGCTTAAGGCTCTGTAGACTAGAGCTCAAAGCCAACTGACGGAGATGTTACGGGACGTAGCAGGACAGCGTGTAAAATTGTAGAGGAAGGTGACAGGTAAAACCTTGACGCGGCCAGCTGGGATGCATCATCGAGGCATCTTTTGGGGAAAACATTTATACCCAACACTGTGCAAAATTTTGGTCTAGATGTTGGGGGTCAACGCGCTGGAGATTATTCCGGATAGCTCGAGGTTTTT
This sequence comes from Pinus tabuliformis, assembly GCA_031772625.1. Lineage (NCBI taxonomy): Eukaryota > Viridiplantae > Streptophyta > Pinopsida > Pinales > Pinaceae > Pinus > Pinus tabuliformis. The sequence continues at coordinate 576,264,892 of CM062808.1, forward strand.
TATTCCATTTGCAGGCAAGATCAAACTGGTAGTGGTTCTCAGAATTTGTTTGTAGCATGCCTTTAACCATGGTTAAATATGGAGAAGTAGTCGACCTGGATCCAGAACCGGAGGATATTTTATCGGTTTGGGGGAAAGATCTAACCGCCCAAAACATTGAATGGTTTCTAGGGGCAGCTGGCGGTCAGGATATTGAGAAAATTCCACCGGGAGGTTCGTGGAACAGTAGGTCATCCAAAGGTTTTCTGGAGGAAAGCCTGGCTCTGGCCGGTTTAAACAGTCAAGAAGGAAAGGGTTTTCAGGTGCTGAGCTCACAGGAGAAGGGCGACTTTCAAGCAAGATCCCTTCAGAAATCTCATGCAGGTAAGGGTAAAACCTTTTCACCAGTTTCCTCTCCGTCTGGAGGGCTCAAAGATATACTCAATTTTGGGTCATTTCAAGGGTATAGACTAGGTGTGGGACTTAAATCGAATCTGGTGGTGGGTGACACTGATAGAGTGCTGACAGTCACAAGGGCTACCCTCGCAAAAGTTTTGGTAAGCCCTAGTCGAGATACAGGGTCGGCTGGCTTTAGACTTGGAGAAATCCCGGGAACTCATAAGGACCTTCTCGGACCTGAAAGTGAGAAACAGAAAGAGGTTGACAGTCATACTGAAGGGCAAAATAAAGGTTCTGATAAAGGTCCAGGAAATGGGGTTTCGATTGGTGTCAGAAGCCCTACCTTGGACACGGTAGCGCATGTACAACAAGAGGAAGCGTTCAAGGATGCATCGAACGGTCAAGACAGGGAGGAGACCAATGAGAAAAGGAAGATAGGGGAGAAAAGGAAAAAGCAAAAGCTTATTAAAAAGATAGAATTCGAAGCAAATTTAGTCCTAGGAACGGACGTGCAGATAGAAGAAGCTTTAGAAATGGCGGAATGCACTCTGGTAGGGAGAGTAAGAGGCAAGAAATACTCTACTCAATTCATTCAAATTGGGGTGAACAGCAGTGGCAGACAACCCCAGCCAAAAGTTTCAAGGCCTCGGATCTAGCAAAAGGATGGTTTATGATTAAATTTGAAGATAAGGAAGCGGCGGACTGGGTAATGGATATTGGTCAGTTTAAACCCGAGAGGAGGTCTCGCGGAAAGCATAAAGCTCCAGTATAAATACTATGAACATCTACCTTTCAGATGTCATAGGTGTCACGTTTACAGTCATCTGGCTAGGGATTTTCCAATAGGCAAGCGCCGCAGAAGAAATCCAAAGGCAGTCGAGTATAAAGGGGAAGATATAGAGCCGGAAAAGAATCGTGGGATAGAGGAGGCCTATGTAATAGAAGCTATTGAGGTGGACACTCAGCAGGAGGGGAGGTTTATGGTACAGACTTCAGAAGAGTCCAATGATGGCGAGAAAGCAGCTGGGAACCCCCATGGGAAAGGGAACCTAGCCCAGGAGTCAAGCAATGAACCAGCTGCCGCCATCCAAGGAGAATTAAAGGGTATGCAACTAGACCAAAGTATTCCATCTTTGTCTCATACAGAAATGAAAGATGCATGCTTGACTTCTGGTTCTCATATTAAAAACTGTATTTTCGATGAACATATCAATGTTGATAATATCACAGTCGCTATCCCTTCAATAAACCTGAACTGTGAAGATGTTACTCCTAAGGTTGATAAAAATGTCATCCCCTCTTCTGCCTGTCACTATAACTTAAGATACCTTGATAAAAAGTCAACAAATCTTGAATCGGTTGGAGGCTTAGGATTAGCCTCTCCTCAGAGTTTTAAAAAGAAGGCTAGGGGTAGGAAGTCCAATTTGTCAAAAGCACAAGTGAAAGCAAAGTTTGATGTGGCTGACGGTAAACAAATGTCTATCCATGGGGCGCTTAGAGCAGTGAATCCCAGTGAAAATGTAATAAAATGATTTGTTTATCTTGGAATTGCAGGGGTTTAGCCAGTAAGCCCAAAAAACTGGCTCTCAAGGATTTGGTTATGAGCTCAAGTCCTGACATCCTGTTACTGCAAGAAACTTTAGGTAAGAGCTTAGATGTGGAGATGGCTCTAAGCTCCTTGCTCCCGAGTTGGCATTTTTTTGCAGCAGACTCCGTAGGCCACTCGGGGGGCTTCGCTGTTGGCTTCAGGGTAGGAAAACTGAAACTTGTAAACCTTATGGGAATGGCTCATGCGATGGGGATGGAGCTTCAGTCTCATGAATTCGAATTCCCCTTGATGATATTAAACATATACGGGCCCTGTCAGGGGAGAGTAAATTTCTGGACCGATCTTCTGACAAAATCAGTGATGAAAAACCAAAATTTGATTATAGGAGGAGACTTAAATTTTTCCATGGGGAATGCTGAGGCCTGGGGACCTTCGGCCAGAGAGGACCCGCTAACTGATTTCTTTTTGAATACTCTCAGCTCTCACAATCTGATCGATGTAAACCTTATTAAGTTAAAACCCACATGGAGAAATAGAAGAACAGGGGATGCAAGGATTGCAAAAAGGCTGGATCGCTTTCTGCTTTGTGAAGATCTGACCTCCAGAATTCCAATGTTTCGACAATGGGTGGGAGAGGGGGGAAATTCGGACCATTTCCCAATATTTCTAGAGATCTCCAAACCCCCTTTCAAACCTGCAGCTCCGTTTAAATTCAACGCTTCTTGGTTACAAGAGGACTCCTACAACAAGCTTTTTAGAGAGACCTGGAGATCCCCAGGTAGGAATTCCCCAGAAGATAGATGCTTTATGTTCATGGAGAACTTAAAAAGACTAAAGAAAGCAACTGTTGAATGGGCGAAGACCAGGAAGCAAAAACAGAACGAGAAACTATCCCAAATCGATGTGGAACTCCGGGAGCTGGAAAGTACTGAGGCGGATGGATATGCATCACAGGAATCCAAGGACAGAATACTGCTACTCGAAAGCCAAAGGAATCAAATTCTACTGGATAGAGAGGAGGAATGGAGGCTGAAGAGTAGGGCGATCTGGCTTAAGGTCGGGGACGAAAATACAAGATTTTTCCATAACTATGCAAAAGGGAGGAAAAATTCAAATACTATATGGAAGCTAAAAAATGCTGAGGGCAGGGAGGTCAATACGTTTGAGTCGCTCTCGACTCTGGGGAGGAATCACTTCCAAAATCTGTATGCTGATCAAGGAGAGATTACTATAGCAGAAGTAATCAGAACTGCCCAATGTTTTCCTCGGTATGTAGAGGAGGATGAAGCGGAAGATTTAATGAGAGAAGTATCAAAGGAGGAAATTGAAGGCATTATAAAATCAATGGCCAAAGAGAAGAGCCCAGGCCCGGACGGGTGGACCGTTGAACTCTTTCTACATTTCTTTGATCAAATTGGTGCTGAGCTAACAGAGGTGGTAGAAGAGTCTAGGAGGAAAGGAGAAGTCTACCAACCATTCAATTCAACCTTCATCGCACTTATCCCTAAGAAGGAAGACCCGGAGACCTTTGAAGACTTTAGACCAATATCTCTTTGCAATTGTATTTACAAAATTATTGCTAAAGTGATAGTTGTCCGCCTAAAGCCGATTCTGTCAAGATGCATCTCTAATGAACAATTTGGATTTTTGGACGGTTGTCAGATCCATGAAGCTATAGGAGTGGCGCAGGAAACTATTCATAGTGTAAAGCAGATGAACAGGAAAGGAGCAATAATTAAAATTGACCTGTCAAAAGCCTATGATAGAATCAGTTGGACATATCTAAGGCTGCTTCTCACTCATCTAGGCTTTAAGCTGGACTTCATTAGCTGGATAATGGGATGTATCACTAGTGTTAGTTTCGCGGTTCTCATAAATGGTGCAGCCTCCTCTTTTTTCAAAGGGCAAAGAGGGTTAAGGCAAGGCTACCCCCTGTCGCCTTTGCTTTTCCTGTTGGCTGCAGAAGGTTTAAGTCAGCTGATCCAAAAAGCTAAAAGGGAAGGTCGTGTAATAGGTTTGGAAGTTGCTGTTAACTGTTTCATTTCTCACCTTCTTTTTGTAGATGACATCTTATTATTTACTAATGGAAACATGAATGAAATCAAGGAACTCAAAAACATTCTTGACCTGTTTATGAAAGCGACAGGGATGCAAATAAATTATAGAAAATCACAATTAATTCTGGAAGGATTTAATAGGTACGAGAAGAGCCAGATCTCCGCAATTCTTTGCTTTGACATATATAACCTGGAAAATCCTTTCAAGTATCTGGGCTTTTGGTTGAAGCCCAACGCATACAAGAAACAGGACTGGAACTGGTTGCTTGCTAAAATTGAAGCCAGAATTTTGCACTGGAGCTACAAATGGCTCTCAAGAGCAGGGAGATTGACCTTGATTAAATCAGTGTTATTAGCCATGCCGGTGTATTGGGCAGCTTTGACATGGGTTCCAAAAGGGATCCTGGAAAAGATAAGAAGGATTTGCAGTAGATTTCTCTGGGCAGGCTCAAAAGAGGATTCTGTGCTCCCTTGGGTCGCATGGGAGAAAGTAGCTAGGCCTAAAGATAGGGGAGGATGGGGAATCAAAAGTCTACCTGATTTCAGCCTCTCTCTGGCTACTAAGTCTGGGTGGAGAATCATCAAGAATGAAAACCTGTGGACGAGGGTAGTGAAGAGAAAGTATATAGACCCTGTCCCTTTAGAAGAATGGACTAGGAACCCAATCAAGAAAGGTAGGAATGTCTCGGTGGTATGGAAAGCTACTGTAGAGGCTTTCAAGGTGATAGAACAAGGTCTGGCATGGCAGATTGGCAACGGAGAAAACCTGAGGATAGGAAAAGACCCCTGGGTGGGGTGCAATGAAAATTTCGCTCTCTCCCCGGGCCTGATCAGACATCTCGAATCCAAAGGCATCCTTTTCTTAAATCAGGTAGAAAAAATCGGTTCTTCCACAATCTGGGGTCAAGCATGGAAATCTGGAGAAGAGCTAGAGCTTAGACCTCACTGGTGGCAAGAGTGGAGGGTCTATACCCAAGAACTATCCAGATCAAACGTAAGGCTGAAAGGCAGACAGGATCAACTAGTATGGGCTCATGCAGAAACTGGATCTTACACTCCAAAATTCGGGTATAAATTCTTAATGTCAAAAAAAGGATGGGAAGAACTGGAGTGGTGGGCAAAACATCTATGGAAACTCAAGTGCCCAACAAAAGCCAGGTTACTATTTTGGTGCATCCTCAAAAGGAAAGTTCCTACTTGGGACATCCTTCAAGCCAGATATAAGCAAGGACCAGGGAGATGCCCTCTGTGCAGATCAATTCTGAAACAATAAAACATTTGTTCTTAGATTGCCCAGCGGTTAAAAAAGTGTGGGTGGAGGTTGGGATCCTCATCCAAAAACAGGTTGTGTGGCAAGGGGAAAATCTTTCCGAAGTGTGGGATGCATGGTGGCGACAGCATCCAGGAGGGAATGTGCAGAATCTTCCACCTATCATTTGCTGGGGGATCTGGATTGCAAGGAACAGAAGCATATTTTTGGAGAAAGAGACTTCTGCAAAGTCAATTGGGATACAATGTTCTCCTATCTATTCTAATATACCTGAATCAGAGGAAAGAATTCCCAGACAGATAAGAGAGGAACAAATCAAAGAAGGTATTCCATGGGCCTTCTTTGATGGGGCTTCTCAGAACAACAAAGCAGGAGCAGGGTTGATTATCCATCTAAATAAAAATCAAACCTTAAAAGCCTCAGTGGGTCTAGGAAATGGTACAAATAACTTTGCAGAAATGTCCGCCATAAAGCTGCTTCTTTGCTGGCTCATACACAGGAACATCTTCACAGTTCAAATATTTGGGGACTCTTTAAATGTGATAAAATGGGTTAATGGTCAAAGTAACTATCAAAATTATATGTTGAGACCTCTATTAGAAGAAATTCTGAATTTAAAGCTTTCTTTTAATGTGTTTTCTCTATGCCATATATACAGGGAACGAAACTCTTCAGCCGACAATCTTTCTAAGGAAGGTTTGCAGCAGGATTTGGGCAGCTGGAGAATAGCAGAAGAAGACAATGGGCTGATTCGAGTGTCAGAATAGCCTCCTTACTCCTAGTTTATATGCTTTTTCCTTCCATGTTTTAGTACTTATGCAGATGTGTATCTTAACAAACTTAAACTGCTACTAGTAAAATGATATTTTATAACACTTTCAGCATATATCTATCTCCTGTTTGGGTTGTTTTCCTCTATGAGGAGACCCGGGAATAGATATGTGGCTGGGACTTCTTTTTGGCACCGTTTTTTGGACTGTTTTCAGCAGTTTTTATGCTGGCACGTGAGCTAAAAATCAGGCTCAAGCTCTCAAAAGGACTATAGATGTTTTTTGTGACAGAAAAGGCAGCCCCTGAGCTACAGAAGCTCTATGATTTTTCATACAGCAATCAGAATGCCTAGGCATATACAATGTAACTTTTTATTTTCTCTATAAAAAGTTCGCTTTTTTCTTTGGAAATATATATATATATATATATATATATATATAGATATGTTATGCGATGATGGACCCGCTGCAATTATAAAACGCAATATATATTATATCAGGTCCGGTCATCATAATCGCAATCGGCATAAGTTATAAATGTTATGTTGTAATAGTGGACCCGATGGAACTATAAATCATGGTGTAATCAATATCGGGTTCGGCCCATCGTTATTAAGGACCCACCAGTATTATAAACATAATATATATCCTTTCAAGTCCATCATCACTAATCGTGATCGGCAGAACCCGTATGCATGTGTATAAAGGGCCTTTCGATATAGCGGACCCGACGAACTTTAAAACAAAATGTAAATATTTCAAGTCTGGCTATATATGTTTTAACACCTGTTTCCTTTGTAAATCCGCTACATTTCTTTATTTCTTTCACATTTCGATATGCACATATATATCCGGTTATGGCTCCATTTATGTTGTGATTTAACTTTATCACATGGGCCAATTCCTTTATACTTGTTCCTTTTGCAATTTTGATATATTATAACGAATAAATACCTCATTATCTTTAGACTTTGCGGAGTAGAAAATATAAAGGACTTCATTGAGGTTGAACCCCCTTAATGATTTTAGGCCACACATTGTGATAAAATTAATAAATAAGGCTTAAATCACAATATAAACTACAACCAGTCCTTCTGGTTCATGTGTATCTCTTCCTGGGTGGTACTGTTACCTCTCACTTAGAGGCTCACTTTTCTCCCCCTTTTGCAGTAGAAGAACCTTGGCACAGTTGCAACTACACACTCACCAGGCACAACTCCCTTGATTTTTGAAGACAACATTGCATCACTCTCCTATGCTAATAGCTAGAGACAAGGGAAACCTTTAAGGAATTGGAAACCAAGTATTTATACTAGATGGGACTCCTACACCAAATGGTGTGAGGTGTAATTGGGACTTCATATCGAGGAGATCCCCTTTGGTTGATGGATTTCCAACACCGTCAACAAAATGGTGCTAGAAGGAGGGCCAGACGACAAGCTGTGCCTGTTGAGTCTAGTTTGAATCTCTTATTTAAATGTTTCTTCCCCAAATCATAATATCGGGATGTTTTTCCAAAGATCTTAATTGTACAATCCCTGTGGAAGTTATTCATAACCTGTCTGAATTTAAGTTCGATGGTGAGGGTGAATCAAATTTTCGTGAACATCTATTTCAAGTTGTCTATCTTTTTCTTTCTCATAGAATATGTTCCAAATATTTCATGGATAGATTACTCACCCTCACATTTGAAGGTCATGTTAATCGATGGTGTCATACATTACCCACTGCTTCTATCCATTCATTTGACCAACTTGCCAAGAAGCTTCATAAAGCCTTCGATAAGTATAACTATCGAGATGTTTGTGGAAGAATAAATCTTTTAAGAATGAAGCCTAATGAATCAGTTGAGGATTTTTCTGATTGATTCCTTCACCTATGTTATGAAATTCCTAAAAAACATCTGAACTGGGATTTCTTGAAATAAGAGTTTAAGCGCTTGGTTCTTGTCTCTTCATATGGTGAACTTGAACCTCTTGATTTTTTTGCTTGCCCAACCATTGTGAATCATGAGGCACCTCAACTCTCAGAGGAGGAAATTACTACCCCTTTTTGTCTTTGTCCTCCTCCCTTTCCAATCCTGATGCAGGCGCCTCCTTGTGGTGGTTGTGAAATTGGGAAATATGTGAATCAAATCTCCAGTTCATCTTCTCATTCTTCTTCTGCTTTGCATGATTCAAATTCAATGGAGGAAAGTACAAAATGGATCATGAAGCCTACGTCGATGACTGACTCCTCCATTTCGCAAGATGTTTTCACCATTCATATCTCCAGTCTCAAAGCTAATCTAGATGTCTATTATCCTCTATCATCTACATATCTTGACTCTTTGTACCATGAACCACTTGATCGATCTGCTCCACCAGCTAGTTCTTCACATTCTCTTGATTCTCAAGCTGCTGACTCAAATTGTGATCAGGTACAAAGCAGTCACATTACGCAGGTAGAGGAGCAGAAAGGTGAATATGATTTCAATATTTCCTCTCTTTTTTAGAATGTTCCATGTCAAGATATTGCGTTTCTATTCTTGAATGATTCTCAATCTGCTAATCTTGGTAGAGAATCCAATGTAATCAATTCTTTCAATCAACCCCCAGCCTTAGGCAGTGATCATTTCAATGATGATAACTATATTTCCGTATATCATGACGAATGCCCAAGCACATCATATGATCTTTCGGTCTCTCATGAATATTTTAATTTAGATCTAGAATCTGCTTCAGTCAAAGAAGATGTTCATATCGAAACTTCCTCGCCACTTCACTATCCTTGGTGTCCTACCATTTGCAATACATTTACTTGTGACAGAGATGCCTCATGCTCTTCAGTTTCTTCATTTGATGAGTTATCCTCTCGATTAACACAAGGCGGTGAGGCTGTCCATGATGAAATTAAAAATAGTAAAGTCATAGAGAAGCCTTCCCACCCCTTATCATATCTTCTCTTGCATAAGGACAACTCTTCAAATCACCTTGCTCATGAGATCTCGCTGATTCATTTATCTTTTAATTTGTGATCAAAAGAGTCTTCCTATTTGAGTAATCTGGTTATTGAAGTTGAAAAGCCGGTAAAATCTATGACAGAGATGGTTATTGTCCAATGAGCAATGTGTTAGAGTCGGTCTGGTCATCCCTCCATTAGAGATCAAAACTCTTTTTGCATTTCATTTTTAGGTGTCCCATCTCGCTCGATCAGTTGCATTCCATTAGGAGCATGTCATAAATCTGTCAGAAGGGCTTCTTTCATTCATCCCCCTCATGCTTTGCACTGTTGGCTCAGGTCTGTTCATCAAAATCAAGTATTAAAAGTCATTTGCAGTCCTGTTTCAGTTTCCAGGTCATAATAGTCATTTTAGTCATTAGGTCTAGGGTTATTCAATTTGGTCTTCAACAAGGTCTAATAAAGCCAGCAAGCCTGAGGGAGGTTCTTAATAAGTTGTTATTTTGAAAATTTTATCGTCATATGGATGGATTATGACTTTTCTTCAAAACTTTGTTTTGAAGGCAAGTCGACATTTCATTTTTTGTAATAATTTTCCAAAATTTTCAGTTCTTGAATTCTTCAGGCACAGCCTTGGTCTCTGTTGCTAAATTCCATGTCAGCTATTCCTGCAAAAAATTGCCAAGAATTTCATCATTTCAACCAAAAAAATCAAGTAGGAAACAAAACGACAGAGTTGTATTAATTGTGAAAAAGTGCCAATTTCAAAACATTACAAAAATGGGTTTTGAAGAACCAAAAATCAAATCAATTTCTTTATAAAGGTTTTGCCATGAAGATCAATGTAATTATGCATGCCAAGGTCAAAGAGAAGCATTTCAAAGTGAATTGGGTGAGCAAGTGCGTGTTTTGGGGTGAAATTGTTTGCAACTAGCCAGCGCGGTGCACAGAATAGGTGGTGCGCCACACTGGAAGCACACGGCGCACTGGGAGAAATTGCCTAGTGTTATTCTGAATGGGCACACCGCACTGGTAGCGTGTGGCGCACTGGGTTCTTGGCGCGGCGCATACAGTCCACAGCCCGAATTTGCTTGAAATTTCTCCAAGTTTCTCATTCCTTGCATGGATTTGCCAGGTAGAGCCTTGTTCTTGATGTTGCATCAAATTTTGTGATAAGTGTTGGTGGTTTATGAGTAATAACAATTGAAACAAAAATCCAAACCCTACATCTAAAGTGCCTTCAAAGGAAGATTGCTGTGGGTTCTTAAATTTTTGATTTGTCACCAAGGACTCTCCTCCTTCCCCATTTCTCCCTTGTTTCATCATTTCCTACCCCGCCCCCCCCACTAAGCTCATCAATCCTACATTTTCTTTCCTACATTCAAATCCCATAACCCCAAAACCCTAGCCCTTATAAAAATCTCCTAACCCTATACATAAAAACCCCTCAAACCCCCTCCTTTCCGTAATAAAATTTATTCCAATATTCCCTAATCCCTTACTATTTTCCCCTTCCTAACATTCCCTTGTTGCATTTTTTTCCCCTTGGTGGCAGAATCCAACAGTATTGCATTACAACACAGCAGTTTCATCCATTATTAAAGAGCAGTCCAAGCACAGTTCATATACAGTAGCATCTTTTCTTCAAGGTATTTTGTACAATAGTCATGGCATCTGAGTATTCATCGGACTAAGAAGTGGAAACCCAAAGTGACTCACCCTTGGAAGAACAGGCACCTCGGAGGCCTCATAAAGGTGGCAGACATGTTAGAGAAGAACCGACCACCCTTACAGAATTGCGGGTCTGTCCTCTTGCCATGTTTTGTTTTCAGCATCAGTCATGCTATGAGTTTTGTCAAAAGGTGGCTAGTGTCCAATTTCATCATGAGTTGGCTCGTCTTTTTGTGCTACACTTGCATGGAGATCAAGTTATCTTGGCTGGTGTCACCTTCACACTTACACCAGAATCTGTCTCATTAGCAACCGGTATATCGAACATTGGTGAACCATGGCACAAGAAATAGAAGATTGACCGGCAGCATTATGAGCCATACATTAAAACCAGTTTCTTGAGGCAGCTCAAGAGAGTGTTCCCGTTCCGATATCTGAAAGATGAATATGCTCCACTAATGAAGTTGATCATGAAATATTTCAGCTGTGAAGGACGGTTCTCTCGTTTATATGCTTATCACATCAGGTTGCTCATGCATTTCACCAGGGTACGGATGATGATCATTCTGTATTTCATTTGCCAGAACATAGAGAGGATGACCACCTTTATGCAACATAAGACCCCTCAGCAGCAACTTAACAATGTCTATCATTTTTCTCTTATTAAGATTTTGGTGGTTCATCAGCTTGGAGTACAGGGCATCACTTGGGATGATTTCATCTCTCGTGACTTCTTCAGAGCTTCATAGGGATTATTAGAGGTTAAGCATGAAGGTGGACCTTCTCATCAGTATGAGCGCGATGAGACTGCTAGTGTGTCGGTATTCATCACATATCAGAGAGGCACCAGACATTTGTTTGCAACAGCAAAGCATGTGTTATCTCCACCCAGGGTGGAAGGGGCCTCGCTTCCTCCATCAGCATCACAAGTACAGGACAAAGGTAAGAGGCCAATGCAGGATGAGGGGCCTTCAGGCGAGCCTTCAGGTGAAAGAGAGACTAACTTCATTCTCATTCATGATGATGATACAAAGAGGGGCCCACAAAGTGCCAAGCTTAGGGAGATCATCCAGGAGCAGCAAACAGAGATCCAAGCCTTATCCCTTGACTTGGAGAGAGATAAGTGGACCATGAAGTACTTGGAGTAGAGAAACAAATAGCTTGAGGATCAACAAGCAATCATGGAGCTACAAAACATTTGCAAGAATCGCCAGGCTGCACAAAGGAGAAGAATTGAGCTCAGGTCATTGGAGCAAGAGATTAATGAGGATCGGGAGGCCAATCTCGAAAGAGTTAACATGCACTTAGAGAGGTTGTTGGACAAGGCTGATAAAGACCATGCATTGCTGAGACACATGGCTTTCCATTACATGGCACAAAACAAGGTCTGCAAGGCCCAAATCAGGAATTTAAAGGCAAAATTGAGGAAGGCAATAAGGAAGCAAAAGAGGCAAAGGGAGCTCGATTGTCTTTAGATATTGGCCAAAGCCTCTTTAGCTCATCATAACACTTAATGAAGAAGCTTCAGCCCAAGTTTCAAGAAATTAGGGGCATTTTTGGTATTTTTGCAAATTTTTGTACAAAAAACAGGGTTTTTCTCCCTGTGCGCTGCGCCACATGGTGTGCGCTTATGATAGGAGGCTCCAAATGCAAAAAAAAATTATATTTTTGGTTTTTTCATGAAAAATCATGACTGTTGGTGCATGGCCAAGAAATTTGGGCAAGTTTTGAGTCCCCAGGAGGTCAAAAACACCCTAAAAATGACTTCTCTGCCTCTAATTTCATTCACAGGAAGCAGTCTTGGGAGATTAAGGTTTTGGAGGGGCAAATGGGCACCAAATTCATAAATTCCAATTGGGTTGGAAAGTAGACAGGGAGGGCTTTCTAACAAGCACACTTGGGCTCAATTTGGACTTCAGAAAGTGCCTCAAAATCAGCATCAAAGTGGCACAACGCATACAGAAATTGGCGCGGCGCACAGAGGTTTTTTGCCCAATTTTTCACCTTCCAGCTCAGAAATTCGGCCAGTTTGAGTAGTTTTGCTTTGTGATGTAATTTTTGATTTAAATTGATGTAATTGGATAAACATGATGTAATTTTGGCACTTATTTACTTGTTCTAGAGGATTCATTCACCAAAAAGTGAAAATTTAATGAATGAATCAGTTTCCTACCTCTAAAGTTGTTTTGACTGCCTAGATTTTAGTGCTTTGTTTAGAATTGGTTGAAACAACTCCTAGAATGATGTGCTCGACCCCTAGAGGCAAGGGAATAGGTTTGGCTTGCCTATATTATGTAATTTCTAAGTCATTTTCAGGGTTGGACTCTTGGAAAAAGTTGGACACTCTATTGTACATTCATTTCTGCATTTTTGGCTAAGGAAAGACCAGAGTTTTGCAGCACTATTTGGGATCCATGTGGCTTTATGTTTTGATGTTGTGCTTCTCTGAGTAATTGTAAGATTATTAGTGTTATGTGTATCATTTTCTTGCTTCTTCTTCTGAATTTGAACAAATAAGTGATTAAGGTAGAATCCATAACTGTTATGCTCTGCCTTTGAATTTGTTTAAATTTTCATGTTTTCATCTGTTTAAGGAGAATTCTTGAGACTCTCTTGCTCTCCTTAGCTCCTCACCAGTCTGATCTATTCATTCACTCAATTTAAAGCATCAAAGTGATTGCCTTCCTTGCCCCAATCAGAACTCTGTAGAAACTGTGCCTCATCCCCAAGCCCAATTTTCCTTTCCTTGTTTCCAACACAAAACCCTCAAAAACTCAAATCAAATCCTTTACACTTAATACCTAGCCTAAAATCAGTTGCTAAATCAGTCATCTCGAGCCCCACCGCTTGTCTTTGCCGAGATCAACCCGGAGAGAGCCCTCTCATGTCCTTGTAGGACTAGCTACGAGGCTGAGCATGGTTTGATGTGGCCCTAGAACCTTGTCTTTTCAGCCCGAGGCAAATCTAGGCTACTAACACAATGGTCACTGAAACCAACAATAACAACTATCCTAAATCCATTATTAATAACAACTATCCTAAAACCATGCATGATATAGATGTGATTCTACAATCCTGGGAAGTTATGGGACTTGCCAGGGACTCAAGGCACTTCAACTTCCATTGATGGTTATGTTAGGATCTCGTGACTCTGGTAAGCCCCCCAAACTAAGTTAGATATGGTTTCTCTCATGCAATCTGTCTCTTTGCATGGTTTCACTCGATGTAAATTTCCTTGTGAAAAATGTTTGGTATTCCAGGTGTGACCTTTCAAATTTTCCAGTTTTTACTTCTGACCGAATTCAAAAATTTGTTACAATTCAATCATCTTCATCCAAATTTCTCACACCAAACTTAGGTTGGGAATGTGCATCTCTCATAGATTCATGGAATTGTGAAGTTGATCATTCCAAGGATTATCTTTTCCTAAAGGAATCATACTTATCGAATTTATCCCTTAATGGTCAACTCCTAGGTCTTCTTGTGAATTTTATATTGCAAATATGTCCTCTCATCACATCAGAAATCCTCTTGAGTGATAATGAATGCACAAGTTGTCACACGAATCAAGTTCTTCTCCATTCACCATGTCCCAACTGGTCTCATGCATTTGTGGTGCTAACATCCTTTTTAAACTCTTTTAATGACTATAATGCTTGTATAATTTTTCACAAGTTGCAGGAAAATGATCCATCATATTCGGCTTGCAGGGAACTTAGCTTGATTATTCAAAACATCCATAAGGCTGTTCAAATTGATTTTTCTTCGTTTATCACAAACTGGGAATCTGATGCTTTAATCAGCTCATCTGATCATTATTCTATCTTTAGTGTCTGTCATTTGACTTATCAACTTCCCATTAGCACATCCAATGACAGTTGTTTCACACCCCTTGATCTTCATTGTTCAACATCTCTCTATTCAGATTTTTGTCAAGTAGGCAAGGCACTTCAGCCTTTGCTGATGGTTATGACAGGTCCTTACTGTCTTGACATGGTTGCTGAGAATGATCAGATCTATTTTCCCTTACAAGATTCCCATCATGATCCCACTCCTCTAATTGAAAATTCACCTTTTCCAATATTTTGGGGTTTTCAAGAGGGCCATTATGAATTTTACGATCCAATCGTTGAATGGATGGAACAATATTACTTGGCAATCTCTATAGCAAACAACAAATTTCAATCTTTCCTCGTGCTTGCTAAAGGGCTTAGTGTAGATGAAGACACATATGCAAGAATCTTCTTAGGTTGTTGAAAAATGGTATTCATCGAAAAGGTAAGCATGTGGATTGGATGAAAGTAGTGGTTGTGACACACCTTTCTGCCCACAGGCAAGACCTTCCTTTTCTTGTGCAAGTTTTTCAAGTTTTTATATCTTTTGTTACACATCACTTTTTATATGTTTTAATTTTTTATATCTTTGTGGATGTAGGTCGGGAACAACTATGGTGGCTTCAATGGAAATTTCATTATACGTGACCCCGACCTTCTAGTTGTTAGGTTAGGAGTAGGATTAGCTGCATCCTAGTTTTCCCTTTCTTGCACTCATTCTGCACTCGTTCCCTATGGTCTGTCCCCGTTTTCTTATTCTAATTCTACATCATATTTTCATTAGCCATTTTTTCTTTTGGTTATGTTTCCTTGTTGTGTGTTTTCTTTCTTTTCGTCTTGTTTTCTTTCTTGTTGATTTTTTCCTTTTGTTTTCATCACGCGAATAAGTGTTGTGCCTGGACTTGTTTTGGCTTCTTAGTATGTGTGTGACTGAACTATAAAGGGTCTTTTGACACTTCAACATTTGGCTAGCAATCTGTTTGTCTTCCTTGTGTTGGTTACATCTTTTGGATGATGAGGTTTTGATGGAAAATATGATCCATCCATAAGGAGAGTTTTGGTCCAACCATGAATGCACATCTAGTTTGGAAACCTCATGCCTATTCTCATTTTTTTCTTCTTTGGTGTTCTCAAGCTTATCACACTAGTAGAAACGGAGAAGTGGAAATCTAAATGAGAAAACATAAATTAGAAGTCTCTATATGCTTCTCTGAAGGAATAACCTCTTCTACTCTCAATAAGTCAGATCCCTCTTCCGCCCCAAAATAAATAAGTGCCATTGCACAATTATCTTTAAATAAAGAAATAAATGAAAAATAATATAAATGATTCATGCATAGAGAGGTGAAGCAAGCAATTCCGTCGAGGTACTGTCCAGGCCTATTGGCAGTGGAGCAACACCATAGATGAAAACTCTGAAAATATTAAGCTTGCGAGCTACACTACCCTTCCCAACTCAAAACATTATGATTACGTTGAATCTTATGTTGTGTTTGATCAAGAGGGTATAGAGGGGACCATGTATAGTCATGGGGTAAGTGGAAAAGGCCAAGGAAATCTCCACGATGAATCAATATTCCTTGAAGAACCAAGGCCCTACACAGAAGGAGTTAACCAAAACAAAGAAATTGGATTCTAATAGTTTGTTACCAAGTGTTGTAGTGGTTGCAAAACCATCCAAAATTTTGGCCTACACTCGAATTTTGGAGCCTACTATGGATCCTGTGATTGATCGTTCCTTAGTCACTTATTGGTCAATTGATGATTTCAAGCCCCCTTCTTAGATATCAAGTGTCATTCACACTTTTATCTTTATATAGCAAGTGTCATCTTCGAGCATGAGAGTTATCGCTTGTCATGCAAAGGGGAGTTTTGGTTTGCATCAAGGGGCAATCTTTGTGAAAATGAGTTGTTCTCATCATATAGACATGTTTCACACTCATTTCCAAGGTTTCACACACCATTACACAAGTGTTGTCATTATCCTCACAAATTCCATCGACAGGGCCGCACTTGTCGTAAGTTGTCATAAAGGTTGTTGCATTAAGAGAAGTATGTTTTTATATGTTTTATATGATCTATGTTGTATCACCAAGTATAGAAGTGTGGTCAAAGTCAAGTTCTATCACGGTTCACATCGGTTCCACTGATCCCACACTTAGCCAAATTCCAGAGGATTCCTCGCAACCTAGCCTCATCCAACCTTCCTAAACTATGCACTTCGCATCTGCAATCCTCAAGATTTTCCCTTGTCTATTAGAACTACACAACGCATAGAAATCCCAACATCCCTTCACCTCCAAAACAACGCAGATGCATTCTCCAACATCCTCCCCTCAGCCGGAACTCACTACCTTCAGAAATTGCGCAATTTTGTCTCTCAAGCCTCTCAACTACCCAGCTCCCCTTACCTCTTGAAAGTACATTTTTTGTCCTCCCAGGGCCCCATCCCATAGTAGCCACTGCATGCTTGAAATGCACAATTCCATCCCTTAGTGGGCACTGCACAAATTTTTCCCTCAGTGAGGACTGTGCAGAAATTTCCCTCAACCTGGCCTGAGTTGCATATTGTGCATTCTTAGTGGTCAAGCTCGACTCTTAGCTACTTTAACTGTGCAATTACACAGTCATTTGGGCCTTCTCCTCTGAACTATCACTTAGTCCCGACTAAGTTCATGAATCCAAGTGCTCAACCTTAGGCTAGGGCTTTATCATACTAATAGCGTCTTGTCATGAGTGGATTGCAGATACAAGAATTCTACCATGCTGTGGCAGGATGATGAAGAAGGAGATGAAGAGTGAGGACATACTATATGACACTTAAGGGGTTGAGGAGAAAAGATAATCATCATATCAAAAGACCAAGGAACCCTGAGGTATTATAGAAGATCGAAGATCAGGACCGCATGCAGACTCCATCTGATTCAAAACCCTTTAGAGGGTAGGTACGAAAAACAAAGAACATCTTTCATGAAGTTGGAATGCACCTCTTAGTGTAGTATGAAGGAAAACTTATCAATGTCATATCATTATGTCTTCAATGACATGTATGGTTGCAAACATTGAAAGTCATTCCATGTGTTTTTGCTAAGTGTTTTGCTCCCTTTTGCAAGATAGGCAAGATGTCATATTTTTTCATGTTAGCTATCACACTTTATGCATAAGCTCATTCTGGTGGTTTCAAGGGCTCATCTTTGTGTTTATGAGTTTTCCTAACCATGTAAACACCTGTTGCACTCATTCACAAAGTTTTGAGCGCTTTCGCCCAAGTGTCTTCATGGTCGTCATAATGTGTATCTTATGTGTTGCACTTGTCATAGCTGGTCATGAAGCAGTCACACACAAGTGAAAGTGTTGTTCATGTGTCATGGGTTGTCAATTTTGTTGAGTCACCAAGTATTCTAAGTGTTAGGAAATAGTCAAAGCTTCATCACTTCACCTGTCGGTCTCACTGGTCCAATGCTTGGCCTTTTCTAAAGAAGCTCCTCGACTCTTCAACCTGGCTTCACCCAGCCTACCTGGACTATGCATTGCGTAGTTCCAGTCAACAAGATGTGACCTTGACTCTTGGATCTGCGCAATTCATAGTTCCTATCCCCCAGGACTCATGCACTGCACAATTCCTCAACCCAAGACCCATCCTTCCCTTCCATAATTGCAAAATATTTTCAGTGAACCTTCACTTCTAGAACTATGCAGAGGCTTCCTTCAGTAGTCCTTCCCTCATCCTGACCCATTGTCTCCCAGAACTGCACATAAATCTTCCACAGTGGCCCCTCCTTCAACCAGACTCACTATCTCTCAAAACTTCGCAGAGACTATCCCTTAGCCTAGCCTGTACTGCGCATTGTGCAATTCCAGGCCCCAAGCCTCAGTTCTGGCTACTGTGACTGTGCAATGCACAGTCACTAAGTCTCCTTCTTTGACCTGCAACCCAATTTTGGCTTAGAACTTGAAGCTAAATGCACCACCTTAGGTTAGGATATTTTTGGGTTGATGTCATCTCATCATGAGTAAATTGTAGATGCAGGAACCTAGCGGGATGATGAAGAATGAGATGAAGGTGGAATACATGCAAAGAACATTCTTGTAGTTGAGTATGCAAGCTGATCCATCAAGGCAAAGCAAAGGGACACCAACTCGTGACCACAACCCAACACTTGAGATCATTAAAGATTCCTTTCACCAAGCCATGAGGAGGTGGAAGACAAGAGTATGCTCAAGAATACATTAATTGCAGTAGCAGTAGTGACCTAACACTGCCACAACATCTAAGAAGTTTACATCAACAATGCCATGTCATATCTTGTCATGAGTTTTCATATGCCACATCATCATTGTGGACCATGTATATTATATTCAAATGTATTGTAAAGTGGAAGTCCAAAGGACACACATGAATACAGAGAGTCATGTAAGTTGAAAAGTCATAGGAAGTTGACCAACCATGAGGGTAGTCAAAGAGTAACAAAGGGGAAGCATCACCCCTTAGTTATATATACCCCCTCATTGTATGAGCAAAGGAATTTTCACCTTGGCTCCTCCCGCAAGGCACTAGAGAGATCAACTAGTTCTTTGAGGAGCAAGGAGTTGCTCCAATGTCCTACTACAAGGGTTAGTGATTTACAATGTAAATATGCGTCTTAGAACTTTTTCTTAATAACAAAAGCCTTTTAAGGCCAACACATTCTTCATGCATGAACTATGAATGTTTTTAAGACTATTCCGTGGACGTTTGTATTTCATGTTTGCTTTCACATGTACTAAGATAGTTGAACTATTTCGGTTATTTTAGTGCTTATCTTGTTGAGAATGTGTTGTAATGGTTGTTATCATTGTCTCATCCTTGTGGACTATTCCACAGGATACTAGACATATATTTCCTTGTTTATTAGTTATAATGACCATCACATCCGTTGTGGTCTATTCCGCTGGATGTCAAATGATTCTTCCCTTGTTTATTGGTTGTAACGACCGTCACATCTGCTATGGACTATTCTGCTGGATGTTGGACATGTCCTTCTAGTTCATGTGTGTCTCTTCCTGGGTGGTACTATTACCTCTCACTTAAAGGCTCACTTTTCTCACCCCTTTGTAGTAAAATAAGCTTGACATAGTGACAACTGCACACTCACCAGCCACACCTCCCTTGCTTTTCAAAGAAACCATTGCATCACTCTCCTTTGCTGACAGCTAGAGCCAAGGAAAATCTTTAAGGATTCGGCAACCATACCTTTATACCGGATGGGACTCCTACACCAAATGGTGTGAGGTCTAATTAGGACTTCATATCGGGGAGATCCCCTTTGGTTAACAGATTTCCAGGTCCGTCAACAAAACTCTAGATTGCTTGCATATATGGTACTCAAGGTTGATCCATAAAGGGCGTACACTGATTGGTGTCTAAGCGGCATCACCCATAGGTTTAGAACTATCTACTGAATCCCAAGATATCACACTGAAGGGATATATCACATCAACAACTTCTCATCACTTTCTAGGCAAATTTGTATAGTCTTCAAGGTTATCATTCTTTCCCAATTGTGTGGGCTTAAGACTTCAATTCTTATCTCTAGCCAAAAAAATATCACAAGTCCACCAATAATAACATATCAAACATGAGCATATTGTAACATACCATAATTCATACAAATAGGTCACTTATTTAATGCACACACACTTATTTCATTTTCTTTCTAACCATTTGTTTTGTAGTTATGAAATATTAAACCATATGAAGTGAAGGTAACCATACCATGAAAACCATGTGCATACTGACCATCACCACCATATATCATTTTCCACTGAGCTCATGCATTCAAACAACAAATGCTTAGAATAAGTGTTAGTTAACATTTATGTTCATTCATTTATAATAATCTACTCTATTAGTAGGTACTATAGAGAAATTCAATAGCAATATCATAGCCACATAACTTACACAATCATAACCATATGTCACAACATGATCATTATTATCACACCAAATTAGCGACTATATTGTCACCATATTAAATACATTTAGTGTATAATATCATAATTTATAAGGCATGATAAATGGAATTTCTATAAACCATCGGGCATCTTTGTAACTCTAGTACAAACTAGATGGTTAGCCTCTTAGATACCTCTCAAGGAAAACATTTGGCTAAATGATTCTATTAATGGTAATTTAAGTGAATTCCCTTTAAGATAAAAGTCAGTCTTAGGGGAAAATTGCAATGCTCAGTAATCATATATGTGTTGATGGAAAATTTGCTCAAAAAAGTTGTATAAAATATGCCACTAAATTGGCCACTAAGAAATTACCACAAGTATGATAACATATAAACACCATTGCACAAAATTATGATTAAATAGGATATACAAAAAATTGATGTCTGAGTCCTAAGGGCTAGTATAATGAGATTTGAATAACAACTAGTTTACATAAGTACACAAAACTATTATATGTTTACTTGTTATTATAAACCCAATTTTCTCTAAACCTAAATTTATACTTTGATGCCAATATTATAAATTAATTTTGTAATAAAAATTCTATACTAAAATTAAAAAATAAATTATGATTGATAAATATATGAATAGAGATATATCCACATCAAATATTTATTCTTTTATGTAAAACACGATAAATAAAAGAAAAACATGAAAATAAATATCCTTGTAAAAGTTATCCATCTCTATTAAGAAAATTGAGATAAACTATTAAAATCCCTTTACCACTATGATTGCTATCCTTTGTAAGTAACCAAAGTTAAGTTTAGGTTAAATGAACTTTTCTTAGCCTCCGATAGAAGATAAAGGTATCTCATTGACTTTATGGGAGCAGGTTGGCTAATCGAGTATAGTACATGCCACCCAGGTGAATATGACCGAAAAAATATAATAAAGACACTAACAAAAAATACACATGCAACTTAAGCTCAAGCAAAAAAAACCTTAATAAAATATGAAACACCAAATACTAAGTTTTCTCTTCCCTAGCGTAATCTTGGAGCATGCCACAAATAAGAATGGAACTTATGAAATTATTTAGACCTAAATGTGTTCCCTAGCCTAGCAACCGTGGTGTATGACTAGCAAACCTGGAATCAAGAAGGATAGATCCTAAGAGACCACATGTAACTACTTTGACATAACTTGTAGTTTGACCACATGTTCATATTGATTTAGTTTACCAATTATTATTAGCTGTAAATCAACTTTCAAAAATTTTCAAGGATTTTATTTATTATTGAATTGAGGTTTTTGTGATCTATATTAAGTTTACATAAATTTTTTGCCGTAAATCACTTGTTTTTTGTGCAAGGATTTAATTGTTGAATTGAGGCTTCTGTGATCCATATCAAGTTTACGATCATAGAAGCCTCAATTCAACAATTAAATTCTTGCACATAAAACATGTGATTTACGCAAAAAATCTATAGTAAACTTGATATGGATTACAAAAACCTCAATTCAACAATTTTATTTATGTTCATATTAATTTAATTTCCCAATTATTATTGGGTGTAAAACATTTTTCAAGAATATTTTGAGATAGTCAAAAATACACTTTTAAACTAGTGGTGCCCATTAAAAGGATATTCTTAGTCATTAAATTAAAGATATCCTCGGTGATTAAACTAACATTATATTAGAATATGAAACAAATTTTTGTTAAGGTTGGCAATGACATTTATTTAATGGGAACTTAGTAAGATAAGCAATAAATTAAAGAAATAATTACAGTCATCAATCTTATCCAATTTTAATTTTCCCCGCGAAAATCAAAATTATTAGACCTTAGTCAATAGATGTAAAGGTGGTACACACAGATATCATTTGAAAATACGTGGGCCTTTTAATTTCCAATTTATACCCTGAAGTGGACCTTCGCAGAGGCCACACAAGTTGACAAAATATGATTATGAGGGGCTGCAAAGTCCCCTTGAGTCATCCTCTAATTAGACTACGGACTTGACTTGTGGTTAGACAAACAACAAAGTCTAAGTGCTCTGCATTATGCAACCGTGGAGTTCTACTCATCATGAACTCTAAATGACTTCATACATTGACTTATTACAATCCATCTTTTAATAGGACTCTTAAAAGTTTTGGCATGTGGACGCCGGGAATAGATGGAAGGTCTATGAGCGTTTGTAAATCGAGGTAAAAGTTGTCAAACTTCATAATTTTAGGTGCCCTAGAAATTTGTGAGGGTGCTGAATCTATTTTCACCATCAAAAACATGATTCAAACACTGTCTCTACAAGATTTTTTGAAATTGTTTTGGGCGACCACTTTTGACCAATTCCTCCACCTCCATTTTTTATGCAGTAGTCCGATTATGCTTTTTTGCCCCACCTCCATTTTTTATGCAGTAGTGCGATTATGCTTTTTTGCCCTAAAAGTTATAGAAATTCTGGCCATATTTTGAAAAAATTATGGGAGGGAATTTTGTAAAACGAGGTAAAAGTTGTCCAACTTCATAATTTTAGGTGCCCTAAAAGTTTTTGATGGCGCTGAATCCATTTCCACCATCAAAAACATGATTCAAACACTGCATCTACAAGATTTTTTGATTTTTTTTTTGCTCGGACGACCACTTTTGACAGTTCGGCAAACGATTATGCTTTTTTGCCCTGAAAGTTATAGAAATTCCGGCCATATTTTGAAAAAATCCGACAGGGAATTTTGTAAATCCAGGTGAAAGTTGTCAAACTTCATAATTTTAGGTGCCCTAAAAGTTTTTGATGGCGCTGAATCTATTCCCACCATAAAAAAACATGATTCAAAAATTGCCTCTACAAGTTTTTTTGAATTTTTTTTGCTTAAATGAACACTTTTGACCGTCCAGGCAATTCCTCCGCCTCCATAAACCGTCCCTTTTTTATTGCGCATTTCATTAATATTAATTTTCAAAAATAAATATTTAAATGTTATTTTTGTTAGACTGATCGTAAAAATGGTGCCACGAAATCCACTATGACTATAAGATTTCAATCAAAGGATCCATAAAGTAATTTATTAAAAAGCGCCGCATAAATTTCCAAATTACCCTAATTCAGGTCAAAATGAAAAGGTTACATAAAGGTCGAGAATAATAAAAAAATTCGGAAATGGAAGAATAAAATAAAAGAGGCTGCCAGGGCCGGCTCAAAAGAATGTGACGGAAAAGGAACGGTGAGACACTGTGCGTGAGAAACGAGGAGAGGAGTAAAGTCGGCGGCCGTCAGCGCCGTCGAAGTGCATCGACGGCCGATGAGACGGTCGTTAAGACAATTAAAGTTGATTCGTTAAGATTAGTTATGTCCCTGCGCATTAATGGCGATGATTTAGCAGGAAATTAGGCTGTCCAACAGAGGGCAATCAATACTCATCGAGTCCCTCTCATGACCCTTACCTGGATGGCTGCCCGGGGAAGAAAACATCCAAACGAATCCTAGAAAAATGCACTGTAACAAGGGGCTTTATTGCTGCACAGATGTGGGTGTGGCGTAGGGCAACGATTTCTTCAATAAATTCCTCTCGCAAGGCCAAGAGTTTGTAACGGAAGAATCCCAAGGAAAAAATTGTCGAGGAGATCTGTAAAAAGTTTTAAGAGTGGAATAAATTGCGTTTCTTTTGTTGTTTTGCTTGAGCAGAAGGTGAGAGAAATATCAGCGGGGTCACGAGATGGAACCCTCGAAACCCAGAAAAAGAATGCAAATGTATCGGCGGAGGTTTGCTCTTTTGTCGTGCCTGTTCTAGTGAGCCGTAAAAAACGGCGTCCTTGCGGAGGAAGTGCTATTCCAGCGCTTGAGCTTTGTCGCTGGTTTCGATTTTTCTCTACGTCGAGGTAATCTTATGAGCCGGGATTTTAAGGCCTTTGCAAGGACCTCTGGGGTTCGATCTCATTCAGATTGTTGAAATTTTGGTGAATCGAACCCGGGATCTGACATACAGAGAGAGCTTGCTTTAAGAAGAATCAAATGTTAACAGCTAGCTTTAATTTTATTCACGGCCTTTAATATGGTTTGAAATTGTTTCTTCTCTAGTCGGTGGAGTTGCGGAATGGAACAAGTTCCGGAAGTGTGTTGAGCAAGGGCGCTGAGGAATGGACCTCCGCTTCACCGTTCCCAGAGCCAAAGCCACAGTTCGAATCACAGAAAGGCAACAATCAGCGGTCCAAGTCGCGTTATCGGTTGCCGGTTTTTCCGATCTTACTGCACGGTACCATCGCCCTCCTTCGCTTAGCTTAAATTTTGTTTTTCCAGGGTTTGAAAGCTGAATATGCGCGGAAAAAGGATTTGAGTAACTCGGCGAAAGCTAAGTCGTTCAACCGCAACATCACCAAAGAAATAGCCGTCACCTTCACCGGCTGTCGGAATCCGTGAACTCAGCAATGTCTGGTTCCGGAAGTTCTGGGGACGCTCAGTTTTCGCCCTGGTCTGTTCCTCCCATACAATGGACAAGCACTGGGGGCATTGATCAACGGATGCTCTCCTGCATGGCTCCGAATAAAGAAGCACCTTCTTCATATTCAGGGTTTCATTGCGGCCCGTTACAGTTTTCTTATGATCGCTTGAGAGAGTCCGGCGCAGCCGTTGTTTATGGAAGCAAAAGCGGCGTTGGATTTAACGGCCGCGAGTGCAGCATGCTCCAACACCGCCAGCTTTTGGCCAACGGCCACGGAGGCCTACTCATGGACGGATTCCCCTCTGAAATGGCTAATGTCACAAAAATGACGACTCAGGAAATTATGGATGCTAAGGCCCTAGCGGCCTCCAAGAGCCACAGTGAAGCCGAACGCCGGCGACGCGAGAGGATCAATACTCATCTCGGCACCCTGCGTAGCCTGCTCCCTAGTAATACTAAAGTGAGCTGATTTGACCTTTAAACCATTTTAACTTTAACCTTGTCAGCCTTTAAGGTCTTCGGAAAATATCTATTAAGCAGCAAGCGCTTTGAATATTTTCATTTCAAACCTTCAAATTTCTTGGAAGCCTGCATCTTTGTCAACCTTAATCCCACCAAACTAGAAAGAAAATGAGAAGTACTTTCTTGTTAAACAGCGAATTCTGCTAGTATCCCGTATATCTTATGGTAAACTTCAAGATGTATTGTAAATCTGTAACAGTATCACCTGGTAAAGTCCCTTTTAAACGGCTTAGAGCTGCAAATTTGGAGATTTTGCACTTCTTATAATCCTTTGAAGCCCGTATTTGGTTATCCTTTAATGCCCTTCGAAAAACTCGACTAAACAAAATCGAGTTAATAATCTTTTAATCTGCCTTTTAGATTATTTGTCTTTCTTCCTGTGACCTTGTCAAGCTTTCAAATTTTAAGAAAGTGCTCAGTAAATATTGCCATTGTCTCGTCTGTTAACTTGCGAAGTTTCGTATATTTGCACACTTACAGCCAAACGTTTTGTAAGTCTGTTGTTTTGTGAAGCCTTAAGTTTATTCGACATGGCGTAGTAGATATGTTGTGTTGATTGTTAATTAATATGCAAATCTTTCAAGATAAGCGTTCAAAACTTAGGGTTTCAACAGCACAGTGAACAAATCGACAGTTCGCTAGTCTGTGGAATACCAAAATTGTGCTCTAAGATTTCTATATTTCTAAATGTAAAGCTCGGAAATATTTCTGTAGTAGGTTTAAAGATTTTGAGAAATTGAACCGCAAATAAACCTGATTTATTGTTTTGTTTTTGCAGTTTTATAAGTTTAATGTCCATTTTGCTTGTGCAGACGGACAAAGCTTCTTTGCTCGCCGAGGTAATCGAGCACTTAAAAGATCTCAAACGGCAAGCCCTGGAAATCGCAGAAGAAAGTGCAGTGCCGACGGAAACCGATGAACTTACAGTGGATGCGATTCCTTCATGCGGCGATGGTAAATCGCTGGTAAAGGCCTCCGTCTGCTGCGACGATCGTCCGGAGCTTCTCTCGGACCTCATAAAGACACTCAGAACTCTAGGACTTCGCACAATCAAAGCCGAAATCACGACTCTAGGGGGCAGGGTCAAGCACGAATTACTGATCGATGCATCAAACGACGATAACACCGACTACGGTCCTCCATCTATCAGCTGCGTTCACGACGCTCTCAAAGCTGTAATGGAAAGGCAAAACTCTGAGGGATCCACGACCGCAAACAAACGGCAACGTCTCAACCCTTTCAGCTCCATTCATCATATTCATGATGGCAGGTCTATCTGAGTCTTTTCATTACATTTATTAAGAATTCCATAGGATATTTATCTTTAAGCAATAGAGTTTTGGTTTTGTTGGACAACAGGAACGAGCTCGCAAAACAGCATTTTCCGTTGTGTACTTGTTAATTTTGTAGCAAGGTTAGTGCGTTTGTTTCGATGTATATTCATCGAAGAATGTTTTCCTTAGCGTATAAGAAAATAGAAATTGCTGCAGCGCAGCGCAATGCTCAATATTGTTGCTCATTTTCAGAATTGTGAACTACCTTGCTGACGGAGAAGCTCATGCTGTGTTTGTTGCACACACTTATAATCTATAGCCACGTATACTTATTACGAACAAAGAACTGTAACTTGAACAGTATTAGAAAATCTTTGCAATCTAGATCTGTAGTGTATGGTGATGCTTAAAGCCAGTGACATGCTTATTCCGTCGTATGATTTGTACAGGGAAATGCTGAGTGGTGGATGGCAAATAATGAGTTATTACATGGTTGAAAACTTGAATGTTATAAAGTGGATGGAAACAATGAAAGACAATCTAGGACAGAGATTAAAGTCCACTACCTGTACTTTTGCATTGTTTTCGACCCTTGCCATCTCATGTAGTTGACTCTGGCATCCGCTTAACAATGATAGCTTATGATGGTTGGGCGGGCCATCAGAGGTTAGCAGTGACCTCAAGCTTTTCTGGACGTATCGAAGTCTTGCTGTGTTCCGTTCTCTTCCTCGGATTCTTCTTTCTTTCCCTTATTTTGAATTTTCAGACGAGACTCGTCTTTAAACATGATGACCTTAAAGTTAACTCACCATATCTCTGCATCAATTTTAAAGCTACTGGGTATCTGCATTGACTTTAGGATCCTTTCATAATTCATTTCATGTGTTGAGGTTGAAACTTAGTGTTATGCATCTTTCTCAACTTTAAACTATGCATGATGTATGCCACAACTTATACATGATAGAGATTTAGTATGGCATTCACTCTATGCTGTACTCTTTTGGTAATGTTGAAATAGATTTTTGGCTAAATAACATTATTATCAACCAGACCTTGGGTTTTTCGACTTTTGCATTATTCATTGGGTCTTTCAACTTTTGCATAATTCATTTCCACAACTGTCAGAATTTATTTTGAAATGTAAGGGATTAAGATTACAAATATGACTAAAGTTTTAATTGGTGTTTATATATATATATTATATGTATATTTTTTAATAAAAAATATTGGTTAAATTTATTTGTTTATTTATATGTTAGTAAGGAAAAATTATAATTAATTTTTTTTTAATTTTAATTTTTAAAATATAAATAAAATTTTCATTATTATAAATAAAAAATAAAAATAAAAGTAATAATTATATGAAAAAATTAGTAATATGTTAAGAGATGTCTATTGAGTTATGGTTTTTTTTTCAAAGTTAGAACTATAAATTTCAATTTTAAAGCAAGTGCAACTCAAAAGCTCCATAAATTTGCTCCTTAGGAGAGAGGATTTCCACACTAAAAAAACAGATTCCAATATGAACCAATCTATATCCTCCATCAAGCACACTTTAGATAAACTTGTATTAGGAAAGGAAGTTTGTTTCTTAACTCTAACAATTTTTCAACCCATTATGAAGTTAGAAGAGCTAGGTAGTTTGCCTAGATTTAATCAATTAAAGCTTAATAAGTTAGACATCCAATATACATTGTGACAAAGCCATCTATAACTATTAAGACTAACTTAGACTTAGATTTTTTAATCTTTGGACTTAGCAATTATGGACATTTTACTAGTAAAGGGGAGACTAAAGCCTCAATTTCAAGAAAGGGAAGTCCAAAACGAACTATTTCACATAATCCAAGACTAATTGATTAGGGATGGAAAGTATGAGTCACTCTTTTAACTCAAACCAATGTATTCATTCTCTAGTTTGAGAATCAAAGATGTGTGTAATAATTCCTCTAATGAGGAACATCAAGGCCAAGAACCATGGTGATTTCTTGGTGTCCTTCCTTCATGTAAGAGGTTACGCAATCACCAAATTAAACTTCCTTCAAAAGATATGTCAAATCTTAACTCTTAGTGTTTTCTAATTTCCCTATCTAACAAAAGCTCCTTTAACTTAAACAATGACTTGTGCAATGACCAAAGTTTGTGGATAAATCTTGACTAAAGTTATTGCTTAAAGGGGCTCAACAATAGATATAATTACATAGGATCAATTTCTAGGCATTAATTCAATCAAAGGCCTGGATAAATCATTTGGCATAGAAACCTTGGACTTGAGTATGAGTTTTGATGATTCTTATTTTATCTTAGTTATGATTCCAACAAAAGATGTAAATAGTTTCTTTGTATTTCCTGGTAGCATTAGTCTATGAAACCCATTTGGAGTTGTAAACATGAAAGTAGGCCAGTAATTAGGCTAACAATTTAGGTAGAAATATTTTATATTTGTTAACCCATCAAATAAATATTTCTTGAAGTTCCTTAGTTCATTCCCAAAAGAAAAAAATGATGCCAAGATATTTAAACATTTCCTTAATTACATCTAAGACTCTTTTTTTTTTTTTTTTTATCTTGAAAACCATTCATGGGTACCATAAGAAATTTTCCTTTCCATTCAACTATGGACCTAAATATTATACTTAATATCTAGAGGCATGTTATGGTATTATTTGCTAACTCTTTATTGTAAGGAGTCATCCATGATTTCCCCATTAGGAAAATTCCCAACTCCAAGTTTGGGGAGAGGAATCCACTTAATCAACCCATATTTCATGTTGTCAGAAACTAAATATTTAGGTGCCATCACATGTAGTCTAGGTGTCAATGGATATCCTTAGTGAATTAACCTAAAGAGGGGTACACCTCTTCAAATACATTTGGAAAGAAGAGCCTAAATCCAAAAGCACTAACCATTCATAATATGAAGGGATATTCAGCCCTATCATAATTTTTTTGAAATTCAATTATAATTAAGAGAGTATTGATATAGAAGAATCTATATTTCTTTATCCCTTACTAGTCTGCTACCATATTAGCTATAATAAATCCTCTTTTGATGAACATGCATTACTATGGGGGAAAATATGCCATCTAAAATGTGTTTCACCCTCATGGACATGTTATGTTTAAGACGTTGATAGATCTTCAATTAGTGATAAGCTCAAGGTGAAGAAGTGAATAATGTTTTGCTAATAATCCCTACCAATACTTGTTTTCTACTAATGTCCTGAACCTAGGTTACATTGTAGAAGTTTATGGCATATTCTATCTAAATAGGTTATCATAGTTGTCGTATGTTCTTAATAAAGGCCACCATTTTTTATAGGAACTAAGTTGCTTTTAAAGCCAAAGCTAATTGTTAGAATTAAACCACGATAGGACTCCACTCGTTCTTCAAATTTCATCTACTTATATAAGTTGTTGAAGTTATAATACCTTATCTTAAAGCTTTTATAGAAGGGATTGAATTAATGTATTGACTAACCTATTCATGCTCATTTTTTAACAACTTATTTCATTTTTTTCAAAATTGAAGGGAGTTGATTATCATAACCAATTAAGAATAAGGAATCTCCATAATGGAATCATCTCACCATTAGATCTAATTAATTTTTCTTCTCAACCATCAAAAAATAATTCACATTTTTTTGATACAATTCATACAACTTTGATTTAGGAAACAATCATAATTTAATTATCCTTAAAAATACACATTTTAGGAACTCCCTTCAAGACAAAAAAAATCTAAAATATTGACAATATATTAATTTGGCCTACTTTAACACTTAGATATGTGTACCCCCCCCACAATCAAAGCAAGATGATGATTTATTAAGAAAACTCACACTATTAAGAGTTGTAAGCAACCTCTCCATGCGTTTACAATAGTTTGTCTAGGTAAACCTACCCTTATCTAATTCACTCCTTTTAAATTTGTTAGGGTCATACAACTCAATAGTATATTTAAAGGTGAGAAAATATTTGCTATCCCCATATGAAACATGATTTCTTAAACATCCCCAAAGATGAGCTAGAAGGATTTTAAGAGTTCATTATCCTTCCACTGCTAGAAAATTTCTATTTCCTTTTTATCATAGGCCACATAGATATTTTTTATGCCCACTATGCATCATATAGATTTAACAATAATCTCTATTTAGAATTTGTTCTCCAATCTGTAACAACAAAAACTATCTAGAGAGAAGCATAATCACATCTCTTATTATTTCATCATTGATGAAAATAAATAATAATTTTTTTACCATATATAATTCAAAGAACTCTTCAAAGGAAAATTATATATAATTATATATAAATATTTTGAATGTTCAAGATCCTAGTTCCCTTTTTATCATAACATTCATATAAGGGCACAATTAAGCTTCCTAATATTCGATGATTTTCTACTTATATTTGGTTATGGTAGCGAAAGAATAAGCATTTTCCAAAGCATAATAATCACCCATCCTAATCATAAGAGCTAAGTAGATTAAGGTTAATAAGGCTCAGGGTTGGATGAGATCAATAATCGTGCATGATAAAAAGTTAGGATTCCATGTCACTTGAACCTTGCTAAGTTCAAATATGTTTGGGACTTTGATGGGGTGAAGAGCATGATTTATTGTTACCACCAGAGGGGAAATGTTTTTTCAAATTTGTGTTGGTTTTTTGGATGTGACTAAAGTCATAAAATTTCTTAAAATAGTGTTGACAAAGATTCATGACGTGTTATTAAGCCTTTTAGGAATCTATAGGAGTATTGGTTTAATTTTTTTTTAAACCACGTGAACTTACCTTTTTCTCAAAATCATTGTTATCCCATAGCACCATTTGGGCATGAGAAGCTTCAAGTTCCTACTTGATTTAAGGTTGTGGTGGATTGAATTTGGTAATCAATGGATAATCTTGAATTTATGGTCAAGGATTTTTCACAAAAATAGGTATTAATATACTTTTCTTTTTTAGGAAACAAATAAGCCTCCCTTTCAACTTTGGGGCTTGAGTGAAGTTTCTGGTAATAGGACAATCCACAAGTATACTCACTAGTTCACAAGGCTCGAAGCCAATACAACTATCTTCATAGCCAAAAGCTATTACAACAATATTTATCAAGACATTGTATGTCATCATGTCACCAGTGAGTATTTGAACCTCATTGGAGAAGATAACAATCATTTTACCCAACCACTCGAGATAACTCCAATTAGTAGGTATTATTAGACTATGTACTTGACAAGCTATTTAATCATATTATCTCCTACCTTAATTAATAAAAAATATTTGAAATGTTTAAACATGACAACTTTAATGTAAACATTCTTATGAAGATTAAAAAAGTTTTTGACTCATAAAATATAAATATTCCCATAGGCATAAACATGCATTCAAGAATGACTAAAATTATAGGGTAGGTCATAAAACTCTATCTAAACATGATGACAAAGATGAAATCTTTGTTAATCCAAGAATTTCTTCATCCAACTTAAGAACACAACAAGAATATTCCTATAATATTGAGGGCCAAAAATGAAATAAGTAGACATCCAAACTCTTTGAGAAAGAAAATAGAAAGAAGCATTTAATTAAACTTATAAAACTCTAGAAATGTCATCTATGTTGCTTCTAAATCTCCCTCATGCATTCCCAAATCATGTTTGCTAAAAAAAATATGACTAATAAAATACCTACATATCATTTATATTCCTTATAAAAATATGAAAAAGAATTACATCATGGTCATTACTATGTGATACACAACAAAGATGAGTGTTTGTGTCTTTTTAGGAACAATATTCTTCTTTTGATCATTACAAATAAAATGCCTACCAATAAAAAGATAATTTAAATTATTATCTTTAATTCCTAATGAAACTATTGAGTTTAAAATAATAATAATAAATTTCAATACTAACTAACTTTATTATAATTAACAAAAATATAATAACAATAAAAAAAGCATAAATCACAATTCAAATTCTAAATGTGTATATACATTCGAATTCACACAAACACAAAAATAAAAACTTATATAAAATTATTATATTAATATAAAAGTTAATTTATTTAAATAATTTTTATATAAAATTATGAGTCTATATACCATTAATATAATATGGAGTATATTTTATATTAAATATGTATAAAATTTAAACATAAATTTACAAAATGAAAACCCCAAATTTCGAGCAATCAATCTCTTATATGTAAAAATATTAAATTGCTATAATGAACCAAAATTCATAAATAAACATGACACACACTTTGATTCAAGGCATACCTAAGTATAAGCTCTATTGATTATTCATATTTCCCATGTATAACCCATAGTTCCGATTTTCCCTCTAAAAGGTTACAGATTTTCATTGTCCATATTTTTCTTTGAATAAATAAAATATCATTCCACCATCCATATTGATGATGTGTTATGGAATTCCATGGTACATTTTATATGTACTTTGAATATATTGTTTGAAACATATGGAATTTCTTAATACTAAAGGTAGATTTTGTAATATTCTGTATTATAGCCCTATCGAATTCAATTTAAAAGATATATTATTTTAAATAAAATCATTCTATGCTCACGAGTATTTTGAAGGTTGTCGTTTTCTGTCACGCGCCTCCAATGATGCTAGTGCCAATGGTCTCGTGTGTTGTTATGTAATTTGTTACTGGTTTATTTTTAACCTACTATGACGTTAATTATTACATAGACAATGATATTCACGTCTTTTTATCTCCTTGGCTTTATAAACTATTCACATTTTATTATTATTTTGTTTTTTAATGAGTTTGTTTCATTGTTTTACACCTATATTATAAATAATAATTTATTTACATATTATATTATAAGAATAAAGTACTTAATAAAATAAGTAATTTGGAAATCAAAGTATAAATTTTTATATAAAATTCAAAACATTAATTGAATTTATTTATAAAATAATTGAGTTAGGAGAGTTAGCTCAATTGATTGAGTTTTAGTCGTTAAGGTACTTTTGTTATTGAGAGGTTATGAGTTCAGTTTCTTGACACCTTTGGAGTGATGTGCCATGGTTGAGCCAACATGGAGTGATCCCTTTGGTGGATCTACTTGGTACAAATATTTAGTGGACGTAGTGACCACTGATCTTTGAATCCGTGAACCACATAGAAAAAAAATGTTTATAAAGTAATATGTTATACACTAATAAATCTCATATTTAATATAAAATAAGACTAGGAGTTTACGACTATTCATATAGGGTTGATTTGCAATGCATATAAATTTTAATCAATTTACTTAAACGTAGAGGGGAAACAATGTTTCAATTACAATGTTTATATATTTTCTCCAAGCAACTAAACACCTCATCTTACATCTCATAATCTTGTAGAAATGGATAAGATGAAATAGGGTTCAAAGTGATACAACAAGACTTATACTCACGAGTTCAACTTATCACTTATAGCAATTGGACCTAGGTAGGGAAGATAACAATCATTCTTCCCAATTTTTAATATATATATATATATCGAAGGTGAAAAACCCTATTATAATTTAGTTGTTGACCAATGGTGAGGACGGTATCCATGAATGCATATTGACTCATCACTTTTATGAATGGATAACTATGCCATTTGATACAATCCAATAGTAAACGATAAGGGAGGAAACTTTCTCTTACTAGATATGTATAGATTTGAGAATTCAACTTGTTTCTTTATGTTTGAAAAATTGAACTCTAAAACCAATCAAAAATAGTTTTACGCTTTATTTTAAAACCAAAATACAATTTTAATTTGCCTTACAATTACCACATAAATTAATTTTAATAAAATTATAT
Organism: Pinus tabuliformis; assembly: GCA_031772625.1. Lineage (NCBI taxonomy): Eukaryota > Viridiplantae > Streptophyta > Pinopsida > Pinales > Pinaceae > Pinus > Pinus tabuliformis. Next base: position 576,299,362 of record CM062808.1, read on the forward strand.
AATTTTTAATAATAATTAATTTTAATTTTTCAAAAAAAATATTTATTCTTAATTTTGTCTTTCAAATTAAAATTAAAATTCCATTATAATTAAAATTATATTATAATTCCTTATAATTTCACAATAATCCTAACACTTGTTTGGAAAATAATTATTTCAAAACCTTCTAACATAAAAATATATAAAAAATAATATATATATATATATATATAAAACCATGTCCATAAAATCTGTGTCACCTCACCAATAATAATTTCAAAACCTTTTATACCTCTTAAACATAAAAATAAAAAAAAAATGTATAATATATATATATATATATACCCATGTCCATAAAATCTTTGTCACCCCACCAAAAAACTTTTTCAAAATATTTTACAGCAAAAAAAACATATATCCAATTTTGTCAAATAAAGATTCATTAATTTTAAGAAATGTGGCATGTGAACCTATTCACACTAAAGATACGGGTTCATAACAACTTCTCTATGTGAGAAACCCTCACACAGAGCCATAACTAATCAAATATGCACAAAATGAAAAACTAATAATTAAGTAAAAATTCCAATTTTGACACCATTTGAAAGTATTTCACCCACTCACCTTCGATAAGCCAATGAGTCAGGAAAAGCATTTCACCCACTAACCATTCATAACCAATGACTCAGCAAAGCAAAAATGCACAAAACTCTTGATAAACCAATAACGAAGCAACGATTCACAACTTGAATAAAAGTCTTAAAAATCCATAGTATCTAAAGGTATTTCACCCACTTGTCATGCAAATCTGAACAACTCCAACATCCATTCACCTTTCTTTTATAAATGTAATGTAAAACAACCCATTATGCACTGTTGAAATATTAAAATAAGCTGGTGTTCATTTGGAGATTTCTAAGGCCACTAAAACCTTATCCTTATCTAAAGTTATCATGACCTTAGCATTATCTAAAACTTCTTACTTAATGGAAATATTATTTTGGCTTTTCATTTACAGAAGGTTGGACTCCAAACATTGAGTTTGTTCATCTGTTGTATATATGAAAAATGGTTCAACTTGTCAAAACTCATGATATCTCGTAGTTACAACCTTCTCTTTACAATATCTTTGAGGAATGGATCACTTGACTCTGCGCAGAAAAACATTTGATAAAGGAATAAAGCATCATGGTGATGCATAATACATGTCAGAAAGATGGGGAGATATATTTAATTACATTTATAAAGATGATAAATTAATTTGATGGGTTGTTTTCATCCCATTTTTTAAATGCAAAAATGTACAATCATTTCTATTTATTACAGTACTCTCTTACTATCATTTCCTATTTCAATGTCTAAATAGTGTTTATTTATTAATATTAATTCCACAGATAAATAAAGATCATGATGCATTTATTTATTTGATTGTAAAGCTGTTGTCACATCAATTAAAGTGACCAGGGACCTTTTTAGTGGAATTTGTTTCGATTGCATTTGGAATATAGAGGTTATGGGTGAGACCAACATAAGCTTTGATCGTGTTAGATTACAATACGGAATGATTCAAATTATAATGGTGGGATAGTGTTTCAAGCCTTAAGAGATGAGATAATATGGAGAACCAAGAATATATGGTGTCATGACCTATTTTATATCGAGATTTAAGAAGATGTGTAGTGATTTATTGTTTGGTTAGTAAATTCAAAATAAAGTTTAGATATAGTTTATAAGTAAGGATATCTATTGTTTGGGTATGGGATTTTAAATTTAATATTTAAATTACATGTCGATATATGTATAAAAATAATATAATTTTAAAAGAAATATAAATTTTTTTGGTTTGATATGTTTTAAAATTGGTTTTGTTTGGCTAAGAGTTCATTTTTTTTGGATATAAGAAAATAAGTTGACGGCCCAAGGCTCAGAGGCATTTGGTAAGAGTGAAAGTCTGCCCCCTTATGGACCACCAACAAGTAATTCTAGGAGGTGTGGTTTTCCTTAAACAACAATGATGGGTCAACCTGCATATGTTGTTAGCAACCAATGATGGTTGTCCCAATTGTTGATTTGACAACTAATTTATGATAGGTTTTCCCATTGTTTAAAAATATAAATTTTTCTTTCCACTTTTTTAATATTAATTTTAAAGGAGGTAAATGTAATCTTCATTAATTAGATTTTGGCTCACTTTTCTATGCAATACATTTTATAAACAAATAGAAAAAGTAATAGTAAACAAATTGAGAAAGGTGCTCTCAAAGATGATCTTGGAAAATCAGGGAGGATTCATGAAAAAAGGATAAATAATAAATAATATAATTCTAGTCTAAGTGGTTATTCACACTAGGAGAATGATCCATGTGGATATTGGTGGCCACCCGCCTATTCCACTTGGACCACCAACATTGTTTTCTATCAGTTCCTATTTTCAGCAAAGTTTCCTATTTCGGAAGGTTTCTATTTTTTGAAGTTTTTGGGTCTTGAACTTCCGGAGCCATTTTGAGGCCCTAAATGGTGGGTTTTGGGAAAACATGAAAATGTGAGACTCTGATTTATGATTGCATTCGAAAATTTTTGTCCTTGGATAGACCTTTCTAATGGGGTATCATGCACGCTAAACAAAGATCATATGCCAAAGTTATGACCCCAAGAAGTTGAAATTCCAATTAGCGCCATCGGGGCTCATACTTTTTGACACTTCATCTCCTACAGTTAGGTTTTTGGATGTTTAGGGTTTCTCATTATTTATTCATGATAAAAAGGCCTCCAAACATCATTGTAACATAGTTCAGAGGGCGTGTAGCCATTACATCTCTTCTCAGAGATAAGCTACCATCGTCCGAGCTAGTTTGTTTTCATTCTGCATGTAAGCAATTTTCAACATTTATTATTTATTAATTGAAGTTTAGTTTCACCATGTTTCTATTTTAAATCTACATTTCATTTTTTTCCTTCATAAATCCAAGTAAGTGGTATTAGAGCAATTTTCTCTTTCTCTATTTTTCTGTGCATGTCCCCAATGAGGTTGGGGCATAAGGAGTAGGGAATTGAACTACTTGAACCCTTGCAAGACCATCCTCATCGACCCTAATGACCTCCCATGGTGGAAGAAAAGAAAGATGAGGGAGCAGGAGATCCTATCAAATTGTTGTTTGAAGAAGCCCTCAAGCAATAAAGGAATGAGATGATGGATAATTTTTCCAGATCCTTCGACAAATACTAATGGGTGAAACATCCTCATCTAGCAGTCACTTCAGAGGCACTGCCCCTTTTAAGATATAAGTTAATATTGACATTCCCATATTTGAAGGCCAAATAGACACAAATGCTCTATATAAATTGTTAGATCTGCTGGAAGAATATTTTTCGATCCATAATTTTTCCGATATAGAAAGGATTACTTTTTCACTCCTTAAGCCCCCCCCAAATGTCAAGGATTGGTGGGAAAATGACTGTGATCAAAGGTTTGAGGAGGAATCCTCACTTTTTTCAACTGCACACTCTTGGGACTCTTTCCAAGATGTTGTTAAGGAAAAGTATTACACTGTCGGGAGATATGAAGACAAGTGCATAAAATTGACCATATTGCGACATAAAAGGGACTAAGAAGTGCCATAGTTCATGAAAATGTTTCATACTCTGGGTATGAAGGACTATGAGCGACATCTAGTGCTCAACTATCGTGACCGTCTGCACAAATACATCCAGGGAGAAATGGAGTTATTGGACATCTCCTCACTTGGTGCAACATACTGTCAAGATTGAGCAAAAATTTAAATAGAAGAAGTGAGACTTTGGATTTGTGAACGCAAAGTAGGGCAAGGGAACCCCTAAACTGCAGAACAAAGGATAGAGCCAAGGTGGAACCACTCAGGACCATCCATCAAAGATGTAAGCAAATAATAACAATGGGAAGACGAAGAAAGACACAAGAAAGTGGTATGAGTTCCATAAGAGTCCCACTCACAACACAAGTGAATTTCACACAAAGCAATCACTAGTGGCTGAGCTAAAAGCTTTAGAGTCAAATACATGTTCTAACTCTGAGCCAGAACTCGAAAAAGGAAAACAAATCATTGATGCAAAACCCAATGCCACCGTTTCCACTACCAAGGTTAAGAGAAGTGAGCCCGAAGATCTGAAGGGGGGCGAGTGTCCATTACACTCACATATGTTGGTGAAGGGTGCTCCATTCCAGTTCATAGTCGATAGTGGGAGTCAAAAGAGCATCATCTCAACAAAGGTTGTTAAGCGGTTGGGCTTTCCGACAAAACCACACCCACAACCATACACCATTGAGTGGCTCCACCAAGGGTGATATCTTTGCGTCAACTAGCAGTATCGCCTTCCCTACAACATATATCCTTTCACATATGAGGTATTATGTGATATTTATCCCCTTAAAGTTTGTCATGTTTTATTAGGCCAACCATACTTGTGGAAGCGTCATGCTATGTATGAGTCTAGGACCTGTACTATTATTATTACTTTGGGAACAAAACTATATAGGATAATAATACTTTGGGAATAAAACTATACAGGATACTGGAGGTAGACCCACCTACCTCCATTTCTTTGATGTTTCTAAGTAGCGCAATAAGATCATCTCCCAGTCTGGGAGATTTGTTTTCTTCTCAATTCACTCTCAAAGTAAGGGAAAGATTCTGGCCACATCCATGGCCTCTAGAAAGCACCCTGCTGCATAGCAAAAGCAAGCGGATAAGGTCGTGAAAGAGTACAAGGACATCTTCTCCTCACTCACGGGGGTACATTTGCAATGTTAGGTAAACAATTTGATCAATCTGACGCTCAGTGAACCTTTAACTAATGGGCCAATCTACCACCACTCTCTTATGGAAATGAAGAAATCAAGCAGAAAATACAGGAGTTGCTACAAAAAAGGCACATCCAACCAAGTTCATCACCTTATGGGATCTCAATTGTACTCGTGCAGAAGAAACATGAGACCTAGAGACTTTGCATTGATTATTAGTCATTGAAAAAATCACAGTCAAGAACAGATACCCGATCTGACGGATTTATGACCTTCTTGACCAACTCAAGGGGGCTAAGTTCTTCAGTAAGATCAATTCGAAGTCCGACTATCACCAAGTTCCAATAGAACCCACAAATGTATGGAAGACCACTTTCAAGTCCAAGGAGGGTCTCTTTGAGTGGTTGGTTTTGCAATTTGGGTTGACAAATGCCCCTGCAATGTTTATGAGGTTGATGGATGACATCTTGCAACTTTCACCAACTCATTCGTAGTTGTATATTTTGATGATATGCTCATCTTAAATAAGAGTTGGGAAGAGAAATTGAAACATATTTAGAAGGTACTTCAAACCCTATGGCAATGCAAGTTATGTGCCGACCTAGAGAAATGCTCCTTTGGCATGGACCAAGTCCAATATCTGGGCTACATAATTGATGAGAAATGAATGCATGTGGATCTAGCTAAGTTCCAAGTCATTCAGGATTGGTTGAACCTAATGACTCTAATAGAGCTTCGTATCTTCTTGGGCCTTGCTAATTTTTATCAAAGATTCGTGTTGGTGGTTCTCTCATATCACTTGACCCTTGAGTCAAGTTACCAAGGGTGGAGATTTTTTTTATTTTTTTTTATCCGAGTCGTAATAGAAGGCATTCATTGAACTAAAACACTTCCTTTTCTCTGCACTACTCCTCATCCTTCCAAAGTTGCAAAAACCAATTGAGATTGAGATAGATCCCTCTAAGTATGCTATTGGTGTAGTCCTCACTTAGCAAGGGCATCTAGTGGCCTATCACAGTGAGATGCTTTCTGATATTGTTCGATGATACCCCACTTATGATAAGGACATGTATTCTTTTGTGCAGGTCTGTCAACAATGGAAAAATTATGTTATGGGGAAGGAGATTCTCATCCATAAGGATCATCAATCTCTTTAATTTAATGTAGACACATGGGAACTTGCAGAGAGATATCCATTAGAAATGGTCCACATACCTAAAACAATTCCATTCGAACACTAAATATGAGAAGGGTAGCACCAATTACGTCAAAAAATGCCTCAATTGACCCCTGATTGTGGCACTCAACATAGTTCTCAACTCTTGTGGGCACAAGACCTCTCGATGGTTGTAGCTATATGAAAATGACTCGAAATTTGTTGCCACTTACAAGATGTTGATGGATGGAAAGTTAGTTCAAGACATCCACCTTCAAGATGGAATTTTGTACTATCTGGTACATCTTTGTGTTCCTTTAAGTGAGTGTACCAAGTGGATTTGGGAGGTGCATTACTAATCAAGTGCTCAGAATTATGCTAAAAAATCAAAGCTTTTAGAATGGTGTGGAACTTGAACGACTGTGTAGTGCTCGTCATCCTGAATCTAGCATAACTCATTTCGCACGAAATTGACACTGTATGACTCTAGAAATGAGTTTTGTCCACTTTGTCAAATAGACAAATTTAAAAAAAAATAGATAGCCCAGTCTGAAGTCCATACTATTGACATGGCGCTGACTGGGCCAGGTATGTTGCAGTTGACTCGGTTAAATTTTTCTCAATGAATCGGGTCGTGCCAAGTGGTACCTTAGTACTGGTTGAAATCCACAAGTTTCTATTGGTTGGTGGAGTGGCCAACCATGGGTTGACACATGGCCCAGTCAGAGGCTGCCACATGGCAACCCAGGAGGCCACCAAAATGTTGTTATGGACCAGGCAGAGGCAGCGGGAGTCAAGTTGTCAACCTCCCAACACACAACAAACATCATTACCATTGCACCTCGGGGTTGTTACTGAACCCATTATGGTCGCACGAATATTTAACGTTGATGCCACAAAGGTTTGGGGGGTCGGGCGGACTTAACCACCCCCCATGTGAATATTGCGCCGATGGTCACACTAGCTTCCAACCTTGACCTCCCCACCGATCATCGTTTCCAATGTTAGCTCTAACCATCGGGCCTCAGACATGTGAACTCTCTCACAACAATTGTGTAACTGCCAGAGGGGGGGGGCAGCACTAGGGGCTAGCCCCTGGGCGCATGCCCCCCTGTCCCTCCTCATATGTCCATATTTTCTTATTTTTAGGCCTCAGTAGTAAAAATTAACCGTCTGACAAATCCACCCTGATTTCGGTGGATTTGGTGCCTGTTAGCGGAAAATGGGGCGAAATTGTAGGATGATGCCAGATTTTGGGCAATTTGTGGAGCGAATAGTGGAGAAACTAGGAGAGGTCATAACTTCTCTAGTTTTTGACCAAATTGGATGTAGAAAGAGGCTAGGTAGCCATTTTTGGACATTTTGGACTCATTGGAGTAGGTTTCAAAAGCATTTGAGCATTGTAAACACATATTTTTACACATTTGAGCATAATAGAGAGGCCCAAGCCATTGGAAGCTGGACCAAGGAGATGTAGCCCAAGAGGGGTGAACTCCTTCATCATGTTCCTATTGTGATGTGTTTTTGGTAATGTTCTGTACATTTTTGTGCTGTTGTTCAATCCCTTATTTATGTTAAATTTTCTCATAAAATTAACATAAAAAATCATTTTTCACTTGCAAAACTCATGAATCCTTAAGCACATGAATAAAATTTTGTTTCTAATTTGAGGAGGATCTTAGCACAACAAACTAATATTCTTAATCAGATTATTTTGGTATTAAAGAACTAGGTTTGCTTTGTGCAAGAAAGATTTAACTGTTTCCAAGTTTATTTCATGCTTACAAGGTTAAAACTAAAAAGAGGAGAAGGGAAGTTAGTTGGAAGCCCTGAAGTTGGGTCAAGGGGAAGGAGGGAAAGGTTTCCACAATCTCTAACACTAGTTCATCCTCAAGTTGCAGTTGAGACTCCAGAGAGCATGTCTCATGAAGGAGAAATTACAAACATGACATAAGATGGGAAGGTATTCAGGAAGGATTTCTTTGATATGACAAAGATGGTAAAGGTCCTCTATGAAGAGAGGAATACCAGGTTGCAGGGTGAAAGCTCCAAACCTCCCAAAGGAGAAGGTTCTTCATGAGGAGGTAATGGAGATGGAGGCAATGGCAAAGTAGGTAATGGAAATGGAGGTAAACCTCCACCCTCTCCACACTCTTCTTCATCTTCTTCTTCACAAGAATCTTCACCCTCTTCCACTAAATCAACCCTTACTCATACTCATCAACATACCTTAAAAGAAACTGGTATATCACCCTTACTAAAACTTGATGTTAAATTTTAGCTTCCTATGTATAATGGTGAAGTGATGCAAAGAATCTTGACAATTGGATTCATTATTTGGAGTTCTATTGCAGAATTAAAAAACTTCAAGAGGATGACATAGAGATTTCGTTAGTTTCCTTGAGAATGGAGGGTGAAACACTAGTATGGTGGGAATCAAAGACATAAGAGGAGATAAAAAAACACGGTAAGATCTCAATTTCTTGGTGTGATTTCATTGCTACAATTAAAAGACAATTCTACCCTCTAGCTTATATGTAGAAAGGCATCATGAATTGGCAGAATTTTAGACAACTTAAAGGTCAAAATGTGTAAGATTACACCCAAGAATTAATAAAAAGGTCTCTAATGTTAGGTGTAGATTTGTAATCACAAGACACATTGTTGAAGTACATAGGGGGTTTACACAGTTACCGTAGGCATACTATCCTAATGTAATCCCAATAATCTAGATGATGTGTATGTGCAAGCCACTCATCTTGAGGCAAGAGGGAAAAACACTCTAGAAGAAGGTAGTAAAAAGTCATTTAGGAGTAAAGGAGAAGATAATGGTCTCAAAGGGAAGGGAAATAAAAATGCATCTATCAAGAAGGAAGGAGAGAAATTAACATGAAAACTTTGTTCCAAACAGGGTCACAATGAAGCTCATTGTTGGAAGCTTCGTCCCGAAATGAAACCAAAAATATTCAACAACAAGGGAAAACAAAAGACAATTGTAACCCCTCAACAGGATTTGGGATCCGATTCGAGTGATGAAACTAAAATTACAGCCATGGGTATAAAAGGAAAGGAATCCATTGCTAGCACTATTACTTCAAATTCACACAACGAAACTCTAAATGAAAAGAAGAGGATAGAACATTTTCACATAAGGGTGATCTCAAAACATAACAAGGTTGATACACTTTTTAATAGTGGCTCTCAATCCAATATTATCTATGAAAACATTGTCAAAAGTTTAAAGTTGGAAACCATTCCACATCATAAACCATATCCACTTGGATGGGTGTGTGACAATGCAAAATTTCAGGTTACTAGAAAGTGTAAGCCGAAATTCGCCATTACTGCAAATTTCATAGATGAAGTGGACCTTGATGTTTTTCCATTAGACATATGTGGCATAGTTTTGGGCAGCCCATACCTCTATGTCATAAAATCTATCTTCCATAGACATGAAAACAAATACCATTTGTTCAAAGATGGAGTAGAATATATTGAGAGAGCTCATAGAAAGAAACTAAATCTTTCACTTGTTAATGCGGGGTAGATGAAAAGACTAGTGAATTCTAGCAAGAATTTTGTGCTTCTAATGATCAAACCCAAGAATGCTGTTGATAATGAAGCTTTTAATGGTTGTGATTCAAAATTGAAATCTGAATTGGTTTATGTAGTTAACCAATATGATGAGATGTTTCAGGAACCAAAAGGAGTACCTCCCAAGAGAGGAATCCAACATGAGACACAACTGCAACAAGATTGTCCTCTTCCTAACATTGGCATGTACAGTATGTTAGTGATGGAAAGTGCAGAAATTAGAAAGCAAATTCAAGAGTTGTTGGATAAAGGGATCATCAGGCCATCTTCCTCGCCACATGGTTCACTTATTGTCTTGGTGTCAAAGAAGGATGGAACATGCATGAAAAATTTTAGGGGCTAATATTCGCATGCAGGCTAATTTTCCATGATTTTTCCACAAAACAAATTCACCAATTTCCATTTTTTATAATAATGATTCGCCCAAATTTTATAATATAAAATTATTTTACCTTAAAAATTGCCAATATTATATATACACTATATATAAAATCATTATAAATTTGAATAATGTTACAAATATATCAATAAACATTTTAGAGTTTGCATATTAGGGACTAGTGAGATTCGCCAATATTTTTAAACTTCAAGATAATTTTCCATCCTTAAAATTTTCCCTGGGAACATGGCGCATGTGCGTGGACTTCAATGCATTGAAAAAAATTAAGGTAAATAACCATTACCCATTTGCTTAGAATATATTATTTACTTGATCGATTGAACTATGCAAAGTATTTTACTAATTTTGACTTAAGGAGTGGCTACCATCAAATTATAATAGCTGAAGGAGACATTTGGAAGACAACATTCAAAACAAAACAAGGTTTGTTTGAATGGCTAGTTATGCCTTTTGGTTTATGTAATTCTCCTGCTACATTCATGCGTGTGATGAATGATGTGTTGAGGCCATTTATTGATGAGTTTGTTATAGTCTACTTAGATGACATCTTAATTTTCAGTAAATCTCGTGATGAACATGTCATGCATGTAAGAAAAGTACTTGATGTCTTGAAGAAAGAACAGTTGTATCTTAAGATGTCAAAGTGTGAGTTTGGAAAAACTTCTTTAGTTTACTTGGGTCATATTGTTGGAGGAGGTGAGTTGAAAATAGATCCCTCCAAGGTTGATGTCATTTTGAATTGGCCAAGGCCCAAGACAGTTACTGAGGTAAGGATTTTTTTTGGAGCATCCCAATATTGGAGGAAATTCATTGCTAACTTTTCTTCTATAGCAGCTCCTTTGCATGCATTGACAAGTGTGAAAAAGGTTTTTCAATGGGGAGGCAAACAACAAAAGTCCTTGATGCATTGAAGGAAAAGATCAGTTCAGCTCTAGTACTTTCACTTCCAGACTTAAGACAATCATTTGAGATTCAGACTGATGCTAGTGACTATTCCATGGGTGCATTCCTCATGCAACATGGTAAGCCTATTTGTTTTCATTCAAAAACTTCTAATAGTGCAATGATTAAATATCATACATATGACAAGGAATTGTATGCATTGGTGCAAAGTGTGAAAAAGTGTAATCACTACTTGATGGGTAAGGAAACAATCATTCACACTGAAAATCAACCATTTAAATACTTGCAATCTCAATCAAAGTTGCAACAAGCAAGGCACTTCCGATGGATAATTCCATTTGGTAATCAGGTATAAGAAAGGTATCTAGAATAAAGTTTTTGATATGCTTTCTAGGCCTATTGTTAGTGCAACTACTTTACTCAAGCATAATTTTGTTTTGCATGAAAGTTATATTGAGAAATATGCATTAGAAAATGACTTTCAAGATGTTTATGTAAGCTCGAGTCAAGGTAACCAAGTAGATAAATTGGATTATTATTTGCATGATAACTTGTTGTACCATCTCGTCAAGATTTGTATTCCACAGGGAGAAAGAATTAACATCATAAGAGAGGCACATACTTCTCTTATTGCTGGTCATTTTGGTGTAAGTAAGACGGTGGCACATCTACAGAGGTATTGTTATTGGCCTTGTATGCTTGAAATTGTGTCACATTTTATTAAAGAATGTTCATTATATGCAGTCAGTAAGCCTAGCAATAGGAAGTTAGGATTGTACACACCACTTCCAGTTCCTTCACAACCATGGGAGAGTGTTTCTATGGATTTTGTAGGAGGTCTTCCATTGCTAAAAAGAGGTCATGATTATTTGTATGTCGCTATGGATAGGTTCAACAAAATGTGTATTTTGATGCCATGTAAAAAGCAAGTTACAACTGAACAGACTGCTCAGTTATTCTTTCAGAACGTATGGGTGCATTTTGGATTGCCCACATCCATTGTTAGTGATCAAGATCCTCTCTTTGTTGGGAATTTTTGATGAAACTTGTGGGGATTCATGGACACCAAATTGAAAAAGAGTGTGAATTTTCATGCACAAACAGATGGTCAAAAGGAGGTGGTGAACAAAAAATGATACATCTTCTTCGTGGGTATTGTAGCAAGCATCCTAAGTTATGGGATGAACATTTGCACTATATTCAACATGCTTACAACAGGGCCAAGCACTATTCAACTCAAACATTGCTATTTGAGACATGTTTGGGATACTTTCCTAAATATCCTTTGGATTTAATTTTTGGCAAAGATGTTTCTATTGATGGTCATGATGACATAGACAAAGCAAGAAATTTCATTGACAAAATCCGATTAATACACCAAAGAGTTCAAGAACAACTTGAAAAGAGCCAAGGCAAGTACAAAGCAAGGCATGACAAGCATCATGTAGATCACAAGTTCCAAGTCAGTGATGAAGTTTGGCTTCACATTAGCAAAGAGAGGCTCCAAGGAGAAGGTAAAAATCTAAAACAAATTAGATATGCTCCATATAGAATTTTGGAAAATATTGGTAACAAAGTCTTCAGGTAGATTTGCCTTCATATATCCAAATTTATGTTGTTGTTAATGTTGAGAACTTAAGGTTGTATGAGCCTCATTTGATTGAAGATCAAGGAGAGAATATTCAAATTCCATCTATTGAAGACTTTTTTTGTAGAATTCCTTGATGAGCTTCAACAAGACACTATACTTGATAGAAGAACAAGGACATCGAAAAGAGGAAGTGTCAACTATCTTCGAGTGGGGCTCAAGGGAAAAAAATCCTTCAAAATCCAAATGGGTAGAGATTGGAAAAGTGAGGGAATTGTACCCTTAGCTGCTGGACAACTGAAAGTGATCTTTTAGGGTCCAAAAGGCTTCTAGTGGGGAGGAATGATCAGGTGCTCAAAATTATGCTAAAAAATAAAATTCATTAGAATGGTGTGGAACCTAAACGACCGCGTAGTGTTCATCATCTTGAATCTGACACAACTTGTTTCGCATCAAACGGACTCCGTATGAATCCATAAATGAGTTTTTTCCACTTTGTCAAGCAGATGAGTTTTTCAAAAAAGGGATAGCCTAGTGAGAAGTCCATACTACTGATGTGGTGTTGACTGGGCAGGTTATGTGGCAGTTGATTGGGTCAAAGTTTTCTCAATGAATTGGGTTGTGCAAAGTGGCACCTTGGTACTAGTTGAAATCCATGAGTTTCTATTGGTTGGTGGAGTGGCCAACCATGGGTTGACATGTGGCAGCCCAAGAGGCCACCAAAATGTTGTTATGGACTGAGTGGAGGTAGTGGGAGTTAAAATTCCAACCTCCCAACACACAAAAAACATCATTACCATTGCACTGTGGGGTTGTTATTTAACCCATTACGGTGGCGTGAATATTTAACGTTGATGCCGCAAAGGTTTGGGGGGTCGAGCGGACTTAACCACCCCCCATGTGAACATTGCTCCGAAAGTCACTGATGCAGGAGCATTCAACCTAATGGAAATCATTGTACTTTAGTAGACATAGGGGGTCATGTGTTTTAGAGAATTTAGTGTACTAAATGTTGAATTAATGTAATATTTAAGCTTTTGAGTGAGTAGAATAGGAATTAATTAGATGTGTGAGGTTGTTTGTAAATGCTCTCGAATAAAGGAGAACATGAGTGGTTAATAATGATGAGAGTGTTTGAAGTCAATTATAACTCTCTAGGTAGTTTCATGATAGGAGGAACTAGAGAGAGTTCTTAGGAATTAAATGAAGTTAGAAGTGGACATAGAGGATTTAGGAGTGAGTTCAGTAGATTTAATATTGGAACCGGAATTAGTTCAAAAGATCCTTTCTGGTATAAATGTAAGCCTATAGGCAGAGTGAATAGAGGAGGAGGCCACTGATACTGAAGATTAGGCCTATGAGAGACAAAAAGTCTCGAATGTAATCATTTGTTTATTCTTATATATACAGAGGTTTATTCCTAACTATGTTAGTGCGTGGAATGAGTATTTAATGAATGAATTACATGTAAGTTATGTGAATCATAGGTTCTGTAACAGGGGTTGTAGATAGAGTTTTGAAGAACATGCAGAGGAGAGAATGATTCAAAGGAATCATCACGGGTCTTAGAATCCAATTGAAGAAACAGAGTGAAGCTCTGGAGAGAAGTAGCGAAGTGAGAATTCGTGGAGGAGTTAAGCTTAGAGAAGTTGAGCAGTGGAAGCAGAAGAATGAAACCCTTTGAAGAAACCTGAACCATAGAGTGAATGCTGAAGAAGCAACGAAAACCATAAAGAAAAGGAACGAATGGAGAAGTGAAGAGGTAGTGTATAGGAACTGTTAGATCTCAAAGATCAACGGTCATCACATGCAAGAGCGCGCGGAAGATAATCGACGAAGAATAGTATTCAAAGGCAGGAAAGTGGATTTCGGGTGGAAGGAAGGGCTGTAAGCGGTTTTTACCAATTGGCTCCGATTCCACTCCCCATCCAACACGTAGCAGCGGAGGAGAGAGAGAAAAATGACTTTTCGGGTTGATTTGGAGTGTGCAAGTTAATGGCCCGAAATCGCTGTGGACCGTCGGATCTACTAAGTGTAGATTGACAGTGGAGGATTGACGCGCCAGTTTGGACATTCAGAGTGAATGTCGGCCGTTGGATCGGAGGATGTGGTGGATGGTCACGATCTAATCGTTGATCGCAAGTCAGAGATAACGAAAGACAACGCTGATAGTGATGGAGTGCAGACCCGCTGATATTTATGAACGCGGGTGTAATTTATTTGAAGTCTGGCCCTAGGTGTTTGGTTGGGTTTTCCTGGTTATTCCTTTGTATTCCTGTGTTTCCCATATTTTCCGATAGAATGAATGGTCTGGGTTTTTAATGTAAAAGCACCAATAATGTGTTTCGACAGTGTGATCGCATATCAGGAAAGTGGAAGGAGTGTGTAATGTGACCCGCGGAAGAGTGATACCCCGATTGCAATAAAGGTAAAGCATTGATATCTGTGCAAAGGCCATATTAAGGTGGAAAGGTATGTTTTAAGTGCATTTCTATTATAAAAGGGTTATAATAGAAATATAGTGCCGATAAAGGGTTTTCATGTGTTAAGTCCGGTATAACCAAAGTTTATAAAGTGAAGGTTTAATGTGCAGGCTTAACGGTTAATGAAGGTTTTATAAAGGCTATGAAGGGTTTTAAAAGTCCCGATAGGAAGTCATAGATGAAAGGCTTTAATAAAGTATTATGTGAAGGTTTGAGGGTTGATTGAGGTCCTAATAAGTGAATATTACCTAAATATTAGACTATGTTGGTTAGTCGATAAATCATTACCATTGATGGTTGAAGATTTGACTCCTTGGTGAGTTAAATACCTAGGACAAGTGTGTTTATGCATTTTACATGTATACTGTGGGTGTAAGCGGGTGTAACCCTGCATAAGTCACGCTAGCCACCAGCCTTGACCGCCCCACCGACTACCGTTGTCAACCGCCAACCACGGGGGCTTTTGGCATGTGAATGCTCCCGCAACAGTTATGTAACTACCGGAGGAAGAGGGCCAACATCGGGGGCTAGCCCATGGGTGCATGCCCCCCCCATATGTCCATATTTTTCCAATTTTTAGGCATCGAAGACAAAATTAACCATCCGACAAATCCTCCTGGATTTTGATGGATTTGGTGGCTCGTTAGTGGAAAATGGGCCAAAATTATAGGATGATGCCGGATTTTGGGCAATTTGTGGAGTGAATAATGGAAACACTTGGAGAGGTCATAAATTTTCCATTTTTTGACCAAATTAGGTGCAGAAAGAGGCTAGGGATCCATTTTTGGACATTTTGGACTCATTGGAGTAGGTTTCAGAAGCATTTGAGCATTGTAAACACATATTTTTACACATTTGCACATAATAGAGAGGCCCAAGCCATTGGAAGTTGGACCAAGGAGACGTAGCCCAGGAGGGGTGAACTCCTTCATCATGTTCCTGTTGTGATGTGTTTTTGGTGATGTTATGTAAATTTTTATGCTTCTGTTCAGTCTCTTATTTATGTTAAAATTGCTAATAAAATAAAAATAAAAAACTCATTTTTCACTTGCAAAACTCATGAATCCTTAAGAACATGAATAATATTTTGTTTCTAATCTAAGGAGGATCTTAGCACAACAAAATAATATTCTTAATCAGATCAATTACAGTCAAATCGAAGGACACTTTGGTGTGGAGAAGTTAGTGGAAATACTACAATATTATTTTTATTGGTAAAAAATCTAGTAGGATGTTGGAAATTATATTAGAACTTGCACTACCTATCCCATCGCGAAGCCAACCATTAAGAAGCAATACCTATACACTCCTTTTCCCACTCATATCCAACCTCGTGAATCCATCTCCATGTACTACATGTATGACCTTCCTTATACCAAACATGGTAATGATTGTGTGTTTGTAGTCATTGATATATTTTCTAAAATAGCCATATGGGTTTCCCGCAAGAAGAGTATCATAGTATAAGCCACTACCAAACTCTTCTTCAAATGCGTTTGGGTGCATTTTTGGATCCTGTAGACCATTATATCAAATTAAGATAGCATGTTCCATAGTGAATTCTAGTCAAGCCTCTTGTCATTGTTGGACACTAAGCTCACCAAGTTGATGACATTCCACCCTGAGAATGATGGCAAGATAGTGGTCATCAACAAGATGATAATGCAAATATTACACATGTACAATTGTAAGCATCCACAAACATGGGATGAGAGTCTCCCTTATGTGCAAACCTACTACAACAAAGCTCTCCATAGCTCAACTAGCCAAAGCCCCTTTAGGTGGGTCTAGGATCTCAACCATTGTGTCCCATTGATGTTGAAATTCCTCTTGCAACTACATAGACATATTCTACACATGTTTAATCCAAAGTTGATAAGGCCACCAAGTTTATTGAACACATTCAACACATCCACCAACAGGTGCATGATATCGTGGATAAAACCAATGCTAAGTACAAAAAATGTCATGATCAACATTAGGTGCCACATAAGTTTCAAGTGGGTGACAAGGTTTGGTTGCATTTTCAGAAGCAATTCCTTGTTAGAGTCCATCGAAAGCTTTGACCACTCTGATACAGGCCTTACACCATCACAAAGGTTGTGGGTGACAACAATTTGGAGCTAAGTATCCCCCCATTACTTGGCCTACACCAAGTCATTAGGGGAATTTTGAGGTCTAAAATGGGCCTCCTAAGGAAATTATAATATAAGATTAGATTACATCATCAAATTTTAGAGGGGGTAAAAACTATTTTTTCAACTCGTATTTTCAACTTATCTACCTGTGTGTTTAGTCAAATTTCAAGCGGAAACACTCATTGGATGCAGAATTTGATTCCTCATCCAAGGAGTACCCATGTTTCATACTTTTGATGAACCCTACTACACGAAAAATGAGAAATACATGAAAAATGTGATTGCAATCACGTCTTTTCATGTATTTCTCATTTTTTGTGTAGTAGGGTCCATCGAAAGTATACAACATGGGTACTCCTTGGATGAGGAATTAAATTTTTCATCCAACGAGTACTCCCACTCGAAATTTGAGTAAAACCATAGCGAGATAAGTTGAAAATATGAGTTCAAAAAGTAGTTTTATTATTTTATTATCTTTTAATCTTTTAATTTTTTACTCCAAAAATGGTGAATCATCCCCCATGGTTGACATCATCATCTTGATCCTATTGGTTCTTATAAATTTGATTTTGGTTGTATATTTTTTTTTAGGAGGCCTATTTTAGACCTCAAAATTCCCCTAATGATTCATTGTGGATCACCTTTGGCTATACTTTCCATCACTGTTGGACACAATGGACATTATTGAGCAGTTGACACCAGCAGAGCTCAACCCAGATTGCATTAAACATGCCACAACTAATGGAACATGGATACACAAATTAAGAACACTCGCTAATAGAAGATTCAACTGTATCAGACTGTCAAAGTTGGTAAGCTCCTACACCAAGGCAAGTGGCTCACCAGGGACCAAGTTTAGCAGAAGTTTTCATACCTCATGGAGGCACTCAACAAAATGGAGACCATTGCTTCTTATGCGCGGGGGGATTGATCCAAGTGGATATTGGTGGCCACTCACCTATTCCACTCAGACCCCCATCACTGCTTTCTATCAATTCCTATTTTTTAGAACAATTTCCTATTTTGGCAGTTTTCTATTTTTTTGTAGTTTTTGGGTCTTGAATTTTTGGAGCTCATTTGAGGCCCTAAATGATGTTTTTTTGGGAAATGGGAAAGTATAAGTATTTGATTAAAATTTCCAATTGAAAGTTGTTGTCCTCAGATAGACCTTTCTAATAGACTATCGTGTGTGCCAAATGGAGATTGTATGCCAAAGTTATGACCCCAGGAAGTTGATGCTTCAACTAACCCCATCAGGTCCCATACCTTTTACCGCTTCAGTTCCTAGGGTTAGGTTTTTGGATGTTTATAATTTATCATTGTTTCTTCATGATAAAGAAGCTGCTGAACCTCATTGTAACATGGTTCATAAGGCATGTAGCCATCACATATCTTCTCAAAGATAAACTATCATCGCCCAAGCTAGTTTGCTTTCATTCTGCATGTAACAATTTTCAACATTTTCTATTTATTAAATGAAGTTCAGTTTCATTGTTTTTCTATTTCAAATTTGTATTTCATTTTGTTCCTTCATAAATATATATTAGAGAATAAATAGGGAGAAAGGCATGGTAATTAAAATTGACATGGAAAACATCTTTGATTGGGTGAGGCGCTTGTTTCTCTTTGATGTCATGTATAAATTTGCATTTAATCCCTTGGTCAATAGATGGATCACTGCATGTGTTAGCACATCTTGGATTTCCCCATGGTGAATGTTAGGCTAGTCCCTAAGTTCTTTCATATTAGTACAGTGCTTAGGTAGGGTTCCCCCTCTCCCACTTATTGTATATTATGACGGTTAAATATTTGAGTACAAAACTAGAACAAGAAAGATTAATAGACAACCTTTTCGGAATAAAGATAGAAATAGGAGTAATGATTATAAACGACTTATAATTTGTTGATGATACCATATCAATTAGGGAAGCTTCTATTACAATTTCTTCTAGGCTCAAGTTGGTGTTGAACTCCTTCAATAATGCATTAAATGGAAAGGTAAACAAAAAGAGTAAAATTTTTGGATGGAATGTGAACTCATAACTCCTTCAACACATCTCTAGAATCATGTAATTTCCATATTAGTATCAATAGACCTTCTTTAATTACCTTGGAGTTTCTATTTCATTAAAAAATCCTTTAGCTCAATATTGGAAAAGTATATTGGAAAAAATCAAAGGAAAGTTTTAGAAATGGGGTTCCCAATGGTTAAATCAAGTTGGCAAATAATTCTTATCAAATATATTATTTTAGCCTTACCTATCATGTAGTGCTTAGAATTTTTTCTATAATTGCTCAAAATTTGCATTTTTTTTTACCATGGCCGGGGAAATCTGACACCAAGAAATCTAATTTATTGATGTGAGTGGTTAGAGCTCCGAAAGATAGAGGAGGCTTGAGTATAAAGGACCTTGTTCTCCTTAACTTGGCTTTGGGAGGGAAATTGTTTGGCGATTAATAACTGAAAAATTTGAATGGTGGAAAAATATTCCATGGAAGAAATGATTTAGGATGAGAACTCAAATATGTATAGAAGGAGAGATAGTAAATTAGGGAGGATCTCACATTTGGAGATTAATTAAACATACAATTCCTTTAATTCAGTAAAAACACTCTTTGGTTATGGGAAATGGTAAATATATAAAAAATGGTAAGACAACATAATGGGACACCAACCAATAAAATATCACTCAGATCTCCCACCTCTAAAGAGTTGGCTAAATGAAAGAAACAAATGCACTCTTTTTGACATATTCAATTGGTCCCCAACTTTAGGAGTCTATCTGAGCTAGAAATTTGATGTGCCTCCACCTTCGTTATGCTCTCTTATTTATTCTTTGACTTCTCTTCTCAAGGGTTGTGTGCCTCTAAACATTAGGATTCCATATTTGAGTGGATGGGGTTATTCTAATTTTTCTGTCAAAGATAGACACATCTACTAGCTCCAATCTCTACCACCACATCAATTCAACAATTTTGAACAAGGTATGGTTGTTTAATGGCATACAAAAATATTAATGTATTTTTTGAATTATGGTGCATGGAATATTATTGAAATTTGATAAAATCCAAAAAATATATTGAAGGGCCAAGCTAGTGTTTACTATGTAGAAAGGTAAAGGAAGATGGCAAACACCTAGTTTTAGAGTGTTCTCTTGTAACAAATGTTTGGAAAAATGCATTCTTAGGCTTATCTCATACATATTACAAGTCAACATGTTGGTATGAGGTATTCACTCACTAGATTATATTGTATATAGGTTCCTTTAAAGATAAGAAACTCTTAAGATAAATATGAACAACATTACTAAAATTTGTATTATGGAAACTATAGTTAGCTAGAAATAGAGCTATATTCAATCAGTGTTTATAACCTTTAGTCACAATGGTAAACAAAGCCAAAAGTATCATGATAGAAACCCTATGTTCAAATAACTCATCCCTTCAAAATAAGAAACATATTTATAGAGAAGAAATCAATTGGATAAGGAAATTTGGCTTTCAAAGACTACAAGAATAAAGAACTATCCGATATCCCTCAACTAGCAAATTAAACTCCAAGAGTAGGAATTTGAGCAATGGAAATAAAGAAAGAGATCACATATTATTTCCTTTAATGGGGAATTGAAAGGCAATATAAGAGTGGTAGGAGTGAGAAGGGTCATCTATGAACCTAATGGAAGTCAAGAATATACCTACATTTGGGAGCTTAAAATTACAACAAAAAACCAAACTAAGGTATATGATCTATTTCAAGGTTTAACTATTTCCATTAACTTTAGAAACAAATAAATGGTATTGATTGGACACTTCAATATCTTCATAGATTCCTTAAGTTTGCAAACACCTCCAAATGACTCCTAACTAGCCTTGTATTCTCTAGAATAGCAAAGCTCATTTAGAAGTTAGCCAAAATATTATTCTGTCACATCCTAAGAGAGATAAATGGAAAGGTAAATGGTTTAGAAAATGAAGCCTCTAGTTTTCCTCAAGGATTTGAAGAAAAATGATATTATGTGTAACTCCTTAATCCCATAAATCAACCCCTTAAGATATTTTGTAACATCCTTGACCCACTTTTGGGTCATTTCATCCATTTTATAGGTATATCCATGCCCAATGACCCTCTATAAACTAGTATATTGATGGGTTTACCCTTGTTTTCAATGCCAGTGATGCCTCCAACCATCGACTGAGGCATATTTCTATGCATGTTAATGTTTTATCTTATCACCATGTTACTATTTTACCCTATCACCTAGGTATCTCCCCTTTTTATTTCATTTCTTGCATGATTCTATATATGTATAAATGCACTCTAATGCAAATCCTCATATGCAAGCATATAACTACTTAGTTATTTCATTTTTTATGCACACTAATTTATAATTCATGTGCATCAATTAAAATTCATACATAACAAAGAAAAGATACAATATTATTGGTAAAATAATTAATTAAATGTTAATAGAAACATTTATTTGATAAATGACCAACTTGATGCACACCTTTGACATTCCTCCCATCCATAGACCACACTATTCATTTTATCTCAATAGTGGGTCACCCCCAAGTTGGGGCTTTGTCTCCATTGTGAAAAACTCACCCAAATCCAATTACATTTCTAGTACCATCAACCAACCAAGGTACCAAACCCCAAAAACTTCCAACCATATCGGCTCATGTCCCCCATGAACCTGCACCCAAGTAGTGCATACCCTTTTTTGCACTTATATTCCCTCGGGTTGTGCCACCACCTCTAGGGAATCTTACTCAACCTAACATGGATGTTATCAAATTCAAGTGGCTCCAAGATTTTCTACTACCCTTTTGGATCTCCAAGTAACCTCCATGGCCTCATATCAAACCCTGACAACCTCCAACCTATAGGATCACATCCCCAATTAACCCACACCCAAGTGATGCACACCCTTCTCTACAACTGTAGTCCCTTGAGCTATGCTACCATCTATAGGGTGTTCAAATAAGCCAAACATGGATGTTATAAAAAATTTAGGGATCTAGGATTTCCTGCTTCCATCCTCCATATCCACCTTAACTAACTGTCTCACAGGAACCATCCCATTTCCTTTTATATGCTTGTCCTTTTTGTGAGTGACTTAGAATTCTCCAAAGTCACTTAATGGATTTTTTTTTATATATATTTTATATTAATGTGCTCTTTTTAGTGATTATTAAATCATTAAACCATTTTTATATGCTCATGGAGCCTTGGCGCCAATACTCTTTTTTTTTTTGTTTTTTTGTTTGTTTGTTTGTTTGTTTGTTTGTTTTGTTTGTTTTGTTTGTTTGTTTTTTGTTTGTTTGTTTTTTTTGTTTGTTTGTTTGTTTGTTTGTTTTTTTTTTTTTTTTTTGTTTGTTTGTTTTTTTGTTTGTTTGTTTGTTTGTTTGTTTTTTTTTTGTTTGTTTGTTTTTTTTTTTTTTTGATTCATTTTGCAGCCGTAATGTGTTTATTAACATGCATAAGATAACACATTTACCAATAACAAGATTTCTAGCCTTAAAAAAAAATACATATACAGATGGTCATGTTGGAACCAAAACATAAGAATACACATGCACATGGGCATAATGGCCCCAAAGGAATTATCTGTCTCACCAACCTAGTTAATATGATCCGACTCAACAACCTAAGTTTTGCATGTACATGCTATTTACAATATAGGGGTTGAGTAGGGGTGTTACATTCCCCTCCCCATTACTTATGCACTACCCTCATTGCATTATACATATACACATATATACAATAATATTATCTAAAATTTTGAGGGTACTCTTCCCTCATTACATCTTCATGTTCTCATGTAGCATCTTCAAGACCAAAATGGGTCCACTACACCTGTAATAAGGCAATAGCTTGATTTTGGAGCACCTTGACCTTCTTGTCCAAAATTTTCGTCTTTGGAGATAAAAGTCTCCCTCAGGCTCCACCTAAATCATATTCCAATCTATTACATGATTAGCATCAGTAACACACTTTTTAAGTAAGGAAATATGAAACACATTATTCATATGCATGGATGTTTCCAATGCAATCCTATATGAAACCATGTCAATCCTCTCTAGGATCTCAAATAGTACACAATATCTAGCTGCCAACTTTGCACAACTACCTAGTTTTAATGAACTTTTATTTACCTTCACTTACAAGAAGACATGATCACCAACTTTAAATTCCCCTTTTAACCTATTCTTATCGGCATAATTTTTTTTCTATCCTGGGTAACCTTCAAATTTTGTTTAATTTTTATCACTTTCTCTTCCATTTCCCTAAGCAGGTATCAATCAACAATGGTCCTATCAACAAGATTTTCCCAAATCATAGGTGTATTGAATTTTCTACCACACAAGGCCTTAAATGGGCTCATCTTCAAAGAGGTTGGGTACCCATTATTATAAACAAACTTCACCAAATGCAAGTATTCTTCCCATTTCAATGGTTTTTCCATCACATACATCCTCAACATGTCCTCAATAATATGATTGACTCTCTCAATTTTTCCATTTGACTCTAGATGATATCTTGTGCCAAAATTTAAATTAGTTTTAAATCCATTGAATAAACTTTTCTAGAAGTTGGATGTAAACTTGGGATCTTTGTTTGAATTAATTTCTTTGGGCACACCATGTAGCTTGGCAATTTTCCTCATGTAAATCTCAACAACATTGGATACCTTATGTGTTGACTTTATTTGAATAAAGTGGGAAATCTTGGTGATTTTATTCACCACAACCACAATGGACTCATGTTTCCTTGTACTTATGGGAAAAAATTTCCCATTTCTTCTCAAGAATGGGTATTGTTTGTAGTAATCCAGTTGGGTGTATATGTTCAATTTTAACTTTTTGGAATTCCAAGCATTTGGCTATATAATCAACTACTTATTTCTTCATATCTAGCCAAAAGTATTGTTTCCTCATTGCTGGAGTTTTCTTTTGATGCCCTAGATGTGTAGCATAAAGTACTCTATGAATCTCATTTAAAACTAAATTTCTGAGTCCCTAGAAATTTGGCATATAAATCCTAACTTTGTACAAAATAATTCCAACTTTTCCTATTTCATAATCCTTGTATTTTGGCTGCAAATTACCTTGTTGTGGGTTGATCTTTATTTCCATGTATTGATGATCTAAATTTTCGGTCTCTAAGATTCTATTTTTTAAATTATGTTTGCATACACTTATGGATGTAGCATGAATGATATGCACCCTTCTGTTAAGTGAATCAGCCACTTTATTTTCCTTACCCTTTATGTGGTTAATTTCAAAGTCATAATCAACCAAAAATTATAGCCATCTAATATGTCTAGAATTTTAATTTTTCCTTTCAAACAAATACTTCAACCCATTCTAATTAGTTCATAATTCAAACCTATTTCCCATGAGGTAGTGTCTCCACATTTTCAATGCATTTATATTGGTTGTCATCTCCAAATCATGAGTGGCATAGTTATTTTCATGCTCTTTTAGCTTCCTAGATTCATAACATATCACATGCCCATTTTGCATTAGAACTACTATAGGTCCTTATTTACATGCATCTGTGCACACAAGGAAGCCTTCATTTATGTCAACTATCTTTAATATATATGCACTTGTTAAAAACCTCTTTAAATGTTAAAAGGCCTCTTCACATTTATGGGACCATTCAAAGTTTATGCTTTTATTTTGCAAGGAAGTAATATGATGAGCTATTTTTGAGAATCCCTTAATAAATATTCTATAGTATCCTACTAAACCTATGAAACATCTTACCTATGTCATATTTTTGGGTGTTGGCCATATTGTCCTTTGAGATAACCTAAGGTCAATTGGTTATGCCAAAGCATCTATAATGTTTTGTTGGTTTTGATTTAATTGGAGGACCAATGTATTAAACAAATTATAATAGTGATGTTTAACCTTTTGGATAATACTAACCAGTAAACAGAGGGCTACTATTTAATTCCACACAGTGATTTAAGTTTTTGTTGATGTTAAGTAGAAATAGTAAGAGGATATGATTACTTTAGTTTTCAGATAGAAAATTAAATAATCACAAGTAGGAAAACCTTCAACCAATGTTTGAAAGTTTAAACAAAATATACTTAAGATTATAAAGATACTGATAATTGAATGATTTAGAGGGAGATACTTAAACAGATAGTTCAGTAACCCATTCTCTTTAATGATTATAACTTTAGAAGGAATTTAAGAATAACTGAAACACAATTACACTTACCTAGTTATCTTCATAAAACTCAAACATATGTAGAATACAAAATGAAAGATACACTGGAAAAACTTACAAGAGAAATGAAACTGTATGGAACAAAATTCAGAATCCTCTGCTTTATCATTAGTGATCTAGAAAAGCTGTGTACATTAGACGCTTACAAAGTGCTTATGCAAGGGTGAAACCCTTAATAACTTGTAGAGGAGAGTTATTTATACTAGTTTAGATACTAAAAAAAATATCTTAAACTGATTACAAAAATATCTTGAAGGAAAATAGGAAAAGAAAATTGTTGGATGATGTGTCCCTATTAGGCAAGGAGTTGTTGATGACCGGCCCTCCAAACACTGATGTGCTGTCTTCTTGTTAGGATCAAAAGGTTACTCAATTGTTTCAAATATTTTATCCCACCTCTCTTCACTTGGTATCTCCAGGTTTACCATCCTTCTAAATATCTCATCAACTTCAGTATATCTTTCAAAATTCAGTTTAGTGAGAAAAAGGTGTCCAACTTCATGTTTGATTGTGAGGTCAGAGTTCAAGGCTTCCAAAAACTCTTTCCCTGTAATCTATCTTTTTATCCCTGCAAATTGACTGTTATCTGCTGCAATAGTATATAACTTTTCACAATAATCCTCCAATTTGACTAATTGATCATTTGATGACAGTAACCCTAGTAAACCTTTCTTGCTCAATACATTGAATTTGGAATGAAATCTTCGGACAACAACGTTCAAAGTTTCACATTTTGTTTTCAGTTGTGTTAGTAAATTCTTCTTTTGTAGGACTTTCTTAATTTCCAAAATAGTAGTTGTCCTATCTGAAACATTGATTTCCTGTAACTCTTGCTTAGTCTTGGAGTTCAATACTTTGATCATTCCTGCTACTTCCTTAGGCTTTGTCTTCAATGCTTCCCTCTGCTTATCAATTTATGTCCTGCATTTGGCAATTAACTCCTGCTGCTAAAAAATGATTTGTATGGATGGCCATACTTCTATTATGGAGTGACTAATATCTAACCAGATGTCCTCTTTGGCTTGGGCCAAAGTGTCTGCCATTAGAGACTTACTCTCTAATTTTTTAACCCTAAGTTCTAGCCTATGTGACTTTTGCATCTCCTCCACATATAATGTATCATTTTTGACCTTCTGTGACTCTAGAGTTTGGAACTTCTGGAGTATCTTTTCATTATGTTGCTTTTATGCTTGCAACTCCTGTGATAGTTTTGTTGTTTCAACTATTTTTGATGTTGAGGCAATACCAGTGGAAGATGATATTGGCTCTGTACTTGTTATGGGAACTACTGTTATTGGAATTACAACAAGTTGTGCTGCCTCTTTTTCCTTAAGCAGTTGTTCTATTTGTTCTTCCATGCTTTTAATCTGTATGTTTTGCTCTATGATGAGCTTCAACATCTCCTCTCTGTGTTGTTCATTCTCTGCCATTTCCCTAGTTTGTGGATCCTCAGTTGAAGGAAATTTCAACTGTTTCTTCAAGGCTGCTATCTCTGTATTCTTTTTCTTAAGTATTTCTTCAACTACTTTACAGTCTTGGGATCATACCCAATTTTAACAATGAGGTCTTCTAAAGATTTTAACATGTTATCTTTAGCTAAAGATGAAAGTTTCTCAATCTTAAGTTGTGACTGTACATTTGACAAGGCAGTTCTAAGCTTAGAGAGAGACATGGCAGTTGTAGTCATTGTTGAGAATAACATCTCACTTGATTGCCTGTGCAAATCCATTTGGTCAATAGGATGTATCTGATTTACATCAAATGAAAATATAGTCTTCTTGTAGTCTGCTGTAGACTTGGGAAATGGAATCTAAGCCTGCAAGAAATCCATTTCTTCCTCTTTCACTGTCAAAGGTAGAGAAAAGCCTATGCTGAGAGGTGGATATTTTCTTCCAAAACTGAATGTACATTTTTTACTCAAAAGTTTCATTCTTTTGCTTAATTTCCAGAAATCTGGAGAAGATATTACTATCTTCTGCAAAGGTGGTCTTAGTAGAATGAATTATCTTTGGAGGTTCAACCGAAAAGGGAGTTGAAGAAGAAGAATTTTTGGGATCAGTGGTCCCTGCTGATGAAATATCCTCTAGATCCCCAAGATCAATTAATTCTGGTTGCCTGCTCCCTGATGACATTGTTAATCCAGTGTTCAATTTCTTTTGCAATATAGAATACTCTTTAATCAACTCTGTAGCTGATAGAGTTTCTTCTCTGGTTCTTTTGTGTTGAATATTCTGGGTGACTGGAGTGTTCACTTGTGGAGAAGTTACAACCTATTCATCTGCTTCCAAGAGTGTCCCCTCAGACCATTGCTCCTGGTTCATAAAATTTTCTAATTCTATCCTAGGAGTGTGATTGTAAGGTGTTGCCTTCAATTGAACTCTTAATGTAGAAATGATCCCAAAAGGATCATAGGACCAGGTGAAACTTGGCTGAAGGTTCATGTTCTTTAATAATCTATCTGCCTCTGTGCCTGCAGACCTAGTATTACAAATGAATGACCCTACCTTTGCTTTGAGCTTAAACTGTGACTTTTTCTTACCAGAGACAAAGTGAACTTCATCCATATTTATCATCTGCCTAATGTATTCCAGTGAGAATATCCTCATTGACACATATTTAGGCAGTTTGTATGGACCCAATTCACTACCATATATCCCATTTTCAGTGTAATTCAAGTATAGATACCAGTCACCATTCTTGGTCTATTCAGATAGATGTAGGATTTTCTTGATTTCTTCTCCAATTATGGGCTCTATCTGACTGTTGAGTAATTGAAGAACTGGATGAAAAAAAGAATCAATGAACTCAGAAAATGAAAACTTTGATGATGCTGCTCTGACCAATTATGTCTAGTGAATCACTGATTGATTCACTCCTTGTTCATCTTGTTTGTTGAGATGAATGGGTAATGAATCTCCTTGCTGAAACAAAAGAAAATGAATAATGACTAAACTATACCTGAATACTCCTTGTGTGGTAAAGTTCATGAACTGCTCATGTATACTATCAACCAAGAACTAGCTATAATTGTACATGAATGTAGGTTGATATTCCTTACTAAAAATAGAAAAGAATCCAAGGATGGATTCATCAACAAGTTGATCACTTTCATAGCCTAAGAGGTATGACAGTAGGGAGATGATATGTCTAGTAGCTTTAGGGAACATAGAAGATGAATAAGGTGGATTTCTCTTGGGTAATTCAACATCTTCTAGTAGAAAAAGTTAAAAAATGAGAGCTCTCTGTGGGAAGGTAAGTTTGTTATACAGGTCCATGAGAGCTGCTGGTGAGAAGTAGCTAAGGGATTCAGATGAAGGTATCAAGCACATTTGATTAATATTTTGAGCAGTAATGGTAATCAAAATGTTTCCATTCTGAGTCATTATTGTTCTTTGCACAGGATCATATCTGGCTTGACACCAGGTGATCAAATTTGGAAAATGGTGAGTTTTTGGAAAGGAGAAGAGGGGCAAGAGTGTCTCCCAGAATCGAATGGGGTCTTCCTTATCTATGTACTTTTGTTTTAACCAGAGATGCAATTCATGAAAATTGAATTCGCATTCACAGTCTGTGACTTTGAACAGAGAGTCTGCAAAGGGAAGGTGATCCATATCGATTGAAGTTGCAGATGGGTTTTCCTCTTCAACTTCTTTCTGTGATTTTCCTTTCGGGGCCATTTTTACTACGTGGGAAATGGGAAAACTGACTCAATTGAGAAATGGATGAAAGAGAACAATGGCAGAAGAAATAAAAGTTTGTAGTGGTGTTGCTTCAAGCGAAAAAGTAATAAATGGTAAGTCCATAATGTATTCATAATTTGAATTTATTAATTACCATTTAACACTAACCATAAGGAATTTATGTTAGAGGAGTAGGGATTAATTATCCGAAGGGACTGAAAAACAGATAAATGATGTTTGCAACGGGACGGGTGCATATAACGCAACAGATTAATGATGTGGAAAATTCTGAGTGGATGAGGGGTAACTAATGGGTGATGTGGCATGTAGATATGGTTCACTATTTAAAGGATGAGAACCCCCAACAGATTTCGAGGGGTGAGGCGGTTTGTGGTTTTGCGCTTTGGGGGTCCGAAATGATATGGGGCTAACACGTAATGAAATTTGGACACCATTAAAACAAATTTTCAAACCCCACCCCCCCACCCCCTTGCGTTAACGGGAAACATCTGAGGAGGGTCCGAAATGATCCCTCCATCATTGATATGGGAAGCATTCATTCTGTCTGTCGAAAGATGGTGAGCACTTATCATGTGATGGATTGATGTTTTGTCGCTTTCCAACTTTGGATAAAGTTATGTGCGTGATGATTATTACAAATATCAAACTTTATAATAAAAGTAAATTAAACTTCTAATTAAGAACTTATCCTCTATTAACAAGATTTAACAAACTTTTAATGGTGCATTTAAACAAGCTACCTCAAATTTATTTATGATTCAACGAAAGCAGTTATTTTTCTTTCTTTGCTTGCGAAGCATTTTATTTGCTTTTCCTTCCTTTTTTATGGAAATCTAACCTATCCTTTTCTTTGATATGGAAATCATGATAAATATTCCTAACATTTTATTTTTTGTTTTCTTTTTGTCCATATTCTAACTTAACATTTTAATATATTTTGATTTTTCATTTTTTTTGCTAATATGCTAACTTATCAAAACCAAAAATGTTACAACAGGCCACTCTTCAATTGCTTTAATATTTTATGGGTCTAATGTTATCCCTTCTTCTAAAATGATATGACCCAAATAATTAATTTGTCTTTAATAAAATGGATAGTTACTCAGCTTGGCATACAATTGATGCTCTCTAAGTATCTGTAAAAACATCATTAGGTATTATTCATGATCTTCTCCATATTTAGAATACACTAGGATGTCATCCAAGAATACAATAACAAACTTGTTCAAATAATTCTATAAAATTCCATTCATAAGGAACATGAAAACACCTTGTGCATTAGATAGCCCAAATGGTATAACTACAAACTCATAATTCCCATTTCAAGTTTGAAATGTTTCCTACTAATATCCTCTTCCTTAATCCTTAGTT
Source organism: Pinus tabuliformis (assembly GCA_031772625.1). NCBI lineage: Eukaryota > Viridiplantae > Streptophyta > Pinopsida > Pinales > Pinaceae > Pinus > Pinus tabuliformis. The sequence goes on from CM062808.1 coordinate 576,329,703, forward strand.
CATGATACCCTAATCTTAGGTTGATTTTGGAAAACATCCATTAGGGGAATTTTGAGGTAAAAATTGGGCCTGAAAACATAAAATGTACTAACAAAAATAAATTTAAAGAATCAATAGGATTCAAGATGATGATGTCATCCCCAGGGGTAAATATTTTTTTGGGGAAAGACAAAAGCTATTTTTTTATTGTATTTTTTGGCTTAACTCCTTATATATTTACTCAAATGTCAAGTGTAGACACTCATTAGATGTGGAATTAAATTCCACTTCCAATGAGCACCCACTCTACATACTTTTGAGTAGATCCACATCTAAAAAAATAAAAAATACATGAACAAGTGTGTTGAACATTTTTTTTCATGTATTTTCATTTTTTTTCAATGTGGGTATACTCAGAAGTATGCAAAGAAGGTTCTTAATAGACATGGAATTTAATTCCACATACAACAAGTGTCTACACTTGACATTGGGGTAAATCTATAAGGAGATAAGCTTAAAATACAATAAAGAAAAGTAGTTTCTTTTCTTTTTCTTTAAAATTCATAGCTCTTGTTTTATTATATTAATTTCTATTTTGTAATTTTCTTTAGGAGCCCCATTTTATACCTCAAAATTCCCCTAATGTTAGATTCCCTCAGCTAGTCAAATAAGTCGTCTATTCTGGGAAAGGGTTATTTATTCTTAATTGTAACTTTTTTCAGCTACCTAAAATCAATACATAGTCTTAGAGTACCATCCTTCTTTTTAACAAAGAGATCTGGTAAACCCTAAGGTGACACACTTGGGCATATATACCATTTCTTTAAGATATTTTCTAGTTTTATTTGTAATCCTTTAAGTTCTAGTGTGCTCATCCTGTATGGTGTTTTGGACACCGAGGAAACTCCATGTAATATGTCTATAGAGAAGCCAATGTCTCTTTAAGGAGGTAACCCTATAATTTTGAAAAACACATTCAAATTTGTTAAGTATTGGGTGGTCCTCAAGGCTTGGTTTTTGATCCTCAACAATCTCCCCCATGCAAGATACATTAATTTGACACCCTTTTCTAAGATTTCTCTTCAATAGCATGGTCGATAATTCCCTAATAGAAATTGGCCTCAAACTTTGCTATACTTTTCTTCACTTCCTGTCTTCATTAAGTAAAGTAAATGTTTTATTGTAACATAATAATATTTCTTGGTGTTTCTCCAACCAGTCTATTCAAACTAGGAAATCATATGAGCCCAGTGATATTATATTTAAATTTGAATTTGTATCTAACCCATTCATATTGATGGGAGATTCTCTTACAAGTTCAGTCATTCTCCTTTTAGATCTTGTAGCTAACTGAATTAACCAAGCTTTGTGATGCTTGGTTTTATTCAAGTTAAAATTTTCAACCAACTTAGGATCAATATAACTACAAATAGTTCTATAATCAATTAAAATGGTAATGGGATGATTATTTAGCTTACCTTCCACTTCCATCATGTGTTCTTGATGCTTGACACGCCTATTGTCCAATGCTGCATATATCCTAGGCATACTTATACCCAAATCCTCCACTATATGAACTCATTTTATGTGGTGCGCAATCCCCACTTTTCCTTTTTTGTGATGGTAGTCCCTATACATGTTCTCTCCTTGTAACACCCTCCTCCCACATCTCCCCAAGCAACTGGCCAGCTAGGGTAAACATGCGACAAGAGGCCACTATGATATGATTCGACCTCCTAAATCACATTAAGGAAGTGGAACCGATGGAAACACACCATACATACATTCAACATCAGCATTAGGACCCCCAGGAACCAATCCAACCTTTCTTCCAACCAACCCCTCGGTCCCATTGAGCTTTTGGACCACTTGACCTTTGGACGTTCTCATGCTTAGGGGCATGATAGCATCTAGGGACCTTTGGACGCTCTCACAGGCACGCAAGCCAGTGTCTAGGGACTTTTTTGAACATTGTTGTGCTAATGTCCCCATGATTTGAGCCACTTTTTCAGGTCCAGAGCCCAGGTCACTTCCCATAATAAAATGACATCTTCATAATAGTAAGATAACAGGGAAATGACAGTGCAAAAGTAATTACTTGAATAAGACCTTGGATAGACCCTTACTAGCCATGCCTGGAATTTCGTTAAACATATCAAAAATATAAAATCTACAGGTGTAGATAATAGATCTGAGCATAGGGGTCTCATACTTAGCTGAGAATCACTAAGAAAAATTGATGCATCAACACATCAACTACCATTTCATCCATTAGGTCATAGATACATTTTTCACTCATTTATCAGTAGGAACATGATGAGAGCCATACATAACTATTGTCATAAAACTTATATATCTAACCAACATAATAGAAATAGAAATACCAATGAAATCACAACCATATAAACCACATATAAACCAATATAATACTCATAGAAATGCAAGGATAAATAACCTCATATTTATAGTGAAAAATCCAAACCTGGGATGGGACTTCCACGTTCCACCCAACCATAGAATGGCTGAGCCAAATCCCTCTTCATCAATTCACCCCCGTGCCATATTCCAAGCATGAATGTGGGATCTCATAAAACATATCAATCCAAAACCATCCAGGGTTTCCATAGGCCAACCACCTCAACCCATCAAACAGTGCTTCCACCTCACGGTCAGAAATCACTAAAATCATCATCATATCAATCTATATTCCAACCATCTAGGGCTCCAGAGTGTTTGTTCAGACCAAGGCTCCAAGACTAGTAACTCAATCCATAGCTGGCGCTAGGCTTCAGAACACTTGTCTAACCAAGGCTCCAGGACTAGTAACTCAACCCACCAAGGGCTCCAGAGCATTTAACCAACCAAGGCTATGGGACCAATAACTCAACCCAAGCTATTATAGGGCTCCAAAGTGTTTATCCAAGCAAGGATTCAGGAACTAGTAACTCAACCCAAGCTAAGGAAACATGAGAACCAACCAAAACAAAATAAGGAAATAAACCCACCATCTCCATGGTTATCTAGGAAATAGTAAGGCTAGGAAATCCACTGTCAATCTAGGCAATCTTCCATGATAATGATAGATCATGACTAATAATCCACATGCATATGCCATGCATGCCAAAACTAGTGAGGAAAGTATACATGCAATTCAACACCTGCATGCAAATCCTATTGTAGCTGCTGATCTCGATGTCCTCTTGCACTTTCCTTCTATTCCTTTGCCTTCTTGCTCCAAAAATCCAAGTATGCCACATGCTCTAAGAGTTCTCCAAGAAAAAATCTAAGTATCCAAGAGTATGAAAGAGAGAGATAATAATTAGATAGCTCCAACACTAAACTGACAAAAGGTTACCAACTGATCCTCAGAAGCCTTTTTATGAATGAGGCCTTTATTTTCTTCATTTCCCATTATTTTCATTCATTTTCCTCCTCACATGCAACCTGTGACCTTTCACCTCCCTTTTCTACTAATTTCCATTATTTGCATAAATAAATTTTCCAAAAATGCCATTTTGTCTTTCCAAATCCTTAGCCATTACCTTTGTCAATTACCTTAGCCATTAAAAAATCACACGTGATCCCCATTACTATATTTTTCCCAACATTCAACTTGGAATAAGTGTCCATCAACATGGTTATTATTTTTCTTTTATTAACTTTTATTACTTGGAATTTTGACCCAAGATGTTACAAAACCCTGCCCCTTAGGGGAACACCATCATTCGTGTAAAACAACACATATAACCACAAAACTGATGTAAGAAGAATATATAGCCGATGGAACTTTATAACTTAGATCGATGCAATATTTATAATGATAAACCTGTTGAGAAGAAAACCAACATGAAAACATAACAACATAACAACATAATGACATGACACCCATATTGCTTATTGGATATTTATAACATAGCTCATGGTGGTATTTACATCCATATACATATGTACATATAGCAACATCACCAAAACATATACCAAGACATATACCAAAAGACCATACCAAAACTTCTTTGCCTCAACTAGAAGACAAGGAAGGGTACATAGCCCGCATCTGATCCACCATCTCCCATGTAGCTTCAACAACCCAAAGTTCTTCCAATGCACTTTAACTTGCTCGATTACTCAGTTCTTGAGCATGAGCACCTTTTTCTACAATATACACTTAGGCTCTGGCTGGAATTATCCATCTGGTTCCACCTAAAATACAAACTAGTCAATCACATGATTAGCATCCTTAACATGCTTCTTAAGAAATGACACATGGAAAACATCATGGACTTTCACTGTTGAAGGAAGTGCAAGTTGATATGCTACTGGCCTAATCCTCTCAATGATATTGAAGGGTCCACAAAACCATGGTGCCAGCTTAGCACATGATCCAATCCGTAAGGAGCTCTTCTTCAGTTTGATACGCAAGTATACATATTCCGCAACATGTAACTCCTTGAACAACCTATTCTGATCTTCATACATCTTCTACCTATCTTGTGCTGCCTTTAGATTATTTTGATCACTTGCATTTCCAGTTCCATGTTTGCCAACATGTCTGGTCCAATCAACACCCTGTTAACTGTATCACTCCAATTGATAGGAGTATTGAAACTCCGCCCACACAATGCCTCAAACAGACTCATCTTGTAAGATTCCTGATACCCATTGTTGTAAACAAACTCTACCAGCAGAAGATACTCTTCCCACTTTCGTTGTTGATGCGTCAGATACATCCTCAACATGCCCTCAAATATCTTATTGACCCTCTCTGTTTGCCCATCTATTTGTGGTTGATAAGTTGTACTTAAGGCCAAATTTGTGCCCAAACCTACAATTAACTCCTTCCAAAACTTGGAAGTGAACTTTGCATTCCTATCTGACACAATCTTCTTTGGAACACCATGCAATCTGACCACATCTCTGATGAATACCTATGCTATATCACTAGCTGAGAATGCAGACTTCACCGGAATGAAATGTGCAATATTTGTCAACATGTCCACAATAACCATGATGGAATCATGTTGTCTCATTGTCCTTGGAAAACCTGTGATGAATTCCATGGAAATGACTTCCCATTTCCACTCTAGAATTGTGATCGGATGTAGTAGACCACTTGAATGTTTACACTCTTCCTTCACACACTGACAATCAAAACACCTAGCCACAAACTTTGCTACATCCCTCTTCAGGTTCGACCAATAATAAAATCTCTTCACTATTGTTAATGTCTTTTGATAACCTAGATGACCCAAATATGGTTTCACATGAAAATCCCTCAAGATCACCTTCTTGAGCTCACTATTGTTTGACACATATATCCTATCTCTGAATCTAACCAATCCATCTGTTGTAAGGAAATAGTCCACATCCTATGGACCTGCACCTGTACCTATAACTATACCATTACTTGTACATTTACCTGTACATGTACTATCACCTATACTTGTACATGTACTACCACTTGTACCTATACCAATACTCTACTGCAACTTGTACATAATCTCCATATATCTGAAATCTTGCTAACCTGTATGCAAGATCCTATCCTGTAAGTCTGTCCCATAGGAGCTTATAGTTTCTAAGTGATTTACCTATATCCACTTTCTAAGAGCATTTGCCACTCTATTATTTTTCCCTTTGATGTCCTTAATCTCGAAATTGAACTCACTAATTATAGTAAACGACTGAGCCTTCCTACCATTAATATTTGGTTGGTCAAATAGATACTGTAAACCACTGTGATCACTCATCAATGTAAACCTCCTTCCCAGAAGATAGTGTCTCCACATCTTCAATGCATATATAATCCCCGCCAACTCAAGATCATGCGTGTGATGGTTTTGTTCATGCTCATTCAGTTTCTGCAACTCATAGCATACCACCTATCCATCCTGCATGAGGACTCCACCAAGTCCTTTCTTGCAAGCATCTGTGCATACCACAAAATATTTGTCTGGATCTACAATATTTAACACTAGTGCATGTGTTAACAACTATTTTAGCTACTCAGAACTGGCCTCACACTCCTCTTTCCATTCAAACTTCTTACCTTTCCTCTACAATGACGTAATAGGATAAGAAATCTGTGAGAAGTTCCTGATGAACCTCCTATAATAGATTGCCAACCCCATGAAAGATTTCACCTGATCTACATTCCTCGGAGCTACCCACTCCATGATGGCCCTTATATTTTCTAGATCTACTACAATTCCCTCCTTGGAGACAACATTCCCCAAGTAATGTACCTTAGTATGAAAGAAACTACACTTGCTCAGCTTATCATACAACTGATGCTCTCTTGACAACCTCAATACTGCTGCTAAATGCTTGACATGTTCTTCCTCATTTTTAGAATATACAAATATGTCATCAATGGACACAATAACAAACTTATCCAAATATGGATGCAACACACTATTCATCAAGCACGTAAATGTAGTTGGAGCATTAGTCAAACCGAATGGAACTATAACAAACTCATAATGCCCATACCTAGTATGAAAATATATCTTGTAAATTTCCTCCTCTTTGATGCATACCTGATGATATATGGATCTCATATCAATCTTTGAGAACACTGCTGCTTCCTTCAACTAATTGAACATGTCATCAATGCTTGGCAATGGATACCTGTTCTTGATGGTCACTTTGTTCATCTTCCTATAGTCAATGCACAATTTGAGAGTACTATCTTTCTTCTTCACAAACAATGCACCCCAAGGTGATACACTTGTCCTAATGTATCCCTTGTCCAACTTATCCTTCAACTGTAGCTTCAATTCTACCAATTCAGACATGCTCATCCTGTAAGGTGCCTTTGATGTTAGAGTTGCCCCTAAAACCAACTCAATCGAAAAGTTTACCTCCCTATGAGGTGGAAACTCTATAATTTCCTCAGGAAATACATCCTTAAACTATTGTACAACTAGGTACCTTCTTAACACATTTGCATCCTCAACTTCCTTACCTTTGTCACTAGAAATGTGAACTACAAATAACATACACCCTTTCCTGTGACTATGCTTTTCTTGCACAGTTGTCACCATCCTAAATGATGTGGCTTGCTTATTTCCCTATAAGACTCTTGGTTCTCCATTGTTATCAACACACTCAATGACTTTGTCATAACAATCCACTTTGGTTCTATGAAGATAAAACCAATCCATTCCCAACAACATACTATAAGATCCCAATGGAATTACATTCAAATGTGTTGTGGTAGGAATATCATTCAAATCAAATGCACAAGCTCTTACCCAATGGTTAACTCACTTCTTGGTACCTGTAGCTAACTGCACTAACTAATATTCTGCATGCAATTCCTTACTCAAACCACACTTATCCACCAAGTTAGGACTAACATAGATATAATTAGATCCAAGGTCAATGAAAATAGAAATAACTTGATCACAAAGATTACCATCCATTTCAATGATGGATTCTTGATGGTATTCCTATTTGTTATCTAATGCTGCATAGATACGAGGAATTATTTGACCAACATCCCCAATAGTCTGTGTGTCATGTGCACTATATATCTAAGGCCTACCACCATGATTCTATGGACAATCTCTCTTGCAATGATATTTTCCATAAGGCCAACACTCTATAGCCTTCCAAGCCTCACCCTTATTATGCTCCTCAGATCAATGTCCCTATCATCTATATGATGCATTGAACTTCTTAGATGGCGCAACATTCTATTTATTATCTATACCCTGTGGAGTACCAAGGAAGGTATGTTTCGATGGTCATTTTGGTATATTTTCATCAGAACTCAAAAGCCTTTTGCATGAGAAATCTAGATAATGATAAGAATTTATAATGAAACACGAGAGATTAATGAAAAGCACTAATAGTCGTCATTTCTATGTGCAGGAGGGAGGAAATACGGGAGGTGGCCATTCCAAAAGCAAAGACAAAGCTATGCTAACTGCTGTCCCTTTGACGGAAGACCGGAAACGAACTAGATCACAATGAATCAACCCAAGAAAGGACGCGGAGATACCAGCACGAAACAGAAAAAGAAAGAAGTAACGCAGTATTAATGATTCTGCGAATCCCTCAGGATCTGAGATCCTGAGGGATCGCTATTTTGCCTATTTTCTGTACCTCGATATCTCCGCCATCTTCCCTATAAAAGGGCTAGCACTGTTGGCTTTAGGGAGGATCTTTTGGGAGTGTAATTTCTTTTAAGGAAGATCAGGACTATGATCTTTATGTTCGGTTGAAGACTTGAGTTCCTGTAATTTTATTGCATGTTTTAATACAGACTTGTTCACTCTTTTATCTTTGAGCCTGGATCTATCTTAAGCGGTGTACCCCTGGAGGCTAAGGGCCTGGCCCTGGAGGACACTTGCTCTTGCATTATTACGCGTGGTTTCCGTGTGGTTTGTTTATAGACGTACTCTGGTAATCTGCTGTGTTTTGAGAATATTCTATTACATGCTCTGTTGTGATCAAGTCATTTCGTGTTCTTAAACTTTATATCGATGCTATGTTATTTTACCAATTCTTTAAGCATTGATTAATCTCTACAGGACACTGTTACTCTATTACCGAATTCTTCACGATTGTGTTTTGCATTATAACAAGTCATCTGGAAAGATCTGTTGTACATGGGTATCGAATGTGACTATTCTTTATTATGAGATACAGTCGTATGTGTTTCAACAGAAGCAGATTAAGTATGGTGTGTTTCTAAGGTTCTATAGTATTGTTCCATCATATAAGATTGAGGGATTGGTGTTTTGATTGGCATGGTTAAATAGAGTTGCAGCTTAAAGAACTCAGTTATTACTTATTTCGATTACTATTCTATTCTTGAACTGCTGTTCCATTTACCTGCTGTTCCATTTATTTGCTGTTCCATTTATTTGCTGTTCCATTTCAATTTGCTGTTCCATTTCCAGATTGCTAATTTGTTGTTTCTTGAGGACGGACTTAGGCTGTAGAGGACCCCAGCATCTGCTACTTGGTCCCCAGACCTCTGATCTGCTCCCGTCAGCTATGAAAGGGATGTGTTATTGCTACCAAGCCCTTGGATGATGTGCTGTTCCATTTCATTATCACTTCTTTTATCTTCTGTTTCATTTCTAATCATTAAGAACGATCCTAGGATGTAGCGAGCCTAGCATCTGCTATTTGGCTCCCAGACCTCTGATCTATTCTCATCAGTTATGAAAAGGATGGGTTATTGCTACCGAACTTTTGGCTGATGCAGTACTTGGTGTGATTTAGTCCTTTGAAGTAGTTAAGTTGTAGACTTGCATTAGTTTACTTTCGTAGTTGTAAATAGCTGTACTACAAGCATTACTCTGGCAAATGCTAGCCTCAGACTGAGACACCCTTTGAAATAACCAGACAATCCCGGATTGACATATTAATGTGAGGTAACTAGAGGTGAAAGAGACTCTTTTTATAGCTCTACATTTTTGCGCCGTTGCCGGGGAAGGAGTGTAGCCATTTGTCTTTTTCAGAGTAGTGTACGAACCTGCTAGGGAAGAATTGGGTTTTGAAAACGGAAGGTAAGAACCTACGTACGGAGCATGTAAAAGCCCTGCTTCTTTGCCCGCTTTCCTACAGATTTGCTGTTATCTGCTTAAAATTTAGTAGTTAAATTGAGTGCATGACTAAGCAGAAAAAGCTAGAGAAAAATCCCAAACCGTTAGCGAAACCAGAAAAAGCTAAGGGACCGGTGACCCTTGGTCGATCGACATATATAGACGAAATCTATAAGAAAGCCGAATCTCAGCCTTCAGTAGCACCCAGGAAAGTTACTTCCAAACAACCTACTAGTTCTCTTCAGGCCTCAGGCTCACCATCTGAAGCCTTTGCTGAGGTGCATAGTCAGACTGACGAACAGGACTTTCAAGAAATTGAAAATTCTATTCCAGAACGACTGCAGGAAGGGAATCTAAGCAATCTTTGTGAAGGGGAAGGAGAAACAGGGGACATTGGGGAGCCAAGATCTCCTCCTAGGATAATTCAGCCATTAAATAGCCCAGACAAAGGGAGCGCGGTAAAAATTATTATTGAAAACACCCTATTTCCTCAGACAAAAACTCCAGATAGAGGAAGTGCTACTAAAACTGTTCCTGTTTCTCCTCAACCTAGGAATACCCTCTTAGATCTTCCGGAAGGTTATTGGCATATATTTGACCCAATGGCTCAAAATCCGCCAAACACCCAAACCTCTACATTACAATACCCCATAGTGGATTCCACAGCAAATGCTCCTATGAAAGCAATCCCCCTTTAACACATTCCTACATTTCACGGACTTACATCAGAGGACCCCGATGCATTTTTATTTGAATTTGATGTGCTATGCAGGGGATATGATTACACCACTGACCCCCAGAAATTAAAATTGTTCCCCTCCACTTTGAAAGGGGCAGCTTTAAGATGGTTTATGGGTTTAGGCGGTGGAGTTATAAATAACTGGGAACAAATGAAAGAATCTTTCCTAAAGAAATATCAAGATTACTGTAGGTCTAGAGAACTGAAAGATGAAATATTTCAGATGATAGCTAGACCAAATGAAACATTAGAAGAATACGTGGAATGTTTTCAGTATAATCTGCAAAGATCCCCTTATGCATCGTTGCCCTTGCCTGATAACGTGTTGAAAACAACATTAATAAGGGGCATGAAAGAACAATGGATTGAAACATTAAACATTATGGGGAAAGGGGATATATATCAGGAAAGTTTTGCTGACATAATTGATTTATGTATCAGGAGTTCGAGAGGCACTACACGAATCAAACCAGTAGAACATGATCGATTTGCACGGGAAAATAAAATTTCATCAGAAGGAGTAACACGTGTGGAAATTGGGAATTTACTTGAAAATTTTAAAACTGATATACTAGGAACACTGACTACACAATTGGACGTTTTGCAGGCTAAGCAGAAACAAATGGAGGCAGAACAGAATTTAGCAATTTTCTGCCCCAGATGCAGGAAGAAGCATAGCCATAAGGAATGCCCACTAAATATAGTTCAGACATGCGCCATTTGCACAAGGGATCACTCTACAGAAAATTGTCCCTCATTACCTGGACTGAAAGCGGTATATAAGGAAGCGGAATAAGAACCAGAAGCAGTGTATCTACTTAACCAGCGTCGTCAATGGCAGCCGCGACAAACTGGTATGTTTTCAGACCCAGCTCCTTCTTTTCAGTATCCGCAATACAATACTCAACAGTATAATACATGGCAAAGTTAGTTTCAACCCCCATTTCCAAATTGGTCATCACAATCATACCCTTCTACAAACCCGTGGCTAAATCAGACAAGCCAATCTGGCTGGTCGAATCCTCCTTATCCCCCACCATACTGGCAAAACAACCCTTATCCACCGCAATGGACTCCCCCCACTTCACAAAGTTCAAGCTGGCAGAATAACTGGCAGAGACCAACACAGCAGCCAGTAGGAAACATTCATTTCCCTCAACCTACACTACCAGCTTTACAGCAAAACCCCTAATCTAATCTCAGACCCCAACTCCCAGCCCAGCCCAATCCCAATCCAAATAACAGACCGGTCCAAGCACTCCAAATTCTAGAAACATCAGAAGAAGGACCCGATCTGAGGGAGTGCAATGATCTGCAGTTAAGATTTGGGCGTATCATTCAAACGGAGGGAAACAAAACAGTTCACATTGAAGATCAGTTACCTAGAGAACAGCTGTCACAAGAAGAGGATGAAAACAAGCAACAAACTCAGAATCAAGTAACTACATCCTCTCCCCCGTTCCCAGAACGTTTAATCATACCTCGACCTATACAGCAACCTAATTTTGACATTCTTGGAGAATTACAAAATTTGTACATAAAAATCCCGTTCCTTCAGGCCATTCAGGACATCCCAATATACGCTAAAACTATTAAGGAACTGTGCATAAAAAGACCAAGAAGGAATGTAATAGATAATCCAAGAGTTCAAGTAGTCGGCACTTTATCTGACCTATTATCAGGAAAGGAAACACCTATTAAGTATGAAGACCCAGGAAACCCAATAGTAACTGTTCAAATTTATGGCCAAACCTTAACCAATGCCTTAGTTGATCTTGGAGCTGCAATCAATATATTGACCACCTCCACTTGCCAAAAGTTAGGAATTACATCTGCAGAACCTACTTCAACTTTGCTGGAATTGGCTGATCGATCTGTGGTCAGGCCAGAAGGCATATTGCATGATGTTATGGTCTCAGTTGATTCCTGGGAATACCCAACTAATTTTCTGATAATAAATCCTAAAACCCGACTAGATGGACATCCATTGATCTTAGGAAGGCCTTGGCTCGCTACCGCTGATGCCTACATCGGCTATCGACAAGGAAACATGATCATAACTAAGGGGGCAGATATTAAGAACTTAGTACTATATCCCCCAGCGCAGCCAAGCATCACAATAGTCAAAACTAATAGGCACCCTGTTTCATATCTTACTGACAACATTAGATCTCCATTAACTATACAAGAAACGCTAGAGTTCAAAAATCAAACAGAAGATGATGCCATCAGTAATTTTATTAGTCAAACTGAACTCACATCTCGTACCCAGTGTCATATGATAAAAGCAGCATTTGATAACGAAGTAGAGGAGGAACCTCTGAAAGATGTGCAGGACCATACAATCCCTGTCACGTTAGTTGCACATAGTAAAATAGTGGAAATCGAACCTGGGAAGACCTTAAACATTAACGCCAACCTTACACCAGAACAAGAAACAAAACTCATCCATGTTTTAACAAAATATAAAAATGCATTTGCATGGGATTACCCCAATATGAAAGGAATTTCTCCTCAATTGTGTACACACCACATCTACATAGAGAATGATGCAAAACCTGTTAGACAACCTCAGAGAAGATTAAATTCTCATCTAAAAGAAGTAGTAAAAGCTGAGCTCCAAAAACTTTTAGATGTTAACTTTATCTACCCTATCTCTGATAGTAAGTGGGTCTCCCCGCTTGTGGTGGTACCGAAAAAGAATGGGAAGTGGAGAATCTGCGTGGACTATAGAGAACTAAATAAGGCAACGCAGAAAGATCACTTTCCTCTCCCATTCATCGATCAAGTATTGGACACTTTGGCAGGCAAGAAATTCTTTTCTTTTCTTGATGGCTTCAGTGGGTATAACCAAATACAGATTGCCCCTGAAGATCAGGATAAAACTACTTTTACTTGTCCTTGGGGAACATTTGCCTACCGAGTTTTACCTTTTGGTTTATGTAATGCCCCTGCCACATTCCAAAGGGTTATTCTTAGCATATTTGCAGATCTAATAAATGAAGGATTGGAAGTATATATGGATGATTTCACTCCATACGGAGAAGAGTTTGATCCAGCATTGGAAACACTAGAAAAAGTCCTACAACGCTGTATAGCTACCAGGCTTTGTCTAAGCCATGAAAAGTGCTACATGATGATGACAGAAGGACTTATTCTAGGGCACTATATTTCAGCAGCCGGCATACAGGTAGACCCAGCCAAAATCCAAATACTTTTGCTTATTCCTACTCCTACTACTCAAACAGAGGTACGTAGCTTTCTTGGATTCTCTGGTTATTACAGAAGATTTATAGAACATTATTCACGTATTGCTGCACCATTGTATGCACTAACTGGTAATATTGATTTCCTTTGGACAAAGAAATGTGAACGTACTTTCAATGACCTAAAAAAGCTTCTATCTACAGCCCCAGTCCTTCGCGGAACAAACTGGGATTTGCCATTTCAGATATCATCCGATGCCTCAGATACAGCCATTGGAGCGATCCTTGGTCAGGAGGAGGATAGAAAACCATACGCCATTTATTACATTAGCAAAAATCTATCCCCTGCTGAATTAAATTATACTGTAACTGAAAAGGAATTTCTAGCTGTTATACATGCTATCAATAAATTCAGACATTACATCACTGGATATCTCGTTATCTTGTACACAGATCATTCTGCTATAAAGTATCTAGCAAATAAACCTGTCACAAATGGTAGAATAACCAGATGGCTGATTTTATTGCAGGAGTTTGACATTACAATCAAGGATCGACCTGGAAAAGAGAACCCGGTAGCTGATTTCCTCTCAAGAGTGCCAAAACCAGTCGATGCAGCAGCAGTTGAAGATCAGTTTCCAGATGAGCATCTCTTTGCTGTTGCTGTTCAAACACCCTGGTATGCTGATGTTGCCAATTACCTAGCAGTAGGTAAGTTACCAAAACATCTAACCCCTAATGAGCGAAAATAAATTGTCCAGCGAAGTACCAGATTTTCCTGGATTGGGGGCTATTTGTTTCACACAGGGGCAGACATGAAAATCAGGAGGTGCATTCGACAAGATGAAATATTTGATATATTGAAAGCATGCCATGACCAACCATGTGGTGGAAATTTTGCTGATCGCAGGACTGCACATAAAGTATTACACACAGGGTATTATTGGCCCATAATTTTTAAAGATGCAAAGAAATTTGTCCAAGCATGTGATAGTTGCCAGAGGGTGGGATGCCCTAGTCACTCAGATGAAATGCCCTTGAAACCACAACTAGTTATCGAACCATTTGAGCGATGGGCCCTTGATTTCGTGGGGCCAATCAACCCACCATCAAACCAGAAAACATACATTCTAGTGGCAACAGAATATGTCACTAAATGGGTTGAAGCGGAAGCCTTGCCCAGGGCTACAGAAGAATCTGTTATACAGTTCCTGCTTCATCTATTTGTGCGCTATGGCCTCCCTAGAGAAATAATCACAGATGGAGGGCCACAATTTGCTGGAAACATAATAGCGACAACACTCAACAATTATCATGTTCAACATAAAATGACCACCCCATATCACCCACAGGCAAATGGGCAAGTAGAAAGCAGCAACAAGATAATAGAAACAATTCTAACCAAAACAGTTGCATCACATAGACGCGATTGGGCTGCCAGACTACCAGAAGCACTGTGAGCTTATAGAACAACATGGAGAAGCACCACTGGCCACTCACCTTACCAGCTTATGTTTGGAAAACAACCTATCTTTCCTATAGAATTTGAAATCCAGACATTACGAACAGCACACGAAGTAGGGTTAGACTTAACCGAGGCACAAGCTAATCGATTGCAACAGATTAATGAGCTGGACAAAATTAGACTCTCTGCACTTCAACATACTGCCCTGATACAGTAGCAAAGAGCTAAGTGGCATGATGCTCTCATCAAAAACAGAGTCTTCCATGAAGGAGACTGGGCTCTTTTATATGACTCTAGATTTCAGGACTTCCCCGGGAAACTCCAGACTCGTTGGTTGGGACCATATGAAATTCAGAAAGTACATGACAATGGTACCCTCACACTAATTACTATTGATGGTTCTGGGTATACCTTTAAGGCAAACGGCCATCGAGTCCGTCTCTATCGCAAACCACTTACTCGGGAGTCCTTTTGCCAGCAATTACGCCAAGATTCAGATATGGAGATCTTAAGGGAGGAAGACAAGTCTCCTCCACCTGTAACTCGCTAAGAAGTTTATTTTTCTTTACAATTTGTATATAATTCTTTGAATTATTTTTGTACATATTTTTTTACAGCATGTTGTGATTTTTGCTGTTCCTTTTTCAAAAGGAACAACACTTGTGATTTTTGCTGTTCCTTTTCCAAAAGGAACAGCACTTGCGATTTTTGCTGTTCCTTTTTCAAAAGGAACAACACTTGTGATTTTTGCTGTTCCTTTTCCAAAAGGAACAACACTTGCGATTTTTGCTGTTCCTTTTCCAAAAGGAACAGCACTTGCGATTTTTGCTGTTCCTTTTCCAAAAGGAACAGCACTTGCGATTTTTGCTGTTCCTTTTCCAAAAGGAACAACACTTGCGATTTTTGCTGTTCCTTTTCCAAAAGGAACAACACTTGCGATTTTTGCTGTTCCTTTTTCAAAAGGAACAACACTTGTGATTTTTGCTGTTCCTTTTTCAAAAGGAACAACACTTGTGATTTTTGCTGTTCTTTTTTCAAAAAGGAACAACACTTGTGATTTTTGCTGTTCCTTTTTCAAAAGGGACAACATTTCTGATTTTTGCTGTTCCTTTTCTAAAAATGAACAGCACTTGAGTGTTTTTGCTGTTCCTTTCTAAAAAAGAACAGCATTTGTGTGTTTTTGCTGTCTCTGAAAGAAACAACACGGTTTGATTTCTGCCGGTCTTTTTCCAAAGGAACGACATTTGTTTGATTGAACTGCACCATTGATTTCCACTGCTCCTTTCTCTAAACGAACAACCGTTGTTGTATCTTTCTTGAAACTGCACTACAGCTTGTTCCTTCTCAAGGATGCAGAGTGCTAATGGTCTTTAGAATACAACTATTTACTTATGTGATGGAAACAAAAGCACAGTATACGGAAATCGGTAAATCATAAATCGCTATCCTTATAAGCAACTGCCCTGAATTGATGAAAGAATGTAGGGAAAAGATATGCTTACTTATCACCTTTTGTTGCCATTGTTCTACTAACTCTGTTCTGATTGGTAATCTCTATCATGCTGATTTTTTTTATCTATTTTAATTATCATTCGCCAATAAGATCAAAGAGTTTATATCTTCTTATTGGGATTTTAAGACTTCTTCCACCATTCCTACTCTTAAGGAGTGTGGAACCACCCTTTGTGTATAAACAGGAAAGGTTCTCTATTAAAACCAAAAAAAAAGAAAATAAAAGAAGAAAGCAAAGCATTTTTGTCAAATTGCAGGATAGGGAGTCTCATTACGAGCTGGCCTACCATGATCATCAGGATGGAAGCGAAGTGGCATTCCCATTAGGGCCACCACACCCAGGAAATGGTCCAAAAGGTATATCAAAATAAATAAATAACCCTTGGAACAGGAGGTCTCACCACGAGCCGGCCTGCCCACTATTCGCTCCTTCCTCGTGAATGGCACTATGACTAACTGGTTACCAAGCCTGCATAGTGGCCTACAGTTTTGACATCACATAACACTTCCTCGCATACACAAAGGACTATGGTTCCCGAGGTGAAATAAACAACTCTGCCAAGGTTATGGACACCTGTTAGCAACAGAGCTCTGTTAATGGTATTGAAGTCGTAACCTTTATACCAATGGGTAAGCAAAATTATAACCTTTGTATCTTATAACGTGATAATTGAATTACCCAGCCATATGTCGCATAACTATTTATTACCGCCAATCATTACAGAGCTAGTGACAGTGACCGCATGGGGCTCGCTAATTATGGCAAATGTCTATTCCCGAACTTCCATCAACTCACTGCAGTCGCTTACGTATTAAAAGAGATTTAACTTTTCACCTCGATTCCAGTAATATGTTGTTTTTGCGGACATGGCATATTTTCATAAGCTGCTCCATAAAGGCCTCGCGGATGAAGCAGACGCTACTCCTTATTTGACGGCTGGGACAGCCTATCATATTGCGGGGGCGGGGGGGGGGGGGGGGTGGGGGAGTAACCTCATTATTCCCCAGAATACGTGTCAGCCCGTTATTCGAGAAGATCTTGTACTTGAGCACAGCACGGCTCAACGGTATGATCATTTGCCATTTTTGTTTCTTCTGCATGAATCGCTGTTCGAAGTTATTTCCATTGCATACGCTGTTGTATTTAAACTTGAACGAGAAACTCGCCACCAGCTTCTCTGCATCTTAACGAACAGCTGCTGTTCCTTTGAGAATTTGCAAGTGAAGCCATGGGTGGAAGGTCAGTCCGCAAAGAACCTCAGACATTGACTGCTTCAGCTGCAGCCCGAAGAATTCTGAAGAAAGCAGGATGGTTGACCTACCTCAACCGCCTGAAGGAATCTAATGAAACTGTGGCGAAGGAATTCTTACAAAACCTGCGGGAAGAACATTCCACAATCAGAGGAAAACGA
This sequence comes from Pinus tabuliformis, assembly GCA_031772625.1. Classification (NCBI taxonomy): domain Eukaryota; kingdom Viridiplantae; phylum Streptophyta; class Pinopsida; order Pinales; family Pinaceae; genus Pinus; species Pinus tabuliformis. The sequence goes on from CM062808.1 coordinate 576,347,576, forward strand.
ATAGAGGTCACGGATGATATAATAGCAAAAGTCACAGGACTACCGGCCACAAGGCCTGTGTGGACAACAAAGAAGGAAAGGCTGCAGAAGATTGTGGAAATCTTTCAGGACGAGGGCCAGAGCTTAACAGTTCGAGGAAAAGGGGTGCTGCCAGCAACGCTAGGAGAGCCATGGGCGGAATTGGCGAAAATTGTCCAGAGCTACATTACTTGCGAGGGCAGAAAAGACGTGGTAAGACCACGACATCTAAAATCCTAGCTGTCTTAAAACAAAAATGTTCTGTGAATTTACCTGCATTGCTTAATTCGCTATTGCATGATGTGGCACGAAGCATGAAAAAGGCACAGCACAAAGAATCTGTGGTTAGCCACCACAGATTAATTCATTTGATAGTAAACCATAGTCTTACCCAGCAGCAGAGCAGTTGGAAAGAAATAATTGATATTATTAATAAAAGGACGCCTACGTCTGGACGCCCAAAAAAACGAAAACAAATTGATAGCACACCCCAACGCCCAGAGAAGCGAAAGAAGGACGCTTGCACAGAAGTGCAAGCTGAAAGACAAGCCGAGAAACAAGCAGAAAAGCAACTTGAGAAACAACCCGACTCTGGTACATCTGAGCAACCAGCAAAGTGTAGAAAGTCGGCACGGCTTGCAGGGTTACAAGCAGAGCTGAAGAAACCCCGGGCTCACACGAGCCAAGCAATAGAAATTATAGAGGAGCAATCGACAGAGACAGATACAAAAGAAGAAAGTAAGGAGGACGCAGAACAATCCACAGGGACAGAGGCGGAAGAAGAAAATAGCAGAGAAACAGAGCAGTCCGCCGAGGCAGAAACAGAAGAGGAAGACGAAGAACAGTCAGCGGAAACAGAAACAGAAGAGGAAGACGAAGGACAGTCAGCGGAAACAGAAACAGGAGGAGAAGAAGAACAGGATGAAGAAGGAGAAGGAGACGAGAAAGAAGAAGTTGAGCGGCCCGAGCAGGAGGAAGAAATGGAACAGCAGGGAAGAAGCCCAGTACAAAACCCGATGGGGGAAGATGAATTGGCCAATATTCTGGCCAATATGGGTGAGTATGGCCAGCCCCTGAGTCCATCCAACCTCCAGGCTGAAGAAGAAACCCAGGAAAAAGATGCACCCAAGGAAGTGCATACGGAAGAAGCAGAAGTAGAAATTTCACCCGTCCATGATGAGAAGGAAATGGAAAATATCAGGCAGGAACGGCCCGTTCCTAGTCAGAAGGCACCAAAGGAGAATTCGGAGGAAATAAGGGCAGAGGAAGAATTGGCCCAAGAAACAACAGAGCCAAGAGAGGTTCTTACCCCGGATCAGCCACCTCAAGAAGAAAATCCGGAAATTAGTCACACTCCAACCCATGGCAAACAGTCAGCTATTCTTTCTGAGAAGTTGATGAAAATAAGGGAATTGCAAAAGGAAAAAGGGACACTGTTAAACGTGATAGTCAGGCTTCGCCAGCAGATTAGGCTTCTAAAAGCAAGACAAAGGGGGGTAGGGACCTCAACAAGAAAAAATTCGGCCATGCCAATAAGACCCCGTAAGAATAAAAGGCGAAGAACCGGGAGCCGTTCCACTACTCAAAATCCTGACAGAAGCCAAACTGCTGTCCCTAATGAAGCAGAAAGACAAACTGCTGTTCCAATTAAAACAGAAGGACAGACTGCTGTTCCATTTGAAAAGGAACAGCAGTGGGCTGGAGTTCGTGTTAAAATTGAAAAAGATGATAAGGAGGTTCAGACGGAGGCATCACCTTCGGGAGTAATAAGGGTTATGAATTCAAAGAAGCATAATAAGAAACTCCAAGTAAAGCTCCCAGCCTCCACAGATGCATGGAAAAAGGACCCAAAAACAAGAACCCTCCACCATCAATTGAAGCAGGCTCAGCAAGAAGCAGAAAAGCTCAGGGAACAAACGGTCCCCCGTGAAAAATATGAGGAATTACAGCAGCAGTTAAGGAACGTCAACCTGTCAGAAAGCCAAGCCTTCGAGGGATGGCAAAAGGAGCAAGAGAAAGTTGCCAAGGTAACCCGTAGATTAGATGTAGTTATTAAACAAATGGATACCTTGTGTGCTCTGTACAATGATGCCCTAGCATGTATAGCTCCTGCCAAAAATTATGCCCTGTTTCTAATGGAAAGATACTTACAATTGAAAATTAAAGCCGTTAGGGTAGGTGCTCCCATAGAAATTAACACTATAGACGATTTTATAAACTTCTGTAAGCATTATGGGGTAAAAGTACAAAGGTTATTGTGTGAATTTTTCCTGCATAACCTTGTACTAGAGCAAGAGACCGAGCTGAACCCTGGCCCTTTTGTCGGAGATATTCAATTACAAGCATTCATTTCATTTGCAGTTAATCAGATTAAATGGCTCAAAGCCTATAATGCATTTCAGGGACAAGAAAATGGATTAGACCTATGGGTAAGAGCTGAGCCTAGAGACCCGGAATAGTTATGGAAAAGTCATAGAAATCTCATGAGGGCTCCAGGCGTGATTGAAGCATTAGGACCCATGCATGAAGCAATCATTCGGCAAGGGCTTGAATTCTTTTCTTCTATTAAAGACCCTGCCATTGAAGCAGCTAAATTTCGATATCGGGTATCTAATCCAAATATTCAGCTCCGAGAGCCGTTTAAGTATGAAAATTTTAAACTTACTGCTAACCGATTCCCCCTCTATGGTGAAATTGTTTTGAGGGCAGGGCCATCCTGGTTAGGATATAGGTTCCGGAGTCCAATCATTTGGCATCCTGCACTCGGATACCAATCCCTATATGAAATGCCTGAGGGCCAGACAAGCCATTTCTTTGATCATCTAGTTTCGCATCATGGGTGTAGGCCCCCACACGAAATTCCATCTCCAGCCTACTCCCTCACTGCTCTGCATGTCAACTACAATGTTTTCATGAGGCCATGAAAAAGGGTAAGCTGGGGGGTGTGTGGAGTACCAAGGAAGGTATGTTTCGATGGTAATTTTGGTATCTTTTCATTAGAACTCAAAAGCCTTTTGCATGAGAAATCTAGATAATGATAAGAATTTATAATGAAACACGAGAGATTAATGAAAAGCACTGATAGTCGTCATTTCTATGTGCAGGAGGGAGGAAATATGGGAGGTGGCCATTCCAAAAGCAAAGACAAAGCTGCGCTAACTGCTGTCCCTTTGACGGAAGACCGAAAATGAACTAGATCACAACGAATCAACCCAAGAAAGGACGTGGAGATACCGGCACGAAACAGAAAAAGAAAGAAGTAACGCAGTATTAATGATTCTGCGAATCCCTCAGGATCTGAGATCCTGAGGGATCGCTATTTTGCCTATTTTCTGTACCTCGATATCTCCGCCATCTTCCCTATAAAAGGGGTAGCACTGTTGGCTTCAGGGAGGATCTTTTGGGAGTGTAATTTCTTTTAAGGAAGATCAGGACTATGATCTTTATGTTCGGTTGAAGACTTGAGTTCCTGTAATTTTATTGCATGCTTTAATACAGACTTGTTCACTCTTTTATCTTTTAGCCTGGATCTATCTTAAGCGGTGTACCCCTGGAGGCTAAGGGCCCGGCCCTGGAGGACAATTGCTCTTGTATTATTACGCGTGGTTTCCGTGTGGTTTGTTCATAGACGTACTCTGGTAATCTGCTGTGTTTTGAGAATATTCTATTACATGCTTTGTTGTGATCAAGTCATTTCGTGTTCTTAAACTTTATATCGATGCTATGTTATTTTACCAATTCTTTAAGCATTGATTAATCTCTACAGGACACTGTTACTCTATTACCGAATTCTTCACGATTGTGTTTTGCATTATAACAAGTCATCTGGAAAGATCTGTTGTACATGGGTATCGAATGTGACTATTCTTTATTATGAGATACAGCCGTATGTGTTTCAACAGAAGCAGATTAAGTATGGTGTGTTTCTAAGGTTCTATAGTATTGTTCCATCATATAAGATTGAGGGATTGGTGTTTTGATTGGCATGGTTAAATAGAGTTGCAGCTTAAAGAACTCAGTTATTACTTATTTCGATTACTATTCTATTCTTGAACTGCTGTTCCATTTACCTGCTGTTCCATTTATTTGCTGTTCCATTTATTTGCTGTTCCATTTCAATTTGCTGTTCCATTTCCAGATTGCTAATTTGCTGTTTCTTGAGGACGGACTTAGGCTGTAGAGGACCCCAGCATCTGCTACTTGGTCCCCAGACCTCTGATCTGCTCCCGTCAGCTATGAAAGGGATGTGTTATTGCTACCAAGCCCTTGGCTGATGTGCTGTTCCATTTCATTATCACTTCTTTTATCTGCTGTTTCATTTCTAATCATTAAGAACGATCCTAGGCTGTAGCGAGCCCAGCATCTGCTATTTGGCTCCCAGACCTCTGATCTATTCTCATCAGTTATGAAAAGGATGGGTTATTGCTACTGAACCTTTGGCTGATGCAATACTTGGTGTGATTTAGTCCTTTGAAGTAGTTAAGTTGTAGACTTGCATTAGTTTACTTTCGTAGTTGTAAATAGCTGTACTACAAGCATTACTCTGGCAAATGCTAGCCTCAGACTGAGACACCCTTTGAAATAACCAGACGATCCCGGATTGACATATTAATGTGAGGTAACTAGAGGTGAAAGAGACCCTTTTTATAGCTCTACATACCCCAAGGTATTGCTCGCTTCTTATCCCATTTTCCTTTGTTCCTTGCATTGCCTTTCTAATCTGGCTTAGTCTCAGATATGCGCTTCAATTTTTCATAGAAATGCCTTAACTTTCGAATGGACTCCTCCAATGATTTAGGCTCATTGAACTCAATATTATCTTTGAATGCAACTGGTAATCCACTAATGAATCTCTGATTCTTGGTCTTCTCCTAAATGAGATAAGGCACATACCTCAGTAGCTCTAAGAACCTGCTAGTGTACTCCTCATTTGTCATGGATTCCATATTTAGCTCATAGAATTATTTTTCCCTATCATTAAAGTATCTCTACGACATATACTTCTTCTTGAATAGCCGCTCAAACTCACTCCAAGTACAGGCCTTCCTTATGAATGCATCTAAAATTCTTCACGTCTTCCCACCAAATACCTGCTTTACCTTTGAGACTAAATATAGCTACTAAATCTTTCACGTTCTCTTAATAGTCATGTAACCTGAAGAAATTCCTCATGCCAAGCAACCATGCCTATGCATCCTATGGTTTCATCATCTCTCCATCAAATTAGGTGGTTTTTCTTTCTTAAACTCATTTGGCAATTATCCCCTATCACTCCTTTTGTAAGGATGATAACGATGATGATCATAGTGCTTATCTGAATCAAAACTAGAATAATACCTATGTTTACCCCTTCTCCTCTCTAGAGTGTCAAAAAATATTCCATCACTAACAATGTCATCTATATCTAACCTGTGACCACCATGTGACCTACTACCATATGCCCCATTAGTTCTGTCCTCCTGCCCATAGCTGATTCGACGTGGTCCCTGTCACTGTAAATTTGATAAACTCTGAAGTATCACTACAATTACCTCTGCTTATTTCTCATGTGCCTGCATGATTATGTCATTATCTTCCTTAGAACTACTTATTTATTCCTTTAAGCTTCTCAGTTTATTTTCCAAATCGGAAGAGTTCCCAACACCATATTGTTCATTTGATTCATAGGGAGAGTCTTTGTAGTCTACCATCTTGCTAGCCATTTGATATTTCTTCCTGTAAGGTATATTATGCTAGCTAAACAAAATCACGATAAACCAACGTACCTTAGTATAGCTCGGGGAGGATCCCTTGTCTGCAAGATCAAAAAATCAGTGTGATACCTGTATAACATAATCATGAAAACATATGGAAACATAACAAATAAGCATATAACCATGCAACCATGATTCTAGCTAGGGTCCAGTCATCAATGCATGACCTTATTAACAACTCATACCACGACCTCATGCATGGAAAAAACCACCACATCACTGTACACTTGACCACATGAAAACATTAACATGCATAAGCAATGCGTAACCAACCATACACATGCATAAACACATGTAATCAAGCATAAACAAACAATAATTGTAACCAAACCTACAAGAATGATACATGCAACCAAGCATACAAGAATGCAACCAAACATATAAGAATGTAACCAATCATACAATAATGATACATGTAAGTGACATATAACAACATGTAACCAATAATACACTCACGAAGATGCAATAAAAAATTATAAAATCAACTTCTACATGGTGACATTACTACAACCATGATCAATATTATGCAAATGCAACAAGCACAAGGAATGCAAGTGTAAGGGACACACATGCAAATGACATGCTTGCATGACCAACACATAGCCCATCTAGTCTGAGGGGTGAACCATGCTCTGATACCACTCTGTAACACCCTCCTCCCACACCTATCTAAGAAACTGGCCAATCAGGGTAAACATGTGATGAGAGGCCACTATGATATGATTCGATGTCTTAAGTCACGTTAAGGAAGTGGAACCAATAGAAACACACCATACATACATTCAACATCAGCATTATGACCCTTTTGAATTAATTTGAACTTTTTTCCAACCAACCCCTGGGTCCCACTGATCTTTTGGATCACTTGACCTCTGGATGCTCTCATGGTATGGGCATGCCAATGTCCAGGGACCTGTTGATGCTCTCACAGGCCTGCAAGCCAGTGTCCAAGGAATTTTTTGCATAGTGCTATGACAACGTGCTTGGGATTTGAGCCACTTTTTCAGGCCTAGAGCCAAGGTCACTACCCAAAATAAAATTCCATCTTCAGAATAGTAAGATAATAGGGAAATGATAGTGCAAAATAAATTACTTGAATAAGACATTGGCTGGACCCCTACTAACCATGACAGACATTTCGTCAAACATATCACAAATATGTAATCTACAGGTGTAAGTAATAGACCTGAGCATAGGGGTCTCATACTTAGCTGAGAATCGCTAAGAAACATTAATGCCTCAACACATCAGCTGCCATTTCATCCATTAGGTCATAGATACATTGTTCACTCATTTATCAGTAGAAACATGATGAGAGCCATGCATAGCTAACATATATAGATATATATAACCAACATAATAGCAACAGAAATACCAATGAAATCACAACCATGTAAACCACATATAAACCAGTATAATACTCATAGAAATGCAAGGAGAAATAACCTCATATCGATAGTGAAACATCCAAAGTTGGGATGGGACTTTCACATTGTACTTGACTGTAGAATGGCTGAGCCAAATCTCTCTGCATCCATTCACCCTCATGCCATATTCCAAGCATGAATGTGGGATCTCATAAAACACATCAATCCAAAACCATCAAGGGATTCTAGAGGCCAACCACCTCAAACCATCAAACAATGATTCCACTTCATTATCATACATCACTAAAAACATCATCAGATCGATCTCTATCCCAACCATCCAGGGCTCCAGAGCGTTTTATCCAACCAAGGCTCTAGGGCTAGTAACTCAACCCACAACTACCACCAAGCTCCATAGAGTTTGTCCAACTAGGGCTCTAGGAATAGTAACTCAACCCATGAAGGTCTCCAATGCATTTGTCCAACCAAGGCCCCGGGACTAATGACTCAACCCAAGTTGTTACAGGGCTCCAGAGAATTTGTCCAACCAAGGCTCTAGGAACTATTAACTCAACCCAAGCTAAGGAAATATGAGAACCAACCAAAATAAAACAAGGAAATAAACCCACAATATCCATGGCTATCCAGGAAATGGAAAGGCTAGGCAATCCACTCTTAATCTAGGAAATCCTCCATGCTAGTGACATCTCATTACCAATAATCCACATGCATATGCCATGCATGCCAAAAATAGTGAGGAAAACATACATGAAACTGGGTACCTGCAATAAAATCCCACTATATCTATTGATCCTAATGTCCTCTTGCACTTTCTTGCTCTTCCTTTGCCTTCTTGTTCCAAAAGTACAAGTAATACACACCCTCCAAGAGTGCTCCAAGAAAAACTCTAAGTATCCAAGAGTATGTGAGAGAGAGAGAATAATGAGAGAGCTCCAACACTGAACTGATAAAAGGTTACCAGTTGATCCTTAGAAGCCTTTTTATGAATGAGGCCTCTATTTTCTTCATTTCCCATTATTTCCTTCATTTCCCCCCACACATGAAACCTGTGACCTTTCACCTCCCTTTTCTCCTAATTTCCATTATTTTCATAAATAAATGTGCCAAAAATTCCATTTTTCCTTTCCAAAGCCTTATCCATTGCCTTTTCCAATTTCCTCAACCATTAAACAATCACAAATGATCCCCATAACTAAGATTTCTCCCAACATTCAGCTTGGAATAAGCATCCCATCAACCGTGGTTATTATTTTTCCTTTATTAACTTTTATTACTTGGAACTTTCACCAAGGCTGTTACACTGCTCCACCACCCCAAAACCTAATGGGCTGAAATCTTGGTCTCTTACTCTAGGAATAAATCCCCTTTAGTTCATTATGGGTTGGTTGAGTTTACTAATTTTCCTGAGAATTGTTCTTGATGAATGATGGTTTGAACACATTTTTCCTTTGCTACATCTTGCTTCTATTCTTGTCATCCTAAGTCCTTTGGATGCCTGGTTTATTTTTGCTCTGGTCATAGAGGCACTTTGCCTTCCTCATGGATTCATCCAAAGTCCGTGGTTTGTCAAATTTAATTATGTCACCAAAGAATGGTGGTAATTTTCTCACATATCTTTGTATATTCAGTTTTCCATCTATGATAAAATATACATACCTTAACAATTCAGTGAATTTTCAGCCATATTCTTACATTTTCATGTTCCCCAACTTGAGCTCAAAAAACTACCATGTTTTCCTTTCATAGTAATGCTCATATAAACATTTCTTTTTGAAATACTTTTTAAATTTCCTTAAAAATATCTTTCTTACATCCAAATGTTTTACTTCTTTGAGCTACTCCCACCATAATTTTGCCTTCCCGTTCAAGTGAAAGATGGAAATCCATGCCTCTAAATGAGTAATCATATAGTTGAAGGAACTTTTTCATTTCTAATAGCCACACTTCAACCTCCTGTCCTTTTTTATACTCACCATTAAATGTGGGAGGTTAATTTTCCTAAGCCCTTCATGAAGACTATCCAAGTCATATATTTTTCTTGGTTTCCTCATTAGTGATATGCTTGGACTACTTCTCAATTATGAGGAAACATAAGCTCTCTTAGTTGAATTTCTTTATGCATGATGATGCTTCCTAGCAACACTCATAGAGTGCCTTGAATCTCCAACATCATTTCCCCTAACTCATGAGTCATGTCCCTCTACTTGCATAAAGTGAGAACTTTAGTTCATTCTCATTTGTAATTTATTTACACTCTATAGAATCTAAGTATTAATTTTTTTGTTCCCTTATTAATATTTCATTATCAACATTGTAGTTGAGCAACCCCTTTTTGAGGCCCCTCATGGTTTCCTATAGATCTTTGTCCTCTGGCTTACCCATTCCATTCCCATTTGAATTTGTTTCAGAATTAACCATTCTAATATTCATGGTTGTGACCTCTTCTTCCTGGCTATAGGACCCATGGGCATCTCCCATACTTTTGATCCTCATGTTGGCCTTTCCTTGTAGACCACCTAAGCTAGAAGTTATGACCTTCAAAATTTTTGGACTATTTACCCCAATTTGCTTGTTTTTCCACAACACACTTTCAATTTTTTGAATAATTATGTTTCCAATTTTTCAAATCTAGCTCCATTGATGGGTTCTATGATCAAATAAATTTCCATTTACTACTTTAGCACACCAATATAAGCTTTGGTTGATAAATTACACCCTTTTGAAGTGATTGTATACCCTATATTTCCTTCATACTATTATCTCCAGATTAACTTTTCTCTGTAATTGTAATATGTTGTTAGAAAGCTCTCTTCAAGCTCTTTTATTTGAGCTATAGACATTACTTGTACCACTATTACAAGCACAAAGGTTGTGTTTTTTTGTTACCTAAAAACATCATTTAGGGCCTAAAACATGTCCCGCAAGTGGATGACTTGAAAAATTAGTGAAAATTCAGAAAAGTGTGCTAAAATTTTAGTTTTTAATCCCCTATACCAATCATATATTCTTGTAAATATTTTCGTAACTTTATTCAAACATATTGACCTTCCCTTTTGTGCCTTTGCTTCATTCGAAAGTAACTTCTTGTACGAATTTGGTTTTATGGTTCCCATTGGACATGAACTGGCCTAACTTTCCACATAGGAAACAACATTCCCCCTTTGCATGTTGGTCCCTAGTTAGGCCACATAATCCACGTGGGTCCTTCCACATGGTAGTGATTGATTGGATAAAACTAGACGTGGGGTCCATTTTCCACTTTTCCATACTATAGGTTACTTGCCCTCTCTAATATCTGATGGTTGATGTTGAGGTAGATCAATGGCCCATATTCTCATTGGGTTGAAACATGCACAAAGGTTTACAATAAGTTAACCCCTCCAAATGAATCTAATAACTAGGATTTCTCCAATTTGATGGCCAACTAGATATATACTATGTTGGAACATGTAAGGGGGTTTACGACATGCCATCCACTTGATAGATCTAATGGCTGATATTTCATTGATCTAATAACCCAAATTTTCATTGCCTTGAAACATGTGTGAGATTTTTCACTGAGTTGTGCACCTGATGGATCTAATGGTTACTATTTCCCCTTTGTCAATGGCCCACAATCCAAATCAGTCTCCAGCCTGAGGAGATATTTATAGTTCACTCGCCACCCAATGGATCTAATGATTCAATATTATGCATCGAATGAAAAGTATACACATTGGGTAGAAAAATTTTGGTTTTCTAAGGAGGTGGAGAGTGCCCAATGGATCTAATAGATCACATTTCCTTTGATCAACAGTTGTGGTTTTCATTGTGAGTTGAAAGGCACATCATTTTAGCATGCTTCATCCACCTGATGATGCCCAATAATGCTAGGGTCTACCACCTGGTGATGCCCAGTCACGCTAGGGTCTGCCACCTGACCTCCTCACCTACCAATGCACCCATTACCTAGTGCTACCACATGGCACTGCCACCTCATCTCCGATGCCACCATATTTTTTAATTAATTATTATTATTATTGTTATTATTATTATTATAATTTTTTTGTACTTCCATTTTATATCAATAATACTCATTTTTAAAATTTTTTGTCTGTGCAAATTTTAGAATCTCCATTACTAAAAGTTTCCTATCGCTCCATCGATATCGAGCTAGGAATCATATTTTGATCCTTTATATTTATCATTCATGTCGAGCTCATCTCAAATTGAGAATTTCATTCACTTATAATCCCTGTGAATTTTGTCAAAAAATCTCCCAACAGCCTGTGATTTTTCCTATAATGAATTATTAACCCATATAGACTGAGTATTTTAACCTTAGGCTCTGATACCACCTGTAATGTCCTTGGCCCACTACCGGGTCATTTCAGCCATCTTTTAAGCATATCAATGTCTAGTGACCCTATATAAATTGGGCTATTGATGATTTTCCCCTTTATTTTTAATGCCAATGATGCCTCTAGCCACTAGCTGAGGCATATTTCTGTGCCTATTACTATTATACATTGTCACATGGGTATTTACCCTTTTTATTGTATTTACATTTTGGTGGTATGAATGTCTATATGCACTCTAATGCAAATTCTCATATGCATATATATAATTGCTTAGTTATTTAATTTTATTTATAGATAATTCTTTATAGTTCATGCAAAACAATTAAAATTTATACCTAGCACAGAAAGGATACGAAGGTAGTGTTAGAATAATTAATTAAATGTTAATAAAAGCACTTATTTGATAAAAAACTAACTGGTTATATACCTTCAATGTTCCTCCTAGCCATAGACCATGTTGTTCAATTTCTCTTAATAGTGGGTCACCTTTGAGTTTAGGGTTCAACTCCATGGGAAACAACTCACCTAAATCCAAGTACATGATCAGTACCATCAACTAGTGAAGGTATTGTTGATGGTACTTGACCCATCAACGTTCAGGGGATCTCCCCAATATGAAGTCTAAACTAGACCTCACATTGTTTGGTGTAGGAGTTGCATCTAGTATAAAGTCCTGATTTTCGAATCCTTAAATATTTTTCTTGGCTGTAACTGTTAGCAAGAGAGAGGGATGTAGTGGTGCTTTCGAAAAGCAAGAAGGTGTGCTTCATGAGTGTTTAGTTGTAAATGTGTCAAATTTATTCTATTGTGGAGAGGGGAGAAAAGTGGGCCTCTAAGTGAGAGGTAGTAGTACCACCCAAGAAGAGACACACATGAATCAGGACCCATCTAACATTCAGTGGAATACTCCACAGAGGATGCGACAATTGTTACAACAAACAAATGAAGAAATTTATGTTTAATATCCCGTGGAATAGTCAACAAGGATGGGACAACAATAACAACCATTAAAACACATTCTTAATAACATAAGTACTAAAACAACTAGAATAGTTCAAGTATATTAGCACATGTGAAAGCGAACATGAAATACAAACATCTGCAAAATAGTCCTACAAACATTCATATTCCATGCAATAAGAATGTATTGGCCTTGAAGGCTTTTATTATTAAGTAAAACTTCCAAGAGACATGATTACAATGTACATCACTAGCTCTAGTAGTGGAGCATTGGAGCCACTCCTTGTTCCTCAAAGAACTAGATTATCTCTCTAATGCTTTGCGGGAGGAGCTAAGGTGAAAAGTCCTTTTCTGATACAATAAGGGAGTATAAATAACCAAGGGTGACTCTTTGATTACCCTCATGACTGTTTGACTTCTTATGACTTTTCAACTTACATGACTATTTACATTCCATGCGTGTCCTTTGGACTTCCACTTTATAATACATTTTGAATACAATATACATGATCTACAATAGTGATGTGGCTTATGACCACTCATGACATGACATGATACTACTGACATGGACTACTTGATGATGTGGAAATGTCAAGCCACTGCTGCTGCTGAGTGTTGAGTGTCTTATTCTTCTTTTCACCTCCATATGACTTGGTGATAAGGAATATTCAATGATATCAAGTCTTGAGTTGCAGTCACAAAATTATGTTCTTCTTCTCTTAATTGATTAGCTTATTCATCTACAAGTGTGTCTTTTAGAAAGCTTCCCTCCTTCATCTCCTCCTTCATCATCTTTCCATGGTGTGATAGAGTACCTTCATATGCAATTCTCTCATGATGAGAAGACATCAGTCTAAAAACCCCCTATTCTAAGAAAGTGCATTTTGGTCCATTGACTGAGATGGAACTAGGTGACAAGTTAGGAGAGAGGGCTCAGTGATGGTGCACTACATAGTTTTAGTAGCCAGGTGAAAATCATGATCCTTGAGACTACACAATGCATAGTTCAGGTAGGGTTGAGGGACAAGACTACACAGTTTCCAGAGTGAGTGGGACAAGATGAAGGGATGGGCATCGGGAGAGCTCACTGCACAGGTCTGGGAGTCAAGGAGGGTTGGACTAATCTGTAGATGTACAGTTCAAGGGCCTAGGGTATGAGTATGAGGGCGAAGTGTGTAGTTTAAGCCAGGCTGGGGGACATGATTGTGCAATTTTGGAGGTCAAGGTCAGGGCTTGGGCACAGAAACTATGCAGTGAAATAGTTGTAGAAGGTAAGAAATGCACATTTCACAGTGCCAAGCAGCAAGGTTACAACTAGAAGACTGGGACTGCACAATGTGCAGCTTAGGGGAGGCCCAATGAAGCAAGATTGCTCGATTGCGAAGTTTTTCCGAAATGGCTAAGTGTGGGATTGATGAGATCAATGTGAATGGTGATGAACTTTGACTGTGATCACACACTTAGAATATTTTGATGAAACAACAACATAAATTATCTGAACACATGAACAAAGCATTTCCCTCCACACAAAAAGTTTATGACAAGTTACGATAAGTGTGACACCAAAGATGTACTTTGCGACGACTGTGACGACACTTGTGCGACAATGCTCAAAACTTTGGAAATGAGTGTGATGGGTACTGACAAGGTTAGAATAAATCATTTTCACTTGGAGCCACCAGCATGGGCTTATACACATGATGTGACAAACAACATGCTAAAAGATGACACTTTTCCCATCATGAAAAAGGGAACAAAATACCTGAAGAAATCTCATGAAATAAGCTTCGGTGTTTGCAACAACAATGTTCAAGACTAAGGAAGGTTCCAAAATTGAGTGTGAGAAATTTTTTTGGAGGGTGTTGTGAAGCTAAAACACTTGGCAATAGATTGGTTGAATTTCAACTTCTCTTTCTTGGTTAACTTCTTTTGTGCAGGGCCTTAGATTTTCAAGGAGTATTGATTCATCGTGTAGATTAATTTGGTATTCCACATTAGCCCATGAATAGACATGGTCCCCTTTATTCCTTCTCAGTTGAACAAAACATGAGATTTAGCGCTATCACATTTTTTTGAGTTAGGAACAATAATGTAGTTTGTGAGCTTAATATTTTCAAAGTATAATGTTTCATCTCTGGTGTTGCTTTGCTGCTGCATGCCTAGATAGTACCCTAGTGGAGTCATGTCGGAACAAAAGCATTGATATGCTACCAATGATCCTGGACAATATCCTGAAGGAGTTTCTTGGTTCACCTCTCTGTGCAGGAAGCCTTTCTCTTCTTTCACCTTTAATTATTTATTTAAAGAGGACTGTGCATCAACATTTATTTATTTTGGGGTGGAAGAGGGATCCCGACTTATTGAGAGAAAAAGAGGTTGTTCCTTCAAAGAAGCATATAGATACCTATAATTTAGGTTTTCTCATTTAGATTTTTCCACTTCTCCACTTATACTGATTAGATAAGCATGTGAACACCGAAACACAAAATTGATTGTGGGCATGAGGCTTCCATAATAGACATGGGTTCATGGTTGGAACAAAACTCTCCTTACAAACGGATCATATTTTCCATCGGAAATTCATCGGCAAAAATTTATAACTAACATAAGGAGTATGGAAAGAAGGTTAGCCAAATGTTGAAGTGTCACAAGATTATTTAGAGTTGAACCACAACCATACTAAGAAGCCACAACATGTTCATGCAAAACACTTATTCACATGACGAAAAAAAAACCAAATTCAAACAAATGAAGAGGAAAAGACTATGTACACAGTGTAGGGCACACCCCTAGATCTTCATTGGAAGTAGTGTTTTAAGTCTCGACCATTGGAAGGGAGAGAGTCAATCTTATCAGTGAATGATTGAAGATGATAAGTGTGCTGGCCAAGCCTTTTGTGTATTGTGAATGGTCTAATCCATAGGGACTAAAACTTAGTGTGTTTGCCTTAGCTCTTATGGGCTTTCTCCCACTTCAAGACTAAGTCACCCACACTAAAATTGTTCTTCCCTATAGACATCTTGTCAAACCACCTCTTGATTTTGATCAAGTGAAATTTTTTCTTTTTCTTTTAGCCTTTTCTTCATGTATCTTGTGAAGGGTGTCCATCCTACGCTCCACTAATAGACATGACTTTCCTTGGGATTCTTGTGAGAATTGGAGGGAAGGAAAGTAGATGTTGGGAAGGAGGATGGCTTCTTTTCCATATACTAGGAAGTAGGGAGAGGTGTTTAGAGAGGGATTTGGCATGACTCGGTCAACCCATAAAGCATTTACCATAGCAGGGTGCCAATTCCTATGTTTAGAGAATATGGTCTTCTTAATGATACAGATTGAGTTCTTGTTCATAGATTCAACAAGGTCATTTCCCTGAGGAAAATAAATAGCAGAGAGTTTAAATACAATTCCATTTTCCAATGAAAATTCATATATTTTTAACGATGAAAAGTATGTTGCGTTGTTGAAAACAAGCATAGTAGGAATGTGGAACTTAGAAATGATGTTCTACCGCAGAAAGCTAATGGCTTCATGTCATTCACTTGTTTGAGTGGAATTGCTTTTGTCCACTGCATGAAGTAATCTATTGTAGTAAGAATGTAGCAGTGCTACTTTGATGAGTGCAGAAAGATTTATCTAATAATATCCAAACCCCACTATTGAAATGGTTCTTCCACTGCAATAAGTTGTATTGGAGCAGATGACTTCTTTCTCCTTCCAGCACACCTCTGACAAACTGGATACTTGCAAGCGTAGGCATGAGAATCTATGAATAATGTAGGCTAGTAAAAGCCAACCCACATGACTTTATGTGTTGTTATGTTACTCGCAAAATGTCCCCCGTCTAGTTCATCATGGAGATCACACATAACTTTCTCTAAATCATGTGCTTCTAAACACCTGAGTAGTACTTCATTATGGTACTTTCTGAAAATCACCCCATGCACCAGTTGGTAAGATAATTCTTTGAGTATGAGTGCCCACTTTTTATATGTGGATAGATGGGAGGGCACAGTGCCATGCTCAAGGTATTAGCGGACATCTGTGTACCAAGAGATTGTGACAGTAATGGATGAAGCTCGCTCGACATTGTACATTTCGATCTCTTGCTTCCAACCTCAGAGATATTCTTCTTCCTTTGTGTCCACTACTTCTAATGCTAGTTGACATAGACTGTGGCCCTTGATTGTGTGAAATAGTTTAAATTCTAAGTCATATTCCTGTAGACTAGTCATCCAGTTCGCTCTCCTCTCACCTAGCTCTTGTTGGAGAAATAATGATCTAACTACTGGGTGAGTAAAAAAGATAATACAATGATTATTTAGAAGATAGGGATGAAAATGTTACACCACATTGTATACTACGTAAGCCTGTTTGTCAATGACAGGATAATTGAGTTTAGGTCCTTGAAGACTAACACTCATGAAATATATAGGCCACTCATTATTTTGGTCATCCTTTTGTGTGAGAACAACGACAAGAGAAATGTCAGAAGAAAAGGTGTAGAGTGAAAAATCTCTGCTAAAGTCTGGTTTGTATAATGTAGGTGCTTCTGTGATAGCTTATTTGATACGGGAAAACACGTCCTTTTCCCTTCTGTCCCATATATATACTGCATATTTATCTATCATATACTATATTGATTTAACAATCTGAGCATAATATAAAATGAACTTGCAGAGGAAATTAATTTTTCCCAGAAAGGAATACATAGATATTTGATTCATTAGCAATGGAATCTGTGTGATTTCTTTCACCCTCTCTGGGTCTACCTTAATCCCACTTTTGTTGATAATGTGGCACAAGAGATTACTCTCGGACACCATGTATATACTTTTCTTGGGATTTAAATATATCCCGTACTCGCAACATCACTCGAAAATTTTCTTTAAGTGGCATATGTGGTCTGACCTCTGTTTCAAAAATACTATTACATTGTCAAGATAGATCACTACGCTTTGTCCAATCAGTCCCCGGAATGCGATGTCCATAGCACATTGAAATGTAGCACCAACATTAATTAACCCAAATGACATTCTCTTGAATGTGAATGTGCCCCACTTTGTGTGGAAGGTGGTTTTAAGTCTGTCAAGCTCTAAAAATAGAACCTGGTTGTATCCTGAGTAACCATCTAGAAAAGAAAATATTTTTGACCTGTTTGTAGTATTTATTCCGTGGACCACACGAGGTATTTGTCGTTTTCTAAGGTGCGATTGAGATTTTGGAAATCGACACACAAGCAGATTTCCCTAGACTTGAAGAGAGATTCCATACAGGTTGGAAGAGATTTTTAATTCAATGGAAAAACCTGTGAGCAATTTATGAAACCGACGTTTCGGACTAGCTAGGTGAGTCCATCAGCAGGGTAATGAGATCTGTATTTTGAGAAGAGAGAGCCAAGAAAATTGTGAACCTATTAATAGGAGGATGGAGAGATAACTAAGGGGAAGTGAGGTCGGCTAGATTTCCATGTATTTATAGATAAATTAATTAAATTAATTTTAATTTTGTTTTTAAATTTTATTTTAGCTAAAAACTAAATTAAAAATAACATTAATCTGACAACAGACCCACACCGACAGATATCTTCATGCAAACTCCCACCACCATCCTAAGCAAAAAATGGGTGTCATCAAAACCCTAACCACCAGAGCCTCTAGAATCTCCGACCCAGAGCATCTAGATGAAGAACTTGTCCATCTCCATAAAGTTTTTGTAAACAATGGCTATCAACATCACACCATCCGCAAAATAATTAAATATTGCTTAACCAGTAAACAAATTAAAAGAAAATCGTTTGAAAACCGTAGAATTTCCCTTCCCTATATCAAAGGTATCACAGATAAAATTGCCAAAGTTCTCGCTAAGCACAACATCATGGTAGCTTTCACACCCCCTAACACCATAAAAAACATGCTTGAATCTGCTAAAGATGCAATTGACCCTAAAAATCACAAAGGCGTTTATTCGATTCCATGTTCATGCGGTAAAGTTTATATAGGGGAAACAGGCAGATCCTTTGGAGTAAGACTAAAAGAGCACATTAGTGATATTACTAGAAATAGGTCTGATAAATCAGGTCTAGCAGAACACGCTTGTTCCTCCTCTCACTATATATGTATGGAACAAGCTAAATTAATCCATAAGGAAGACCACTATTTAAAAAGAAGAATTAAAGAAGCAATTGAAATTGAAAAATCCTCTAACAATATGAATAGGGATGATTGTCTGAAACTTAGTAATACCTGGAAACCCTTACTAAATAAAGTAAAGTAAAGTAACTTTAATTTTTACAAATTCCTCCTTGAGATAGCATTCACAGCTCATGCTTTTAATATAAAAATCAAATTTAATTAAAATTAAAATTATATATATATATAAAAATTAATTAACTAATTAAAACAAAATTTAAACTAAATTTAAAATTAATTTAACTAATTAATTATTTAATTAAATTAAATTAATTGTAACTTAAATTTAGTTTAAATTTATTCTAACTTTAATTTAGCTTTATCTTAGGTTAAATTAATTTAACTTAACTTAGGTCAAAGTAATTTAATTTAGTTTAAATTAATTTAATTCAGGTTAAATTAATTTGAATTTTATTTTTAATTTAGGTAAACTAATTTAACTTAGATTAAAACAAAAATTTATTAGGTTAGATTAATTTAACCTAATTAAAATTAATTTAGGTTCAATTAATTTTTATTTAGGTTAAAAATTAAATTAATTTATTTAATTTAGGTATATTAATTTAGGTTAAAGTAAAGTATTTTAGGTTCAATTAATTTTTTTTTTTTAAGGTTAAAAATTAAATTAAATTTAATTTAATTTAGGAATATTAATTTAATTTAGGTTAAAGTAAATTATTTTAGGTTAAATTAATTTAGATTAAATCAATTTAGGTAAATAAATAATTTAATTTAGATTAATTTCGGTTAAATTAACTTAGGTTAAATTAACTTAGGTAAAATTAATTTTTAGTTTTATTTTTAATTTAGGTCAGATTAATGTTATTTTTAATTTAGTTTTTAGCTAAAATAAAATTTAAAAACAAAATTAAAATTAATTTAATTAATTTATCTATAAATACATGGAAATCTAGCCGACCTCACTTCCCCTTAGTTATCTCTCCATCCTCCTATTAATAGGTTCACAATTTTCTTGGCTCTCTCTTCTCAAAATACAGATCTCATTACCCTGATGATGGACTCACCTAGCTAGTCCGAAACGTCGGTTTCATAAATTGCTCACAGGTTTTTCCATTGAATTAAAAATTCCCCAGACTTATTTCTTACTGGGACTAAATTTGACACCCGAGTTGAGTGCCGCACTCTATATATGATCCAAGCATCCAACTGTTTCCTTAGCTCTTTATGAATAAGAGGCTCAAGCGTTGGATTTACTTTTCTCAATTTTTGTTGGAACGGATTGGCCCCTTCTTTTATTGGTATCACATGCTAGATGTTTCACGTGTCATAAGTTTTAAACTCATCATATGTCCATGCGAACACATGCTAGTACTAATTGAATAGGCAGATAAAGGCTTTCCGCTCCTATGGAGTACATCAAGTATGAATATTGACATACTTCGGATCCTTTTTTGTTCCCAAGTTAATCAGATTGTGCGACAACATGGAACTATGGGTTTTACTATTAACCAGTCCTTGGAAGTGATTCTGCAGGCCATACAACTTCTTCAATGATAACACACCTTTTGGGATGAGATTTCCTTTACATGCATTGGCTGCATCTTGCAATGCCTTCTCGTGCTTGTCCTCATCAACTTCTGTGTCTTTGAACATGTTAACGTTCGCCATGAAGCACAACATCTTCTGGTCATCATTAAAAAACGTATATTAGTGATATTTTGAAGGAAAGATGGCTTATAAATAATTTCAACAGAAAATTCGTCTCTTAATGTTGACAACCTAGCAACAACATTTTCCAATTTATTCGTAACTGCGTTACACATTCTAGGAATAACAATGATATTTAAATCTTGGAATTGTGAAATCAAATGCCATACCTCTTGTTGATAACTTTTAATATGAGGGGAAACATAATGTATGGTATCACATACCTGTTGCACAACAATTTTTGAGTCACCTATTGCTTTTAGGATGGCAATTTTGAGGTTGATGGCTCTTTGCAAACCTTAAATGTTTTCTCTCCAAATGGTATATTAAAATGAAACTAGCTTTAGAGCCCTCAAGTGTTTTGGAACCATCGAAGTACAAAGTCCACATATCATATGTACAAGGAATAGGAACTACACTAGTACTATTGTTACTATTACTAACTATACAAATTTCATTTTCTCTAGTTGGACTAGGAAGGAGCTCCAACTGTGTATTTGTTGGGACTGGGGATGGATGTGCAAGATAGCACCCTAGTTTTTTTCCCAAGAAGCAATTACTGAAGATAAGTTCTGCGAAAGCCACAGGTTCATTTTTTCCATTCAAGGGAGTGGTAGTATATTTCATGTAGCTCTCTAAATTCACCCATATTTGATTATTTATTCCCTTATAAAAAAGACATAAATGTGACCAGTCTATAGAAAAGTACCCTTGTAGCTTGTTGTACCAATCTCTGCTAAAAAACACTCCATATGCTTCTAGAATGTCCACAATCACTATGTCTATACATTGGTGGACTCTCTCATCAGATGATAAATAGATAATCACATTTCTGAGTTCACCAACTACATGGACAAGAGTTATGTCCACATGAATGATTTGAGAATTTGTTTTGTCCCATTTTGTGTTGATTTTATTGGCAATAGATAATGGAATTATGTTTACCAATGCACTAGAATCAACCAAGCAATTGTGTACATTGAAATTGAAGATTTCAAAAGTTAACAGAAAAGGAGGGCAGAGTGTATTTTCATCCATTGTTAAAGCATTAAGTACAGATTTGAGGGAACCAGAGGACGTACCAGATCCCTTGTTAGAAGAAGCATCATTACCTGCGGTGGACTGCCTAAGTGCGCGTAAGAGGATGTCCCGCTAGCTCATGATATTTGTTAGTTCAAACATTGAGATGTTCGCACAAACCTTCTTCATGTCTTCAACTATGTTGTAATATATAGTGGGAAGTGTTTCCAAAGTGTCTAGGGTTGTGACTTGGCTTGTGACTTCTAGATTGTTGATCTTACTCTTACTACTTGCGAAAGCACTTTTCATTGTAGTTGCATTACTAGACTTGCTCTGAGTGTTCTGTGTTGAGCTAACGGGTGGGCTGATATTTCTTAACATGCTTTCTTTAAGTTTTTTCTTCATCAACTGTGGTCTGGTGGCTAGACCTTGGCTTCTCAGGTTGTACTAGTTTGTCTTCTTCTAGGCTAGACCATCACTCAGAGGTTTTTTGTTGTCTGTACTATTTTGGGTTGTGAGTTTGTAATTGAACATGTTTACTGCATGCCCCACACTCAGAGTCTCGTCGGTTGCAACAACTTCTGACTTTTCCTCTGCAGGACCGGTCCACTCCTCAGCCATTACCGCATCAAGAAGATGCATAGCAAGAACACTTACGGCATGATTCCATTGTGGGCATGTTTTCTCTGAATGATATTCTTGATGATACGAACAATATTGGTCTCTGCCTATGTTTTCAATATTTGATATAACGTTGGAGCTCTATGTAGACTTAGCCAGTTAATTGCTACTACTGGTGGAAGTTGTAGTCCTTCTAAA
Source organism: Pinus tabuliformis (assembly GCA_031772625.1). Lineage (NCBI taxonomy): Eukaryota > Viridiplantae > Streptophyta > Pinopsida > Pinales > Pinaceae > Pinus > Pinus tabuliformis. Next base: position 576,369,730 of record CM062808.1, read on the forward strand.
CATGTTGAACTTAGGAGTCTTGCTACTCATGGTGGTCTCGCTTGACATTTGTTTCAACTCTTCCAACTCATTTGATAGAGTCTTGACAGTACATGTCAAACTCTCAATATTAATATTTTATTTCTCATTGGCCTTGCTTACAGAGGCTTGAGATCTTTTACCCGTGCCTTTGGAGTCTTTAGTTGGTTCATCGTCTATAATGAATATAATCATGTGCAAGTCCATTTCAACTGTGATTTCCTCTTCATAATTTTTGGTCAAAGTTTGCTTCACAATTCTCTTTATAAATTGCAAAATGCTGGTTGGCAAGGAAAAATTGCAATAATTGATGGTGATGGAGTTATGAGGTTTAGTGTTTGCTGAGAAATTATTCAAAATGTGGTTAAACCTTTGATTAAAATATTTCACTTTTTCCTTTTGCTCCATCTTGAGACTTCCCAACTCTTTCAATAACATGGTGGGGGTCTTGTCATCAAAAAATTTCTCAAGGAATATTTTCTTAAACCCCCTCTAGTTCTGGATGGAATTCAGAGGAAGACTATGATACCACACAACTTCTCTACCATCTAAGGTACACAGAAAAAATCTACATGCAACATCATCATAGAGTACCTCATGTGTCTGGAGATGTACGTAGAAGTTGTTTAGACAATCCTTTGCCTTTACTACTCTATCAGGGTCATACTTTGTTAGGAGCTTTCCGGTATGCCTTCACATATTGTGTAACACACCTGATAGTGAAAGTGGGCCCTAAGACATCTAATATAGATCTTGTTCTTCCATGTCTTCTTCGTTGTATTCCCATGTCTTCTTCAGAATCTAATTGGTCTTCTTCTTCTTCTTCTCCAACCAACCCAAAAAAAGTTTTGTCTGAGAGAACTTCGTTATCATCGTCATCACTATTGAAGGTTGGAGGCTATTCTAGTTTTCCTATGTTTTCTTCAGAGTCTGTTAACTCTTCAAGGGTGGTAAGAACCAACTCTTCAACTATTGAAACCATTATACCAGTAGGGTTGGTTTGGTTCTTCTTTGTAAAATATGGAATAGTTCCTATTCCAGGTATCAATATAATAGCTCTTGCAAACTTTTGGGTGATGGGGCAGATGGTTCAAATTTTTTCGTATGTGAATTAATAAGGTTGTGCAGTCTTGGGTTGAGAATAATTACCAACTTTAGGAATTCGTACAAGGGATTTGTTGGGGATGTTACTATCTTGACCATAGGAAGTAAGATTGGGGTTGGCAGGGTTATCATCCATAAAAGTCTGGCTTCCCTCCTTCTAGCACCAAAATGTTGACAGTGCTATACCTGCCAACATTAAGGGGATCTCCTTGATATGAAGTTCCAATTATACCTCACACCCATTTGGTGTAGGAGTCCCATCTGGTATAAAGGCCCAATTTTCAAATCCTTAAAGATTTTCAATATCTCTAACTGTCAACATGAGAGAGGGATGCAATGGTTCCTTCGAAAAGCAAGAAGGTGTGCCTGGTGAGTGTTTAGTTGTAAATGTATCAATGTTCTTCTACTACGAAGAGAGGAGAAAAGTGGGCCTCTAAGTGAGAGGTAGTAGTACCACCCAAGAAGAAACATACATGAACTGAAAGGAACTGTCTAACATCCAACAGAATATTCCACAAAGGATGCGATGATCGTTGCAACCAACAAATGAAGAAAGATCTGTCTAATATCTTGTAGAATAGTCCACAAGGGTGGGACAACAATAACGACCATTACAACACATTCTTAATAAGATAATTATTAAAACAACTGAAATAGTTCAACTATATTAACACATTTGAAAGTAAACATGAAATACAAATATCTGCAAAATAGTCTTACCAACATTCATAATCCATACATGAATAACGTGCTGGCCTTGAAGGATTCTATTATTAAGTAAAATTTCTAAGAGACATTATTACAATGTACATCACTAGCTCTAGTTGTGGAGCATTGGAACAACTCCTTGCTCCTTATAGAACTAGCTTATCTCTCTAATTCTTTACGGGAGGAGACAAGGTGAAAAGTCCTCTTCTCATACAATGAGGGAGTATTCAAAGGGTGAATCTTTGACTACCCTCATGACTATTTGACTTCTTAATAATTTTTAACTTACATAACTCTTTACATTCCATGTGTGTCATTTGGACTTCCAGTTTAAAATACATTTTGAATACAATATACATGACCCACAATAGTGAGGCGGCATATGACCACTCATGACATGATACTACTAACATGGACTGCTTGATGATATGGAAATGTCAACCCATTTCTGTTGCTGAGTGCTGAGTGTCTTCTTGTTCTCTTCACCTTCGTATAACTTGGTGATAAGGAATCTTCAATGATCTCAAGTCTTGAGTTGCAGTCACAAACTAATGTCCCTTCTACTTCTCTTGATTAATTAGCATGTGTATTCAACTACAAGTGTGTCTTTAAGAAAAATTCCCCCATTCATCTCCTTATTCATAATCTTGCCATGGCGTGATAGAGTAACTACATATTCAATTCACTCATGATGAGACAACATCATTCTGAAAACCCCCTAGTCTAAGATAATGCATTTTGATCCATTAACTAATATGGAACTAGGTGACAGGTTGGGAGAGTGGGCTCAGTGATTGCACAACGTGTAGTTCCAGTAGCCAGGGGAAAAGCTTGAGCCCTAAGACTGCACAGTGTGTAGTTCAGGAAGGGCTGAGGGATAAGACTATGCAATTTCCAGAGCCAGTGGGATAAGCTGAAGGGATGGGCACTGGGAGAGCTCACTGCATTGTTCTAGGAGTCAAGGAAGGTTGGGATAATAAATAGTTGTGTATTTCAAGGGCTTAGGGCATGATTTTTAGGTTTCAGGTTGCAAAGTGCACAATTTAAGTTAGGCCGGGGGACATGATTACACAATTCTGGTGGTCAGGGTCAAGGATTGGGCACAAAAACTACATAGTGTAGTAGTCTTGGGAGGTAGGAAATGCACATTGTACAGTGCCAAGTAGTAGGGCCATAGCTATAGGACAGGGATTGCGCAGTGCATAGCTAAGGGGAGACCCCATGAAGCTAGGTTTCTCAGTGAAGAAGTTTTCTAAAAATGGCTAGTGTGGGATTAGTGAGATCGGTGATGAAATCTTACTATGATCACACAATTATAATATTTTTATGAAACAACAACATAGATCATCTAAACACATGAACACTGTTGGGATAGGGTCCCCTAAGGTCAATTTTGGGGCAAAAATCCCAAGTTTTGGGGTTGAAAGCCCAAGTTTTTGTAAAGTGTAAAGTCTCCACAATTTGTGGTTGCAGAGCACGTTGATGTAAAGTGTTATAAAGGGTTTTACCCTTCTGTTTATGTAAGTTCTGTCGTCTTTAGAAGATCTACCCATGGTGCACGAACCATGGGATTATATAAAAAGGAGAGTCTTAAAAGAGTCTAAGGCAGTTCATAGAAGTTTTGAAGATGAATGTAATGGGTCAATAGGAGCTAAGAGAGAAGAGCCTTAGAGTAGAAGAGACACTCTGCAGCTTTGTGCGTAGAGGCCTATAATAGATTCCGTAGCTAAGTGCGCGGACCCTTGCAGCTGAGTGCATAGGGTAGTTTTGAGTCTGCAAAAAAATATGAAGTATCAATAAAGAGACTGTTATGGAAATATTTTTGTTTTACCCATTTACTTCTGTTATGAATGAATGCGTTTATGTTATGATGAATAATGGGTTTATGATTTAATGTTGTATTGATGCACAAATCTGTATGTTTTACATTGTTATATGAATGCAAGTAATAATATATGTTTATGTGAAGAATATCTTAATGCATGCTAAAGATATCAGGCACTTAAGCCGATCTGGATAATAACAAACATAGGAGCGATCACAGAGGCGCGTAAGTGGTTGATTCGCCTATTTAAGGTCCATGAAAGATAGTCGTAGACCTTTTCGAAGGTCTAGAGGTTGGTAAGAGGAAGTTATATCAATAAACCTCGAGTGCTTTTCAATCTACGTGAAGGGCGATAAACGGGTACAAAAATGACATCATAACCATCTTTGGGTGTGTAAACTTGGCTCTAGCATCCCCCCATACTAGTTCGGGTGAGACTTCAGTCTGCTCTCCGCAGATTGATGCCGAAAGGGCTAGTAGTGTAGGGATTTGTTTGGAAAGCTTAACTCTGAACTTGGGTCAGGACCCACTAAGCCAACAAATGGTTCCGTTGTCGGGACCGGGATCTGCATAAAGAGATGGGTGATGTTGCATCAATGGAATCCAACTAAGAAAGAAATTGAAGATTGGTTGGATAAGAATATACACGATTTCATGGTGCAAGAAAACATGAACCCGTGATTGACGAAAGAATTGTGGTTGGATAGGTATCTATACACAAAGATACACAAAATTTTCTTTTGTTTCTTCCCTGTCGAATTATATGAGTGGATCACTAAATTGGTAGACAACCAAGGAAGGTGGAGGCTTGACAGTCCGATAGTGTGGACCCTGGAGTTAGTGTAGATATTGGAAGCTTCTGAAGATAATGTCACATGCGCTGTCGATCATTCACTTGATCATATCGTAGGAGGATTTGTGACAGATTTCGTGGTCAATACCTTGGTTAGGTACAACGAAGTAGAGCGATGCTTCTTCAAAGGATTGCGAGGTAAGTATTTAAGGTCTTTGAATACCTGGATTAAAATTCTCGTGTGAAAACTGGGTTATGCAATTACCTTGATGTTTGGAGCTACATGAAGTGGAAAGTTATTCAGGGATAGAAAGGGAACATGACCTGTATATAGCCCGCTGATTGAGCCTCCTCTAAGTGATGATGAAGAAGCAACACATGCTTCTCCACAGAGCGTTGTCCAGTTAATAAGGTGAGGGTTCCTATGAATACCCCATCCACCCACACAACCTCCATCTTCACCTCCACTTCATACACCTTTGCCTACACCGCCACCACCTCCACCACCATTCACTATGGCAAATTTAGTAAGATTTCCCGTTTTCAAGGGCTTGGGGAATGAGGATCCAGACTAGTTTTGGTTCATCAAGAAGGCTGTGTGGGAAGCCCAGGGCATTATAGATGATCATATGAAGAAAACAACGCTGGTTACCTCTTTGCAGGAACATGCACTCACATGGTACATTAAGTACTGCACTGATAATTTGATGGTTGGGTTGGCAGACATTCAGATTGCATTGAATAAGGAATCCAGTAGGCCTAGGTTTGAAGTGAAATCGATTGTTGGATTCAAACAAATCATGATGAAGCCTAGCAAGACACCTTGGGAGTTGGATCAGAGATTGAAGTGCAAGATCCGTGAAGCTAACATGAATCTTATGGATGGGCAGCACTGCGAATGGTTTGTGGCTTTTCTCTTGCTGCATCTAAGGGTTGCTTTATCACAACAAATGATTGGGACCCAGGCAGAGGCCCTGGATATTGCGATGATATTGCATGAGACACCAATTCAAGATGTTTCTTTAGGAGTTCAACAGAATCACATGGAGTTGTAGAACCTTTGACTAGAATTCCAAAGTCTGAAGAAGGATAGAGCGGCTCGGCCAGAGGTGCACGAAGAGGTTTGGTGTTTGAAATGTAAGAGTCAAGGGAATGATAAAGATCATTTCCCTGTCTTCGCAAATTATGTTGCAGGAGGAGGGCTGGTGCCTCTGAGGCCAGAAGCTAAAGCAGGGCCAAGTGTAGGGCCCATGTTGTGGTGTGCTATCTTTCAGGTAGCTAGAAAACATGCGACAGATAATTGCCACTTGCTGCAGAAATTTGTACAGACACCGCAATAACTATTCTGCAACTTCTGCCAATTAGTAGGCCACGATGAGCACAATTGTTGTAGTTATGAGTTAATGATGGAGAGAATTCCCACGTATTGAAATCAGACAAAAACATGGCATCTAGATCAAGGTGTTGGGGGGTCGGGAGGAGGATATCAGGGGCGCAAATGAGGTAGAGGTGGAGGAGGGCCTATGAGAGGTTGGGGGCAAGTTATTTGCTACAATTGTGGAGGTCGAGGACACTATGCATGAGAATGCACGAACTCGATGCACCTGTTATGCCGATACTGCACTCAGTTTGATCACGTGATAGAAGACTGCCTTGTACTAATAGCTAAGATGCACAAAAAGGGGACACAACCTCAACAACCTACACTGAAATTACAGATGATGAGGGCTGAACCCCGCGAAGAGGACCCCGATGTGAATATTGTGCTGCGAAGTGGAATGAAAACTTGCAAAGATAAAGAAAAGTGGCTTGAAGAAGGTGAATGGGTATGTAAAGCTCTAGAAAAAGAGGTTGGCTTTGATTTGGAGTGCGCAAAGGAAACCTTCATGGAAGCAAAGAAAAGCTTCTCTGAGGCTTCTACCTCAGGGAGTCAAGATAAGTAGTCTGAAGAAATGGAACCATCCATGCTTACTACATTTTTGGAGACCTGTATGAAGTTTCTACGCGATAGCAAGGTCGTAAAGGGATTACACAAGTTGATCAATAAATGTGATGGTAATGCTCCTGCGGGACCGTGCGTGGTTAGGAAAATTGGTAAGCATAAGGCAAGAATAGGGTGTGAGATGAGGCTCACTGCGCAAATAGGAGAATATGAAATGGACCAAGTTATTCTGGATATTGGGTCAGATGCGAATGTTTTTCCGTAAAAAATATGGGAGAGAATGGGGAGACCTACACTGTAGTGGTCTCCTATTCAATTGAGGATGGTGAATCAACAAAAGATTATCCCCATGGGAAGATTGCAGGGAGTGATAATCGATATTGATGGCATGAGCGCATTGGTGGATTTCAAAGTAATACAGATTGTCGATGACAATAATCCCTACCCTGCGATCCTTGGGATCGACTGGGCTATCAACATGAACGAAGTGATCAATTTGAAGAAGTGAACGATGTCATTTGAAAGAAAAGCACTCCACGTAGTAGTACCTTTGGACCTTGCAGAAGGACCGTGCTATACTAAACTGTTATGCAATTATGAAAATGTCGATGATTTGGACCAGATTTATAAGATAGCGACGCGAGATCAATATTGGGTGAACCCGATAGCTGATGGACATATTGCATGTGACCGTGAGAGCTCCTCCACATCAGATTCAGATGAGATATTGGAACAATAGCAGAATAGATTGCACAAAGTGTCTACATTGCGGAGTAACATGATGACCAATCGTTGTGCTGTGTATTGTCAAAGGTAAGAAGTATAACTTATTATGATGGTTTATTTGACGTTGATAAATTTATGGATGCATTTGAAAGGGAAGTGCCAGAGAAGCAACGTTTCCAAGCCTTGGACTTGACATTGCATGCTATGCTTGCAAGATGGTGGTGTATGCATAAAGATAACTTCGATGGATGACACACATATAGAAGACTGATGAAGGTGCGGTTTGGTCACCCAAAGGTGCGATTGACAGATAAATACGATGGAAGGAGTGATCCACGTGATCACTTTGCCAAATGGACTGATGATTATGGAGCGGAACCGCAATCGGAGTGGGTGCATCTGTTCTGTCACACCTTGAATGTAATACCTATGAATTGGTACTTGGAGACAAAGCTTCGCCATGACACATATGAAGGGGATATTTTTAAACAAGTATTCTTGATGACATTCAGCTTTGAAGATGGATTCAAGTGCATTGATGGAGCACTACAGGAGGTCAAACCAATGATCTTTTGAATCCCACAGGATCCCTTTGATTTGATTCAACCAGATTGGACCACCCAGCTATGCCATGCGCTGGAATGCTACAATGTGACTCCTGGAGAAGAAGAGAAGGATCTGAGGAACATTACTATCCTAGAAACAGATAGAGAATCCTGCTATGACCACCCCACTGAAAACGAGAGAGGTGAACATTGGGACAGAGGCAAAGCCGATGCTTGCGAAGATAGGGGACTACTGGGATGATACTATGGTAGATAAGGTCACTAAATTTCTCCATGAGTACTAGGATTTGTTCCCTACAAAGTTTTCATACTTGAGAGGGATTATAGGTGATTTAGGGGTGATGAGGATAATGTTGAAACTAGATGCGAAGCTTGTGAAGTAGAGGCCATATCACCTTAATCCTAAATATAAGGAAAGGGTCCGTTTGGAGTTGGATAAAATGTTAGCGGCAGGAATCATTGAACCAGTGGGGGAGTCTAACTGGGTAAGTCCTATGGTAGTTCAGGAAAAGAAGCAGAAGGATGAAATAAGGATATGCGTAGATCTCAGGAAGATGAATGACGCTTGCATGCATGATCCTTTTCTGACTCCATTCAATGATGAAGTGTTGGATAATGTAGGAGGACATGAATCATATTCATTCGTTGATGGGTTCTTGGGGTACCATCAGATCAAGGTCGCACCAGAAGATAGGATTAAGATGACCTTCGCGACTGAATGGGGATGCTTTCAGTATACTATAATTCCTTTTGGACTGAAGAATGAGCCAATGATATTTTTCCGCGTAGTAATCACGACGTTCAAGGACTTCATTCACAATTTCTTAGAGGTATACTTTGACTATTGGACGATGTTTAGGCTGGTAAAACACCATGTAGCTAGTCTATGCTTGATGTTGGATACATGCCGGAGGCATCAGATTGCACTAAAATTGAAGAAATGTTTGTTCTGTGTTCCCTTCAGAATCGTACCGGGTCATGTAGTATGCAGGCAAGGATTAATGTTGGATCCAACTAAGATCGTGGTTATAATCAATTTAGAGGTGCCAAGAAGTGTTAAACAGTTGTGCGCAACACTAGGGCATACTGGTTATTACCGAAAGTTCATCAAGAGTTATGATCAGATTACCGCGCCAATGGAAAAACTATTGAAGAAGGATGCTACATTTTGTTGGAATGAAGAATGTCAGCGAATCCTGGATGCGTTAAAAGAAAATATGGTCACCGCCCGATCCTAGTCTTCCCAAATTAGAAGAAGGAATTTCATGTCCATGTTGATGCATCATGTATTGCACTGGGAGTAGTACTGACACAGGCCAATGAGGGAGATTTGGATCACCCTATAGGGTTTTCTAGCAGAAAGTTGTCTAAGGTTGAGAATAATTATTTGATGACAGAGCGTGAAGGTTTGGCTATGGTGTACGTGCTCCAGAATTTCAGACACTACTTGCTAGGCAGACACTTTAAGATGCATATAGACCATTCTGCATTAAAGTACCTTGTCAACAAGCCTTTGTTGGGGGGAAAATATGTAGATGGCTACTGTTGTTTCAGGATTATGATTTCGAAGTCATTGTGAAGCTAGGGCGATTGAATGCAGGACCGGATCATCTGTCGCCAATTGAAACAGGTGAGGAGCCCACTAATTGGGAGGAAGGACTGCCTAATGCATAGCTCTTTGCAGTGCCTGTCGTAGATAATCAATTTGCATACATCATACACTTTTTGACTACAGGAACATCTCCAGAAGGGTACACCAGCCAACAAAAGAAGGAATTGGTGGTGTGGGCAACATATTTTTCTGTTATTGAAGGCCACTTGTATAAGATGGGAGTAGACGAGATATTGCGATGATATGTGCCTGAGTTCAAACGAAGCAGCATCCTAACACAAGCTCATGCAGGAGTCGTGGGAGGACATTATGCAGGAAAAGCAAAAATGCAAAAGATTTTACGCGTTGGGTTGTGGTGGCCGACACTACATAAGGATTCCAAAGCTTATTGTAGGGCATGCAATGCATGTTAGAGAACTGGCAGGCCATCGTGGAGGGATGAGCTACCTCTGAATCCATAGATGTCATTGTAGCCATTTGAGAAATGGGCAATTGATTTTGTAGGACCCATTCAGCCTCTAGAAAAGAAGACGGGTGCATGGTATATCATCACCTTGATCGAGTATTTGACCAGATGGGTGGAGGTACATCTTGTAAAGGACTATACAGGGGCAACAACTGTGAAGTTCCTATTTGAATATGTGCTGACTAGGTTTGGTTACCTGAGGATTTTGAAGAGTGATCACGGTACACATTTCCTTAATGAAACGATCAATGTGCTGACAGAGGAATTCCAAGTTTATCACCAGAAGAGTATGCCGTATCACCTGCAGGCCAATGGGACGGTGGAAATGTTTAATAAGATATTGGAGAACACATTGACAAAAGTTTGCAATGCGCAAAGGAATGATTGGGATGTGCACGTACTAGCAGTGTTATGGGCCTATAGAAGTACTTGTAAGAATCTAACTAGATAGACACCTTTCAGATTGGTTTACGATGTAGAATTTGTGATGCCAATGGAGTACATTGTGCCTAGTCTACAGATAGAGGTGTTCAAAGGAATGGAGGACTGTAGAGCCTTAGAAGAAAGGCTCACACAACTAACAGAGCTGGAGGAAGATAGATTCTTGGCTGGATTCCATCAACAAGTTCAAAAGGAGCACGAAAAGGCGTGGCACGATCGACACATCAAACTACGCACCTTCAAGGTAAACGATTTAGTTTTACCATATGACAACAAGTTTGACAAATTTCAAGGAAAATTTCAGATGCATTGGTTGGGGCCATATGTGATCAAGGAGATTATGATGGTGGAACAGTTTAGCTGGTGAAATTGAATGGAGATCCATTTCTGGGAAAGGTAAATGGCATCCGATTGAAGCCATACACTGGGGATTCGCTTAGAGGACTATCTGATGGGAGCATAGTCTTAGCACTCCAGGCAGCTGCAAGGTGGCACGAGACTATAAACTACACTACTCGAGTTGTAGAGCTGCGTGATGATGGCCTGCGCTGGATAGACGGGTGTCACAGAGTCAGTAGACGTACGAAGGGAGCTGTGCTATAGGACAAGAGACCAGGCAACGTAGCTAGAAAGTGACCGTTACTGTCACTGTTCATGATTTGAAAGTCAGAAAACAACTAAGAGGAGCGAGGGGGTGCAATTAAGGCTAAATTTAAGAGTGAGATCTTTGAAAATATTCCACCAATCTAGTATTTATGAGTGGATTTTGGGGGGAACAGTTGGATTTGAATTTGAAATTTCCTATAAATTACAGATGGTCGCCCAACGAGAGACACTTTGCATTATGGGAGCTTATGTGTCATGCTATCAGTTGCGCATGAACCCTATGTTTTTTGAGGATTTTGTGGCCAGTTCAGTGTTTGACAGGTTACCTAAGGAAACCCAGGAGCTCCTTAATAGCCTCATGTCTGCACCCATAGAAACCGCAAGTGTGGAAGGCTCTATGGCCTCTGAAGGGGGTGTCCCTGAGGTTGTGGCTATGGAGGTGCCCATAGAGGTGCCCAAATCATTGAAGTTGCCTAGGCCGCCAAGAGAGGTTCCCAAGACAAATAAAGATAAATAGAAGAAGACACTGTCGGTGGGTGAGTCACCAAGGAAGCATTAGAGAAACGAAAAGACAACCACATAGGAAAAAGGCAAAGTGGTCGATCTAGAGGCTGACCAGGGTGCAAAGGACACTAATATGGGCACAGAGGACATTGATATTGAGGGGGTAGACCCTATCTCAAAGCTGCCAGAATACATCCCTCCATGCTAGGACAAGGTGAAGGTCCCAAAGGGCCCATATGAGGGAAAGTTTCTCCTTCATACAACCATGCTACCAGAGAATATCATGTTTGAAGGGACGTGCTTAGCATGCATACTACATATGAAGCTTGAAGATTGGGACTTGGGGGAAACTGAGCGGTTCCCCCACCTGGAAAATGATAATTTCATGCAGCAAGTGGTCTACAAGGATTCGGGTGTCACCGCACTGGAGCCGGTGAAGTGGATTCATGGGGTGGAAAAGGTAGGATTGTTGAATCTGCTATGGCTGCTGCATTACCACCATGCGCCCATAAATTTGATTGTTATCAAACAGTTGTCATGCCTCGTGCATGATGGGTGCCTATGGTTGGAGGAGCTGATCCCTATAACCGACATGTTGATCCATATGATCACCTTACTACCACATTTAGGACTAAATCCGGCGAAGGCATTTGGTGGACAGATGGATGAGCGCAACCTCGTTGAGCGAATGAAGGATAAGTTTAAGCTTGTCAGAAAGCCATGCAGGTATTCAATTTCAAGCATAACTAACCCTGCGCTTAAGGTGGTTTCCCAGATTTTGGCTGGAAAGATAATGAAGAAGTGTCGCACAGACAAGGTGCCAACACTATTTGTTTCACTAGCATCCCAGTGCACAGAGGGCATCCAATTCAACTAGGCGCACTACCTATGTAGCGAGTTCCTTGCGAACTACAGGGAGGCACAAGACGATGGTAAAAAATTCTGCTACTCATGGTTGTTACTGTCGATTGTGTTGGTCGTGTGGGAATTGCTGGAGGGCAGCCAATTTTCTCTAATTGAAAAATATCTACCTGAAGCAGCAAATTTTGCTTTGCTATGGGCCACAAAGGACAATGACCGGGTCTGGGAGAGTAAAATATTTTGGGTGCTGATGGAGGCAAGAATCCATGCAGCCATCAACCACAAGCAACAACTATCACCAACTGTCTTTGAGTAGTTATCGGGATACGTGGAGTTCAAAGCGGACTTCCACTATATCTCCATCCAGGCGTGAAAGGACCCAGAACAAAAGTGGTATGATTTACCACTCATAGCGATGGATGATGCCATCGCAACAGTCCTCGAGCGTTGGCCAACAGATTAGCGCACAACGTCAGACTTGTCCACCAGGTCTAGTAAGTTCGCAGAAAAGAAAAAAAAGGAAGCAGCCTGGTTGAAGGTTCAACAATTGACTGAAAAGTGGAAGAGGGAGACTGAGGACAAAGCCTGAGCTGAAGCCAAGCGCACTACAAAGGACTAGGAGGAAGAGCGCGACTCTGACAGAGGTCAAAGATCTCCTTCACCACAGACTGAGGAAGAGGAACAATTAGAGCAGGGTGGTGGAGACCAAGCGAGCACTCTCTTCTAGGTGAAGCAGAATAGGAAGCAGGAGAAGGAAGGGTTGTGCAAAAAGACCAAGGCCACGAAGTTGTCACTGGACCTGATCAACTTGATAGAAGGTGAATAGATGACATTGGGGACAAGGTAAGGGACACGAAAACAAAACTGCTGCACCAGTTTGAGAAGTAGCAAAAACAAGCATTAAGTGCCATTCAGATAGGTTTGTGTGAGCTGCAGATCCAAGCCACTAGATTGTAGGTAGGTGCAGGGCAGAGCAGCGCGACCTCAACCAGTCTATCACTAGGGATGACTGAAGCTGCGGAGTTGGTTCGCTCTTTAGATCCCCAGCCCATCGCACTGCCGGATGGATCTTTGAGCATGGAGGCGAAAGCTAACAAGGCTATTGTCAGTGCTCTAAAGAATACTGGTTTGAACTTGGCTGAGCTCCCAAGTGAATTCCTTCACACGTTGCAAGCAGGTGTGATAACAGAACTTAGGGCCCGAGAGCAGCGTGCGTTGAGCGTGATCAGCAAGTAGAAGGTTAATAATGAACAAATGTTCATTGATAAAACAAAAATGATAGACACTTGGAAGAAGGTTCAGGATAAGAATGAGCGAACCGCAACAGTGGTAGCAAAAGCATGCAGAACTGTTCCAAAACTACACATCCCAGAAGAGGCGTCATTATAGGCCAAGATTCAGAAGTTGGTTGTAGGTGTGCACGATGCTAGGACCAAGGAAAGGGATTTACAACAATAATACAATGAAGCAAGAGTGATGACGTGCACCATCGCTATCATGCCGAGATTGTCAAAGTTGCAGGAGACAAAGAAATTGAAAGAAAAGGCAGAAGCAACGAAGTGGAAAGAGGTAGTCCTCAAGGCTAGATTGGGGCCTTGGCTGGATGAAGCCTATGGGTTCTCCACCACCATGGGGGAGAAGTTGGCCAACCTACAAACAACACAACAGAATATCCAAGAAGATAGTGCAGGACCAGCAATGGAGTAGCTGGTTGAGCAGGTCAAGCAGGCAACTAAGTAGTGCACAACTGAAGTTGCAATGGCACAAGTGGAGTTGGGAGGCCTTCGCGGTAAGATTTCCATGCCATCAAAGTGACTCGGGGGCGAGTCACGATATTTATGTTGGAGGCCTGTTAGGACAGGGTCCCCTAAGGTCAATTTTGGGTCAAAAGTCCCACGTTTTGGGGTTGAAAGCCCAAGGTTTTGTAAAGTGTAAAGTCTCTGCAATTTGTGGTTACAGAGTGCGTAGATGTAAAGTGTCATACAGGGTTTTACCCTTCTATTTATGTAAGTTTTGTCGACTTTAGGAGATCTACCCATGGTCCGTAAACCATGGGATTGTATAAAAAGGAGAGTCTTATAAGAGTCTAAGGTAGTTCATAGAAGTTTTGAAGATGAATGTAATGGGTCAATAGGAGCTAAGAGTGAAGAGTCTTAGAGTAGAAGAGAGGCTCTATAGTTGTGTGCACAGAGGACTAGAATAAAGAGGGCAGTTGAGTGCGCAAACCCCTGCAGCTGAGTGCACATGGTAGTTTTGAGTCTGTAAGCAAATCTGAAGTAACAATAAAGAGTCTGTTATGGAAATATCTATGTTTTACCCATTTAATTATGTTATGAATGAATGTGTTTATGTTATGATGAATAATGGGTTTATGATTTAATGTTGTATTGATGCACGTATTTGTATGTTTTACATTGTTATATGAACACAAGTAATAATATATGTTTACACGAAGAATATCTTAATGCATGCTAAAGATATCAGACACTTAAGCCGATTTGGATAATAACAGACTTATGAGTGATTATAGAGGCACGTAAGTGGTTGATTTTCCTGTTTAAGGTTCGCGAAAGACAGTTGTAGACCTTCGCAAAGGTCTAGAGGCTGGTGAGAGGAAGTTATATCGATAAGCCTCGAGGGCTTGTCGATATGCACAAAGGTAGATAAAGGGGTACAAAACCAACATCATAAATATCTCTGGGTGCAAATACTTGGTTCTAGCATCCCCCCATACTGGTTTGGGTGAGACTTAAGTCCGTGCTCCGCAGATTGATGCTGAAAGGGCCAGTAGTGTAGGGATTTGTTTGGAAAAATTAACTCTAAACCTGGTTTAGGACCCATTAAGCTAACAAAAACAACATTCCCTCTACCCAAAAAATTTATGACAAGTTACGATAAGTGCGACACCAAAGACGTACTTTGTGATGAGCGTGACAACACTTGTGCGACAATGCTCAAATTTTTTGAAATGAATGTGATAGGTACTTACAAGGTTAGAACAACTCATTTGCATAAATATACCTCTTGGAACCACTAGAATGGGCTTATACACATGATGTAATGACCAACATCCTAAAAGACAACACTTTTCCCATCAAGCAAAAGGGAACAAAATGCTTCAAGAAAGATAATGAAATAAGCTTCGGTGTTTGCAACAACAATGTTCAAGACCAAGGAAGGCTCCAAAATTGAGTGAAAGTGAAAATTTTGGAGGGTGTTGTAGTAGCTATAATAGGTACCAAATTTGAAAAACCTCCAACCCTATGGGCTCACATATCCCATCAACCTACACCCAAGTAGTGCACACCCTTCTTTGCACTTGTGGTCCCTTAGGTTGTGCCACCACCTCGAGGGAATATTACTCAACTAGATAGGGATGTTATTAGAGTCCTATGGATCCAAGAGTTCCTCTACCCTTTGGTTTCTCAAAGTACCCTCTAGGCCCTCACATTAAGCCTTAGCATCCTCTAACCTCAAAGCTCACATCCCTTATTAGTCTACTCCCAAGTGATGAACAACATTCTATGCACCTACAGTCCCTCGGGTTGTGCCACCACTTCTAAGGCATTCAAATTAAATTGATAGATATTTTTTCGATCCTTGGGCACTAGGAGTTACTATTGCTATACTTCGTATCCACCCTAACTAACTATCTCATAGTACTGTCCTCTTTCCTTTTATGTTCATGTCCTTTTTCTGACACTTGTCACTCCCCAAAGTCACTTAATGGACTTTTGGTTATATGCATGTGATTTTTTAAATGATTATTAAATGATATGAGCCCCTTTTTGTATTCCCATGGAGTTTTGGTTCCCCATATTATTTTTGTCTGATTTAGTTTGCAACTGTAATGTGTTTATCAACATTTATAAGATAACATATTTACAATACCATGTTTTCTAGCCTCAAAAAATATAAAATACATATACACATGGACATGTTGGCCCCAAAACATAAGAATACACATGCACATGGGCGCACCAGCCCCAAAAGAAAATCTTGGCTCACCAACCTAATTTTTACATGTACATATTATTTATAATCTAGGGGTTGAGCAGGGGTGTTACATATCATGACTTTTTATAGCCATCTAATTGATTAGATACACATCAAAAAAATCAAACTCCTTGATTATGTTTTATAAATGCATATATATTTTGAATGTTTATTTTCATGCAATATAACTATAATGTTAGTTCTTTTGTAGTAGCAATAAGATTGGAAAAACTTAAGAAAAAATTAGATGATTGAAAATTATTTTTGATGGAGTTGATGGTGAAACTTTTTGAAATATCATGTTAGCTTCTTCTGTAATATTTTTTCAATTTTTACACTTGTTATATAATGTATTTCCCATGTCCATAATGTATATATTGATTTGATATAAAATATTATATGAAACAAAAAATAATAATAATAATGAATCTAACTTACACTAAATAATAGTCATTCACAAATATATGTATACTAGTTTAGATCCATCTTAAACTTGAATCTATCAAGTGCCAAGAGGGATCAAATATCTCCAGGTGCAAACCTCTATTTTGAGTGCAAAACCCAAGAAAATATTTGCACCACAAGAGATTTGATCCCTCTTGGTGCTTGATAAATTCAGGGTTAAGATAGGTCTAGGTTGGTTTCATTCATGCACGACCACACAAAAATTTTTGAACATCTAATTATTCTGATCATTTTAAATATGCTAAATATGTCTAAGATTAATATGGTCATTTTAATTTTAAATTTTCTCATCTACCTCAGTTTGTTGAGACGATAAAGACTGCTAATAACTTGAATCATGAAAAATGATGAAACAAAAATTTTGAATGCAAAGTGACAATGCAACAATGTTGAATGATAGAAAATGTGAATAATAAGAATGTAGTCAATTATATAAATAGTCTTCATTGTGATCAATCTCAAACTGTTTTGTTCTACTTTTCTTATTGTCATGCGTATTAGTTTTTCCATCTTTTCATATTGAACATATGAAAACAACGGTTGAAATCATAGGCCATTCAAATATTCAATCCAAGATGTTGTAGTAAACATCATACCTTGTCTCCCATTCTCTCCAATATTAACAATAGCTTTTGCCAAATTTAATCATTGTGACTTATGGAGCATTAAACCCCAAGTAAGTTTCAATGGTAGTTGTTTTATATTCCCTCATTTGAATGCAAAGTAACTAACAATTTTAAATGATGGAAAATGGGAATAATAAGAATGTAGTCAATTACAAATAGTTTAAGGTTCCAAGAAACAAACATTTTAGGTAAGTGAATATTTTATTGAAGATGAAATTTCAAGAATTTTATTTGTGGTTGGATTACTGTAGCAAATAAATCAATGCATGTCATCAATAATTTTTCTGTGTTTACATTGAAATCAATGCATCTAGTGTAAGTAATCAGTTAGGATTAAAAATCAACATATACGCTAAAATCAATGCATCGAGTGCAAACAATCAAATAATATTATAACTCAACATCTGAACTAAAATTAATGCATCTAGTGCAATCAATCAAATAAGATTAGAAATCAACATCTACGCTAAAATCAATGCATCTAGTGCAAGCAATCAGATAAGGTTAGAAATCAACATCTACACTAAAATCAATGCAACTATTGCAAGCAATCAAATAAGATTAGAAATCAACATCTACATTGAAATCAATGCATCTAGTGCAAGAAATCAAAGAGGAATAGAAATCAACAACTACATTGAAATCAATGTATCCAATGGAATCAATCAAAGAGGATTAAGAATCAATATCTACATTGAAATCAATGCATCTACTTTAGTCAAAAGCCAAAATATTCATGGATTTCTAAATCCAAGTTATTTTACATTTTGCAGAAACCTTACTTGGTCTTCCTCTATGGTTAATAATGTTCAATATTATATAACACTACATAATATCTGTATTTGTGTCTATGTGTCTCTTTCACATTTCCTCTATCTCCCCCCTTTATCTCCATGTCTATCTCTCTCCCCCTTCCCTCTCACCCTCATCTCTCTCTCTCTTTCTCTCTCTTTGCCTCTCCCTCCCTCTCTTTGTCTCTTTATATTCTCCCATCTCTCTCCCCCCTCCATCTATATCTATATCTCCCTCCATCTCTCCTTTGTATCTCTATCTCACCCCCCGAAATACACACACTCTCTCTCTTGATATATATCTATCTCTCCCTTCCTCCCTCTCTCTTTATCTTCTTCCCTGGTCCCCCCTCCATCTATATATTTATCTCCCCCTACATCTCCTTTGTCTCTCTATCTCACCCCCATACACACACTCTCTCCATATCTATCTATCTATCTCCCTCCCTCTTTTTATCCCACTTTCTATCTTCCCCTTCTCCATCTCTCTCTCTCTCTCTCTCTCTCTCTCTCTCTCTCCCCCTTCTCTTCCTCTCTCTCTCTCCCCTTCTCTCTCTCTTCCCTTCTTCTCTCCTATTCCCCTCGGTTTCTCTCCATCTCTCCCTTGTCACTCCCTCTATCTCTCTCCACCTTTCTCTCTCTATTTATTTATTCTTCCCTCTCTCTATCTCCTCCTTCAATTCCATCTCTTTCTCTCTTCCTCTCTCCTTCTCTTTCAGTTCCTCTTTCTCTTCCTTCCTCTCCCTCACTTCCTCTCCCCCCCCCTCTCTCTACCCTAAAACACTGTACTATCTCTCTCCCTCTCTCCTTCTCTCTCTTCCTAGTCCATGTCTATGCTTTCATCTCTCTCTCTCCACCCCTTCTCTCCTTCTCTCTCTGTCTTTGTCTCTCTCTCTCACCCCTATCCTCTCTGCCTCACTCTCTCTCTATCTCTCAGTTATCACACCTCTCTCTCTCCTTGCCTTCTCTCTCTTGGTCTTTGTCTCTCTCTCTCTCACCCCTATCCTCTCTGCCTCACTATCTCTCTATCTCTCTATATCTTTATTCTCCCCTCCATCTCATTCCCCCTCCAACTCCATATTTCTCTATCCCCTCTTTCTTTTTCTCTCTCTTCCTTCCTCTCTTTCGCTCTCTCTCCCACCTCCCTCCCTTCTTCCCTCTCCCTCTCTCTCTTTATCTACTCTCCATATCTATCACTATCTCCCTCCCTCTATCCTTTTCTCTGATATCATCTCTCCCCCCTCCATCTCTCCCTCTCTCTCTGTGTGCCTCTCCCTGTTTCTCTGTATCTCTCTTTTTCCCTCTCCCCTTCCTCCATCCATGTGATCAAATATTGTCTCTCTGTGTAATAAATATATAGAAGGTCTAATATAATAATTCTTATAATAGAGATGATTATTATTATAACATATTAGAAATAATGAATATTATTAATTACATACCAATAATATTATATATAGAAATAACTTATATTAAAGAAATACTAGTGTGTTAATTTTACATTATAGATAGACCAATTTCTTTGGATCAAATTAGTAACCGTATACCTTACATTTTAGATTATATTAAATCTCTTTACCCTAATTAATTTTATAATATTAATATATATCATAATATATTAAGAGATATTATAATATATAAAATTTAATACTATATTAAAACTAAAATTATATTAATTCAAAATTATTAAAATTATAAAATAATATTGAATTGAAGAATATTAATATTAAATTTAATAATAATATTAAATTCCATCCATATTAATTTTTTTTCAACTTAATATATTCATTATAATATATAATAAAATTAATATTATATTAACATTTTCACTCTAATTTAACCTATTAGATTTTAATATATTATAACCTGATATTATATATGAATTAATATTATAACATAATATTATAAGCTAATTTATAAACCATGTAAAATCACATGCTTTGTTTCGGTTATGGCATATTTGCAACAAACAATAAAATTGAATGTATAAATTTAACTATAGACTATAAATTATAAAATTCTTCCTACACATACTTTGGCAATGTACTTTTCCTCTTGACAATTTCATGTGAGCAAAAGTATATTGTCTTGAGAGGAAAAGTACATTGTCTTGAGGAATAATTTTATGTTTTATAGTCATAGTAAAATTTATATATTCAATTTGATTGTTTGTTACAAGCATGTGAAATCCCTTTACATTGGTTCTACATTAGCTTATAATATTAACAGATATATAATATTAGGTTATCATATATTAAAAGCTAATAGGTTAATAAATTAAGGTGAAAATTTTAATATAATATTAACTTTAATATATATTATAATGAATATATTAGGTTTAATATATTATAATGAATATGTTAGGTTTAATATGTATTATAATGAATATATTAAGTTGAAAAAAATTTAGTATAATATGAGATTTAATGTTACTTTTAAATTTAAGACTAAAGATTTAATATTAATATTATTAAATTTAATATTATAAAATTTTAATAATTTTTAATAAATATAATATTAATTTTAATATAATATAATTATGTTATTGATTCAAATTAATAAAGTTAAAAATCTTGTTTTGATTCTCAAAATATAAATGTATATTTTTGTATGTAATGAATGGGCTAAGGCTAAAGGAGGTAATATGTAGATGATATAAATTGAAGTTTAATAATAAAAATACATTATTTGCTACAAATGGGGAAGGAAAAAGCAGTTAATAAGTAGATAAGTTAATATGTAGATAATATAAATTGAAGTTTGTGGGGAAGGAAAAAGCAGTTAATAAGTAGATAAGTTAATATGTAGATAATATAAATTGAAGTTTAATAATAAAAATACATCATTTTCTACACATGGTGAAGGAAAAAGCATGGTGTGAGAGAGAAACGAAGGGGCTTAGGTATTTAGGGCTCAAAGTAATTAATGATATTGTATTTCTAAATCCAAAATCTTTTATCTCATATTATCTTTAGTCTTTTAATTTATATATTATTTTTTATTACCTAGGATTAAGCTTCCAAATGGTAAGCTGGGGACATGTAATACTTAAACTTTGGCTAAAGAGGGGTATTTCCCATTCATTCTTCTTGGAAGTTGTTGGGAGATCCCATGCCATAATATGGCTTATAATAACAAGAGTATGTATGTGATGTGTTCTTAGTGAGACTTATGCCATGTGCATAAGGAATTAGTGTCATTAAGAAAAACCATTATAGTTGGGAATTTATGGAGCCCCTAGTAGAGATATTTCCTAGCCAACTTATGATGGAGCCTTGGAGTGAAGTGGGTTAGCCTGAGGGGCTACATGGAAGAGCTAGGGGATCACATTCCTTTAATTTTGTAGGTTTAAGGGGAAAGAGAGCTAGTGGATTGAAATTCCTATATGAGTTAACATACTATGATTCGAGGTATTGGGTTATGTTAGAGAATTATATCCATTCGTAGGAGAAATTCTTCCTTATGGACTCATATACTTAGCTTGGGGGTGGCCCTATTGTAGAAATAGTATGGAAAAATGAAAGCTTATGGTTGCGTGGAACATCCTTTTCTTATGTAGGTTTAAACTTGTACATCAGAAATTACCTGTAAGCAAATTCTTAGAATAGAAAAAAAATGGAGAGAACATAAAATATACACAGATATTTTCTCCTAGAACCCAAACTGGGAAAACCATATTGATTTTTCATTGTATTCCTTTCAATGTTATTATATATATTGATTTTTTATGAATGCTTCAACATATATATATCTACATGTTCAAGGATTCATAAACCCCAATCCATTAACCCTGGATTAGAACCTAACTATAGTTCCCTTGATTGGATTTACAAGATATGATGGGCTAAAACTATCATGCCCAAAACCATGCACAAAACCATGAGTAAGTCTGCCCACCATCTTTGGGTCTGTTCCCATGCTTAAGTCCAAATAAAAAAAATTATAACGCATACCCAACATTCTCCTACTTGTTGTTTTCTTTCCACAAGGGGCTGCATGAGTGCTTATTCATTGGTTCATGGATGAAATTCCCATTGTTTCTCTACACCAATAAATCTTCTTAGTGCTCACATACTCTTTTCAATGCATCTACAACATTCTTCAAAGTGTCCACCTTTACTAGAAACATCTTATTTGTCTTCAACCATATCCATAACAAAGTGACACTGAACGTCAACATTATTTGTATTCGAATGATAATAAGGGTTTTTTGCCAAGAAAATTGCACTTTGGCTGTCATAGTATATCCTTATTGCTCATTGTACCAACCCCATACTTGAACACAATCTATGCAATTGAACTTATTCCTTACTTGTGTGAGTAGATGCCATGTATTCAACCTCTGTTGTTGAAAGTGCCACTACAAACTGTCTCTTGCACATCCAATTGAATGCTCCTCCAAATAGGTTGAACACATGCCCACTTGTAGATCTTATCCAATATAGATCTCTAGCTAGGTCTACATCAACAAAGCCATGTATTTCCAAAACTATGTCCAATCCTAGTCTTCATTGGTAGAAAATGCCATAATCACTAGTTCCACACAAATATTTGACTCACCCGCTTCACTGTTGTCCAATGCTGTAACAACCCTTGGTTAATTTTCCATGTAAAAAGTATAAGACCAAGGTCATGGGACACGTATTCCATGCTGAATGGTGGGAAAAACATCCTAATGGGTGTCACTTTTAGTTTATTATGGCTAAGGAAATTGGCAAAGGCATTGGCAAGGAAAATGAGCATTAAACGACATTTCATTTAGGAATAAAATGGAAAATAAGAGAAAAGGAAGGTGAAAGGTCACAAATTTTCATTAGATGGAAAATGAAGGAAAAATGGAGGAAAATGAAGAAAATAGAGTCCTAAATGATAAAAATGATTTTGAGGATCAGTTCATGGCTTTTGTTGGTTAATATTTTGGTAACTGTTAGCTTTTGTGAGTTCAATTTTGGAGCTATCTTTTATTCTCTCTCTCTCATACTCTTGCACACTTAGAGAAATCTTAAAGAATTCTTGGAGCATCTTTGGAGAATTCTAGTATCACTTGGATTTGGAGGAAGAAGGAGTAAAGTAGGAGTGTGCATGGGAACAGGTGGATCAACAACTATAACTAGATTGTTTTGAGGTATTGAGTTGCATGTATGGTTTCCTTGCTAGTTTTGGCATGCATAGTACACGCATGTGGTTTTTTTGGTTATGATTTATCATTGGCACGAAGGATTTCCTAGATTGACAATGGTTTTTCCTATCCTTTCCATTTCCTGGATAACAAGAGTGTTGTGGGTTTTATCCTTTGTTTTTTGATTGGAACTCATGTTCCTTATCCCTGTGGGTCGAGTTACTAGTTCTTGGAACCTTGGTTGGAAAAATTCTCTTGAAGCCCTGAAACAACTTGGGTTGAGTTACTAGTCCTGGAGCGTTGGTTGAAAAAATGCTTTGGATCCCTTCGACAATTGTGAGTTGAGTTACTAGTCCTAGAGATGGGTTGGAAGAAATGCTACAGAGCCCTAGAAAACTTGGGTAGAGACCGATTTTCTTAAGGTTAGTGATGTTGGATCATGAGGTGGAATCACTTTTTGAGGTTTGAGGAGGTTTGGCCTATTGAAGCACTAATTTGGTTTTGCATGGTTTATTCCATTAGATCCCACATTCATGCTTGGAATATGGTGAGGGGGTGATTTGCTGAAAGAGATATTTGGTTCAACCTAATCTATGTTCGAGTGGTATGTGGAAGTCCTAACTTGGTTGGTAATTTCATATGTCAATAAGAGGTATTTTCTATTGTGATCTATGAGCATATGTATTGATTATGATGGTGATATAATGGTTGAGTTTCCATGCTTTATATGTTGGCTATATCAATTATATGATGTACATTGTCTATGGTTCTTGCCATGTTTTTATTAGTTGATAAATGGTTATTCAATTCATGTGCTAACAAATGTTATTTCAAGTATTATGAGAGGGTATTACACCTTCTTAGTGAATCTCAGATAAGTTTTAGATCCCTATGTTCATATATGAATTCATGACCTGTACATTACATTTTTTCCATATGTTGGCAAAATGTTTGTTATAATTAGACTTGGTTAGGTCAAGTCCTTGATCAAGTTTTGTATTAGAGGATTTTCCTTTATTTCTTTTATTGTTTTGGAAAGTCTCATCAAGTTCTGGGCAGTGATATGGAGTCTAGCCCTAAAAAGGTGGCACATATTTTGTGGTTGCAGGCACATACATGGAAAATTGGGACTGTAATTGCTACCTTATGGGCTTATGCATGTGACTGGATGTGTACAGTGACATGGATGCAGAATTGTGCATGCGAATGGGAGTCCAGGTCGGTGAAAAAGAAATTAGCTCGGGGTTTGGGCACTTGGAGTGGTTGTTCAACTCATGTGGGCCTTGTAGCTCTTGAGGAAGGTCAGTAAGTTTCTAGTTTTCAGCACCACTTCCTTAATTATATATAGTAGGTCAGGTCATATCATAGTAACTATTCATCACATGTTTACCCTGAAAGACTGGTGAACTTGGATAAATGTGGGAGGAGGTGGTTAAAAAGTGGTTTCAAAGCTCCTAGGTTCAACACTTGGACTGGATGGGCAGAATGTGTTTGTCATGCATGGATGTTAGTTGTCTATATGATTGTTATGCACATAATGTGATTGTCATTATTGCATTTTATATCATCATGATGTTGATTTGTTGGCTGAGATGGAGTAGGAGATGCAATTTATTAGAGTGAGGTTGAAACACTGGACTTCAGGTTGAAAGCAGATCATCGTATAGGTATTGTATATTTAGCATGCAAGTATGAGGGTTAATGGTTGTTATATGCATTATGGTTATGTATATGCTTGTCATTCTATTGCTATTGTGTTTACATGCATGATAGATGTTAGTTAATCAGTGTGGTCATATGCATATGAGTCACATAGTCATGAATGATAATAACTTGTTGTTATATGCATTGTGGTCATATGCATGATGATTATGGTCATTTCATTTAAGATCTTGATGTTATAGGTATTTTGCTAATCTGGATTGTCTTGTGTAGATGGTTATAGTTATGATATTCAGGTATGAGTCGATATTATGATATTGTGTTGTACTAATTTGGTCTGATTTGTTTGAATGTGATAGCCTCCCCTGAGATGTATTGAGGTATGAGTTTGATTATGTCACCTATTTGGTTTATCTAACATGGTATGTTTATAGCTTGTCTGAATGTTTGATTAATTGCATGATATGAGTATGCATCTATAAAATTGCATGAAGAATGGTCCTATTTTTAGATGGTTGTACTGACAAATATGTTTTGAGACAACATATATGCACTTGAGTGTAAGTGGGTGCTAGTTGTAGTAGTATGACTAATGACTGTCAATTGATAACGACATGGATGTTACTATTGGTAAAGGTTGATTACAAATTAATAGATATAATGTCTTGATCTTTGGAACATGTGGCTGACATGTGTGAATAGTTGTAGGGAAACATGTTTGGTATTAGCGTGACAAGGTAACAATTGATTTGTTTATATAACTAACAATTGGGTGATGTGATAACACCTAAGAAGACTCAATTGCAATAAGGAAAAGGTAAAAGAAAGGAATTGGGTGAGAATTCCTTTAGCTATGCTTGGAAATGACAATTCCAAATGAATGAGTGCTTGCACAAATATATGAAGTATTCTTAACCTTGATTTTGTTTGAAATTATGTGGATATTTACTATATTCATGAACGCGTACTTTACAGGTATAACAATTAGATTCGAGTTATGTCTAGAATCACTAAGGAATTGGAGTCCCTAGAGAGATGATATATGTATGTGTTCAGTTACAAGGTAGCTTGCCTGACACAACAAGGTAAGTTAACCAGTATATTGTTATTTTTATTTATGCATTGATAGTCATGTGTTTATGGAAGTATGATCCAGGGATTGCATGGAAAAAGAGATTACCATGAAATCTTGAAGAAGGCTCAGTTGAGCTTTCCATTGAAAGAATTGGGAACGATGGGGTTGAGCCACGGTGTTTGTTGCTAGTTTTGTGCTTTTGGTATTTTGTGATTTATTTGCGCTTGATTTGAAGTTATGTTTGTCTTGTGCATGGAAATTGGTGGGCTCTAAATATGTCATATTATTCATTATATAAACTCCCCATACAGGATCCATATTCCCACATAAATGATACTTTCCATTTCAATTGTACCACCAACTTTCATGAAATGTACCTTTTTTACTTTGTGGTTAATTAGGATGGATTTATTATCTTTTTAATGGTTAAAAATATATTTAATATGGTTTTATCAATGAAAGTTTAATAATGTGGTTATTTTTCCAAAAATCATGTTCAAATATGAAAATGTCTAATTCTCTACGAGCTCAATACTAATCTGGCAGTTTAGTACTAATTTCTGCACTTGCACGAATGAAGAAAGTCAAAATTATAAAATATGTTTTTGTTTCTCAAAGAATGACACATTATGTACCAAATAGGCTTAATATTCTGGTACATTCCTTGGAATATACCCAACTCACACATGTGGGGTCCTAGCACATGATTTAAGCGACAACGAAAAATAGGTAACAAATTTGAAACTACCATGTTTTTCCTCGATTTATGTGCATACGGTGGTGAATATCAAGAATTGGGAAAATGGCATTTTGCACAACATATAAATTTACTTCGATATCAAAATGTTTCCAAAAATTTAATACAGTTTCAAAGTTATAGCTAGTGGTTCGAAGTATATTTATACAAAATTTCCGCAAAACCCAGATTGGCAAAAGTATCTAAATAGCCAGCTTCAAGCACGATTTCCAAGGCCATGGAATTGAACTAGGAAATTAAGGACAAGTTTTGTTGATAATATGGAAAATTAGGCTCCATATAAACAACTCTCCCAAATACATCATGGTCAAGGAGATATGGATAGTTCTTTAACGTCAATTTGTATAAAATTACAAACAATCTAGATTTCCGAGATTTTTATCTATAGTTGTAAATTTGTTTTATGAGGTTAGGGTATTGGATCTTGTCTTTAATCGCTAGTTTTTATAGATAAATATAGCCTAAAAGGACTGAAAAAGGGGATCATGCATATTTTTTTGTTGTTACATCCTATGCATTCTCTACAAGACTATTAATTCTTGTTGAAGATTAATACAAGTTCCAGTTTTATGATTTGATGTGTTCTTTGAAGCTCTATATTCTGTAAGTTTATTTAACTACCTTTTTGGTTTCAGAAAGGGCCCATTGATCCAACTCGGTAAGCTATTGTACATGATTATTTTATATTTTTCTCTTTTGTACATGTTCTATTATGTATGCTAATCTAGTTTTCTGATTTGGCACCTATGTTATAGTCAAGTTCATACAATGAAAACATAGTGTGGAATGTATATGGCGAATTAGATTTGTATATGTGATTAAGTGATTCTCTTATAAGATTTATCTTCTGCGAATTTAATAGTGTGGTGCACCAAGTTTCTTAAGCCATTACAAGGAGCCTTCTCTAGGATAGTTTTATTGATTTATTGAGATTTGTTTATTGAATTTATAGAATTGTTTCCTTTCCAATTCCTTGCAAAATTACTTTGAGATTTATGTTTCAAGTTTGTTGTTACAAGAACAATTCAATATTTCATATTTGTCACTTCATGAGCTAATAAATGGAAATCATTGACATGATTTAGTTAATTTGCAAAAACATAGTAGTTTCCAGATTGCATGTTATTCATTGGATTTCTCTCCTTGAGCGATGCTATTTAGTTTTGAAGGGTGTGTGAAGAATAGAATAGGGAAATGTTAGTTTCTATTGTGATTGAATCAATTACCTTTGAACCTATTTTAAATTATATTTTAGATCTAAGAATGTCACTAGTGCTTGGTTAATTTATTGTTTAATAGACTTAGAGTAAAATTTCCTTTCAAGCTTTCAAAGTTTGTTTTGTATTCTCAACTAGATTAACTGAGGCTCTAATCTTGCATTTCCCTTGCTTGCATCTCTAAGTCTTATGATCCTGGATTCGATAATTACATGTTGGAATTAGGATACATATATTTTTACCAACATTTTTGGCACCGTTACTGGGTAGATGGTAAATGGATTAGAGCATAGTTCCTTTCAAAAGTTTTCTACGTGATCTTAGTTATAAGGAAAACTTGGGGGTAGAGATAATATAGTAATATGAGAGGTAAGAAGCTACACATCCACTTTGGTGGGGTTTCTCCAAATCATCATTGTTTCCTTATTTTTCTTTGCAAGTGTGTTTTCCTTTAGAATGATTCATGAAAAGAAGAGAAGCCTAACTTGTGTGAACAAATAAGTTAGTGACAATAGGGTCTTAGTAGTATGGCCGTGCTTTGAGTGCATGATTGGTTTTCTTTTATTTGTTTTAAGTCTATTTCCTTTCTATTTCTTTAGGATTTTTAAAGTTTTCAGTACTTCAAGAACTCCATACACTAATCCATGTGTAGAATAAGGATTAGGATCCAACAAAAAATACCCAAGGATGATAAATAGTTCTAAAGAACAATCATAGTAGCAACTGGGATCTTTGCATGTCAAGAAGAATAAATCTTGACAATAGTCAAGAACTTATCTTCCTCCTCGAAAGTGATAGAAGAACAACAAATCCATGAACCACATCAACAAGAAGATCTTCACCATCACAAACTTGTTGAGGAAACCAAAGAATTATGGAGCACATCCGATGGAGAGAAACCATTAGAACCTGAGATTGAATAATTTTTGACATGTCTATCTATGGATCCTCTAAGCACACAAGAGGATAATCATCTAATGCTAGAAGATATTCTAAGCAACAGTAAAGGAGGACATGCTAAGTGAGGAAAATAATGAGGTAAAATAAGAGCATTTTTGTTTTGTTGAAAGTTGGTTTCAAGCTATAAGACCATACTGCTCCTTCATTCTTCATTACTTCTTGACATCATCATAAATATAGTTGGTTCTTCATACTCAGGTATGCATTAAATATTATATTCTAAACTTGAGTATGAATGAATTTTTACACCTATTACACACATGGTTACATTGGAAATACTCCTATACTTGAGGAGAGGAAGTTCTTTTTTCTCGGGTAGAGTAGGATAGTAAATAAATAAATTTTCCATATAGTAGTTAGTTATAAAATGTAGTGAAACACATTTCTCATTTTTTTTGTATAAGTGGGGATGTAAAAAACTAGTTGAAAATGGGAGATCTATGTTCCTATAGCAGATTTATGTTGAGGTCTCTTTCAGCTGCATATTGTTTTAATGAAGATTGCCACTTAGTCTTATTTCAAACTGCATCATGGTTCAACTATTACTTTGATTTCGTACTTATTATTTATTTCTGATAGTTATATTTGTTTCCTTTTCAATTCCTTTCAGAATTACTTTGAGCTTTATGTTTAAAGTGCGTTGTTACAAAAACAAGTCAAGATTCCATCTTTCGTATTTTATGAGCTAGTAAATGTAAATACTTGACACGTCTAGTTAATTTGCAAAAGTAGAGTATTTTCTAGATTTCATGTTATTCATTGGATTTATTTCCTTGAGCGGTTTTATTTAGTTTTGAAGTGGTGTGAATAATAGAATAGGGAGATTTCAGTTTCTATTGTGATTGAAGCAT
Organism: Pinus tabuliformis; assembly: GCA_031772625.1. Classification (NCBI taxonomy): domain Eukaryota; kingdom Viridiplantae; phylum Streptophyta; class Pinopsida; order Pinales; family Pinaceae; genus Pinus; species Pinus tabuliformis. The sequence goes on from CM062808.1 coordinate 576,399,421, forward strand.
TTACCTTTGATCATATTTTACATTATATTTTAGATCTAAGAATGTGACTAGTGCTTGGTTAATTTATTATTTAATAGACTTAGAGTAAAATTTCCTTTCAAGCTTTCTAAGTTTGTTTTGTATTCTCAACTAGATTAAATTAGGCTCTAATCATGCGTTTCCTATGCTTGAATATCTAAGTCTTATGATCTTACAATTACATGTTGGAATTAGGATACATATAATTTTACCAACAAGCATGCCACTTTGGTTGTGGTGGCGTATTGCTATTGGTTTTTCATTGTTTTCTTCTTATTTTCTTTTGTTCTCGCCTTCTATGTTTTGAGGGTCCTGGGAATATGTTGGGGAAAGAGTAAAGTTAATGGAGATCGGGGAGAGAAAGATGAAACTAAATACATGTAAAGGGAAACTAAAGACAAGACCTGGATGAAGCTCGATGCATGTAAAGGGAAACTAAATACAAGAGTATGACAACCATTTGATTGGTTGGGTCCATTGAGGTAAATGGATGGTGGCATGAAAATCATGCGAAAGGTAACAAGAAAGGTAAAGTAAATGGATTTGAGGCGTTAAATGCGTTGGCTAAGTTAGGAACTGTTATTCTCAATGTTGTGCATGAATGAAGGGAGTTCTCTTAACCTTAACCTTATGATATTTGGTAATTATGTTGTGATCATGATTATGCTTATGTCTAGATATGTATACATGTATGTATGTATGCCATTTTCTGAAAAGGTCATCAGGGATCATGATTGCTTTATGCTAATGATTATATATATGTATGTATGTATGCCATTGTCTGACAGGGTCGTCAGGGATTTTTATGTAGATGTTTATATGTATATATGTATGAATGTATGTCATTGTCTAATAGGTTCATCAAATATCATTCTTGTGGAGGAATGATTTCTTATCTAGGTGAAAGGCATGAAGAGGTTCCTGGTTTATGAGGAATCAAGTGGGAGGAATAGATCTGACTGATCTGTTAGGTTAGTATCATGTGGATATGAATTGATATTATGTGATTATTATATGTCTATGCTTATGTTATGGGTGGGTAATGCCGAGGGATACATCAACAAAATGAAAGTAGTGTGATCTTCGACATGTTGAAACAAACATTAATAATGGAAAGACACTAGAAGCAAGATTCTTGGTAGAGTTAGTGTGTAGTCGCTAGATGTGTAGTACTATTGTTGTGTATATGTTGTACATGTTGTACCTTAATAGCGTTGTGTGCATGTTGCATATGTGGTACTGTGTACTATGTGCATGTTGCATATGAGGTACTGTGTATATATGGTGTTGTGTGCATGTTGTATGTGCGGTACTATGTACATATAGTGCTTTGTGCATGTTGCATATGCAGTACTATGCACATATAGTGTTGTGTGCATGTCGGATATGTGCTATGTACATATAGTGTTGTGTGTGAGTTTTATGTGCGGTGCTATGCACATATGGTGTTGTTTGCATGTTGTATACATGGTTTTGTGTACATATGGTGTAATGTGCATGTTGTACATGTGGTGTTGTGTGCATGCAGTGATATGTACATGTGGTACATGCAATATTGCGTGCATATGTTGCTGTGTACACATTATGCAGGTGGTGTTGTGTACACGTCATGTAGGTGGTGCTGTGTACATGTGGTGTTGTGTACACATTGTGCAGGTGGTGTTGTGTACACATTGTGCCAGTGGTGATGTGTACACATGGTGCTGTGTACACATTGTACAAGTGGTGATGTGTACATATGGTGTTGTGTACACATTGTTCAAAAAGTGTTATGTACATGTGATATTGTGTACATATCATACACGTTTTGTTGTATACATGTGGTACTATTTTATGTGTATTGTGTAGTCATTGCATCATAACGTGTGTATTTGTTGTGTTGTACTCTGTGCACATATATGTATTGTGTTGTACACCAGGTGTAGGTGTATGCATTGCGTTGTGTTGTACACCGAGTGTAGGTGTATGTATTATTTTGTGGTGTACATCAGGTTTAGGTATATGTGTTGTGTTTTATATCGGGTGTAGGTGTAGGTATTGTGTGGCATTGTACACCATGTGTGGATTTAGATGTTGTGATGTACATTGTGTTAATGTATACATGAATTAAAAGAAGAGAAGTCACTGGGTGTTTGCCGCGTATGGTAACCAATATGGTGTGTGTAAGGAAAGAAAAACGGACAAAGGTAGAAGCAAAGGATTAGTTGAAGGATAAGTGTTAGTATTTTATTTCAGTTTTTACTATGCATGTGATATGACTTTGATTTATGATGGTTACATGAGATTTATGATTTTGATTATGATGGTTGTGTTTTGAGCTAATCAGATGTGATATTTTTATACTTGATCATTTGATCAAAGAGTTAGTTTAATGTGTTTTGACAGAAAGTAAACGAAATTGTAGGTGTACCTTATTGACAATATGTGAATGAGCTATGATTTGAGTTTGTTTCATTCATTTTGAATCTAATGAAAATTATGTGCTTGGTACAGGAAAGCATGTAAATGCCTGGTTTGGATGGTTGAAACTGACTATAAGAATTAGAAGTAGAAGCAAAAGGAATTGGAACATGCAACAATATTGTTGGCTTAGGGTTCCTGACCCAAGTTCAGAGTTAGTTGTGCCAACCAACAAAATCCTACACTACTATCCCTTTCGGAAACAACCTGTGTAGCGCAGGCTGTAGTCTCACCCGAAGCAGTATTGGGGATGCTCAAACCATGTTTCCGCATCCAGATATCAGTGTGATGTCTTTTAGCGCCTTAGATTTTCCTCTGGATATATCTATAAGCCCTTAGTTCTCGATACCGCAACTATGTTTAAATAGCCTTTAGACCTTCACGAAGGTATACGATTGGTCTTTGCGGACCATTAACAGTCAATTTATCCACTTACGCGCACCAGAAAACAACCTAAATCAGGGTTCGTGCAAATCTACTTAGGTTATTATTAAACAAGACATAATTCATTAGATCAATATTCCATAAACACATTATTCATCCACATCATATATCATAAACGGAGGTAAATAGAGATAAACAAATATGCACAATATTTCTTTGGTAATCTTCTTTATTGATCTTCAGTTCAACTTTATAGACTCAAAACTACCTTGTGCACTCAGCTACAGGGGTCCGCGGACTTAGTTGTGGACTCTTCTTTAGGCCTCTGTGCACTTAGTTACGGAGCCTTCTTCCTTCTATCTACCTGCTTCTTACTTGCCCTTCTCTTCGCTCAAGACATAGACATGCCTTAGACTCTCTAAGACACACCTATTTATACCCTTTTTCATACAATCCCATGGTCCATATACCATCGGTGGGTCTCAAAGCCGAATCAAACTTTACATAAATAAGGGGCTAAAACCCCTTTGAATTCTAATCATCTATGCGCTCCACATCCAAAAATCACAAAGACTTTACATTACTTAGAAAAAATACATCAAAACTTGGATTATTTTAACCCCAAAACTGACCGAAGGGACCCCATCCCAATAGGCCCCAAACATAAAGATCATGACTCGCCCTCAAGTCACTTGACTGACACTGCAATCTTGTTGTGAAGATCCCCCAGCTCTACCTAGATCATGACAACTTCGACAGCGCTCTGAGTGGCTGCCTGCTTCACCTCCTCAACTAACTTCTCTATAGCTAGTCCTTCTGTGTCTAACCTCATTATCTACTGTGTCTTCTGCAAGCCTGTTAGCTTCTCCTGAATAGTGGTCGTGACCTGGTAAGCCTCGTCTAACCAAGGCTATAGCCTAGCCTTAACTAATCCATCCTTCTTTTGTGCCGCCTCTACCTGTGTGAGGAGATACTTCCCCTCCTACAATTTGGCTAGGTGCTGCGCTGGTGCAATGGAGTGTGTCATTGGCCTGGCTTTGTCATATTGCCTCTGTAGCTCCCTATCCTCTATGTTCAGTGTCTACAGGTTTGGATCTCCCTGTAGAGTTGTCACCAACTCCATTTCTTGCTCAAATAATGCCGAACAATTAGTGACTGTGGCATCTAGGGTGGTCATTCCTTCTTTTATGATGGCTCCACGTTGCTCTCAGACGTTAGGTGGAGTCGTTGGCTACAAATTTAACTGCATCTATGTGATATTCATATTGAGTTAAAATTGAACTTAGCTAACCTCTTCCTTGGCTTTGCGCACACTAGTAGCTAACTTCCCAATCTTTGCTTCTAGCTGTGCATCTTCAGGAATGTGAAGCTCAGACACTGTTTTGCATGCCTCTGTGACTATGGACTTGAGTTGGTTACTTTGTGCCTACAACATCTCCTTTTATTTTAAGGTTTACATATTCTCAATGAACATCTACTCATTGTTCACTCTGTATTCGCTAATGAGATTGACAGCGCGCTGCTCCCGATCTCTTAATTCCTCTGTCACTCCTGCATGCAGCGCATGGAGGATCTCATTGGGGAGCCCTGTTGTGTTCATCCTGATGTTCTTAACTATTCTTAGGATGATGCAATCATCAACTGTCTCCATGCGAAGGGACTCTTTAGGCAATGCAACAGTTCTAAGATCTAGGGTCCTTACCAATTTCATTGCTTGACTCGTCCCAGTTGTTAGGCTCACTTGTTCTACGCTCGCATGACCAATGCCCACCTGTATTCCACTGGCATGGATCTATAGCTTACGTAGATCCTTTTTTACACTCCCCAGTGTTTGCATATATTGCTACTCGAACTGCTATAGCACTTCAGTCATAGTATCCCTTATTCTATCCCCGATCTCATCGAGACCGCCCTCCGTTAGGACCATGGGATCACCCTGCGACTTGTATGATTGTTGCTTTTTCTGGGGACCTTCCTGCTTCCCCTTTTTGTGCTTCTTCTGAATGAAGGGGGTGCTTTGCGCCTCATCTCCTCCATCGCCTTGCTTTGATAGTTATTTCTCCTTAGTCTCTGGTGAAGCTGACTTGCCACTTATTTGTGACTCACGCTCCTCCTGCTCTGCCTACTCCTTGATGGTGCACTCTTTCTCCATTCGAGCCTTCTCTATAGATTCCTTCTTTCTCTGCTCGAGAAAGTTCTATGTAGCACGCTTAACTGCTTCCTTTCTTTTCGACATTGCCAAACTTCCCATGCCCTTACTTGTTCCAGCATCTAAGTCTGAGGGGGTGTGCCACTTTGTTGGCCATCATGCGATCACCTCTTGCACATCTCCCTCTATCACCAAATATGGCAAGTCATGCCATTTCTACTATGGATCCTTCTACACTTGAATGTAAACTCGGTGGAAGTCAGCCTTGAATGCTGCATAGGCTGACAACTGTGTGTACAAGGTCAGGGACAACCTTGGTTGCTGCTTAATGGCCATGCAAAGACTCATTTCCATCAAGACCCAAAATATCTTTGCCTCTGTGATCCATGCGAGGTCCTTTGTAGCCCACAAGGAGGCGAACTTTACTGCATCCAATAATCCTTCTTCCAATGGGGAAACTGGCTATCCTTTGGTAGTTCCCATGCAACCAACACAATAGACAGCAACAACCAAGCATAATGAAATGACTTGGTTTCATCCTAGGCCTCATGAAAGTTTTCCGGGAACTCCTGACAGAGATACCTAGACCAGTTGAACTGCACAACCTTTGTGCACTGTGTAGCTAAGGACACTACGAGTGCCAGAACTTCATCCGTGTGACACTTCCTCATTAAATTTCCTGCCAATATTTGTGTGGAAATTTGAACTGCGGGGTCATTTATTGAGGTGATGGAATATCCTCATGCCTTCTTCACAAGGTCAAATTCTTTCATTCTTTCTCTCAGATCCTTTTACCCTGTCATTTCGCCAAACTCCTCGGCCGGATTCAGACCTTCATATGGTAGATGCATAATCGTGTGAATGAGCATGTCAGTGATGGGGATAGGCCCTCCTAGCCATAAGCACCCATCGTGCACCAAAGTGAGAAGTTGGCACACATAAATTGTGTTGATAGGGGTGCGGTGACAATGGGGCACCCACAATAAATTAAGTAACCTTGAATTCTCCAGACCACATATCCATTCCACCGTCTCTAGTGCGGTAACACCTGAATCCACATAGTAGACACACTTCATATATTTATCTATTGTGAAGTGTGGAAACCTAACATGATCTGCGAGGTCCCAATCTTCCATCTTTAGAAATGGGATCCGTGCAGGCTGTGGACCTTCAAAGGGAACTTGCTCAGGTAGCAGGGGCGTAGAAATGGAAAACTTATTTGAATCTAGGTCGTTTGTGACCTTCACCTTCCCCTTGCACGGAGGGATATAGTCAGGTAGCTTTTTTTTTGTGATGTGCTCCACTCCCTCAGCATTTATGTCTTCTGTGCCCTGGCCTTCCTCCGCCTCCAGGTCAACTACCTTCTCAGGCTACTTGTCTTTCTTTTGTTTCTGTGCTGCAGAATGCTTCCTAGGGGATTCGCTCACTAGTACTGAATTTTTTAGCTTATCCTTATTTGGTTTAGCTATCTGGGTTTCTCGTGTAGGGGTAAGCTTTAGCCTAGGTGACCTTGGCACCGTAGGCACAGGAGCCAGAGCTTCCATATTCACAATTTCCAGGGCGACTCCCTAAGAGGCAACATCACCACCAATACTCACGGTTTCTGCAGGGCTTGGTCCAACAGATCTTTTCGAGAATGAAATTCTGATTCAACTCAGACAACTTAGAAAACACAGGGCTCACAACTAAATCCTCCCAATATGATCGGTTCATAAGTGATAAACAACACAACTCAAAAAAAAATCCAAGGGTGAAAAGTGTTCTCTGTTAGACCGACATGCATAATTTATGGGGGTGTTGAATTTGAATCTGACCATTCCCCCAAAATTATGACAATTAATGTTGTTTTGGAGGTAGATCTTCAAATATTTTTGCCTTAAATGTCACAAGCTTGCTCCTCTTAACCATCTTCTGGTTGTCAAGTCATGAACAATGACTCCAACGGTCACTTTTTTGTTGTGCTGCGCAACACCTCCCTCCATAGCACAACTTCTTGTGCGCAACTTCATAGGTTGGATATTCATCATCTTCCACTTAGCTCGCCTGCTGCGTAGTCTGCCGACCTTGGAAGTGTAGTTTTTAGTTCCATGTTCCCTTGCAACTGCTTGGAGCACTAATATTTTCCTACTGCCATACATTCATTGTGCAGGATCCCCTGTATACAGCTTCAATCAGCTTCCATTCACTCTTCCTAGAAAAGGTTCCCCATTCAGCTTCGCGAGTTGAATTGCGCCTCCATCTATAATCTCTTTGATAATATATGGCCCTAGCCAATTTATCTGAAAGTTCCTCGGAAAATTAGTGATCTTACAATCATATAACAAGAGAAGGTCATTTAACTTGAATGTGTGGAGCTTGATGTGGCAATCATGCCAGGATTTTTCACGTTCCTTATGTACTTGCTGATGGAATCCCATGAAGAACCAGTCCTCTTCAAGCTCCATCAGCTGCACGAGCTATTCCTCCAAGGCTTCGTGATCTGCCATACCTGTGAGAGCTGCTATGTGCAGAATATGCACAATATACTCCATTGGAATTACAACTTCCACACCATAGACCAATCTGAATGACATTTGTCCCTTCAGCTTCTTGCAAGTAGTCCGATAAGCGCATAACACTTCAGGTATGCGCACATCCCAATAATTTCGCTGTGCGTTGCAGATCTTCATCAATGCGTTCTCCAAAATCTTGATGAAGGCCTCAATAGCTCCATTGGCCTATGGGTGATATGGTGTACTCTTCTTATGGTAGACTTGGAATTCCTCTATTAACGTGTTGATTGTTTCATTCATAAAGTGCGTACCTCTGTCACTCATCAACACTTTCGGACATCCAAACCTAGTTAAGACACACTAAAAAAAAAACTTTGCTACTGTATCTCCTGTAAAATCCTTAACCAGTTGTGCCTCTATCCATCTGGTTAGATATTCCATGGCGGTGATGATATAACGCATACCAGTTTTCTTCCATGGGGGCTTAATTGGTCCAACAAAGTCAATTTCCCATTTTTAAAATGGCTACAAGGATGCTTGAGGTTTTAGTGGCAACTCATCCCTTTGTGATGGTCTTCCATTTCTTTGACATGCATCACATGCCCTATAATATGCCTTATAATCCTTGTGTAGTGTTGGACACCATAGCCCTATGCGCAAAATCTTCTACGTAGTCACCTTTCCTGCATAATGTCCTCTTGTGGCCCCTCCATGAGCTTAACCGAGAATGCTATCCTTGTCAAAATCTGGCACATATCTTCGCAATATTTCATTAGCACCCATCTTATACAAATGTCCTGCAATCACTGAAAAGTCTGCCGCACGCACTACGAGTTCCTTCTTTTGATGACTTGTATACCCTTCTGGTGTCATCCCCGTAGTCAAAAAGTGAATAATTTCTACAAAGTGAGTATCTGCTACGTGCACTGTGAAGAGTTGCACATCTGACAGCCCTTCCTCCAAATTATTGGGCTCCTCTCTGGTTTCAATCCGTGACAGATGGTCAGGCCCTATATTTAACCTCCCTAGCTTCACAATTACCTCAAAGTCATATTCCTAGAATAATGGAAACCATCTCCAGATCTTCCCCCACAACATAGGCTTATTGATCAGGTATTTCAAAGTAGAATAATATGTGTACATCTTGAAATTCCCTCCTAACATATAGTGTCTGAACTTCTGCAGTGCGTACACCATAGCTAATCCTTCACGTTCAGTTGTTGAGTAATTCTTCTCAGCCTTTGATAATTTCCTACTCGGCAAGGCTATAGGATGGTCCATTTATCCTTCACTATCTTGCATTAACACTGCACCCAACGTAATGCAGGAGGCACCCACGTGTACATGAAATTCCTTCTTCCAATCTGGGAATATGAAGATCAGGGTGATGACCATCTTTTCTTTAAGACATCTAAGTTACACTAGCATTCTTCATCCCAATAGAATGTTGCATCCTTCTTCAATAGTTTCTCCATAGGTGTGACAATCTAAGCATATGATTTGAAAATTTTTCTATAATATCACGTATGTCCTAGTGTCGCACGTAGCTACTTCACACTTCTTGGGGCCTCCAGATTCACTATCACTACAATCTTGGCAAGGTCCACCATCAACCCTTGCTTGCACATGACATGACCCAGCAAAATTCCAAAGGGAACACAAAATAGGCATTTCTTCAAATTCAACGTGATCTGATAGCTGCGACACATATTGAACATCAGGCGTAGACTTGCTACATGGCGCTTCATTAAACTGAACATCGTCTAATCATCAAAGTATACTTTCAAGAACTTATGGATGAACTCCTTAAACGCTACTATAACTATGCAAGAGAATATCCAAGCACATTCTTGAGTCCAAATGGCATCATAGTATACTAGAAACAACCTCATTCCATCACGAAGGTTGTTTTGCTCTTATCCTCTTGTGTTGGCTTGAGGGAGCCTGACCCAGGTTTAGCGTTAATTAGCCAAACAAATACCTACACTACTGGCCCTTTCAACATCAGCCTGTGGAGTGCGGACCGAAGTCTCACTGGAAGCAGTATGGGGGGATGGTGGAACCAAGTTTCCGCACCTTGAGATGGTTGTGATGTCGTTTGATGTCTTCTATCCCTGCCTTTGTGCAGGTCACTTCGCTTTAGGGCTTGCAAGACAAACCCTCTATTCTGGCCTTCAATACCTTCGCGAAAGTATATGATCGACCTTCACACAACCCTAACCTGTGGCTTAGGTATTTTCGCGCTGTTGTGGCAGTGTGCCGTGTAGGTTCCCCAATTATACTAAGTGATTTACTTATCTCTTCAAGTACGTAAAGTTAACACCACGTAAGTAGATATTCATAATTGTGTTCAACTATTCAATGTAATTGCATTCATTCACACATCATATAAGAATAATAAAGGAAATTCATATAAGAAATATCCAAACACATCAACAGAACAAAGACACAGAAATTGTAGAATAACTCCTTTTATTAATATCTCTCAAGTGTTTACAAACTCACTCCACCTTGTGCACAGAGCTGCAGGGGTCCGCACACTTAGCTGCGGACTTCTACCCTAGGCCTCTGCACACTCAGCTACAGAGCCTCTACCTACACTATGACCCAAGACTTAGACTTATTCTTCATAGCTATAACTCTATTACATGATCTGCCATTCTATTCGTTCTATCTGTAAACTACTTAGAGTTTAGCTCTTTTTATACAATCCCATGGTCCGTGGACCATGGGTAGATATGTTACAACTAAATTTACTTCACAAAACTAAGGGCAGAATTCCATTTTTGACACATACACCGTCGTGCTCTGCGACCACAAAATGTGGAGTCTTCTAGAATTATATTATAAAAATTGACTTAAACATGGGCTTTTAGCCTCAAAACTGCCCTTGGGGGATCCCTCTCCCAACATGCCCCCAACACAAACATCGTGACTCACCCTCGAGTCACTCGGTAGGCATGGAGATCTTTGCGCGAAGCCCATCTAGCTCGACTCGGATGACCGCAACCTCGGCCGTGCACTGAGTTTTTACCTGCTTCGCATCTTCAATTGTCTTCTCAGTTACTGCTCATGTGCTGTCAGCCTCAAGCTTTTGCTGTGTCGCTTGCAGAGTCGTAATCTTGCCTTCAATGTTTCCTATGACTACGTAAGCTTCCTCCAGCCAAGGCTTTAGTCCTGCCTTCAGCACTGCTTCTTTATGCAACACTGTGTCCACCTGTTCCTTCAACTTGGGTAACCTTTGCGTTAGCATGACAGTTTGTGCTATGCCCTTAACTTTGTCATAGCACTGTTGGAGTTCATGTGCTTCTGTCTCTAGCCTCTGGATGTTTGGGTCTTCCTGCAAACCGGTTAGGACATGAAACAATTGTTCAAACAACTATGTGTAGTCTGCGACTGCACTTTCCGCCGCCGTGACTACTTCTGTGATAGCGGCCACACACTGTTCCTTTACCTCTGGTGGTGTTGAAGGTTGGGCCCTCAATTGGAGCTCTGTAATCTGTAGGTTCAGCTACAACTAAACCCGGGCCATCTCTGTCCATGTGTCATGCACCCCTGTGGCCAATTTGCAGATGCAAACCTCGACTGGCTCCTCCTCTGGAATGGCCAACTATGGGACCATTATGCATGCCTCTTCCACGACTTGCATGATCTTCTTACTCTGGTTGGTCACCTCAGCCTCAGCAGTGATGGAAGCATTTCTCTGTAGTGCCATCTGTTCATTGTTTATCCTTTGTTTGTTGATCACCTAGAGGGCGTGGTGCTCATGAGTCCTCAACTCCGCAATTACTCCATCCTACAAGAGGTGGAGTGCTTTGCGCGGAAGCGCTGCCAAGTTCAGTCCAACTCCCTTCAAGGTGCTGACAGTGGACTTGTTAGCCTCATTTTCCATGGTCAGTGTTTCATCTAGCAGCACTAGCACACTGGAAGCCTTCGTTCACAACATATCAGTAGCCTCTGATGTGTCGATAACCAAGCTTGTAGACACCGTACCAGCTTGCGACGCGCGGGTCTGCAACTCCTACAACTCAGTCTGGATGGCCCCTAGTATGATCTACTGCTGCTTCTCAAATAACTATAGGGCCTCTGCAGTGAAATCTCTGACTGTGTCACCGATATCAGATAAGTCGCCCTCCATCAATGTGATAGGCTCCAGCGAAGTCTTGGTTGCTTTGGATTTCTTTCTGGGCCCTCCCTTCTCCAGCTTTCTTGGGCACTTAATGTGGGCGAACGTCGCCTGAGGGTCTGCATCGTGCTACTCTGTGTCCTCCTCAGTCTTAGGTGAAGGCGACCGCGTGTCTTTGTCAGAGCCCCGCTCTGTGCCACCTGTCTTTTTTCTTGCCTCCTTTCCTGCCTGTTCTGCATGGGCCTTCTCAACACCCTCCATTTTCCTCTTTTTGACCAGCTGTGCCATCTTCAATTTAGCCTCTTCCTTCTTCTTCTATGTAGTGGACTTGCTTCCACCCACCACCAAGTTTGTGGTAGTGTGCCACTCCCTGGCCATTTATCAAGCACTGCATTGATGGCATCATTTGTGGCCAGGTAATGCAAATCGTACCACTTCTGTGTAGGGTCCTTCCGTGCCCTGATTGATATTCAATGGAAATCAACTTTAAACTCGGCATAACTCTACAGGTTTGCGTATACCGTGGGTGACAATCACGGTTTGCGATTGATGGCCATCCTGATATTCATTTCCATCAAGATCCAAAAGATCTTGCTGTCCCAAACTCACTTCGCGTCCTTGGTCACCCATAGCAAAGCATACTTCGCTACTTTAGGAAGGTCTAGTGTGACCAAGGGGAACTGGCTCTCCTCTGGTAGCTCCTATGCTACCGGCACGATTGACATCAAGAGCCACATGTAGTGGAAGGTCTTTCTTTGCTCTTGTGCTTCATGGTAGTTCACCAGGAACTCTCCGCAAAGGTAGTCCGACCAGTTAAACTGGACTCCTTCCATGCAATGTTGTGCGAATGCAATGACAAGCGTTGACACCTCATCGGTGTGACACTTCTGCATCACCTTCCCTACAAGGATCTATGTTGCCACCTTCATAGCAGGGTCGCAGATGTTAGAGATAGCATACCCGCTCAGCTTCTTCACCAGTTTGAACTTCTCCTTCATTGATTCTACGAGCGCCTGCTCGCCACCCTTGCCACCAAAGATCATGGCTGGATTCTCGCCTATATACGGTAGGTGCATTATTCTATGATCAACATATCGGTGATGGGTATCAGCTCCTCCAGCCATAGACACCCATCATGCACCAAGTACAACAGTTGCATGATGACCAACACTGTCACCGGGGTGCAGTTATAATGCGGAACCCAGAGCAGGTTCAACAATCCTGCCTTCTCCACCCCCTTGAGCCACCTTCGCGGCTCCAACTCTGTCATCCCCGTATTCATGTCTATGATGCGGCGCATCAACTACTTAGTTTCCAGGTGCGAGAACTTCTTGTGGTCCACCAAGTCCTAGTCTTCGAGCTTCAATATCAGTAACCATGCCAAACGCAGACTGCCAAAAGCAATTTCATCCGGTAGTAGAGTGGTTTGCAGGGGAGTCTTACTTTCATCAATGTCTTCTGGGACCTTGGACTTAGGTTTGTGTGGAGGGACATACTTCGAAAACTGTGTAATGGTGTCTATACTCTGGGCTTCAACCTCCTCTACTTCCACTCCCACATCCTCATCATCCATCGAGATGTCTTAGATATCCTCCTCCTCTTCTTCTAGGTTTATAGCCTTACCTTTCTCCTGTACAGTGGGATTCTATGGGTTTCACCTTAGGGAGGCGTGCACTGGTATGGTAGGCTGCTTTCCCTTCTTGTCATTCATGGTCTCCTTGGTTGGGGTTGGCTTCAATCTCGACATTCTCAAGGATTTAGGGACCTTCGCCAATACTTCGGACACTTTTGGGGCAGCTACTTTTGGAGCAGCTATTTTAGCCTCCATATCAATTTCCTGCACATTCTCTGTGGCTACCATTTCTTTGGTGTTCATAGCTTATGTGTGTGCCGATATGATGTTATTCACTAGTTCCTGTGTCTCCTTTGACAATTGTTCAAACGCCAGAATTGCTACCAGACCTTGAAAGAATTCACAGTTCATGTGCACTTGAGGAAACAACAACTCAATTCTCAAAATGCCAAGCGTTTTTTGCTGGACAACCACTTGTAATTTATAGGGCATTTTGAATTCAAATCTGATCGTTCCCCCAAAAATTGGTTCATTAATGCTGGATTGGCAGCAGATTTTCAAGGATCTAAGCCATAAATTTCATCTTAAATGTCGGTCGCCCACTCCATTTGGACTCACTTGTACTGTATTTTCATGAACAATGAATTTAATGGTCACTTTCTAGCTAGCCTACGCGATTTCTCCCTGGGTAGTGCAGCTCCCTCTACACTGTCGTGGACCCAGTGAGACATCCTTGCTTCACACCATCTTCCAATCGTGCAGCTACCCAACTCGGGTAGTGTAGTTTATAGTCCTACACCTCCTTTCAGCTACCTAGAGTGCTATGACTATGCTACCTTCATTTAGTCACATGGCTAGACCACTGGTGTATGGCTTCAAGTCACTGCCATTCACCTTTCCAGGGAAGGGCTCTCCATTCAATTTGACCAGCTGTACTGCTCTTCCATCGGTAATATCCTTAATAACATAAGGCCATAACTAGTGCATCCTGAACATCCCTAGAAATTTATCAAACTTACTATCATACAACAAAACCATGTCATTTACCTTAAATGAGCGCAATTTAATGTGTTGATCATGCCATGCCTTTTCGCATTACTTCTGTACCTGCTGGTGAAATCCTGCTAAAAATTTTTCTTCCTCCAATTCATCGAATTGTGCGAGCCTGTTCTCTAGGGCTTCATGATCCGTCATACTTGTGAGCACTACTATGCGGAGGCTAGGCACGATGTATTGCATAGGCATTACTGCTTCCACAACATAGACAAGCCTAAAAGGGGTTGGTCTAGTCAACTTCTTGCACGTTGTCCGATAAGACCACAATACTGCAGGTATGCGTAGGTCACAATCACTTCGCTGAGCATTGTAAACCTTGGTCAGTGCATTTTTGAGCACTTTGTTGAACTCTTCCATCGTCTTGTTAGCCTGCAGGTGATAAGGCGTACTCTTTTGGTGGTATACCTAAAATTCCTCTGTCAGCGCGCTAATTGTCTCATTCAGGAAGTGCATACAACGATCACTCATCAAGATCTTCAGATAGCCAAATCACGTGAGGACATGCTCAAATAGGAACTTCACGGAAGTCACACCCATGTAATCCTTCACCGGCTGCGCTTCTGCCCAACGAGTCAAATACTCTGTCGCGGTGATAATATACCTTGCTCCTATCTTTCCTTGTGGCTGAATGGGTCCTACAAAATCTATCACCCACTTCTCAAAGGGTTGTAACATCATTTTTGGATTCAAAGGCATCTTATCCCTCCACGATGGTCTACCATTCCATTGAAACACATCGTACTCCTTGCAATATGCTTTTGAGTCCTGATGAAGGGTTAGCCACCACAACCTTGTGCGTAGAATCTTCTATGCAGTTTCTCTCCCTGCATAATGTCCTCCTGTGGTGCCCCCATGAGCGTCCATGAGGATGATGCTTCTTTCGAACTCAGGTACATACCATCGCAATATCTCATCAGTCCCCATCTTGTATAGATGCCCAACAATGACAGAGAAATCTGCCGTGCGCACCACTAATTCCTTCTTTTGTTGGACAGTGTATCCTTCTGGCACAGTTCCTGTTGTTAGGAAGTGTATTATATCCTCAAAATGACCATCCATGATGCACACTGCAAATAGTTGTGCATCAGGCAATCCTTCTTCCAAGTTAGTAGGTTCCTCCCCTGTTTCGATGTGTGATAGATGGTCTGGTCCCGCGTTCAATCATCCAGGATTCACAACCACTTCAAAATCATACTCCTGGAACAATAAGAGCCATCTGCAGATTCTCCCCCCCAACACAGGCTTATTGACCAGGTACTTCAGTGCGGAGTGATCCGTATACATCTTAAAATGGCCTCCCAGCAAGTAGTGCCTATACTTCTGGATCACATACACCATAGCTAGTCCTTCGCACTCGGTGGTGGAATAATTCTTCTCTACTTTGGATAATCTTCGGCTTGCGAATGCAATAGGATGATCCAAGCCTTCTTTGCTAGCTTGCGTCAGTTCTGCTTAAAGCGCTATACATGATGCATCGACATGCACATGAAACTCTTTCTTCCAGTTCGAGAAGACTAGAATCAGCGCGGTAACCATCTTTTCCTTCAATACATCCAAGCTCTTCTTGCAGTCATCATTCCAACAGAATGTGACATCCTTCTTCAACAATTTCTCCATAGGCGCGGTCATCTAGGCATAGCCCTTGATAAACTTTCTATAATATCTAGTATGTCCCAAGGTAGCACATCGCTGTTTCACACTTCTTGGTGCTTCCAAGTTTAGTATCATTGCGATCTTTGCAGGGTCTACCATCAATCCCTGTCTACAAACCACATGCCCCAAAATTTTTCCAAAAGGAACACAAAACAAACACTTCTTGGGATTGAGCACGATCTGGTATCTTCAACAGGTATCCAACATCAAGTGCAATCTTGCTACATGGCGCTTATCCAGCCCAAATATAGTCCAGTCATCAAATTATACCTCTAGGAACTTGTGAATAAATTCCTTTAATGTGGCAACAACCACATGGGAGAAGATCGTAGGCATATTCTTCAATCCAAGCAGCATTACAGTGTACTAAAAACAACCCCACTGAGTCGTGAAGGTTGTCTTTCTCCTATACTCCAGCACGATTTTGATTTGGTGGTACCCAGAGAACCCATCAGTAAATGAATATGCTTCCTGGCCACCTACATTGTCCAACACTTGATCAGTGAACAGAGTCGGGAAATGATCATGCATACAAGCATCATTTAGTTTTATGAGGTCCATGCATATCCTGATCTCATCCTTCTACTTCTTCTCTTGCACCACCATTGGGCTTACCCAATCAGATTCTTCCACAGGCTCAATGATACTCGCCGCGAGCATCTTGTATAGTTCTAAGAGGACATTCTCCTTATATTTCAGATTGAGATAGTAAGGCCTTTTCTTAATTGGCTACGCGTTGAGTTTCAAAGTGATCTTCATCATTCCTAGGTTCCCGATTATCCCTTTCTGATCTGTAAACTTGGTAGGGAATAAGTCCTGATATTCGCGGAGCAATTCAATGACCTTATCCATTATCGTGTCATCCCAGTGGTCTCCAATCTTCATGAATTTGGGTTTTTCCTCTGTACCAATGTTCACTTGTCTCGTTTTCAATGACGTGGTTATATCAGGGTTCTCAATC
This sequence comes from Pinus tabuliformis, assembly GCA_031772625.1. Classification (NCBI taxonomy): domain Eukaryota; kingdom Viridiplantae; phylum Streptophyta; class Pinopsida; order Pinales; family Pinaceae; genus Pinus; species Pinus tabuliformis. The sequence continues at coordinate 576,416,293 of CM062808.1, forward strand.
TGTGGTCCTTGAACATCACGGTGTCCTTCTGTTTCCGGAATGTTAATTTTCCACGGATCCTCGTCCTCTTCTTCAGCAGTTACATTATAACATTCTAGCACGCGACTTAGCTGAGTAGCCCATTTAGGCTGAATCAGATCTAAAGGATCCTATGGTATCCTAAATATTGTTGCTTTCACCTCTTGTAGCACTTCATCAATACTATCAAATCCATCCACAAAACTGAATGTCGTCATAAATACTTCACGCAGGATATGCCATTCACCTGTCCCATGGTAGAGCTCCATTTCTATATACCAATTCATTGGGACAACATCCAGGGTATGATAGAACAAGTGCACCCATTTAGGTTGGGGCTTTTCTCCATAAGCCTGGGTCCATTTGGCCAGATGTGTGCGCAGTTCATTTTACCCATCATACTTATCTGTCAGTCACATCTTAGGTTTCCCAAATCGCATTCTCATCATCCTCCTACATTCGCACCAATCATCAAAGCTTCCTTTATGCATACCCCACCATCATACAGGTGTAGTGCATAGTGCCCAGTCTAACACTTGGAAGCGTTTCTTTTCTAGTACCTCCCTTTCAAATGCATCCAAAAATTTATCTACCTCATTCAGACCATCATAAGTAGGAAGATTTCTTACCTCTTAGGACACACAATGCAACGATCGGGTCATCATGTTTCAATTCAGCGTAGTTACTTCATGTAACTGATTCTGCTAGTGTTCTATTTCTTCATCAGAGTCCAAAGTGAAGGAACTTTCATGTTCCCATGTAATCCATCCATGCACGGTGGGATTCACCCAATATTGGTCTCACACTGTTATCTTATAGATATAGTACAGATTATCATCACTTTCGTAGTTGCATACTGGTTCTGTATAGTGTGATCCTTTAGCAGGATCGAGGGGTACTATTACGCGTAACGATTTCTTCTCAAAGATCATCTTTTGCTTCTTCAGATTGATTACCCCATTCAAATAAGTAGCCCAGTCAATTCCCAGGAGCATAGGATAGGGATTGTTGTCATCCACTATCTCTATTACTTCAAAATCAGCTAGCGCACTTGCTCCCTTAATATCCATGGTCACCACCTGCAGCCACCCCATGGGGATGATCTTTTGCTGATTTTCCATCCTTAGCTGAATTGGAGACCATTGAAGCGTAGGTCTCCCCATTCATTCCCAAGTATGCTTTAGTAGGATGTTCGTGTCTGACCGCAGGTCCAAAATAGCTTGATCCATTTCATACTCTCCTATTTGCGTGGTCAATCTCATATCCCGTCTCATCCTTGTTTTATGCTTGCCAATCTTTCGTATTACTCACGGCTCACCTAGAACGGTTCCAACGCATTTATTGATGAGTTCTTGTAACCCTTTCACAGCCTTACTGTCGCGCAGTAACTTCATACATGTCTCTAGGAAAGTTGTGAGAATAGAGGGGTCAATCTCCTAGTTAGGTTTATCCTTGCTTCCTGAGGTGGAGGCCTTAGCGAAGCTCTTCTTAGCTTCCATGAAGGTTACTTGTGCATGCTCCAAATCGAACTCAGCCTCCTTTTTTGGATCTTTGCCAACCCATGTATTATCTTTTGGATGTTTCCCCTTGTCATCCCCTGTCGTGATTCCACTTCTGAGCACTTTATTTACATTTGGGTCTTCCTCATGCAGCTCAGACCTCATCATCTATAGGTTCTAAGTCAGTGGAGGTGGTAACGCCCCTTTGTCACATATCCTAGATATCAACATAGGACAATCTTTTGTTTCATGATCAAACAACATGCAATACTTGCATGATAGATGCGTTGGATTAGTGAAATTGCAGGCATAGTGTCCCAGTCCTCCGTAATTGTAGAAAATCAACTGTCCTCGACCTCTACTAGGTCCTACTCCACCTCTGCCTCTTCCGCGCCCCTAAAATCCTATCCGTGCCATCCGTGCACTCTAGTCAAGGGACTGCGTTTCGGCCTGAACCCTATAGGCGGGAGTTATATCCATCATCAATTCATAGCCCCTACAAGTACGCTCATCATGCCATACCATCCTACAAAATTTGCAGAACAATTGTTGCGGTGTATGTACAAACTTCTGTAGCAAGTGATAGTTATGTGTGGCACATTTTCTGGCTACCTGACAGATGGCACACCATAATGCAGGACCCACGCTAGGTCCTACTTGTGCTTCTGGCCTTAAAGGCATCGATCCTCCTCTTGCAATATAGTTCACAAAGACTGGGAAATGGTCTTTGTCATGACCCTGACTCTTTCATTTCAAGCACCATACCTCCTCGCGCACCTCTGGTCCAGCCATCTTGTCCTGCTTCAGACTTTTCATATCAAGGCATAGATTCTTCAGTTGCACATGGATTTGCTGAACTCCTAGATTTGGATCTTTCATCGAAGTTTCATGTAGTCTCATGGAAATCTCCAAGGCCTCCGCTTGAGTGGTTATCTTCTGTTGTGATAGAGCACTCCTTAGGTGTGGTAGTAGCGAAGCTACAAACCACTTGCAATGCTATCCATCTATTAAATTCATGTTGGCTTCGCGGATTCTACACTTCAATCTTTGATCTAATTCCCAAGGCATCTCACTTGGTTGCATCAAGATCTCTTTGAATACCATAATCTACTGCACCTCAGATTTAGGCCTGCTAAATTCTCTATTCAGTGCTGCCTAGATGTCTGCCACTCTAGCATTTGGGTTATCATTAGAATACTTAATATACTAGGTTAGTGCATGATATTGCAGAGAACTAACCAGTGTCACCTTCTTTATATGATCATCTGTAACACCTTGAGCTTCCCATAAAACCCTCACAACGAATCAGAATTGGTCCGGGTCCTCGTTTCCCAAGCCTTTGAACAAAGGCAACTTCACAATATTTGCCATACTGAACTGTGGTGGAGGTGGAGGTGGTACGAGTGAATTTGGAGGTGAGAGTGGTGAAGTCATAGGTTGTGTGGGCAGAGGAGGTATTCACGGGAATCCTTGTCTTATTAACTGAATAGCACTTCATGGAGAAACCTTTGCTATCCCTTCTTCGTCACCTCGCAGAGGTGAAATCAAGGACTATACTTCAGATCCTTTTCTCCTTCGTTCTTGTAAGTTTTTCCGCTTTATATAGTCCCGAACATCAAGGTAGTTGCATGACCCATTTTTTGCACAATAGCATTTTAATCCAGGTATTCAAAGATTTTACATACTTACCTCATGGTCCTTTGAAAAAGCGTCGCTCCACCTCGCTGTAGCTGACTGAGGTGTCGACCGCGAATTCAGTCACAAATCCTCCTATGACGCGATCGAGCCAATGATCAACAACGCGGGCGATCCTATCCTCCAATGCTTCCAACCTTCGCACTATCTCTAGGGTCCACACAATAGGACCGTTAGGTTTCCACCTTCCTTGGCTATTTGCTAGCTTCACGATCCACTCGTATAGCTCAATATGGAAGGAGCATAAAAATATCTCGTGGATCTCTATATACAGGTATCTTTCCAACAACTGTTCCTTTGTCAGTCGCGGGTTTCTATTCTCCCGCGCAACGAATTTGTGGATCTTCCTATCTAATCAGTCTTTGATATCCTTCTTAGTTGGATTCCTGTGATACGACATCACACATCTCTTATGCAGATTTCAGTCCTGACAATGGAACCATTTGTTGGCTTGAGGGGGCCTGACCCATGTTCAGCATTAATTAGCCAAATAAATCCCTACACTACTAGCCCTTCCAGCATCAACCCATGGAGCGAAGACCAAAGTCTCACCCAATGTAGTATGGGGGGATGCTCATACCAAGTTTCCACACCCTGAGATGGTTGTGATGTCATTTGAGGTCTTCTATCCCTGCCTTCACGCAGGTCATTTCTCTTTAGGGATTGCAAGACAAACCCTCTATTCTGGACTTCAATACCTTCATGAAAGTATACGATTGACCTTCGCGCAGCCCTAACCTGTGGCTCAAGTATTTTCGTGCTGCTATGGTAGTGTGCCATGTAGATTCCCCAATTATCCTAATTGATTTTCTTATCTCTTCAAGTACTTAAAGTTAACACCACGTAAGCAGATATTCATAATTGCATTCGACTATTCAATGTAATTGCATTCATTCGTGCATCATATAAGCATAATAAAGGAAATTCATACATGAAATATCTAAACACATTAACAAAACAAAGACACAGAAATTACAGAATAACTCCTTTTATTAATATCTTCCAAGTGTTTACAAACTCTGTCCACCCTACGCACACAACTGCAGGGGTCTGTGCACTCAGTTGCAGACTTCTAACCCAAGCCTCTGCGCACTCAGCTGCATAGCCTCTACCTATGCTACGACCCAAGACTTAGACTTCTTCTTCAGAGCTATCACTCTATTACATGTTCTACCATTCTATTCCTTCTATATGTAAACTACTTAAAGCCTAGCTCTTTTTATACAATCCCATCGTCCGCGAACCATGGGTAGATCTCTTAAAACTGACTTTACTTTACAAAACTAAGGGCAGACTACCCTTTTTGACATATACATCTTCGCGCTCTGTGACCACAAAATGCAGATTCTTTTAGAATTATATTACAAAAATTGACTTAAGCATGGGATTTTAGCCCCAAAACTACCCTTGGGGGATCCCGCTCCCAACATCTGGCATGATCTTGATTTGATGATACCCTGAAAACCCGTCAGTGAATGAGTAGGCCTCCTACCCTCAAACATTGTCTAATACTTTATCAGTAAATGGTGCTGGGAATGGATCATGGACACAAGCATCATTAATCTTCCTCAGATCTACGCAAATCCTTATTTCACCCTTTTGTTTCTTCTCCTGAACCACCATCGGGCTCACCCAATCAGATTCCTCCACGGGTTCTATGATGCTTGCCTCCAGCATCTTATCCAACTCCTGACGAACCTTATCTTTGTATTTGCGATTAAGACAATATGACCTCTGCTTGCTAGGCTTCACGTCCAGATTCAGAGTAATATTCATGATTCCCAAGTCGCCTATTATGCCCTTTAGGTTCAAAAAATTGGTAGTAAAAAGATCCTGGTACTCATAGAGTAGCTCAACAACTTTATCCATAGTGGCATCATCCCAATAAACCCCAATCTTTGCAAACTTCAGTTCTACTTCAGTACCAATGTTTACTTTCTTTGTCTTCAATGGCATGGTGATGTTCAACTTTTCTATTTGCAGACCTTCGAATTCGCAATACCCTTCTGCTTCTGGGATATTAATGTTCCTTGGATACTCATCATCTTCTTCGGTGGTCACATTATAGCATTCTAGTGCATAGGGCAACCAGATGCTCCAATCTGGTTAGACCCACTCCAATGGTTCTTGCGGCATTCTGAAGATAACTATCTTAATCTCTTGTAGGGATTCATCGATGCTTGTGAAGCCATCTTCAAAACTAAAGGTCAATAAGAATCATTCCATCAGTATATCCCACTCCGCTGAGCCATGGCGAAGCCTTGTTTCCAGATACTAGTTCATGGGAATTGTATCCAAAGTATGGCAAAATAAGTGTACCCACTCCGGCTGTAGCTCCGTTCCATAAGCGTTAGTCTATTTCACTAAGTGATCGCACGGATCATCCTTCCCGCTAGATTTCTAACCCAATCTAGTGTTAGGCCACCCAAACTGTAACCTCATCGTGCTTCTATAATCTTGCCATCCATCAAAGTTATCCTTGTGTGTACCCCACCATCGTGTGAGATGTTGGGCCACTAATTTGTCATTATTATTATCACTTTTTAACATCTATTTCATCCATTTCTACCATTCTTTATCATGTTATTTATCATAACCTATCATATAATTCCATTTTATAGTTATTTATGCTCTTGTGAGTAAATAATCCTTATTCTCCTTTATTTTTAATAAATTGATGATTATTATGCATGATTTTGCCAATTATGGTTTATTAATGAATTTGTTATAACATCAATAACTATTTTAGCTTCCAAGATATTTTCCAGATTGCAAATATGATTTCCAGCTCATAATCAAATATTCCAACTCAGAAATTCATGGGAATAAGAAGTGATAGTTTTACATTGGATGTTTCGGACAAATGAAAGGGAATATTGAAAATCTGAAACATGATTTTTGTCCAAAATGGACCAAATTAGATTTGTAATGAACGGTTTTCCAAAATTCGGTTCAGATTAAGAGAAATGGAAGGTTCTTCGACGGTGATTTTCTCATATTTGTTGTTGTGATTGTTTTCCAAATTCTTTGCAATACCAAATTTGACTTGTCCCTGTTGAATGTTGATGGAAAGATCTTTGAGATATGATCTCATTGATCAATTTGTTTTGTACAATCAAAATTTGTAATGGAAATCAGTTTGTAATCAACGTTGTTGTAACTTCCCTTTGCTCTTTGTGTATTTAAATGAAAAGAAAGATCAAAGAGGAAGGTGGGATAATTGGGAGATAATGAGGAGATAAGAGATGGACGATTATTAGATAGGATGTAGGAGAAGAGATAAGAGATGAGATACAGGACATGAAAAATTATTGAATTTGAGGAAAAGATAACAGCTTCATTATGCTGTAATTATTTCTCATATTTTTTAATAAAGGAGACTATCCATTGAGTTCTACATCTGTTACTTGTAATCTGATCTGAATTATTTCTCAAGGCAGAACTGAGTCTTGGCTAGTCGGTCCCATTATATTGGATGAGGTGGTGCCTTGAACATGTAAATTAGTGTAGTTATGTGTTTGTTTATTTGAATTTCAATTGTCATTCCTTGAAGTAGATTTCCTTTCTTTTAACTAATTTTTTGTTTACTGTATTTTCCAGATTTCTTATTTCATCCAATTTCTAGATTTCATTTAATTTACTACTCTAGATTAGCATTTGAATTATGTTGGGTGCAATAGATTAAATTTCCAATTCAGCAATGTGTGGTTTAATTTAGCAATGATTCAAGTTGTGTGATTAGCATAATTGTTTTTCTTGTCATTTACTTTCTTCTTTTTAATTTTAGTTTTATTATTCAAGTCTTACATTTTATTTCTTGTTGAATGAGCTTGATAGTATATAACACAATCATATAGAACTACTGTTCACTATTGGTATTGTTATGCATATATTTTTCCAATTGCCTTGAAATAAAATACGCTGCTTAGGTTGATAATTAATGTTCAAGTGATTAGTTGTTTTTGTTAAGCAATTAATTTTACCCAACATTTTGGCGATGAAACAGCAAAGAAAATTCACAGTTATTTATTCTACCGATTTAAACAACACACACAAAAAGAAAAATCGGGGCTGTTCAATTGATTGAACAACAATCGTTCCATCAATTGAACAACGTACACTCAAAAAGTGTTGTCCAATTGATTGAACAACAATCGTTCAATCGATTGAACAACAACACAAAAACACAAAAAAATGTTGTTCAATTGATTGAACAACAATCATTCAATGGATTGAACAACAAAATCGTAGAAATGCAAAAGTGTTGTTAAATTGATTGAACAACAAAATCAAAAATAACACAAAAGTTTTGTTCAATTGATTGAATAGCAACCGTTCAATCGATTGAACAACAATCGTTCAATCGTTTGAACAACAAAATTGAAAAAAATATAAAAGTGTTGTTAAATTGATTGAACAACAAAATAAAAAAAAATGCAAAAGTGTTGTTAAATTGATTAAACAACAATTGCTCAATCGATTGAACAGCAAAATCATAAAAACACGAAACCGTTGTTCAATTGATTGAATATCAATCATTCAATTGATTGAACAACAAAAATTGAAAAACACAAAAAAATAAAAAAATAAAAAAAGTGTTGTTCAATTGATTGAACAACAATCGTTCAATCGATTGAACAAAAAAATGTAAAAATGCAAAAAATGTTGTTCAATTGATTGAACAACAATTTTTCAAACCATTTGTAGGTTTTAACCCTATATAGAATTTATCTACATAAAAATTCTAGAACACAAAAAATAAACAATGCGAGAGCATAACACATAAAACACATATACATAGAGATTTTCCCCTAGATCCCAAAACTGGGATGACCAGCTTGATTTTTCTTTTTTCCCTTTCAATGTTACAATACATATTTATACATGCCGTAGCATCCAATACCATGGACCGAAAACCATCACGTTTAAAACCATGGACCGAAAACCATCGCGTCCAAAACCATGTGCAAAAAAATAAATACAAAACCATAGGTAGGTCTACCTAGCCTAATATAGGGTCCAAAACCAAAATTTTCGAGTGGAGTTACCTACACTCCTCAAAACCCCTGTGACTCCCCATGCTACGCAATCGGCACAACGAAGGTGGGGCTCCACCCCCCTCTAACCCCCCGGTTCACTACGTGGGCTAGTCGTAGAAAGAATATAACACAATCCAACATTCTCTCACTTGTTGTTTTCTTTCCACAGGGGGCCACAAGAGAGATTAGTCATTTATGCAGCCTTGCAATGCCCATTGTTTCTCTACACCAAGAGAACTTCTCAAAGCTCACATATTTTTTCAATGCATCTGCAGTATTCTTCAAAGTGTCCACCTTTACGAGCAACACCTTTTTGTCTTCTATCATATCCCTCGCAAAGTGATATTGAACATCAATGTGTTTTGTCTTTGAATGATATGTAGGGTGCTTTGCCAAGAATATTGCACTTTGGCTATCATAGTTTATCCTTATAGCTCCCTGTACTTACCCCATACTTGAACACAATCTCTACAACCAAACTGCTTCCTTACATGCATGAGTGGCTGCCATGTATTCTGCTTCTGTAGTTGATAGTGACACTACAGATTGTTTCTTACTCATATAACTGATTGCACATCCAAATAGGTTAAACACATCCCCACTTGTAGATCTTCTCTGATCCAGATCTCCAGCCCATTCTGCATCAACAAAGCCACGAATATCCAACACTCTGTCCAACTTGGTCTTCCTTGGTAGCACAAACCATAATCACTAGTGCCACGCAAATACCTGAAAACCTGCTTCATTGTTGTCCAGTGCTCCTTCCCTAGTTTTGACATAAATCTGATCAATACTCCCACTGCATGTGCAATGTCTAGTCTAATATAGACCATCGCATACATCAGGCTACCGAATGCACTTGCATATGGAACACGGGACATGTCCTCTTTCTCTTTTTGTGTCTTGGGACATTGTTCAGCAAATAATTTTACACCTATAGGAATAGGAACCTTCACTAGTTTACTATCTTGCATATTAAACCTCTACAATATTGTCCCGACATACTTCCTTTGGTTTAACCAGAGCTTCCTCTTTGTATGATCTCTTTTAATTTCCATGCCCAAAATATAGTTTGCAGCACTAAGACCTTTCATGTTGAATTTGGAGGACAAATGGGTCTTCAAATCCTAGATAATTTCTTTGTCATTTCCAACCAGCAACATATCATCCACATACAAGACCAGATAAATAACACGGTCACCAATTAATTTAAAATACACACAATGATCTACTTTGCTTCTAGTGAAGCCAAGTCCTCATATAAATGTATCAAATTTCTGATACCACATCCTTGGTGACTATTTTAACCCATACAGAGACTTCTTTAACTTGCATACTAGTTCTTTCTTACCCTTCACCAAAAATCCTTTAGGTTTCTTCATGTATATATCCTCTTCCAGATCCGCATGAAGAAATGTTGTCTTCACATCCATCTTTGCTACCTAAAAATCAAAAGCAGTAGCAACAGATAAAAGTAATCTAATAGAAGTTACCTTGGCAACATGAGAAAAAATATCACCAAAATAATTTCCTGGCACCTGGGAATAACCTTTTGCTACCAACTGAGCTTTGGATTTCTCCACCTTTCCTTTTGCATTTGTCTTCTTCTTGAATACCCATTTTTTGCTAATGGGTTTCCTTCCAGCCGGAAGCTCCACTAGATCCCAAGTCTCATTTTTGTGCAAAGATGCCATTTCATCAACCATGGCCTCTTTCCAGAGTTTTCCATCCTCTGAATCTACTACTTCCTTCACAGTTATGGGATCACCATTAGTAATAGATAAAACAAAATTTGAAAAGAAAGCAGATTGGCGATACCTTTTTGGCTACCTTCTTCCTCGAACTGATCTTCTCACACCCAGAGTTTGTGGCTCTTCATCTTCTAATTTCTCCTCTACTATAGAGTCTGATTCTTCCTCCTTTAGCTCAAACTCTATCTTCTCAGGTTCCTTTGGTTGGACTTCATGTTGAATAACATATTTTACCTCTCTAAACACCACATCTCGGCTGTACACAACCTTCCTTGTTACTGGGTTCTAAAGCTTATAACCCTTTAAACCATCCTTATACCCAATAAAGATGCACTTTTCAGATTTACTATCCAACTTAGTTCATTTCTCCTTTGGAACATGTACATATGTATCACATCCAAATACCCTTAGATGTGAAAGAGAGGGTTTCTTACCAGTCCATACCTCTTGTGGAGTCTTATCCTCCAACGCTGTTGAAGGTGATCTGTTGACCAGGTAACATGCTATCTCCACCGCCTCTACCCATAATTCCTGTCCTAACCCGACACCACTGAGCATGCTTCTTTCCCTTTCCATCAACGTCTTGTTCATTCTTTCTGCAACTCCATTTTGCTCAGGTGTGTATGGAGTATTATTCTGCCATGCTATACCACACTTCTTACATAATTCTTCAAATTCCTTACTGCCAAACTCTTCACCGTTATCTATCCTCAACACCTTTATCTTCTTCTCTGTCTGGTTTTCCACCAGAGCCTTAAATTCTTTAAACATGTCAAAGACTTCATATTTCTTCTTAAGGAATTACATCCATGTATTCCTTGAGAAGTCATCTATAAAGGATACATAGCACATAGACTTACCCAGTGATGGAACCTTCATAGGTCCAAACACATCACTGTGCATAAGCTCTAATATCTATTTCGTCCTCTTACCACCAGAGGGGAAACTCACCCGATTCTGCTTCCCATATACACAATTTGCACAAAAATAAAAATCTAGAGAGCTATTACTCATACCTTCTACCATACCTTTACCATGAAGTATTTGAAGGCCCTTCTCTCTAATATGTTCAAGCTTTTGATGCCACAACATGGTCTTCTCTCCAGAGACCACTAGATTTTTTGCTCCACTTTCAGGTTCCATTGAACTATTGCACCCATCAACAACAGTGCTACCTTGCAGCTTGTACGGAGTTCCAATTCGAACTCCTTGCATCAATACCAGTTGGTGAGCTCCAGTATTGTAGCAATAATGCTGCAACTCCTGGGACTCCCTTCTTTACTTTTATCAACCCAGTAGTTCGTAACAAACCTGGAAGCGACGGTGCTGTATGCACAAGTACTAGCTCTTGCCGCAGCTGTCACTTGGTCAGCTGGCACAAGTCCGCTAGGGGCTTAAGCCAACTTCTATGAGCTCTGAGAAGAAGCTTTTTAACTAATGGAATAAAGCTAACTCAAAGAAGGTTGATCTACTTGCAGAAAGAAACTGGAAAGCTGAAAGGAAACGTAACCCTTGCAAACCCTAATTTTACCAGCTATCCCTACCGATGCAAGAAAGAGGATGCGAGCTATTGAAAGAGATGCCATTGACTTCTAGGAAGGTAAATACATGTATCTAAGCTACTTCTACAGTAACATCTGAAAAAAACATATTTTTGTATTTTTGAATAAGTTGTCATAATTATCATGCATGCAATTTGATTGTTTGGACTGTGCAGAGGTGGATTGGCGAGGGGAAATGCTTGGATGAGGTTGGGAAGGTTCAGAGAGGGCCTAACGGGTCCCTAACATCCTTCCAAAGAGTTTCACAGAGTTTGGCTATCAAGAAACCTTATTCGTGAGCTTCTACAGGAAGTCTGCAGGGGTTCTACAGGATGTCTATGATTTTCTACAGGATGTTCTGTAACTTTCTATAAGATGTTCAGAAATGGGATTTTGGAGGATGGATGGATGGAGAAAGGTGAAGGAGTGGGTATGGAGGTAGGATAAAGGTTGGAGATGGTCCAGGAATTGGTGGATGGAGTTGTGGACAAGTGTAGATGGCTAGATTTGGTTCAAAGAAGACTGAAGCAATGTTACACAAAACTAGGGTTATGGGAGAAAATGCCAACGTGAGGCAAGGATTCTGAGTAGAGGGTGGAGTGGATGGTGCTAATGGAGAATAAGCAGATGGAGGAGTGGTATAGGTGCTCTGCAAGTCATTTTTCCAACTAAACCGATGAAGACTTGTAAAATAAAAAACCTAGTTACGTTGACCTAATCTGATCTAACTGTCAGTAAAAAGAATGAACAGAAGTTGAACTGCAATGAAACCATGTATAATAACTCATGCAACTAGGCAAGCAAAATTATGAACTTGTAACCAACTTCTATACATGAAAATCAAACACTAGTGATTGCATGGCAAAGCAAAATCAATATTTTTGTGGGCAACAAGGTTATCCTGATCACAACTCCTGATCCCACTGAGGGAGAGGTGAAACCAGAGATGGTTGATGGCCCTTTTTTGAAGCTTTTCCCTGTAAACAACCTATCAACTAAATCTGAGCATCAAAAGTCTTTCTAACCGTTAACAGTGACCTAGTTAATCAGCAAGATTTAATCTACTTTAACAGAAATAATTTTTCAAATGCATGAAGAACAAATAACAATACATAAAGGAGGCCTTAGCACTCGGGTTGGGCCCAACCCCAAGAGCTGCAGGCTCCTATAAAGAACTCAGATCTGATGCCAAGTAAAGCTGCTTCTCATTATTCAAAAATAATCATCATATGAAAGTTGTACAGCAGTAGCTACAAGAAAACAGGCTGAGCAAAATGACAGCACTATAGTGCAAAAATACCAACAATTCCAAAAGTAAACTACGAAGGGTGACGCCTTACTATTTTTTAAATACAAGGGGGCTAGCAGCCCTCCTAGATTTAAGGGACTCAGCTGTCCCAACTACTAGTAAACACTCACTCTTCCAAAAACTGCTTGGCTGCCTTTAACCATACACAATACTGAATCGCCCCTCACAAGTAATATATTTCATAATCTGAAGGCTAACCTTGCTCCAAAATGGCTGAAGGCTAGCTCTCCAGACCCCATTCTTATCCTTTGAAAACTGTTATTTTGGTAGGAAGAATTCCTTTTTGGCCTTCTAGCTCAATTTCCTTTCCTCTTTATCCCAGGGTATCCCCAATGGCAAATGAGTGGCCGGACTAATGAGTTGTGGGTGAGTTTCAAGGTCAATCCTTTGAAATTTACAGTGGCCAATGTTTTTGATTTGGGCTGCAGGGACCTTAGGAACTCCTCTGTTATTTCATCATCGTGACCTTGAATTTTGTCACAGAAGGTCATCCACTTTGCACGGGTAAACAGGTTTACCACCTCAGGAGTTTCTCTCAACTTCTTGGAATCTGAGGGTTCCTTTCTGATAAACCCTCTTGGCATGGTGAAAAATACTCTATTTTTGGCTTGAGCTCTGGTTAGAATGGAAATTATGATATGGTTTCCTCCTTTGATTCTTAGGACAGGGTTTCTCAGCTGTCTGTATCTCCCCTTTCACCAATTTCCTGGTTATACTACTGTTGCTACCCAAAACTCGACTTGTCAAAAGGAAATTAGGCCCTCACAGATAGGGTGCAGAGCTTGTTTTTCTATTCCATCCACATAACATTCACAAAAGTCTTTTTATGTGCGCACAGGTGAGCCTTACAGCGGTTTATCGTTATAATGGGGAGAATTTGTTAACTGGAACTGTGGAGGAAAATGTGATGCAACATCATTTGAAAGAAATTCCGTGTATCATATAAGCAAACCACCATTCTTGACCCACAGGCAGACTGGTTTTAATTTTTTCCACTTCAAACAAGCTAATTCACCACCTTTCGAAATATCAAGCATGGGAATGGCATGTTCGAGCCTACCTCTCTTTGAAATTTCCAATTTCGACGCAGAAGATATGGGTTTCTTTGCTCCGGGAGGGTATGTTGTGCTTCTTTTAGAGCTCCTTCCTGTAGATAGCTTTTTCTGCTTCTGGAGGACGTCACGGTGCTTCTGAGCAAGCCTGGGACGCGGGAAGATTTTGAACCGAGCCGAGAAACTCGGGCTAACGAACTGCAGAGGAGGAGGACGCTCACGTTGCTGAAAACCAGTTGTAGGCGTAAATGACAGTGGTTAATGTGAGTGCTCTGGCTGAATGATTTTGAAATACGGCGCAATTCATGGCACGGGGGGTGAGGTGTCCAGGCCGAGCCGTTAGACAACATCACGGCCATCATTCCTCGGTGTGTCTCTGACCGCCAATGTCTATCTCCGCCATTACCCACCGTCATCCCTGTTAGTCCGCCGATTTCACTGCAAATCTGCTGATTTTCCCCGACTGGACACTTCCCATGTGTCGGCTCCACGTCCTTCTGGTGGAATCGAGTGTAACCGAGCTCGTTTGGATCCCACGAGGCAATTCTACTGGCTGTGGGTGGCCAGTTGACTGGCCATTGCATTCGTTCAATCCACACCATTCACAGATATGCAGTGTTCATAGTATAGCTTATGAAATTTGATGAAATAAGGTTAGGCACTTACCTGTGTGGCCGTGGATGTGTTTCGCAGGTTTCTGGATGTGAAATGATGGATTTGCTCACTACTGTTTCGTGCATAGGCATTGGAATTCCTTCGTTCATTGGCTGATGCTGGATGAAAGGCTTTTAGAACCCGGTCCTCTGGTGGTGAATGTTGCATGCATGGCCCCGTCTTTTCTCAGCTGTCGAGGAGGTGTTCACATTTACGCGGAGCTGGTTGCATGCCTCCTGTGTTGATTTCAACTGCTCTTGACTCCATAGTGTGTATTCCAGGTGGATTAGCTGCTACAGGATTCCTGTAGGACATCTTGTAGCTGCTTCTCCTCCTGGGCTGCATGTTGAAACGGGCATGGCTATGGTCACAGATGAAGGGTCCTATTGAAGCTTTTGACAAGTAGAGTGTGCGAGCTTTTGAATGCTTGATTTGTCCCTTAGGAAAAAAAAAATCACTCTGAGGAAAACAGGACTTTTTGCATGACTGTGCAGGAATACGGGACCAAATTGTGGTAATGGTGGTGGAAAGAGATGAAACAGGTGATGGATGGGAAAAAGGGGTGGCTACATGCCTTATCAACAGATTTCAAGCTTTAAATCCCTCTTCAGAATCGATTTTGGCCTGCCCAAAGGTTCTACAGGATGTTTCCTATAGAAATGCAGAACTTCCTGTAGAAAGCCCTGGAACTTCCTGTAGGAGGTCGAATCTTGACCCGAATGTGTCCAAATCCTGGAAAAAGTGAGTGGTCATGGAGGGAGTGTCTGTGAGGATGTCTGGTAGCTTGGGATGGACCCCTGTCCTTGATTTGCGCGACCTTCTTTATCAGCACTATATTTCTTGCAACCTGCAATAATTTTTCAGAGATTAGATTTGTTTCTTTTCTTTTTTCTTTCCTCTTTTTTTCTTTTTTTTTGAAAGACAGCAGGGGTGCCTTCATGAGGTTTTCACCCCCACTATCTGCCCTGGGCACCTCAGAGAGGTTTTCACCCAAGGATCTTTTCATTCAAATTCTTTATTTTCTGAGAGACAGCAGGGGTGCCTCCCTGAGGTTTTCACCCTCACTGCCTACCCTGGCCGCCTCAGAGAGGTTTTCGTCCAAGGATCTTTTTATTCTGTTCTTTTTTTTTTGATGATCAAGGTGTGGCTGGAATAGAGGCAGAACCCTGCTCTATTACCAGCACTGATTTTTCCACAGTTTCAATGAACTCCTACCTTGAAAGGGGTTTCTTGTAGTTTTTCAGTCGATGCCCATTGACAAGCATGGGGATGGCTTCTTCATCAATGGTCCTGATAAGGACTGAACCATTGTCATTGCATTTCTCCACTGTATATGGTCCTAAACATCTCGTCCTCAGCTTCCCTTTGAAATCCTTGTATCGTGAGTCATACAGCAACGCCCAATCTCCTGGCTGGAATTGCTTTTCATTAAGGTGTCGGTCATGCCATATCTTCCTTTGGAGTTGAACTACTTTTGAGTGGAGGAGGGACTGCATTCTTTGTTCATCTAATCCATTCAGCTGCAATAATCTTTCACGTTGAGCATGGCTGAGATCTAGGTCCAGCTGAGCTGCCACCCTTAATGTATTGTACTCGAATTCTATGGACAGTAAAGCTTTCTTCCCATAGACCAGCTCATAAGGTGTGAAACCGGTTGTGGTCTTCCAAGTGGTGTTGTAGGCCCAGGTGGCCTCAACCATGTGATCTGCACAATCCTTTCTGCTGCTGCTCATAACCTTAGTCAAAATCCCTTCCAATGCTCTGTTAGTGACTTCCACCTGCCCATTTGCTTAAGGATGATAGGGGGTGGAAGTCTTGTGCTTGATCTTGTGATGAGCGAGCAAATCTTCAATCAGGTTGGAGGTGAACTGGCTTCCTTGATCTGTGACTAACTCTCTTGGGTAGCCATACTTGTAGAAGATATTTTCCCTCAGAAACTCAGCCACCTTTTCTTCTGTTGTTGCTTTGATTGCCTTTGCTTCTGCCCACTTGGTTATATAGTCGGTGCAAACAATGATGTAAGACCGTTGCTTTGAAGGAGGGTTGATAGGACCCACAAAATCTATGCCCCACTTCTCAAATGGCTCGAAGGTCACTTGAGGTTGGAGAGGTGTTTCATCCCTTGGAGTCGGTTTCCCCATCCTCTGACATCGGTCACACTGGTTGATGTATCTTCTGACATCTTGATGAAGAGTAGGCCAATAGTAGCCTGCCTGTAGAATTTTGAAGGGAGTCCTTTTGGTTGCAAAGTGGCCTCCACAAGGTCCATCATGACAGGTTAGGAGGATGTCAAAGACTTCCTCCTCCCTAACACAACATCTCAAGATCTGATCTGGGCCAAGTTTAAACAGGTTGCCCCCAATCCAAGTGAACGGGGCACTCTTCCTTACAATTCTGCTCTTCTCCTTTGAGGATAGATGTAGAGGGAACTGTGCTGAGACCAAGTAATTTGCTATATCAACAAACCATAGAGAGAGCACTAAGATAGCAAACAGATGTTCATCTGGCATCTAGTCATCCACTGTTCCTTCTTCACCTGCAGGCAAGTCCAATCTAGACAAGAAGTCAGCAACAACATTTTCCTTACCTGGCTTGTCAACAATCGTCAAATCAAATTGCTGCAACAAAAGTAACCATCTAATGATACGAGCATTGACATCAGGCTTATTCATTAAATATCTAATCGCAGCATGATCAGTGTGTACAAATGTTTGATAACCAGTGATGTAGTGTCTGAACTTGTTCAGGGAATGGACTACAGCCAGGAACTCTTTCTCAGTTACAGTATAGTTCATTTCTGCCTTGGACAGGTTTTTGCTGATGAAGTATATGGCATATGGGAGTTTCTCCTCAACTTGTCCTAAGGCTGCCCCTATGGCTTTGTTCGAGGCATCAGTGTGGATGTGGAAAGGTAGGGCCCAGTTTGGACCTCTCAAGATCAGGGCGGACACCAGCTTATCTTTCAATTCGTCCAGTGCCCCTTGACAGTTGTCAGTCCATTTAAACTCAACATCTTTCCCTAAGAGTCCAAACAAAGGTGAGGCTAGCTTACTGAAGTCTTTAATGAATCTTCGATAATATCCTGCTAAGCCTAGGAAACTCTGAACATCTCTTACCTTCTGAGGAGGTGGAACCTTTTGGATGATAGCAATTTTGTTAGGATCCACCTGTAACCCTTGGCGAGAAATGGTATGTCCTAGCACGGTCCATTCAGTCATCAAAAATTCACATTTTTTGGGACTAAGGGACAGGTTCATATCAATGCACTTGGTTATAACTTTTCCCAGATTAGTCAATGCTTCTTGGAAGTTGGACCCATAAGGAGTAAAGTCATCCATATAGATTTCTACCGAATCATGGACCAACTCAGAAAAGATTCTTAATACTGCTCTCTAGAAAGTGGCAAGAGCGTTGAATAGCCCAAAGGGAAGGAATCGATAGGCAAAGGTACCCCAAGGATAGGTGAAGGTGGTTTTATCTTGGTCTTCCGGGCTGATTTGGATCTGGTTATACGCACTGAACCCATCTAGGAAAGAGAAGAACTTCTTCCCTGCCAGTCCATCCAACACCTGATCTATGAAAGGCAAAGGGAAATGGTCTTTCTTAGTGGCTTTGTTAAGTTCTCGGTAATCTACATAGATTCTCCACTTCCCATTCTTTTTGGGCACCAACACTAGAGGCGAGACCCACTCACTATCAGAGATAGGATAGATGAATCCTGCATCCAATAATTTTTGCAATTCTTCTTTGACAATGTCCTTAAGGGCTAGATTCATTCTCCTCTGAGGCTTCCTGACTGGTTTACAATCTTCTTTGATATAGATGTGATGGGTATAGACCGAAGGATGGACTCCTTTCATCTCCTTATAGCTCCAAGCGAAAGCATCTAAATGATTGTTCAGTAAGCTACACAGCTCCTTCTCCTGGGAAGGAGATAGGGAAGAGTTGATCTTTAAAGTTATTTCAGGACCAAACTCCACATTCTTAACTCTGGGAGAGGTTGGATCAGTCACACAGAGGTCCACTAAGGTGCTGGCTTGGGTATCCTCCACCAATTCCTCTAAGGACAGTGCACTGGGAGGTGGATTTTGAATCAAAGTCTTAATCAAATCATCCTTAGTTTGAGGACCTCCCCTAGTGGTTTCTATTGTGCACAAGAGTGCATAGTAGACCTCATCCTCATCTCCTTCTTCCAACCAGAGTGGTAAGTCATGTTCTAGCAGAGGTTGGGCAGGAGGGTATAGGACTAGCTGCTTGGACATAGGACCATTTTTGATGGTCATGTTTCCATCTCGGCAACTGATGTAAGCATCCGCAGTGGCTAACCAAGGCCTTCCCAAAATGAGGGGGTATCCAATGAGCTTAGCCTTTGGCTGAAGGACCAAGAAGTCCGCAGGGTATTCCCAAGAGTCAACAGAGACCAAGACATCCTCCACAATCCCTTCGGGAGTCACGGTGGAGCGATCTGCCAACTACAAGACTGTCGAGGTCTTCCTTAAGGAATTCTGAAGGTTGAGTTTAAGCATGGTGTCCCTGGTCATCACATTAATGGCAGCCCCTAGATCAATCAAGGTATGGGGGATAATGGTGCCATTGATGTGGACATATACTATAGGACTCCCAGGGTCCAAATACTTTGGACAGATTACTTGCCCCAACATTAGATCAGACAGTTGTCCGATGACATTGATAGTCGAGGCATCTCTCTTTCTCCTACTTGGGTGCCTGAAACACTTTTGCTTAATCAATTTGTTGTATATCGATACATCTTTGATGGCCTGGAGAAGTGGTATTTTCACACATAACTATTTTAGTTCCCCCAGAAGTTCAGTCTGCTCTGGGTTTGGTTGTGTGGTTACTGTTAGTCACTCAGGAAAGGGTGGAATGGCTTTGGGTTCACTTTCCTGTTTGTCTTCTTCGTCCTCTAGGGGAGGAGGTTGGCGATCTGGAAGGGTCTTCCCGGATCGCAAGTTGATCTCCTAGATCTCCACAGCATAGGTAGGACATGTTGTCTCCCCAGTGTATACCTGCTGGGCCTGTCAGTTGTTGGGGTTCGGGTTCGGTTGGGCAAGCATCTGGGGTTGTCTTGGAGGAGCAGGAGGTAATGGTTGTGGTTGAGCCAGTGGTGGAGGCAGAATGGCGGGAGGAGAGTTGTATTGGGGCCTCCACCCCGGTTGAGGTGCATTCCACTGAGGCTGTGGCTGGACATGTGAGTGAAACGAATGAGCAGTGGGTTGAGTATGGTATTGAGGTGGATAAGACCACGAAGGAGGTGCAGACTAGGAAGGATGAGCAGGGGGACCCTAAGAAGGCATGTGAGCAGATTGGTTGGGGCTATAATAAGCTTGGGATGTCCCTTGCATCCCCTACTGGTAAGGTCTGGGTCCATGCGGCCTCCTTTGGTTGAGGAAGTAGAGAGGTTCAGTGGGTGCCTCAGTCCCTTGGTACATGGCTTTGAATCCGGGCAAGGTTGGGCATTGGTTTGTAGGGTGGTTCTCCTCACAAACGAAACATACCTCTACTGAGTGCAATGGACACTCGTTCTTAGGGTGCTTCCTCGTACATCTGGGACAGAAAATGGCCAGAGCCCTCTCAGCTTCCTCTTTCTTTTGTTGGATTCGGAAAGTATCAAGTTGCATGGCAATGGTCTGTCTCATCTCACTTTTGAGGTCTTCCATCTGATTAGCAAACTCATGCTTGGAGAAGGTAGTATTAGCTGAAAGTGGATTCCCCCTACCTCTTTTCCAGGCTGCCCTAGAGTGGTTTCTAAACACAGTCTTTATGTCCTCATAAGGTAGTTGGTAAATGTCTCCTCCAGCTAGCATGTGAAGGGTATCTAGAAGGTCTTCAGGGACTCCTCGGAGCAGAACCAACTTTAGAGATTCAGGGTCAAGTGTGCACCTGGCCCGTTTATAGCTAAGTTGGAACCTTTCCTCATAGTCCTCTAAAGACTCATCATTTCCCATGGTCATCCGAAAGATTTCTCCCTTGGTTTCCTTTGACCTACAGTAATCCCGGTATTTGTTGTTAAAGGCTTGCTGCATCTGAGCTCAAGTAGTGATACTGTTTCCAGGTAACCCCATGAACCAGCGTAATGCTGCATCCTTAAGGGTAGAGGGAAAGAGTTTCAACTTTTGCTCATCTTCTGTATAGTCATAGGTTCGACAAAGGACACCAAACTCAAACAGGAAGGTATCAGGGTCTTCAGTGGTCAATCCATGGAAATGAGGTAAGGCCGAGGGACTTATGTTCTTCATTTTCATGTCCTCGTTAGTCTCTCAGATGGGGAAGGTACCTTCTATTCTCTCATCCTCATTTCTACCATTTTTGTTGTCAGCCACAGTCTCAAAAGGAATGCTTTCTTGCTCTTCTTCTATTATAGGATCTTCGTATATCTCAGGAGGTTCACCTATAGGTTCTTCTGGATCACTGCCACGAAAGAAGAGAGAAGGGTGACTCAGTGAAGTGGTGGGGGTGTTGGGTAGGAATTTTCCGGTGTTATCTCTGTTCCTACGAGGCATGAAAGGATTTTTGGTTGCTTTTGCTTTTTCTCTTCTTGTACCTGCAAAACTAAAACAGATGGAATTACAACTAACTAAAATCTATCTTGCAGAAATGGAAATGCGGAGTTGAAATGAAAGGAGGAAAGGACTAATCTACTTTGTTGAAATCAAATTGCTAGAATGAAATGCTAGACTACGCTTGCAGAATTGAAATTCTATTTTACGCTTGCAGAATTGAAATTGTGGAATTGAAAGGCTAATCTATGAAAGCAGGAAATGTCTATTTTACTTTTGCAGAAATGAAATTACAGAATGGAATTGAAATAAACTACTTAGCAGAAGATTAGAGTAGGAAAATAGAAGAAAAGCAGCAATCACAAATACTCTGACGCTTCCCCGGCAACGGTGCCAAAAAGAGTGGTGAGCTACAGTATTGCAGCAATAATGCTGCAACTCCTAGGACTTCCTTCTTTACTTTTATCAACCCGGTAGTTCGTAACAAACCTGGAAGCGACGGTGCTATATGCACAAGTACTAGCTCTTGCCGCAGCTGTCACTTGGTCAGCTGGCACAAGTCCGCTAGGGGCTTAAGCCAACTTCTATGAGCTCTGAGAAGAAGCTTTTTAACTGATGGAAGAAAGCTAACTCAAAGAAGGCTGATATACTTGCAGAAAGAAACTGGAAAGCTGAAAGGAAACGTAACCCTAACAAACCCTAATTTTACCAGCTATCCCTACTGATGCAAGAAAGAGGATGCAAGCTACTGAAAGAGATTCCATTGACTTCTAGGAAGGTAAATACATGTATCTAAGCTACTTCTACAGTAACATCTGAAAAAAACATCTTTTTGTATTTTTGAATAAGTTGTCAGAATTATCATGCATGCAATTTGACTGTTTGGACTGTGCAGAGGTGGACTGGCGAGGGGATATGCTTGGATGAGGTCGAGAAGGTTCAGAGAGGGCCTAAGGTGTCCCTAACATCCTTCCAGAGAGTTTCACAGAGTTTGGCTATCAAGAAACCTCATTCGTGAGCTTCTACAGGAAGTCTGCAGGGGTTCTACAAGATGTTTGTGATTTTCTATAGGATGTTCTGTAACTTTCTACAGGATGTTCAGAAATGGGATTTTGGAGGATGGATGGATGGAGAAAGATGAAGGAGTGGGTATGGAGGTAGGATAAGGGTTGGAGATGGTCCAAGACTTGGTGGATGGAGTTGTGGACAGGTGTAGATGGCTGGATTTGGTTCAAAGAAGACTGAAGCAATGTTACACAAAACTAGGGTTATGGGAGCAAATGGCAACGTGAGGCAAGGATTCTGAGTAGAGGGTGGAGTGGATGGTGCTGATGGAGAATAAGTAGATGGAGGAGTGGTACAGGTGCTCTGCAAGTCGTTTTTCCAACTGAACCGATGAAGACTTGTAAAATCAAAAACCTAGTTACGTTGACCTAATCTGATCTAGCTGTCAGTAAAAATAATGAACAGAAGTTGAACTGCAATGAAACCATGTATAATAACTCATGCAACTAGGTAAGCAAAAATATGAACTTGTAACCAACTTCTATACATGAAAATCAAACACTAGTGATTGCATGGAAAAGCAAAATCAGTGTTTTTGTGGGCAGCAAGGTTAACTTGATCACAGCTCCTGATCCCACTGAGGGAGAGGTGAAACCAAAGATGGTTGATGGACCTTTTTTGAAGCTTTTCCATGTAAAAAACCTATCAACTAAATCTGAGCATCGAAAGTCTTTCTAACCATTAACAGTGACCTAGTTAATCAATAAGATTTAATCTACTTTAACAGAAATAATTTTGCAAATGCATGAAGAACAAATAAAAATACATAAAGGAGGCCTTAGCACTCAGGTTGGGCCCAAACCCAAGAGCTGCAGGCTCCTATAAAGAACTGAGATCTGATGCTAAGTAAAGCTGCTTCTCATTATTCAAAAATAATCATCATACGAAAGTTGTACAGCAATAGCTACAAGAAAACAGGCTGAGCAAAATTTCAACACTATAGTGCAAAAATACCAACAGTTCCAAAAGTAAACTATGAAGGCTGAGGCCTCCCTATTTGTACAATATGAGGGGGCTAGCAACCCTCCTAGATTCAAGGGACTTGGCTATCCTAATTGCTAGTAAACAGTCACTCTTCCCAAAACTGCTTGGTTGCCTTTAAAACTCGTTTTGGTGGCCCATGGAGCTCGGAGTTGAGGGTGGATATTTCGAGGAAGGCCATTTAATGCAAGAGACAACCTCCCTATGAATCCTCCCCACAAGCTTGGCTGTCAGCTGACCCATGATTGCTTGGTTTTGCTTCAAAATTTGTCCAAAAATCCTGAAATAACCACGTATTAGCCTCCTAGGTAGAGTGACCACCCTTATTCATTCAAATAACATAAACATACTAGGAAAACATGCATAATCTATGAAAAATGGAGGATTGAACAAGGACAATTAGGCAAAATTAGTCCACTAAGTTACCCAATTTGGGGGCTCATCACCAGTGCTCCCCGAACCATCTTGCAGGTATCCTTCTCGAACACTATTTTTACACCTGCATCATCCAGCTTGCTTACAAAAATTAGATTTTTGGCTAATGTAGGAATATGCAAAACACTCGGAAGTGTTCTAACCATTCCACCTTGCAATTTCAACTTTACTTTCCCATGACCAATGATTCTAGCCTTCCTGTCATCCCCCAAGAAGACATCACCACCATCATATTTCTCATACTCGTAGAACCACTCTCTATGGGGAGTGAAGTGAAAGGATGCACCTAAGTCAATCAACCATGCCTTGTGATCTACATGTGTACTTGAAGAAGCCAAGTACACATCCCCACCTTCATCTGAGGTGGTCTTCACCTCTATAGAAGGAGCATCATTAGATCCCTTTCCTTTATCAAGAGCTTTAGATTTACAGTCCCTTTTGTAGTGCCCTTCCTTTCCGCATTTCCAACACACCACCTTTACAAGTTTTCCTGGAGATTTAGATCTCTCTCTAGATTTAGACCTCCCACTCGATGACTTATTTTTGTTTCTGTTTTGGGACCATCCTCGTACAAACAAGGCATCACCATTCTGACTCTCCATATTTTTCCGTCTCATTTCCTCCGTCAGCAAGGATGAGACTATTTCATCAAAATACAAGTCAGTTGCATTGTTACCTATTGCAATAACCAGACTATCCCACAAATCTTGTAGAGAACACAACAAACTGATGCAGTTATCTTCATCTGAAATTTTAATATCAACACATGATAACTGACTTACCACAGTATTAAATGTGTTCAGATGCTCTATAACCGAGTTTCGATCTTTCATCCTCAAGTTATACAACTTTTTTTCGTAGGAATAGTTTATTCACCAGAGACTTAGATTGGTATAAAGTCCCTAACTTTTCCCACAAAGCCTTTGCCGTAGCTTCCCCTGATACATTCAGCAATACTGAATCTGAGACACACAATTGTATTGTGCTCTTTGCCTTTCGATCCAACTTCTTCCATTCTTCATTGAACACTCCCATTGGTTTAGTACCTAGATCTACCGTGATCCACTAATCTTTATCCACCAAAAAATCCTCCATATTGAGTTTCCATAGCTCAAAACTCTGACCATTAAATTTCTCGATCTCTATCTTTCCACTGCTTGCCATCTTCTTTCACCACCAGAATCGATCCTACAGATCTCTCACTGAACAGGGTCTACCATAGGCCTGAGCGAAGCCCCTCAGTAGCAAAGGCGTCCCCTTGAAGCCAAAACAACTTTGATACCAAATGTAGGTTTTAACCCCATACAAAATTCACCTGCATACAAATTCTAGAACACATTAAGTAAACAATGCGAGAGCATAACACATAAAACACGTATACACAGAGATTTTCCCCTGGATCCCAAAACCGAGACTACCAACTTTTATTTTCATTATTTTCTTTTCAATGTTACAATACATATTTATACATGCCGCAACATCCAATACCATGGACCAAAAACCATCGCATCCAAAACCATGGACTGAAAACTATCACGTCCAAAACCATGTGTGGACACATGCACAAAACCATAGGTAGGTCCGCCGAACCTAATATAAGGTCCAAAACCAAAATTTTCCGGGGCGCTACCCTGGCCCCCATAGAGTGGGGTTACCTACACCCCTCAAACCCCTTGTGACTCCCACCGCTATGCAATCGGCGCAATGAAGGGGGGGTCTAACCTCCCGGTTCACTACATGGGCTAGTCATGGAAAGAATATAACACAACACAACACGTTTGAACAATAAAACAACAAAAGTATTGTTTAATTGATTGAATAGCAATCGTTTAAACGATTGAACAACAAAACACCAAAAGTGTTGTTTAATTGATTGAACATAAATCATTCAATCGATTGAACAAAAAACATGCAAAAAGTGTTGTTCAATTGATTGAACAACAATCGTTCAATCGATTGAACAAAAAAACAAAAAAAGTTCTATTCAGTTGATTGAACAACAATCTTTCAATCGATTTGAACAACAAAACACCAAAAGTGTTGTTCAACTGATTGAACAACAATCGTTCAAACGATTGAACAACAAAATAACAAAAGTGATGTTCAATTGATTGAACAACAATCGTTCAATCGATTTAACATCAAACACACAAAGAGTGATGTTCAATTGATTGAACAATAATCATTCAATCGATTGAAAATCGAACACACAAAGAATGTTGTTCAATTGTTTGAACAATAATCATTCAAACGATTGAACAATAAAAAAATGGAAACAAACAAGCATTGTTCAATTGATTGAACAATAATAGTTCAATCGATTGAACAACAAAACACACAAAGTGTTGTTCAATTGATTGAACAACAATCATTCAATCGATTGAAAAAAAGTGTTGTTCAATTGATTGAACATCAATCGTTCAATCAATTGAACCACAATATGCACACAAAAATAAGTGTTGTTCAATTGATTGAACAACAACATGCACACAAAAATAAGTTGGTGTCATTTAATTGATTGAACAACAATCGTCCAATCGATTGAACAGTAACATGCACACAAAAATAAGTTGGTTCCGTTCAATTGACTGAACAACAATCGTTCATCGATTGAACAACAAAATACGAAAAAGGAAATCATTGTTGTTCAATCGATTGGACGATTATAGTTCAATCCATTGGACAACAATGATTTTTTTTTTTGATGTTCAATCTATTGAACGATTGTTGTTTAATCCATTGAACATCAATGATTTCCTTTTTCATATTTTGTTGTTTAATCGATTGAACGATTGTTGTTCAATCAATTGAATGACACCAACTTATTTTTGTGTGCATGTTACTATTCAATCGATTGAATGATTGTTGTTCAATCAATTGAACATCACTCTTTGCATGTTTGATGTTCAATCGATTGAATGATTGTTGTTTAATCAATTGAACAACACATTTGTTGTTTTGTTGTTCAATCGTTTGAACGATTGCTGTTTAATCAATTGAACAACACTTTTGGTGTTTTGCTGTTCAAATCGATTGAACGATTGTTGTTCAATCAATTGAACAACACTTTTGTTGTTTTTTTGTTCAATCGATTGAACGATTGCTGTTCAATCAATTGAACAACACTTTTTGGATGTTTGTTGTTCAATTGATTGAATGATTGCTGTTCAATCAATTGAACAACACTTTTGATTTTTTTCTATTCAATCGTTTGAACAATTTGTATTCAATCAATTGAACAAAACTTTTGTTGTTTTTCTGTTCAATCATTTGAAAAATTGCTGTTTAATCAATTGAACAACACTTTTTTCATTTTTACGATTTTAATGTTCAATCGATTGAATGATTTTTGTTCAATCATTTGAACAACACTTTTGTGCATTTTTTTCGATTTTTCTATTCAATCGATTGAACGATTATTGTTCAATCAATTGAACACTACTTTTGTGTTTCTACGATTTTGCTGTTCAATCAATTTAACGATTGCTGTTCGATCAATTGAAAAACACCTTTTGTGTTTTTGTGTTGCTATTCAATCGATTGAATGATTATTGTTCAATCAATTGAACAACACTTTTTGAGTGTATGTTGTTCAATCGATTGAACGAATATCGTTCAATCAATTGAACAACCCCAATTTTTCTTTTTGTGCGTTTGTTGTTTAAATCGGTAGAATGAAGAACTGTGATTTCTCTTTGCTGTTTCATCACCAGTGATTATTTTTGCCATTTTTCTTTCTCTTTTATGTTTCGAATAAAAACCATCTGTTCGGATTTGGAATTTGTACCTGAGATAAAAGACAAACAATAATAAAATTACCATTATGACTTGTAAAATCTTTCATGGTTATCTTTATTCTAAAACTAACTTGGTTCATCTATATAATGATTGTCTGAATATCTTCTCTTTGCACATATCATAAAATTATTTATTATCTTAATACCATTTTGGTTTATCTTTCATACTTTCAATTGATAAATCCCTTTGATATGATGATATGGGGGTAAAAGTATAACTTTCATTTGAATTTTTTTACTTCTTACGCTATCCCTAACTCTTAACAAGTAAATGAGCCTCCCTCTTTTTACAATAAAAGCATCAAAATCTGAAAATATGAAAAAATAGAAATATGAAAATGCAACAAACAATGTCTTAAAGAGGATAGGGGATGCCATTACGAGCTAGCCTACCATGATCATAAGGATGTAACAAGTGACATTCCATTATGGTCACCACACCAGGGTAATGGCCTTTTGGATATTCAAAACTGTAAAAAGGACAAGAGGTCTCCTCACAATCCAACCTGATCACTTTGTTATATCCTGGTGAATGACACTATGATTATCTGGTTACCATGCCAACATAGTGGTCTCTTTATAGCAATAAAAAAAGAAAACCATCTAAATACTAAATGGAGGATTGTGACTCATTTTTGGGTTAAAAAGCAACATTGTCGAGGCTATGAATGCCTGCTAGTAGCAGTGGATCTATTTGTGGTATTGAAGTACTATGTTACACTTCCAAATACTAGTTATCCTATTAACCCCTATGGATTCATTTCTAAAGGAGAATTTACCACTTGAACAACATTTCTAATTCAATTAGCCAACATGCATGGTAAACTATATATTTATATGTATTATATCATTATTGTCCAATCACTCAATACCAACCGTCATTAACATTTATCTACGGTGATGTGTTCATCACCTTTCCACCTAAGGTAAATATCTATTTACATAATCATCTAATCTCCTTTTTATTCTTTTTACGAGCATTTCAAATCTTTTGACCTTTACTACTCTGATTGCTTTTGTCATATTTTACGCTACTTTGATTGATTATCTGACTGCATTTATGAATCCTCAACATCCTTTCCCTTTTTCCTATGCTTTATGGTCATGGACACCCTTTTCTAATTGGAGGGGGGAAGGTATGCATTATGGGATAGCATGCGTAATAATTATCGAAATCCGCCATAACTTGTTGATTTGAAAAAATATTATTATTGCATTTATACAAAAGTTTTTTTCTGATTGGAATATTTACATGCAGCTTATATGTTGTTGTTCAAAACTAAAACTGTAGATTCAAGAAAATTGCATGCAAAGTAGTGAATTGTTTACAGGAGAACAACCAATATGGGGGGCAACTCTATTTGCAATGAGCCCACACTATTGCAACTAACAGAAGAGGCTTGAGCAACTCGCGAACACGAATAACTATTTAGACATGATGTGCTTGCATGACTTCCACCTTTTGCATCACTTTCACCATCAACTCAGCCTACATCAACTTCAACAAATTCCAGTCCATACATGTCATTCCACATTTTTTTCGGAGGTAAAACTTGAGGTAAAATAACATAAGTTTCTAATTTATTAAAAGTTTAGGAGAATTTCATGAAAATCCATTGAGCATTATTTATCATCATTCATTCCACATCTTTACCGCTTCCCATTTTTCAAAGACATAAAAGCTTTCAGTTTCGGGGAGTGTTACTTTCATTCATTTATTTATTATGACCATGCCATTAATATTCTTTATTATCCGTCGATCTCCTTATTCATTCTCAAAACCTCCCTTATTCGATGTTGTTTTACACCAAGCATAGATTTCAACAACGAGTAAAGCAACCACCTCAATTTGTTTTCTAGCATTGCATGAGGGCATGCTAATTCTCCAGTTTGGGGGAGGAATTGCTACACATGATGGATGGTTTCTACTTTATTTCTCATTTAAGACATACAATTTCATTTTTATACAGTGAAAAAATTGATTTGTGTATATGTTTAAAACTATAAACTGAATTCTTGTGATTTTTGGACAACAAAGAGGTATAATTAAAATAAACAAACGTAGAAAATTTCAAGTTAAATTAATTTGTAAAATTTTAGAAATCATGCACTATCACCTACAACCATTTTGCTAATATCTCATGATCCGTGCATCAAAACAATCTGATTTTTGGATTAGAGAAGCATTAATATAGTAGAAATATGCTTGCAAAATTTCAGCAAAATTTGGTTTGTAGTTTTTGACAAAATGGTTAATGAAGTTTGTCGTTACTTATATCATGTTTTGCTGCAACTTCATATATATATAGTTGAAAGTCAATGTGAAAATTGTTATGCCTTCATCAAAATTACTAAAATTGAGTATTTATTATTTGAGGAAGAACTCATTTGTTTCATCAATTTCATGAGTTGGGATGAACATTTTTGTATTATAACTTGGTTAATACAGAGGCTTTGGGTTGCATGAGGACGTGCAACATATTCAGTTTGAGGGTATGTTGGGCCACTAATTTTTCATTATTATTATCACTTTTTAACATCTATTTCATCCACTTCTACCATTATTTATCATGTTATTTATCATAATCTATCATATAATTCCATTTTATAGTTATTTGTGCTCTTGTGAGTAAATAATACTTGTTGTCCTTTACTTTTAATAAATTGATGATTATTATGCATGATTTTTCCAATGATGGTTTATTAATGAATTTTTTATAAAATCACTCACTATTTTAGCCTCCAAGATCTTTTCCAAATTGCAAATATGATTTCTACCTCATAGTCAAATATTCCAAATTAGAAATTCGTTGGAATAAGCAGTGGTAGTTTTACATTGAACGTTTCAGACAAATGAAGGAGAATATTGAAAATCAGAAACATGGGTTTTGTCCACAACGGACCAAATTAGATTTGCGGTGGCTAGTTTTCCAAAATTCAGTTTGGATTGAGAGAAATACAAGGTTATTCAAAGGTGATTTTCTCAGATTTGTTGTTGCGACCATTTTCCAAATTCTTCCAATTGCAATACCAAATTCGACTTGTTCTTGTTGAATGTTGATGGAAAGATATTTCAGATATGATATTGCTAACCAATTTGTTTTGTACAATCCAAATTTGTAATGGAAATCAGTTTGTAATCAAATTTGTTGTAACTTCCCTTTGATCTTTGTGTATTTAAATGAAAGCAGAGATCAAAGAGGAAGGGGGGATAATTGGGAGATAATGAGGAGATAGGAGATGGACAATTACTACATAGGATGTAGGAGAAGAGATAAAATATGAGAGATGGGAAATGAACAATTATTGAGTTTGAGGAAAAGCTAAGAGCTTCATTATGCTGTAAGTATTTCTCTCATATATTTTAATAAAGGAAGTTATCCATTGAGTTCTACATCTGTTATTTGTACTTTGATCTAAATTATTTCTCAAGGCGGAACTAAGTCTTGGGTAGTTGGGCCCACTACCTTGGACGAGGTGCTACCTTGAACATGTAAATTAGTGTAGTTATGTGTTTGTTTATTTGAATTTCAATTGTCATTCCTTGAAGTAGATTTCCTTTCTTTTAACTAATTTTTTGTTTACTACATTTTCCAGATTTGTTATTTCATCCAATTTCTAGATTTCATTTAATATACTGCTCTAGATTAGCATTTGAATTATGCTGGGTGAAATAGATTAAATTTCCAAATCAGCAATGTGTGGTTTAATTTAGCAGTGATTCAAGTTGTGTGTTTAGCATAATTATTTTTCCTGTCATTTACTTTCTTATTTTAAATTTTAGTTTTATTATTCAAGTCTTACATTTTATTTCTTGTTGAATGAGCTTGATAGTATAGAACACAATCAGATAGAACTAGTGTTAGCTGTTGGTATTGTTATGCATATATTTTTCTGATTGCCTTGAAATAAAAAGACGCTCCCCGGGTTGATAATTAATGTTCAAGTGATTAGTTGTTTTTATTAAGCAATTAATTTTACCCAACACGGGTGTAACGCGTAGTGCCAAATATAATGCTTGGAAGCCATGATCCTCAAGTAATCCATGCTCAAATGCATTCAAAAACTTATACACATTAGTTAGCCCATCATAATAAGGTAATTTTCTTACCTCCGACAAAACACAACGCAACGATTTCATCATCATATTGCATCGCAACGTGGATACTTCATGCAGACGATTCTGCCAATGTTCCAACTCTTCATCTAAATCAAAGGTGCATTAACTCTCCTAGTCCCATGCAATTATTCCATCTGCCATAGGATTGATCTAGTCTTGATCTCATTCCATTATTTTATAGATCTGATCTAGTTCACCATCACTCTCCTCATAATCGCGGATTGGTTCAGTGTAGTGCACCCCCTCTGTAGGGTCCAACGACACTACAACCTGAAGCTATTTTATTTCAAATGACATTGTCCTCTTCTTCAAGTTGATGACCCAATTCATGTTAATGGTTCAATCGATTCCCAGGAGTGTAGGGTATGGATTACTGTCATCCATGATCTCTATCACTTCAAAGTTAGTCATTGTGATCACACCTTCGATATCAACAGTTACTCGATATAATTCTACCATAGGGATGATCTTCTATTGGTTCGCCATTCTGAGATAAATCGAAGACCATTGCAGCATAGGTCTCCCCATTATTTTCCATGTTTGCTTCGGCAACACGTTCGCATCAAATCCCAGATCCAAAATGACCTGATCCATTTCATAGTATCCAATCTGTGCGGTGAGCCTCATCTCATGCCTTATTCGCACCATATGTTTACCATTTTTCTAGCTACACGGTGTTCATCCAAAGCATTCTCTTTTTTGGAACATTTAATTATTAACTTGTGTAGGCCCTTCATAGCTTTGCTATTGCAGAACAGTTTCATGCAGGTCTCCAAGAACGTGGTAAGGATAGAGTGATCAACCTTTGTAGGTGCGTTGGTTTCTTGCACTTTGTTCTGGCTTCCTGAGGTGGAGGCCTCAACAAAGCTCTTCTTGGCTTACAGAAAAGTTTCCTCAGTGTGCTCCACATCAAAACCAACTTCCTTTTCTAGGGCCTTACAGACCCATCAATCTTCTTCAGGTTGTTTACCCTTATCATCACCAGTTGTTATTCCACTCCTTAGCACTATATTCACACTCTAATCCTCTTTGCAGGGCTCAACTCTCATCATTTGTAAATTCTGCGTAGGTTGCTGAGGCTACGATTTCTTTTCCTGCATCTTAGCTATCAACACTAGGCATTCTTCTATAGTATGGTCAAACTGGCTGCAATATTGACATGATAGGCGTCTATGATTGTTCAGTGAATTTAATTTCTTAAATTGTTAACATAAATTATCGACTAGGGTTAGTAAACTGATGAAGTGTGGTGCACAATATGTGCTTAGTTAACTTTGTTTCTTACTTCGTTGAATATGTTTTTGTATTGTTTTGAGGGTTTTGTCTTTTAGTCCTAATGATTTTAATGGATGTTAAGCGTCAATGATAAACTAAATCTAATGGATGTTTAATATAAAAACTAATTTCTAAGAAGGAAGAAAAGGAAATGTACTTGAACTAACTTAATCTGCATAAAATCAAATAAAAAACTTGAATGGTTAGTCTAATCTAGGCCGGCACTCTGTCTATCAAAAACAAAGCATTATTCTAGATACAATTGTATTCATTGATAAGATGAAAATGAAATCACTTCCTATCCTATCCTTGAAAACTCTTGTTCAAAAATAAAATTAATCATATTCTATGAAATGATAGCAAGAAATATAAAACCAACTATGATCTATTGCATGCTCAAATACTATTGTGAACATTCAATATAGGAAGTCAAAATCATCTTCTTGAAATGACTTAAGCAATTGATTATACATTAGATGTGATATAAGAAAGCATAATAAAAGCATAGAAAGGAAAAATTGCAGCTACTATGTGATCTAATGCCTCTTAGGAAACCAAAATTGGAAGAACTACCTTCTTGGACTTTCTAATCATGAGATTACACAATAGATGAAAGATTAATCTAAAAATCATGACAAAAGAATAAGGAAAGAAACTAAATCACTATTTATTCTTAATGCCTCAAGCAACCAATATTGGAAAATAGCTGAATGCTACCTTCTTGAGAAGCTCTTTGGAAAACATAGGGTTAAACAATGAATGTGAAGCTGAATCTAAGAAAGTATTGTAAAGACATGTGAAAGAAAACTAAGCCATTGTATGCTCTAATGCTTCAAGCAATCCAATTTTAGAAAATAGATAAAACACTAATTTCTTGAGATGTTCTTAGGAAACATAAAATTACACAGTGAGGTAAATCTACATTTGAAAAATAAAATAACATTTCCAATGGAAAGCTAAACTATTTGCATGAATCAAAGTAAAACAAATTAATTAATCTTACAAATTGACAAAGGGATGCACATGGTTTATGGGGGCCCTTCCATTGTCCAACAACATTCCAACTCGCAAAACTCACATTCTAAAATTCAATAATAGAAAAGAACCTTATTTTTTGATAAGCTCACAACTTTACACAATGGAAATCTACACTCCTAATATCATTACATCAATAGCTCTTCACTTTACATCCCATTCCATCTCAAGACTTGTTACAAAACATTCTATAATTCTTTCTCTTCTCTTCTTTTCCTCCTTTTACCCCCTTGATAGGTGAAAACTTCCCCTATTTATACACAAAGATGAGAAGCTATCTCATTAATGAGAGTCCATGAATCTCTCTTTATATCTCTAGAGTTACAATCAAAATAAGAAATGATAAGACCCATGTCTTCTTAGAGTTTCAATACAAATAGGAAATGAGAAACATATCCTTATGATCCCATGATCTTGTCTATTCAAATTCGAATTTGGTTTTGGGAGGCCACATAAAGGTCTTTTAGAAGCTTCCTTTTGACCTACACATATCAAAAATCTCATCCCACTTGTTAGGTATAAGCATAAGCACATTATTTTCTAATTTTTAACCATAAATTCATTTAAAAATGCTAAGAATTAATCATGTTTTCAAAAACAGAAATGTGACCCAATAATGATAATGGTAAGGTAAATGTAATGAAATGGAGGTAAATGTAATGTAATAGAGGTGGAGTGAAGGTGACAATATGGAAATATAAGTGAAAATGTAATGGAAGTGAATGACAATTTCAAGGCCCAACAATGATTATGACACTCCCGCGTGTAGTGCCCTGGTGTTCCGCAGTTGTAGAAGATAACTCATCTGTGACCTCTATTAGGTCCTCCTCCTCCACATCCTCATCCTCTT
The DNA here is from genome assembly GCA_031772625.1 of Pinus tabuliformis. NCBI lineage: Eukaryota > Viridiplantae > Streptophyta > Pinopsida > Pinales > Pinaceae > Pinus > Pinus tabuliformis. Next base: position 576,450,927 of record CM062808.1, read on the forward strand.
CCCTAATAATCTCCATGTGCTCCTCCAATGCTCTACTCTGGGGGCTGAGTCTCTGTTTGCATCCGGTATGTAGGTGTTCTTTCCATCATCAGCTCATAGTTGCAACAGTGGCACTAATCATGGCCCACAGATTTACAGAGGTCATAGAGCAATTACGGGGGTGTCTGAATGAACTTTTGAAGCAAATGAAAATTATCCGTTGCGTGTTTACCAGCAACCTGACAAATAGTGCACCATAGTGTAGCACCCATGCTCAGCCTTCCTGGGGCTTCTGGCTTTAGGGGGATTATTCCCCCTCTTGTAATATAACTCATGAATATGAGACAATGGTCTTTATCATGCCCCTGGCTCTTACACTTTAGACACTAGACTTCCACACCCACCTTTGTTTTAGTCTCCTTGTCTTTCTTCAATCTCTGCAATTCTAAGTAGAGGATTTGTAGCTGAGAGTGAATCTGTTGTACCCCCAAGGTCATGTTCTGAATGGGTGTTGCATGTAACCTCATTGTGATTTCTAGGGCTTCTGCTTGAGTTCCTATCTTCTGTTGTGGAAGAGCAATCCTCAGGTGGGGCAGAAGTGAATCTATAAACCATTCACGATGCTGACCATCTATGAGCTGCATGTTTGCTTCTCAAATTACACATTTCAACCTTTGATCTAATTCCAAGGTGTCTCATTAACCCTCATTGTGATTTCCTTAAATCCAACTACTGACTATGAGTCAGACTTAGGCTTACTAAAATCTTTGTTTAAAGCATCCTTAGTATCTGCGAGTGATGCCAAAGGATTATCAGAATAATACTTAATGTACCAAGTCAACGCGTGATCTGGCAGAGTGGTAACCAATTCTGCCTTCTTTATATTGTCATCAGTGATCTGTTGTGTTGTCCACATAGCATTTGTGACAAACCAGAACTGCTCCATCTCTTCGCTCCCAATTCCTTTGAAGATTGGAAGCTTCATTGTATTCACCATGGAAGATGATGGTGGTGGAGGTGGAGGTGTGGGCAAAGGTGTATGTGGTGGGGGTCGAGGCAGAGGTGGAGTGGATGGATGATTTATTCAAGGGAACCCCTAAATGATTAGCTTAACAATGCTTCACGGTAGATTCCATTCCACCTCTTCGTCGTCACTTATAGGAGGTCCAATCAGAGGACTATACTTTGGTCCTGCTCTTTCTCGATATCTAAAGAATCATCCACTTCGCATAGATCCGAACATCAAGGTAATGGCATCACCCATTTTTCACACAACATCATTTTAATCCAGGTATTCAAAGATCTTGGATGTTTACCTCACGGTCCCTTAAAAAACTTCGTTGTAGCTGACCGAGGTATCAACCACAAACTCTGTAACAAATCCTCCTATAATTCAATAAAGCCAGTGATCAATAGCCCACATGATCTAGTTTTTAGAGGCTTCCAATCGTCACACTAATTCGGGAGTCCACACTATAGGATTATCAAGATTCCACCTTCCTTGGCTGGCTATCAATTTGGCTAACCACTCTTACAATTCAATGGGAAAAGTACAGAAGAAGATCTCATCTATCTCTGTGTATAGGTACCTATTCAACGAATTTTCGTTCAACATGCGCAGATTCCTGTTTTTCTGCGCCGTGAATTCCTGAATTTTTCAATCCAACCACTTTTCAATTTCTTTCTTCGTTGGATTCCAATGATGTGACATCACACATCTATTTTAAGAAGATCCTGGTCCTGGCAACGGAACCATTTTTTGGCTTAGGGGGTCTTGACCCAGGTTCAGAGTTAGTTGTGCCAACCAACAAAACCCTACACTACTGGCCCTTTCGGAAACAACTTGCATAACGTAGGCTGCAGTCTCACCTGAACCAGTATGGGGAATGTTGGAACCAAGTTTCCGCATCTAGAGATCAGTGTGATGTCTTTTACCGCCCTAGATATGCCTTCACGCAGATCTATAAGCCCCTAGGGCTCATTACTGCAACTTTGTTTAAACAGCCTTTAGGCCTTTATGAAGGTCTACGATTGGTCTTTGTGGACCCGTAATAGTTAATTTATCCACTTAAGTGCACTAGAAAACAACCCTAAATCAGGGTTTGTGCAGCTCTACTTAGATTATTATTAAACATGAAAAAAATCATATGAGTCTTTGCGAAAGTAATTAAGATGCATTGCGTACAATTATTAAGTCTTATTAAAGAGAATCACACATCATTTTATTAATATTCCATAAACACATTATTCATCCACAACATATATCATAAACAGAAGTAAAAAGAGATAAACAAATATACACAATATTTCTTTGATAATCTTCAGTTCAACTTTACAGACTCAAAACTACCTTGCACACTCAGTTGCAGGGGTCTGCGCACTCAGCTGTGGACTCTACTTTAGGCCTCCGTGCACTCAGCTACAGAGCCTTCTTCCTTCTATCTACCTGCTTCTTACTTTCCTTTCTCTTCTCTCAAGACATAGACATGCCTTCGACTCTCTAAGACAGACCTATTTATACCCTTTTTCATGCAATCCCATGGTCCGCGGACCATGGGTGTGTCTCAAAGTTGACTCAAAGTTTACATTAAAAAGGGGATAAAACCCCTTTGACTCCTAATCATCTACACGCTCTGTATCCACAAATTGTGGAGACTTTACATTACTTCCAAAATTACATCAAAACTTGGGTTATTTTAACCCCAAAACTGACCCAGGGGACCCCATCCCAACAAAAATGTTGGAAAAGAATTCAGGAGCAGGGCCATTGTGGGACAATGATACCTAATAGTGTCCACTAATTACCATGACCATTCTATGATGAGTATGATGGTTTTGAGGTAGGGATATGCCTTGGTTTTTGGACCTTCTTATGTGAGGAAACCTTAGTAAGGGAGCAGTCGCCCAAGGGACTGTGTGGTTGATCTGAATGGGATAATTATTTTTTTGTACTAAATTCCTTTTCAAAATATGTTAAAAGTGCTTAAGGATCCACGAGGTTAATTTCAAGTTTAAAACATGAGTTTTTGAGTGTTTGTAAATTTTATGTACAAATTAACATAAACAAATGACTGAACAACACCATATAATATACATGAACATCACAGAAAACAATATCACAACAGCACATGATGAAGGAGTTCCCCCCGTCTAGGGTATGTCTCCTTGGTCTAGCTTCCAAAGGCTTGGCCCTCCCTCTTATGCTAAAACATATGAATACATCAGTTTACAATGCTTAGATAGCTTTGAAACATGTTCCAATGGCTCCAGAATGCCCAAAAATCATGTGTAGCCTCTTTTTGCTCCTAATTTCGTAAAAAAATTTAGAATTTATGGCTTCCCCAAGTATTTTTTCTAATCGCACCGTAAATTCCCCAAAACCCGACACTATCTTACAATTTTTCCTGGATTTCCGCTAACCAGGCGCCATTTCTGCCCATTTCAGGGCGAAATTGTCAGACACTTTAAATGCCATCTAGTGCCTAAAATCCACAAAATATGGAACACATGGGGGCCACGTGCTCAAGGTTAAGGCCAATGGCCCACCCCCACTTACTGGGCCCCCACCCCATACATTGGTGGTCACATATGGTGGTGCATCCAAGGGCCAACCGCCATGGGCTGGCCCCTCCATAGATTGGTGTGGACTTCAACTTCAAATAAAACTTGCGTCCATTGGTTATTAAGACTCATTGTTGTGGCACATTGTTAGGAGGCTTTGGTTATGTGCTTGGAGGGCATGAGTTTGACCCCCACTACTGCTACATGGACCTCAAAAAAGCTTTTGGTGGCCATCGGGCTGCCACATGGCAGCCCCTGGCTGGGCCACGTGGAAGCCTATGGTTGGCCACCTTTCGACCAATCAAAATCTTCCAAAACCGAACCAATAAAAAATTGTGACTTCGAACCATACCATTCACTGAAGGACATTGACCAGTCAACCCTTCCACCTCAGCCTGCACAATCAGTGCCACGTTAGTAGTACAGACTACTGACTAGGGTGTCACATTTTGCAAAAAAATTTCCCATTTGGGAAAATGAAAAGAACATGATTCTGGGAGCATACGGTGTCCGTTTGTGCGAAACAAGTTGTGCCAGATTCAAGATGACGAGCAGTACACATTCGTTTAGGATCCACATCAATACAACAACTTTTAATTTTGAGCTATTGTTTTTAGCACTTGTTCATTTCTTCCCACTTGAAGCCTTTTGGACCCCAAAGATCACATTTAGTTGTCCAGCAAGTGAGGGTATAGTTTTGTTACCTTTCCAATCTCGATCCATTTGGATTTTGAAGGATTTGTTCCTTTGAGCCCCACTCGAAGGTAGTCCACACTCCCTCGTTTTGAAGACCTTTTTCTTCTTTCGAGAATGGTGCCTTGCTGTAGTTCATCAAGGCATCTAGGAGAAAAATCCTCAATGGAAGGAATTTGGACATTTTCTCCTTGATCTTAAATCAAAGGAGGCTCATACAACCTTAAGTTCTCAACATTAACAACAAAATAAATTGGCATATATGAAGGCAAATCCAACCTAAAGGCATTATCACCAATCTTTTCCAAAATTCTGAATGAACCATATCTAATTGGTTTCAGTTTTTTACCTTCTCCTTGGAGCCTCTCTTTGCTAATATGAAGCCAAAATTCATCACCAATTTGGAACTTGTGATCTACACGATGCTTGTCATGCCTTGCTTTGTACTTATCTTGGCTCTTTTCCAGTTGTTCTTGAAATCTTTGGTGTACCAATTGGATTTTTTCAATGAACCTTCTTGCTTTGTCTATGTCACTATGACCATCAATAGAAACATCCTTTCCAAAAATGAAATCCAAAGGAGACTTAGGAAAGTATCCCAAACATTACTCAAATGGAGATGTTTGAGTTGAAGAGTGATTGGCCCGATTGTAAGCATGCTGAATGTAGTGCAAATGTTCATCCCACAACCTGGGATGCTTGCTGCAATACCCACGAATATGTATCACTTTCTTGTTTACCACGTTTGTTTGACCATCTATTTGTGGATGAAATGTTGTACTATTTTTCAATTTGGTGTCCATGAATCACCACAAGCTTGACCAAAATTTCCAAACAAAGTGAGAATCTCAATCCGTAACAATGGATGTGGGAAATCCAAAATGCACCCATACATTCTGGAAAAAAAGCCTGAGTGATTTGTTCAGCTGTAATTTTCTTTTTACATGGCATCAAAATAAACATTTTTCTGAACCTCTCCAGAACTACATACAAATAATCGCGACCTCTTTTTGACAATGGAAGACATCCTACAAAATCCATAGAAACACTCTCCCATTGTCATGAAGGTATCGGAAGTGGTTTGTACAATCCTAACTTCCTATTGCTAGGCTTACTGACTGCACATAATGAACATCCTTTAATTAAATGTGATACAATTTCAAGCATATGAGGCCAATAAAAATACCTCTATAGATGTGCCACTGTCTTACTTACATCGAAATGACCAGCAATAAGAGAAGTATGTGCCTCTCTTATGATGTTGACTCTTTCTCCCTATGGAATACAAAGCTTACCAAGATGGTACAACAAGTTATCATGCAAATGATAATCCAATTCCTCTACTTGGTTACCTTGACTCAAGCTCGCATAAACATCCTAAAAGTCATTGTCTAATGCATATTTATGAATATAAATTTCATGCAATACAAAATTATGTTTGAGTAAAGTAGTTGCACTAATAATAGGCCTAGAAAGCATATCAACAACTTTATTGTAGATACATTTCTTATACCTTATTACAAAGTGGAATTGTTTAAGAAAACCCATCCATCAGAAGTGTCCTTATTGCTGCAACTTAGATTGAGATTGCAAGTATTGCAATGGCTGATGATCAATGTGAATGATTGTTTGTTGCCCATCAAGTAGTGTTTCCACTTTTTCACACTTTGCACCAATGCATACAATTCCTTGTCATATGTAGGATAATTAATCACTGCACCATTAAAAGTTTTCGAATGAAAAAAAATAGGCTTACCATGTTGCGTGAAGACTACACCCATGGTGTAGTCACTAGCATCAGTCTGGATCTCAAATGATTGTCTCAACTCTGGAAGTGCAAGTACTAGAGTTGAATTGATCTTTTCCTTCAATGCATCAAAGGCCTTTTGTTGTATGCCTCCCCACTAAAAAAGCTTTTTCACACTAGTCAATGCATGCAAATGAGTTGCTATAGAAGAAAATTTAGCAATGAATTTCCTCCAATATTGGGTTGCTCCCAAAATAATTCTTACCTCAGTAATTGTCTTGGGCCTTAGCCAATTCAAAATTACATCAACCTTGGAGGGATCTATTTTCAACTCACCTCCTCCAACAATATGACCCAAGTAAACTAAAGAAGTTTTTCCAAACTCACACTTGGTCATCTTTAAATACAAGTGTTCTTTCTTTAAGACATCAAATGTTTTTCTCACATGCATGACATGTTCATCACGGGATTTACTGAAAATTAAGATGTCATCTAAGTAGAATATAACAAACTCATCAAGAAATGGCCTCAACACATCATTCATCACACGCATGAAGGTAGAATGAGAATTACATAAACCAAAAGGCATAACTAGCCTTTCAAAAAACCTTGTTTTGTTTTGAATGTTGTCTTCCAAATGTCTCCTTCAACAATTCTAATTTGATTGTAGCCGCTCCTTAATTCCAACTTAGTAAAACACTTTGCATCTTTTAATGGATCATGTAAATCATCTATTCTAGGCAGTGGGTAATGGTTCTTTACCCTAATTTTGTTCAATGCATGAAAGTCCACACACATGTGCCATGTTCTATCCTTCTTTGACACCAAAATGATAGGTGACCCACATGGCCAAGAACTCGGTCTGATGATCCCTTTAGCCAAAAACTCTTGAATTTTTTTTTTAATCTTTGCACTTTCCATCACTGACATCCTGTAAATGCCAATGTTAGGAAGAGGATTATCTTGCTGTAACTGTATCTCATGTTGGATTCCTCTCTTGGGAGGCAATCCTTTTGGTTTTTGAAACATCTCATCATATTGGTTAACAACATCAACCATTTCAAATTTCAATCTTGAGTCACAACCTTTAAAAAATTCATTATCAATATCATTTTTGGGTTTAATAATTAGAAGCATAAAATTCTTGCTAGATTTCACTAGTCTTTTCATCTGCCCCACATTAACAAGTGAAAGATTTAGTTTCTTGCTATGGGCTCTCACAATGTATTCTACTCCATCTTTGAACAAATGGTATTTTTTTTCATGTATATGGAAGATAGCTTTTCTATCATAGAGATACAGGCTTCCCAAAACTATACCACATATATCTAATGGCACAACATCAAGCTCCACTTCATCTATGAAATTTGCAGTAATGGAGAATTTTAGTTTACACTTTCTAGTTACTTGCAATTGTGCATTGTCACACACCCACCCTAATGGATATGGCTTATGATGTGGAATGGTTTCCAAGTTTAAAATTTTGACAATGTTTTCAGAGATGAGATTGGCTTGAGAGCCACTATAAAAAAGAGTATCAATTTTTCTATGTTTTGAGATTACCCTTATGTGAAAAAGTTCTATCCTCTTCTTTTCATTTGGAGTTTCATTGTGTAAATTTGAATTACTAGTGCTAGCAATGGATTCTTTTCCTTTCATACCCATGGATGTAATTTTAGTTTCATCACTTGAATCAGATCCCAAATCCTGTTGAGTGGTTGCAGTTGTCTTTTGTTTTCCCTTGTTGTTGAATTTATTTGGTTTCATCTCGTGATGAAGCTTCCAAAAATGAGCTTCATCGTGACCTTGTTTGGAACAATGCTTTCATGTTAATTTCTCTCCTTCCTTCTTAATGGATGCATTTTTCTTTCCTTTCCCTTTGAAAGTCTTTTATTTTCCTTTACCCTTAAATGGATTTTTACTACTCTCTTCTAGAGTATTTTTTCCTCTTTCCTCAAGATGAGTGGCTTGCACACACACCTCATCTAGATTATTGGGATTAAACATACGGATAGTATGCCTAACGTAACTATGTAAACCATCTATATACTTCAGCAACGTGTCTTGTGATTGCAAATCTACACCTAACATTAGATACCTTTTTCTAAAATTTTGGGTGTAATATTGCACATTTTGACCTTTAAGTTGTCTAAAATTTTGTTAATTCATGATGGATTTCTACATATATGCTAGAGGGTAAAACTGTCTTTTAATTGCAACAATGAAATCAGACCAAGAAATTGAGATCTTACCGTGTTTTTTTATCTCTTCTTGTGTCTTTGATTCCCACCATACTAGTGTTGCACCCTCCAGCCTCAAGGAAGCTAGCTGAATCTTTATGTCATCATCTTGAAGGTTTTGAATTCTACAATAAACCTCCAACTGACGAACCCAATTTTCAAGCTTCTCTACATTCACTTCACCATTATACATGGGAAGTTCAAATTTAACATCAAGCTTTAACAAGGGTGATTTACCAATTTCTTTTGAGGTATGTTGATGAGTATGAGTAAGGGTTGTATTAATGGAAGAGAGTGAAGATGCCTGTGAAGATGAAGATGAATAAGATGGTGGAGAGTGTGGAGGTTTACCTCCATTTCCATTACCTCCTCCTCCTGAAGAACCTTCTCCTTTTGGAGGCTTGGAGGTTTCACCTTGCAGACTTGTAATACTCTATTCATAGAGGACCTTCACCATCTCTGTCATATCAAAGAAAGGCTTCTTAAAGACCTTCTCATCCTCTGTCATATTTGTAGGCTCTCCTTCATATTACATGCTCACTGAAGTCTCAACTGCAACTTGAGGAAGAATTGGTGGTGGATATTGTGGTAACCTTGCACTCCTTCTCCTTGACCCAACTTTGGGGCTTTCAACCAGCTTCCATGCTCCTCTCTTGAGCTTCAACCTTGTAAGCATGACATTCACTTGAAAATAGTTAAATCCTTATTGCACAAAGAAAACCAAGACCTCTAATACCAAACTTGATCTAAATGGATAATTAGTTTGCTGTACTAAATTCATTTTCAGAATATGTTAAAAGTGTGTAAGGATTCATGAGGTTAATCGAAAGTTTAAAACATGAGTTTTTGAGTGTTTTTATGTAAATTTTATGTATAAATTAACATAAACAAATGACTGAACAACAAAATATAGCAGACATGAACATCACCAAAAACAGTATCACAGTAGCACATGATGAAGGAGTTCACCCTGCCTGGGCTACATCTCCTAGGTCCAACTTCCAATGGCTTGGCCCTCTCTATTGTGCTAAAAAACGTGAACGCACCAGTTTACAATGCTTAGATAACTCTGAAACCTATTCTAATGGCTTTGGAATGCCCAAAAATTCCTATGTAGCCACTTTCTGCTCCTGCTTTGTTAAAATACTGAAGAAGTTATGGCTTTCCCAAGTCTTTCTGCTAATCACACCATGAATCCCCAAAACCCGACACCTTCCTACAATTTCACCCTAATTTCCACTAATTGGGTGCCATTTCCGCCAATTTCAAGGTGAAATTGTTAAACACTTTAAATGCCCTATAATGCCTAAAATCCACAAAATATGGGCCATGTTACGGCAACGTGCCTGGGGCTAAGCCCAACAACCCACCCCCGCTGGATGGGACCCCGCTTTGTTCACTGGTGGTCATGTATGGTGGCACGTCCAAGGGACGGCCCCTCCCTGGATTGGTGCGAACTTCAACTTCAAATAAAAGTGCGTCCATAGGTTATTAAGACTCATGGTTGTCGCGCATTAGTAGGAGGCTTTGGTTATGTGCTTAGATGTCATGGGTTCGACCCCACTGCTGCTGCCTGGACCTCAAAAAAACTTTTAGTGGCCCCTGGGTTGCCATGTGGCATCCCCTAGCTGGGCCATGTGGTAGCCTGTGGTTGGCCACCTTCTGACGAATCAAAATCCTCCAAAACAGAATCAATAATAAACTGCCACTTGGAACCATCCTATTCGCTGAAGCAATTTGACCAGCCAACCCTACCACCTTAGCCTACAAAGGTAGCACCACATCAACAGTATGGACTGCTTACTGGGCTATCACATTTTGCAAAAAAATGCCTATTTGGGAAAGCAAACAGAACATGATTTTGGCAGCATACGGTGTCCATTTCAGGGGAAACGAGTTGCGATGGATTCAGGATGACAAGCACTACACGGTTGTTCAGGTTCCAGAATGACCTGACAACTTTGAATTTTGAGCCCCTAATTAGTAATAGCGAATGGGATGCTTGCGAAACTTGGAAGGTCTGTGACTGCACAGAAGGGGGTGATTGGATTTCCCAAGGGACCACGCAGAGAAGGGAAGGTAGGGGAGTGAATTTGTTTTGGTCATTAGCATTTCCACATAGAATCAGATGCAAACTGGGAGTGTGCCTTGAAACAAAGAGCTAGTAATTGTTCACTGAGAGAAAAAGTAGTAAGGGATCGTAGCATTGCACATTGGATGCAAGTTTGATTTTGGAATTTCTGGGAAGGAGGTGAATCCTGGTACTACTTTTGAGGGTGGAGGTGTGAGCCTATGGATTCCCTTGTTGATTGATACAAACAATGTATCCTTTTATTTGTTGGTTAGAGAAAATGTGTATATGTGTATATTATTGTAAATACTGTATCGAGTTGGATTTATAAAGCTCCATAGATAGTATGATTATTTGTTGGTTGAAGCAAATGTGCATGAGTATATATGTGTTTCTATTGTGAATATCATAATGATATGTGTTATAAAGCACTAATAAATAATATGATTATCATGTTTTAGCAATGGTCATTGTAAATATTGTAATGAGGCGTGTTATAAATATCCATGGGGAATATGTTTTGTTTTCAGTGGTTTTCTGGTCATAGGTGTCATAGAACACCTAGGATGATGTTCCCCCAAGGGGGAGGGTTATGTAAAAACCCTTGGTCGATTTTCCATGTAAAATATATAAGACCAAGGTCACCGGAAACATATTCCAAGCTGAATGGTGGGAAAAACATCCTAGTGGGGGTCACTTTCAGTTTATTATAGCTAACGAATTTGGCAAAGGAATTGGCAAGGTAAAGGGGCATTAAATGGCACTTTATTTATGAAAATAATGGAAAATAGGAGAAAAGGAAGGTGAAAGGTCGAATATTTGCATGAGAGGGAAATTGAAGAAAAAATAGAGGAAAATGAAGAAAATAGAAGCCTCAACAAGAAAAAGGCTTATGAGGATCAGTTCATGGGTATTGTTGGTTTGGATTTTGGTTAGTGCTATCTTTTGTGAGTTTAGTTTTTGATCTCTCGTATATTTTCTCACTCTCTCATACTCCTTCACACGTGGAGAAATCTTAGATAATTCTTGGAGCATGCTTGGAGAATTCTAGTTTCACTTGGATTTGGAGGAAGAAGGACAAGGAAAGAAGAAGAATGTAAGGGGACAAGTGGATCAGTAGCTACAACTGGATTTCTTTGTAGTTATTGAGTTGCATGTATGGTTTACTTGCTAGTTTTGGCATGCATGGTACATGCATGTGGTCTTTTTGGTTATGATCTGTCATTGGCATGAAGGATTGTCTAGATTGATTACGGTTTGCCTAGCCTTGCCATTTTCTAGATAGCCATGGTGTTGTGGGTTTTCTCCTTTGTTTATTGATTGGTTCTCATGTTCCTTATGGATATGGATTGAGTTATTAGTTCCTGGATCCTTGGTTTGATAAATTCTCTGCAAGCCCTGGAATAACTTGGGTTGAGTTACTAGTCCTGGAGCCTTGGTTGGAAAAACACTCTATATCCCTTGGTGGGTTGAGTTACTAGTCCTAGAGCCTTGGTTGGAAAAACAGTTTGGAGCTCTGTGACAATTGTGGGTTGTGTTCCTGGTCCTGGATCTAGATTGCAACAAATGATCTGAAGCCCTACACAACTTGGGTAGAGACCGATCTAGTGATGGTTAGTGATGTATGACCATGAAGTGGAATGATTGGTTGAGGGTTGAGGTGCCTTGGCCTCTAGAATCCCTGGTTTGGTTTTGTGTGGTTTATTCCATGATATCCCACATTCATGCTTGGAATATTCCATAAGGGTGATTGGGTGAAAGAGAGATTTGGTTCAGCCCAATCTATGTTCACGTGTTACGTGAAAGTATCTCTCTTGGTTGGTAGTTTCATATGTTAATAAGAATTATTTTATTTTGTGATCTATGAGCATATGTATTGATTATGATGGTGATATTATGGCTGAGTTGCCATGGTTTATATGCTGGTTTTATATCAATTATATAATGTATATTATATATGGCTCTTGTCATGTTTTGATTAGTTGATGAATGGTTATTGAATGCATGAGCTAACAAATTTTATTGCATAAATTATGGAAGGGAGGTAGACCTTCTTAGTGAATATTAGATAAGTTTCAGATCCTTATGTTCAGATATGCATTCATGACATGTACATTACATGTATGCTATGTGTTTGACTAAATGTTTGTCATGGTTAGGCTTGGTTGTGTCAAGTACTTGATCAAGTTTTGTGTTAGAGACTTTTTCTTTGTGTCATTTATTGTTTTGGAAAGTCTCATCAATTTCTTGGCAGTGATCTAGAGTCTAGCCTTGAAAAGGTGGCGCAGATTCCATAGTTGCAAGCTTAGAACTAAGAAATTGGCATTGTAGTCACTACCTTGCAAGCTTTTGCATGCGATTAGGAGTCCAGGTCATTGAAAACGTAGTTAGCTCAGGGTTTAGGCACCCAGAGTGGTTGTTTAACTCCCGTGGGCCCTATAGCTCTTGAGAAAGGTTAGTAAGTTTCTAGTTGTCGTCCCAAGATTCATAATTGTATCTAGGAGTTCGAGTCATATCATAGTATCTCTTCATCACATGTTTACCATGGAAGAATGATGAACTTGGGTAAATGTGGGAGGAGGTTGTTACAAATGCTCCTTCCTTGGTTTTAACATAAACCTTCTCAGTACTCCCACTTCATGTACAATGCCTAGTTTGGTACAAACCAAAACATACATCAGGTTACCAATTGCACTTTCCTATGGAATATGGTACATGTCTTCTTCCTTTTCTTACGTATTGGGACAATTTTCAGTAGATAAATTTACATCTACATGAATGGGAACCTTCACTAGTTTGATATCATGCATATCACACCTCTACAATATTGTCTCTACATACTTCCTCTGGTTTAACCAGATATTTCTCTTTGCTCGATCTCATTTACTTTCAATGCTCAAAATATAGTTTTCAACATGAAGATCCTTCATGCCAAATGATGAGCCCCAGAAATGGGTAATTATATGGGTTCATTTTGCATCTTAACTCAACTTAATCCACCATTTAATTAGTTTATTGAATGTTTTTTATTATATTTATGCTAATAGAGTGAATTGGGTTAGTCATTATGCCATGAAGTCTAATGTGTTCTTTATGCAGATTTTTGGTCAATTTTGGACAAATTCAAAGGCTTAATGAGCATTTGGTAGCACATATTCGAGGAAAACAAGGGAGAGGATTTGTAGGAGACTCCCTACCCCGAATCCTCCATTAGAAACTCAGAGATCAAATAGCCACATTGATGCATCCAAGGGGCAGCCAAGCAAGTCAATAAGAACTACTGTCTATCTCTAGCTCTGGGAAGTCGAGCCCCTTGATTTTAGGAGAGCTGTTGGAGGCTCGAGTTGTGTAAATAGCAAGGCTTAGGTGATCAGTTTTTTTAGTTGGATTTTAGCCAGTGATTAGTAGAATTTCTGCACTTTTGTGTAGCACCTGTTCAGCTCATTTTCGAGCTTCTTTTTTGGACAGTTTATGTAATGTGACTTTTATTTTTGATAATGGAGATGAAATAGTTTTTGAGCCAGAACTGATCTCTTTTAGAGGGCTGAAACTCTTGGGTTAGAGCCCAACCCAAGCTACCTAGCACCTCTTTCTTTGCACTTATATGTCTTTTCTTCAGTTCATGAGATAATTTCTGTTACATAGATTCATTTTATCTTTTTTAGAATAGGTTGCTTTTGATGGTTTGCATAACTGCTTTTCTTTCAGTTACTGAAGTAGGTTCATACAGTGATAGGCTAAGATTCAAAAAGGCAAACAATAGGCCCTAATCTCTTTTCTCCCTTCTTGGGATCATGATTTGAGGTCATGGCACCATTATTGCCACCAAAAACACAGTTTTGCTCTTCCATGCAATCTCTAGTGTGATGACTTGATTTGAAAGTTAATGTATTGCTTTAGATTTAGTTCACCAAGATCATTTTCTATTTTTAAAATAGATCTCTTTGAATGCTTTTCTGTTCAAAGGTTACTATTCAACATTTTTTGTTTGTATGTCAAAAATTAGGTCAAGCAAGAGAAATTTCTATTTCCATGGTATAACTAGTCCTTTCTTTGATCAGTTTTTGTAAGTAGATGTGCAGATCTCTTGCATGACACCTCAACTCACCATACATCCATAAAGCAACCAGCATCAACTCACTTCGCACATATTTCCCAAGTCATTCGCAACATTTCACCAATCTGCCCTAATTTCTACATTTTTCTCCATAAGCTTCCCTCCTGCCATTTGAACAAATCCAACCATCATGTTCCCTTTTGATCTTCCTTGACAAGCTCCAGACACCTCAACACCTTCATCTAGCCTTTAGTGACCCTTTCCCACCATTTTTCCACCTTCAAAACCTCTAAAAATAGTTCTCGACATCCTCCTATAGATCCTCCTGTAGATCCCCTGCAACCTCCTGTAGAATTTCCTGCAAGTGACTTTTCAAAATCCGATTGCAAGAGAAGTCTTCAGAAGGATACTAGGCACTTCTTAGGACCTCTCCACACCTTCATTCACCTTTACAAAAACCAAATCCACCCTCCACCGCCACCAAAACTTTGCCACAATCACAAACAGATAAATTACAAGCATAATAATTTCACATAAAAACACTCAAAAAATACAAAAAGATGTTTTCTACTCATTTCCTTTCGGAAGTAGCTTGAATAGATACAATTTACCTTTTTAGTAGTCAATGGCACTCATTTCATTAGTTTTCATCTCTTTTCCTGCAAAAGTAGGGTTAGTTGGAGAAATTAGGGTTTGCTAGGGTTTGCGTTACATTTTAGTCTTCCTTCTCTTTCTGCAAATAGAATAGCCTCTATAGAGTTAGCTTTCTTTCATCACAGTTAAAAGCTTCTTCTGGAAACTCATAGAAGTTGGCTTGAGCTCCTAGTGATCTTGCATGAGATGACCAAGTGACAGCCTACAGTAAGAGCTAGTACTTGCGCATACAACACCGTCGCTTCCAAGTTTGTTACGAACCACCGGGTTGATAAAAGTAAAGTAGGAAGCCCCAGGAGTTGCTGCATTATTGCTGCAATACTAGTGCTCACCACTTTTTGGCACCATTTCCAGGGAAGCGTCAGAGTATTTTGTGATTAGTAATTTCTTCTATTTCTTCTTGCAGCGTTCTGCTAAGTAGTTTATTTCAGCAAAAGTAGAGTTGTTGTTTCTTTCAACAATTTCCATTTCAGCAAAGTAGATTAGTAATTTCCTTGCTTTCATTTCAATTCTGCAATTTCCATTTCAGCAAAGTAGATTAGTCATTTCCTTGCTTTCATTTCAATCTTTAAATTTCCATTTCAGCAAAAGTAGATTAGTCGTTTCCCTGCTTTCATTTCAATTCTGCAATTTCCATTTCAGCAAAGTAGATTAGTCATTTGCTTGCTTTCATTTCAATTCTACAATTTCCATTTCAGCAAAGTAGATTAGTCATTTCCTTGCTTTCATTTCAGTTCTGCAATTTCCATTTCAGCAAGTTCATTTCAGTTAGTTGCAATTTGTTTGTTCAATCAATTTCAGTTTTGCAGGTACACGTAGTGGAAAAAAAGACAAAAACAAAACCAAAAAGATTTCTTTTCATGCCTCGTAGGAGTAGAGATAACTTAAGAAAATTGTTGCCCAACACCCCCACTGCTTCATAGCCAACCTTCTCTCTTCTTCGATGGTTGTGATCAAGAAGAACCCTTAGGTGAACAACAAGACATATTTGAAGAACAGGTAGGGGAAGAAGAAGAAGAAAACATTCCTCTGGAGCCAATGGCTGAAAACAGAAATGTTGGGGGTAGTACCTTTTCTTCCAATTCATCCATTAAAGGTGAAATTGGAAACGTGTTGGAAGGCCTCAAGAGTGAGATGCTGCAGATTCTTGCCATGAAAATGGATGCCTTACATATCAAAAGAAAACAATAGGAAGCAGAGAGGGCTTTGGCCATTTTTTTTCCCTAGATGCACCAGGAGGCATCATAGGAATGAATGTCCATTGAACTCTATAAAGGTTTGTTCAATCTGTGAAGAAAATCACTCTACAAATAAGTGTCCATCCTTGCACAGACTTAACGCTGTATACCAAGGGGCCAAAGGAGCCACTAAACAAATCTATTACATAGACCAAAGGAGGCAGCATGGACCTAAACCATATCAATAGGGGATGCAAAGGACATCTCAGGCATACTAAAACCCAAACCAAGTCACATCCATACCTTCTTAGGGCCCCCTTGCTCATCTTTCCTGGTCCACGCCTCCTCCTTGGCTCTTCACATCTCCATATCATGCTCAACCAGCTGCTCATTCATTTCACTCCTATGCTCAGCCATAGCCTCAGTGGAATGCACCTCATCTGGGGTGGAGGCCCTGGTACAACTCTCCTCCTGCTATTTTGCCTCCACCACTTGCTCAACCGCAACCATTACCTCCTGCTCCACCAAGGCAACCCCAAATGCTTGCCAGCCAAACCTGAACCCGAACAACAGACAGGCTCAACATGTATATAGTGGGGAACGACCTGCCCAACCACAACCCCATCCACATCCATATCAAATATACATTCCCACTCAACTACCCGTACCACCATTTCCAAACCCGCACATTGAAGTAGCTCAACCCAATTACAATGCTGAGGTACAACACTTCCAAACAACTCCTCTTGAGCTCAATGATATTCACCATAGCTCAGGAAGAGTATTGCAAAAAAGAGATTATATTGATATCATTGAAGGACCAAATTCAGCAGAAGAATGTTCAAAAGAGAAGATCAAAGAACCATGGGCTGCACTTGATGAAGAGAAGACATCAAAATCAAAGATCGAGAGAGCTCCCTCATGGTTACCATCAAATCCTCCATGTATTTAAGAGAATAATCAATAAAAAGAGGAAGATGTGAAGGTCATGGTAGAAGAAGACATGAAGAATGATCCAGATCAGAAAAAGGGCCAAGGATATCACAACTATATTGAAATATGGTTTCAGACAGTCACTAAGTTTCAACATCACTCTCTTTCACAACTATGCTTGATCCCTTCAAATTCAAATCATTTAGTCTCTGAAATCCAGGTACATGTCAAAGCACACATTTCGAACCTCCACATCATTCTGTCTATCATATTGATGTGCACGTGGCTCCATTGGAAGTATTCTTATACTTGAAAATGATTTTGTTTTTCAAGTAGAGTAGGGTAGAAAAGAAAAAGAAGAAAAATAAAAAATCAAAAATAGGAGAAAAAATAAAAATCTAAGGTGAAAACCTCCTTGGAGGCGCCTCAGATTGGCTCATTGATTGAAAACCTCCATGAGGCGGTCAATGGGTTGGAAAGAAGAAAAAGAGAGAAAAAAGATCCCTGGGTGAAAACCTCCCTTGGAGGCACCCAGGGCAGGCAATTAGGGTGAAAACCTCCCTGAGGCACCCTAGTTGTTTTCAAAAAAAAAAAGAAAAAAGAAAAAAAAAAATTCATTTGCATTACAGGTTTGTAGGAGGACTTCAGGAAGCAGTAGCAGGTGCCAAGAAAGCTCTGAAACCAATAACAACACCTATCCTACCTTCCCTCACCTTTCTCCATCATTCTTGACATTCTTTCCACCTCACTGTGCTTCTTTTCTGAAAACTGTGTTTTCTACAGGAGGCTCCTGTAGAAATTACAGAGAGCTAGAAATGGATTTTAAAAGCAGTTTGGGGAATAGGAAAGCTTCATAAAGGGTTTATAAATCCTCCTACAGCCTTCAAATCTCTCTTCCATTATTTCCAAGTCTGCATTACAGCCCAAGCTCATTTTTCTTACTGTCCAAAAAACTACAGGATGCTTTGATATAAAAATACATAGAGCAGAAATTTGTTTTTTCTCTAACTTGAAAGTTGTGCATCCATTTAAAAGATTGCTTCATGGGGAGTTGCACATAGATGATGGTAACATGCTCAAGCAATTTCAACAAATTCCACTGCATGGTTACCAAGAAATTGGCCTCCATCACCTTCAGCCATTTTTTCATTTTCTCCATATCTGTGCATCCATTTAAAAACCTGTTTCATGGGGAGATGCATATGGATGTGTCACACGGAATCTGTCAAGGGTGCGGACACGACTGACCTTCCTAGAAGTCTAAGACATTCTAATGACAAACAAGACAAAATGGAGTGATCTTTCTCTAAATACACCTTTTACAACATGAAAACTACAAGTGTTTAGGCTTACCTTATTCCAAAACGCTGTTGTTGAAGTCCGTTCTTGACGATCCGGATGAGCTCCTCCTTCAAGTCAATTCCTGCAACCACAAACAATCAAACAATTACCAAGCACTTGCATTTCATATAATAAAACATATATTCAACATGCAGACCAAGGAACACATGAAATAACTCATTAACACAAGCTATTGAGAAAAATAAACCAGTTTGTATTAATAACGAAACAAAGAAACTCTTACAACCTGGCCTTGGTGTTGTGCAAGTTCCTCCCAGGGTCCATCAAGGGTTTTCCTCTACTTTGACAAAGCTCACCCTCTCCCAAGTAGAATCAAGTGAAGACAATCTCTCCTCACAAAGGCTCTAATGGAAGACCTAAATCCTGCAGCATTTACCCAAAGAAAATGTATAGCTCCAACCTCCCCTCCTTCTGGCTCAATGCCTTTATTTATAGTGCTGTAAAGAGGTTATTCAGGTCCACTATCAATGGGATCATCCCCCTCTATGGGTGGGATAGCTCCCTTATTGATGGGATAAGTTCCCCCTTAATAGAGATACATGAACCAACTGGAGGCGCATCCATTTCATCAAACCGACCTCTAGAATGTTCTAGAAGTAACCACAAGTAACTTTCTCAAGATAAAACTTGCGCATTTTGCCTTTTACAGGAGGACGCACCTGTCCCTTAACATACAGAGCGTCCATGGACGCAGATTTTGTGAACATGGTCAGCGTCCCCGCAGGTAAGGCTAGAGAGAACCTGCGACCCCAGAGATAAACATAGTTTTTACAAGACTTTCTCTCTTCTTTGAGTTTGAGATGGATAACAGAGGCATGAGACTTGCCTAAGAGGGTAGCATGACTGTTGATTTGAGCCATACTAACTGTAAGTAGTCAAGGTGACATTTTTTAGTGTAACAGATTGCCCCCTAAAGTGCGAAGCCTGGAATAGAATAGGGTTTTGTAATTCTAGGAAGGGTGAAGCGCTTTATCATTTCAAGGATTGTCTTGTGGATGGCCTGGTTGGAACCTGCAATTTTCAACACAAAATACATGGATAAGATTATATCATCACTGAGGTAGGCATTCCCATACTCAGATTCAAAACTTTAACTAATGGACTAACTATTCTGATACAGGAATGATCTTGCAGTACATCATTTTTATAGACTTTTGTAGACACAGTATGGACGCAGCCATCTGTTTATGATTAGTCTACATAGATAATGAATACAAAACTCCTCGCAGCCTGGATGGTAGAAACTAGATCCAGGGTCTTCACTTCTACTTCCCGAATTGGTACGATTCTAGCCATGTGATTAAATGATTCGATGTCGAACATGGTAGAAACCACTTGATTACCAGTCAATGATGTAAACTGTTAACAAGCGTGAGAGAAACCACCAGTAATGTCAATGGTTCTCAAAGTACCAAGCACAACCCGTGAAATGTGAATAGATGTTTTGATGTCGAACACTTCACGGAATCCTTTGATCGAAAGTCAATGATGTAAACTGACGTCAAAGGCGAGAAACCTGCCATTGATGCATGCAGACTTCAAGGTACTGTCGATTCCTAAGTCATCTTTCTAGATAATGTGTCGATGTCGATAGAAAGCGACCCGTTGCAGGCAAGCCCGCAACACGAAATCATTGTTCAAGTTGAAGAAATGTTGCTGTAAGGACTGACTCAGGGATGGTCAAATGGATGACAAGTATTTTGCAGATGAAAGTTTTTGCTTGCAGACCTCTTGAACACATAACGACACAACAGATGGCTTGGTGACGAATAACTCAAAGTTAATCCCCGAAACCCGGTTAAAGACTTTCAAAGTGATTTGGTCAACTGTGAGGTAAAAGATTTCCCAACCCAGGTGAATGAAAAGTGTCGTGTTCAAGAGTGGTAATAAAGTTTCTTCTGAGACAAAAGGTGACAAATAGGTTCATTCTTCTCTTTTTTCCCCCACCATTTCTGGCAAGTACCTCTTTATTTTTAACAAGCTTGAGGAGGATAACATATGCTTGATTATAAGCTCATCCTTCGGACGAGTCCAACCTAGTTTAAATTCGAACCCTAGGAAGGAGTGGTTCGTTCCTGTTTGTAATTGAACAGGTCCTCTACTGTAAAAGTTTAACGAGCCCAGTATAGGAGAAACTCGGCGTTTTTCAATTTTAGAGAGTCTGAAAAAACTAAAGGAGACTCCACGTTGAACTTTTTCGTATATTTGTGTCCCTCAAGCCCGAAAAAGTATAAAATAATACCTGGGGGAACCGCTTGATCTTGCGACCAAGGAGTACTTTCATAATAGTGTCGTTAACCTGAAAAGTAAAAAGCGATCAAGGACACGTCGTTTTATTTCCTTATCGAGTTCGAAACGACAAAAACCCGGCAATCTTTTCCTGATTTTGCGGTCAGAAAAGAGCTAAAAGGGGACCGTCTTTTAATTCCGTTTTAACGAGTGAAAAAGAAACACTCGGCGATCTTTTCATGTTTTAGGAGTCAGAAAAGGGCTTAAAAGATGACTCTGAAATTTTGTTTGTGAAAAATTACAATTTCCCTCGAAATCCCTTTGTCCTGCACAAAAGCGACACATTACTCATACCTGTTTAAAATAGGCAAAAATACATTCAAAAACATCTTTTCATGGTAAAAAATGAACTAATTCATCCAAAAAACCTATAAAAAGACCTTTTACCATGTCATTTTTACCGTTTCACTGTTGAGGTTGAAAAAGGAGCTTTTGACAAGAAACTTCCCGTGGTCGCTGCGGAAAATCTGACCGTCGGAATCGAACGCCGTCTCATCCAGGTATTTTACACATCCTACTCTGCATTTCTATCCGTTTAGAATCAATTTTTAGGTTTTAGTTTCATTTTTTGGGGGGGTTTTGGTTTTGGAATGCGCCTCTCGGCGGACGCAGGTGCCCTTCGGGTGACCTGCGTCCCCCGACTTTTTCTCATACGGGAAAACGGTCGGAAGACGCAGCCCGCCTTCAGGCCAGCTGCGTCCGGGCGCCCTGTGCTACAAAGCCGGGGTGCGTCCTCCGAGAAACGCGCATTTCAAAACCCCAACTCTCTCAAAAAACCACCAAAAATTCCCAAATTAATTTCTAATTGCTATTTTTGATATGCAGGGCATTAATCATGTTAGACTGGAGAGAAAGAGAGCATGTAGAGGAAGATGAAGCTGCAATAAATCATCAACCTTCCCTGGATGCCCTAAGAGCATGCGGATTATACAAATATTGGACCATACCGGGCATGAGGGGCCAGGTAAGATTCTTGGAATGGCTGGTTGAGCGATGGAACGTACAAGAACAATGCTTTTACATAGGAGGGCACCAGCTCGAGATAGAGCCCTCGGATGTATACTTTCTCACTGGCTTGCCAAACAGAGGTGAGCAACTCAGTCTTGCGGGGACTAGGCCGGGTGGCCAATCCCTTGATAGTCTCCGCGAGAATTGGTGCACACCTGGGGCTCACCATTCAAAAGGCATAGAGATAAAACACATCACTCTACCGGAACTCAAAGTCATAGCGTTCACGGTTACCAGAATTTGCGGCGCGGCCGCTTTACACATTGCTTCCGGATCCCAAATGCGGATGGCAATTGACTGTTACCAAGGCACCATTTTCAACTGGTGTGAAGCTGTGTCGGCTCATATGAAGAGCCAACTGACCAAGGCAAAGAACGGACGACTAAAGACTTTTGGATATGGGCCTATAGTCGTGAGCTTTGCCTTGGAGAGAATTCCAATGCTGATCCCTCAGCAACTCACTGTTGATATCTTGGGTCCCCAGCAGCCAAAGCTGATACGATGGGTTGCGGTGATGGCCCGGCATCCTGACGAGGGCGCGACAGTAGTTCGATTCTCAGATAGTTATTTTGACTGGTTAGAGGGCCAGCTTTTTGTGATACAGGACTTTCCGTATGCCGGAATGGATTTCAGAGGTGATCCGGACATGGTTCTTCCACAGGGAGAACAATGGGACGACAGAGGTACTTTTTATTTTCACAAGTTTTCTAGTTATGTATTTTTTGTATTTTTTATATATATCGTCTCAAAACTAATAGTAAATCTTTCAAAATGCAGATGTTGGTCCACAGCGTCCAGCCAACCTCCGGCCTTATGATAGACTACATCCAGCTGCACCGGTACCGGCCCCACAGGATGCGACAGCAGAAGTACTAGCTGAGTTGGAGCATGATCTAGAGCGTCTCACGGCAGATATACCTGAGACTACTATGGACGACATTCCTATCAGGCTTCAGCGCTTCGTAGTCGCGGTCCCTGGACCGTTTAGGAGATTTTTGCGTAAGGTAGCCCGCGCAGTGGTGTCGTACAGAGAGCACCACCAGTGATTGACTAGTCACTTTTGTAGTCACATGTGACATTTTTGACTTTTTGTACTATCATTTTGCCGATCATAAGGTGTTTTAAACCTATGATCGAAGACGATGTATATATTTTTTGACACACTTCTATCTATATATATCACTATTACCGGCTTATCTTGTTTAACATATGTGATGAAATGTTTTTAAATTTACTTGCATGATTATCGTAAATGTCTGTCCAACATTCGAGAAGCAATTGCATCTGCTAATGTATTCAAAGACCTTGGAATATGTTGATATTCAATGTAATCAAATTCACGTTCCAAGAGACGCACTCTCAAAAACAACCTTAATAACACAGGATTTCTAATGGCATAAACTCTATTAAGCTGTAATACAACAAGTTCAGAATCTAACCTCACTATCAAACGTCGAATTCCAAATGAAATAGATTCGGATAATAATTCAACCACTGCACTGTATTCTGCAATGTTATTCGTTGTTTGACCGAGGCTTACCCCATGCATAGAAACTAACTCGTCAGAGGGCGAATAGATAACCCAAGCTGCGGAAGAGATATTCCGTGTATTACGACAAGCACCATCAGCAAATCCAATGTATGTTTGGAGAGGCGTCGACATCTACAATATCAAGAGTAAAACCAAGATAAGCCAGAATAATGACGAAAAACCACACTTGCTAAGCTAAGCACACTGACTAAACTAACACACTTGCTAGCTAGAAAGAAAATCTAACCTATCTAAAAATTTCTCCATACCCATCATTTTAAGCATAATACCTCTTTAGGTAAAGTCCATTTCTGGGTTTACCCAAAGAGTCCCCATCAAAATCAACTAACTCATAAGCCCCTTTTGCTAGCTTTCGCTTTACAATGTAGGGCCCATGCCACATGGGAACGAATTTTCCGGCACCTAGCTTATCGTTAGCTTGATCATATAATAGTACTAGGTCTCCTTCCGAAAAACTTCGAGGGGTTACATTTTTATCGTACTGAGCTTTCATTCGTTTCGCGTGAGTCTCGATAGCTAAAGTAGCGTCACGTCGAGTCTCATCTAATTTAGCCAAGTATAATAACCGTTTCTCCTCTTCGGAAGTAGCTGGAAGTAATTCGACAGCCATTTGAAGTGATGGGATTTCGCATTCAATAGGTAACACAGCTTCTAAGCCATAAACTAGCTGGAAAGGGGTGAAACCTGTTGAATTTTTCACTGAAGTTCGATATGCCCATAGCGCCGAAAATAACATGTTATGCCAATTCGTTCGATGGATACCAATGATCCGTCGAATCATGATGACTAGAACTTTGTTGATTGACTCAACCAAACCGTTGGCTTGCGGATAATAAGGAGTAGAGCTATCGTGGCGCAAACCAAGCTGGCTTGTAAGCTCAGTCATCATGACGTTTCGAAAATGGCTCCCATGGTCAGTAATGATTGCTTGTGGGACACCAAACCTAGTTATGATATGATTGAATACGAAAACTGCAGCTGTCTTGCCGCTTGCGTCGAATGTAGGCATCGCCTCGGCCCATTTTGTAAAATAATCAACCGCGAGGATGATATACGCATGCCCCCCGGCCGAGTGAGGGTTACAAGTAATAAAGTCAATGCCCCATTTGGCGAATGGACCAGCGGCAATTATAGGGTGGAGAGGAGCAGGTGGAGCGCGCATCTTTCGATCAAACACTTGACAGTTGTGGCATGTTCTGACAGCAAGGATACAATCTTTAAACATAGACGGCCAGAAATAGCCAGCGCGCAACACCTTCTGAGCTGTGGCATACCCAGACATATGACCGCCACATGCTCCAGAGTGACAATCATTCAAAACTCTCTCAGCCTCTTCGTGAGTTAAACAACGTCGAAAAACTAAGTCTGCCCCCCGGCGATAAAGTGTATCTCCAATAATTCTGTATTGCTGGGATCGAAACCGAATTTTTCGACGGTCTTCCTTGGAAGCTTCAGGCCGAAAGGTTTGGGTTTGGAGATAGATGATTATATCCCCATACCACGGATCTAAAGTGCTAATAAGAAACAAAGATTCGTCCGCAATGGACTCCTCTGCCACAGTCTCTGTGTCAGCACTCGGGAAATCACACATCAATTCCGCAAAAACTAAAGATTTCTTAGACTTGGACTTCTCGAACTCCAAGTCGAACTCTTGCAGGATAACAATCCATTTAGAGTACTTGCCCCCTAGCAGTTGTTTTGTCAAAATATAAATCATAGGGTTGCAATCCGAAATAACTGTAGTTTTGCGGAGAAGAATGTAGTGACGAAAACGCTGGACAGCTTGAACGGCTGCCAGGGCCAATTTCTCCACATGCGAATATTTTAACTCAGTGGGATTTAAGGTTCTACTAAGATAATATATCACATGCTCTGCTTTGAATTCATCTTCTTGAACTAACACCATTCCAATGGTGGAATGCGAAGCTGCGAGGTATAAGAAGTAGTCCTGGTTGTAGTTGGGAGGATGCAATAACGGTGCATGGGTCAACGCGTGTTTTAGTGCATCAAAAGATTGTTGGGCAATCTCGTCCCAAAAGAATTGTGCGTTCTGTTTCAACAACCGTGTAAAACCTTTAGTGACCTCGGCGTAGTTTGGGATGAATCGGCGTAAAAAGTTCGCTTTCCCTTGCAAACTTTGGAGTTGGCGCAAACTCGAAGGAGGAGGCAATTTGATGATAGCCTCGACTTTCGAGGGATCGACGCGAATGCCGGCTTTTGAAACAACAAATCCCAGCAATCGACCTGTTTCTATACAGAAAACACACTTGTGGGGATTCAACCGAATTCGATAATGCCTACACCTCATAAAGATTGCTCGTAGGTGGACAAGGTGATCAGCTCGTTGTAAAGAATGAGCAGGCAAATCATCGAGATAGGGTTGCACAATGTGCTTGATGTCATGAAATGCATAAGACATCGCCCGTTGAAAAGTGGCCCCGGCATTCTTAAGTCCAAAAGGTAATTTGCAATAAGCAAATGTCCCCCATGGACAAATGAATGCCGTTTTTGGTTGATCGGCAGGTAGAATATTGATTTGATTATAGCCTGAGAAACCATCCATGAAGGAAAACATCTCACTTCCGGCACAATCATCAATAATTTGATCGATATAAGGCGTAGGATAGTTGTCTTTTGGACAAGCTCGATTGATATCCCTATAGTCGATACAGATTCTTATTGTTCCTTGTTTTTTATTGACGGGAACAATATTCGATACCCAATCCGTTAACGGGATCGGATAAATGAAACCTGCTTTCAACAGCTTTTCGACTTCTGCTTTAATCGCAGCCGCTTTTCGAGGGTGAATCTGACGCAACCGTTGCCGAATGGGTTTAGCATCCGGGTAGGTTTTGATTTCATGAACAACAATGGCAGGATCAATTCCCGGCATTTCCTCGTAAGACCAGGCAAACACGTCGCGGAATTCTTGGAATAGGGCCTTGTAAGTTTGGATTTCTTCTTCAGTACATGCGGCACCTATATGAATGTTCTCCTCGATTCCGGGCTTCACTGAAATATCAATGGGAATAGTACGAGAAATATTCCCTAAATTCAGCTCTGAATCAGAATGTTTCGTTGGATCCTGAGCGTCTTTGACATATTCAGCGGTAAAGATAGATGAAAAATCATTTTCAAATGCATCATCCTTAGGTAAAAACGAAGATCTGTGATGGAGATCTTCCCATGGTAGATCATCTACACTTAGGATTTCGCGAAGTTGTTCGTCAGATGACACTTCTTCGGGAAACGTTATCCGTTCTAAGGGTGAGGTGAAAAGTGACTCTTCACTGACCACATTCATTTGGTCGGTTGAATGAAAGTCGGTAAAAGACATAAGAGCTTCATAAGCAATCTCATACGGACTCAACGGCATAACATCACCGAGTGAGTCTAGCTCAGAGTCAGAGGGAACATACCAAGGATCATCATAAATAATGTTTTCTGACGTGATCATATGAATTGTTGCAAACGAAGGGTCTGCATTGAGTGGAGGGAGAGGAAAAGTTCCCAGTAAACCGGAATCCTTAACTAAACCTACACCAATGTCCCTATAAGGGATTGTCGTTTTACCAACATGCTGGATAGTTTCTGAAGAGGTTGGGTCGGATGAAAAGTATGTCAGCTGATCAATAGTCACGATCTTACCGTTATGTGGAAACTTAATGACTCTGAAGACCGATGAAACGACCGCTGTCATAGCATATGACCAACTTCGACCCAAAAGAAGGTTGTAGTCTAGAGGGGCATCAACCACTTCCACATCCAGACTAACGGTTTTACCTTCGACCCCTATAGGCAATTCTTGTAGAATACCAAACGGACGGAACCCACGGCCATCAAAGGCCTTAAGGATGGTGGGGGATTGGTTCAACGAAGGAGAACCAAGCGATCTCCAACATTGAATCGACATAATACACGTAGAAGCTCCCTCATCAATCACAGTCCGATGAATAGGCCTGTTTTTGACTATCACTGGAATTTGGAAAGCCATTTGATGGGGGAGACGCGGTGTACTACTTTCTAGATCAAAGATCATTAGGTTCGGGTCCTGAACATCGACAGCTCCAATAGCCGACAAAAGCAATTTTCGTTGCGCTGGACATGATTGCAGCACTTCGAGTGCCGACATTGCTGAAGGTGAAACAGCTAAGTCTTCAACAATGTTGTAATTCTGGGCTGCTCTCGCATGTGGATTGAAAGCAGACCTTCGAAGTACACCCTTGGCGGGCGGCTTAATCACTAAGTCTGGGTTAGGTTTTTCGATCTGTAGTGGATCGGAACCAGGAGCTGAGGTTGATGGGTTAGAGTGAGAAGATTCTGCTTCCTTACCATCAACAGGAGCCTTACTACCATAATCTTGCGATCGAGTCGCAATCCTGACATGAGACATCATCAAAATGGGTTCTTCACTGGCATTCGAAGAAGAACCTATCATCTTATTCTCCTGCTCTGGAAATGGATTTTTTAACACAGCAGGAGTGGGAGAACCTTTGACTATTTTCACTACCTCGGCCCGATGAGGGCAGTCTCTCGTAAAATGATCTTCTTCACAAATAAGACAAGGATATCGAGGTTTGCGCTTTTCGTCATTGGTTTCCGACTTTTCCGTTTTCTCCTTTGGAGCCTTGTCTGCTTTAGCCTTCTTCTTTCCTTTCTTCTTTCCACCGTTTTTGGATTTGGCCGTAGATGACTCTACAGCGTGAATGTCGGCGGTAAGTTCAGGAGGAGAAGACTCTCCTGTCGGAGAATCAGGCAAAGTGATAATTGGAGTATTGGAGGCCTTGGAAGACTTCTTCTTACTCTTCGTAGTCACGATACCGATCATACCATCAGCGGCATGAGATCCCGAAGGAGCAGCAGCGATTTGGTTTGACTTTGGAAGATCCGGAATTTTCTCGTGTAACGTACCCGACTGAGTGTAAACTAAGTCAAGGTATTGTGCCTGAGCAATGACTTGCTCCTCAGTAACTACTCCGGCCTTAGCTACATCTTCAGTAATTCTTGGTAATAATGATTTGACAAACCATTCAGCTAAGATTTGGTCCGGGATAAAAACTTTCACTAATCTTCTTCGACGTCTCCACTCATGGATGTGATCAGAAATGTACGTGGATGTCGATTGTTTTAGCGAAGTTAATAATTCTGTACCATTATCGTATCTGACTGGTAACTGAAAATGAGTTAAGAACGAGGTAGCTAACTGGCTAAAGTTGTAAAAAGAGGCCCGTGGTAACTCAATGTACCACTTGGCTGCGAGACCAATGAGTGTACGCTGGAAAAGACGTAAGCGGATGGAATCATCTGAGATGGAATTTGATGCACACCAGAGGTGGTAAGTCATCACGTGATTAGACGGATCCTCTCCAGACTTACCTTCGAACTTGGGTATATCGCTGGGCAACTTATTTGGCATTGGCGGCCAGAACGGAAGATATTGAATTGGATCGTTCGTTAGGCGCGTCAAGTCGGGTAAATCTAAAGTCGCAATAAACGGTAACTGCCGGTTAGGATCTCTAAAACTCTGAGTCACAATACCAGCCCCAGGAGGAGGATATCCAGGATAACTAGGAACAGGAGTCGCATTTGGGATATTATATCCTCCTGGAAAACCAGGATTAACCGGACCGTACTGGGGTTGCTGAGGTGGTTGATAAGTGTACCCAGGATACGGTTGATACTGGTAAACCGGTTGTTGGGCAGCTTGCCCAGGTTGATACTGTCCCTGGTACGGAGGTTGAACAAATTGAGGTTGAGTAGTAACAACCGTACTTGTACCAGGTTGGCCTGCAGGCATCTGGACTGTGGTTTGAACCGTGGGTCCAGACAACGGTACAGATGTCTGAGGAGTGGTTACAGGGACAGTAGAAACCGGAGCTGCCGATACTCCAGAAGTAAGCATGGTAGATGAAGCGGTAGTTGCTGCAGCCGTGTGAGGTGGAGTACCAGGTGCAATTGGCGGCTGAGTAACTACAGAAGTTACAGGGGTCTGAACACTTGACTGGACAGGTTGCGGTTGCTGGGGTGGACCAGGAACTGCAGGTTGTCCTGCTTGAGGTACCGACTGTATACTTGGTTGCGACATCTGTTGACCCTGTGACGGATCCCATGTTAACATTCCAGGGTATTGACTCGTAACAGGTTGAGGATACTGAGATCCATAGCCGTATTGAGGATAGGGTTGATAACTGTAAGGTGCAGTCCCATATGATTGCCCTTGAGGTGGTTGATAACCTTGACCAGGGTATTGACCCGTAGGTTGATAACCTTGAGGTAAATACGAATACTGGGGTTGACCTTGACCTTGAGGTTGGTATCCTTGAGGTTGATACCCTTGGGGTTGATACCCTTGGGGTTGCCATCCTTGAGGTTGCCATCCTTGAGGTTGATACTGATACTGAGGTTGACTTTGGGGTACATATTGAGGCTGGGGTTGATACCCTTGGGGTTGATACCCTTGAGGTTGCCCCCCAGTCACAATGAAGTACCTTGAGGTTGCCCCCCAGGCATTAACGAAGGTTGCCCCCCAGGCGGTAATTGGCCACCTTGAGGTTGGTTAATGGGAGTTGAACCTGACATCATATAAACTTCACCTATACTCAATGGTACATTACCACTGTTTCCAACTAATAACCCATGATCAATGGGTTGAGGAGATGCTCCCGCAAAGGTACCAGAAAGTGATTGATACCCAGTAGGAACAGAAGGACCGCCATGTAAAAATGATTCAGGACTTTGTGAAAACACAGATGACTGACCAGACATATTTACAGGAGAATGAATTCCTCTAGGTGGAACCGGAGTACGAGGTGTAGAAAAACCTACTGAGTTGTCTAAAAAATTGGTTAATGCAAGGTACCAAGATTCACTTCTAGGAGGACTGTAAAAGATGGATTCACGCTCCCTTAGATCAAGGGTAATTAGATCTTCAGAATCAGAAACGCCTATTTCTTCCTCTGGAACAAGTTCTTCTATAGCAATTAATCCAACAGGAAGATTTTCGGTGATAATTCTTTCTATTCTTGGTGAATCAGGAACACTAGGAGTTGGAGTAACAGGTTCTGAAATTTCAGGTTCTTCGCCTGTTTCACTGGCAGATGAAAAACTACCAGCAAGCTCGGAAACTGTAACAGCTTCGGGATTGTAACCTGTTTCTAAACTTTGGTAATCTGGATGGACTACCAAGGAAGATTCTCCTTCTTCAGGTGATCCTACTCTACTGCCACTAGGAGGAGTTACAAGGACCTTTAACCCTTCTAAATTACCTGGGTCGTCTCGAGGAGGGGATCCCCTAAGTTACGGGATCTTCTCAACAATTCGGCCACAGAAACAACTTCAGGAGACTGGCCCGCAATTCGACGGGACCTTCT
Source organism: Pinus tabuliformis (assembly GCA_031772625.1). Classification (NCBI taxonomy): domain Eukaryota; kingdom Viridiplantae; phylum Streptophyta; class Pinopsida; order Pinales; family Pinaceae; genus Pinus; species Pinus tabuliformis. The sequence goes on from CM062808.1 coordinate 576,481,621, forward strand.
CGGTAATTCCGCCACAATTAAAGATTTTAACTACAACACACGAAAACAAAGTAAAAAATTTCAAATCAAACCACCTAAAGTCTTCTAAAGAACCAATCAAATTTGAAGCACACGCCTAAATAATCTAGAGCGTCAAACCACACACAAACAGTAGTCTTCCGGACCAAAAGCGCTAGTTGGTGATTAGGCCCAACCTCGCAGGATTCAGTACAGAAATAGTGGGTGGAACAGTTACCCCGGCAACCTGCTTAATGAATAGACTGGACCAAGTTCCTCCACTTTAACCGTCTCGAAGTGAAGCGAACCCCCCAGAAAATCCAAGTGAGTATAACCGACGTCTGCTCCAGGTACAGTGGGACCTTCCCTCCACCGTCACCTTGGGTAGAATCCTAGATATTATGGCCACTAAGGTTACCAATCACAACAATTACACCTGGGGGAACAGTCTAAACTCCGACAGCACGCAAGGGCAGAGTAGCAAGCTCCAATCCCCTTACCGGCTCCTTGACAACAATCCAAGGTTTACCGATAAGTGACCCCTGGCTCCTCGACAATGGTTAATCCGAGGTTTACCGTTTGTAATACGTACTGCCTGGCGTCGTTCCCAACGAGGGAGGAATGATCCCCTCACTGGTTCGGACACGAGCTCGTGCTTCTCCTTTAAGAGGAGCTTTCCCAGAATGTAACTGAAACAATTGGATTTGTTCTACTCAAGATAGACTATCTGTTTGGTTTTGTAGTCTTGGAGAGTTAAGTACTCACCTACTCCAAGACCCTAGCCTAAGCTATGTTGGTGCTTCAGAGCCCTAGAAAAATAAAGATTACTAGATTGATTTTAATTTAAGCGTTACTTTTAAGGTTGTTTCTTAAGTCAAAAGGTGATGGAAGTGAAACTAGTGGTGTGTTGACTCGACTCGAAACCACTACAAAATGCACCTAGAATGATTTATCCACTACTTTACTTTTTCGATGAATTGCTTAACTAAAAAGTTGAGAGAATGCAATCTTTATAAAAGCAACTTCTTAATTGAAGACAATCAAAGAAACAATTCGTTTTTCTTTTCCAAGCATAAAAACATAACTTCTCTTTACATGCACGAAAAAACTCTTTTCTTCTTTTGAAAACAAAAAGCTACTTGAAACAAGACTTTTTAAGAAGATGTTTTTGTATTTTTCTTTTAATAAAGCAAATAAATCTAATATAACCAAAAATCAATCTTAACAACTCTTAAAATCTATGAAAATGCACTCATAAGCAAACTAAAGGCAAATTTACTCTAAGCAATCTTAACGAGGCCAAAACTAACAATGATTATTTCTAAGGTGTTTTACTTGATCACAATCAAATCAAGGACTAGCTTATTGCAGAATCAAAAACTAGCCAAAACAAAACTCTAATCTTTTTGTTCTTTTTGTAAAATGGAAATCAATACTTTATAAACAAGTAATTCGAAATTTGACCCAAAACAACTCAAATGGCAAGTTGCTCACAAAAGGAGACTTTACGACAGGCCCGACTTCTAAGAAGGTTGACTAACCAGAGAGATCTAAGGCTGGACAACTTTCTACTATCAAAGTCACTACAAAGCCTTTCCAAAAATCAAACCCTAGGTCTAAACTTCGTTGAAAACCACTAAAACACTCAAAGCTCACAAAACAAGTTCAGGTGAAAATTCTTGACAGGGTACTAAAGGATCTGGGCAGAAAACACTAAGGAAAAACAAAATCTAAAAGTAATTTAAAGCAAAAATGGAATTTTCTTAAGTTTTACAGGAAGACGCAGGCAACCCGTTGTCACAGGTGCGGCCCCGCTCTGTGCAGACGGCAACAGCGCGTCCAAAGACGCACTGTGCAGTACTCAGAGACTGCGTCCTTCTGGGAAAATGAAGAAAAACCAATCTAACTAAATCTAAAGCTAAGCCACCCAAATACTAATTCTCACAGTCAAAAACCAGAAAATAAAAATGATTTTCTCAAAGCAAAGTTCATATAAAGGAAAAGACTCTCTCATTAATGGATTCCCCAGCGGAGTCGCCAATTTGTCACACGGAATCTGTCAAGGGTGCGGACACGACTGACCTTCCTAGAAGTCTAAGACATTCTAATGACAAACAAGACAAAATGGAGTGATCTTTCTCTAAATACACCTTTTACAACATGAAAACTACAAGTGTTTAGGCTTACCTTATTCCAAAACGCTGTTGTTGAAGTCCGTTCTTGACGATCCGGATGAGCTCCTCCTTCAAGTCAATTCCTGCAACCACAAACAATCAAACAATTACCAAGCACTTGCATTTCATATAATAAAACATATATTCAACATGCAGACCAAGGAACACATGAAATAACTCATTAACACAAGCTATTGAGAAAAATAAACCAGTTTGTATTAATAACGAAACAAAGAAACTCTTACAACCTGGCCTTGGTGTTGTGCAAGTTCCTCCCAGGGTCCATCAAGGGTTTTCCTCTACTTTGACAAAGCTCACCCTCTCCCAAGTAGAATCAAGTGAAGACAATCTCTCCTCACAAAGGCTCTAATGGAAGACCTAAATCCTGCAGCATTTACCCAAAGAAAATGTATAGCTCCAACCTCCCCTCCTTCTGGCTCAATGCCTTTATTTATAGTGCTGTAAAGAGGTTATTCAGGTCCACTATCAATGGGATCATCCCCCTCTATGGGTGGGATAGCTCCCTTATTGATGGGATAAGTTCCCCCTTAATAGAGATACATGAACCAACTGGAGGCGCATCCATTTCATCAAACCGACCTCTAGAATGTTCTAGAAGTAACCACAAGTAACTTTTTCAAGATAAAACTCGCGCATTTTGCCTTTTACAGAAGGACGCACCTGTCCCTTAACATACAGAGCGTCCATGGACGCATATTTTGTGAACAAGGTCAGCGTCCCCGCAGGTAAGGCTAGAGAGAACCTGCGACCCCAGAGATAAACATAGTTTTTACAAGACTTTCTCTCTTCTTTGAGTTTGAGATGGATAACAGAGGCATGAGACTTGCCTAAGAGGGTAGCATGACTGTTGATTTGAGCCATACTAACTGTAAGTAGTCAAGGTGACATTTTTTAGTGTAACAGGATGAAGGTAACCTGCCCAAGAAATCTCATCCAATTCCAGTGCACAGTTTTCAAGAAATCGGCCTCCATCACCTTCAGCCATTTTCAATTTTTCTCGAAATCCATGCATGCATTGACCAAATTTTTTCTATGGGAGGTGCATAATGATGATGGAAACATGCCCAGAAAATTTCAGGTCAATCCAGTCTACCGTTTGGGAGATATGGATAAAACAAGTTGCTGTCCCATTAAAATCTAACATCAGCAGCATGAGGATGCAAATTTGAAGGTTGAAGCAGAGTCCTAAAGATCAAGTCCAGCCAGAGGATAGCTGCATAAAGAAAATATCCATACATCAGAAAGTAGAGAGCATGCAGCAAAGTAAATACAGGCATGCAGTAGCAAAAGAACCAAGCAGCACCGCAACACAAGCATTCGACTTACAGGTAAGTGTTTAAACCCATTCCTCTGTTTCATCTGTATGATCCAAAATTGCATGAAAAAATGGGATGGTTGAGATTAAACTAGATCAGTGGCTAGCTAACTAGCCACTCGTGTCTAGTTCAACAGTGCTCAGCCGGAGTTCACGCTGCACGTGTGTCTAGTCAACTCAAAAGAATCTCAAAACAGGTAGTGGCGGATAAATTGAACTCCAACATGAATGATGGAAATGATTCTGGGTAGGCGGCATAGAGTTTCATGATGACACTACAGTGGGGACCAACAGTCTGATTGAGGGTAACGTAGCCTTCCTGCCACCTCATCTCATCATCGTAAACCTCTCCCATAAGCTTAAGTACGCTCTCTCGACCGCACTTGCCACCTTTGTTTTCATTTGTATCATCTTGCTCTCGACTGTAACAAGCTCTATACTACCACCATAACCTCGAAATCATCATCCTCTATCATTTTCAGCCATTTTTCTGCTATTGGAATTCTACAGGGGTAGTAACAGGTTCTACAGGAGGGCCAGTAAGCTGTTTTGGAGAGGAAAAACACGGTTTTTAGCACAATTCTTGGGCTGCAGAGGTAGGTTCTTGGCATACCTCCATTGAATATAAAAATATGCTAACAATGGTTTAGCTTTTAAAGAGAGAATACAACTGTTGGGTGGAGGAAATTCATAAAAAAATTGTTGCTTATGGTTGAAAAAATACAGTCTCTATATCTCTGTTAAAATGATAATAATAATAATAATAATTTCTCTCCATTTCCATAGTTGGTTTTCCAAGGAAGCATAAACAAAATGACAGGAGGTTTTATGAGAAGGTGAAGAAACTGGTGATTTAGAAGAAAAAGAAGGGAAGAAGCAACAAACCAAGAGATAAGAGGAGAAAGCTGAAGAAATAGAGCAGGGAAAGACAGGAATAGAGAAAGAGACAGAAGGAGGAAAAAAGGCAGAAGAGCAGACCAAGGGGAAGGAAGACACAACAAAGGCACAAGAACCAGACCCCTAGCCTAATTTGGGCTCTTATTACAATCTTCTTGAAGGGGGGAAAATTATTCCCTAGAAATTTGCAGTCCCACTTTTCTTTGAACTAGAAAAAGAGAGGATAAGGAGCCATCGCTGGATGGAGATTTCCAAGTTGAAAGGGGTGGAAGATATTGGCCACATGGAGAGAAAACTCAGAGAAATGGGTAGAGAGTTGGCCACTGTAAGGCATGTGGAAGCAATCAGAAGATCTCACTTGGAAGTAGAGAATGAAATGTTAAGAAAACAACTGCAAGAAAGGGGAACCCCAGTAGAAACTGAAATGTTAAGAAAACAGCTGCAAGAAAGGGAAACCCCAGTAGAAACTGAAGTGTTGAGAAAAAAGATGCAAGAAAGGGAACCCCAAGCAGAAAATGAAATATTGATATTAAGGAGACAACTACAGGAAAGAGAAGCCCAATTAGCCTGCATGGCCAGCTGGGTTATGGAGGCACTACAATGTAGGCAACCAGCCAAATCATATGCAGTTTACCTCAAAGACCAGTGGCTCCAGTTCCAAATCAAGACTCTGGCCTAGAGAGGCACCATACCTTTTCAGGATTAGGGCCAATTCATGGATCTATATGACCACAGTTCATCTAAGGACAAAGCGAAGCTAGCAGAGTTTTATTTACACAACATGGCCCTTACTGATATGAACCTATGGGACCCTAATGCTGCATTAGGAGACTTGTAGCTGATGGCCATGGCATCTTGGATGAACTTGTTATCACTCAGGTTGTTCCCCAAAAGTTGTAAGAAAAGGGAATACGGCCGAGGTAACCACAGACCAATCTTTTAGATGCAGGTTCTAGCCAATCTGCATCCAGAGAGGGCTCTCTCTTTATGATTTAGCTTGGTTTTGGAGTATATTAGGCTAGTTATGAAGTACAAGGGTTTGTTTGATTTTTGGATGGTGACATTCAATAGAATAGGGGTGTAAATTTGAGAAGTTCAGTCCATTGGGCTAATGGAGTCTATGAGGATGAACTGCTGGATATGGTTTCTTTGACAGAAGGTGGTACTACAGAGCAAGGTAATCAACCATGGAACAAATTGTAAGCTGAAATTAGGTGGGATGGAGTCAGGGGGTGAAGGGCAATTAAGAATCCTTCATCATGTTGACAGAGGGAAAGCGGATGAATATTGCCAGGGAGTAGTTAAGAATTCCTTAGCTATATTCAAGATGTAAGAACCAGGGGAAACAGGAGCAATTAAGAATTCCTGCTTATGCTAATTCTGAAGAAAACATAAATAATAACAGAGATTGAACACAGAGTACAGTTAAGAAAGTTCTGGGTTATTATTTTTCCCTGTTATTAAAATTATGAACATAGATGATATATAAAATGCAGAAACTGTTAAACATGAGTTAAAAAGACTTGTTGATCCATGAAATAATTCGAGAATTCTATAACATGGTCCTCTGCCATCAATTCCTCATCCAGAGAGTTCAACAACAACGCATTCCAACAACTTTTTATTCAGAAGGGTTTTCAGGGTTACAACGCAGTTCCAGAAATGAATCACCAACCCCTAATACTTCGCTTGGGGAGGTATTTGTACAAAAATGTTTACAAAATATCTCAAAGAGATAATATCTAGTAATAACTTCTTCTATCTACTTTATAGGAGAAGTAAATGATCTTGGGAACAGGAAGAAATAAATGCAGAAGTAAATGCTGCTGTGCTGGCCGCTCAGTTGGTGAGATGCGTTGACTGTAAGCTCGGTGAGTCGGCCAGTGGATGTTTCCACTGATATTCTGCGCTGCTGGCTTGGCTTCCTCGGGCATATTTAACTTTGATTAGATAGACCGCTGCCCAGCGTGATTCTTATCCGCTTCTTTTCTCCACTTTATGATATCTGTTGTATTCTGGGAAAAAACAAAAGTTTGAAACCCGCCTACAGGATTTCCAACATGCTTTGCCACCACTGCTCTTCTGGTAACTGATGTCTTAGCAGCTTTCTCAAAGTCTCATCGGCGTTTGTGTACCTGTAGAAGTTAGGCTGGACTGTAAAAAGATGTTTCACTTCATGTTCTATATAAAATAGATTTTCCAAGTTGCTGTAAAGAGTTTGGCCAGATGGAAGGGTCTTCTCTGCTGGAGTACTTGATGATGATGCATTTTGCTGATCAGCAGCATGTCTATTCAACCTGAGCTGGTACTCAGCTTGCCTCAACAGACGTTCATTGTTTCCCACCAGACTTGGCAAGCCCCTTTCATGCAAAACTGAAAACCTTTCCATAAAAGAGTCTATCTCTACCTACATATCCTGGCTCTTCCTCTACAAATTCTGCATCAGGGTTCTCATGGTCAAAACTCTTTTGATTGTTAGAATGATGGATGTCCTGTCTCTGATGTCCAGTGCTGCTAGTTCTTCACTGGTCTTAGTGTTCAAAAATTGTATTAACCTGTTGGCCTGTTCGGGCATATGTCCCAATAAATTTCTGGCCTTTTGAATTTCTACCTGGGCTGCTGCTATCAAGTCAATCTGCTCATATATAATTTGAATAGATCTCCAGACATTACTAATGGATTCACTGATGTTAGCCCACAATATGCCCTTGATTTCTCCCAGAGGCTTATCTAAAGAGAGGTCCTTTTCCAATGTTTTTACCTTGTTTTCTAATGCCTTTACCTCTCTTGTCTTTTCTGCCACAGTCATTTTAGATTTGTCATAACTTATTTCTAATTTTGCCAATTTTTCTTTGGCCTCTTTTAATTCTAATACTTGGAGTTTTAAATCTTCCATAGCTTTTATTAACTCCTCTGTGGTCATGGTAGTGTTGCTTCCTGCTGCTGTTGTTGTTGCTGAAGTACCTGGTGCTGTTGATGCTGGGCTAGTGGGAGGCACTGCTGTTGTAACTGTAGGAGGAGCAGTTGTGACTGTTGGAGCTATTTGAGATGGCTGGGAGGTCGACACTCCCTGCTTTTCTTGCAATGATTTTTCCAATTCCTGCTCTGTCTCACTTAGTCTTTGATTCATTCTCATCAGCAAGTCCATCATGTCCTCCTCTGCTTTTTCCTACACAACCTCTGTAGTTTGTGGATGCATAGTAATAGGCAGCTTTAGTTGTTTCCTAAGGGCAGCAATGTCCTCTCCCTTTTTCTTCATCAATTCTTTTATTCCCTTGGCATCCTTTGGATCATGTCCCAGCTCAATGATAATTTCTTCCAAGGAAATTATTCTATTGTCCTTGGCTAAAGAAGATGCCTTTTCCAAATCTAGTTGGGCAGATGTGTTGTTCAATGAGTTCTGCAATTGGTGAGCTAACATTGCCTTGTCTGCCAATGTAGAGTAGACCATCTCTCCAGTTTTCTTATGCAGCTCAATCTGGTCCATAGGGTGAATGTCTTTGGCAAGGACCTCCAGATTTGTTCTTACGTAGTCAGCTACTGACTGTGGCTGCTGCACTTTAGGCTTAAAGTGGCTCAAGATCATTTTACCTTCCTTAATTTCATATGTAGACATTAACCTTTGCTGTTTGGTGGGGGTCATCTTGAGAAACTGATCATAAAGTTGTAGTCTTATTGGCTCATTTTGGGCCTTGATGTCCATGAATGTTCTTTTGATATCAGAACCTTGCTTTCTTTGTGGCCTTGTGGAGGAAACTTCCACACTATGTTGCTTCTCCAATTCCTGCCTATGAGAGCTGGTGGATGTTCCTATCACTAGGGATGTCTGTGGGCTGGTTGCCCTCTCACCTCTTGGACTTTCTATGATTTCCTCAATAATTTCCTCTTCAGGTAGAGGATTTATTCTTTTCCTTTTTTCCCCTGGTTGCTCTGCTGGCCCACTTACAGGTGTGGTCTCTTCTCGGTCCCTTTTCTTGCCCTTTTCCTCATTTAGAGGAGTCTGTAGTGCTGGTATCTCTGGTGCTTTGGTCTGGAGAGGAGTTTGCCCTTGGCCCTGTTGCTTTGATGATGCTGGCTGCTCTGTCATTATGTGTTGTTCTGAATCTAGCACTTCTTTGCCCTTAGATGTCCCTGCAGTTGGTGTAGTGCTTTCTTGGGCAGGTTGTTGTGAAGTTGCAGCAGTTGATGTGCCTACTCCGGTTTGCTGAGGCAATTTGAAAGACACCTGTCCAAAAGAGTCCAGGTCAAGAGTATTTTCAAGATTTTTCATTGCTTGTTCCATCTTTTCTTCCTCAGTAAGCTCTTCAATTAATGTGCCCTCTACCCACTCATCTTGATTAGAAAACTGTTCTATTTCAGGAATCCTACAATGATTATAGGCTGAAAGTCTGTTTTTTACTTTTCTTTCACAGATAAATTCATTTGGGTCATAGGGTACCCACCAAAAGCTCCTTTTTAATTTGAGTTGTTCACCCAGTATCTTGTCAGCATCTTGCCATGCTTCCTTTTTGTTAATGATGAAAGGGCCTAACTGGTTTCTTAATTTCAGCTGAGCTTTTTTCTTGGCACCATAAAAGTGAGTCAAATCTGAGTTGATAAATTTCCTGAAATATTCTAGAGCAAACAGTCTCATAGGCACATATTTTGGCAGTTTGTAAGGGCACAGCTCACAGCCATATATTCTGAATTCAATGTGATTCTGGTAGAAGTACTAGTCACCTATTTTGTAGCTTTTGGAGAGCTGTAAAATTTTCTGCATGTCACCAGAGAGTCTAGGAGGAGGAGTTCTCATCAGCAGAGAGGAGACCGGATGTATAAACAAATCAATGAATTCACAATAAGTGTTAGGATAGTTATAGACTTTATGGAAGACTGAGGTCCAAAAGATCACAGACCTCCTTTCTCCTTTAGAATCCAATTTTCTGATGGGAAACTAAAAACTGTCTATTTGATAGTACAAGAACAGATGATATATATATGATGTATACTTGAAGACTCCTTCTTTGTCTAGATTTATGAATTGGTCATGGATCTTGTTGACAATGAAAGTAGCAAAGTCAAATTTGACAACAGGAGGATGTCCTGGAATAAACATGGACATCAAAGCTAAAATGGTCTCATCAACATATTCACTTGTCTTAAATCCCAGGACATAGGATATCATATCAATAATGAATCTTCCAGCTTCATTGAACCAGACATGGTGAAAAGGAGGTGGCTTTCAGGGCTAGCAATCTGGTCTCATAAATAACTAGGCAACCTGGCCTATTTCTGCAGTGGATAGTTTAGAGCCTTGCTCCAACAAATATCCCATGGAAAGAGGAGCCAGAGGCTGAGTAGGTTTGAAGTGAAACATCTCATTTATGGACTTAGGGGTTATATGAAAGAGGACAGTTCTAGATGGAGTCATGATTGCTCTTTTGATAGGTTCATAATTGGCACAGCACAGGCGGATTACATCTGGGAATACATTTACTGAGGGGAGGTAGCATTTGGGCGGATTGGATTCCCATATCCCATAGAGATCAGTTTTTCTTAGGTGACTATTCTTAATTGCACAGAATGCTTGGAGGTGGTTTTTGTAACCAATTAAGTCATGTATTTGAAAATCCCTATCAGCCAAGGGCAACCACTCCAAGTCCTTATGAGGTGCATTGAGGGGAGCAATGTTCAGGGCCATTGGAGCTTCCATTGCTCAATTTTCTGTGATTTTCAAATTGAATTTGGGTTTTTGCAGCAAAAGTAGGTAAAATGACACTTCTGGGACTTTTCTTCGGGAATTGCAGACCGAAGCCGACTTGAATTTAGCTCACTGGGTGAATTTTGCAGAGGAAAACGAAGTCTGCAGGGTTTTTTTTTGGTAAAAATGGGAAAAAAACAGTGGTTCTGGTGTGCTTATTGAAGGCAGTATGGTGAATTTAACTCAAATTTGGGTGCTTTGGAAAATTTTGTAGAGGAGAGCTAAAAAAACACGGCTTGGGAGGTGAAACGGGTAAATACCTGTGTTTTACAGTGCACTGTGCAGATTGCAGGTTGCGGGATGAGCTGGAAGACTAAACTGTGGACTCTTTTTGACTTGGTGGTGGACTGTATGGTTGAACGCTGCTTTGGACGTAAACGGCATGCACTGGTCGCGCAGAGAAAACAAGCGAAAATGAGTGAAAATGACGTTTTCATGCCTTTATTAACAAAAAATTGACTTTGGCAGGCTTTTGGCGCGTTTCGGTCGGATAATGTTAGCATGATGTGGTGCTTTGTCGTGTAGCAGGGTGACGTGGTGTTGACATAGCATTGACGTGGTTGTGATGTCAGCTGATGATGTGAGGATGATGTCAGCGAGGAGGCAGCGCGGGGCGGTAAGCGGTTTGGGCCCCACACTGCTTTTGGACAAAGGTGGTATCGGAGGGGAGGGCAGCGAGCAATGCGGGAGGCTGCCACCTATCCCAAGGTACGGTGGCAATACCACCATCCCCCGGGCACTAAAGTACAGGTAGCGGAGGGCTAGCGATATTGCTGTGGGCCGTCCGATCTGCGGGCCATGATCCGACGGTCAGCGCTTAATGGACATGGTGGAGGGCTACGACGTGGGACCCACGCAATAAAATCAACATTTTTAATGTTTTGCGGGGTATTACCTTTGGTTAGGTCTGCGGGTTAGGTTATTTTCTTTAACCAGAGTTGAAACAAATCCCATGGTTGCGCGCGCAAAGGGTTATTACATGGTTCCAAGTGAACCTATAATTCCCGAAAATAGAACAATATGGTTGATATTACAACCGGGGCGGGATATTAAGTTTCTTGGGGTTTTTTATATATTTTATATAATACGGGCATGGGGAAAATATAAGGGTTTATATATTATGGTTAAAGGTTAATATGGGAGACATGTTATTTAACCAAAAGCGCTAAGTTTAAAGAGTGAAAAACTTAGGTTTAGGGAAATAAAAAGGATTTTTATACACAAGAAATGTGGCTTCCTTTGCCTAAGTAAAAACAGAGTTTCACTTAGTCTTTTTCATGAAATGGAGTGTTTTAGGAGTACTGAGGAGATCTCAATATCCTTGGAGGGGAGGTTAGTAAGTGTTTTTTGGAAAAATGTGGAGGGAAGTTAGTCATGCTTCATCTGTTTTGTAGCCCAAACCATTGCCATTGTGCTTATGATATCCATGAGAGATGAATTATCTTTGAAAGACAAAATTACTCATAAACCTGCTTCTGCAACATCAAAACTGCCTACCCAGCCTACTGTATCTAACATTTTTTCTTCCTTTTCCTTGGGTGCATTTAAACTAGCAAACCCTTACTCTCTTCTTTTCTTTTGACTGCCATCCTATCTAAGTCTGCCCTTATTTCCTCCAGGGGCTCAGATTTAGCTGTTGAGCTCCTTTGCTTCTCTACCTAACTACTTATCTGCCAAGCTTGAACTGTTTGGATAGATTTTGTTCTCTATCTCTAAAACAAGAAATTTAAACATGAACTGGCCAAGATTAAGCTATTTGGCCACCCATCAATCGTGACAAAAGTCAACTGATTGCACACAATGAACTTCTTTGCAAACATAGAATAATAGTGGCATTTTGGACTAGCACACTTTCCTGGTCTTTTCTTTGGGGTTCATTTCTTTTCTTTTGACCATTTCATTCTTTTTTCCCTTTGATTTTCTTTTAGGGCATACCCTCTTTTCATTTTTTATTTTTTATTTTATTTTTTCAAAATATGGAACCTTTGCAGCATGGAAAGGATGAACATATTTGGAATTTTATCAGTCAATCATGAAATATGACACCTATTGGTATAGGAGCATAACAGAACCATGAAGAGAAAAGGGCAGCAGAAATCCAGAAAATGATGGAAAAAGAGCAGAATGAACCTTTGATGATTAGAGTAGAACCATCAGACCCTATGGCTCTCATTTATGCACACCAGCAACTTGCAGCTAATCCTTAAAGTGCGCCTAAGTACATCAATGAGCAAGCTCAGGCTATTGCGCATTTTGAGGACATGGAGAGATTATTGAGAGATGACTGCATTCATGCCTGCATGAGAAGGTGGAACACATTGCCAAATAGCCTACAGATCAGGAAGTATCACTCCCCAAACAGGATGAGAGAAGCCTTGAGGAGAGTACCACTATATAAGCACTCTATGAAAAGTTTGAAGGCCAATTACATTGGCGTCGAATTCAGTCCTCCACTACTGCTAGGACTACTGGAAGGTGTAAAAGAAGACGAAGAACAAAAATTGTGGGAAGAGGTGGATAGAAAGGCAGGATTCCATGATAAGGAGGAGGATATCACATCAGAAGCATGGGATGTTAGGGAGGCCATCAGGGCCATCAAGGATGAGGAGATAGACTAGTTGCTTAGAGGATGAGCAACACATTTAGTAGGGGGTGATGATGAGCCCCAGAAATGGGTAATTATATGGGCTCATTTTTCCTCTTAACTAAACTTAATCCACCATGCTCATTATTTTATTGCATGTTTTTTATTATATTTATGCTAATAGAGTGAATTGGGTTAGTCATTATTCCATGAAGTCTAATGTTTTCTTTAGGCAGATTTTTTGTCAATTTTGGACAAAGTCAAAGGATTAATGAGCATTTGGTAGCACATATTCGAGGAAAACAAGGGAGAGGATTTGTAGGAGGGTGTCCCCCTCATTTATGACTCCCTACCTCAAATCCTCTAGCAGAAACGCAGAGCGCAAACAACCACATTGATGCATCCAAGGGGTAGCCGAGAAAGTCAAGAAGAACTGTTGTCTATCTCTAGCTTTGGGAAGTCGAGCCCCTTGATTTTAGGAGAGATGTTGGAGGATCGCGTTGTATAAATAGTAGGGCTTAGGTGCATAGTTTTTTTAGTTGGATTTTAGCCAATCATTAGTAGAATTTTCGCACTTTTGTGCAGAACTTGTTCAACTCATTTTCCAACTTCTTTTTGTGGACAGTTTATGTAATGTGACTTTTATTTTTGATAATGTAGATGAAACATTTTTTGGGCCAACACTGATCTCTTTCAGAGGGTTGAAGCTCTTATGTTAGGGCCCAACCCAATCTTCCTAGAACCACTTGCTTTGTACTTATATGTCTTTGCTTCAGTTCATGAGTTAATTTCCGTTACCTAGATTCATTTTATCTTGTTTATAATAGGTTGCTTTTGATGGTTTATGTAGCTGATTTTGTTTCAGTTGCTGAAGTAGGTTCATACAGTGATAGGCTAAGATTCAAAAGGGAAAAAAATAGGCCCTAATCTCTTTTCTCCCTTCCTGGGATCATGATTTGAGGTCATGGCACCATTGCTACCACCAAAAACACAGTTTTTCTCTTCCATGCAATCTCTAGTGTGATGACTTGATTTGAAAGTTAATGTATTGCTTCAGATTCAGTTTGCTAAGATCATTTCATATTTTTACAATAGATCTCTTTGCATTCTTTTCTATTTAAAGGTTACTGTTCAACATTTTCTATTTGTAGGTCAGAAATTAGGTCAAGTTAGAGAAATTTTTGTTTCCAGGGTATAACTAGACTTTTCTTTGATCAGTTTTTGTAAGTAGATGTGCAGATATCTTGCGGGACACCTCAGCTCACCATACATCTATAAAGCAGCCAGCATTAGCTCACTTTTCACATATTTCCCAAGTCATTCGCAACAATTCACCAATCTGCCCTAATTTCTACATTTTTCTCCATAAGCTTCCCTCCTACCATTTGAACAAATCCAACCATCATGTTCCCTCTTGATCTTCCTTGACAAGCTCCAAACACCTCAACACCTTCATCTAGCCTTCAGTTACCCTTTCCACCATTTTTCCACCTTCAAAACCTCTAAAAATAGCTCTCAGCATCCTCCTATAGATCCCCTGTAGCCTCCTGTAGAATTTCCTGCAAGTGATTTTTCAAAATCCGATTACAAGGGAAGTCTTCATAAGGGTACTAGGGGTTTCTTAGGACCTCTCCACACCTTCCTCCACCTCTGCAAAAACCAAATCCACCCTCCATCGCCACCAAACCTCTGCCACAATAACAAACAGATAAATTACAAGCATAATAATTTCACATAAAAACACTAAAAAAATACAAAAAGATGTTTCTACTCATTTCCTTTTAGAAGTAGCTTGAATAGATACAATCTACCTTTTTAGTATTCAATGGCACTCATTTCATCAGTCTTCATCTCTTTTCCTACAAAAGTAGGGTTAGTTGGAGAAATTAGGTTTTGCTAGGGTTTACGTTACATTTCAGTCTTCCTTCTCTTTCTGAAAATAGAATAGCCTCTATAGAGTTAGCTTTCTTTCATCACAGTTAAAAGCTTCTTCTAGAAAGTCATAGAAGTTGGCTTGAGCTCCTAGTGGTCTTGCGCCAACTGATCAAGTGACAGCCTACAGTAAAAGCTAGTACTTGTGCATATAGCACTGTCACTTCCAAATTCGTTACGAACTACCGGGTTGATAAAAGTAAAGTAGGAAGCCCCAGGAGTTGCAGGATTATTGCTGCAATACTAGTGCTCACCATGAAATTTAGAGGAAAATTGCATCTTCAAAGCTTGTATAGTTTCTTTTTCATTTCCAAACAACAACATATCATTCACATACAAGACCAAATAAATAACATGGTCACCAATTTTTTTATAATACACACAGTGATTCACTTTTCTCCTTGTGAAACCAAGTACTTGTATATATGTATCAAATTTGTGATACCACATTCTTGGTGACTCTTTTAACCTGCACGGAGAATATTTTAACCTACATACCAGTTCTTTATTACCCTTCACAAAAAATCCTTCTGATTGCTTCATGTAGATTTCTTCTCCCAGATCCGCATGAAGAAATTATGTCTTCACATCCATCTACTCTACCTCAAAATCAAAATCAAGAATAATAGATAAAAGTAATCAAATAAAATCTAATATCGAAATAGGAGAAAAAACATCACCAAAATAATTTCCAACACTTGGGAATATCCTTTTTATACCAACCAAGCTTTTTATTTCTTCACCTTTCCTTTTGCATTCATCTTCTTCTTAAACACCCATTTGTTGCCAATGCATTTCCTTCCAGCCAAAAACTCCACCGGATCCCAAGCCTCATGTTTGTCTGAAGATGCCATTGCCTCTTTCCAATTTCCATCCTCTAAATCCAATGCTTCCCTGATAGTTCTAGGATCATCATTAGGTATAGATAAGGAAAATTTTGAACAAAAAGTAGATGGAATATGCCTCTATAGATGCCTTCTCTCTTGAACTGATCTCCTCAAAAATGGAGTGTGTGGCTCTTCCTCTTTTGATTCTTGTTCTACTGTTGATCCAAATGGATACTAGAATACTGTCTAAGTTTTCAAAATCATTCAAAAGATCAAAATTGTTTCATAGGCAAATCTTCATAAAATAGTGGAAAACACTATCGGCAGCCAAAAACACCAAGAAACAGTGGAAAATAGGCTTATTAGAGGCTTGAACAGTGAATGTATAGGAGCTGTCAGATTTGGCCGATCAACGATCCATATCCGATTGGCAAAATGAAAATCGACGGTGATAGGCGGAGGAAATCGGAGCACACCACATAAACTTGCGATGGCAATCAGTGGAGTCAACGAGGACCATCGATCAAGCACGTCGATCAACGTCCCACGTTGCATCGCAGAATTGCAGTCGACAAATATGAATAGAGCGCTCACTAAACAGCCCAGGGAAATTGCGATATGCAATTGTGATCAATCACATCCCGATATCGCAATTGGAAAACACAATGGAGTAGGGCTATATGCACATATATATATGTGATATGATTAGTTGGACCTGATGGGAATATAAATGCTATTTCTTAAGATTTGAGATCTGTCAATTGTCATGTTTAATGTATTTTCACATGTTTCATTTATTAAACGAAATGCGAAGGGAAGCATCGATGCGATGAAACCTGGACCCGAAGGGGTTTGGTAATGAATATGAATAATATTTCAAATCTTCCCAAAGCCATTTTCACGGGGTTTTAATGTTTTAATGTATTTTTTATACAAAAGGAAATCCCCGAAACAAGTGGGATTTGGGGAGGAACAAAGCTTGGCTCCACCCGAGCCCATACGCTGGCTGCCACGTGTCTAGGCTGAGGAGAGAGAAAACCACCCTCATCGAGCGGTTAACCCCCATATGAAAGGGCCGCCCAAGCCCATATGCTGGCTGCCACGTGTCCAAGCTGAGGAGAGAGAAAACCACCCTCATCGGCCAGTTAAACCCCGTATGAAAGGGCGCCAGAAATGAACCACAATTGTTGGATCTGGATCTCCCAGATCAATGGTGGAGATGTGATGTCAACCTAAAGGTGGATCCGATAGAAATATAAGGTAGATTTATGAATATTTGAAGTGTGAAATACTGTGTTGTGGCAGATTTTCCCAAGTTGGAAGGCATTTCTCTGCGTAAATAGAGAATGGCTATTCTAGGGATTTGAACGGCCAGATGGACATTTCCGTTGTAGAAAAGGTGGCCACCTTCCCTAAAAATGTTAGCAATGATTATTTAACGCCCAAAAGGGGGATCCGAGCAAACAGAGGCTAGAAGACAGAAGGCTTGAGAGGAGGAAATGAAAAGTCAGCACAGATTGGCTTTAAAGCCACAGATTGATAGAAAACAGGACAGGTAGTGCTGAGAGAGAGAAAAGACAGAGACAGAGAGTGATAGAGAGAGTCTGTGTACTCAGAGAGGCTTGAGGGGTTCAAGAAAAACTCTTACTGTTGTATATGTTGTTTGTTGAGACTCAAATTGAGCTCATACTTTGTAAAACTTTGTTCTGAAGACATAATAGAGAGGCCACCACTGAAGGCTAGACCAGGAGATGTAGCCGAGGAGTTTTGGGTGAACTCCATATTAAACTTGTTGTGTTTATGTGTGTTGTCTATTATGCTTCTTTATTGCTTCATTTTCTGTGTATTTCACAATCTTATCGATCCATTGCACAAAATAACATAGGCATATCCATGCACATGAGTCTGTAATACCTTAAACATTGTCTTAGATATCATCATCAAATCAAGTGGTATCAGAGCTTTAGGTTTGCTAAGGTTAGACAAGCTTGTGCTAGATTGGTGAATGCTAACTAGGTCAAAGCTCAAATTAGGAGAAGGGGAATTGGTTGAAGCTAACCCAGAAATAGGAAGAGTCTATCTTAGGAGGAAAATGGTAGAAGAGAGTCCCTTGGAATCAGACTCTCAGTTCATGGACAGTTTCATGACCATGAGAGCCATGGTAGAAGAGATGTATCGAGAATTTAAGAAAGGTCGAAGTGAAGATTCTTCAACCTCCAAACAAGACAAAGGAACAAAATAACCTCTTCTAGATGGCCATTCTTAAGGCAAAAGGAAAGGAAAAGAGCCTCCTCTATCAACACCTCATTCTAGCCCTTTGATTAAATTAGATGTAAAATTTGATTTGCCAATATATGATGGAGAATTAAATGTAGAAAATCTAGATAACTGGATTAGACAAATTGATGTATATTGCAGAGTGCAGAACATCGATTCAGAAAGGAGAAAGATTTAGCTGGCCAGCCTACTCCTTGGAGGAACTACCCTAGTGTGGTGGGAAGGCAGGACCCAAGCTGATTTCAAGAAGCATGGTAAAATTCTTTCTACCTAGAGTGAATTTGTTTCTGCCATTAAAAAGAAAATCTATCCACTAGCTTATATGCAGCAAGCCATGATGATTTGGTAAACTCTTCACCAACTAAAGGGGCAAAGTGTGCAAAGCTATACCCAGGAATTTAGAAAAAGAGATTTAATTCTAGGCATTTCTCTAGACTCACCTGAAACATTGGTGAAGTATATAGGTGGTCTACATAGCTATTTGAGGCACACCATTCTCATGTTTAACCCTACTAGCATAGATGAGGTATCAGTTCAGGCTACACATCCAGAGGCTAGAGGCAAGAATGTGAAATCAGAGATTGGGGGATCATCAAAACCCACTACAAGCAAGAACAAGGAAAAGAGGAAGCAAAAATGGAAAGAGAAGAAGGCAAACGCTATATAGAAAGACAAACATTCATGCACTCACTGTAAGAAGGATGGACATGATGATGAACATTGTTGGTCTTTACATCTGGAGCTAAAACCCAAGAAGTTCGATGGCAAGAAGAAGAAGACTATTGTTTCTATTTAGAAAGATTTGGGGTCAGACTCAAGTGATGAAACAACAGTCATAGCCACAGGTATAAAAAGGGAAAAATTATGAAGCATCTACTAGTAATTCTGCACAATCTAATGATAATGAAGAAAATGAGAGGAAAAGACATTAGCTTTTTCATATTAGAGTTATTTCCAAGCATCAAAATATTGATACTTTATTTGATAATGGTTCACAAGTAAAATTGATTTCTGAAGCAATTGTAAAGAAGTTGGGACTACTAACCACACCTCATAAGAAGCCATATCCATTAGGTTGGGTATGTGATAAAGCAAAGCTGCAAGTGACTAGACAATGTAAACTTAGGTTTGATTTTGGGTCAGAATTTGTGGATGAGTTTGAGCTAGACATAGTTCCCTTGGATATATGTGGTATTGTTTTAGGGATTCCTTACTTGTATGATAGAAAATCCATTTTCTATAGAGCTAAAAATAAGTATCAACTCACAAAATATGGAATAGAATATATTGCAAGAGCTCATCAACTCAAAAATAAGTACACTCTCATAAACTCAGGGTAGATGAAAAGAATTATAAATTCATGCAAGCAATTTTTACTAATGGTTGTAAAGGAAAAGAAACCTGATAAAACCAATGTATTTGAGGGCTGTGATGATAAATAGAAAGCTGATTTAGAAAAAGTTGTTTCAGAATATGATATCCTATTTCAAGAACCTAAAGGTCTACCACCCAAAAGGGAAATTGTGCATGATATTCATTTGCAACAAGATGCTCCATTGCCTAACATCAGAATGTACAGGTTATCCACTTTAGAGAATGCAGAGATCAAGAAGAAGGTACATGAGCTGCTCGAGAAAGGGTTCATAAGTCCAAGCACATCACCATGCGGATCTCCAATCGTGTTGGTGAGAAAGAAAGATGGTTCGTGGAGGATGTGCATTGATTACAGAGTGCTGAATAAAATAACAATCAAGAATTGTTATCCCCTTTGTCACATTGATTATCTATTGGATCAATTGAAAGAAGCTATTTACTTTTCCAAGTTGGACTTGTGTAGTGGCTACCAACAGGTTAGAGTTGCAGAGCAAGATGCATGGAAGACTGCTTTCAAAATGAAGCAAGGGCTATATGAATGGCTAGTTATGCCTTTTGGTTTAACTAATGCTCCTGCCACTTTCATGAGAGTTATGAATGATGTACTCTAGCATTTTATTGATGATTTTGTAATTGTATATTTGGATGACATTCTTGTTTTCAGTAAAACATGGGAAGAACATTTGAAGCATTTAAAGCAAACTCTAGATGTTTTGAAAAAAGAAAATCTCTATGTTAAGTTATCAAAATGTGAATTTGGTAAAACATCTTTGAATTATTTGGGTCACATTGTAGGGGGTGGTGAATTGAAGATAGATCCCTCTAAGTTTGAAGTCATTGTGAATTGGCCTAAACCCAAATCCGCTACAGAAGTTAGGAGCTTCCTAGGGGCAGTACAATATTGGAGAAAGTTTATTGCTAACTTTTCCTTGATTGCAGCTCCCTTACATGCTTTGCAAGGATTGAACAAGGCGTTTCAGTGGGGAGGCAAACAGCAGAAAGCCTTCAACACCTTGAAAGAAAATATTAGTATAGCACTAGTAATAGCATTGCTAGATCTTCAAAGATCATTTGATATTGAAACAGATGCCAGTGACTATGCCATGGGAGTAGTGTTGATGCAACATAGTAAACCCATATGTTATCATTCTGAGACATTTAAGTCTGCAATAGTTAATTATCCCACATATGATAAAGAATTGTATGCATTAGTGCAGTGTGAAAAAGTGGAAACATTACCTATTGGGCAAAGAAACAGTTATACATACTGATCATTAACCACTTCAATATTTACACTCACAAACTAAGTTGCATCAATCAAGACACTATAGGTGGATGGGTTTTCTACAATAGTTTCATCTAGTAAAAATTATCACATGGTAAAACATTCATAAAACAGCGAAAAACACTATTGGTAGCCAAAAACACTAGGAAACAGTGGAAAATAGGCTTATTGGAGGCTTGAACAGTGACTACACAGGAGCCGTCGGATTTGGTTGATCAACGGTCTAGATCCGATTTACAAAACACAAATCAAAGGTGACAGGTAGAGGAAATCAGAGCACACCACATAAAACTTGCGATGGAGATTGGCGGAGTCAACGAGGACTGTCGATCAAGCGTGTAGATCAACGGCCCACATTGCATCGTAGAATCGCAGTCAGCAAATACGAATAGAGCACTCACCAAACGGCCCAAGGTTATCGCGATATGCAATTGCGATCAATTGCATCGCGATATCACAATTGGAAAACACAATGGGGCAGGGCTATATGCACATATATATATGTGATGCAATTAGCTAGAGCCGATGGGAATATAAACACTATTTCATAAGATTTGAGATCCGTAAATTGTGATTTTTAATGTATTTTTGCATGTTTCGTTTATTAAATGAAATGCAAAGGGAAGCGCCGATGCGATGAAACCTGGACCCAAAGGGGTTTGGGAATGAAAATGAATAATATTTCAAATCCACCCAAATCCATTTTCATGGGGTTTTAATGTTTTTAATGTATTTTTTTATACAAAAGGAAATCCCCAAAACAAGTGGGATTTTGAGAGAAACAAAGCGGTAAGTGGTTTGGGCCAGGCTCCACTCGAGCCCATATGCTGGCTGCCACGTGTCCAGGCTGAGGAGAGAGAAAACCACCCTCATCGGGCAATTAACTCCCATACGAAAGGGCCGCCCGAAATGAACCACAGCTGTTGGATTCAGATCTCCCAGATCAACGCTAGAGATACGAAGTCAACCTAAAGGTGGATCCCATAGAAATATAAGGTAGGTTTATGAATATTTGAAGTCCGAAAGATTGTGTTGTGGCGGATTTGCCCAAGTTTGAAGAAAATTCTCTGTGTAAATAGAGAATGGCTGTTCTAGGGATTTCAATGGCCAGATGGACTCTTCCGTTGCATAACAGGTGGCCACCTCCCCTAAAAACATTAGCAATTATTATTTAACACCCAGAAGGGGGATTCGAGCGAACAGAGGCTGGAAGCTAGAAATCTTGAGAAGAGGAAATGAACAATCAATGCAGATTGGCTTTAAAGACACAGATTGACAGAAAATAGGACAGGCAGTGCTAAGACAGAGATAGAGAGTGATAGAGAGAGTCTGTGTACTCAGAGAGGCTTGAGGAGTTCAAGAAAAACTCTTACTATCGTATTTGTTGTGTGTTGAGACTCAAATTGAGCTCATACTTTGTAAAACTCTGTTGTGAAGACATAATAGAGAGGCCACCATTAAAGGCTGGACCAGGAGATGTAGCCGAGGAGTTTTGGGTGAACTCCATATTAAACTTGTTGTGTTTATGTGTGTTGTCTATTATGCTTCTTTACTGCTTCATTGTCTATAACACATATTTCATTAAATTTGGAAGTATTCAATGGATCTAGAATATATAACTTTAACTAGATTAAGTTTTTTCAAAATGGGGAATTAGAAATTCACTTAGTTCACTAATTTTAAGGTAGATATTCATCATTTTTTGTGAAAAAATTATCATGATAAACTTTATTAAACAAATTCATATAAACTTGCAAAAACAAATCTTTCACGTCTTAATCTTGGATTCCTTACATTATCTATTTTAATATTTTTATGGTTTGTATTAAAATATAAGTTTGTTAAGGTTATTTTATGAAAAGAATGATGTGTATTTTACTATTATTAACCCATTTAATTATAATCTGATATAGTAAATATCATGTATGTGTTAAGTTACAATTATTACTAAGACAATGTTGGCACAATTTAAAAGTCTATCACCTTTGCAACACTAGTAATATCGTTGAAGATTTAAAAAATCTCATAGATCATCGAGTTTATACTCATATTGGATTTAAATTTCAAAATATTTGTGACGCTACCAACCTTCTTGATCTTTTAACTAAACAAAATTATGATGAGCTTGAAACACTTCTTTTAATGCTTTTTGAGCATAACAATAAAATTCGAAATAATTTTGAGTAATATCTTTTTGCCTTCTTATATACCATATTTGGTCTTAGTGGATGATAATCATCATTATCACCATTATCATTTCATACTATTGTAGGAAATTTGCACCATTTTAGAGTTGAGGAGAAAATGCTTTTTTTGGATCAAATTAAATGTTGAATGTGAGTAGTAGCATAATTTATTTTTATTTATTATTTGTACTTTTGTGTTAAAAACTAAGTTGATTGAGGCTTACTTAATGAATAATAAATTAATATGCAAGATACATATTAAGTATAAAATTATTTAATGACAAATGATCATAGTAATGTGTCCAATATATACCAACATAGATCCATCTTAAGTGTGAATGTAGGGATCAAATTTCTTCACGTGCAAACATTTTTAGAGTGTAAAATACAATGTGTTATTTTTCATTGTTGAAACTATATTTTTGAATGCTAAATAGAGTATACATAAGACCAATAAAAATTTTAACCATAAAAACTTCTTTTTTATATGTATAGATATATATGAAGTTGATATTGACATAAATTAGTTAATATAGATCTTCAAATAGTTTATTTGAATCTCTAGCTGAAATATTTTTGAAAAGTATAATATTTAAACATCTAATTCACACATTTTTTTTCTTCTAATTACTTTACAACATATTCATTTTTTTTATTTTTCTATTTAGAACATAATTTTTATTTTAAAGGGGCACAAACGGACAAACAAACTTACACATCTCGTCATATTGGGTTGTAGGATGAGCCTCTCAACTCAATTACTAATCATTTTAATGATTAAAATCAATCATGAATTAGAATAGTAACAAAGTAGTACAATTTGATTATTTTCAAATACAAGAGGAAAGAGAGAAAATTGACTAAACTATTTATTACAAATGTTTAGTTTTTGTTCCTGTAGTGTTTAAGGATATTGTATTGAAAAGAACATATTAACATTCATCTAAAACTTAGATTCCTTAAATTATTTCTATTATCATTAATATTTATATTTATGTATTAAATTTGACTCATGAATAGTAGATTTTGTAAAAGAATTCTTACCTATAAAGTTTTTTAACAATATATTAATATTGTTTTTCTTACTATTATTGACCATTTTAAATTGACACTAGCTACTTTTCCTAACTTGAGTACAAAATTATTATAATGGTACAATGTTGGCCCCGCTTCAAAATCTATAAGAGGGAATATTTTACAAGTCTAGTTGTGTTGTTCAATGATCAAAATATTTTTCTTATAAATTAGAGTGCAACAAAATAGCAAATTGGATTTATATCAATTATAATAAGGAATATTAAGGAAAACTCACTTCAAACATTATTACAAGTGTCTAGCATCTATTCATTAAGTGTTTAAATGATTTATATTAAATAGAATACTAATTAGGTACCCCACTATTGTTTTAATAGACCAAGTTTAGAAGATGTTTTTAAGTGTATTATTGAATTTGATTATGCATATTTGACATGGTGAGAAGTCATGTTGGTCAAATAAAGCTTTGAAAACTTAAATATTTTATGGCAATGTCATGTAATTTGTATCAACACATGATTACATTGAAATACTGAATAATATAAAACTCCAAAAATAATATGAAGATAATATTTTATATACAACAAATATTGAAAAGTGTGTCTGAATGTATATTAATAGATCCTTCAAAAAAAAATTACATTCATGAATCATATAAACCTAATCTTAAGATATTTGTTCTTGCAATGTTCTTTCTTTGGTATCCATGCCCACACTATGGTATTAATTAGAATAGAACCAAGCTCTGTGTCATCAGGGTTTGGTATCCAATATTGCTCTAAAAAATTTCCATTGTATTTCCCTGACGTAGGCTTCCACTAGTCAACCTTTACATGAAGATTCTCAATTTCATTATACCTAAATATATCTGAGATGGATTTTGCCATCCTAATCATCTCTCCTGCATCCTCATTTCCTGATCTAACTAGCAACATCCTTCCTTTCTCAACATCAATCATCGGATTGAATGTTGGCTTTGGCTTGTTTCATTTGGATCCAACATATATTGGTTCATCTATTGCATTATCAAAATCTCCATCCATAATACTTGAGATTACATGGAGTGCATTACAATCAACATCAATGCTTTGCCTTCTCTTGGGCCAGATTCCTCAAAAGATGAATCACTTCCATCTATTATTCTATGATCATCATAGGTTCCTTCTAATGTATCAAGAACTCTTTCCCAATACACTACTTTATTTTTCCATTCCTTTATAACAGTTGGTGAATCCTCATTCCCGATAGTGTCTTTCCACATTTTTATGTATGATTTTATCCCTTCATTTAGTTCTTTTAAATAGACATCATTCTGTTTGGAAGCTCAGAAAGATGTCTTCCCTATGGGAATTATAGGTCGACCTTCATCATCTCCATATCTCAACTTGTTCTGACCACTTAGTATCTCTAATTGATTCTTTGTACCTTAGTATTGAAACATCATTGAGTACAAGAAATTGGAAGTATTGGACATTAAGATGTCCAACTAGTGCATTTTTTCCCTCCGTGTATCCGCTAAGGAAACTTTTGAAGTCATAGACCTTGTCAATAAGTATAGGTGGAAACACTCGATTTTCTTCAATTATGCGATATGTATCCATCATTTCAGGTTAAGAATATATATCTTTACTTTTTAGGTTGGAGACATTCTTCTGTAGGTTCCATCTATGTATTCATGGGTGTGCCCCACAGGCAAGAACCCAACCTCAATAGTGATGAAGACACCAAGTGCAGTTAAAAGTGATAGAAACATGAAAAGATAGCGATTCTTATTATCACTTGCTGCATTGTCCAAATGTAACAACAAATGTCAAGGAAGAGGTTCAAAATCAACATTTTGACTTGTTGATCTTCCATGAGATATAAAATCATCCTTGTACACTTGACATTTTGAGTAAATAGAGGTGTCAAGTAATGCATTTGTAAGTGGGTTTCTTGAACTTCCACTTTCATAAAGTGGATCACCATACATATCCATTTGTGGGTCTTCAAGGTCCCTTAAGCACTTTGCAAGGGATGTAATAGTAAATTGTGATCCCATATGTACAAATGGTAAAGATAAATGACCAAAACCTCTTGTCTTATGCCCATGTGTAAGCATACCTTTCAATGACAAACCTAAATTTGTTCCTACAATAGATTTTGATTTGACACGTAGCCTTGGGATTGAAGTCTTTGTTTCGTCCATTTTATCATGGATAATGCTCAAATACTCCTCTGGAAACCGCTCTAACATAATTATGTGGGCATAGTAGCATTATCTTCCACACATAACAATCTTGTTATGTTTGTTCAACCTACCTTGTGCCTTTTCTTCCAACTCTTTTGTAGTTTCTGACTTCATTTGTGCTTTCAACACAATACAGTCACTGCGTTTACTAAAGTTGGGGTTCTTTGAAAATGCCACATCTCGAAACTTAGTATTCCAGAGCTTGCTCATTATTGATTGTGATATTGATGGGTGATTGAGCTTTTGAAGAGCCTCATTGATCTCTTTTAACAAAGAATTTTGTGTGTAAGTCGAAGGAAGCAATCTTAAAGGAGAATATGTTCCATCTTCTTCAACTTGACGTGTTTGGTTTGGTGAAAATTTTGAATTATCCATTACAATTTTGTGCAATATTTCTATGGCTGTCTTTGTGTGAGCTCATGCTTTGCATGTGTTGGTGTTACCATGAATAGCTTTGATCTATTCATGTTGGAAATAACGTTGGTAGTTATAGAATGTGCTTTGAGGAATCTTATGTATCTTATACCAGGCTTTCTTACAAATAATATTCCCATTAAATATCATGTCCTTTACATTTCTAGCAATAGGTGGTAGGCCATGGCCATGGCTCTTTCACATGACTGTGTTTGACATGAGTGAATTCAAGACAAATTCCCTCTTTTTAATTATTTGTCTCATACCCTTCCTAGCACCTGCAATGGCCTTCCTATCCACATGTTGAAGACAATCTTTTCTACAACATACACCTGCTGCCAATGCACATGCATGTTCCCATGCATTCATGTGTAAGAGAAACCTTTGTACATATGAATCTAACCCTGTCTTAGGGAATATTTATGGCATGATCATGACAGTGAGGCTCCAAATCTGATTCTGGCCAAATCTCATAAGATTCCAAAGCACCCCCTAATGTATGCTCAAATCCTGTTGCATGTGGTAGAGGAGCATCATGTTTTAACACCTTCTCAATTTTAACCACTATGCATCCTTTATTTACCACATTTCTACGCACTTTATGCCCAAGCTTTGTATTGAATATGGAGCCCTCACCCAACTTCAATCCATGTTGCAGAAGATCTACCTTGTCTCCAATAGAAAATGTAGAAGAAACATTTGCACCTATAAACGAATGTAAATAAGGTTAGTATTTATTCAATAAAACATTTACTATACTATCAATAATATTTAACACATGCCTCAATATTTTGACTTACCTATGTTGTGTCTCAAATCTATGATCTTCCATGGATGTATGTCCCCTTCATTAACATCCTCATCAATCAAATGTGGTTGAGTGATACCAATTATCAAAATTGTAACATAACTTGCATTAACCCTTTCTCTGACATAATAAGTTCTAGACTCTGCAAATTCGACCCTTCCTAGCCCAATGACCTGATCATTAATAAGGAGATCAACATAGTCCCCTTTTGCCAAAATTATATTTTCCATTGTAGCTTGTATCAATTCTGTAAAAAAATTTAAATCGTAACATGTAATTAAAAGGTTGAACCATGTAAAGTGTGACTTTATATTTTCGCAAAAACATAACTTACAAAAAAGTAATATAGATGCAATAATTTAAATAGTATGGTAGTCATATCGTATGTAATGAAACATTGTTTCCCACCATCTAGTGCCTACTACCAAAAATTACTTTACATGCAAATTACACAAAAAATATATATATATGAAGACCGGGCAATTAGAGATGTAGATAGTATCATAGAATGAAAAATATAACCTCATATCAAACCACCAAGTTCCTATTTAACTTTAGAAATGACACTTGTAGTCTTGATGCATGTTTATGAATAATGACCATAAGAAATTTGTAGAAGTTGAAGAACCAAAACATGGTCCTTTGGAAAATATAAGAAATTCCAAGATCGATGCTACATAAGATGTCTAAAATCCCCATGAGAAGGAGAAATTATATTTATATTTCACTTAGTGAAGATGTTTGATGTTTGAACTTGATAATCGAAAGCCAAACTAGAGGTTTTCTTCCAAATAAAAGTTTTGGTAATGTAAATACTAGATAATTCTCATTTTTATTCTAAAAGCAAAGAAATTGCATTGAAAGAAAATTATAGTATACCTCAATAAGACATTTATTCATAAACTTCAAAATTATACAAAGCTCACATTATTCTCCATGGATCAAATAATTATGAATGGATTATTGTGTCTGTGCCAAAAGGAAAGTTATACCGTTATCTTTCCTTCCAACTCAAGGATCAAATAATTATGAATGGATTATTGTGTCTGTGCCAAAAGGAAAGCTATACCGTTATCTTTCCTTCCAACTCAAGCACAAATGTAGTGCCAACAATAACATATATTTATATACGATTATTTTGCACTATCATTGATCTTCATAAATTGTTCCAAATTCAATAAAAAGGCACATCAAAAGCTATAACTCTAACCATTGTGATTATTTAAACAATGTCACTCCTAGAGCATTGGTTGCATAAGTGTAATGGTGTCTAGAAGAAAGTTAGTAATCGCTAGGTATCCTTCTTGCATAATCACAAATGCACTGCCAAGAACAATATCAGAGCACTAACCTTGGTGAGGATGAAATCTTGATATTTTTCCTTTTGGCACAAGAACAAAGATCTAATGCATTCTATAATTCCTTCTAACACAAATACAAGCACATTTCCAACAATAATTTTGCATTGCGAAAAAAAATTAACGCACGCAAGATTTACTTCTATCACAAACACGAACACATTTTCAACTGCAAGATGAAGGAAATTTAACACATTCTAACCTTCCTTCTAGCATAACGACAAACATATTTCTAATAACAACATTGCATTATGAAGGAAATATAATGTGCTAGCTTTCCTTCTATCACAAGTAGAAGCCCATTTCGAACAACAACATTGCACCTCAAATGAAAGCTAACAATCAATATCATTCCTTCTACTACAAACATAAGCATATTGCTAGAAGCAACATTACATGGTCAAATAAATCTAGCACATGCTAGATTTCCTTCTAGCACAAACACAAGCACATTGCCAATAACAATATTATAAGGTGAACGAAATCCACCACATGCTAAATTTCCTTATAACATAAATAGAAGCATATTACTCACAAAAACATTAAAAGTAAAAGAAATCTTAAACATTCTAGAGTTTCTTCTAGCACAAACACAATCACATTGTCAAAAACAACATTGCAAGGTGGAAGATATCTAACATACGCTTGATTTACCTCTAGCATAAACACAAGGACATTGCCAACAATAACATTGTAGGGCAAACGAAATCCAACGTGTAATAGAATTCCTTCTAGCACAAACACAAGTACATTTCCAACAATATTGCATTGAAAAAGAAATCCAATGCAAGTTATATTTCATTCTAGCACAAATACAAGCACGTTGCCAACAACAATATTGCATTGCGAAAGAAATCTATTGCATACTAGATTTTATTCTAGTACAAACACAAGTACATTTCTAACACCAATAGTGCATTGCAAAATAAATTTAGTGCATGTTAGAATTCCTTCCACCATACACAAACATATTGCCAACATCAATATTGTAGGGTAAAAGAAATTTATCTCATGCTATATTTTCTTCTATCACAAACATAAGCATATTTCAAATAACAATATAGCAAGGTGAATTAGATCTAACATGCTATTTGTACTTATATCTCAAACACAAACATGTCACCAATAACAACATTGCAAGGTGAATGAAATCTAACACATGCTAGATTTCCTTCTCTCGCAAACACAAGCACATAACAATATTGTAGGGTGAAAGAAACATACCGCATATTAGATTTACTTCTAGCTCAAACAAGCATATTGCCAAAAACACCATTGCAAGACAAAAGAAATCCGGTGTGTGATAGATTTCCTTCTAGCACAAACACAAACACACAACATTGTAGGGCTAAAGAATCTAGCATATGCTAGATTTTGTTATAGCAAGAACACAAACATATTACCAACAACATTCTAGGGCAAAAGAAATCTAGCACATACTAGATTTCCTTTTAGCACAATCACAAGCACATTGCCAATAACATCATTGTAAGGTGAGGGAAATGTGATGCATACTAGATTTCCTTCTAGCACAAACAATTGAATTGCAAACAACAACATTGCAATGCGAAAGAAATCTAGTGCACACTAGATTTCCTTGTAATGCATATACAACCACATTGTCAATAAACTCATAGAAGGGTGAAAGGAATCTAATGTATGTTGGATTTCCTTCTAGCACCATCACAAACACATTATAACATTTCTAGATAAAAGAAATCTAGCACGTGGTAATATCTACTTCTAGCACAAACAAAAGCATATTGCCAACAACCACATTGTAGTGAAAAAAAAATCTAGTGCATGCTAGATTTCTTCGAGCCAAAATAGAAGCATGTTGTCAATAACAACATTGCAAGGTGAAGAAAATCTAACACGTGTTAGATTTACGCATAGCACAAACACAAGCAAACAACAACATTTTTGCCAAACAAGTAGTTCAACAAGATGTGAGTAAAAAGGCCTTATAACTCCCTTTATCAGACATTGCCACTCAACATCTGGAATTTTCGAAGTACTCATAAAACCTTCAATAGATGGAAGTTGATTAAGAGATAGTCTTTTAGGCTTCCTGTGGCCAAAATGAATAAAATTTATCAGTAGAGATCTGCAAGATCCCACTCACAACTTGAGCAACAGATAAGTCCACATGTGAAGTTAAAGGATCCTTTCTAAGTCTTTGAAATTCCACCATTAATTCCACATAGGAATGGTGAACAAAAGCCATCAATTCCTTATTCCAAGAGGCAATAATTTGATTGTGTGTGTCATGTTTATTTTTAAAATCAGTTACGAAGGCTTCATTTTCAAATAGATATCGCCCCGCAATGTGGCATATAAGAAAACATACAATGATCGTCACTAGCATGTTGACTGAGAAATTCAATGGAAGGGGGGATAAGATGCAATTATCTAAACAAACCCTCGTAGTTTTTCCATTTTGGGACACATTTGTAGCAACACCAGCAATTTGAGCTAAGTTGTAAGACATATACCTCCTGTCCAATGCCACACTTGTCTGTCCGGAGCCAAGGGTAATGGCAACAAGCCATTTGTCAGTAATTTCGCTCCCATCTTCAACTATGCATACATCTATAGTATGCAATTTTGTCACAACACTTGAGCTACTAAATAGATTTGATATTTGAAATTTTCTCCACTTTTTTTTCAGGAAATAAACTCCTTAGAATGGAAAATGTGGGACCCACAAAGACAACATATTTCTAGCATGGAAATGATAATCCTGTTTCCTGAGTTGACAATAACACCTGTTCAACTGACATAAAAACCAACAATACAACAAAACCATGATCTTTAAATTTGTTAAATAATCATTTGATTATCTGATCACCACTTTCAACAGTGTATTTTGTAGAGTTAGACTTCGAAGGCATACAAATAATTGTAGAATCAGGTGATCCCCAAGAAAGAGTTTTGCTAACAGAAAGTGGAAGAAATTGATCTTGGAACCTCCCAGGCAAATTTTTACCTCGTAAATAATACATTTTTGCACTTGGTGATCTTGAAGGTATAAAATGACCAGGGTTCGAAGACATATTAAGGACCAAACCCAAAGGATCAAATAAATAAAGAAATCCATCATAAACTATCAATGGAAGGTCACATAGCAGGTAACAACTCAGTAAGCCTGAACCATAGCTAAGGGTTTGACCTCGAAGTTTCCATGGAGGATTAAGATGGAGAATGCATATTTCCTCCATACTTAGCACAGTCTCTTCAAAAGTAATTATGAGAGCAGGCCCCTTGAATTCATCTAGATTAGGTTGAAGTAAAGATTGTCATGGGTGATCCCACTTATCATATATAATGTGTAATTTCTTTCTTTGGCATTGGTCTGCTATCTCTGATAGGTCAAACAATATAAGGTCATCATTCCCATATCTCTGAAACAATTCAATTATTCTAGTATGATCCATACAAGGCAAATCTTTTGACATTTCTTGATCTACAAATGACATATATCGTAGTGACTTTGCACCAAGTCACTCAGCCAAATCATTACTTATAAATCAACAAAGTGTAATGGTGATTCTTTGTTGTGAAGACCCATATGAAAAGTGTTGTAATGATGATAAGACCAATGCAACTACTACTAGGATACCCACTCACCTTTCCCTTTATCCTACAAAACACTCCCAAGTGTGAAATCCTTTTTTCGCCAAGTGTTTGCTTGTAAAAGGGGAAAGTAATGAATAATTTAAACTGGCAAAATAACTTTCTTTGGGGAAAGCAGGATGGAAAACATGAAGCCTCATCTCCTTACCAAGCAAGTAAGGCTAACTAGGCTTGATTGATATCCATGACTGAGG
Organism: Pinus tabuliformis; assembly: GCA_031772625.1. Taxonomy (NCBI): domain Eukaryota; kingdom Viridiplantae; phylum Streptophyta; class Pinopsida; order Pinales; family Pinaceae; genus Pinus; species Pinus tabuliformis. Next base: position 576,513,905 of record CM062808.1, read on the forward strand.
AACTATATTAGCAGTAAAATTTGTTGTTTTCACTATGATTGGCGATGAACCTTGAAAGACACACGTGCTATCATCTTCAGAATGTTAACAGTTACACATCCATGGCATCTTTGGTTCTTCCAACTTCTATGACATAATCAGTGTAGTTGAAGCCTTGGATATTTCTGGATCTAGTGTTCTTAGAAGAATGTGGTAGGGTTAGAAGTTGGTGTCCAAGCAGTTACTCACCTTTATCACAAGCTGACCAACTAGTTTTCCTATTCTATATTACTCTCAAGATCTACTTACATGCCACAAACAAAAGAAGGTATTGTAAAAACAATCTCTCTCTGTTTCTAAAGGAAAACAATCTCTGTGAAATGACCAAAGATAATTTTTTGTTATTTTTGTAACAGTTGCCTCGAGAACATTGTCGGAGAACTCATAATCCATTGCAGCATTTGAAAATGACACAGGGCACTGATTCTCAAGCATTTCTCGTTTGTTAGAATGAACTAGGTCCTATAAAAGGTAAGTCTGTCAACCCAAAATTTCTTTGCACAACTGGAGGGTTAATCTAGCTAGACTCCATCATGTTGGTTTGTTAAAATTGGCAAATAGAGCCAAATTCCACTTTGGACAGCTCCTATGGGAAAGATTATTGCAACATTAAATTCCTCTCTTCGATAAGACCAAAATCGATCTAAAGATCGCCAAACTTGGATAAGGAAAATGGGTTTTCGAATGTATGTTCTCTCAAGTAAATTTATAAGGTCGGCCTCATCCTTATGTCGACTCATCAAGCCTAATGGTCACGTCCCATGAGCCCCCATCGAATTGTGTATATAGAGGTGTCCTCTCACCACATTTCGACACATCCAAGTGCATCATCCATGCCTCTGAAAAAGGTGGACATCTAAGGCAAGGACGTAGGTGCCAAGAGTCAAGTTTATGAAGATGTTTATCTCTATTTAGGGTGTAGTTTCCTTGGGAGAGAGTCACAGGTCTGAGGCACCATGGGTGGAGGCTAGAGGATTGTCTGGGAGGTTTAACTCTTGATTATGAGAGTGAGTTTTTAATTGGATAGGGCCGCAGTCAGAGGTATGCTCATTGGGTATTTTTCTGTGCCATTTGGTGTGTTGCATCTCTATTACAAGCCACGGAAAGAGGGCTGCTACAACAACTTATTGGTAAGCAATTTGGAGGGTGTAAAATCCTTCTCTCTAGGCCACATATGCCCAGGCTAGAGCGCAGCTAGGTCAAGCACTCTTCCATGTGTTTGGGACTGCTTTGTAATCTCTCATAGGTCCAAACTGCAGCAAGGAGGAAGATGCATCCGAGAGCGAGTTCTGCATGATCTTTGGGCTTGTCATAGTTGGATTTTTCTCTCTACAGCAGGCCACAGCCCTAGCTGTGTGTTACAAGTAGATCGCAGGCCTTGACAGCCTTGGACGGGAGGTTGAAATGCTGGCAGGAGGCTGCAGGCCTTGGATCTCTTGGATGGGAGACTGTGACTCTTATCTTTTGTTTGAATAATAGTCCAAACCATCAGCAAATTGGAACAGAGGTGTTTGGAGGAAGGCCACAGTCAGGTAGGGGTCCAGGAGCAAAGAAAGAAGGTTGTAACAGTTTGCCATCAAACCCTCTCAATAATTGGCATTATCTCAGTTCATCATTACAGAAGTGTTTCAGCCCTTTAAGATCCTTGACCTGCATTGTTTCTATGACTCACATTTTATGATTTGCATTCTATAAACTCTGGCCTGCCTGGTGTTCATAAGAATCACTACAGATCTCTCCAGTCACATGACAATGACTCATTATGTCTACACAACACCTTGATATGTAAAATAGTCTGTTCAAACTCCATATTGGCCATGATACGATGGATAAGATATGACACATGGAAATTGATACTCTACAAATCCCATGATAGTGACTACAATTCTTATCTATAACATATGTGTACTGTTGTAACCTCGTAGTATAACATAATTTAGATTTCATCAACTTCGTACTAATCAAGCTTGCACCTGTGATTATTATTTGAAGCTGTCTAAACTATAATCTAGCCAGAGATAGCTTGCTCCTGTAATACGACCTTATCTCAGTGCCCTGAAATCAGTATCTATGACATATCTCCTTAGATCTGGGTTATAAATTGACATGAACCTTGCATAGAAGTAACATTGACAAGGTTAAGTCTTTAGCACAGTAAACCCTGTAGCTGCTGGTATATCATATAAATATAAATGGCACAATCCTGAGGATGAAGATAAATGAAAAAAGCATCATATGGGGTTTAATTTGATCACAACTTTGTATTGTGTCAATCTTTGAATATCTAATTTTATTAGTTGAAATACCTCTGTGGCTCAAATCTGAAGAATATAATTTGAGGTAGTATGTCCTAAGCTTTTCATCTTGTGAAGATCACCCTTGGAACACTATGATGATTACCTTGTTCACTTGATCATCCATAGTTGATTGGTGGCTTACTACTATTGAATATTGCTATATCCCTTCTAGAGATTGAAATATCAAGTCATTGTCTCTAAAGCAATAGCTCAAAAGGTCACTTCAATTGCTTCTCCAGATATTCTATTGACAATACTTTCAGATAGTTACATTTGTTGAGAGTAGGTGTTGTATGCATTTTGCAAAGGCTGAGAATTGTGAAAGTCTTGACATTGAGATCACTATACATGAGTCAGTACTACTACATACACAATTGTGAAATAACGATTGCAGGGTAGTATAATGCACATCAAGATTGAGAGTCATGTTTTTGGTGGTGCCTAGGGTTTGTCTTTGAGTGAGATTTGTCAAAATTCTGTATAGCTGATTTACAGTATTGATAACTCATATGACAAGATGCATGTGGGAGAAGATGAAAGATGGAAGACTTGCTGATCAGAAGTTTGAAGGCCTGCTTAATAGCTTAAGCAAAGCTACCAAGGTTTTCAAAGTATTTGCCATATGTCTACAACTGAATAGAATATTAAAGCAGTTTCTTTGATATCCTGGGAAGTCAGCATATGTTACTATTAGTATGATTATGTATGACAGTCAGGGTACATCTTGATGATGTATGGGCTTCAGTTTTCCAGAAGTACAATACCTTCATCTGGCATATTCAACCTTGAATAAAATCTATTGTTGAGATTCATAATCTGTTGAGCAGTCAATATATCTTAGGGTCTATATTTGATGACAGGTGTATCTAGGTCTTTATAGTGATTAGGGATTGCTACAGAGTCAGTTTCAATAGATTCCCAGAAACTGTTATTTTTTACAGTTTGTTTTTTCCTAGAAACAAGAGTTCCAGGGCTCACATGGCAGAGATGCTTAAGTAGATTGCTCCTCAAAGTGATTTTGTTAAGATAGGACCACAAATGTCACTATGAATTAACTCGTGATTTGTGTTGCTCTCAATTTAGATATTTCAAAGCTATCCATCTTCAGCTTTCCAAAAACACATGCTTCAGCTCTGATGCCAGGTCAAATTTGAAGCAAATTAGCATCATGTTATCACTGAAACTGGATCACATAGATCATTCAATAAGACAAAAATACTATGAAAATGAGACACTGACAATTTTATTACAAAGATAGAGCAAAAGAAAATGGATTTGGAAGCACATGAACACATAATAGAGCTTTTAACACTAAACATTCCAATTCCTATGACTCTTTATTTGCCCAATAACCTTTCACTTCCTATAATCTCTCTCTCACCACATATGTAGCCAAGTTTGTCCTCTTATTGACTTGCCATTTTACAGACCCTCAAATTGCACCACACATGATTGTTTCATGTACACTAATTTCAAAATTTGACCATTACTTTACTGACCTAACATTTTAACAACAGAACCAAGGCAAGCCTTTCAGGACCTTTCCTATAATAGCTCACATCAAATCACAAGATCCCAAAATGGCTTTTCCTGGTTGCAGTCAACCTCTGACAGATATGTCACCTATAATAAAGTGACACAAGAAACAGGATTGTCATAATGTATGACACACATTCTCGTCATTAAAGATGGTGTGACCCACCATAAACCTTATGCATTAGATAGGGAATTGTTTGCCGGGGAAAATAAAGTGGAAAGATGAAAAAGGTGTAGGATGATTTTGGTGAGACCTAACCAATTTTGGGAACAAAAGGGTAATCACAACAAATATGCACAACTGTGGTATCATTAAAATAACCTATTTAATCATTAATGTTTGTGCACAAAGCTATCAATGAAACAGTGATCCTCATTAATCCTTAGTGACAAACAAAGAGCATCAAGACAAAGTGTGCTAAAATAGTCTGCAGTTGTAGCTAACACATGTAAAAATTACCTTAATGGCTTTCTTGGAAGTTGTCTAAATCAAATCCTGTTGGAACTATCCTGCTACAGGAATACAAATACACATAAGAACCATTAGACCATATTTTCAAAAGGTTGTTCACCAAAACCCTAGTTGGTTATTAGAGCATGATAAAATTTACTTCCTGTCATATCTTCACTTTTATATATAAACTCCTGTGTATGCAAGTTTAGCCTTTTAGGATCTGAAGCACCCATGAAAGTGCCTCTGCATATCATTGATCACATAAAATAGTTTTAAAACAGTTGAATTAATACATGAATACACATTGAAAAACAAAATCTGCATGGCATGTTGGCAGAATATCGAATATAACAACAATTGTTATGCATAACATCAATAACTTAAATTATTGGGACAAGAGACAATTATCATTTTATATCATAAGCCTTTCTAATTCCTTCAAATCCACTCCAAGGTGCACCAAAGACATCATTTCAACTGGATTGCCTTCTTGCAAAAATTTACAGTGGTCATCAAATACATTAAAGGTACACACAACCACAGTTCTACAGATGTCCTGGGAATACCAAAGCCACTCCATTCCCTCCATCTATATTAAAGGTTCCTGAATCTATGAAAAGTTGAAACCCATCCCCCCGTCAAAATTGGCACAAAGAATCAACCAAGGGCACCCACAATAAAGAATAACATGCATAGAAGCCAACACTTAGCACAGATCTGAAATCATGCTGCTAAGGTCTTGGGCTTATAAATCCATTTACCAAAATTATTTTCCCACATTTGAATAAGCATATCCCATTTTCCTCACATGTTTCTTGAAAATAAAAGGAATTCCTAGGAATTTAAAAATCTGGCTTGACTTGACCCAAACCCACCCTTGTGTTTTAAGTAAATCTGGCATCTTCTGTGAGCTCTACCTTTAAGTCAATCGGGCATGTTTTGTGAGCTCTACCTGTAGAAATAGGTTTTCACTCATTGAATGTTTAGAGCTAAGGGCCTTGCAGAAAATGCCTAAGTAATCTATAACACATTATCAATTGACTCCAATCTAGAACAATGAGTTTTAGCCCATTCAAAAGATTATTTGGATATGGTTTGTGCAGATGAATCCATTTTAATGACACCTTGCTTGACCCTATGAGATATCAGACATACACTGGCCTCTGTTTGACAACTTGATCGGAAAAGGATTAACTCTGGTTTACACTCTTTAAGAGAGAGGCAAGGTTAGGTCTTGGTGAATAATATCTTAAAAGCCTTTAGAGAAATTGGCTCAAATGCAAAAGGTAGAATAAAGGGATACCACGCTATCACGTAAGTTTTTTCAAAGCTGGTTTTGATGACAAGGATGTTATGGCCATAATGACTGGGCCATTCCATGCCTTCACAGACTGCAATAATATTGGCGATGATGAATCGCCCTTTGATGAAACAAGTCTGCCCAAGTTTGATAATAATCATGAGAATATGCTTGATTATGAGCATTGAGCTTTGGTAAGACTATTACATGCGACATTCAATAGAGTGATAGGCTTCCAGCTCATAGTCACTTTGGAATCATTGGGTTTGGGTATAAACTTGATAATACCTTTGTTTAAGTTGGTTCTCAATGATTGCTCTTGTGATGGATTCTTTGTAAACCTATACAAAATGTTTAGATTGAAAAAGTACTAGGTAGCATTATAGAATTCGCACTAGAATCTGTGTAATCCCAAGACTTAACATCATCATTGATCATGTTTGAGAGGGTAGCAGCTAGCAGTCACACAATATTCTTTGTGCTTAGTCTTTGCAATTGAAAATTCTTTTGTAGGGAGAATTAGGAAGTAAAATGTTTTTCAATTTCATATTTTAAGCCTACCCTTGGTTGATTTGATAGTGGATATTATCTCAAGCCTTCTTTTGAATATAGATCCCCTAACAATCCTTGCACTATGATATTCTGCAGATGATTAGATCATAAACAATCATACAAACAGAAACTGTTTTCCATTGAGAAGAATCTATATACCCCTCTCAAGGTCCTGCAAGGCAAGGACATGGATTGAAAAGAATATATATACTCTTCTCAAAAGAATATATATACGTTATGCATGAGGTTAATTCTATACTATCTTGAGGAAAAACAAAAGGCTTGGGTTAGATCCGGTAGTCCAAAGGGAATATCTTCTATTGCTAGTCTAATTGAGGGCTTTTTCAAGCGTTGGGGCCCTGGGTTCCGATGATATGAAAATACCTTTCAAGACCTTGTAGTAGACGTACAAGAAGAAGAAGTTCCCACTTCTCTTGAAGATGATAACAGTATCACTGAAAAGGCCCTCCAAATTCACAAGATTAGTTCTTGATGGACAGGCTACTTGTGACCAACGTGGCCCCACATTAAACCCCATCCTCATCAAAGAACAACTATGTGTTGATGTATCTGTCCTAGATTCTATGAATGATTAGCATGAAAACAAGGAGCATGATAATAATTTTCACCATTGTGAGGATGCCAGTCATGATTTCCTACATGACAAAGTGATAAACAGAGGAAATGAAGATTTTTTTAATATTTCCACCAATGATACAACCCAAATGCAGTTCTAGACAGGTAGAAACCATGTTTCTACCCCAAAAGATCAACCATATGAAAAGGATGATGAAGATCATGCTTCCCTTGCTGATAATTTAAATCCTGAAAACACTTTTGAGGTCACAGAAATATAGTTCAATCACACTAATCCTATTTTCATAGACACTGAAATTAAGGGAGCTGTAGACTTTCATGGTAATATACTTGGCACCTCAACATTTCATTGTGAGTTTGAGGAGTAATGTAACCCCCACGTTGCACTTTGATGTTAATCATGATCATGTAAGAAATAAATGGAAGAAATCATGATTTCCTACAGTTTGAGGTCAATAAACTCAAAAGGTTTTTCAAAGCCAGCAAAGTAATAATGTGACCATTATTATTATCTGAATGAAGAAACAATTAATATTATAGTTCAATCCTCAAAGATCCTATATCATGGAATCCGACAGTCCTGCTATTTTTTATGCCTACAATCTGAATTTATTCCTCAAGCCTGATGGGATAGGGAAGTCTCTTCCTTTTACTGTCAATACTCATCTAGAAGAAAATGTTATTGACATATGTGATGGATATTCCTTGGTAGACGAAAAAAGGGTATGTTATAAACACACAATTATTGAAGCTTTCAGTCATACAGATCCATTTCCACCTCTAGATGGCTCTATTGTTGACAATAATAAAGTTGGACAGCCCAGAATATTGATGAAACCTGTAATGAAACCCTCGATGACATATACAACTACAGTGCCAAGAATGAAAACGATGTCAAGAAAATAATTGATGAAGAATACAGGCTTGACCAAATAAAAAATTTCTCTGGACCACATCAAATGCAAAGATGTTCTCTTCTTCATGAACATGTGGACAATCATTCATGCACTAGATTTTTAAAAGGAAATGTAGACAACGAACCTCTAACAAATCCACATGAAGTCAACGCTGAGGGACAATTTTGGGGCCTGGAAAAGGTGCACTCTGGAATGATCGATGATATAGGTCAAAATGATCTCGAAACCAGCAAGAGGATGTTTCCTCAACCTAGTCATAAACAAGATCTGGCTGCTCTGACCACTCAGCTTATGGGGTTTAGGGTTTGATGGTGATACAAGCACCATTATGAAGTGTTGTGTCTGTGTATCAATTTCTGGGCATTATATTTCATAAACAGACTCTAAGAGACTAAGACGTTACTTATAGTGAGTGGACCACTATAAAACAATCAGGTTCCATCTTTCTAATTCCCCTCACTGTGTGTTCAATTTTTTAATGAGAAACGACCATTTGTGGGTATTATTGGTCTTCTGGATCAAATGTGCATGACCTTGAAGGCTCTAATTTTTCAATGGCAATAGGATGAAGTTAAATCGACAAAAATGGACCTTAAACAAAAGTTTTGTACCATTACTTGGGTCAAACTCAGTCCATTCATCACTGCAATTACACAATATTAGAAACATCCAAACACCTCAAGTCTCTAAACAAAGAATCTGGTGTAAACTCATTGACTCCAGACGACAACAATACTAGAGGCAGGCATCAGAAATACCATGTAACATCCAATGGGAAAATACATTTTATACACGAAATCAAATGCAGTCAGAGTATTTTCTAATGTTAGAACCCTAGAAAATTGTGGAAGATGTACTCGTTCATTTTGATTAAAGGTCAAAATACTGATTATAATATAGTGCAAGGCAATTCCAAAAATCTCTTAATTGGAGACAGAATACACTTTCCATTAATATGTGTCCAAAGGTAAACAACTACCTTCATACATGAAAGAAGGAATTCTCTGAACTATTCAATACTTCCTAACAACTATAACCCATTCCAAAAATTAAAAAATGCCATTTCATCTAAGGATACTAAAAAGAAAATGGAAGAAATAAGTGAGTGAACTGACAAAAAAAAATTAAAACAGGTCCCCAATAAGATATTCTCAAAAGGAATCTATGCAAGTTCATTCATATTCTCAAAGTAGACAATGACATGAAAACTTTCTAGTTTGTAACTGAGGAATACCAGAGCACAATGAAGATGCCATAGAAATATATTTTTAACTTGTAAGTTATCCAGTTTAAAGTGCATGATGCTAATCAATACCAAATACAGAAGTGCAGGCTGTGGTAATCGTGTCAAGATTCCTGCAGCAAGAGCAGCAATCAAACCAGTCGTATATCCTGAAAGTGCATGCCAAAAATACTTGCAGCCCCTCGTAACAGGAAATTTTGTATCATTGCCAAGATCCCTGTTCTTTCGGTAATCAGAACAGAGCACTAAAGCGAGGAGCATCCCTGGAATTTCCTGCATTGTGATTCAATATAAAGTTTAAAGAATGAGTAGGTGGATGTGAATAAGGTGCTCACTATTTATGAGTCCTCACTTTTAACAAACCGTGACATCCATAGAAATATTGTTCATAAGAACACTTGTGTAAAAAATAATCTAAATAAAGCGTTCAAACAAAATGGTATCTTCCCACTAAAAATGCACCCACTACAACAACAATCTGCTGATGGCTTAAACAAATTAAAGAACATGTTAAATAGTTAATACTGACAGAGTTAATGACAGGTTAAGAGAAAAGACTTCATTCTGGAGTAAGAATGAAGTAAAGTAACTCTCTTTATTGTTGATCTTATACACAAAGTTTGGTGTACCTGAACGGGTATTGAATATCTTATAAATAAAGTTTGGTGTACCCAAACAGGCCCAAAATGTATCTCATGTATGCAGTTAATCTCTTACAAGCACCATATGTCCATTGATCAATTCACTGTAATACTAAAATAGTAAACAGTTATATCATGGCCAAATATGACATGTTAGGTTCCTGAACAAATAATGTCTTATAAACAAAGATGGAATACAGTATTATACTGGAATTTACTTGATGAAACATCTAAAATCTGAAACCACCTCACTGTTACATCGTTATAAATTATTCCAAAAAAAATTATAGACAAGAACACAAACAAATAATTGTTTTGAAAATGGCGGAAAACGAAGAGGAAAAGAAACCCTAGCAGAGCTCTGATGGTCAGTGATAATGGAGTTACTGTGGCACTGCTGCCAAGCGCCTGACTGTAAGCGTTAACCTCCACGGCTCGCCAAACTTCGTCCAACCTTACCTCCTTCCCGCAGGCTCTCTAGCATTTTCCGTTCCTATGGTCCTCCTGCCTTCCTCGCAGTCTGTAACCACCATCGACCGTTTTCCTGTCGGTTGCAATGGACCTGGACGAGGTGGACTATACCGAGGACCCCAATCCCCATGAGGTCATTTGGTCTCGCCATCACGCCGTGTCGGGCTCTGGTCATTTTGCCGCATCTCTGCGACCTTTGTCAGTGACTAGCTCTGCACTGGACCGACCTGGGCCATCTATGCCCCATCCTCTGCCCTCTGTCAACATCGAAGACGCCTCCGGCTTGGACTGCCCACCGCTTTCTCCGACTACCTTGAATCTCCTCGGTACCTAACTGCAACCATCGCCCACTTTCAACACGCCACTGTCCTGTCTACCCCACATCTCCACCCCACCCTACAACCCTTCCTCCTCTAGCATCCCCCCTCCTGGGACTGCTACCTACCCTGTCCCTGCACTATCCGGTAGCACCCTTAATCTTGGTGGCTGTTACACTAAAAATGTCACCATGGATATGTACAGTTAGTATGGCTCTATCAACAGTCATGCTATCCTCCTGGGCAAGTCTTAAGCCTCTGCTCTCCATGTCAAACTCCAAAAAGAGAGAAAGTCTTTATAAATGTATTTATCTCTGGGTACGCAGGTTCTCTCAACCTTACCTGCGGGTACGCACCCAATGTTCACAAAATCTGTGTACTTGTATGCTCTGTATGTAAAGGGGCAAGTGCGTCCCCCTGTAAAGGTCAAAATGCGCAAGTTTCATCTTTAAAAAGTTACTTGTGGTCATTTCTAGAACATTCTAGAAGGTTGTTCGACGTGTATTGAGCGCCTCCAGATGGTTCATGTATCCCTACCAAAGAGGAACTTATCCCATCAAGAGAGGAGCTATCCCATCCAAAGATGGGATTATCCCATTGATGGTGGACCTGATTAACTTCCTCTTGAACACTATAAATACAGGCATTGGGCCAGAAGGAGGGGAGGTTGAAAGCTAAACATTTCTAAGGGTAGATGCTGCAGGAATTAGGACTCCCATTTAGAAGCTTGTGAGGAGAGATTCCCATCCTTACTTGTTCCATTTGGAAGTGGGTGAGCCTTTTCAAAGTAAAGGAGAACTCTTGATGGACCCTGGGAGGGACTTGCACAACACCAAGGCTCAGGTTGTAATTGTTCCTTTTGTTTCCTATTAATGCAAATGAGTCCATTCTTCTCAATAACTTGTTATTTATGAGTTGTTTCATATACTCCTTGGTCTATATGTTAAATATGTTTTATTTTATGTGATATTCAGGTGTTATTTAATCGTTTGATTGTTGGTGAATGCAGGTTTCGAAGGGAAGGAGGAGCTCATCCGGATCAACGAAGCTGGACTACTACAACAGCGTTGGATTACAGGTAGGATCTAAACACTTGATTTCTCATATTGTAAAAGCATATTTAGAGAAGGATTGCTCTTCTTTGTCTTGTTTGTCACTAGAAAGTCTTAGGCTTCTAGGAAGGTCGGTTGTGTCCGCACTAACGACTCTTTCCGCGTGACAAAATGGCGACTCCGCTGGGGATCGAACCCAGAATCTCTAACTAACAAACTAACTACTGCTCTAATACAGGAATGATTTCGCAGTACATCATAATCATAGACTTTTGTAGACACAGTATGGATGCAGCCATCTGTTTATAGTTAGTCTACTGTATAATGAATACAAAACTCCTTGCAGCCTGGATGGTGGAAACTAGATCCAGGGTCTTCATTTCTGCTTCCCGAATTGGTACGATTCTAGCCATGCGAATAAATGAGTTGATGTCGAACATGGTAGAAACCACTTGATTACCAGTCGATGCTGTAAACTGTTAACAAGTGTGAGAGAGACCACCAGTAATGTCAATGGTTCTCAAAGTACCCAGTACAATCCATGAGATGTGAATGAATGAGTTGATGTCGAACATTCCACGGAATCCTTCGATCGAAAGTCAATGATGTAAACTGACGTCAAAGGCGAGAAACCTGCCATTGATGCATGCAGACTTCAAGGTACTGACGATTTCTAAGTCATCTTTCTAGATAATGTGTTGATGTCGATAGAAAGCGACCCGTTGCAGGCAAGCCCACAACACGAAATCATTTGTTCAAGTTGAAGAAATGTTGTTGTAAGGACTGACTTAGGGATGGTCAAATGGATGACAAGTATTTTGCAGATGAAAGTTTTGCTTGCAGACCTCTTGAACACATAACGACACAACAGATGGCTTGGTGACGAATGACTCAAAGTTAATCCCCGGAACCCGGCTAAAGACTTTCAATGTGGTTTGATCAATTGTGAGGCAAAGGATTTCCCAACCCAGGTGAATGAAAAGTGTCGTGTCCAAGAGTGGTAATAAAGTTTCTTCTGAGACAAAGGATAACAAATAGGCTCATTCTTCTCTCTTTTCCCCCACCATTTCTGGCAAGTACCTCTTTATTTTTTACAAGCTTGAGGAGGATAACATATGCTTGATTATAAGCTCATCCTTCGGATGAGTCCCACATGAGTACATTTTTATCATTTTTTCGAACTCATTAAAACTTACGAAAAAGTGAAAACCATGAGTACATTTTTATCCCTTTTTCAAACTCGTTAAAACTTACGAAAAAGTGAAACCTCAGAGTCATCTTTTAAGCCCTTTTCTGACTCCTAAAACATGAAAAGATTGCTGAGTGTTTCTTTTACACTCGTTAAAACGGAATTAAAAGACGGTCCCCTTATAGCCCTTTTCTGACCGTAAAAACAGGAAAAGATTGCCGGGTTTTTGTCGTTTCAAACTCGATATTGGAAATAAAACGACGTGTCCTTGATCGCTTTTTACTTTTCAGGTCAGAGGCACTAATCATGAAAGTACCCCTTGGTCGCAAGACTAAGCGGTTCTCTCAAGTATTATTTTATACTTTTTCGGGCTTGGGAGACACAAATTTATGAAAAAGTTCAACCTGGAGTCTTCTTAAGTTTTTCAGACTCTCTAAAATTGAAAAACGCCAGGTTTCTCCTATACTAGGCTCGTTAAAATTTCACAATAAAGGGCCTGTTCAATTACAAACAGGAACGAACCACTCCTTCCTAGGGTTCGAATCAAAACTAGGTTGGACTCATCCGAAGGATGAGCTTATAATCAAGCATATGTTATCCTCCTCAAGCTTGTAAAAAATAAAGAGGTACTTGCCAGAAATGGTGGGAGATTGTAGAGAGGAGTCATGAGCATAGTTCCTTGTCTTGTGTCAAGCTCGTTAAAAAATGAATCAAGGTTTTGAGAGTAGAGTTTTTTGTTAGGTAGATTGTAGAAAGTAGGATTTTGAGGATAGTTCCTATTACTGAGTCAACCTCGTTAAAAAATGAATCAGGTATGAGGATAGTTCCTGTTACTGAGTCAACCTCGTTAAAAAATGAATCAGGTATGAGGATAGTTCTTTTCTTGTGTCAACCTCCTTAAAAATGAAACAACTCCCTTTTCAAGTTAAATATTGAAAGTAAACCTTCATTTCATCCAGCCGGTTGAATGCAATGAAGCCTGGGGGGCATGTACCTCACTTTGCATCATTATACTGGGGGCATGCGAACTTTTTGAGCATAGTTCCTTGTCTTGTGTCAAGCTCGTTTAAAAATGAAACAAGGAGTCTGGAGCATAGTTCCTTGTCTTGTGTCAAGCTCGTTTAAAAATGAAACAAGGAGTCTTGAGCATAGTTCCTTGTCTTGTGTCAAGCTCTTTAAAAAATGAAACAAGGGTAGGTTAAGTTGGTAGATTGTAGAGAGTAGTCATGAGCATAGTTCCTTGTCTTGTGTCAAGCTCATTAAAAAATGAAACAAGGAGTTGTGAGGAAAGTTCCTTTTACTGTGTCAACCTCATTAAAAAATGAATCAGTGTGCGTGAGGAAAGTTCCTTTTACTGTGTCAACCTCGTTAAAAAATGAATCAGTGTGTACGAGGAAAGTTCCTTTTACTGTGTCGACCTCGTTAAAAAATGAATTAGTGAGTGCGAGGATAGTTCCTGTTACTGAGTCAACCTCGTTAAAAAATGAATCAGGTGTGAGGAAAGTTCCTTTTACTGTGTCAACCTCGTTAAAAAATGAATCAGTGTGTACGAGGAAAGTTTTTTCCTGTATCAACCTCGTTAAAAAATGAAATAGGCTGTTACGAGGATAGTTTTTTCCTATATCAACCTCGTTAAAAAATGAAACAGGCTAGTATGAGGATAGTTCTTTTACTGAGTCAACCTCATTAAAAAATGAATCAGGTAGATTTTAGGATATGTAAGTAGATTGTAGAAACAAGGAGTTGTGAGGAAAGTTCCTATTACTGTGTCAACCTCATTAAAAAATGAATCAGTAACTGCGAGGATAGTTCCTTTTCCTGTGCCAACCTCGTTAAAAAAAGAAACAGGCTGCAACGAGGATAGTTCCTGTTACTGAGTCAACCTCGTTAAAAAGTGAATCAGGTCCGAGGATAGTTTGTTCCCGTCTCAACCTCGTTAAAAAATGAAACTGGATGTTATGAGGATAGTTCTTTTACTGAGTCAACCTCATTAAAAAAAAATGAATCAGCTAGATTTTAGGATATGTAAGTAGGATTAACGAGGAAAGTTCCTGTTACTGAGTCAACCTCGTTAAAAAATGAATCAGGTTTGAGGATAGTTCTTTTCTTGTGTCAACCTCACTAAAAAATGAAACAACTCCCACAAGTCTTTCCAAGATCTTGAAAGTAAAGCTTCATTCCATCCACCTCATTGAATGCAATGAAGCTTGGGGGGCATGTACCTCGTTTTGCGTCATTATGCTGGGGGCATGTGAACTTATAACAAGCATAGTTTTTCGTTTCAAGCTTGCGTAAACATGAAACCGAATCCGAGCATAGTTCTTTTCCTGTGTCAAGCTCGTTAAAAAATGAAACAAATCCTCCTCTACTTGAGTCGAGAGTTTGACTAGACCTCATAAATGTTAAGTTGTATATTTAGGTTAGTTATTTCAGTTTTTGTTTTAGGTCGAGTCTTTCAAATGATCTCGTAACTCAACCTTCATTTCATCCAACTGGTTGAATGAAATGAAGCTGGGGGGGCATGCACTCTAGCAGTTACGCTTAGGGGGCATCAAGCACAGTTTTCTCTCTGTTTCAAGCTTGTGTAAAAATGAAACTACTCTAAAGCATAGTTTTTCTTTGTTTCAAGCTTTTGTAAAAATGAAACCTATCTCGAGTCAATTTCAGTTATTTTCAAGACTCGTTAAACTCATGAAAATCCCGAGATTATTTTGCTATTTTTCATTCTCGTAAAACAAATGAAAATGCCGAGTTCTTTCCGTCTTTTCTTGCTCGTAAATTAAATTGAAAGTCGACCACATGAGTACATTTTTATCATTTTTTCGAACTCATTAAAACTTACGAAAAAGTGAAAACCATGAGTACATTTTTATCCCTTTTTCGAACTCGTTAAAACTTACGAAAAAGTGAAACCTTAGAGTCATCTTTTAAGCCCTTTTCTGACTCCTAAAACATGAAAAGATTGCTGAGTGTTTCTTTTACACTCGTTAAAACGGAATTAAAAGACAGTCCCCTTATAGCCCTTTTCTGACCGTAAAAACAGGAAAAGATTGCCGGGTTTTTGTCGTTTCAAACTCGATATTGGAAATAAAACGACGTGTCCTTGATCGCTTTTTACTTTTCAGGTCAGAGGCACTAATCATGAAAGTACCCCTTGGTCGCAAGACTAAGCGGTTCTCTCATGTATTATTTTATACTTTTTCGGGCTTGGGAGACACAAATTTACGAAAAAGTTCAACCTGGAGTCTTCTTAAGTTTTTCGGACTCTCTAAAATTGAAAAACACCGAGTTTCTCCTATATTGGGCTTGTTAAAATTTCACAGTAAAGGGCCTGTTCAATTACAAACAGGAACAAACCACTCCTTCCTAGGGTTCGAATCAAAACTAGGTTGGACTCATCCGAAGGATGAGCTTATAATCAAGCATATGTTATCCTCCTCAAGCTTGTAAAAAATAAAGAGGTACTTGCTAGAAATGGTGGGGGAAAAGAGAGAAGAATGAGCCTATTTGTTATCCTTTGTCTCAGAAGAAACTTTATTACCACTCTTGGACACGACACTTTTCATTCACCTGGGTTGGGAAATCCTTTGCCTCACAGTTGATCAAACCACATTGAAAGTCTTCAGCCGGGTTCCGGGGATTAACTTTGTGTCATTCATCACCAAGCCATCTGTTGTGTCGTTATGTGTTCAAGAGGTCTGCAAGCAAAACTTTCATCTGCAAAATACTTGTCATCCATTTGACCATCCCTAAGTCAGTCCTTACAGCAACATTTCTTCAACTTGAACAAATGATTTCGTGTTGTGGGCTTGCCTGCAACGGGTCGCTTTCTATCGACATCAACACATTATCTAGAAAGATGACTTAGAAATCGTCAGTACCTTGAAGTCTGCATGCATCAATGGCAGGTTTCTCGCCTTTGACGTCAGTTTACATCATTGACTTTCGATCGAAGGATTCCGTGGAATGTTCGACATCAACTCATTCATTCACATCTCATGGATTGTACTGGGTACTTTGAGAACCATTGACATTACTGGTGGTCTCTCTCACACTTGTTAACAGTTTACATCATCGACTGGTAATCAAGTGGTTTCTACAATGTTCGACATCAACTCATTTATTCGCATGGCTAGAATCGTACCAATTCGGGAAGCAGAAATGAAGACCTTGGATCTAGTTTCCACCATCCAGGCTGCAAGGAGTCTTGTATTCATTATACAGTAGACTAACTATAAACAGATGGCTGCATCCATACTGTGTCTACAAAAGTCTATGATTATGATGTACTGTGAAATCATTCCTGTATCAGAGCAGTAGTTAGTTTGTTAGTTAAAATTTTCAATCTGAGTATGGGAATGCCTACCTCAGCAATGATATAATCTTATATATGTATTTTGTGTTGAATACTTGCAGGTTCCGACTGGGCTCTCCACAAGATAATCCTTGAAATGATAAAGTACTTCACCCTTCCTAGAATTACAAAACCCTAATCTACTACAGGCTTCGCACTTTAGGGGGCAATCTGTTACACTAAAAAATGTCACCATGGCTATGTACAGTTAGTATGGCTCTATCAACAGTCATGCTATCCTCCTGGGCAAGTCTTAAGCCTCTGCTCTCCATGTCAAACTCCAAAAAGAGAGAAAGTCTTTATAAATGTATTTATCTCTGGGTACGTAGGTTCTCTCAACCTTACCTGCGGGTACGCACCCAATGTTCACAAAATTTGTGTACTTGTATGCTCTGTATGTAAAGGGGCAGGTGCGTCCCCCTGTAAAGGTCAAAATGCGCAAGTTTCATCTTTAAAAAGTTACTTGTGGTCATTTCTAGAACATTCTAGAAGGTTGTTCGACGTGTATTGAGCGCCTCCAGATGGTTCATGTATCCCTACCAAAGAGGAACTTATCCCATCAAGAGAGGAGCTATCCCATCCAAAGAGGGGATTATCCCATTGATGGTGGACCTGATTAACTTCCTCTTGAGCACTATAAATACAGGCATTGGGCCAGAAGGAGGGGAGGTTGAAAGCTAAACATTTCTAAGGGTAGATGCTGCAGGAATTAGGACTCCCATTTAGAAGCTTGTGAGGAGAGATTCCCATCCTTACTTGTTCCATTTGGAAGTGGGTGAGCCTTTTCAAAGTAAAGGAGAACTCTTGATGGACCCTGGGAGGGACTTGCACAACACCAAGGCTCAGGTTGTAATTGTTCCTTTTGTTTCCTATTAATGCAAATGAGTCCATTCTTCTCAATAACTTGTTATTTATGAGTTGTTTCATATACTCCTTGGTCTATATGTTAAATATGTTTTATTTTATGTGATATTCAGGTGTTATTTAATCGTTTGATTGTTGGTGAATGCAGGTTTCGAAGGGAAGGAGGAGCTCATTCGGATCAACAAAGCTGGACTACTACAACAACGTTGGATTACAGGTAGGATCTAAACACTTGATTTCTCATATTGTAAAAGCATATTTAGAGAAGGATTGCTCTTCTTTGTCTTGTTTGTCACTAGAAAGTCTTAGGCTTCTAGGAAGGTCGGTTGTGTCCGCACTAACGACTCTTTCCGTGTGACAGTGGCCCATCTCCCAACACCCCTATCCATTTTGGATGCTTCAGCTCCCCAGTCTCAAACCATAAATCGACCCCATCCACCCCACAGACAGTTAACCAGGGCATACGGGGACATATTTGGGACTATCCAACGGCTCGCAGATCTAACAAGCTAAAGAAAGGAAGGTGCCTAAAAGCTGTCGACAGGGACATCAACCTATCCTTGGGCGAAGGCCTCTCGATGGGGGAAGTTGTTGATACAGCCAAGAAGGTCTTGGTGGGCCGAGTTCGGGGGCAGAACTATATTGTGGAGAGACTTCGTCTCTGGACCTCGGAGATTTGGGGTTCTTTACTCAAAGAATTACCCACCATTCGGGTGCTTGTGCGAGGATGGTTTGCCCTTCATTTCCACAGGGAAGAGTACACGGACTGGATACTCTCTAGATTCTGGCATATCAAATTAGCCCCTGTTCTGCTAAAAAGATGGGATCCCTTATTTGATCCTGAGAGGGAACAGATGGGAGTTGGGCTGATTTGGGTTCGATTACCAAGCCTTCCGATGCAATACTGGACTCCAGTCATTTTTAAGCGCATAGGCAACGCACTAGGTACCTATTTGGAACATGATCAGTCCTATGAAACGTCAAGGAATATGACTATGGCTCGCATCCTGGTTCATTTGGACACCAGAGAAGGCCTGGAGGAAAAGATTACCCTACATTGGAGGCATTTCTCTCGCTGACAAAATCTTGATTACGAAGGCGTTCCATTCAGGTGTAGACGATGCCATAAGGTTGGACATCTTTTTAAAGAATTCCCACTGCTCATGCCTACTACTCCAGCTGCTACAAAGGGAACCAAACATCACCAGATAGAAGACCCGATTGTGGATGAGTAGCCCACAGGTCTGAATAGTCCAAAGAATGTGGCTGGGGTCACTGCTCATCCATCCAGTGCTTCCCAGATGCCGCCAATCTCCCCTCCTATGACTAGATCCCAGTCTGCTACGGAGGCTGCTCCTACAGCGGGTACAGTTTCTTCTCCCTTATCCTCTGCACTGAATTTTAATCAATATTTTTTTCTCATTGGCATCATCTGCATCTTCACCTTGTTTGATTACATCTCCCATTACCTGTGCACGTGATCACCCATTGCCTATCTTTTCCACCACCCCCCGGCTGTCTTTAGACAGGGGCTCCAACAAAATCCTATTTCCCCATTTGCTTCGGGTTCACATTCCTACAACCTCCGTTCCCACCACCGAGAAATCCCTGACTCGCTTGGATTGGGTATCACACCCTCTAATGTTGAGCATAAACCCACCCGGGGGAGGCCTTCCAAGATGTCCAAAGCCATTAAGATTGTTGGGGATGATGTAGCTTAGGGCAGACAGAACACCATTGAAAGGGTACTTAGAGCACCAGACACCCTTGGCAATGTTCTGGCATGAAGTGGCTCTTCTTCAACTGTAGGGGATTAGCTAGTCCCTCTAAAAAATTGGCCCTTAAGAGACTCTTGAGCTGTGAGCCTTGTGACATTATTTTTCTTCAAGAAACCCTAAGTAGCTTTGAGCTGATTGTTATGACCCTTCTAACTATCATGCCAGGGTGGCACTTTCAAGCCTTGGATGTTGTTGGGAGATCCGGGGGTCTAGCTCTCGGGATAAACCCTCAAACCATCAAGGTTACATCGGCTTGGGGAGGTCAAGGTTTCTTGGGTATCGATATATTTTCAGTTGAATTGGGTAGAAATCTTTGTATTATGAACATTTATGCACCCAATCACAGTATATTAGATTTCTTGTAGCAGCTCCTTGAGAATCCCCTGATAGACCAATCCACTATTCTAGGGGGAGATCTTAATTTCTCCATCGGACATGAAGAATTCTGGGGACACCACTCACAGCTGGATCCACTCTCGGATCAGCTCAGCATCCTCTTGGAGCAACATGGTCTTATGGTCCTTTGGAACCTTAATCAATGGATCAGTCTCCCATTCCTTTCAGACGGAGCGAGGAATCAGGCAGGAGTGTCCTCTCTCCCCATTGCTTTTTCTTATTGTGATGGAAGGCTTAAGCGGCCTAATTACATCAGAAAAAAGAGCCGGGAGGCTCAAGGGTCTCAAGATCATGGAGCAATGCACTCTAACACATCTGTTTTTTGTGGATGACATGCTCATCTTCTTAGATGGAGGCATTCAAGACAACAACACTCTCTCTGAAGTGCTGAATCTTTTTTGTGGCGCAACAGGGATGGAAATAAATGGGGCCAAATCCACTGTATCTCTCTCATCTTGTACTCAACAGGAGACCTATCATGCACTCCAAAACTTCCCCTTCCAAAACTTGACAATGGAGGATGGATTGAAGTACTTGGGTTTCAGGATAAAAGCAGATGGATACAAAATTGCAGATTAGACCATCTCCCTCACACCATCTCACACCATCTCCCTCGTGGCTTGATTTCCTTCCTAAATCATAATGGAGTGGCAAACATCACACAGATCTGTGGGACCTATACAACACCACTACATATACCAGTGGAGGCCCTGGATATACCAGATCAATGGCATATGGAGTGGAGGAGATATTTGGCGGCTTTAATTGAATCGCATGTGAGACTAAGGGATGAGGATGACGAACTAATTTGGGGTTTTGCACAGAAGGGGATCTATACTCCAAAGGATGGATATCCTATTATCCATGCTAGCCATAAACCTAATTCTTTGGATAGTTGGTGGAGCAGCATATGGAAGCTAAAAGGCCCGTCGAGTACTCGTCTTTTGATGTGGAACATCATTATGGACAAAACCCCGACCGGAAATAATCTCAGAAAACAATCTTTTGAGGGACCTACATGGTGTGTATTATGTCGTGACGAGGAGGAATCAAATCACCATCTCTTTCTCTCCTGCCCTACAACACAACAGGTCTAGGCGCAGGTGTTACATACTCCTAATTTATCACTTACTTGGGGTGGCAATGGTATACTAAATGCCTGGAACCGATGGTGGGCTGAAGCTCCAAACCCAAGATCCCAAAATCTTCCATTAATGGTGTGTTGGCACATATGGATGAGCAAGAACAACAACATATTTCGTGGGAAGCATATAGTTTGGCCTTTGATTATTCCTAAGATTTGTAACAGTTATATGGAAATTTCGGATGATGAACAGGTTGCCAAGATTCAAACCATCACCCCGGAGGTCATAGACAAAGCACACCCTTGGGCCTATTATAATGGATCAGCACAGGAACAGGGTTGTGGCGGTGGCAGTATCCTCCATATATCTGAGACACATTATTTCCATATTTGTATGGGGTTAGGAGATGGCACAAATAACTTTGCGGAGCTCCTTACACTTCGTCATCTTTTATATTTTGCTATAAACAAAAACTGTAGATATTTACAAGTTTATGGGGACTCCAAGATTGTTATTAACTGGTTCAACTGCATTTCTACATGCAATGCATATACACTCATAACCATATTGGATGATTTTTTGTTTTTAAAAACACATTTTGATCATGTTTCATGTGCTCATATCTACAGGGAGTGCAATGAACCTGCAGACCAGCTTTCAAAAGCGGCAGCGCATCCTAGAGGGGAATGGTTGATCAGGGAGCACACACCAAAACAGATCTACCAGTATTTCCATAGACCATACATGGATCAGGAACTGCAAAGGGTTGACAAGCCCTAACTTATCTATTTCTGTTATTTAGGTTTTGTCTACAGAACAGTAATCACCATGGGTGAAATTTTGAAAAAATTTGAATATGTAAATAATAATGTATATGATCAGATACTATCAGCACACCCTTCTTTGGGTTTTTTGTATAGATTTCTACAGTACAAAACAATTCTCAGATGACCACGATCACTTTTCTGCATATGCCTATGGCATTTACAACATGTAATTTTCCTTGATAATGAAAATTACGATACTTTTCCCCAGGAAAAAAAATGTTTTGAAATACCTGAAATCTGAAACAAAATTCTGAATTTTGGAATAAAACGTTGAATATTTGACAATAAAGAAGAACAACATTTAAATATTTGTGGACAACCCTCAAAACAAAGCTTTTATTAATATGAAAAAGAAAATGCTTCAACAATATATAGGATAAAATGGCTTTTCCTGCCAATGGGCGATTGACTCACTAGTGAGGTGAACAAGTGTTTTGTTGTCCACCAGGGTTCCATTCTCACTTTGATCTTAATTAAATTAGATTGGGTGTATGTCCTGAGCAATTTTGGCAAAATAAATACCCGTCAAATTCACACCTTATGCCAATGAAACTCTGCTCCATGGTGCATGTCCTGAGCAATTTTGGCAGAATAAATACACCTCAGAGTTCACAGAATAAATACCCCTCAGATTTCACACCTTACGCCAATAAATAACCCTCAAAATTCACACCTTACGCCAATGAAAGTTTGCTCCATGGTGCAGCCACTCGAGGCATATTTTTTGAAGCATTACCCCAAAATGCTTTCCTAGATAGGTTTAGATGTGAATCCATGCTTGTCCAAGAGGAATATGGACACTGCACTTGACCTAGGAATCTGTTTCTCATAGATTACCCACATGAAAACATTCCCAAATATACTTTTGTATCAGGCTTAAGAGCCCGTCTAAAGCCTTCAGGCAGGCTCACTTATCTCTTGCATGTGGGATAACCAATTTTACACAATAAACTTTATTTTGTTAAAATTTCAAATTAATACCACTAATTTTTGTTACCCTAAAGCTGTCATTCAGCCTTAAATTTCTCTTTAAACCTAGTTGGCTCTTCTAACTCCAAATTGATTTTTCTTAAATCCATGAAGCCTATAAACATGTGGCATGAATAGTTCAACAACGTGTGAGAATTTGTTAGTAGCACCCTAGAAATAACAAAGATGGAGATTTTCCCTCCGGCCTGAGGCAAACTTCTAAAGACAATGTTAATGGATTCTCACCTTTTATTCAAAATGGGCAAGGCATACATTAGTCCTGGACTTCTCACAGTCTCTGTTTTATTCCTCTAATAAGTCTCACATGAAGCAACAAATATTTTTCACCTCTTATTAGAGTCCATTCTAAAAGAAATTACTCTTGTTGTTATATGTCTTAAAGAAGCCAGTGTGACTAGCAGCATGTGAGAAATGGCATTCTGCTAAGACCTTTGCTTTGATTTGGAACTAGGTGCAAGGTATACAGGTTATGTCGATAAGTGTAACTCACGTAGGAACTTCTTACACATGTAAGGTGTCAATGTGTGAGAAGTGGTTCTAGACAACTTTTGGTGACCACCTAGTAAAACTGTGAAATAATACCATATTGTAATTTCACTTAGTAAATAAAAGTGAAAGATCAATTTCACTAGATCTCCTAACTCTTCAAAATCTAAATGAAATATTCTAGATATTTTTGGAATATTAGTGATTTGTACTTGATCTAACTTAGCTGTACACATAATTGTTGAGAAAAGGTGGTTGCTTGGATTAAAGAGATTAGTTGCTAAGATAGGGGAGATTAATTTTCTCAATTAGAGTCTGAGAGCATAAATAGAACAAGATGAGAGAAGTTGTATGCAAACATTTTTGGACATCAAAAAGACAAGAGATCAGAGAAAGATCAGCTGAGCAGATTCAAAGCACAAGAGAGGAGCCAAGGTCAGATCAGAATCCATATTGAACAGTGTTGTACAACAATTCAGTAAAGTGTGGGTTTGAGTATCTAGCAAGGAGATAGAGCATATCTGAGTGTCCAGGAATCTGAAAACCTTAGTTTTGACATGTCCTTGTAAGTTTTGATCATTAATGATAAGCTGATTTTAAGGACAGAATTATGTGTGTACTTGAAAAGCTATTATGAGTCCATTGTTTAGGTTTTCCAGTTATATGTGTGACTGTTGCATGTTCAGAATTTCATTCAGTTATTAAAGTAATTCAAGATTTGAGTTATTTGAGAAAGAAACACAAGACAATTGTCCTCTTGAATAATAAAAATTTCACATGGTATAAGAGGATCATCTCTAATTGAGATCCTCAAGGGTTTACAACAATAGATCAACTACCAGAATCAAAGACCAGCAGTTAGAGGGTTTCATTATTGTTGCTTGAAGGACTAACCACTCTTGCAGGTATATTTTTGTTGTTTTATTTTCATATCTGAAAAGTTTGTAAAATAGATCTCAGAGATGGCAGCATCAAGTCTCAAATTTGAGGAAAATTAGATGGTGCCTCCATATAGGTGTCATCAAAAGCCAAGGTAACATTGTTTTTGAAAGAAAACGATCTCTAAGATATTGTCAAGAATGTTATAATTCAGTCTACATATCTGCATGAATTGGCATCACATAAAAATAAGGAAGTGAAGGCCCAAATTACTTCAGGAAAGGGTCCAAATCCTGCCTCAGGAAAAAATGACGAACTCTGCCTCAAGAAGGTCAAACTGCATATATGATTGAAGATGTTTTCATGTACAATCGTTGCAAATGCTGGTGTGGAAGGTGCAGTGGTTGTTGGGAAATTACTGAGCAATATAATCTTGACCTTAGCTACGATGCTGACTAAGGTGAATACATTGATAAGGTGAAGGCAGGGATTATTGATCCCCTGAAAGTGATCAGAGTTGTTTTGGTTGATGCTGCAAGTGTGTCTTCCTTGTTAACCACAACAGAGTGCATCATTGTTGTGATTCTGAAGGATAAGAGGGAAGTCCCAGGTATGAGAGACGGTATGGGTGGCATGGACTACTAAAGAGCATATCTAGACCAGTGTGCCTTCTGCGTGGTGTCCTGTTCTGAAAGTAGGGTTAAAGTTCAGGTTATCTGGTGTCCTAGTTTTGAAGGTTAAACTTCGGGTCAATTAGTTTGACCCTTGTTATTGTCTCGAGCATTACATTTCCCATTACTGGGAGAAATTGCTTGTGTATTCAATCTAACTTAAAGGAAAAAATTTCGATTGAAGTGCCCTGCAGTTCTACCACCTATCTTTTCTGCAGGGAAAAACGTAATCCTTATCAAGGACAGGCTGGAGAAACGTTTTCCGTTTTCACCTACTGGAGATGATATTTTATTCAAAGAGATAATTTTTTAGAAGAAGAAAAAAATACCTGTTTTAGGCAAAAACCATGGAAGATCGGGCCTTGCAAAATCCACGGAAGATCGGGCCTCGCAGAAGGAATGGCTGTAACTGCATAGCTTGTAAACATGTCTTATGGTGTGAAAGGGTTATTGCCAGAAGCACCACACCTGTTAATGCTCCACGATACTCCCCGAGGATAGTGGAGTTAATCATCTATCTGTAAATGTGTGCACCAGCTAATGCTCTTCGAACGGTTTATCTGTTCGCTGAAAAGTGTCCCAAAATGCTTCAACACCAAATTGTTCCAGAGGCGCTTGAAATTTGAAAATTTCCCACCAAATTGTTTGAAAAGTGCCCGATCGATTTTTGATTTATGTAATAATTACATGATTTTAATGGGTTAATTAGGATCTATTGATTTAATATTTATTAATTATTTTATTTTGTTTAATTTAACGGGTTAATAAAAAATTATTGATTCAATATATATTAATTATATATATATATATATATATATATATATTTTAAATATATCTTAATAATATAAATATATTTTTAGTAAAATATATAAATTAAAAAATTGAGATGTATTTTCAAAATTGTTAGATTTTTTGAGCGAATGAAAGCACTAGCCCAGCTTTAAGTGCTTTTATGGGAGTCTGTTGGAGGGAATCATTTATGCTCATAATTATCATTGGATTCAACATAAGTTGGAAGATGAATCAAGCAGTTTGAGAATAGAAATGCACCAATCTAGACCTATTTTAAACCCTTAAACATCCACCATAGTTGAGGCAATGTTGAGAGGATTACGAGCTGAGTTGAATTTAGAAAGAGCATTTTCAAGGCTTGAGGTGTAAGATACAAAGTGTTTCAAGGACACTTGAAGCCTCTAAATCATGTGATCAACCATGATGAGTAATGCTCCTCTGCCTTCACTAGGTCGGATCAAATACCCACTAGATAAGAGTTCACCATACACATCTTTGAGATTGTGATACCATATGCATACAATCAACACATAGCCATACATATGCTTTAATTTATTGATCTACACACATGTTTACACTATTCATACTCTATTGCATTTTTACTATGCAATTGCTTCCTCGCATTATGAGAGCCTTGAAGCTTTTGCTTAGCACACTGTGTGATCCTGAATTCTTTTAGGCAAGGGATTATAGTCAACTTCAGGGGATAGTGAATTCCTTGGTGGCAGTCTTTTAAGAAGGCTTGAACATTTCTCAATAAGACTCATGAGACATGCAACATATTAAGGGTTACCTCCAATTCAGCAATGACACTTTCTTTGGCATCAATGGCAAAACTCTCAAAACTCCACGCATTCAAGTGTCTCCTTGAATATCATAATCTAGAGCCTCTTTTTCTCCCTTGTGTCATGCACGGAAGAGTGCTCCTGATCTTCAACTTTAATCGAGTTTGCTAGACACTATCAGATAAGCTCCTCCAACCTCATAGTAGGGTCCTCCCTCCCCAAGCAACAACCTCCTTTTCCTAGTTCCTTGCCTATCTCTTATTGTGTTTTTGTGCTTTAGTGTCCTTTCATGAATCACTTCCTCCCCCTTGGATATTGGATGAATAGTTTTGGCCTCTACATGATATCGAATCAAATGATATTTCATATTGATGTGCTTGGTTCGATCAAAATCTTGGGTTCTTGGCCAACTTGATTGCAGAAGTATTATCCAAACGTAAAGGAGTTGAGTTCACTTGTTTCTCTTGCAAGCCTTCAATTATTTTCCTGAGCTATGCAATTTCCTTTGTCGCTTCTGCGAATGCCACATATTCTGCTTTTGTTGTTGAATCTATCGAAACTGATTGTTTGTGTGACCTCTAGGAGACCACGAGGGCTTCATTTGGGGAGCAATACCATACCACATTCATTCATAATGGGGTTATATAATGTGATTTATACATGTGTTTTTCAATATTTTATCAAATTAGGGGTATCGTTTAGTATGCCACGAGTGCACGTGAAATGTGAGAGATTCATTGAGTGAAGCCCCGTGCAGGAGACCATTGTTGATCCAAGACTCATGAGATATCCTGAAGTTGATACTATGTTTTCCTTGTCCCCATTGAAGTATGAATTAGAATGTGCAATAAGACAGAAGTCATCCACCTTGGTGTACTTAAGCCCATAATCTTGAGTCCCCTTTAAGTATCTCATGACTCTTTTTGCAGCAAACCAATGTCCCTCACATGGTTTATGCATAAATCTGAAAAGTATGCTCACAAATTTGTAGATGACTCATATAAGGTACGAAGTGATTTAGGTACATTTGAAGCCTCTAAGTCATGTGATCAACCATAATGACTAATGCTCCTCTGCCTTCACAAGGTTAGATCAAATACCCACTAGATAAGAGTTCACCATACATAGCTTTGAGACTGTGACACCATATGCATACAATCAATACATACACATACATTTGTTTCCTCAATAAGCCCTCCAAAATTTCACGAGGTTTTGATGGTGGGATCTTGAGATATCATAAGCCATAGCTCGAAGACCAATTCTTTCCCTTCGTTTCCCTTAGACTAGAAACATCGTTGGTATCCTTGCATTGTCTTTCATTGAAAATTCATTCATTGATCCCTTTCCCCTCCCTAATTACGTCAAGCATATCATTGGTTGCTAAATCCTATCCCCTTGACTGAACCTTGAGTCCACTTGGTCCGGTGTGGTCCCATTCACTATCAAGGTTAATTCTTCAAAGATCACATGGAACCCAAGCTTCGACAAGAATTATAGGGCTTAGGGATCTCCTTTATAAGGCACATACTTAAAACCTAACCCTATAAATTTTCCCCAAGCCCTTCACAAATAGCCTTACATATTGTCTTCCAAGAGAAGCAAGCACATATTTGAGCCTCTCTTGTGAATAGGTTTCTAGGATCACCCCTCACCCTATCATTGGTCCATCCATTTCGTGATCCTTATCATAATGGGTCTCCTCCCATCAGTGAAAATTTGTAGAGAGAAAGGAGCCTTAGCCAAGGTGACAAAGGGCTATCGGTCCGTTGTTGCCCTTAGGCTAGTAGTAACCCTTCGAGGATCCCCTTTTAGGACCCCCGCTAGTTTGAGCGGTAACAGGTTACATTACTGCCAAGGGATATTTAAATTTCTCTTTGTGGGGTTTTTAAGTTTGGGATCCATATGGTTAGGAAGACCCTCTCTCGAAGTTCTTTATAGACCTTTTTGATGACATTGGCCTTTGTGATATCCTCCCTACAAAGCATATGCCAACTTGCCTAATGATATACGAAGAAATGCTCATATTACAAAGCAACTAGATCATTTTATTTTATTTGAAGGTCTCTTGGACACAAATCTCAAAAAATTTCAATTCATGTAGAATTCAATATCTTTAAACATGTGCAATAGAAAAAGGTAGAACTCTTATATGGCCCCTTTGATTTGAAGACTAAATTCCAATGATTAAAAATACTTCTCAACATATTAACAGCTCAATATTCCTTTCTTTGCATTTCTCTTTTAGATTTCTTGCTTTCAACCAATTTATTTAGAGCTTAGGGAGGCTCAAGTAGCACCAACTACCTTGCTTCTATTGGATTGAATAAAATGCTCTCTTTGAAATCCATAATATCTCATTCATGTTGCTTCCTGTTTTTTCCATAAGATTTTGGCATGTAATCCATGATCATGTTTGTGTCATTCTTAATAACACACTCCTTGGAGGGTGTCATAGAATATTTTATTGGGACTAAACTTGGACACCTCTTCTTTCATGATCTTTGATTCTTCATTCAATCCTACCACCAATTAGCTGTTATTTTTCAATTTTTCTTATAATCATTTTGTTGTTGGGAAGGTGTTTTTCGAGTATATTCTCTTTGCACATAGATACACATAAAGTATCATTATTGTAATCAAATGGATGGGTTGTTAAAATCATGAATATTTAATTAAATATGCATTGCTATACCTTTGCTCAAGTCAACTTCAATGCAAATTTTAGCACATGTGTGTATAACCTTCCTTGATTGGTTTGTATCTTGTTATACATCCCCAATATATTTATGTTGGCTTTTGAAAGATTGTCTCATCCCAAAATAAGTAGGCGGATATTGAAAATTCAAATCTAGAGTGGGGTTGAAGAGACAAACATTGAAGATGGATTCAATTTTAGAAACTATCCTTTAAAAAGAGGCTAGCTTTGCTCCAAAATGACAGTCCCTCCTCCAAGACCTTGCCACAACTTCCATAATTGAAATTTTACAATAATAGAACCTCTAAAGTACAAGCTTACTATATACTTAGAAGTTAGGTTGGAATTTATTTGATTCTTGAACTCTTTAGATGACGACTAGAGATCATTAAATATATAGATTGAAGCATTTGATTGTAGCTATTGATCAACTTGTTAACCATCCATAGAGGAATACTTCCCTCTAACATGTACTTGAGTTTGTCCACAATGAAAGAATCCTACTATGTTTTTGGTATATTCGACAAGACTGCATTTTTAAAGTAATGAAGATTCAATTCTTAATGTTTAGCAATCCTTTAAGAGGGAGAGATAATCAACGTCACATAGGAGGAGGTATTCCCTTTGTTTAGTGAACCTCCATGGAGATAAAACACTAAATGCAAGATTAAACTCTTGTTTATGTGATAATTAGGGAATGTATACCCAATCTCTCAAAGATTAGTTATAGATAATGAGAAAGAATCTCCTATTTATTCTAAATAACTCTTTAACTCTATTTATAGATTACTTTCTCACCATAGAGTCACAATAGTCAATTTTTAAAGCAAAAGCTACGTCAAAACTTTTTGAATATGCAAATAGATAACCTCCACATATAAAGGTAAAAACAACTCTTTGAATATGCAAGTAGATAACCTCCACATATGAAGATGAAAGCATATTTTAAACATGTTTAAAGCGAATTAAAATATAATAGTAGAAAAAAAAAAATCTTCATACTATAATAATTCAAATAATTCTATTTAACAAAAATATATAAAAAATCACTATAAATTAACATTAATAAATAATTTATATATAATCCCAATTTAATAATAAATAATTACCTAATTTATAAATGATTTAAGTATAGTCTTAATTTATATCACTTAATGTAAGCTAAAGAATTGAGATAAGCCATTATTATCCCACATACGTTCATTCCTTTGCCCTCTCTCCATTTGCGAAGCCGAGGACTGTCACAATACTTGCAGGAAAGCATTTGACACATCAGCTAGATAGCCACTAGGAGGGACAGAGCAAAAGCTATCTGTGTAAATACTTGTTCATAGATTCTCTCACATTTGATTCGTATCAAACAGTTCGAGGCGAAATGGGAGGAAACCGGAGACGCAGCAGAAGCGACATCCCCAGGAGGAGCCGAAGCCCTCCTCATAGAAGACGTTGGTAGGATTGCAGGGAGAGCGATCAATACAGAGAGCGAGATAGGTTCAGAGACATGCGCTCCACTCTGCCCACTATCCTTCTGGTCCAAAATATTTCTCTAGACGCGAGGTTCGTATCTTCATGTTTTCTTCTTAGTTTGAGGTTTCATACCCAATATTTTTAATGAAGTTGTCTTAAGTGAGCCATTTCTGGTTATGCATTTTAGTCATCGAACAATGTATTGGGTCTTCAATCTTATTTTTTAAGTAAAAAGACTATTCTGGAATAGACTGTAGTTTTTCACGTGTTTTTTTCGGAGGTCTCATTAAAATCATCAGGGTCTGATAAATTTAGGGTTTGCAGTTTTTTGGTTTATTTTAAGCTTCGACAATGACAATGTTGTTCTGTATGCAACCCCATGATGAAGAATAAGTTTCCACGTTGAGTAGATAGGGTCGCTTAACTGCCATTTTGTAGTGGTACTTTAATTAGATTGAATAACTTGGCAACCGACCCCTGAACTTGGGGGTTTGCAAGGGTAAATAATTTTCTTAAAGAACCTCGGGGAGCGACTTCAAGGGTAATGATTTTCTTAAAGAACCTTGGGAGCTATTTTAAGAGAATAATAAAATTTGCGGGAATTAAGACGAAAATTACATAACATCATGCAAAATGGATGGTTTCTTATAGGAAGCCTATCTCATTTTGCTAATTCAAATGACACTATTTGAAATAATCTTAAAATTTCCTTAGAGTATAAAACAACCATAACTAGCGTTTGCGAATTTTTTATTAAGTTTGTATTTTCAGTTTTAGCAGGGGTTTCTTCTGTTTCATTTCCAAAGTGGCTTAAGAGCGTTATCAAGACATGAATGGCTGGTAGGATCAGTATGGTCCAAACTTTGAAGGGTTGCCAAAAATATAGTAGGTTTTAGCTTTTTGTTATCCAGAGGGCTATCAAAAATACATTATGTTTTACCTTCTGTTGCTAGTTATCCAGATGCATTTCTGAACAACATTTTGTTTCCATAGGGTTGTAAACGAATTTGAGGTTTTAACTGTGCTGTTAGTTATTTTGAAACATTCCTGTTCCCACCGAAATCAAAGAGATCATTGTATGCTCTCACCAAGGAATTGATTGTTAGTTTCTTTCTTCAAGTGTTCCATCTTAGCAACAAAATAATGAGAAACCAAATGATAAACTAGCATGAAGGATTGTAACAGGATTTGGATTATTTTTAAGGGTTTACTGTTAATGTGAAAGTTAAAAATCCCATCACTATACCCCAAATAAGTCAAAATCAAAATAATCAAGGAACTAAAGGAAATCAGAATTAGGAAATGTTAAGCAATGAATTTCTGTAAATGGGTAGGGTAACAGTCCAGAAAGTGTCAGAAACTTGGGGTAGACTTTTTATGAAACTGCATGAAACAATGAAAATGACAAGAAATTGATTCCAGCAACTTCTGCAATTTCGACTTGGCCACCAGATTTTTTTGGACCTTCGACCTGCCCAACACATTCTTCTGCAATTTCGATATGCCTAGCAAACTCTTCTGCAACTATGACTTGCCCAACAAATTCTTCTGCAACTTCGACTTCCCCAACAAATTCTTCTGCCCATCAAATGTAGAAACCCTAACACGAGAGAGAGAGAGGCCCAAAAACTTAGATCTAGTTCTTCGCCTTCCTTTTCGTCCTTTTACCAACTTCTATCTTGAGAAGATCGAACTTTTTTTTGGTGAGTCACAATGAGGTTGAGTTCCTTCTTATTTATAGGCTTGTGAGGGGTACAAATTGCTCTCTTTAGGCTGACTTGCCCCTTCATGTAGGTCAACTTGATCTTTGTGCATGGAGGATCTTTTGATTCTATTTTGAGGGCCTCTCGGGGATTCTTTTGAGAATCACTTTTTCAAAATCGTCGAGAATGCGGTAGATGATGGGGGTGAGAAACAAAATTTATGTGATCAGTAGTTAATGGAATTATTACCGTCTTGGAGGTCAACAAAGCATATGACTAGGTTGCCTAATAAGAGGAGGCAACTTCAATTTTCAAAATCCATAGGCAAATTCAGTACATAAATCTATTTTCTCTCATGGAAGCTATGGGATATTTAAAACTTCATCATAGAAATCTAATTGCTTTGGAATAATTGGTGAGAAACAAACAAAAAGAGTGAGTTCTAAATGTTCAAATCCAAAATTGAGATTGCTATGGTCTTGTATTTCATTTATATTTGTTCAATCTCCAAAGAAAACTGGGAAGTGATAATTAATGAGAAATAATCACGTTATGATCAACAAAGTAAAATTAGTTGTTGGGAGTAGGTTACTTGAGCAATATCTTAGACATTCAGCTAAATAGGTCACAAAGTTTATCATTATGAACATTAATGTAGGAAAGATGCACCTTTTTGGTTGTGCAGAAAAAATAGATTTATAATTCAAAACCGTAGAAATTTTATCATGTATATTGAGAATGTTTATGTTTAGATTTAATAACAAGGTTCCAAGTCATTAAGACAAAAATTTTCCAATTATTCAAGACAAACTCAATTAATTATCAATTTAATAATAAAAAATAATTTCCATTTTTTTCCTTATGACTTTATAAAAGGGATATTGTGTCCTTATTCAGTTTGTGGAAGGCAGGGAATATGATTCTCAATACAACTTAAATGAGCGTTTTGCTATTGAATATGGCATTGAATGAGCTAGAATTCCTTGTGGATTTCCAGTATTTTTGTTGCCAACTCCAAAAGTCCTGCAAAGGTGGACGTTAAAGCTTTTGCCAAGAGATTTTTCATCATCCAGAAAAGGTAAAGGGTCTAGTGGACCTGGTTTTATCAACCTTTGGTATCGAGGTTAGGGATGAGATCTTGCCATTCATTTAGCTCCAGTTCATTATCTATTGCCTGTTGCTTCAATTCATTGTCCCAATTCGAAATAATATAATGAGCCCGTGGGTGTGCGTTAGTCCGATAAGGCCGAGTTGCTTCCAAGATTAAATCATTGTTATTTCTACGACCCCAATTTTGGGTGGTTTGAGGTTGAGCTTGAGTTCTTCCACAACCACAACCCTGGCCTTGGCTACGACCTTGACCACCCCTTACATTTCTCCCTTGGGACGAAAGAGTGAGGAGAAAGAACATTAGGGAAAATATTGGACTTGAGGGATGCACTTTGGAGGGAAAGTAAATATGATAGATGCACTAACAACCCAACAGACTACAGACTCAAAGAGTTAGAGACCAAACGAACTGCAAGATACTAAATGAAAATTCATTATATGGCAATATACCTAAATGTCTTTGTGTTAAGGGGAGAAAGCTCCTTGAGAATTAAACAAACTCTATTACGAGTGATGCCCTACCAAAGGCTATCGAAATAAAGTGCAGGAGTTTGTTGGCAAGGAAACATAATGCAAAGAGGTAAAGGGACTAGGCTAGGATGGATTGGTCCTTCAACTTGCTTGGTTGTTATTGCGGCAATATGCAAAGCTTTTTCACCTTCAAGAGAAAGGAAGTTAAGGATGATACTGTTCAACAGAAAGAGCTTGCAGTTTATTTTAGTCATAGCAACCTTCAAAAATTCCATTTAAGGTTGGCTTTGCTGAATACCATGGGTGTTTGTTATAAGGGATGGAGCTTTAGTACAACAGCTAACTTTTCTTGATGACTATTGGAAAGTGAACCCCCGCAACCATTCAACAAAGGTACAACAAGTTCTGCAGGCATGTGAAAGGCAGCTGCAGGATGCCAAAAAATTGAATTATGATTTTGACTTCAGAAATCCTTTTGTTGGTGGTGCAGCAACTTTTACACCTATATACCATGGTCAATCAGAAGGATGTGTCCTATCCATATTGTACAACATGCTTTGTTCCAGTCATACAACGAAATATCTGCCCTATATGTGAGCTTTCCATTGTGGGTTCCGATGTTTCTAGGTGCTAAATGTGCATCTTTATTTCAAGAAATTTCATTACCCATGCATATTTCCATATCAATATTGCACTCTCTACCTTTGAGAGCCACGTTGAGAGATATGGCAGGACAATCACTAACAAGTCTTGGACAGACTTGAGGGTCTTCTTAAGAGACTGGAGGAGGCTGTTTATTGATCACTGAAGTGATAGTAGAAGTAAAACTTTCCATGTTTTTTCATTGTTGACAATTTGAAATTTCAGTCTGTGTTTTTGCTTCCCTTTCTCAGTCTCAGACGATGAAAAGTGCCAGTAATTTAGCTTTAGGTCTCGAGAATTTTTGATAGAACCCCCTGGGTGTTTATCCTATCTTTATCATGCAAGTGTTCTAGTGGTTTGTCTGAGTAGAAACAGGCACTAGGGTCTTATTATTCAACACCAGAAAGCAATGCAATTGTTTGAATGCTTTTTCATATGTAGGTCCTGTTAGAATCAGAACTGGTCAAATCGCCCCATTGGACTGGGCATGGTATTGAACCAGCCTGCTGACTAGACTGGTACCTAACCAGTACAGACTGGCCCTAATTGGCTGGACAAGAGACTTAAATTTTTATGAATTTTCTGAATGAATTTTCTTGTACATGCACAACAAAGTTGGTTTATTCTTTTGATGATGACTATAGATGCAAAGTAAACATTCGTGAATTTTTCTTAATGCCTGGAAATAACAATCCTCTCTTAATTATGACTCAAAATTTATAACTCTGAAGTTGTTATGTGTTTGAATGAAAACTATTTTACAAAATGCTTAAAAGAATTGGTTTGCATCTATATAACAGTATTCATGTCTATACTTGTATGTTGGCCATAGGGCTTTAGATTTGGGTTTCTATCTTTGTTTACACGGGTATTCTAAGTTCAGAACGTAACATCACTTTTACACTAGAAAGGCTTGGAAATTCTATAGCCAGCTGTTTGTGCTACATGCACTTGAAAAGGTGTCATTTATTTGCTGAAACCAAGGCATCTTTTAATGCAATTGACTCACAGCAGGAAGGAAAGCTATGACACAATTTAGATTTGCATTATTTGTATATTTACCTGTCTATATGCTGAAAATTTAGTAGTGGGTTATATTATATTCACGCTGCCTAGGAAACTTACACCATGTGGCCTCATTCCTAATCTCAAACTAAACCTCGCAGCCAAACACCGCTTCATCTCAAGAACAAATTATAAGGCCTTTAGGGCTTCAACATCTAGGACTCTTTGGTCTTCCTTTTTCTTTGGAGGCAAGGTCGTTTGAAACTCAATGCATGTTATATTAGGATCCAAGGGACCAAACTTGGCGTATAAAGAAAAAGCACTACTTTCTAAACATGTTTTTATTACCAAACTAGGTGCACCAAACCTTTTTTAAATCCCGAACACTAGTAGTAAAATTATAGCATTTCATAGTAAGTCGTCCTCTGTAGCTGATATCAGAGAAAGAGATTGCTGCAGCAGCAGAAGGAGAGATTACCATGGGAAGCAGAGGGTTTCAAGAAACAAAGAACTGATACTGATAAGGGGAGTAGGTCGTTTTTCCAGATCGAAAATGTATCACAAAAGGGTTATTTGGGCCCTCAAGGAAAAGAACGGGGGCAGTTTTTCCCAGCATGCCAAACAATAAAAAATGTATCACAAAAGAGGTATTTGGGCCCTTAAGGAAAAGAACAGGGCAATTTTTCCCAGCATGCCAAACAACCGCAGGTGCCCAAATCCGATGAAAACCCTCCCAAATTCTATCTTGCAGAATATGTGTTTGAGTACCCAGATGCTCAAAAACTGAGATTGCTAAACCTATCAATCGCAATTCTCAAAAAGAGTAATGGGAAATTGGGAATCCAAGGCTTATGATGAAAAAAATCTTAACCTTATGCGTGGCGCTTGCGTCAGAGCTCTGGAATAGTGAAGACAGAGGTAATCAATGGGGAGAAGAGGAACTTAGGTCTTTAAAATTACTAAATTTAGATGTAAATTAAAATGTATGGTTTTTATTTTTTGATGGCTCTAAGTTGAGTTCATGAGCAAGGTCTAGATGCACTCGTAGAGATCTTAAAGGATACAAATATTTGATGTCTTGTCACTTGTATTTCCCATGCACAAATAATGTCACTAAGTATGAGGCTTTGATACAATGCCTTAAAAAAGTGATAGATTTGGATGTTAAATAGCTCCAACTAATAAGGATTTACAAGTAGTTATCAAACATTTAGGAAATTCAATTCATTGTATTTTAATCACCTTAAGAATTATAGAGATGAGGCATTGTTTATTATTTCTAATTTTGAAACATTCAATATTAATTATGTACATTGAAGTCAAAATGCAAATGCAAATTTACTTTCAAACACAACTCCTATATTTATACCATTGGAAAACTTTTCTATGGACATGTTTTCTAATGAACAATTTTCCAGACCTTCTATACCAAACAATATTACAAACTAGATATTTTTTGATGATGATGCCCCTATTTTAGAATTCCTCACATAGGGAGATACTTTTAGGGGATCAACCATTGATGAAAATTGACATTGTGATCAACAAATTAATATATTGCCTCTAGATGCAAAACCAAAGAGTGAGAACTTATTTCTTAAATATGTGGTTCAAATCTCTGTAACAAATAATACCCACAAAATATTTATCTAGGTATTGGATATGTGCCTATTGAGAGGGCTACATTTTTTCATTTCCTTAAGGAATTATAAAGACTTTTTTCTCGTAGAATTACACTGATTCAAAGACCCATGACACTAAAATCATTTAGGATGTGATATCATTCAAGAAATATATAAATCCTATTCAACAAACATTCTTAGATATGTATTCAACAATATAATAACAAATGAAAATGAATATAAGAGGAAAAATATTTTTTATCATTCATCATTCCCTGTGGGTATCCAATATGGTCCCTCTTAGGAATAAGAATGGAGAAACCGATATTTTCATTGATTTCAAAAATATCAATAAAGCATTAGATAAATATAACCTTGTTCCAACTGTGGAACACATCCTCTAGTGTATTTTAGGTTCTAAAATTTTGTCTATGTTGGATGATTTTTCTAACACCCCAATTCCAACCCCTCGATTCTCAATAACATGTACATGCAAAGATTAGGCTAGTGGGGGTATCATGCCCATGTGTATGTATGTGTATATGTTTTGGGACCAGAGTATCGATGTGCATATGCTTTTATATGTTTTGAGGCTAAAAAGTTTGGTGTTGCAAATATGATATTTCATGCACACTAATAAACGCATTAGCACTGCAGACCAAATAAGATGAAAAGAGTATGGGGGTAAGACCCCATGTGCATACAAAGTGGGTTTCACATAACTTAATAATTATGATAAAAGTGCATTGGCTTCTCAAAAAAGTCCATGAAATGACTTGAGGGGTGTTAGGTGTCAAAAAACAAACATGCAAATAAAAGTATGTGTGTGGGAGCTACTAAGGGTTAAAGTTGTTATGTGCTTATTTGTGCTAAAGAAAATCTAACATTCGTTAGATTTCTTTCATCTTACAATGTTGTTATTAGCAATACACTTGTGTATGATAGAATGAAATCTAGCATGTGTTAGCTTTCTTTTGCTTGATAATGTTGTTGTTGGCAATAGGCTTGTGTTTTTGCTAAATGTAAATATAACACATGTTAGAATTTTTTCACCTCACATTGTTTTTATGTGCTTGTGTTTGAGCTATAAGGAAATTTAGCATGCATTAGATTTCTTTCATAATGCAATGTTGTGGTTGGAAATTTGGTTGTTTGTGCTAGAAGGAAATATGCTAGAATTCTTTGACCTTGCAATGTTGTTATTGGAATTTTGCATGTGATTGTGTTAGAAGGAAATTTAGCACATGCTAGATTTCTTTTATTGCAATATTGTTATTGGCAATATGTTTCAGTTTGTGCTAGAAGTAAATTTAGTGTGTTATATTTCTTTAACCCTACAATGTTGTTATGTTCTTGTGTTTGTGCTAGAAGGAAATCTAGCATGGGTTATATTTCTTTCATCCTGTAATGTGCTTGTGTTTGTGTTAGAAAGAAATCTAGCATGCACTAGGTTTCCTTGCCGTGTAATGTTGTTGTTGTCAACATGGTTGTGTTTGTGCTAGAAGTAAATCTAGCGCGAGCTATAATTATTTCACCTTATAATGTTTGTGTTTGCGTGTGTTTATACTAGAAGAAAATCTAAAACACATTGATTTTTTTCACCTTGCAATGTTGTTGTTGGCGATGTGCTTATCATTGGGCTAGAAGGAAATTTTGCATGCACTAGATTTATTTCACAATGCAATGTTTTTGGAAATATGGTTGCTTGTATTAGAAGCAATGTTTTAAAACTCCGACTCCGGTTCAGAAAAAGCCGAGGGTTAGCTCCGACTTCGACTCTGGTTCAGAAATAGCCGAGGGTTAGCTCCGACTTCGACTCCGACTTGGTATCGACTCAACTGGTTTGATTTCAATGACTCAGTAGTTGTAAAAAATACATTAAATATATATATATATATATCTATATATATATATATATATATATATATATATATATATATATATATATATATATATATATATCTATATATATATATATATATATATATATATATATAAAAAACATAATTTTAAAGATTTTCATTCATGTTTCCAAACACAAAGCTTTAGAATATAGAGAGAAGACAACATATGATCAAAGTAGGCTCATGAATGTATCCATTATAACAAAATGGCACCCAGTGCACTGTCCAATACAAAGTTCATACTTAGCCACCACTGCCAGGATTCTTTTCTGCCTCAGCCTAAGGACAATCACTAGACTACAACAACAATAATACCAATTCTCTGCCCCTAATGAAGTCTCAAAACCCTTGATTTAATTCTAGTCAAGCTCCAGAACAATTGGAGGTAAATATGTATTTATTAGTCCATTGCCAGAACGTTTGCCTTTTTAAAAACATTGTATGGCTTAATGCATTGTTTCAGTGTTCTAATTCATGCCACTAGGATAACCATACTTCGGCCTTGTAATTTTCAAAACTTTCTCACAATGATAGATTACTTTAGGGCTATAAATATGTAATAAACAACAACCCAACCATTGATATGTAGGAGGCGGAACAACTTTTGACAAATGTGCTTCAGGATTTTTGTCAAAGAGGCTAGCCGACCAAGTTGTTACCGAGCCGGCCGAGTCATTATCGAGTCGACCAAGTTGTTATCGAGCTGATCGAGTCAATGACTGGCTCGATAACAACTCTACCAGCCATTCCGTTTTGGCCGCCGAGCTGACCCGGCAAGGCATTGGCTCGGTCTGACTCGGCCGAGTCAAAGTCGACTTGGTTGTTTTTTAAAACAATGGCTAGAAGGAATCTAGCATGTGTTTTGTTTCCTTCAGCTTGCAATCTACTTGTGTTTGTGATAGAAATGAATCTAGCATGCACTAGACTTCTTTAGTCCTACAATGTTGTTATGTGCTTGTGTTTGTGCTAGACGGAAATATAACATGCGTTAGATTTCTTTCAAATTGAAATGTTCTTGTGTTTGTGTTGGAATTTTTTTTAGCACAGGCTATATTTCTTATACTCTACAATGTTGTTGTTGGCAACGTGCTTGTATTTGTGGTAGACATAAATCTAGCAGTTGCTAGATTTCTCACTCTACATTGTTGCTATGTACTTGTGTTTGTGCTAACAGGAAATCTAACACATGTTAGATAGATTTTCTTTTACCTTGCTTTAATGTTGTTGTTGACAACATATTTGTGTTTGTGCTAGAAGTAATTCTAGCACATGTAAGATTTCTTTCACCTACCAATGTTGATATGAGTTTTTTTTTTTTTTTGTTATATATTTCTTATGCTTAAATTTATTTCCCCTTCTAATGTTGTTATTACTTTCTAGCACATGTTAGATTTCTTTCACCTACCAATGTTGATATGAGTTTTTCTTTTTTTTCTTATGCTTAAATTTCTTTCCCCTTCTAATGTTGTTATTGGCAATGTGCTTTTGTCTGTACTAAAAATAAATCTAGCATGTGCTACATTTAATTTTCTTTGCAATATTGTCGTTGGAAACATGTTTTTATTTTTGCTAAACATAATTCTAGCACATGCTAGATTTATTTCACCCTATAATGTTTTTATGTGTTTGTTTTTATGCTGTTAAAATTGGAAACTAGCGCCAAACTCCATGTGGGTCATCTTATTAATGGTAGTTGATATTTTTCTTGGATCCCTCTCATCGAGAGGTGTAGGATTGATCTAAAGATCATCCGATTCCGATAAGTATTCATGGAGATCTAAATTTATTTGTGTTGTGGGACAATTTGTCAAGGTCGGCCAACAACCAAATAAACCCCACTTGTGCCCAATGTTTTAGTATAAATAGAGGTGGCCTTCAAGTCATTTCTACAAACACTTGGGATCTCTTCCTCTCTACTTGTCTTTGGGTTTTAGTAGGAGGAGAGATCCTAAGGAATAACACTGCCCTATGGAGAAGCCTAACGCTGCCCTATTGAGAAGCCCTAACGCTGCCCTATGGAGAAGCCCTAACGCTGCCCTATGGAGAAGCCCTAACGTAGCCTATGAAGAAGCTTATACGCTGTCCTAAGGGTGGTATGGATCTACCCTAGCCGCAACAAGCCTAGAAGAGAACAATGAGGAGTTCGGGGGCTATTCCAGGAGGTTGAGGAGCTGTTGAAGAAGGCCGCAACCCACATCTTGAGGTTGAGAGGCAGGGGGATTGTTTTGGGGTGGTTAGGTGAAGGAATATCCCCTAGAAGGGCTACCACAACTAAGGGACAACTTGCTGTAGCAAGCCACAATAGATAAGAGGAGGCCGAAGGATGGAATAGGGGTTGGAACAGCCGAGCATTGCAGTCAAGGCTTTCCTCCCCTCTTAGAAAGGCAGATGCAGTTGTGGAGGGCTATTCTGGCCACATTTTGAACGCTGTTAGGACTGCTGTTAGAATGCCCTAACCAGTCCAGCAATGCAACAAATAGAAAAGCCCCAAAACAGTGATGATGATACATTGAAGCAACATGATGATGGAAGCAACATGATGATGATATATTGCAGCAACATGATGATGAACGCTGCAACATGATGGGTATAGTGACGAAGTGTATCATAGCATAATGAGGGGCAACACAATGGTGAGGTGCAGTAGTATGATATAGCAAGTTCATGGTGCTGCAAGTATAGCACATTAGTACAATAGCATGCAAGGGACAACAAACTAACATTGGGACAGTTGTATGGTACTTAACAGTAAGTACACCAAGCATGCAATGGTACAACAGCATGCAAGGGACAACAAACTAACATTGGGACAACTGTATGGTATTTAGCAGCAAGTACACCAAGCATGCAATGATACATCAACATGTAAGGGACATCAAACTAACATTGGGACAATTGTATGGTACTTAGCAACAAGTACACCAAGCATGAAAGGGACAACAAGCAAGCAATGGGACAAAAAACATGGACAACATGGTTCAACCATGACACATGGGACAACAATACAACATTAAGTGCAGTAGTCATGAGGTCCAACATTGTGATGATGGGTGCAGCATGATGACGAGATGCACGATGATAGGTGAAGGAGTCACATTGGAGAATCAGTTGAAGCAACATGTCTTCAACTAATCTCATGCATCATCTTCTTAGAGATGATCTATGTTCTCATTTAGATAAGTCAAAGTGTTGACTTCAGTTGTATATGTACTACCTCTCTGTCTCTCTCTCTCTCTGCTGAACTATTGAAGAACATATAAGAAGAATTGATCAAGGGTTTCCCCACATTGGGGTTTGTCCCTGGCTAGCACCACATCTTGTGTCCTTTTGTCTTGGCTTGTCTTCTACAATTTATATTTATGTTCTATCTGTAGTTACTTTAATGTTGATGTGATTGCTAATCCGGAAAAAATATTGAGCTAACTGTGAAAATTGAAATAAGTTGCTCTAGAATAGAACATACCCAAAACTTAACATGGTATCAGAGCTGAGGTGAAGACAAAGCCCAAGAAAGAGTGAAAGAGCAATCACCGAAGACAGTTGGGAAATGACAAAATGATCAATGGATTCCTCATCCCTCTTCTAATTCACCAAGGGTGAAGTCGAAGCAAATAATATTATCAGAATGGTGCAACGGAAGTTTCTGATGGCCTACTTGAAGATCACTTCAATGGGAAGTCTGAATCTAAGGGTGGAAGGAAAGGTAGATGCCTTGGTTGAAATAAGTTCAGCCATTATGCAAAGGAGTGTCCGACTGGCAGGGACACATCGCTTGATGATGATAACAATCATTCCAGGGACATCTTCAACGATCAGAGGAATGACATGACACAACTGACTCTTCAGAGAAACCAAGGAACCCCAGGTATGAAGAATCAAATGTTGTTTCTGATAAGATAAAGAAGTGTTATCTTGTATTGGCCCTCTCCTTCAAATTCTTTGGGAATCTGGCTTATTGATTGTAGTGCTTCAAGGCACTCCATTGAATAGAAGGGTGCTCTCTCTCTAATTTGGAGAGATGGAAACATTCATGGGATTATACTTGGAGTTGATGCCACCTATCCCGGAAAGGGTGTTACCCCTCAATTGAATGAGGGCCTCAATTGAATGAGGGTAACTCGATTCATTTACATAATTTCTTTTACGTACCTGATCGCAAGAAGAACCTGTTGTCCATTTCGGTAATGGAAGTCAAAGGTTTCAGGGTGGCATTCATCGATGGAAAGGTATGTGTTTGAAAATAGAATTTTCAAGGATGCTTTTACTTGTGGGTTCAGGGTTGGCAATTTGTATCAAATTGCAGAAAGTCCATTGGGGACCATGTTAGTTGACACAACACCAGAGGTCTATGAGTCAGATGTTGACAGGGATCCCTGAATTCAAAGGGAGCATGAAGGTACATGTTTGAGATGTACCGAAGGAAAATCTCACAAGGGGACCATTCCCCTCATGTAGCAGGTCCACAGGTTTGGAACAACTCGAGGAAGTTTGAGATTGATGACCAGGAATCTCATGTGTGCAGGTGGAAGAAAGCCCTCTATGGCTTGAAGCAAATCACCCCGGGTTTGATATGAGAGGATTGATAGCTGTCAGATGAAGCTGAGATTCACTAAGAGTGAAGGCGATCCAAACCATTGTTTGAAGGTTGTGGATGATATACCTCTCATACCGACGCCTTATGAGAACAACCTATTTCTAACAGGTGCAGACCCTCTCACTTGCAGAAGTAAGAGGGAGTTGGATTCCGGATATGGAATGGTAAACTGCAAGCCTGTGACTACCTCAAGGATCTTAACTTTCAGAAGTTATATGGTGGTGATGCCGGACCAGATTTGGGAAATGCCTCTGAGTTTCATAAACTCATTTGCATTGATGTTCTTGGTGAACTTCCGTTCGGATATATATTTTGCAGTTAGCATGGTGAGCTCATATTTGGTTGAGCTTCACTGGATTGGTCCCAAGAATCTTCTGAGATATCTTTGGGGCACAATCTCTCATGGATTGAGATACACTGTCGGAAATATGAAGCTGCATGATTATTTGAATGCTAACTGGGCACCCAGTGTGGAGGATCACTAGAGCACTCCTTAGTGCTGGTTCTTTTTAGGTTCTGCTTCGATATCATGGATGAGCAAGAAACATAAGTCAGTTGTTATAAGCACCACCAAGACCGAATACATAGCCACAAATTGCATTTAGAAGTGCCTTAAGACGAGCGATGTCTATTTCATGCTATTATATGTATGACATCATGAATTATTGCTTTTATTTCACAACACTAATAAAATAATTGTTGATTTGGTTTG
This sequence comes from Pinus tabuliformis, assembly GCA_031772625.1. Classification (NCBI taxonomy): domain Eukaryota; kingdom Viridiplantae; phylum Streptophyta; class Pinopsida; order Pinales; family Pinaceae; genus Pinus; species Pinus tabuliformis. The sequence continues at coordinate 576,558,345 of CM062808.1, forward strand.
TCATTACTAAAAATAAAATATTTCTATTTTATTTATTTTTGGTGAGATATTGTGTTGATAACAGTTATTGATTTGAATGGTCATTTAATGTTTTCATATCAAAATTTCCCATGCTATAGAATTTTTTACAATGGATTACATTATATGTAAAAATTAATAGATAACTGGTCTATTTGTTTGAATTAGATCATTACAATTATTTGTTTCAATCGTGGTTTAAGTTATCATTATACCTCTTAGAAATTAGTAATGTGAAAGATGACCCATTGCATTCTTATAACTTTTTTTATTCCATACAAGTTGAAAAACTATATTAGGTTTTACGTAGCACCAACAATAAACATACAATTTGTACTAAAAGCAACACCAAAAGCAACTAAGGTAGAGACTCTAGAAATTAGCATATAATTAATTAGGTTTGAAATTTAAAAGTTGTATTATATTGTATCTGGAAGTTAATATATAATTAGTTTGTTTACTTGCACTAGACCATTGTAATTATATTTTTCAATTGCAATTAAAGAAATCATCATAAGTATTAAAATCAATGATTTTAATGGTGGGTCAACGCTTTCGTAGAAGAATTGTATTCCATACAAATTAAATAAAGGTACTAGGTTGTATATATAAATTAAACATATCATTAGTTTGTTCATTTTAATGGGGCCATTGTATTTGTATTTTTGATTATAATTAACTTGTAAAATTCCCTTTGCATATAAATGGAAACAATTCATAATAAATACTAACATCATTTTTAATTTGGTAGGTGTTTATGTCCTTAAGCAATGAAGTATAGATATTTTAATATCATACATGTGGTTACAGTGCAGATGCAGATGGGCATTACTAGAAGTCAAAAGATGTTGATATTTGAAATGGAAGGAGTATTCTTCAAATCATACACCAAAGATGAACACAATTTTCATATTCAAAGAGAACTAGATTGATAGTTTGGTGGTAGGTCTTATTTTTTAAGGCTTTTTCAGTCAGAGGTATTAAAATGTTGCTTAAAAAATTATGATGTCACAATATGGACATCAATGTCACTGACAAGTACATCTGAAAAGTACTTGAAAAGTCAAATATTGATATAGAGGACTTTAAATTTGCATGGCACAAGTCTCATTGTTATTTGCAAACAAAATTGGAAGCAGGGAGAACAAGACAATTTTATGAGAAAAAGTTGACCGATGTGTGGTCCCAATATGGAGATAATTATAAAGAATCAAATGTATTGCTAATAGATACAACAAAGCATACTTTTCAATTCATTGGATATCGATCAAACCACATTTTGATAAAAGCCTATACAGGAAAAGAGCAAGATACTTGACTTATGCAAGTTTTATTCCCCTTTCTTAAGACACTTCATTGTATCAAAGAAAAATATGAGTACATTCGAATGTTCAATAGAACATGTACTTCATTGTAGTGGATGGAGATAATTTCCTTTATAAATTTGTTGAAAAGTACATTCCAAATTTTCAATACATTTTGGACATAGTTTTTGTTGTATCAATTTGTATGATTTTATGTTTTTTGAAATATATGGGAATTGCCAATTATATTAATATGTATATTTCTTATTATTTATAATTTCTTTTGCAATGACTTTGTTTCTTGCCTTTTAAATTATCTTACATGAACCATCGAGACATGTTATTTTTAATGATTTCTGTTTACTCATATGCATCAGTAATCATATATAAATGTGAAATATAAGTTTTGAAATAGAACTCCTTGCAAGCAAAGGTGTAATTCTTACTAAAGAAATTATAATAATTTAATTGATAAATGCTATGTGCACTATTCACTATTCACAATGCATTATTCACTATTAAGGCTAATGGGAAATGTGTCATAGATGAATGATTTGAACCTTTTGAAGCATAAGATATGTGATTTCTCAATTCATAATTTTCCTAAATTTATATGCTTAAATCAATTAATGGTTGTAGTTGCAATCATATAACAATGAAAATCGACAAGGCACAAAGATAGTTATTTATTGTTTACATATAAAATGCACTAATATGAGTGCATAAATATGATTTGTAATTTTTGAGATAAAAATCTATTGTAAATAATTTTGCATTTCTTAAAAAAACATATAATTAATGATAATGTTTGCTAAGTGGACTATCAAGGTTTGGTTAGACACTATCATGGATGAATTATATCTTTGAACTTAAAGCATTTAATTTCATTACTTAAAGTTAATTTTTTGTAAATTTTTATTTTAAATAAACTGAAATTCTTAATCCATAATCCTATCACTTAATTTATTAAGAGTATTAATTTCATATTGTAGTGTTTTGAAACAAAACTCTATGTAAAACAAAATTATCTTCTTAATAAAACATGGAATAATTAATTAACAATGTGTTAAGTGGACCATCTAGACTCATTAAAGAGGTGGGTAAAAAATGGTTGTATCTAAATTTTTTGCACCATAAGGCATTGATTTTCCCATCCATATTAACATTTTGTCATTTTCAATTCTTAAATAGTTTATTTGTGGTTTAAATAATTTCATAGAATCCACTAGGACTTGAAGAAATCTATTTGGTTATATGCATTGATAGAAGTTTATAAATGTGATGTATTTTTGAAATGTAGCTCTATATATATATATATATATATATATATATATATATATATATATATATAACAAATTATAAATAATTGATAATGAATTCTAAGTGATCTATACAAAAGCATTTATCGACTTTTATTTTTCTATCATGAGGTTTAATATAAATGTATAAATGTGACATTTTTTTGGAAATAAAATTCCAGGTAAAATTAAATGTTTTTCCTAACAACACATAGAATAATTAATTCGTAATGAATGTTAAGTAGATTGTTCAAGTTCATTCAAGATACATGCCATAAATAAATGTAATTAAACTCTCTGCAACATAAGACATTTGATTTTCCCACCCCTAACATTTGGTAAATTTCAATTCTTAAATAAATTATTTGTAATTGAATAATCTGACAGAAGACAATAAGACAAGTATGTATTAAATTATATTTAGTATATATGTATGTATACATGCAATTTGTTTTTGAAATAAAGTTTTAAATGTAAGTAAAAATATATTTTTTAGAAAATTTATAATTTAAAATCAATCTTTGATGAGTTCTAACTAATTTATTCTATTTTGAATTGACAACTTTTTCTAACCAAGCATTCGTAAATCAATTATCTCTATATGTAATCATGTCATATAAGTCAATACGTCAAGAAACCATTAATTGATTTTTATTTATCATGTGGTTTAATATGAATGTATAAATGTGACATTGTTATTTCTAGAATAAAAATCCATGTAAAAAATGCATTTTCTAATAAAACATGGATTAATGAATTCACAATGAGCATTAAGTAGACTATTTAAGCTCATTCAACAGATGAGCCATAAATGAATGTCTTTAAACTTTTTGCACCATATGACATGATTTTCCCATCAAAATAAACATTTTGTAAATTTCAATTCTTAAAGAAACTATTTGTACTTAAAATAATCTCATAGATTCCAACAAGACTTAGAAGCTATTTATTCAATTCCATTTACTTATATGTATTGATATAAGTTTATAAATGTAATTTTTATTTTTGAAATAAAGCTCTTAACATAAGTAAAGATATATCTTTTACAAAAATAATTAGGATTAATTGATAATGAAATTTAAGTGGTTTATTCAGAGTATATCAAAAATCAAGTGTCATAGATGAATGCCTTTTAATACACATTTAATCTTCAAAATCAATATTTTAACGATAATTTATTTGTATTTACATTAAGTATTTAATAATTAAAGAACATGAGGACTTGTATAAATTTCAACTAAAATTCATGAGTTATGTTTCACAATTATTTCTTCCCCATTAAAAGTTCTTATCATTTTCTCCTCTTAGTGAAAGTAATGGTCAATCATGGCTTTCCATACAATTGAGACTATTATTTACATACAATGAGACTATTATTGGTTTTGACAATGTTTGCAAGGAGATATCAATATCCACACTACCATCAAGTTTACTAATCTTTGAAAACCCTTGCCTCCACTACTTACAAGAAGACCACTAATTCTTGTTTACTTCAATTTCTTACATTGTCCATCACAATGGAATGACTTGAATACCCATTTACGAACTCTCATTTGATGTACTTGGATTTTTAGTGGAGATAGATCAAAGGTGCCTAACCTTCTTAAAATACCTAAATCAACAATGCCTAACTTTTATAATGGATGCTTGGATGCTATGAAGATGAATGATCACCCCCTCATTATGTTAGGATATTCCGACACATAGGATATAGTTAAGATCAACTTGGTCTAGTTTAGAGTTAGGTATAGAGTTAGGTAAAGTGTCTTTCTTTACCGTTGTACATATTGTAACTTACAATCCGACGGTCACGATATGTAGTGATCCGACGGTTCACTCTCACCTCGGTATTATCGACACTTGATCCGTGGCTTGACACCCGATTGGTCCATGAGTTCTATTTAAAGCGCATGGAGGGTCATTGTTCGGGTAATCCGTGCATGAGAGAAGCTTATGTAAATTTTCATTCTTTGATTAATAAATTGTCTGTACCCACGTTGGGACAGGCCGTGGACTGTTTCCCTCCTTGCACTCTGAGGGTTTTAACCACGTCAAAAATATTGGTGTATTGATTTGAGATCTGGTTGTGAGCGGTGTCCTTTTGGTATTCTTTCTGAGGAACTTACCCTGTAAATTCCTACATGGTATCAGAGCTATTTGAGGGCCGCGTCCGTTGGTGATCCAAATCTGAAGCCGGTAGAACTGCATGCGGCTGTCGTTTCCTAGATCTGCTGTTTCTGACTGCTTTCGGGCCGAGAGGACTGCTCTGTTGCGTTCGGAGCATCTGTTTCAGTGAGGAACCCCTTTCGTTTCACGCGAAAAGGTTTCCGGTAGCCCTAGCTACGTCATTTTTCAGATCGGGAGGTATACAGTGTTTTTTGCAGTTTACTGTCATTTTCTCTCTGCTTATTTCGGTTTCGGTTTATTTAGCCTTTTTTTTTTCCCGGATCTATACCTTTCATTTCTGCGTATGCTCTTTGCCCTGCGACTCTGTGCGATCTGGGCAAATCAGAAACAGAAAGAAAGGATTTTTTCTCATGCGTATGCTCTTTTCCCTGCACCTTAGTGTGATCTTGGAAAATCAGAAACATTGAGAAAAATATTTAGTTTTTCGGTTAAAAGCTAACCTTGAGATTTTTTTTAAAATTCTAGTTTTTTGGCTAAAGCTAACTTCGAACCGTAAGGTTCGTTTTTTCTTTGCATATTCGTGTTGGGTTTTGTGTTTTGTGTTTTGTAGGGGAAAAGAGCCTTCCCAAGGCAAGCACGCAAATCGAGGCCCCCCCCCCCCCCCCCCTCTCTCTCTCTCTCTCTCTCTCTCTCTCTCTCAAATATTTTGTATAGATCAATTGGTTCAAAGACTTTTTAAGAGAGTAGAGGTCTTGGGTTCAAGTCTCCATTTTGTGGGGGCGGATTTTTTCATTCCCGCACATTCGCGCACTTTGCCGGCAACGTCAACAATTTTTTTTCAAAAAGCCATAACTTCTTCATCCGGAAGCCTTTTTCAGAGCCGTTTTTTTTAAAACCGCCTATTTTTTCGAGATCTATCCATTGGACCACTTACTTTCAGCATCTTCAGCTTCAGGATTTTTTTCAAAAAATGGAAAGTCCATGCCAAGTCATTCTTGACAGCACTAACTACTTCCAATGGGTAGCCTACATGGGAGACTTACTTAGAAGTAAAGGTCTCTTCAGAATAGCCACAGACCAAGAGAAGAAACCCAAAGATGAAGACAAGGCCGAAAAATGGGAAAATAGACAAGATCAAGCACGTGGTTTGATAGGAATGTCTGTTTCTCCTGATCTTAGATTCCACATTGCAGAAATTGAAACTCCTCATGAAGCATTAGAAAAACTTGCTAAAGTGTTTGGGATTAAAAATGAAATTAGAGCCCATCAACTTGAGAATGAGTTGCTTACTTTGGATCCTAATCATTTTTCTTGCATTGAAGATTTCTTGTCCAAATTCAAGACCCTTAGATATCTCTTGGAAGGTGTTAAAGTTAAGAAAGAAGATGGTAACCTTATTTATTCCATCCTTACTAAGTTGGGACCAGCCTACTCTGTATTTGTTTCCACTTTCCATTCTACAAGGGAAGCTTTCATTTGTCAAGGCAAAGACTACAAACCCCCTTCCTTTGACTCCTTTTGTGATTCCTTAATAAGAGAACAAGAAAAACTCTTACACCTTGGTCTTCTTAATCTTGGAAACTCTTCCTCGAAAGCGTTAGCCGCCCAGCAGCAACCAAATTCAAAGAATCCTAAGAAGTCTTATCCTCAAAGGAATGGTCCTAAACCAACTCAGCCTCAAGATGAAAGATCATTTCAGCAAAATGACAAGCCCAATAAAAACAAATGGAAGAGGACTGACAGACATTGTAACTTTTGTAATCGAGATGGCCACTTAGAATCTAAATGCTTTAAGAAGATGGAAGCCTTGGAAGCCGCAATGAAGAAACATAACATCCATGTGGAGCCTACTTCAACTTCAACTTCCGGAATGGCACTTTCTGCATGTCGTTATCAATCATCTCAGTCTGGTTATGCTTTAAATGTATCTTCTTCTTCTTCTCATTCTCATGAGTGGCTCATTGATTCTGGAGCCTCTTATCACATGGCCAAAAACCAAGCCATGTTTTCTTCTTTAAAAGATTGTAACACCAAATATATATATGTTGGTGATGATAGATCTCTTAGTGTTGTAGGGACTGGAACTGTTCATCTAGACAATGGTCAGTTTAATGATGTATTATGTGTTCCAACCTTATCCTCCAACCTTCTATCTGTCTATCAGATAACTCATTCAGGTGAAGGCAAAATTGTTGAATTTTCACCTCATGATGTTGTAATCAAGGATCTAAAAGATCCTAAACAGATTCTAGCTACTGGTCTTGCTGATGATTCCACAAGGTTGTATAAGTTTCACAACTTTGGGTCATCAAATCTTCCCTCAGCATTTGTTGCTCATAATGATGAAGTGAGCAAACTTTGGCATGAGCGATTTGGTCACTTAAACTATCGCTCCCTTCAGCATCTATGTAAAGAAAATATGGTGACAGGTCTTCCTATGATATCTTGCAGAGATGGTGTTTGTTCCGGATGTGTACTTGGAAAACATCATCGGGACAGTTTTGACAAACGTGCCTCTTGGCATGCCTCAGCCCCTTTACAGCTTGTGCACAGTGATTTATGTGGTCCTCTTCCTGTTGCTTCATTCTCTGGTTGCAAGTACTTCTTAACCTTCATTGATGATTTCTCCAGACGCACTTGGGTATACTTCTTAAAACTCAAGAGCGAAGTATTTAACACTTTTTTGGCCTTCAAAGCCTTTGTTGAAAAACAATCTGGACATCAAATTCTTAAGCTACGAACTGATAATGGTGGAGAATATGTTAAAAACACATTCATCAACTTTTGCACTGAAAATGGAATTCAAATGCAAGATACTGTTCCATACACTCCACAACAAAATGGTGTAGCTGAAAGGAAAAATCGCACCTTAAAGGAAATGGCTAATTGTATGCTGCAATCTAAAGGACTCAGTCTTAGTTTTTGGGCCGAAGCAATTAATTGTGCAAATTATATAATCAATCGCACTCCTACTAAGGTTCTAGAGAATATCACTCCAGAAGAAGCTTGGAGTTCCATTAAACCAGATGTAAGTCACTTTCGTGTGTTTGGAAGTGAAGCATGGGCCCATATTCCAGATGAAAAGCATACAGCTTTAGAACCTAAGAGTGAGAAATGCACTTTTGTTGGATATTCTGAAGATGTAAAAGGTTACAGACTTATTCCATTTAAGTCCAAAAATGTTATCATTAGAAGAGATGTAAAATTTGATGAAAATAAATCGGCCTACGAGCCTAGTCCGGCGGATGTGCCACCTCTTCCTATCTCTTCTACTTTTGAAAACATTTCTTCTTCAGATGATGAAAGTGAGGATGACAATCCTCCCCCACCTTCTCAGGATCCTCAACTTCCAAGATGGGTCCGTGCTACTCGAGATGCAGCAGGTGATCTTGCCGGTGATCCTACAGATCAACGACGTACACGTTCTCAGTTTGAAAGAGCCTCTTCTTTACTGGCTCAAGCTCCAGTAAATCATGATCCTGACACTTTTGTAGAAGCTTCAGGCCATCCACATTGGGAAGCAGCTATGAATGAAGAATATCAGTCATTGATGACAAATGATACATGGGATCTTGTTCCTCTACCAACGGGACGAAAACTTGTAAGATGTAAATGGGTTTACAAAACCAAGTATGGACCAGATGGCAAAATTGATAAACATAAAGCTCGTCTTGTTGCTAAGGGCTTTTCACAGGTTGAAGGAATTGACTACACTGAAACCTTCGCCCCTGTTGCCAAAATGAACTCTATCCGCCTTGTTCTTTCCCTTGCTGCCTCTTTAAAATGGGAAGTCCATCAAATGGATGTTAAATCTGCCTTCTTGCATGGGGACTTGCAGGAAGAAATCTATATGGAACAACCCATTGGCTTCATACAAACAGACTCAAGCCTTGTGTGTCGACTTAAGAAATCCCTTTATGGTCTCAAGCAGGCTCCTCGGGCCTGGTATGCCAAAATGGATAGCTTTCTTTTAGAATCTGGCTTTTCTAGGTGTCATTCTGACAATACTGTCTACACCAAGAAAGTGGGTGACTCTCTTATCATCCTTGTTCTTTATGTTGATGATCTTATCCTTACTGGTAGTGATCCCAACCTTATAAACCATGTGAAGTCTATCCTTAAAAAGAAATTTGAAATGACAGACTTAGGACACTTACACTATTTTCTCGGTCTTCAAGTCTTGCAATCCAAGGAGGGTATTTCCCTTTCCCAGTCCAAGTATGCTTGTGATATTCTTCGTCATTTTCACATGGAAGACTGTAAGCCAGCCCCTTCTCCCTTTCAGTCTGGAGTCAAACTTTCAGTCTCTTGTTCTTCTCCTGAAGTTGATGCTACCTTATACCGTCAACTTGTAGGAAAACTCTTGTACTTAACCCATACTCGTCCTGATCTTTCCTTTGCTGTTGGCCTTGTTGCTCGTTTTATGCAAAACCCCCGTGAAAGTCACTGGAAAGCAGCCAAAAGAATACTTCGTTATGTTCGAGGTACAGTACAGTTTGGGATTCATTACAGTGCCAAAGCAGCTCCTCTGTTAGTTGGTTTCACTGATTCTGATTGGGCTGGTGACCCTGATGATCGGAAGTCTACTGCCGGTTATGTCTTCACTCTTGGTTCAGGACCTATTACATGGGCTTGTAAGAAACAGGCTGCCATTTCTCTTTCGTCAGCAGAAGCAGAGTATCGTGGTGCCGTGGAAGCTAGTAAGGAAGCCTTGTGGCTTCGTCAGATCCTATCAGAGTTTGGCTTTGAGCAGCAGCATCCAACCTCCCTTTGGTGTGATAATCAAAGTGCCATTCAGCTATGCAAAGATCCAGTCCAGCATCAGCGCAGCAAACACATCGAACTACACATGCACTTCATCAGAAAACTCATTCATGACCATGCTCTTGAAGTACAATATTGTCCAACAGATGATCAGATTGCAGACATCTTCACAAAGGCTCTCACAGAGGCGAAGTTCACTAAACTTCGATATATGCTTAGAGTTCAGGAAGTTGTCACTAAGGGGGGATAGGCTCTAGTGCCTCCTTCCTTCTCCTATTGTGTCATATTTGTAAATCCTTCAATCCTATCCCAAGTTGTTCTTAAGGGGGGATGTTAGGATATTCCGACACATAGGATATAGTTAAGATCAACTTGGTCTAGTTTAGAGTTAGGTATAGAGTTAGGTAAAGTGTCTTTCTTTACCGTTGTACATATTGTAACTTACAATCCGACGGTCACGATATGTAGTGATCCGACGGTTCACTCTCACCTCGGTATTATCGACACTTGATCCGTGGCTTGACACCCGATTGGTCCATGAGTTCTATTTAAAGCGCATGGAGGGTCATTGTTCGGGTAATCCATGCATGAGAGAAGCTTATGTAAATTTTCATTCTTTGATTAATAAATTGTCTGTACCCACGTTGGGACAGGCCGTGGACTGTTTCCCTCCTTGCACTCTGAGGGTTTTAACCACGTCAAAAATACTGGTGTATTGATTTGAGATCTGGTTGTGAGCGGTGTCCTTTTGGTATTCTTTCTGAGGAACTTACCCTGTAAATTCCTACACATTAGTGCTTCATAAAGGCATGAAGCGACTGTAGGAAATTGAGCACAAAAACATTTTACTAATTTTTTTGTAGAATAGTTTCAATGCAACGCAAGGGACACACATCCTTTTCATTTGCACTAACATCCTCACATCACCATCATTCAATCAATAAATCCATCGTAGGTTGTGGGAAAGGGGGTTAGAGTCATCAGACACAAAATTCAAACATCGAGGAATCTAGTATGTTATCCATAACTATAATATCTTTATTGAATATTAGACATACTAATATGATTTAGCTTAAATCAATTGCTTCTAAGAGTTTGATTCCACACCCCTATTGTGTATTGATACTATTGTAAATAAAAACTCCGTGTTTGACCTATTCGTGATCTCTACTTGGTTTGAAATTACTAAAATTATTTTTATATTGAATTAAGTTAGTATGGAGATTTACAAAAGAATGAATGTTGTTGAAGGCCTTGTAATAGAATACTTCCAAATTTAATGAAATGTGTGTTCTATGTATTTCACAATCTTATCAATCCATTGCACAAAATAGCATAGGAATATCCATGCACCTGAGTCTGTAATACCTTAAACATTGTCTTAGATCTCATCATCAGATCAACTGTAGAGTCAAATTCTTCCTCCTTCTGTTCAAACTCTATTTTTTAAGGTTCCTTTAGCAGTAATTCACGTTTAATAACATCTTTCACCTCTCTAAACACCACATCTCAGTTGTACACAACCTTCCTTGTTTATGGATTCCAAAGCTTATAACCCTTTAAACCATCCTTATACCCAATGAAGATGCACCTTTCATATTTACTTTCCAACTTTATTATTTTCTCCTTTAGAACATGTACATATGCATCACAATCAAATACCCTGATACGTGAGAGAGAGGGCTTCTTACCAGTCCATACTTCATGTGGAGTCTTATCCTATAATGCTAATGAAGGTGATAGGCTAAATTGATAATGTGAAATATTCTCTTCCTCTGCCAAAAATTCTTGTCCTAAGCCGAAACCACTGAGGATGCACCTTTCCTTTCCCATAAACATCCTATTCATTCTTTCTGAAACTCCATTCTATTGAGGTTTTTATGGAGTAGTATTCTATGATTCTATACCATATTTGTTACAAAACTCTTCAAATTCCTTCTTTCAAAACTCTCCACCATTATCTGTCCTTAACGCCTTGAGCTTCTTCTCTGTCTGATTTTCCACTAGAGCCTTAAATTATTTAAACTTTTCAAAGGCATCAGATTTTTTCCTGAGGAAATATATTAATGTATTTCTCAAGAAGTCATTTATAAATGAGACATAATACATTAATTTATCCAATCATGGAACTGACACAGGTCCACACACATCACTGTGCACAAGTTCCAACATCAGTTTGGCCCTCTTAGCACCAGAGGGGAAACTAACCTAATCATTCTTCCCATATACATAATTCTCACAAAAACCAAATTCGGAGAGAAATTAGATATACCTTCTACCATAGCATTACCATGCAGTATTTGAAGGCCCTTCTCTCCAATATGTCTAGGTCTTTGATGACACAACATAGTCTTTTATCGAGAGACCACTATATTTTCTCTTTCATTTTTAGGAACCACATAACTATTGCATCCATCAATAATAGTGCTACCTAGAAGATTGTACAAAGTTCCAATACGAACTCCCCGCCTCGATACCACTAATCCCAAAACCATTTTGTTAGGTATCTTTTATGAACACTATTTGTAGACCTATATCATCCATCCTGCTTACATAAATTAGGCTTTTGGCCAATGCAAGAATGTGTAGAACATCGAGAAGTGTTATAATCCCTCCACCTTGTAACTTCAACTTGAATTTTCCACAACCTATGATTCTAGCCTTCTTTTCATCCCCTAGGAAGACATCACCACCATTATATTTCTCTTACTCATAGAACCACTCCCTATGGGTAGTGAAGTGAAAGGATGCCCCTAAGTCAATCAACTATGCCTCATGATCTACATGTGTATATGAAGAAGAAGCTAGGTACACATCCCCACCTTCATCTGAGGTGGTTTTCATGTCTACAGAAGGAGCATAATCAAATACCTTTCCTTTCATGGGTTTTTTAGATTTACAATCCTTTTTGTAGTGTCATAATTTTCCACATTTCTAGCATACCTTTACAGGTTTTATTGGAGATTTAGATCTCCCACTTGAGGACTTATTTCTATTTCTATTCTAGGACCATTCTCTTACAGACAAGGCATATACTTTCTTGTTCTCCATATTTTTCTATCTCATCTCCTTCGATAAAAAGGATGAGACTATTTCATCAATGTTGATGGTAGTTGTATTACTACCTATAACAACAGCTAGACTATCCTATGAGTCTGGTAGAGATCATAATAGACTAACACACTTATCTTCATCTCGAATTTTAATATCAACAGATGAAAATGAACTTACCATAGTATTAAATGAATTTAGATGTTATGTAACCAAGTATCCATCCTTCATCCTCAAGTTATATGTAACAACCACTGGTTTATTTTCCATGTAAATAAATAAAACCAAGGTTATGGGAAATGTATTCCAAGCTAAATCTTGGGAAAAAATTATAGTGGGAATCACTTTTTGTTTAATGATGGCTATAGAAATTGGAAAAGGCATTGAAAAAGGTAAAGATGAAATAATTGGCATTTAATTATGAAAATATAGGAACATAGGAGAAAAGGTAGGTGAAGAGACACAATTTTGCATGCAAGGAAAATTAGAGGAAAAATGAAGGAAAATGAAGAAAAAAGAGACATCAATGATAAAAAGGCATCAGAGAATCAGTTGCTATTTTTTTGACAATTTTGAGTTGAGGTCTTTTTCATTCTATGATACACTCTTTCACACTTAGAGCATTCTTGGAGCACTCTAGCATTCACCTGGATTTGGACAAATCAAGTAAAGGACAAGAAAGGAATTGATGGGCAGCAGAAGAGAAGGTTGGATTAGCAACTACAATAGGGATAATTTGTAGGTAACAGGTTGCATGTGTGATTTACTTGTTCATTTTTGGATGCAGGGTATATGCATGTGGTTCCTTGGTTACGTGTTATCATTGGCATGGATATTTCCCTAGATTGATAGTGGTTTCAACCTTGCCTTGCAATTTCTTGGATAACCATGATGTAGTGGGTTCCCCATTTGGATTTTTTGATTGTTTCTCAGGTTCTATATGGTTGTAGGTTGAGATGGAATCCTTGGAGGCCTGGAAAAACTGGGTAGAGACCAATCTAGTTTGGTGTTAATGATTTTTGGACCAGTTAGGTGAAATCATGTTATGGTTGAGGGTTGAGGTGGTTTGGCCTCTGGAAGCCTTGGTTGGTTTTATTTTGGATTAACCGATATGATTCCACATTCATGCTTGGAATATGGTGTGCGGGTGATTGGTTGAAAGAGATATTTTTTTTTAGCAAATCCATGGTTAGGTGGTACGTGGAAGTCCCTGACTTGGTTGAAATTTGCTTATGTTAATATGATATATTTTTCCTATTGTAATCTATGAGCACCTCTACTGATAATTATGTTGAGTTTATGGCTGATTGTCATGGATTGTATTTTGGTTATATGTTGGATATATGTTTGGTTAAATGATGTTCTCTTAATATGGTTCTCTCTCATGATTTGATAAGTTTTTGAATGGTTAATGAATGTATGGGATAAAAAGTGTCGTTACGGCTAGCTTGAGATGGCATAAATTCTTCTTATGGATTCTGAAATCAAGTTCAGAAGTTTATAATCAGATATGCATTCATGACCTATAGCTTATATGTTTACCATGTGTTTGATGGAATGTATATAATGTATTAGTCATGTATTAGTCATGTATAGGTCAATATATTGATAAAGTTTGAAATGGTTGGAATTTGTGTCATCTTAGTTATGTTTTTGGAAAGTCATAGACAATTATGGTCCATGGTCTGGAGGCTAGCCTAACAAAGTGGCATAGATCTTGCCACCGCATGCACATAAATAGGGATTTTGGGTCATAATCACATGGAGACAGACTTGTGGGTGTGGTTTTATCCTCCCAACCTCATAGATGCTATGTTATGGGTGTGGTTGTGGAGTTGAGCTAGAGAAAATGAGTTCCAGCTCAAGGATTGACCACTTGGGGTGGATGTCAGGATCCTGAGTGGTCTATAATATTTGGGGGATGTCAATATGTGTTACAGTTTATAGTCCCCAATTCCATAATTATAACTTGGAGATTGAGTCATATCATAGTGAGATTGAACTCATGTTTACCCTGAAGAGCTTGTAAAAGTGGGTAAATGTGGGAGTAGGCATTATAGGGTAATATCAGAGCAAGGTTTTGTTCTTTCTGGGTCATATATGATACCACAGGGTGGTATTAGAGTGAAGTTACATTCTCTTTGGATCATACTTGATACCACATGGTGGTATCAAAACTTGTACGTTCAAGCACTTGGATTGGATGGGCTAAATGTATATTGTTATGCATGCATGTTAATTGTATGTGTCTACTATGCATGCATTGTGATGGTTATAGTTATTATACATGTGGTCATGATTGCAGTTTTGTGTTATCATGCATGATGTTGATATGTTTATGTCATTATGTATATGTATCATGCTAATTTGGATTGGTTGTGTAGATGAGATAACCTCCCATGAAATACACTGAGGTATGATTTTTGATTATGTTGTTACTGTGAAAATTCTTAGTAAGTATACCAAAAATGCTTCACTTAAGTCATTGGTGATAAGTGACCCTAATGTCAAAATATGGTTGTTTATGCTTTAGATATGCAATGAAAAAATAAGAAAAACCCTACAACAAAAGATCATATGCAACTGAAAACATATAACAACAAAAATGAAAGTGTAGCAACCCAATGGATCATGTGAATAAGAAAATTTTATTAATAGAAAATTTTCACCTAGTGAGTATAGCTTACGAACTTGGGTCTGTAGATTCCCCTCTATGAGATGGGTCCTTTTGATGTCCTTGTGCCTTAACGATTATTTTCTCTCTCAACTTGAAATGGGAAAAAAAAATAACTTCAACTCAAGTGGGAGCTCAAATGTGATGAGACGATAGTTGTGACGATGAGAGTGATCAAGGTGAAGAATGAATGGAAAACCCTCTTATTTATAAAAAAGTATTGAGCTAAATTATGAATTGTAAAATAATAAAATATTATTGACCAAATCAAAATCTAGCCATTGAAAGTACTTTACTATATTTTTTGAGAGGGAAAATATATTCAAAATGGTCAAATATCTTTATTTAGAAAATGGTTGAAGTAATTAACAAATAAAAATGATTTATTAATCACTTTGAGAGAATTAAGAAAGAAACAATTATTAATAATGATTTAATAATTATCTCATAAGGAAAATATGGAATAAATAAGGAATAATAAATAAATAGTTATTTATTTAATTATTCCAAGGTAATTAAGTCAAAAGTAATTAAGAAATAGTTATCAAATAATGATTTTATAATTATTTCTAGAGAAGATTAAGTAAATAATGATTTTGTCAATTATTCTCATGAGGGTTTTGAATTTTAAGGAGAAATAATTTAGGAAAAATGGTTAACTAAATTACTTCCTAGGGTAAAATTGGATTTATCATGGTAAAATTAATCCTACATGGTGTATTTTGATCCACCTAGTAAGAAATGGTTAGGTGATCATTTTTTGGGTGATAATAGATTGCCCCTCAACGTAAGAGTGTCAGGGGAAAATCGTATGACTGAAATACATTTTAGGTTACACTTTCACGAGACACCAAAGGGGAGAGAGAGAGAGAGAGAGAGAGAGAGAGAGAGAGAGAGAGAGAGAGAGAGCTAAAACAAGGAAAGGAAGTACTAAAAATGGTGGGGGCGAGACCTACATAGATGATAGAAGTCTCCTTTTATTTAGTGCATTATCTCAAATGAGACGAGGGAGGCATACCCATGCTTGTCGAGATAACTCAGTACAAATAATAATGATGTGCCCAACAATGTGGGTCTGAGAAACAAAGTACATGATACATGATACATGAAATGCTAGCATCAATGGGCTAGAAAGTGATACAATGATTCAATCAGTCCCATATACATAATGTGCCTAGAAAACAGAGTACATGAATATAATAAAATCTATTGATCATAGTACATGAGACATAATGCCCTTCAAGATACATGGTGAGTGGGGATCACAACCAAAGAAGCCCTGTTGAAAAGGAAAGGGATCTGATGATATGAATCAATCATCTGAAGGATACGACCATGTTGTGAGCTCTGTGATCGGTAGAAGCTTAGCTAGTCAAATTGACGGAACTGCATCTGAGGTTGGATCATGAGTTGCTGAAATCCTTGCGTGCGGGCGACTATGTGAAGGTCCAGCCCTTTATGAGGTCTATAACATCTCACACACACCTAGGAAATACCAGTACAATATACTGGATCATTGGACCATCAAGTGTACGATTCTTGATCATGTGATAATGAACTGGAGTTGGGCATGCAAGAAAATACCAATTTAAAGGGAAATGATGAGTACCTTTGCTTGATCCGAGGCACTAAACAATGATGAAGGCTGGAACTCAGGTACACCGCCCTCTAAACCACTCTCCTAGAATAAATGTGCTGAAGCCAATAGAAGAGGGCCCACCAGAGTTGAGGCAATGGTGATTCCTCAACAAAGGCATGAGGATCATAGCGATATGACTAATAGATGAATACCAAAGATAATGATGTAAGGATAAGATGAGTGGGGGACTAATGAATTCCATTTTTAGAGAATAATATGCATGGTTGACCTTGTAGGGACTGACTCGATTCTAGAGGGGATGGTCAATTACTCAGATGGATGCTTTTCAAAGTTAGAGCAGTACAACTAGAGGCTAAATATGAGAAAAACATGATGAATGTGATGTGAAGATAAATGATGTACTGTAACAAGATTCAATGGGATTCTGAACAGACTCCATGGAGTCAAGGGTGACTCACCTTTGATGCTCTAAACAAGGGTGACTCTATGATGTTGCCGCATGGTAGAGGCCTGAAGGGGAGAATAAAAACATGAGTAAATAATGGTTACTCACGTTGAAACTCGACACATAAGTGACCAAATGTAAAGGAAAAGTGGTACCAAAGTACAGGTGAGTCATATGAAGAGATCCAGTTTTGATGGGTGTAAAAGTGAGACCTCATGGAAAAATGGCTTCCTTATGAAGTTTCAAATTACCAAAAATAAAGAGACACACATTATAAATCTCGGGAAGAGATTTCCAGCAGTACTAATGGTTTTTCAAACTAAACTACGGTGTTCTCATAATGGTCAACGTAAAAACTATGCTTTTTCCCATAAAAGGGATTTCATCTCCTAAATCCAATTCATTTGCATAGTGATTTGTTGGAGAATTTGGGGAGGAGGAGAAGGCACAAAATCTTAGTGAGCTTGTAGAAGACAAACCACCCTTCCTAATCTAGATATGCGGCTTTCAGGTAGGTGGCCTTAATTGTCTAAACATGGCCTTAATGCTTCTTGGAAGGATGGCTCTTGATGAAGAATTAAGTAAATAGAGGAATACAAGAATTAATTACTAGAGAAGGTCTAAGATCATCCCCACCCATCAATTCAAACATGGGGACTAGGTGGTAAGTGCAGTATGACCTATATTAGAACATTTGAAGATATGGTATCAAGAATCTACGATATGCGATGTGTATATGGATCACTGGAGAGGCCAATAGGACAGATTATCCAAGGAATCAGAGAATAATCGATCCAACCTAGATCATTGAGGTCTAGGCCGTGACTAATATTAATCAAGTGAGAAGGTGGCCAAGGGTGCCATTGTGTCCCAAGGCATGGGATACTGCCCCGACACATATGATGATGGAGGGGAATTATCAGTTATAAAAAGGTGGGAATGATCCCCCCTAGCTAGATGAGTGTGTGGAGGGTCATTGTGTTCCAATTTCTAAAATGAGGGATTTGAGCATTCGACTCAACTGGCACGAGATCATCCAGAGGATGATGAGTAGATGTAGGGGAATGGTTTCCCCCCAGTTTTGTATGTATGGATGTGTTGAAGCCTCAAAAATCAGGTCTACAACAAGGGGGATACCCACCCGATCCAGACCTTGGTCAGCAACGCCTTTTCCGTTTGGTGTAGTGGGTCTGAATGGGGATATGGGACCAGTTTCCTAATTTATGTGTGTGCATGTGTTGAGAATTGATATTTCCTTTCTAATAACTTCTAAGTAAAATGATTTTATTCTAAATCTAATTTAATGACATGCAATTGTATTCTAATAAACAGAAATATCTAATTCTAAAACTACCTTGGGATTTGATCTTTCAATTATGCGATCTAAAATAGATTCTACAGCAATTGGTAATAAAGATCATTCAATCACTATAAGAAAAGAATTCAATAAAGATGAATTGTTTCATATAAAAAGTTAGCCGAAAAGTTGTGAAAAACACATCACATAATAAGTCACTCATATATTAAGCATAAATAAATAGCTATCACCGTACAAAAATTCCAAATGATAACTCAAGCATTTAAGCATTCATACATAAATAACTGAACATGAATATCACCATAACACATAAGCATAATTTGTTAAAAGAGAAAAGTACCATTTATAACGAGTCCTACTCATGAGTTCCAGCAATAATGATTTATCTCTTCTTAATCCAACATCCACTAAGAGTACAAAAGTGCAACATTAGTAGTAGATATTAAACGCAGATATCAGTAAATCTTGTTCCAATCATTCATCAAAACATCCTCAGAGAGTGCAAAAGTGCATGTTCTGAGGACAAGGTTTTGATAAATTTCAAGACCCTTCTCTAAATGCATGAGAAGGGTTTAAATACTACTAGGTAAATCTAAAATATTTTATTACAAAAATGTAGGATATGGTTTAAATGACAATCCTCATTTTAGGCAAAAATAAAGTAAAACTAAAACTAACACTGAATCTAAAACTAAAAGTAATAACTAACTATCTATGTATATGTTCCTTGTAGTCGCAAGTGTTCAACAATTGCTTGAGGAGAGTTGGTTGGCTGACTTCCGACTTTAGTTGTCCTGCGAAAAATGGAATCGGCAAGAGTTGGTGCCATCTTCTTGGCAGAATTAATGATACATTTAAGAGTCATGCACTGGCTGTGTGGTTTTACAAAGTACGTCCAGTAAGAATCCAAATTCAACTTGGTTAACCTTTTGATGGACTCTGCTTTCTCTTGAGCCTTTTTTGTCCAGCTTGTCTGTAGATGCTGTACATTTGGTAGATATTTACATACTACTTGAAGACAAATACCATTGGTTTTTAAGTTCGAGTTTTACCTTCCAGCTTCAACACTTTTTCCTACAAATTTCCGAGCTTACAGGCAACTGAGAAATTAGAGGCTTTTGATTTTAAGAGGTTTTTCCTGGCGCTAATCGCGCATCAGAAAATGCCTTGGTTTCTTGATCGGGGCTTCCCTGATGCTACTTTTTGCCTCTTGTGCACCTTTTAATATAAACCTTAAATTTTGTGGAAAGAACGACTTCGTACATTCTTGGCTCTGAGTCTTAAACTGTCTATTCGTGATATTAGCACTACCCAGTACCCATTTGACCATGTCCATGTATGGAAGAGTTTTGGGCCTTGTCGCTATCTGGTGCAAGAAAAAACATGCCAGTTCTGTAATAGATGCCTCAGATGACCCGTGTGAGCTAGCAATAGCTGTAACCTCCATTATCTTGGGATTTTCTTCCTCAAGTAGACTGTACATGCCTTCCCAAGTAGTAATACCAACATCTTTGTTACAGGTGATGTTTGTGTATAAGGGTGTCATCTCTTTATCTTCAGAACTCGAAGCTTTACCCTTCTTTCCCATAATATTTTGAACACTGCTATGTACACTTCTCTGCTCTTCACTCCTGCAGTTTACAAATGAGGCAAGAGTAATGATAAGAAAATGGTGACGGGAAAGCTTTAAATGCCGAAAACATATAAAATATATCACCTTATGTGAAATGGCTCCTCGATAAGATCAAAACCATATTTCATTAATGATTGCCAACTAACTCATTAATTAACATTAATGCACATAACTGGGAATTGGTTTATGGAAAAAGCTTTCTCGAACAACGAGCCATGTAGATCTGCGATAAGGTGATTTTACAATTTGCTTCGCAATATCGCAAACTTGTTGCATGCAGCAATTATCCGTTACAATGTGTTTTATACGGAATGCGATTTGCGAGATGCGCCATCACATATTGGCAGTTTGAGGCATTTTAGCTTAAGTGATATTTGAGACATGCGATGCGATGAGGGTCTTTTAATGCGAGATTTTGCATCGCGATTTCACAATCTTAGGATTCCGCTTGTAGTAAGGCATCCATTACCTTTTTGTGATGCGACATTTTTTATTAAGGGAACGATTTGTTCGAACTTATCATAAAACTCAAGTCTTTTAGGGATTTTTGGGCATTCTCCTAGGTTTTATGATAGTAAGATTTATTCAAAAAGGAAATACAAGTCCTAATTTATTTTTTTGAATTTTATGGATAACGGTCCCCACTTATTTAGTATTAGAAATAAAACTAAATAAGAATGGGGGTTGTTGCTAGCCACAACAATTGGCGATTCACTTGGAAGAACCAGTTATCTCTACTTTTCTTTTTAATTTTCTAAACTTCCAAAATAGAAAATTTTCCAGAAAATCAAACTTTATTATAGAAAGATAAATTACACCATGCTTTCAGCTGTCAATGATAGTTTGTTTCTTCTATGTCAACTTTGTTTATTTACTTCTTAGAGCTAGTCATTGTATTTACATTAGCCACTACTTGTTTTATAAAGATAAAAACAAAGGCTTCTATTTAAATCAGTTTTAAATATGCTCATTTGTCGTAGGTAGAGCCTCTGCTGCCAGCAGGTGTTTATAGCCTCGACAGGGTTACCTGTTACCTAACAATAATCCTGTATCCTACTTAGAGAAATATACGATTTTCAAAGGGAAATCCATATTCACACTTATTTCTTTTTATTTTCTTTTAATCCTTAAAGAACAATGCCTTGGTTTGGTAGCCAAATTATGACAGTGCCATTCACTTGATTTATAACTTCGCTGAACAAGCTGGTTCGTGATGAGACCCCTTGTCTTTTGATTGCAACAATCTCGAGTCATTGCCCTGTTGTGGTATGCAGTTTTGGCAAAGTTAGCAAGCTATAATATCTATGATCATGATAAGTCGGATCATGATGAGACCTCTTATTCTTTAAGTTAAAGTGTATCTCTGGATTATTCCTTGAAACTCGTAATTCCCTAGGTGGGGAGGAAGTCATTGTTTCCTTAAGAATTTCTCTGGACGACAATGGTAGAGTTTTTGGAAAGAGCTTTTCTACAAAGAATCTTCATTTTGTTATTGATACTTTTCATTTGACTGATATAAAACAAATTCCAACTAAAGGTCATTTTTTATCAAAATTTACAAAGTTGAAACTAGTATCATTTTTAGGTTTATAGCCTTTGACTATATCTTATAATAATAATGTTCAATTTTCTAAATCAGTCCTATTTATACAAGCAAAAAAACAAAATCTAAGAGAAATACTTGTTTTTTTGTGAATTCCAAATGTAACCATTTACAACTGGTTTTATTATTAAAAAAAGGAAAAAACTAATCTACAAAAAATAGAAGAATGATCTCCTATGGAAAGTATTTTTTGAGGATTTGTCTATTAACAGGTAAAGATTCTCTTTTTCCTATTAAATCCTATAACATAAAGGTAGATGGACCTACGATTTCTGCGATTTGGAAAGGGCCAAGCCACATTCATTGAAACTTCGTATGTTTGCCCTTTTCCTCATGAGCCTTATCCCATTTTAAAACTAGATCCCCTATCTGAAAGTCTTTTTTGGACATCATGTTTGAGTCAAAAGAAGCTTTTAAATAATGCTTGGTGATGCGCATGAGTTATTTTAGCCCGTTCTCTTTGCTCTTCTAGCTTAAGGATTTGCAGTTGCCTTAGTTGTAAGGAAGAATTTGGTGTTTCGTCGATAAATTGAACTAAGGCCAATGAGGAAATCGCTAGATGAGTTGGAAGGACCACTTCTTTCCCATAAACCAAATTAAAGGGAGAAGTGC
Organism: Pinus tabuliformis; assembly: GCA_031772625.1. Taxonomy (NCBI): domain Eukaryota; kingdom Viridiplantae; phylum Streptophyta; class Pinopsida; order Pinales; family Pinaceae; genus Pinus; species Pinus tabuliformis. Next base: position 576,580,792 of record CM062808.1, read on the forward strand.
CAATGGAGGCTTTCTGCGTTATTCGATCTGTCCATAGAGCATATATTAATGATTTGTGCCAATTCTTATGATTCAGATCAATGGTTCGCTTAATGATTCTGATTAAGTTTTTATTTGTTGATTCAGCTAACCCATTCCCTTGCGGATAATAATTGGCAGAGTATTTAAACTTAAAACCTCTTTTGAGCACAAATTCAATCATAGCATTGCCAGAAAAATACAATGCATTATCAAACATTAAAGCAGAGGGTAAACCAAACCTAGTGATTATGAACTGATCTATGAAATCAATGATGTGTTCGGCATTAGCTGTTTTGAGAGCAACTACTTCTACCCATTTAGTAAAATAATCTGTAGCTGTAAGGATATACCTATGATGTTTAGAAGAGTGAGGAACGATCTCACCTATTATATCCAATCCCCATTGATCAAAAGGCTGCTCAATGTTGATTGATTGCAAAGGTAATGATGGCTTCTTTTGTCTCCCAACAGTAGTTTGAAAAGCTTGACATTTCCTTATGTAGCTATGTGCATCTTTGAATAGTGTAGGCCAATAATATCCTGCACGTAGGATTTTATGTGCGCTAGCAACTCCAGCACAACGTCCACCTGCTGGTCCATCATGGAGTTCCTGCAACACTTTTTCAGCTTCAGCTTTCTCAAGACATCGAAGGAGAACAAAATCATAATTTATCATAAAAAGTACATCGTTTACAATTTGATATTGCTTAGCCTTCAACCTTAGGGCTCTTTTCTTTGTATAATCTAAGTTTGAAGGAGCATATCCGTTCTTTAGATAAAATATGATATCAACATATAATGATTCAATATCGTTTAGGCTTACCTCATACATTTGTACTTCTGAAGATGGTATTTCGGAAATAAGTGATGCTCCAGCCAGAATTTTACAAAGACCTTGACCTTTTATAATATTTGATGGTTTAATCTTGACGTCGTATTCTTGTAAGGCAGTAACCCACTTTGCTCTGTTTTCACCCATGTCTTTCTGTACTAAAATATTTCTTACCCCTGGAAACAATACTATGATTTTTGTATGGGTTTTAAGCAAGAAGGGTCTAAAATGTTTGATTGCTTTGAAAATAGCATAATCTTGCTTCTCGACGTTTGAATAATTTAATTCAGCCCCTTGTAGATTTGAACTAAAAAAGGCAATTGGGGCTTCCGCCTTGTCTTGATTTGCTTGAGTGAGTATCGCAGCATATGATCTATCGGAGGCAAATGTGTATAAAATGGAAGGGTTGGAAAAATTTGGAGTTGCTAAAGATGGGGCATTAACAATCACTTGTTTAATCAGATTGAATGATTCATATTTTTCTTGGCCCCATTTGAAGATTGCATTCTTTTTAATCATTGCTTGTAAGGGAGATACGATTCTTGAAAAGTCAGGAACAAATCTCTTTACAAAATTAATTTGGCCAAGGAAGGATTGCATAGCTTTCTTGTTGTGAGGCAAGGGTATTTCGGAAATATCCTTGATTCTGTCGGGATCAATATGTATTCCAGATTTTGACACTATAAATCCAAGAAGTTTTCCTTCACTTAATGCAAAAAAGGATTTTTTCGGGTTAAGTGAAATTCCGTACCTTTGGCAATGTTGGAAGATCTATTTCAAATCTCTAAGATGATTACCTCATTTTTTGGAATATACAGTTATATCATCCAAGTAGATTACTACTGATTTGTTCACTAATCCCTTAAATGCAATGTCCATGGCTCTTTGAAATGTGGCGCCAACGTTGATTAGACCAAAAGGCATCTTTTGATATGCATAAGTGCCCCATTTGGTTTTGAATGTAGTCTTTCATTGATCATCAGGGTGGACCAAAACTTTGTTGTAGCCAGAGAAACCATCCAAAAAGGACATTAATTCTGATCCTGCAACTGCTTGTAATATTTTCTCCATGGGAGGCAAAGGAAAATTATCCTTTTGGTAGGTTTTATTAAGATTTCGAAAGTCAATGAAAATTCTAATGTCTCTGTTTTTCTTTCTAACAGGAACCATATTGGAAACCCATTTAGAATGTCGCACAGGGAAAATGATTTTGGCTTTCAATAACTTATTGAGCTCAAATTTGATCTGGTTTTCTAGGTTAGGATGGATCTTTCTCAGCTTTTGTTGGACAGGTTTTTCATCGTCTATCATTGGGATCATATGTTGAATGATAGAAGTGTCATAAGTCTTAAGTTCATCATAGTTCCAGGCAAAGATGCTTTTGTATTGTTTCAAGAGATGAATGTATGCTAATCTTTCTTCAGGGGCTAGGCCAAGACCTAGATTGATATTCTGAAGCTTGGTATCAGTTCCTAGATTTATTAATTCATAGTTTAGAGTTGAACTTTGAAGTTTTGAATTAGTAGATCTTTTGAATCGGTCTTTCAAATCGTATAAGTCTTCCAATTTGACTACTAGTTTTGGCATAACATTATCAGTGCTATCTTGTTGCAATTTTTTGTCATGTTGGTATTCATCTATAATCTAATTATTGTAAGATCCCTCTGATGTGAGGAAGTTTACAATATCAGGATCATCGTTGAAAATTCTCCAATTGATAATGTTATCAAGAATCGAGGGTCTAAAAATTAATTCAATTGAGAATCTATCCGGGCTAAAGTCTTCTGAGGGAATAAGCTTGGAAGCTATGTTTGCCAAGAGGTTAGCACTAACGTTATGGAGTCTTGGAATTGATGAAATATTGAATGCTATAAAATGTTCAGTCAAATATTGTACTAAAGATTGATAATGCTTCAAATGACTTGATAAACAATGTATAGTATTTCGTACCTGTCTGATAACAATTTCAGAATCTCTGAAGACTTGTAGATATTTGATATCTAATCCGATTGCTTTGTATAATCTTTGAATTAAAGCCTCGTATTCTACAGTATTATTGGTACAATCGAACTCGAGTTTGCAAGTTAACATAATTTTGTTTCCCTCTAGACTAACTAATACGCATCCTACTCCTGCTCCCTCGTTAGACTTAGAACCATCAAAAATTAACTTCCAAAATAAAGATTTATTTATAGGACTATCTATGAAATAAACACATTTAGAACTATCTATTTGGGAAAAATTTTCCACTTGAGATAAAACAGAATGTTCTAATTAAGGTGAAGTATGAGCATTAAAATCTCCTAAGAAAGAATCAACATAATAGTTGCCCATTATATTGTTGTTGTATGTTACAGGTTCATTTTCTCCTTCCAATTCTGTTACTATGTATTTCTGATGCCTTTCTCGCTCAACCTTTATTTGATTTGGTTTACCATTGTAAGGGAGGCACATATGCAACCAATCAGTTGCAAAATATCCATGAAGCTTTTCAGACCAATCCCCGCTAAGAATTAGGCCATAGAATTCTTGAATGTCTGCAACTAAAATATCGATAACTGACATACCTTTGGATTAGATGACAACCTTATGGTAACCTAATTTAATTCGTCGATCGCTTCAACTTGTGATCGGTCCAGCTGAACTATGCATACTGCTGATTTTTGGGGTTGGACATTCAACTTTGCACATATTGATTTAGGTAAGATATTGGATGAAGCTCCTGAATCAACTAAACAATTTTGAAAATTTTTATTGAAAATTTCATAAGTAAGAAGAAATGGCGGAGTATGAGATCTTGACCTTCCTCCAATTAGAGCGATGTCGTTAGGATCAACTTTACTAGTCACAGTATTTGGAGGCCTTCCCATCTCGTGGGAAGCTTGCGAGATTACAGTGGCAGGCATAGGTGCAACTGGTATTGCGTGCAATTCTTTCAAAAGGAGCTTTTGTTGATGTTTTAACTTACTCAATTCATAAAAAGTGATGTTAGCCCTAGTCTTCTTCATGTCTTCTACGATATTATACTCCATCTCATCAGAAACAATCAATGTTTTAGATGGAGTTGGTGAATTTGTTTGGATTGGGCTTGTTTGAGTTGCCTTGGGTGACGTTTTATTAGCTGCGACTTCATCTTTAGTCATTGAGCTTGTGCTCTTTAGCTTAGGAGTAGGTTGAGGAGGATCGAGTTGATTTCTACTTCTAGTACTGACCGGCGATGCCTCTTGATCCTCTTCATCTAGTAGGATGAAATCCCACATACCTTGTACTTCTACGACTTTCTCTTCATTGGTAGGCTCTTCATTAGAAATTTCCTCTTCTTCTTCTTCTGATTCAACATTAGTAATAGCATTGGGAGGCTTTGAATCAATTGAAGGATTTCTTCTATAAGGCTTGTAAGGATTTTTAGAAGAAGTCTCTGCTACTTGTTTCTTTATGTCAACCATTTCATTAGACATGGTTTTCAAAACTTTCTGCAATCCCTCTAAATCAAATGGGTCTTTGGGCTGTTTTTTCTTTGGATCTTCTTTGAAAGTAACCTTCTTAGATTTACGTTCATCAACGGTGTTTTTCTTTTCTAAAGCTATGATGTGTTTCTCTACCGCTATTGCTTCCTTCATATTGTCAGCTAAAGTTGTTTTGTTAGCTCTATCAACAAAGATTGCTATGTTTGATGGTAGAGCACATATGTACCATTCACTTCGAACTTCTTCGCTAGGTTTGGAAGCGGTAGGAATTTTGTTCAACAGTTTATTGAAACGTGAGTTAAAATCTTTGATAGGTTCCTTTGATTCAGCCCTAAGGTTAGACAGGTCATTGATTAGTGTCGCAGTGGACCTATCATCACCGAACTTAGTCAAGAATTGTTCTTGGAAAATATCTCAACTAATGATAGATCCGAATGGTAATGAGAAATACCATGATCCAGCTGCTTCTTGCAAAGTGTAAGGAAAGAGCCAAATGACAGTGTCTTCATTAGTAACCCCATTGAGATTTATGGATAACATAAAGTTGTTTATGTTTTTCTGCTAGCATGCCTGCTTCAGGATTAAACTTAGGCAGCCATTTTTCGGGATGGGCCGGTAATTGACTCAAGGGCACAAGCATTAAGACTGCCCCTGGATTATTCCATGGCATTTGGGCCATCGATAAAATACTAATAGAGGAAATCGCAGAGGATGATCCATGTGGTTGGGAAGATGAGGATATTATAGTTCCAGATGATTGAGAAGGAGATGTCGAAGTTCCAGTGGTCTGGTGGATGATAATTTGAAGTGGAGGAGTGGATGGTTGACTTCGCAGTGGAAAGGTTGATATGGATGATGATGACGAAAGAGTCTCACTATCAGACACTTTAGGTGATTTCCTTGCTCTCTTCCTTGTAGGCAGAGGTAATTCAGTTGGTTAGATACCAAACTTTTCACTCTGCAATCTGGTAAGTGTTATAGACAATTTTGTGCCTTACAGCAACAAGCATGAATTGTCAATAATCCAAGGGATCCAAAGTTCCCTAAACATGATGTTCCTACCCCTAGAGGAACAAGGTCAGCAAACCAACAGCTCTCAGATCAGTTCTCCACCTGAAAACACTCAAAAACAAGCTATCCTGAAATCAAAGCAGGTGCTCCACTAGGCTTCTGCGCTGAAACACAACTCCTCCATGGTGTACCTGCGTTGCAAAGCAGGTAGAACAAAGGCCACCTGCGTTGAGCAAGTTTGGACATGTGGCACACTGAGTCATTGCTCTGGAATCTTCCAAAAATGACACTTGGATCAGGGATTTCGCCTTGTGATGAGTCAGAGGCTTTGTTTCTCCAAGTGGAAGCAAGGTTCACCAAGTGGACTCAAGAACTGAAGATCAACTAAAGATTAACTGAAGAGAGAGAGGACACAAGGCAGCTACACATCAGTTGCAAGCTGACTCATCCTTTCTCAATTCATCTATATATTGAGCTCTCTCCTATGAGCTCAGGAGGCTGGAATTTTGTGCAAAGTAATGATATGCTGTTGGTTTCACTATAGAACTATTGGGTGATTGTTTGAGAGAGGTGAAGAAGAGCAATTCTTTCTGCTGGGAGGTGTTGCTGGGTTGGAGCCTTCAATGGTTGTAATACTCTCAGAACCTTTATTTCTTCATTAATAAAAGCTATTGAGGTTCTTCTATGTGCTCTTGTTTCAATGATATATTGTGATGATTGCATGTTTGGTTTACACTAATCCATGAACCAGTTATGATTGCATGCCTCTTGTAGTTTCCTTCTTTGTTATTTTGCAGGATCTCATTGTAGCTGGGAGAGCAAAAGAACAAGGAGCTAGGAGCAAGCGGCCAAAGAGAAGAGTTTGGATTCGACATTAAGCGCAAGGCAACGGTTAGTGCATTTCTCCATTCTCTTTTGCTTTCATAAAGAAGTAAACCTTAAGTAGTTTGTTTTACAGTTGTTGCTAAGGAACTGTCACCCTTAGAGTGGGATAGGGTCATCCGAGTCGGATAATTTTCCCTACAACAAACTGGCGACTCCACTGGGGATCGTATCCGTTTGATTGTGTTTGTAGTATCTTGCTATTCATTTCCTGAACAAAAGAGTACCAAATCGAAAAGCTTTTGACTATATCAAAAGCGAAGTAGAGGGCAGCTACTCTGGCTCATTTCTGAGCAAGTTCATGATTTGAAGAGCTGATCTAAAAGGATCCTTGTAAGCTCTTAGTGATAGATTTTTACCTTCCTAATCATCCCTTTGAGTGTGCTTGACTGATTGCTTCTGATTTGAGCAAAAACTGTGCATTTTTGAGAAAATTATGACCCGGAAACTGTGAAAACGCAACTTTCGTTTTCCAAAGCAGGTAGTACACAGGCTACCTACTTTGCAACGCAGGTCCCGAAGGGGCTACCTGCGCTAAGAGCCAGACTGGCTGTGCAGCACCTGCGTTGGCCCAATTTTGCCTAGTGCTGTTGGGGTTTCCTCCTTTTCTCTTGCCTGTTTTCACTATTGATTTGGCTGCCAGTTACCAGTCTTGCACCTGTTCTGAAACCAATATTACTTGCCATCATTTCGCCTCTGTTATATAACGAAATTGTACTTGTTCTTTGTATTTCTTACTCATTTACAATTTCCCATAACGAAAAGTAAACTAGTCTTGCTTTTGGCCTCTTAGATCTGAACCTGTGTTAGGCATTTTGCTGGTCTAAAGAGTTAGCTTGTTTGCTGTCCATAGCTGATTAGTCATTTACTTTCGTCATTATGGTTTGATTTCATGCATTTCCAGTGATTAAGCAAGTGAATCTTAAGGTGTCTTTTGATTTTGGACAAGCTTGTTTACTTTCGCTTTAAATCGAAATCAAAGTTATATAACAACTTTCTTTTTGTAACCCATCCACATTAAGAAAGGGAAAAGAAAATACATGCATTGTGCATTTTGCATTTGACTGTTTGCTTGACGATTTAGGAAAAATTTGCATTTAGTGTGTGCTCTATGATCTGTGTGAAAAGATTTTCCTTTCTTTTCTCTCAGTAGTTAAGGTTTTCAAAGTTGAAAGATTGAAAAGTTTGCTTCTCATCTTAGACTGCATTCAGGAATTTGTTACATACATCTCGTGGTGATCCTTAAAGGCAAAATCTAAGCAAGATCAACATTAAAATAAATTCAATTTACATAACAACGCTTTGTAACATAACGCAAACAAATAGAGGTCTAGGTAGAGACGTGTTCCGGCGTCGTTAAACATAGTGACTGTTGATCTCTACGAAGGTGGGTGATTCCTCCTGAGAGTCGGTGGCACTAATACGGACTTGTGCTCCCACGTACCATCCCGTATATATTGGGAGACCCCTATAGGCAATTATCCTTTATCCATAGGAAGCCGTGTCGGCCGCCCTACTGATCGCGATGCAGTGAACACAGCATTCACGAAGATCGACCACCCGTACCGTAAAACGTATTCTGTGGTTTCGCGAAAAGTTTGGCACACCCTCTACCTAGAACTCCAGAGCAGTTTCTTTTGGCCTTTTTCAAACTCTATAACTGAAAAAGTCCATCCGAGCATTTGTCACTTCGGGCTCGTTAAAACATCGAAGGGGACTAGAGTCATCTTTAGCTTTTTCTCGACTCTTAAAACATGAAAAAGCAAGTTTGTGTCTAAAAGCGTCGTTAATAAAATTTATTTTAAACGGAACATAATCACCTCTTATTCCCGCGTTGATCTTTCAGTTGAAAAAGTATGGAGCCCACCAACTAAGGATGTAACCTTGGCGGAAGTCCAAATCCCTTCTCCTCTTGGGGAGATGTTGGTGCGCCTCATATGGCCACATTATCACTTCCAGGATTGACAATTGGCCTACCTGTATGGCTCTTTTCAACTAATGTAGTCCAGATCGCCACTAATCCTGAGCAGTCGAATCAACAGTCAGACCAGTCTAGAACTACCCACCAGCCTTCCACTTCTTACAATTCTTCCTCTGATCCTTCATCTTCACAAGGTAGAGCCGGCAAAAGTCAGCCTCCCATGGAGAATAAGGAAAAGAAGAAGAGAGAAAAGAAGCAGAAGGGGCCTATGGCGAAGGCGACTGGGGGCAGGCAAAAGACAGCTGACAAAAACCCACACACTGCATCGACCGGGCCTAAATCACCATGTGTCATTTGCAAAGGGGCCCACTTCCATCATGATTGTCCTTGTATTCCCCGGATACTAAGGGACTGGTCCCCAAGGTTGCACAATCCGGTAGCATCAACCTCTGGTAGTCATGTTGATTGCAGCCCGTCAACTAGCGAGAGTGAGGGACGAAGAGGGAGACCAAGATCACCCTGTATATTGTGTGAAGGCGATCACGCCATCCACAAATGTCCATTCTTAGATGAGGCAAAGAGAGTTTTGGAAGATCGTCCGGTATCACCGTTACGACTTCCTCCTGGATACCAAAAACTCGTGCCTAATCCCTCGATAGTTGAAAATCCAGCTGGCCCGCTCAAGTGGTCAGCTGAAGTGTCGGTCATTGAGAATGAACCAACTGAATCCAGACCAGACGAAAGTCTAAAGGTCGAAACGGCAGTTGACCCGGTTCTTCCTTCAGAGGTTTCATCCTCAAATGACACCGTCGTTGAAGATTCACCTTCAAATGACACCCTCACTGAAGAGAATAAGGATGACACCGTCCAGATTCTTTTCATCAACACAGACTCTGATGAGCATCAGGGCAATGCGCCCATTCCTTTGTCGCAGGAAGGAACATTGTCGGGGTCGTATCCGGCCGTGTATTCGGTCCCACCACCAAGCAACCTGGTTGTATCCTTTGATTGGAACCAACTAGGCAGACCCTGGTTACCAGCCAGTATACCATTCAGAATCATTGTCCAAATCTATAGAATGGTAATGGCTGGAACCATAATTGATGAAGGGGCATCTATGAGTATCCTTTCCTCTATTGCTTGGAAAGCACTGGGTTCCCCGGCGCTTTTACCTGAGATGAGAAATCTATCAGGTTTTGATAAAGGAACCAGTCGCCCTTTAGGGATCCTCCCTAATGTTCCCATTACATTGAGGAAGAAGACAGTTCATATGAATGTCATGGTCGTCCAAGGACCCTTGGATTATAACCTACTCCTTGGACGGGACTATATATATTGCATGGGAGCTATAGTCTCCTCACTCTTTAGAGTAATGTGTTTTCCACACGAAGGAAAGATGGTCAAGCTCGTAGATCGACTTTCATTTCCGAGATCTCGCATCGCAAATAGTCAAATACCAACCCTAAATGGCTTATTCACTCAAGAAATGCCTCCACCCCCGGTTCTACTTCCCGATGAATGCGAGTAATTCGGAAAGAAAGAACTGGGACCCAGGGGGCATGCACCCTGGCCTGCCTTGGGCAGAGGAAACCTTGGGTATAAAGTTGATTTCCGCAGAAGAATATGACTAGTCCGTACCCCGTCCGAAAGAAGGAAGAGAGGGTTGTTCTAGAATAAGATTCTTTTGTCAAAGTTATGTGAGTGAGATAATCTGCTTCTCGCTCCCCTTGTCTAGATAATAAGGATACCGGGGAAGGGGACCATTTGCGGTAGCAAGTAGTAACCATCTTTGAAGACAAGCCTCACCCATTAAAACATATATTTTGAAGGATAAGTAGGGGCAGCCTCCAAAGAAAGAGATTCTATTGCTACAACAAGTGGTCACCATCTTTAGTAACCTAATGGTAGACATCGCCGGGAGAAAGAGTTTAGTTTGCGGCAGCAAACAAAACCATTTTTCGGATAATAAGTAAGAGGAAAACCTCCATCCGTAACACCAATGTTTTATCTGTTGCGATCTTGCAAAAACCTAAAAGTGAACTGATGGGAAGACAAGTACCGTCGGCACCGAAGAATAACGAGAAGACAAGTATCGTTAAAAATATAGCAAGACGACAAGTAGAAAAACAGAGGTGGGACGGAGGAGGGGTAGCCTTGAAATTATATTTTATACCTGGGGGCATGCAAACCTTTTGGAGTGCAAGCAAAGAGCGGTTATTTATCTGTTTTTTTGGATTAGTCGTTTCCGAGCTTGCATAAAGAAAGGATGTGGGGCAAAAGTTAAAACTTGCCAAATTGGAGTAACTAGTGAGGTATAGCTCCTTAAAAATGACTACCTCACCTGAGGCGTTTCTTGTATTATGACTGGTATGTTCGAGCAGTTTTAGCACATAGTTCATGCTCGTTAAAAAATAAACGCAAGATCCGAGCAGTTTTAGCGCATAGTTCATGCTCGTTAAAAAATAAACATAAGTTGTGAGCAATCTTCCCCTAGAGTTCAAGCTCACCCAGAAAAAATGAACTGGTAAATAACCTTGGTGAATGTAACCTTTGACAGCCATATTAAAGCCCTTGGTCGTGTTCTTGCAGTCTCACCTCCATCCGTTCATTTGGCCAATCATTCATCTCCATATGTTTGTTTACCCATTTTGAGGAACAGCTGCGAAGAGTGATTTCACTTAGCCATCCTTGTGACACTGCCGTGATTGGAATATTCCAACTTGTACCTGGAATCTGCTGCTATCCCTGTTTATCACTCGTTCCTCAAAAGACGAGTCTTCTTTGAGCTCTTTTCACTGACTCGTAAAATATGAAAAGTTTGCCGAGTTTTGGCCTTCCAGCTCGTTAAAGCGACTGGAAGAGCTATCCCTCCTCTAGATTTTAATCTTTTTGGACCTGAGGGATTATTGCACAAAAAGATCGAGCGCTTGTTTTGTTCGGCTCGTTAAAGCAATTGAAAATTCATCCCTTCTGTATTGTTTTATACTTTTTCGGACTTAAGGGATTAGAAGACGAAAAAGGAATTTTGGAGTTAACTTTCCGTACCTTTTCAGACTCTCTAAAAATGAAAAGGACCGAGTTTTCCTTGTCGTTAGACTCGTTAAAATGATTAAATAGCGACAAACTTGTCTTTAGATGAGAACGAGTTTCCCTATCGCTAGGCTCGTTAAAACATAGCGATGGGCTTGCCCGAAGGGCAGGTTATAGAACAAGCATATGTTATCCTCCTCAAGCTTGACAAAAATAAAGAGGTACTGGTCAGCAATGACTGGGGAAAAAAAATTGGGAGAACCTCACAGCATTAATGGTAGCAAGTCACTCTTGAACATGACACTTTGTCCTTCGTATCACATCGGGTTGGGTTGTTTCATTCACCAGTCTCATAACCATGGTCCTCGCCACACCATCCACAATTGGGGTAATGCTACCGATCCATCACATCAGTGTCGTTATATGTTCAAGAGATGTGGTTCTGCAAAGAGTCAACCGTGTCCCACCCACTGCCATACATTATCCTTCATCCACTTCATGACCGCCACCCTGAATCATACATCACAGTTTGTTTTCACCTCATCACAATCACTAGCTCCGTTCCGTGTCACTGATGTGGGATTCATTAAGGCCCTCCTTTGACGGATCGCTCCTTGTCGACATCAGCTCATTATCCAGGGAGTTGATCTAGGAACAACCCCTTCAGTACTTTGAAGCTTGCATGCCTCAATGGCAAGTTTCTCACTTCCGGCGACAGGTATACATCAATGACCTTCGACCAGAGGATTTTGCATGGTGGTCGATGCCAAGTCCTTTATTCCCACCATGTGAATTGTACTGCTGTACCTTGAGGGTCGTCATCCTTATCGGTGATTCCTCTCGCGCTTGTTAACGGTTTACATCATTGGCTGGTAATCAAGCGATGTCTTTCCATGTTCGACTTCAAGAAATTCTCACATGGATCGACTTGTACATCGAGTGAAGATCGGAAGAGATTGAAGACCCCGGATCTAGTTTCATCCATCCGGGCTGCGATATATATTCAGGATATAAAGACATTTGATATGTACATCGTTGCAACAGATGATCATCCTTCTCAAAGGATGATAATTTCAGCAGAGAATTATCAGTCTACAATCAGACGATCGTCTGTTCTATGTACCAAAATGTATTTATAAAGCTGAGCATGGGAATGCCCGCCTCAGCTAGATCATGAAAATGTATGAAAAATAATGTATCGTATTGTATCTTATTACAGGACACTTCTCAGCAGATTGAATGAACTTCGGATCCTCTCAATAAAGCATTTCACCCGATAAACGACCTCATACTTTAGGGGGCATCTGTTATAGACAATTTTGTGCCTTACAGCAACAAGCATGAATTGTCAATAATCCAAGGGATCCAAAGTTCCCTAAACATGATGTTCGTACCCCTAGAGGAACAAGGTCAGCAAACCAACAGCTCTCAGATCAGTTCTCCACCTGAAAACACTCAAAAACAAGCTATCCTGAAATCAAAGCAGGTGCTCCACTAGGCTTCTGCGCTGAAACACAACTCCTCCATGGTGTACCTGCGTTGCAAAGCAGGTAGAACAAAGGCCACCTGCGTTGAGCGAGTTTGGACATGTGGCACACTGAGTCATTGCTCTGGAATCTTCCAAAAATGACACTTGGATCAGGGATTTCGCCTTGTGATGAGTCAGAGGCTTTGTTTCTCCAAGTGGAAGCAAGGTTCACCAAGTGGACTCAAGAACTGAAGATCAACTAAAGATTAACTGAAGAGAGAGAGGACACAAGGCAGCTACACATCAGTTGCAAGCTGACTCATCCTTTCTCAATTCATCTATATATTGAGCTCTCTCCTATGAGCTCAGGAGGCTGGAATTTTGTGCAAAGTAATGATATGCTGTTGGTTTCACTATAGAACTATTGGGTGATTGTTTGAGAGAGGTGAAGAAGAGCAATTCTTTCTGCTGGGAGGTGTTGCTGGGTTGGAGCCTTCAATGGTTGTAATACTCTCAGAACCTTTATTTCTTCATTAATAAAAGCTATTGAGGTTCTTCTATGTGCTCTTGTTTCAATGATATATTGTGATGATTGCATGTTTGGTTTACACTAATCCATGAACCAGTTATGATTGCATGCCTCTTGTAGTTTCCTTCTTTGTTATTTTGCAGGATCTCATTGTAGCTGGGAGAGCAAAAGAACAAGGAGCTAGGAGCAAGCGGCCAAAGAGAAGAGTTTGGATTCGACATTAAGCGCAAGGCAACGGTTAGTGCATTTCTCCATTCTCTTTTGCTTTCATAAAGAAGTAAACCTTAAGTAGTTTGTTTTACAGTTGTTGCTAAGGAACTGTCACCCTTAGAGTGGGATAGGGTCATCCGAGTCGGATACTTTTCCCTACAACAGTAAGGGGATGAGAAGGATTATATTGCGAAGTCACACTACCTTGATATTTTTCAGATTTTTGAGGAGCTACTGAAAATTGCTGAAGTTTATGGATCAAAGATTCAACTTCAGGAGGTGCAATAGTAGATTCCTATGAAATATTCGGGTTTGTGGCAGTGATTGTTGTTCTATCGACTTCTCGCTCAAGATTTAAAGATTCTAAATGCGATGGAGAAGTCGGAGGAGTCGGTGAGGGAGATTTACTCTTAGAATGGTATTTAGATTTAGATTTACTTGCCATTCATTCTTCGGGGGCCCTCCTTCTAGTGCCAAATATGTTGAAGCCCCAAAAATTAGGTATACAACAAGGGGGATACCCACCCGGTCCGGACCTTGGTTAGCAGCTCCTTTTCTGTTTGGTGTAGTGGGTCTGACTGGGGATATGAGATCAATTTCACAATTTATGTGTGTGTGTTGAGAATTGATATTTCCTTTCTAATAACTTCTAAGTAAAATGATTTTATTCTAAATATAATTTAATGACATGCAATTGTATTCTAATAAACAGAAATATCTAATTATAAAACTATCCCAAGATTTGATCTTTCAATTATGCGATCTAAAATAGTTTCTACAACAATTGGTAATAAAGATCATTCAATCACTATAAGAAAAGAATTCAATAAAGATGAACCGTTTCGTATAAAAAGTTAGCCGAATAGTTGTGAAAAACATATCGCATAATAAGTCACTCATATATTAAGCATAAATAAATAGCTATCACTGTACAAAAGTTCCAAATGATAACTCAAGCATTTAAGCATTCATACATAAATAACTAAACATGAATATCACCATAACACATAAGCATAATTTGTGAAGAGATAAAAGTACCATTTATAACGAGTCCTACTCATGAGTTCCAGCAATAATGATTTATCTCTTCTTAATCCAACATCCACTAAGAGTACAAAAGCGCAACATCAGTAGTAGATATTAAATGTAGATATCAATAAATCTTGTTCCATTCATTCATCAAAACCTCCTCAGAGGGTGCAAAAGTGCATATTCTGAGGACAAGTTTTTGATAAATTTCAGGACCGTTCTCTAAATGCATGAGAAGGGTTTAAATACTACTAGCTAAATCTAAAAATAGTTTATTAGAAAAATGTAGGATATGGTTTAAATGACCATCCTCATTTTAGGCAAAAATAAAGTAAAACTAAAACTAAAGCTGAATCTAAAACTAAAACTAATAACTAAATATCTATGTATCTGTTCCTTATAGCCGCAAGCGTTCAACATTTGCTTGAGGAGAGTTGGCTGGCCGACTTCCGACTTTAGCTGTCCTGCGAAAACGGAATTGGCAAGAGATGGCATCATCTTCTCGACAGAATTAATGATACATTTAAGAGTCATGCACTGGCTATGTGGTTTTACCAAGTACGTCCAGTAAGAATCCCAATTCAACTTGGTTAACCTTTTGATGGACTCTGTTTGGTCTTGAGCCTTCTGTTTCTAGCTTGTCTATAGATGCTGCACATTTGGTAGATATTTACATACTACTTGAAGATAAATACCACTGGTTTTTGAGTTCAAGTTTTACCTTCTGCCTTCAGCACTTTTTCCTACAAATTTATGAGCTTATAGGTGATTGAGAGATTAGAGGCTTTCGATTTTAAGAGGTTTTCCTAGCACTAATCGCGCATTGGAAACTACCTCTATTTCTTGATCTGGGCTTCCCTAATGTTAACTTTTGCCTCTTGTGCGCCTTTTAATATAAACCTTAAATTTTGTGGAAAGAACGATTTCGTACATTCTTGGCTCTAAGTCTTAAACTGTCTATTCATGATATCAGCACTATCCAATACCCATTTGACCATGTTCGTGTATGGAAGAATTTTGGGCCTCACCGCTATCCGGTGCAAGAAAGAACATGCTAGTTTTGTAATAGATGCCTTAGATGACCCGTGTGAGCCAATAGTAGCTATAACCTCCATTACCCTGGGATTTTCTTCCTCGAGTAGACTATACACGCCTTCCCAAGTAGTAATACCAGCATCTTTGTTACAGGTGGTCTCTGTGTATAAGGGCGTCATCTCTTTATCTTCAGAACTCGGAGCTTTACCCTTCTTTCCCATAATATTCTGAACACTGCTATGTACACTTCTCTGCTCTTCACTCCTACAGTTTACAAATGAGGCAAGAGTAATGATAAGAAAAATGTGACGGGAAAGCTTTAAATTCCGAAAACATATAAAATATATCACCCTACGTGAAATGGCTCCTCAATCAGATCAAAACCAAATTTCATTAATGATTGCCAAATAACTCATTAATTAACATTAACGCACATAAATAGGCATCAGTTTATGGAAAAATCTTTCTCAAACAACAAGCCCTGTAGATCTGCGATAAGGTGATTTTGCGATTTGCTTCACAATATCGCAGATCGCAATATCGCAAACTCGTTGCATATGGAAATTATCCGTTACAATGTGTTTTCGGCAAAATGCGATTTGTGAGATGTGCCATCACATATCGACGGTTTGAGGCATTACAGCTTAAGTGATATTTGAGACATGTGATGCGATGAGGGTCTTTTAATGCATGATTTCATATCACAATTTCGCAATCTTAGGATTCCTCTTGTAGGAAGGCATCCATTACCTTTTTGCGATGCGACGTTTTTTATTAAGGGAACGGTTTTGACTTATCATAAAACTCAAGTCTTTCTGGGATTTTCGGGTATTCTCCTAGGTTTTATTATAGTAAGATTTATTCAGAAAAGAAATACAAGTCCTAATTTATTTTTTTGAATTTTATGGATAAGGGTCCCCACTTATTTAGTATTAGAAATAAAACTAAATAAGAAGGGGGGTTGTTGCTGGCCACAACCAGATGTAGCATGCTATGGACATGCCAAATGAATTTAGAATAGTGGACTCTAAACAAATTTTGATGATGTGGTTTGACATTTGTTGTTTATGGTTGTCTTTGTGTGGGAAGAATTTATGATGGGTGCAGTGTGAGAAAGGAAATGGTGGATTACCATTATCATTTGGCACTACATATAGGATTCAAATGGAATGAATTTCCAGGTTCAAATACATGATGTCACTATACCAAAGAGTGGCTTCAGATATAATGAACTGATGCTTACCTAGACAACACAGTGGTTGAACGACAATAATGTCTAAGGGACTGGGCTGTTGATGTAGGATAAAGAGATGAATAAGTGGAACATACCTAGGGTGATTTGGAGTCATATGTGACCTTATAAGTTCTTCAAGGTGAGGAAGAATAGTGGAACTAGAGTCGACACTACCAGATGTGACATGAGGTTTGGAAATAATTACCTCTTCTAGGCCCTGAAAAGTGGATGCCCCATTTTTACTTTTCAAGTGGATGGCCACAAGGTGGATGTGGTTCAAATTCATGGGTTTTAAGTAAGGGGTAATTGAACCAATCATCATCATGGGAGACAAGGTTGACATGCAAATCGTCTGAAGGGTTGGAAAAATTACTAGTAGATGTGACATCTACTAATGTTGACACCGAAGTGTCCTCTCAGGAAGGTTCGAAAGAAGCAAAATAGGAAACTCTTAAAGAGTCCAAATATATCCATCCCATGGATGAAGAAAGGTATAGAATAAGGGTGGATTTATCCATAATCTTGACATTAGGACAGAGGATCATGATGGGTGGTTGAGAATCCTCCTATCCTCACAATGCATTGCAGCCAGGACCCATGGGTAGAGGAGAAGTGGAATCACTATGAGAAATCTAACTCGTGAAGAAATTGAAGTGTATCATGCAAGTCTTTAAGAAGGGGACAATGATGGGAGTAATTTCCATACCTATCACACAAAGCGCAAGGGTGATTCATGTGTAAGGTTTTGTTTTTATGGCAGACTTAAGTAAGGTAACATGGACCTCAGGAATGTTAGGGTCGAGAAAAGTGTGAGAGACCACATTCTTAATATGAAGGAGCTCATGAATATTATTGGTGGCATTCCCAACAACATCACAAAAAGCACATGGAGGAGAAGGCTTTGGTGGTTTCAGAGGAATGAGAGTTGCTTGGGGTGCCTTTTCTTTGTTGCCCTTTTTCTAAGATTTCTTTCCCTCAACAGATACTTTCAGAATAGGAGTGGTTGCTGTGGAACTGAAGAAAAGGAAGGGGTGGTTAAAATGGGTTGAAATAAAGTCAAATATGTATAAGGTTTGAGTTGGTTAGGAGGAGTGTTTGTGGGAGGATCGATGTACCAGATTGGGATCCCTAAGGTGATGTTAGGAAGGCTCAACGTGGCCATTACATGGGTAGAAAAGATTCTAGGTGGTGAGAATAAGAAGGGTATCTGATTGAAAGGGTAATGACGTGGAGGAACAACTCCTATATGAGAGATACCTAAGGGAATGGTTTCAGGTGGAAAAGGACTAGGAGAGATACTCACAGGAGGGAGCTGATATGAAGGAATTGTACCTGAAGGACGAGTTGAGTCTTCAGTAGGAGGTTGTGAAGGAGATGGCTGTTGAGAAGGCATACCATACCACTTGGTTGTAGCCCATGATGCTTGAAGCATGCCAAAACTAGAAGAACTATGCTCAAAAGGAGTAGGTGGTGGTCTATATAAGTCCCAAGCAGTGTGGAATCTTTGTAGACTCCTGGGGAAACATTGGTAAAGGAAGGGGTGGTATGATTTCCCTTCGTTGATGAAATAGTGGTCTAAGGAGATATTTGAGCCTAAGGATAATTGTAAGTCAACTAATTGATGGTGACTGTGAGGAAAGAACATCTTGTGAAAGAAAATGGATGTGACGATAGACATGGCATAGGTGTAAATATGACCCAACAAGATCTTATAATCTAATGGGGCATTAATGACTTCGATATCAATCAAGGTTGTCTTGCTAGCAATAGTAATGGGATAGTTGTGATATAAACTAAGGGGTTGTGAGGGGTGATTGTCTCAAGAACTAAGAGTGATAGTAGATGGTGTAAGGTTAGAGGAAATAAGTTGCTTCCAAACACTAGCAGTATCACACAGGTGGAGGCTCCTTCATCTATTATATAGTTAAGCACGATTGAGCTAGAGGTGATTTGGGATGGGTGACCTCCTCGGAAGTCCTGGTTACTAGGTGCAAGCCCTAGAAGTGATGACTAATGCTATGTGATTCATTTCACTAGTTTCAATCCCAGTTCTTCACCCTTGTGAGCATCACTCAATGTAATGAGTGCTAAGTGGACTATTCAAAAATCATGAGAAATTAGTCAATTACGACTACCTCTCATGGAAATGGTGTTGGGATGGGGTCCCTTGGGTAAGTTTTGGGTTAAAAACCCAAATTTTGATGTAAATTTTGACAAAAAGAAGTAAAGTCTCCATGAATTATGGATGCAGAGCATGTAGGTAGATAGGATTCAAAAAGGGTTCTTACCCTCATTTATGTAAAAGAATGAGTCTGTTTTGAGATCTACCCTTGGTTTTCAGACCATGGGATTGTATAAATAGGTGCATCTTAGAGAGTCTAAGGCAGATATTTTCTTTTGTCTATGGGTACGACGAATGGAGTCTTAGAGAGTTAGCACAAAGAAGTAAGTTTTAGAGAAAGAAAAGGCTCTGTAGCTGAGTGTACAGAGGCCTAGAATAGTGTCTGCATCTGAGTACGCAGACCCCTGTAGTTGAGTGCGCGGGGAAGTTTTGAGTCTGTAACCTTGTACTGAAGATCAATAAAGAAGACTGTTGGAGAAATTCATATGTTTTATCTGTTTCCTTTTGCTGTTTATGTTTGCGATATATGTTGTGATGAGATAATGTCTTTATGAAATAATGATGTATTGATGCACGAATCTACTAGATAAGTCTTATTAATTGAATGCAATGCATGTTAAGTATTTACATGAAGGTTATAATACTTTCTGTTAAGTTTATTAAGCACTTAAGCAAATCTGTGTGGATTCTGATCTAAGGCTAGTCTATGATGCACGTAATTAGATAACCTATCTATTAAAGGTCCATAGAAGTCGATCGTAGACCTTCGCAGAGGTCTAGAGGCCATTTGAAGGAAACTACAATGCCAAGACCTAAGGGCTTAGAGATCTATGTGAAGGCAAATCTAGGACATAAAAATGACATCACATTGATCTCTAGATGTGGAAACTTGGTTCCAGCATCCCCCCATACTGCTTCAAGTGAGACTTCAGTCCACGCTACGTGGGTTGATGCTGAAAGGGCCAGTAGTGTAGGGTTTTGTTTGGCACAACTAACTCTGAACTTGGGTCAGGACCCACTATGCCAACAACTGGTCATAGATGAATGATTTACTTAATGCAATTAAATCCAAAAAAATGATATCTAATATAATGCATTGTGAAAACCCCTCAATACTTAAATTCAAAATGGTGAAGGGAACTCTACTTGAATGGTTCATGAGCCACAATACTTGTTAATATTTTTCAAATGGGGTAGCAAGCTAAGTGGGTTTGATTGTGGGGAAAAACTCCATAGTTAAGCGCACTTGAGCTAGAGGCAATCTGGGATTGGTTACCTCCCAGGAAGTCCTCATTACTGGGTGCAAGCCCTGGAGTGATGATTGATGCTATGCGATTCATTTCACTAGTTTCAATCCCACTTCTTCACCCCTGTGAGCATCACCTGATGTAATGAGTTCTAAGTGGAATATTCAATAATCATGAGAAATTAGTCAGTTATGACTACCTATCATGGAAATGGTCATAGATGAATGACTTACTTAACACAGTTGAATCCCAAAAAATGATAGACAATGGATAAAGGAAGGGTGGGATGTTCCACTTTATCAACATCAAAGAAAATCATACGATCATCAGAGGGATCCATAGCGCACAAATAAAATAGTATAGTTTTCGATTCAGATGGGCGTGATTGGAGGACTTCCAGCATTGACATGGAAACAATCGACTCTGTCAAGTCATCTACTATGCTATAGGTATGGGAGACTTTAGAAAAAGAAACATTTTGATGTAATGGACCTTTAGATATTTTGGGTGGGACCTTTACCTTAGGCTAAGGGATTTGTAAGGTACCATTTGGTGTGAAAGAGGCTCAATGGAAACTTTGGGCTATGAATTAGTTGTTGAATTCAAAAGAGGTTTGTCATATTGGCATGACTGAGTTTGGAGGTTGACTTGTTTGATGCTGAATTCTTTGGAATTCATCATGAGAATCTGGTAATTGTTCTGGCCAGATTGTGAAGGTTGAGTGCCTACAATACTCTATGTGGGTTGGGCATCCACATATCCTTGATGAGGAAAGGATTCATAAGCACAGTCGTTTGTGATGAGGCAGGAGGAGGAGGAGGTCAATTAGTGAGCCGAGGCCCTCCAGAAGAAGTTGTTTGAGCTTCCCATACTTGACACATCTAAGGTAAAAGGGAAAATTCAAGGTTATAATGGCTAAAAACTCCACACCAGGAACAAGGTTTATTGGTTATAGTGCATTATTTTGCTTGGAATGTCTATCTTGTTGTTGGTTTGCAGATTAGGCTGGTCACCCTTAGGGACATTAGATTGTTGACCTTGATTACCTTGGTTACCTTAAGATTGTTGGTTTTGGTTAACTTTCCCCTTGTTCCTTCTCTTGGGGTTAGGGGGATTGATAGTACTCCACTGAGCATACACTTGATTATATGGAGTTGGTTGTTGTTGTGACAAAGGAGGAGGAGGAATGGGAAGTTGAGGCATTGGTGCCAGTGGGGATGGAGTGTTGGGCAGTGCATAAGGATAGTAATGATTCACGACAACATTTGGATAACCATGTGTAGCAACAACTAGCCCTTGCATTGATTTATGTAGATGGGGATATGCATATGATGTGCTTATCCTTGGTAAGAGTTGACATGCGAAGGATCATGAGGGGGATATGTGTAAGCATAATTGGTCCCCCTAGGGTTGACCATAACTCATAGGAGTTTGAGGAAATGGTGATGGTTGAGGGTAGGAAAGATATCTAATGATACTATAAGTGGCATGATACTCCCAAGTGCATTAGCAACACCGGGCTTAGGTAGATAAGGGAGGAAAGTATAAACATAACATGACTGGGCATATATCAAATTTCAAGGCTATCTATAAGGATTCTTCTTTAGTCTGAGGGAAGTGAGAGGAAAAATATTTATTTATGGGGTCCAAAAGCGTTCTTAGAAACCAATCCATATATACACAGTATTCAAACTCAAGGTCTCTACACATGCTCCTCCTTTTGTGCCATTCTTGAACATGGTCATAAAGGCAGGTGGCGTAAGTTTGATGAAAAGAGGTCAAGTGCTCTATGTCATATCAATGAGGAAACTGGAAATAGGAACGAAAATATTTGGCAATAGTTGCAAAGGTAGAATAGGAGGAATGCGGTTGGTCCACATACCATTTGGCAGTGCCTTCAGTTAGGATGTGTTGGAAGAGGCGAAGACGAATGGTGTCTTCAGTAATGGAATTTTATGAACACGACATGTGAAAAGAGAAAAAAGGATTGTGGGGTCTTCTCTAGGATTACCTTCGAACTTGGGAATGTCATAAGGATGCTTGATAGGCATAGCAAGTCAATTGGGGTTATGGAGAAGAGGATTGTTGATGAGATGGTTGAAATTAGGGAGGCTCAAACCAGCCATATAAGGAAGCAAGGGAGGATTAGTGGCCATACCAGTAGAGGTTATACCATTGGGGTTACCTCGGTTATGACCTTGGTTACCACCTTAGTTTCCACCACCCACATTGGTGCCTGACATGCTCACAGTGTGGGGATGGGAAGATGCATAATCAGAGAAAGAACTGGAAGAATATGAAGGAATAGAGTCAGTGTGGGGACCCAATGAGGGTCTAGGAGGATGGGTTCAAACTCGGCGAGAGGGAGTAGGATGTCCTAAACTAAACTGGGGGAGAAGGACATCAAGCCTCTATGACAAATGCCTGGGGGGTGGAATGGAGTCAATACAAATATGGCTCAATAGACTAAAGGGTGATGATAGGAGAAAAGAGTAACAAATAACAAGAAAACACCTAGTGCAATGGTTCCAAGTGTAAACTAATTATATTAATATGCTACTCTAATTCAAGAAAACACATCCTATCAAAGAAAAAATTACCTCTAGCCTAAAGGTGATCTAAATCCTCAAATAAGTCCTAGTTCTACTATTTCAGATGGCCTTCCAAGAGACTTCTTACTTGATGGAATCTAATCCCCACAAGCATAAATATCTAGAGATAGGTGGGGTAGAGACCCAACTACTTGCTGACAACCAATCCTATAGGGTATTTTCCTAAGATTTACCACTAAGGTTACCTTCATCCCATGGGAATGATCGAGTATTGAACTTCTTGGTGATCAACGACTGATCCAAATATTTTACTTCAAGGATGTGTGCAAAATTACATTTAAAAGAGCATGTAACCAAGTGATATAAACACATAAAAGGAGTAGAATTCAAAAGAAACCATGAGAACAAAGGCACAAAAACAACTTAATAATGGAGCTCATCTAGTGTGGGCTACGTCTTCAGGCCCTGCGTAATATGGGGAGGCCTCTTCCATTAATTGACAGCAAAATCAAATCACAAGTAATTACAAAATGACACCTTATGCTGCCACTTTTGGGGATGGCATGAAAATGCACATCTCTGCTGAAGAAATGGACAACATCGTTGAATTCATGGTGCCAAATCGTGTCAAATGACTATAAAGTTGACCCTGTTCTAGTTCAGTCAAAATTTGACCCTCGGGAATCTCAAATATTTCTTCCCAAGGGTTGAATGGAGTTTGTCTACCTAGATGATGAAACTAACTACACAACTACATTCCTTGTGGAAACTTGAGTAAAATAAGTATAAAATCATCATATTTATGCTTTGGTGAATTCTGAGGCTTTAAGGAATCTAAAGATTCCCTACAACATTCCCTAGAATATTCCCAAAGAATATTCATCAAAATATTCCCACTGTATGATTCTTGAAATCCATGCCCAAGGGTGCACAGTTCCAACTCAGTGGCACACAGTTCCATTCTTCTCAACACTTGGTGTGCTCCCCCTCCTCTCTGCTTTGCAGAAGAATGGTTTAAATACATGTGTTTGGCCTTATGTTTAATGAACATTTGCGTGGTCCATTTGTGGCACACCATAATAGGTTGCCGAAGGCCACGGGTTCAAACCTGCCAACCCTTCGACCGGTATATATATTTTGCATAATACAAAATCCTTTTTTCAAATCATTTGACCATGCACTTTTAATCGCATGACTGCCCAGTTATATATATACTTTCCGTTTGATATAAAACATTAAATGCTAGTTGGCAGTTTTAACCACCAAACTATTTTTTAGATACAAATGGTAACCACTATCTTCTCGCCAGCAACAATTTCGATGGTCGTTGGGGGTCATCGGACAAAAATAATGAGGTGAAAATTTCGTTGCCACTGGTGGCCATATTCTGGCGACCATCATAGGTCCAATTTGTCATATTCTTAATTTGAGCGCCAGTCGAGTGCCACATGGTGGTTCCTCATTGGCCCTCCATACGCTGATGTCATTCTACCACGTGTCACTGTGTGATTGGTCAGTACTGTCCTGAGATCTTGCTGACGCCATCCTTCCACATGTCACACTGTGACACAGGAAATTTCCCTCTGTGGACATAGGCAACCCCTTTAGCCCTAGAGTGGGCCTAGTCACTGGAAAGACAATATTAAAGAAAATTTCCTTAGAAGGTTGGTGTTATGAAGGCCTACCTTCAGTTCGTTGTTTAATGAAGTCCTCATCGTGTTTCTCTAGCTCTTGTTCTTCTAGTCACTTATACCTGAAGACAACATGTAGAGAAACACCACAAACGCAATAGAAAATGACCAAACAATCTATTTGAAGAGTCAAGGAACCTCAAGCTATCGACATACATCTAGCTATCATCAAGTTACATCCAAGCTAGTTGATCTCATTCATGGAGGAGGCATTCATAGGACGAAGAAGTTCCATAAGAGATGGGAGGAAGAGCTTATCTCTTAGGGAGGTTGCACAAAAGGTGGAACAACTATCCCAAAGTATAGAGGCGAGCTCAACTGACCCAACAACCAGCCCTAGGACCACCCATGAAGCAGTTTCATCTCAAAGCTTCGACAATTTTGTTAAAAAACTTGCCAAATCTAGCTCGTCACGGGTGCAACATAGGGCCAGAGCAAAGACTTCGCTAGGGCTAGTGAAAACTTGACCATCTTCGTGGGTGGGACAACTTCTGACCTGCGACGACCCAGAAACTTAGGTAAAAAGGGGTTTTCTTCAGGGATAATGATTTGAGACATTTTTCCTTAGATTGTAAGGAAGGTATTGACACATAATTGGCAACATGACATAGAATAGATGCCAGTAACATGGATCGGCAGTGTCTAGGATTAGGGAATGCAGGGTCAGTGACAAATTATTGTGTAACTAATGCCCCCTAAAGCATGAAGGCCGAGAGAGTCAGATGGGTGAAATGCTTTACAAATCCATAACCGAAACAAAACATCCTCGTGAAGAACCTGCCAATGTAAGTACAACTGATATCTTTGATACATGAGTACATAGTGAAAGGAAATACATGTGTATATGGCATGGGCACAACCATCTAGAAGATAAACATAAATGGTTTGTGGTGTGGATGAAACAATCCAATCAGAAAGACCATAAAAGAGACTTAGGTATGGTCACAACCATCCCATCAAAAGAGTGATGTCTAAAACAATCCACACAACCTAGACTTGTGTAATCTGAGCCTAGGGTCTTGAATCCCAATCTGATCATGGTACAAATTCTAATATGTGAATAGATGTGCTGAAGTCGAGCATACTATAAAATCACTTGATTACCGGCCAATGATGTAAACTGTTAACAAGCACGAGAGAGACCACCAGTAATATCAATGGTTGTCAAGGTACTTCCAGTACAATCCACAGAGTGTGAAGAATGATCTAAAGTTGAACATTTGTGAAATCACTCGATTGAAGACCAATGATGCAAGCTTGTTGTCGAATGCGAAGAACTTCCCATTGAGGCATGCAAGCTCTAAGGTACCAAAAAAGAGTCTCTACATCAAATTCCAGGATAATGAGCTGAAGTCGAAAGGAAGTGACCGGTCAAGGGAGGGCCATAATGTTTCCCACATCATCGACGTGAGACAAAGGAACAAGATGATTGTGGATGAGACAAAGAATCTGAGGAAGGTGTGTAAGGCTACAAACTATAGAAGGATTAAGCTCGTGAACACATCGATGACACGACTCCATAATTTGGTAGCATTTTTGTACCAAGGGATCAAAGGTCATGATGATGCAGCAAGGATCAGATGGAAAGAGGAAAAATGAATAACCCAAAACTCGAGAGGCCAATGATAGAATGAAGATACCCCAACCTGACATGAAGCAGAAAGAGTGTTGATGTCCAAGAGTGATAAGCTGCAGTAATAACTAATACAACCAACAAAATGTTTCCAAATTCCCCCCCATCATTGCTGGCAAGTAACCTAATTATTTTTGAAACACAAGCTTGAAGGGGATATCATATGCTTGTAATATAATTTCATCCTTTGGACGAATCTGACCTAGTGATTTTTAATGAGCCCTAGGAAGGAGAATCTCAGACTTGTCATGATGACAAGTCCAATTTTCGTCAGGGTTTAATGAGTCCGACATAGGTAAATCTCAGATTCTTTTTAATGTTTAAAGAGTTTGAAAAAGACATGGAAAAGAAAACTCCAAAGTTCCCTTTTTGTAAATTTGTCCCTTGAATCCGAAAAGGTAGAAAAAAGATACCCAAGGGAACCTATTGACCATGATAGAT
This sequence comes from Pinus tabuliformis, assembly GCA_031772625.1. NCBI lineage: Eukaryota > Viridiplantae > Streptophyta > Pinopsida > Pinales > Pinaceae > Pinus > Pinus tabuliformis. Next base: position 576,607,147 of record CM062808.1, read on the forward strand.
CAACGTATACCTTTTTCGTAAGTAATCTATCCCAACCCATAAAAGAGGTAAACTTATACTGGGTAGATGATGCTTCGCAACCTTTAACAAGTTCAAAGTGATAAAAGCTTGACGATCTTTTTAGTTTTAAAGGGTTGGAAAAGAGCTGAAAGAAGACCTCCCATTTTTATTCTCTTTAATGAGTCAAAAAGGGAAAAAATACTTGGCAAGCTTTTCATATTTTACGAATTAGAAAAGAGCTTAAAGGTGACTCGTCCCGAAGGAAGGAGTGGTATAAAGGGTAGCAATCTGGTTCCGGCAATGGAAGAACTACTCAAAACAAATAATGGTTAAGAGGCTGGCTAATAAAACCACTCATCATTGCAGTCCCTCAAGAAAGGAAAAACAACCAAGTGAAAGCATATGATCGGCCGAAGAGATGGTGACGATGGAATGAAACAACCAAGGTTCATCTAGTAAAAATTAGCTAATAAAAATGACAATCACGAGATGTAAATCGAGTGTGGGTTCATTTTTACACAATATTGAACCATGGAGAACTCTGCTTGGATTCGTTTTCATGTTTACACAAGCTTTAAATGAAGAACTATGCTTGCTATAAGTTTGCATGCCCCCGCATAATGAATCAAATTGAGGTACATGCCCCCCAAGCTTCATTTCATTCAACTAGGTGGATGGAATGAAGGTTCACTTTCAAGATCTTGGAAAGACTCGACTGGGATTTTATGAGATCTTAATCAAAGACTCGATTCGGAAAAGGGAGTTATTTCTTTTTAATGAGGTTGACACAGTAAAAGAACTATCCTCCTAACTCCTTGTTTCATTTTTAACAAGCTTGACACAAGACAAAGAGCTATGCTGACACCCTTTGTTTCATTTTTTAACGAGGTTGACATAAGATCAGGAACCATCCTCATGCACCTTGTTTCATTTTTTAATGAGGTTGACACAAGAAAAGAATTTTCCTCATCATTCCTTGTTTTATTTTTTAACAAGGTTAACACAAGACCAGGAATTATCCTCATGCACCTTGTTCATGGACCATATGAGAACATGGCTCCCAAGAGGTCTTCACTAGACAGAAGGACCACACTTCGGGAGGAATACATGTCATTGGGTACCAATGAAAGATCGGCTTCCAAAGCCCCCAGTACATGATGTACGAGACCATCTGCGTGGTCATCGGCAGATGAAGAGACAGAATGGGTAGCCACATAATTAACCTATGGCAGGGAAGGTACTGCTTGCAAACAAGAGCCGATATGGGACAATAGTTGCACAGGAGGCTCTTGGTGACCAATGAATGACAATTGATCAATAGTCACTATTCTTCCTTCGTGTGGAAAATAAACCACACGGAAAAGTGAAGAAACAAGAGCTCCCATGACATAAACATAGTCACGTCCAAGGAGGAGATTGAAATCTAATGGACCTTGAACTACCATCACGTCTATATAGATTACCTTTCCTCCAAAATTAATAGGAAACTTTGAAAGGATCCCTAAGGGTTGACTGGTTCCTCTAGGTGACAGGTACATGCTATGGGGAACCCAAAGCTTGCCAAGTAGTAGAAGACATGATGCTAACAGACGCACCTTCATCTAATAGAGTGCCAGGTACTACCATATTATAGGCTTGTACTGTGATCTAGAAAGGCATATAAGATGGGAGGCGGAAAGCAGTCAAGTGACTCCAATCGAAAGAAATGATAGAACTACTTGGTGGGGGTATCATATGATTTCCCCCATGCTCTGCATGAATAGAAGGACTCTCATGAACAGCTGGGATGGGAGGGTCACTCTTCGATTCATGAGAATCTGAGGAGACAAGAAGAACATGAGCAATATGATCACTAAGCTCTTCCAGAATAGAGTGAGAAACTGGTGACGAAACCAAGTCAACACTCTTTTCGACCAATGGTTGGTCGGGAATAGACACAAGAGAGTCAGGCTCAGGAAGAGCAGGATGGGCAAGAGATGAATCCAATTCAATCTCTTTACAAGATGAGAGAAGGTCAGAAGAAAGCCTTTGATAACCAACAAGGAGTGGGGGTTGAGAAGCCATAAGGTTTTCCAAGACTTTGGAGGCTTTATCCATAAGAGGACAAAGGTGAAGAAGATGTTCTCCTTCACATAACCTACAGGGAAATCTAATCTTCCCTTTCTTCTTACCATTTCTATCCAAGAGTGTAGCATCAACATGATCTCCAGAGGTCGATGGGGATGGTCGATCCAGATTTTGAGACCATACCTCTAAGATTCTAGGAATGCTAGGATAGTCTCAGAGGAGATGGTCACCCATACAGAACCCGCAAGTGAAGTTGACCTTCCGTGGAGTGTCAGAAGGTTTTCCGATAGGAGGTGCATTTGGAATAACAACTGCATGGTTGACCCCTTGCTTAGCTGACATCTTCTTCTTCGTCTTCTTCTTCTTCTTCTTCTTAGCCTCCTGGTTAGTAGATTTGAAACTTTCACCTAGAGAAGTAGAAGAGGAAGGTGAAGAAATAGGGGAAGAAGGCAAGGGGTCAACCCTAGAATCATCATGTCACGATTCGAATGAAGGAGATGGTGGGGCAGGAGTTGAGACATTCTGGATTACTAAGGTCAAAAATAACCAGACATGTAAACCAATGGTTAACCCAAGGAGGGACAACGTTACCATATAAGGAGCACCAGCATTTCCAAAGGAAGTAAAAGGACCAACATTTCCTAAGGGGAATCCTTGATTGGTAGACTCTATAAATGTTGCCATTGGAATCGAATTTAAAGAATTACTAAGAAAGTCAACTTTTACGAAGAATATTTCGTGGGAAGTTAATTTTAGAACACTGAAACAAAACTTTTCCTTTTCATGTTTTAAGAGTCGAGAAAAGGATGAAAGGTGACTCTATCACTTTCGATTGGAAACGAGCTCGAAAGGACAAGCGCTCGAATGATCCTTTTAATTTTAAAGAGTCGAAAAGGAACGAAAGTGACTGCTCTGGAATTCTAGGCAAAAGGTTTACCATACAAATTGTAAAAGTACATAAACACCTTGGTAAGAAAATGAAAGAGAAATGACCAAGGACTTCCCGTACGGCAGTCAATCTTCCCGAATGTTGTGCTTGGTGCGTTACAATTCGTAAGGTGGTAGGCTCAACTTCCTATGGATAATAGGATGATAACCTAGTGGGGCCTCCCAACATATACACAATGGTACAGGGAGCACAAATCCGTACTAGTATCTATTGAATCGCAAAAGGAGGAATCACCCAACCTTAGTGAAAACGATAGCAACTAGGTTTAACGACGTTGGAACATGTCTCTAACCTAGACCTCTAGATATGTGAGCATTAGGTTTCAATGCTTCCTTAGGTTAATTCAATAAATTTTAATAGTTAATCTTGAATTAAGTCTCGGTTTTAAGGCCCTATCGAATGTATCTTCAAAACTCCTAGAATGAAACTAAATGAGAAAAAAAGACCATTCTCGTTGGATGAACAACTAGCTAAGGAAGAGTGAGAGGTTCAATGCACCACATCTGAATGGAAAGAAAGCAAACCAATGAAGGAGAAAAGGGAATACCTCTACCATTTACTCAAACTTGCAAGCAATCTAAACAAGAAAATGGAAAACACACTTTTTGCTTTTCAATGTCTTAATCTCAAGAATCTACTAATGCAAAAAATTGTCTTTCAAATTTTAATACATGATGAATGCAATTTTTGATTTTTTCAAATAAATAATAAGCAACTTCATGCAAAATGAATCAGAGACTCAAAACTAAGGAAATATTTCTTTTTGCAAAACTGGAAAGCTATCTCGTTGACCGGGAAGCAAAGTGATCTATGCCGAGCAATGGAAGGAGACCGAACAAACAAGACAAGGAAGTTCAGTAACCAAACGTCACATGCGAATCAAGAAGATGAAAAACAATGAATAGGAAGAAGCCTCAAACAAAGTGAGAGATTATACTAAGCAGAGTCTAAAGAGCTCAATGAATGAGAAACCCAAGAAAACCAATCATTCAAGAAATGCTAAGGTATTTAGGTCACACGGTGCAAGAGGAAGGATTTCAAAAGACTTGAAAATCGAAATCGAAAATCTTAACAACCAACACTTTTGACACAATAAAGAGGCAAAAACAAGCTCAGAGGATAGAACACATTGGCCAACCAACCAACAAACTTCAATATTTGAAACTTACAAGAATCGTTGTGAGTGTAAAATTAACAACATGCATCGACAATAAATTGTCACACCCCTCTAACTAAGCACTTTGCAATGTCGTCACAAAAGTACACCAGTTAGCTGCACCAATCCGATTTCAGGATTTTTAGGCAATTTAATCATGCTAGATAGTAAAAGTTTCAACCCAGGAAACAACTGAGATGTGACTACTTTGCAACTGTCAGAAAATAAAAAGTGACGACCTGAGATCAAAGGCAAAAAAAAAAACGAAATTTAGGCTGGAGCAAGGCAAGATCTATCCCTCATGAGGGTGGGAAGCCTACAAGAGCAGTCTAACAACTTCTACAATAGAGCATGCTACCCAAACAATAAGGGAGACAAAAAACAAACAAAATCAATCTAAACAAAAGACAAAAGACAAGTCCCCAGCGGAGTCGCCAACTTGTGACACATGCAAGTTCCCTCTGTGGACAGAGGCAACCCCTCTAGCCTTAGAGTGGGTCTAGTCACTGCAAAGATAATACAAAAGAAAATTTCCTTATAAAGTTGGTGTTATGAAGGCCTAACTTAAGTTTGTCGTTCGATGAAGTCCTCATCGTGTTGCTCCAGCTCTTATTCTTCTAGTCACTTATACTTGAAAACAACATGTAGAGAAATGCCACAAACGTAATAGAAAATGACCAAGCAATCTACTTTAAGAGTCAAGGGACCTCAAGCTATCGACATACGTCTAGCTATCATCAAGTTACATCCAAGCTAGCTGATCTCATTCATGGAGGAGGCATTTATAGGAGGAAGAAGTTCCATAAGAGATGGGAGGAAGAGCTTATCTCTTAGGGAGGTTGCATAAAAGGTGGAACAACTATCCCAAAGTATAGAGGCGAGCTCAATTGACCCAACAACCAGCCGTAAGACCACCCATGAAGCAGTTTCATCTCAAAACTTCTACGAGTTTGTTAAAGAACTTGCCAAATCTAGTTCGTCGTGGGTGCAACATAGGGATAGAGCGAAGACTTCACTAGGGCTAGTGAAAACTTGACCATCTTCATGGGTGCGACAAATTCTGACCTGCGATGACCCAGAAACTTAGGTAAAAAGGGGTTTTCTTCAGGGATAATGATTTGAGACATTCTTCCTTAGATTGCAAGGAAGTTATTGACACATAATTGGCAACATGACACAGAATAGATGTTAGTAACATGGACCGGTGGTGTTCGGGATTAGGGAATGCAAGGTCAGTGACAAATTACTATGTAACACACCCTGTGATTAGCTCTCCACTAACTGTATGTCCACATCACCCTACTGACATTAGAAGCCGTACGAGTGATGTCATCATCCATACTACTGACGTCAGAATTCCAAGTGGCACTATGGTTCCTGCTTGCAAAAATTTTAACTGTTTTGGAAAAACTTCAGCGTGTAATAACTTTCACATATAGTGTCTATTTGAGGTGTTGTTCATGTATTTGGATTCAAAATGATGTGCTCTTTGATTTGAGATTGCTTTTAATGAATTATTAGGACTTCGAAATTTTGGCATTTTGGGATCCTCCTAGATCATTTCTCCCCACTAATGAGCTTTTGGGCCACCAAAATATTTATCATCCAATTGGAAAGTGAGGGGATTTCTCCCTCATTTTATCCTTTTCAATCAAATGATCCTTACTTGGATGCATTCCCTTGAAACCAATACAAAGGTACTCCACATCTCCTTGTCGTGAAGTCTTAGTTCTTTTGTCAAGAATGACATCCTCGGGTAGCTTGTCCAAGTATTCTTGTGCAAAGTCATCCACTGTAGGAACCTATCCATCCTCTTCTATGTACATGATAAAAGAAGGCTCATAAATCTTAATGTTTTCAACATTCACCACTGAGTACATCTGCATGTATGCTGGAAAATCGAGACAAAAGACACTGTCTCTAATATTCTCCAATATGGTGAATGGGCCATATCATATCAGTGTCAACTAATTTCCTTCCCCTTTCATTTTGTCCTTGCTGATGTGGAGCCACACCCTATCTCCAACCCAGAATTAGTGATCAACCTAGTGCTTGTCATGTCGAACCTTGTGTTAAGCTTGAATTTTCTCCAAATATTCCTGCACTACCTGGTGAATCATCTAAATTTATTGAATGAACTTTCATTCTTTGTCCCTATAATCTTTCTCACTAGAATATTCATCTCTCCCAAAGACCATTTCTAAGGGATCCTTTGGAAAATATCAGAAGCATGTATCAAATGTTTAGCTCTGAGTGGAAGAATACACTACCCTGTTGTATGCATGTTGTACATAAGGAATTTATCATCCCACAACTTGGGATTCTTGCCACAATAGCCTCAGAGTAAATGTATCAATGTGAGGCTGATAAACTCTGTTAACCCATTGGTATACATATGACGTGCCATACTCTTCTTCAACTTGGTGTCCATCATTCTCCCCAAACTCATCCAAAAATCTCCAAGGAAATGAGAGTCTTGATCAAACAAAATGGATGTGTGAAACCCAAAGTATACCCATACAAATTGGAAGAAGAGATGAAACTTTTTCTCTATAGTGATCTACTTTTTACAAGGAATTAAGGCACACATTTTTTTAAATCAACCCAAAATGACATTCAAATAGTCATGACCTCTCTTAGACAAAATAAATCTACAAAAACAATCCATTGACACACTTTCCCATGGATGACTCAGAACAGGAAGTGGTGTGTAAAGCCCCAATTTTCTATTAGTGGGCTTGCAAACTGAACACAACACACATCCCTTTACATATCAAGTTACAATATTTTTCATTTGAGGAAAAAACAAACCTTTGCAAATGACACAAAGTCTTCCCTACACCAAAATGACCCGACACAAGAGAGGTATGTGCCTCTTTGATTACATGTATTCTTTCATTGGTGGGGATACAAATTTTTCCAAGATGGTACAATAATTTTCCCTACAAATGGTAATGTCCACCGGCAATCCATGAGTCATCTTTGCATAAATATCATTGAAATATTCATCATCAACATACTTTTCAACATAACTTTCAAAAGATAAATAAGCATTTTACAAAACTAACTATGCAAAAATAGGAGGAAGAGAAAGCATATCTACCACTTTGTTTTTGGTGCCCTTCTTTTATTTTATTACAAAGTGAAACTGTTGGGGGAATCCCATCCATCTAGAATGATGTGCTTGTTAAATCTTGGTTTGCGACTGGAGGTACTACAAGGGTTGGTGATCTATGTGAATGATGGTCTGATTCCAATCAAATAGTGCTTCCACTTCTTCACGCTTTGAACCAAGGCATACAAATCCTTGTGATATGTGGGATAGTTCATAACAACTTGGGAGGATGTCTCTGAATGGTAACATACATGTTTCCTGTGATGCATCAACACTGCTCCCATGACGTACCCGCTAGCACCTGTCTTGATCTCAAAAGGATCCTAGAGGCTAGGTAAGGCCAAAACTCATTTGGTACTGATATTCTCTTTTAGTGTATCAAAGTATTTCTACTACTTTCCTCCCAACTAAAATGTTTGCTTCACACTTGCTAATGCATGCAAGGGGGATGCAATGATGGTGAAGTTGGAATGAACCTTCTCTAGTATTGTACTGCACCCAAAAATCTATGAAACTATTTAAAATTGATGGGCTTATGCCACTTCACAATCAAGTCAACTTTAGAAGGATCTACTTTTAACTATCCACCTCCAACAATGTGACCCAAGTAAACCAAATATGTCTTACCAAATTCAAACTTAGACATTTTGACATACAATCTTTCTTTCTGTAAAACATCAAGCACCTTATTAACATGACTCACATGATCTTCCCATCTGCTACTAAAAACAAGAATTTCATCAAGATACATAAGTACAAATCATCAAGAAAAGGCATGAAAATATCATTCATCACCCTCATGAACATGGTCAGAGCATTGCATATTAGAATGGCATCACAACCATTCAAACAACCCCTATTTTGTCTTGAATGCAATGTTCCATACATCCTATTCTGCAATCTCGATATGATGATAGCCACTGTGCAAGTCTAGTTTTGTGAAAAAGACACCATTTTTCAATTGATCTAATAACTAATCAATGCGAGGGAGAAGGTACTAATTCTTCACCATTATTTTGTTGAGTTCTCTATATTCCATGAACATCCTCCATGTGAAATCCTTCTTTGGCACCATAACAATGGGTGAACCGCATGGAGAAGAACTTAGACTTATGACCCCTTAGTTCAGCAATTCCTACACTTCCTTCTTTATCTCCTCCATCTCAATGGTTGACAATCTGTACATACACATATTTAGTAAATGAGCATTCTGATGCAAGTGAATTTCATGTTGGTTCTCATGCTTTGGAGGAAACCCACTTGGTTCCTAAAAAATTCCACTATAGTTAGAAACAATTTCATACAATTATTTTTTATGAGTGGGATCACAACCTTGGAAATCTTTGAATGTCTCTGCATCTTTTGCTCTCACATCCATGTGCATGAACCCTTTCCTGGAGTTGATCAATCTCTTCATATGACCTGCACTTACAAAACTGGCACTGATCTTGGCACAATGAGTGTTATACAGGAAAATCACCTCCTCATCAACTGAGAGGAGAAAGACAATCTCGTTAAAGACATGACCTAATTCACATGCCTATTTGACAAGGTAATGCTCCCCAGAAATAGACAAGAAGAGTTATAACACTCTCCATGCATGAGCCAAGGGTGTTAGTCCCTAGGGTAACTCACTATTTTTCCTAAAGGACAATGTTACCCAAGTTTTGTGAGATTCCAGAGGTCAAAGAGTGGGTTGACTGACTGACACTCCGCTTTTCACTCAAATATCAGCTTGAAAAGTAGGAAACATCTACCTCTGACCTAACTAAGGACATTGTTATTCCTAACGGAGTCTCATGGAAAGGGAAAGAGAAATAAAGTGAGGAAAAAACCTATCTTTTTCCTCAATGGAACTCATGAGACGAGTGGCAAGGATAAGCTTCTCATCATCTATATATTGGAGGCTTGGGCATTGCGATGGAGGTCGAATGGTTGTCAAATGATTGCCGAAAAATTGTATGAGATATATTTTTATGCTTCCAAGAGGTTGGGAGAGAGAGGGAGAGGATCTTGAGGACTAGAGGAAGCTTGATCCAACCAAGATGGTTGTAATCATTCTTCTTCAATCTAATAATATAGATTTGCTGCTATGTTTTCTACTTGATGGTGTTGATGTAGTGTTTATTTACATGTTGATTCAATACCATAAGTTATAAGTAGCTTAGATGCATGTTGTCTTATGTATTTATATATGAATGCTTTAATTAGCAGAGCTTATATGTTGTAGGATTACTCCCTGTCTTTTTGATGTGCAGGTGATGATCTAGGAGCTAGTAGAAAGGTCTTCCACTTTGCTAAATTGTGTTCTCCAACAGTGCTACACCAAATATTGAGTTAATATCTCTTCTTCGCTTTGATTATTATGCATTTATATGGATATATGTAAGATTCTTTGTGACAACTGCAATTAATATGAATAGTTTGCCTTGGATCCCAGAGGATCCTTGAGGTTATTCCAGCCATAACCACCCGTGCATTAATACCTATAGTAGAATTGACGATCATACTGGGGACTATACTTAGCTCCTAGTTTTTACCTCCCAAGTTCCTAGATCTCTCTTTCTTTCCAGGCCCTTGTGTTTGCCTTGGTTCCCATTCTGACGACTCAGGACACTTCACAATCTTCTTTATTATGCTCAGCCTTTGATCAGACCTTGAATGACTTTGCTTACACCTTCTTCTCCTGTAACATGCCCTAGTTGTGCAAACCAGTGAGTTATAATGGTCCCCAGGCTTGCAGACAGAGTGATAGTTATACCATTACCACTCTGTAGTCTCTATTGAAGTGCGTTAGCCAACCAATATCTTGATCATCAGCACGCTCTATGAATTCCTGGGTTGGGGAAGCTGTTTATAATCTATTTCAGGGATCTGTAGTTGTACACTATTCTTGTTTTCTTGTTTCCTAATCATTTTTTCTTTTTAGATAAATAACTTAAGTGCATTTGTTTTTTGAAAAGAAAAATGAAAAAAATGTTTATTATTTTCTGTTTTAGTTGGTTAGATTTTGCATCTATATATTGGGTTAGTTGTTAGAGAGAATTGCATGTCTGCAAGTTGTGCATGTGTTTACTACATTGGATGCATGGTGCTAATTTGATGTATAAATGATTCTCTCCTTGTATAAATAATTCATTCATCGATTTGAAATTGAAAATCATTTTCTGCATGGTTTGTGTTAGAACCTCACAAAATTCCATACGTCAACACCCCTTCTGAAGACATTAATAAAGTACCTCTAAAATCTATCTCGTAATAAAAGAAAGCAACAACTCTTTTTTGAGTATACACACATATTAGTCTAGCCTAGCATATTGGGTTAGGAAGTTGTGCGTTAACTGCCCAATATCGTAAAACTGAGACTAGTGTCGTTAAACAGGGTAAAATATTGCTGCACTCATACTATCTAGGACCGATTTAGTCAAAGCGGAGTTAAATGCGAGACAACATTGGAATTGTAGAGAAGGTAGCCCACCTTTGATTGCATCTCCATTGGGTATTCTATGTATCAAGGATCTCTTCGGGGATATCGGAGCTAAGTTGGGGACTTAGGTATCTAGCCCACATAGCATATTATCTATGACCATGTCCCCCACGATAGTGTCTATGATTTGAGGTAACCATAGTGACCATAATTTTTTGGGGACGAACGTAAGGTGACTGGGGCAGGCTTCCTTGGTACCTAAACAAACAAACTTTCTCTATCTTCAATTTTTGGGAGGGTGCTCATCTTCACAAGAGTACTTGGCCCCTTAATCTAAGGTTCGGGCAAAGCTCAAGAGTAATCATAACTATAAATTTGGCTAGCTCTCTCTTCTAGCCATTGTGATCCTAGGTTTCATCTCTAACAAATGGTGGTTATCAGACCGAGTCATATCCCTTGACTGCTTACTGATTGAAATTTAGAGTAATTTTAATTTTCTAGGTGTCAATTTGTTATCATTGAGTCTATAATAAATATCACTATAAATTTGTTTTGATAAAATATATCGGTCACCATGGCTACATATGACCCTCGTCGTCAATATCGGTGACAACGAGGTCTTCCTCCACTAGCTGCGGAGGATTAGTCGAGCCTTAGTGATCCAAGTTATCCCTCTTCATGTAATAAGTCTATAGTATCTAACACTGAATCACACAATACCTCCCAGGACACTATATTGTTGGAGGAATTTTTCACTGAAGGAGGTGTAAATCCTTATAATTCTCCTCTCACTGATCCTATGGGACCAATATTGATTCAACTAGCACTTGTACCTACCATGTCTTTGACTATACCTACGTCCACCATTCCCCCAATGACTAATGGGTCATGGGCTTTTGTCGACAACTTTGGTCTACCCTCACTTCCTCTGCCAATAGTCGATAATATACAGTTGATTGGTTACCCCAATATCCAAACTATGCCAAGTTCGAGAAACTTAGTTACACCTACTATGAGAGGAGCCTAGTACATTCCCATTTCTACCCCTTTTGTGTCTATTCCTGGACCTTCGACTATTGCTCCAAATAGAGCTGTTAGGACAGCTCCCTTCAGTAATCTCTTTGGTTGGAATCCTTTGTTAAGTTCAAACCCCGAGACTCAAATACTAGGGGGCAATGTTCCCAACATTCACATACTGATAAGGGGCATTACTATACCCCCTCCACCTATAGGACAAGCTGGATTGTCATTAATTGACATAAATCCTCCAAGTGGAGACTACGCCAGTGTTAGTCATGTGCCTATGGCCAACTACATGGCTAGTGAGATCCCTCAATCCGGTCCCGCTCAATCCATTTTGGCACCCCCTCCTCAACCTCAATTGAGTCAAGGGGACAATTTTTATCCTGGGGGAATTCAAGCTTATATCCCCAAGCCTAACATCCCATATGGACAACCACCTTATATGAATGCTCCACCACCGCAAGGACAATATTATCTAGAAAACCCTATATATATTGTTGATAACAATATTATGGGAGGACCCCGGGGTCCTTCAAGTCATTCGTCATCACCCTGGTCAGATTCGAGGGCACCAAACAATTTGCCTTTTTTGGCATCACTCAATATTCTCGATCTATATAAACTGACTAAGGACCCCATCTACCATAACTTGCATTAGCCCCCAGTCTCATACAGAATAATTTCATCCCGAAGTTTGAAGGAAAACAAGGGGATGATCTGGGTACAAATGTCACCACCTACCATCTATGGTGTGTATCGAACGCCATTATGGATGACAATATATGGTTCCAGCTTTTCCCCCACAGCCTTACTAGAAATTATGCCAAGTGGTACATTGAGTTACCACGTGCATCAGTTAATATCTTTGACACCCTCGAAATGAAATTTTTAAAGCACTTTCAGTTTCCCATCTGCTACGAAACTGGGATGGGACTTCTTACTACCTTGTGCCAAGACACCTCCACCCACATCTCTAATCACATTCAGAAATAGTGACGTAGGCAGAGGGTAGTCAAAGGCCCCATTCCAAATTATCTCTTAGAAGATTGGTTCTATAAATATCTTCTTCCCCAAATTTCCAAGGACATTTCCTTTGGTGGTGTGGTTATTGAAGACCAATCCATTCATCATGCCCAACACTTAGATTTGATTTATTCACATTCTGGCACACTAAATGACGTAATTACTAATTTCCCCCAAACTTCCAATGCTTCTGCTACTCAGAAACCCAACGCACAGCTGATGACCTCGTTGGCGCTACCTCCGGGGCTGTTGTAAAACAACTTAGTGGGCACATTACCTAGTTTTCTATTGATACTGCTATATCTACCCAACCGATTGTTCTTCCAACCACTGTGATCAACTTTGTGCGGTCTACACAAAAACCTAGTGGTAAGAACAAGAAGAACAAGAAAAATACCTCTCCTTTTGAAGAGCATCCTGCTACACAGTCCAACCTCAAGTAGAAAGCTACTGCAAAAGCTGAGAGTGGAAAGGAAAAAGTTGTCAAGTTCCCTTGAAAAATCTATATGGAATACCATATGACACACAGATGTCTGTGTCTCTAAGAATGCATAGATCTTCTTGCTCAAAAGGACACTGGCTGAACCCTAGTAGTCCGACATAAGCCCTTCCCTGATTAGCAGTAGCAACATCTTATTGTGGACCCACCTCAACCCCCACAAGGGGCCAATGGCAATTCAAATCATCCTTCCTCTGGTGAAGTATCATCAACTTTTTACACCTTTGACATGACTGATCTTTAGACGGGAGCCAAAACTTATGGAGCTCCAATTGCTAACACTCAGGATGTTCACTTGAGTTCAAACCCACCACCACCTAACGATCTTCATATCGAAAGTCCTATTGTTAATCTTGTAATTCTCCCCCCAAAAGGGGCACTTTGTCGCAAAGCACATAATACTTCTGCACATCCTACCCATAACTATTGTATTGTAAAAGATTTGGTGCTTGCACCGTCAGCTATATCGACACTCGAAGTATTGCAAACCTGTCCATCATAACACAAATATTTTCTTTCGGCCATTGGTAGGGTTGACCCTCAAGATTCCATGCTACCAATATTCAACATGGAGAAATGTAAACCTCGTCTTTCCCACCAAATTGCATTTCAAGTGTAGTTTTTTTCGAAAGGCAGAGGTGTCCATAGAACAGTCATTGATGAAGGCACTTCAACTTGCATCATGTCTAATTCATGTTGGCTCACCTTGGGTTCTCCAACCCTCTCTCCACTGTCAAATTCCCTTTAAGAATTTGATGGATATACATTAATCCCAAAAGGATACCTTGCCAGCTACCCCATCACTTTTAGTGGGAAAATAGTGATGATGGACATTGAAGCCATAGATCGTCATCTCAACTATAATCGACTTTTGGGCTACAGTTGGTCTTATGCCATGACTTCCATTGTGTCTTTGGTCTTCCCCCTCATCCTCTTTTCATTATATGGGAGAATAGTCATAGTGGATCAATTTTCCTTCTGCACCATAGATTACTCCCTATTGCCTAGCGGCACCATACCTTTAGTGGGTGGCATACCTGACTTGAACATCAGTGTTGGTACCGTCTTTTGAAGGTTTTTGCCCTGATGGATTTCTTTCCTCTCCCGCTTCCCAAGGTTCAACAGATGGTATCTATGGTCTCCACCATTCCTCATGACCCAACCGATCCTTGAATCCTCCCGACCCCTTCAAACATTGACTCTTATGGAGAACAAATGATGTTGTCACCAGTTGATTGGCTTATCAAGATATTCACTACATATGATTCTTCCGTCACTTTGGTTATAACCAATGGTACCATCTTCCCTCCCTGAACGGTTCCCTCGAATGATCTCCTCGATGAAGTCCTACCTACAGATGAAGCTATTTGAGAGATCTTGTGTTTAAAGGAGCGAACATGGGAAACCTATCACCATCATGCTTCGATATATGATTCAGACGCGAACCCTATAAATATCCTATGTTTTGAACCACGTGAGGTTGTTCCCTTGAATTACACAACTGTCCAAAATTTGGATTCAGAAGGGAACATGGGAAACCTTTCTAAGACAATGCTCATTGATATCTTAGTAAAGACATGCATCATGGAAAATATTCAGATTAGAGCCGATTACAATCCCGAGGAAATTGCAAGCTTCACCTACCTTTTCAAGGAATCCCACGATGTATTCACTTGGTCTTATGAGGAAATTCCCGATATAGATCCTTCTATTGATGAGCATGAGATCAAGAAGTTCTAAGAATTCTTTTTATGGTATTTTTCTTGCTCATTAATCTGAAAAAAACTTATATTCTCCTTCTTCGGGCTTGTTAAAGTACTACGAAGAAGCACAATCATTATTTTTATGTATTTTTCTTGCTCATTAATCTGAAAAACCTTGAGTCTCCTTCTTTGGGCTCGTTAAACTACCACAAAGACAATATGAGCGTGTTCCTTTTTGTGACCTTTTCTCTCTCTTGAACTGAAAAATCCCTGAGTTACCATCTTTGGGCTCGTAAAACTCCTACAAAGACGATATGAGCAATTTCGTTTTTGGGATATTTCCTCGCTCTTGAAATAAAAAAATCCCTGAGTTATCTTCTTCGGACTCGTAAAACATCTATGAAAAAGACTTGAGCAGTTATTTTATCTATTTTTCTTCACTTGTTAAACTTTAAAAGACATATCGATTTTTCTTCATCTGACTCGTTAAAATTTTATGAAGATCTATTGATTTTTTCTTCATGTGACGCATTAAAATTTCATAAATAATATCAAGTTTACTCTGTCCCCTCGCAATTGTAATAAAATGAGTCAAACGTCTATTGAGCATAGGTTTATCACTTTATCCGGACTCATTCGACTAACTTAGGAAGAAGGAATTGTGCCAGGTATACTATTAAACCTTTGTCGCACCTGGTTATCAACCATGACAAAGGGACCCCCCTTAGAGTTCCTCTTTAAGATCATTTCATACTCTCTAAATATGAAAAGACCTCCGATTTTACCCATCTGGACTCATTAAACTTAATCAGACTGGGAAAAATTGGGCAACACAGTGACTCAATATCTATATTTGGAAGGATTTTTTGGCAACAGTCATTCCCTTGAACATGGAACTCCCTCAAAAAACCTCATTTTTCAACCTCTCGAATGAACCTTACCATCCTATGAGTTTAGCCTATATACTCCAATGTTCCTACATCCCTATATCTTAACACTCTTTGGGGTTCATGAGTCTATAGCTGCTTGGTAAACCTTTGTGTCATGCCTTCTGTTGATCGAGGGATTCACCTATCTTTTGTTTCCTGTATCAACCATCGATCATATACTTCCATCCTTCCCTCTGTATGTTTGACCATTGCTCAAACTTTATCTCCAAAATAAATCATTCTTGTCCCATTTCGTGTCGACTGATGTAGGGCACCTTATTGCCTACCTTTCGACAAGCCTCTTGCTATGGAGTTCAACACTCTATCTAGGAAGAAGATCCAGAAACATATCGGTACCCTTGAACTTGCAATCATTAGTGGTGGGTTACCTTTTGTTTGATTGGGGGTTTTCATCATTGGATCCCAGTTGAATGATTCACGAATGTTCGATGACAAAATAATTCTTCACACTCGCTAGATTGTACTGCGCATCTTGGAGACCATCATCATTATCGGTGGCCATCCTCATGCCTGTTAACAATTTTCATTATTGAATGGTAATTAAACAATTTATCACATGTTCAACATCAACTCCTTTATTCACATGTGTAGAAAAATGATTTTCAGATAAATCGCCGACCAAGACCTTGGGTAGAGGCTTGCATCACTCAACCTTGCTTCCTCTCCCAAACTGTGTATATTATTTTCGGAGATAGCTCATCAGGATGATCATATTATGACACAGTTCCACATTGTGCTTATCGGTGGACAAGCTCGTCATACCTCTTTTGAGAAATCACTCTGACAGAGCTACTGAGCATGAAAATGCTCGACTCAGGACATGACTCTTTATTTTTGACATATGTATTTGTTTCAGGTTTCCTGTAGTGCTAAAGATTTTATCCTCTCTCTCTTTTTCCAATTTTTTTTTATAAATTATTTTGGTCATCATCTTCGTCTCTGACCTCACACTTTAGGGGGAATTTTTTATACATGAAAATGAACTCCTCATCAAATCAGAGGAGAAAGACAATCTGGTTAAAGACATGACCTAATTCACAGACCTATTAGATAAGGTAACTCTCCCCAGAAATAGGCAAGAAGAGTTATAACGCTCTCCATGCATGATCCAAGGGTGTTAGTCCCTAGGGTAACTCATTTTTTTCCTAAAGGACAGTGTTACAAAAGCTTTGTGATATTCCAGAGGTCAAAGAGTGGGTTGACTGACTGACACTCTGCTTTTCACTCAAATGTTAGCTCGAAAAGTAGGGAACATCTACCTATAACCTAACTAAGGACATTTCTATTCCTAACGAAGTCTCAAGGAAAGGGAAAGAGAAATAAAGTGAGAAAACATCCTATTCTTTTCCTCAATGGAACTCATGAGACGAGTGGAAAGGATAAGCCTATCATCATCTATATATTGGAGGCTTGGGCATCATGATGGAGGTCGAATGGTTATCAAATGATTACGGAAACTTTGTATGAGATATAGTTGTTATGCTTCCAGGAGGTTGAGAGAGAGAGAGAGAGGATCTTGAGGACTAGAGGAAGCTTTGATCCAACCAAGATGGTTGTAATCATTTTTCTTCAATCTAATAATATAGATTTCCTGCTATGTTGTCTACTTGATGGTGTTGATGTATTGTTTATTTACATGTTTATTTAATACAATAACTATATGTAGCTTAGATTCATGTTGTCTTATGTCTTTATGTATGAATTCTTTAATTAC
The DNA here is from genome assembly GCA_031772625.1 of Pinus tabuliformis. Classification (NCBI taxonomy): domain Eukaryota; kingdom Viridiplantae; phylum Streptophyta; class Pinopsida; order Pinales; family Pinaceae; genus Pinus; species Pinus tabuliformis. Next base: position 576,624,773 of record CM062808.1, read on the forward strand.
TATAATTTATATGTTGTAGGATTACTCTTCATCTTGTTTATGTGTAGGTGCTAATCTAGGAGCTAATAGAAGGGTCTTCGACTTTGCTACATTGTGTTCTCCAACATTGCTACACCAAGGACTGAGATAATCTCTCTTCTTCACTTTGAATATTATGCATTTATATGGATATATGTATGCTTCCGTGTGAAAACTGCAGTTAATATAAACAGTTTGCCTTGGATCTCGGGAAGGTTCTTTAGGGTATTCTAGCCAAAACTACTCTTGCATTAATCCCTATAGCAATGAGCTGTAATAATGTATTCCACCTCCTCTTTCGTGAGATGATACTTGCTTTCATGGCAATAGAAAAATGTTTTCTTGTCATACAAATATGGACTCCCCAATACATTGCCACAGATATCCAAAGGTATAACATCAAGGTCAACCTCATCTACTATTTTGGATGAAATCACAAATCTAGCTCTACAATACTTGGTTACATGTAATTTGGCTTTGTCACACACCTAACCAACAGGGTAGGGTTTTGGATGAGGCTTGGTATCTAACCCTAATTTCTTAACCAAGGATTCTAAAATCAAATTTTCTTATGAGTGCAGATCAAACAATGTTTCATCACAACTCTAATGTGGAACCATTTAGTCCTCTTTCATTCATTAACAAGAGACTCATTTGAACAACTTGTACTTGCATGCAATTTAGTATTTTTATTAGCATGAACAGTGTTAGGCCAGGAGGTAACTCCTCAAAATGAATTGTGTTTTGTCATTTAGGCTGACCATAGATACATACATGGAGCGAGAGACTCTTGAGCTTCATCTCTCAGTGTCTCTTCATATTACAATTATCCTTATTTTATATTTACATTATTTTACATGGATTTACCTAATCCCAAAGATTAGGTGTCGACATTCCCCCCCTTGATCCAAAGGGATGTTGGTGGGTCCAAACATTGTTCTGAATCTTTCGAACTTTTCTCTTCCAAGTGATTTGGTGAATATGTCTACAATTTGCTCATTTGTCAAACCATGTCATAGGTGAATTCTCTTGGCCTCAACATAATGATGTATTAGATGGTATTTTGTATTGATATTCTTTTCTTAATCATGGAACTTCGGGTTCTTTTCTAAATTTATTGTAGAAGTGTTGTCAATCATGAGAGGAGTTGAATGCACTCGTTTCTCCTACAAATCTTCTGGAATTTTCTCGAGCCACACAATTTCCTTTCTTGATTCAACTGTTGCCACATATTCTACCTCAAGTATGGAATCTGGTGGAACTGATTGTTTGCATGACCTCCATGAGAAAACTCCTAATTCAATACTCATGGCATAACCTGAAGTAGATAGCCCACTTTATTTATCTCCATTTAATTTTGAATTAGAGTATACAATCAAGCTAAAGTCGCCCACCTCTGTATACTTAAGTCCAAAGTCTTGAGTTCCCTTCAAGTACTTTAGAACTATTTTCACAATCGACTAATGTCCCTCACAAGGCTATTGCATAAAACTAGAGAGGATTCCAATAACAAATGAAATTTCTGGTCTGGTAGTAGTCAGGTATTTGAGACTTCATACAAGTTGCCTATACTTTGTTGCATCCTCAAATTATTTTCCTTCGGTGGATTTGAGCTTTAAGTTCTGATCCATTGGAGTAGTCAACGGATTGCACTCAGCCACACCAAACTTATTCAATAGATCTCGAATGTACTTCTTTTGAGATAGGAATAGAAACTTCAGATGTTGATTTACTTCAATACCAAGATAGTAGTGAACATACCCCAAGTTTGTCATTTCAAAACCATTCCTCAATTCCTTATTTATGGATGAAATATAGCTCTCATTGTGCCCTATCATCAAAAGATCATCTACATACACCACAAGATATCCAACGTTTCTTCCAAATTTCTTGACAAACAAAGTTGCATCATCAAGATCATAATGTTTGAAGTTGATTTTTAGAAGATGATTAGTTAACTTCTTGTACCGGGCTCGCAGTGCTTGCTTGAGGTCATACAAGGATTTTACAAGCTTTCATATTTTATGTTATTGACCCTTCACAGCAAATCCTTCTCGTTGGGGCATAAAAACATTCTCTTTCAGATCTCCATTCAAGAAAGAAACTTTTACTTCCATTTGATGGGATTTCCAACCATTTTGTGTTGCTAAGGAAAAGAGTGTCTAGATGGTAGCCCATTTTGTTGTGGGGGAAAATGTGTCCTCATAGTTGACCCCTTCTATGCAAAACATTTTTCCACAAGCATGGATTTGCACTTTTTAAGTTAGCCATTAGCTTTATACTTGTTTTTGAAGACCCACTTGAAACCTATTGGTTTGGTTCCCAATGGAGGATCAACCAACTTCCAAGTGCCATTATTTATCAAGGCATCATACTCCTTTTTCATCACTTCTTTCCATTCATCATGAAAAGTGTATTATTTGAAGGAAGTAGGTTCAAAATATGTAGAAAAATTCATTTCACAATCATTAGAAACATCCATATCAACAAGTGAATTAGAAACATCTACATCACCTACATTATATCTGGTTGAACTTCTTGTTCCTGTCTTTCCAACCTCATCAGGATGAACACTTTCAAGTGTGTTTGTAAGACATTTTTGAGGACCTTTTTGAGATGGCCTAGGCTACTCATTTGATTTAGTTGGGGCTGAATCAAGATTTATTCTCCCAATTATGTCAATCACATCGCTCAAAGTGTCATCTTGATCAGTGGCTAGAGCTTCATGCGAGGGAGAAAGTGCTTCAGAAGATGATTCCACAGATTGATCCAACATAGGAATCCCCAATTCAAGATGTTGAATCTCATTATCAAATTATTGAAAATAATTTGCATGTCCAAATCTATCCAAGCGATTAAGTTGCTTCTCAACAACATTGTCAACCTTGGAATATTCAAGAAATATTACATCTCTAGATACTAAAAACTTCTTATTATATTCATCATAGAGATAGTATGCTTTGAAGGTATTTGAGTACCCTAGGAAGATACAATTATGACTCCTTGAACCAATTTTGTTTCTTTATTCCTTAGGAATAAAAGCATAACAGTTGGAACCAAAGACCTTGATATGCCTCACCGAAGGAATGTGGCCATACCACATCTGATAGGGAGTCTTGTTTCTAATAGCATTATATGGACACCTATTCTTTATATAAAAATTACATAGAACTACATCGGCCCAAAACATCAGTTTAAAATTCTTGAAAAACACCATGGAACATACGATATTTAAGATTGTATTTTTCATTCTTTCAACTACTCCGTTTTGTTGGGGATTATAAGGCATAGTTATTTGATGTTTGATCACATGTTTGTGAACATAGTTTTCAAATTCATTTGAAGTATATTATTTTCCATTATCAATGTGAATAGAGCTAATATGAGGTTGTACACCATTTTCAATCCATACATGAAAATCCTTGAATGTTTCAAAAGCATCAGATTTGTTCTTCAATAAGTAAACCCAACAAATTATGGTGTAGTCATTAATAAATGTCATCATATATTTATTTCCATTTGCAAAAGGAACAGGCATTGGGCCACATAAGTTTGAATAATAAGTTCAAGTTTCTATTTTCTCTGGTTGTGAATCATGAAAAGAATGTTTGTTGTGCTTTCCTAGGATACAAGAATCACATTGCTTAATTTTCCTAGGAATTGTAGGCAAATTAGTAACAACATTTTTCTTCAACATACAAAGGTTGTCGTAATTAAAGTGTCCAAATCTAGCATGCCATAAAATACTTGATGGAATTGTACCTTCCTCATAAGGAGAACTGTATGAGAATTTCTTTGCATGAGCAGAGGTTCCTTGCAGCTTCAAAAGGATTTTTTCTCCTATTCCCATCACGACAAGTGAGCGATTTGATGCTTTTCTGACCTCAACCTTGCCATCAAACATATGAATGGAGTGTCCTTGCTGGAGGATGTGGAACAAAGACAACAAGTTTCTCCTAAGCTCTGGGAGATAGAGAATATCATGTAGAAGAAAGTATGGAAGACCAGGTAGTTTGAGCCTGATGTTCCAAGCCCTGATACTGCTCCATTAACATTGTCAATAAATTCTTAAAAACAATCTCTTCTAAAATTCATGTGGCAAGTTTCCCCTGAATCAAGCAACCAATCATTTTTCCAAGAAGCAAGTGAAGCATTAAATAAGTCTCTAGTTACTCCAATATTTCAATGTGCCACAGCATAGTGAGTGCATTCGGGATCGTTATCTTTCTCTTTGTCATTTGGTTTATATTTTCCTTCATTTCTTTCCTGCTCAATTCTATCCCAAGGTAACTTACATTTGGATGCATCATGTCCATCTCTATTGCATCATATGCAATGAAGATCAATATTTTCTCCTTGGAATTATATGCCCCCTTTGCCTCTAAAATTCCTTCTTCCTCTTCCTCTTAGGAAACCTCTTCCTCTAGAAGAAAATTGTGCATGATTCTTCTTTCTATGTGCAATATGCACAACTTCTTTATAATACTGAGGAGTTTTCTCCTTCCCAAAATAATTCTCTCTATTAGCAAACTTCTTCTCAAGGGAGTCAAAAGTAATCTCCTTGAGGTTTCCACTTGCAATGATTCACGATAATTTGGATAAGTGGGATATAGTGATTTTACATAAGCTATGAGAGGAATGTCTATTTCAATTCCAATGGTTTTTATATCATGGATAATGGATATTATTTCCAATGCTAAAGCAAGAGGGTCATCATTTTTTAATTCAAGATTGAACAATTTAATCATCAATTGGAAAACTTCAAGTTCAAAATGTGATTCATACAATTCCTTAAACTTTTGTAAGGCTTCAAAAGAATTTGAAAGGGTGAAATATGGCAATTCACCTCTTCATTTATCGATGCCACAATTAAGGCATAGGCCTTTCTGTGCTTATTTTCCCAAATGGTAATCTCCTTATATGAGGTGGGCTTTGTAGGTGCATTATCTTTTTATCCTTCACAAACTCCTCTGCACAACTCATTAAAAATGAGTGTGTTTTATCTTCCTTGACTATTCAAGATAGTTCTCCATTCCAAACAGAACTACTCCAACAATTGATATCAATGAATGCATTTAAAATATGTGTACTGTGTAGAAGATGTACTTTGCTGCCAATATAGTGTAAAAAATTGCACTTTTGGTGGTAATATGTGTAAAAAAATGCACATATGATGGAACAAATGCACTTCTAGTGTATATATATAAGACATAGGTATTATTTGAGGAAGGTTTATATAGGGGAGGAGTTAAGGAGATAGGTGGTATTTTAATGAGAGCGGGGAGATATCAACTGAAGTATTCATCACATATAAGTTGAAGGGGAGTAATATATGGACAACTGAGTAATATATGTAAGGCCATGAGTAATAAAAACTAAACTAAAATGGGATTTATGTATATATATATATATATATTACATTGAGGATATATGAAAATGTGGTATAAAAGCTATATTGATAGTAGGAGGAGGTGGTATGATACTTGCGTGGAGGGAATAGCATGAAATTTATGGTGTTATAGCACCATTGTAAATGGGATATCAGTATAGTGGTATACCACTAGAAGTGGTATATCAGTATATGGTGGTATGGTGGCAGCGTTACTTCAACGTTCAACGTAATTTTAATCATGTTGCAAGAGAAGGAGGTGGGTGAGTGGTATGAGGTGTCAAACCATTCAAAAATGTATTTGTGTCATGTCAGGAGTAATACCAATGGTGGAGAGGAGGTGGTATTAATTGTGGTATGGGAGCAGAGGTATTAACTGTGGACAATGTTCAATGTATACCATTCAACAGGAGGAGTATATGTAATCGAGAGTTATATTTAATTGGGAGTATATGTAACAAACCGAAAAAGGAGTATATGTGGACAGGTATAATTGTGCAAACAACGTTCAACAGTGGAGAAACATAGTCACGCCAACCATTGGTCGATATCATTAAATGTTGAGTTATAAAATATTGTTTAGAATGAAAACATAGTCATTGAAAAAATTTGGCATACCATTCATGCAGGAGAGGTTTCCTTCAACTTTAATGCACCTTCGTTCGACTGTTCTCACCAAACAATAACTCCTCTAGGGATAAAACCTTAGGAACCCTCATGCATTCAACATCTCTAGGCAACAAACTCTAAATGGCAGTAGAAAACTTGCAAAATACAGGAGTTACAAGTCTAAAATGGAACCTATGCTCTGATACCATATCAGGCCAGGAGGTAACTCCTCAAAATGAATTGTGTTTTTGCATTGAGGCTAATCATAGATATATACATGGATGTAGAGACTCTTAAGATTCATCTCCCAGTGTCTCTTCATAATCCAATTCTCGTTATTTTCTATTTACATGGATTTACCTAATCCTAAAGATTAGGTGTCAAAAAAGAGAAAGGGTACCTTGTATGCCCACTATTGTGATCTGTGTCTCGTCACTAGATTCAGATCCAAGGTCTTGCTGCATGGTTTCCACCATATTTTTCTTTCTCTTTCCACCAAATATCTTTGGCTTTGACTCTAGATGCAACTTCAAATAATGTTCATCATGATGGCTTTGCTCCTCCCTTCTTGATTGTAGTTGCCTTCTTATCCTTTGCCTTGACTTTTCCCTTGAACTTTCCATTATGAGGTTTGAAAGATGATTTATTGGGTTGATCTTATTTTTCATCTTCCCCCTGATTTCAAGGTGAATGGCCTTCACACTCATCGCATGATAGTAGGCTCAACTAACAACAAAGAATTCCTGATGTTAATATGTAAAACACCAATATACTTTGTTATAGTTTTTGGTGAATCGAGTGAAATGCCCAAATTTAAAGCTTGTTTTCTAAACTCTTATGTGAATCTTTGTACAGTTTGACCCTTTCCTTGTCTCAAATATTTCCATTCCATTAAAGCCTTTTGTAGATAACCCAAAGGATAAAACTGATCTTTTAATGCATAAAAAAATTGGACCAAGAAGAAAGTAGATTACCCAAGTTTTTGCTACCTGTTTGCAACTTTCTCTCCCACCAAACGAGAGAGGTGCCACTTAGATGAAGAGATGCTAATTTGATCTTGGCCTCATCTTCCTCAATCTGCTAAATATGACAATAAACCTTGATCTATCTAATTCAATTGTTTAACTTCTTTGCATTACATTCTCCATTATATGTGTGTAAATCAAACTTTACATCTAGCTTAAAAACTGGCTTTTTAGATGCATTCCTATGATGCCTATTATAATGATGAGAAGAGGAAGAAGAAGAAATGTCACTGGTAGATAGAGAGGGAGGGGGATATTTTCCTCCACCTCCATGGTTGACCGAGGAATGATCATCTAACTCTTTCTTCTCATGCTTGATTGACTTCTCATATTCTGCAAACAAATTGTCAACTTTATTTTCTAGGGTGAAGAATATCTTGCGATAATTTCACTCTTCCTCCAATCGAGATTCCTCATCTACCATTTTTTCATCTTCATGCTACATGCCCCACTTCAGGATCAAATGATTTGAGTTTTACTTCTCCTCGTTGGATCTTATTCATGGTTAGCTTTCACTCATGAAACTCTCATCAAGAAGACTTGCTCTGATACCAAACTTGATCCAGATCTTTTTGGTCAAGGATGCATAAAAAATTACATCTAAAAGAGAATTTAACCAAGTGACATAAACACATAAAAGGAGCTGAATTCAAAAGAAACCATGAGATCAAAGGCACAAAGACAACTTGATAACGGAGTTCACCAAGTGTGGGCTACGTCTTTGGGCCCTACTGAATGTGGGGAGGCCTCTTTCATTAATTGGAAACAAAATAAAATTACAAGAAATTAAAAAATGACACCTTATACCTCCACTTCTGCAGATATCTAGAAAATACACAACTTTGCTGAAGAAATGGACAACACTGTTGAATTATCGGTGTGAAATCATGCCAAATGACTATAAAGTCGACCCTATTCTGGTTCAATCAAAATATAGCCCCTTGAAATCTCAAAGATCCCCCCAAATATTCCTTCCTGAGGGTTGACTGGAGTTCAGTTACCCATAAGATGAAATTGACTACACCACTACGTTCCTTGTGGAAAAACGAGTAAAATGAGTATAAACTTGGCGTATTTCCGCTTTGGTGAATTTTGAGGCTCTAAGGAATCTAAAGACTCCCTACAAGATTCCATAGAATATTCATAGAGAATATTCCTCAAAATATTCCCTCCATTTGACTCTCGAAATTTGTTCCCAAGGGTTCATGAATCCAACTTGTGTCTTCTCCACACTCGGTGTGCTCCGCCTCCTCTCTGCTTGGTGGAAAAATGATTTAAATATATGCATTTGGATTTGTGTTTAACAACCAATTGGGTGGTCTATTGGTGGCACACCATAATAAGTGGCCAAAGGCTGTGGGTTCAAACCTGCCAACCTACTGGTCCATATATATATTTTTCATAATATAAAATCTGTCGTTCAAATCATTTGATTGCTCGCCATTAATCACTTGACTACCTAGTTACATATATACCTGTTGTTTGACATAAAACATTAACCTCTGGTTGGAAGTTTTAACCACCCGGTTATTTTTTAAATATAAATGGTAACTACTGTCTACCCACGAGTAGTAATTTTGGTGGTCGTTGGGGTTCACCAACAAAACTAACGAGGTGACAATTTCGCCACAGCCGGTGGTTGTATTCCAAAAACTACCACTGGTCCAATTTTTCACCTACTTAATCTGACTACTAGCCGAGCACCATCTTGTGTCTCCTCATTTGCCCTTCGTATGCTGATGTTATCTTGCCATATGTCACCCTGTGATTGGTCTGTACTTCCTTGTCATCTTGTTGATGTCATCTTGCCACATGTCACCCTGTGATTGGCTCTCCTCTAACCATATGACCACGTCACCCTGCTAACATTAACATTCATATGGATGACCTCAACATCCATACTTATGATGTGAGCATGTCGAGTGGTATTGTGGGTCCTACCTACAAAAATGTTAGCTATTTTGGATAAACTTCAGTGGACCATGACTTTCACATAGGGTGTTCATTTGAGGTGTCGTTCATGCCATTGGGTTCAGAAGGACGACCTATTCAATTTGAGATTGGTTTCACTGTATTTTGAGGACTTCAAAAAATTTTCCTTTTGGGATCCTCCTCGGTCAACTATGACAAGAAATTCCCTATGACGGGTATGGTATCTTTGAGGAGAAACGCTCACACTGTGATCTAGCCTAACCCCCTTTGAATTAGGTTTTTGACGCACTCCAACTTTTGACGATGAGATGGTTAAAGATTTTAATCTCCCTAATATGTCAACTTTCTATGTCTCAATGTAAATGATCAAAGGGTGTTATTGGAAACCTATCCCACTAATCCTAAACCTAACTATAAAGATTATTTTGGCACTGGTGCCCAAGTGGGCCTAATCTATGTGAGTTGAATTATTAAGGTGTAGTGTTTCAAGTCTTGCCTTGACGGTGCTAACCATTCTCGCATTCGCTTAGGGTGTGCGTGTGTGACAAACATGTCAAGTGGATGAGTTAATTGAGCATGTTTTGATGATGCCAATCCCGCTAAAAATAAAAATTCATAAATTGTAAATAATACTGAAAATGAACAATAAATAAATAGTAAATTAAAGCACGCAACCCCTCACCCAAGAAGGAAATAAAGAAACAAAATAAAAGAGGGAAAACAAGAAACTCAAGGACACACAAAATGGACAAAACATCTAATGTCTAAGGGACGAGAATCTAGAGGAAACAATCTGTTGAAAATGGTGCAGAAAACTAGCAAACAATAGGGGTGAAAATGTTGGAAAATAGAAAGAAATAGGTTGCAAAAACAATGATACACAAGGGGATCCTATAAAGGCAAACCCAAACTAGATTCTGAAGGGAATAAAATGTTGTAAAAATATGTCTAAAGGGACTATAAAAACCTATCAAAAGGGTTGAAAAACAGTGGCTTAGACTACCACACACTAGACTCCTCAACTAAGAAATTATCTTCCAAAATGGTGGAGGTGTACTCTAAACCCTGGGGGGATTTTTCCTTCCTCAATGAGAAACTAATGAGTGGATATAGGCCTAGACATGTCTCAATAAATAAAAGGAACCCTTCTTGAAACACACTCAACAGTCTCAACAAAATTGGAAAATTTGAATTTTTTTCATAAAAATTCTAGAGTGCGGAAACCAACCTTAAAAGTGCGTTGGGCTCAAATTCTTGGTAGAAAAGTGTGATTTGTTTTGACTTCTATCGCTCAGCAGATCAAAACCATATTGTGTCATCTCTTTCCCAGCTGGTACTTATGACCTGCAGGAAGATGTGAAACCCCAACATAAGTGGAAAATGTTCAAGAAAATAGAATAGATCTAAAAATAGAAATCGAGAGGGCTAAAATTACCTAGAAATACACTGAAGATAACTGACACAAAAATCACCAAGGTTCTGAATTGCAACACTAGTAGAGTCGCCATTTGTTAGTATGAAAATTCTTAGCAAGTGTACCAAAAGTGCTTCAATTAAGTCACTAGTGACAAGTGACCCTAACAACAAAATATGGTTTTTTATGCTTCATTTCTACAATTAAAAAAGAAGAAAAACCCTACAACAAAAGTTCATATGCAACCAGAAACATATACAAAAAAATGAAAGTGTAGCAACCCAATAGATGATGTGAATAAGAAAAATTTATTAATAGAAACTTTACACCTAGTGAAGAGAACTTATAAACTTGGTTCTATAGATCCCCCTCCATGTGATGGGTCCTTTTGATGTCGTTGTGCTTCAGTGATTCATTTCTCTTTCTCATCTTGCAATGGGAAAAATAGCTTGAACTCAAGTGGGACGATGAGAATGATCAAGGTGAAGAACGAATGGAAAACCCTCTTATTTATAACAAATTAATGAGATAAATTAGGAATTGGAAAATAATAAAATATTATTGACCAAAACAAAATATAACTATTGAGAATAATTTATTATATCTCTTAAGAGGGAAAATATATTCAAAATGGTCAAATATCTTTATTTAGAAAGTGGTTGAAGTACTTAACAAATAAAAATGATTTCCTAATCACTGTGAGAGAATTAAGAAAGAAATAATTACTAAATAGTGATTTAATAGTTATATCATAAAGAGAATAAGGAATACTTAAGGAATAATAAATAAATAACAATTGATTTATTTATTCCAAGGCAATTAAGTCAAAATTTATGGAGAAATAATTATCAAATAATGATTTAATAATTTTTTCTAGAGAGAATTAAATAAATAATGATTTATTCAATTATTCTCATGGGGAATTTGAGTTTTAATGAGAAATAATTTAGAAAAAATGGTTTACTAAACTATTTCATGTGGTGAAAGTGGATTTACCATGGAAAAATTAATCTTACATGGTGTATTTCGATCCAACTAGTAAGAAATGACTAGGGGTCATTTTTTGGGTGATAACATATGTTTTCAGGAGATAAGAGATCATAGATGGAGAGAAGAATGATGGACTACAAGTCACAAGACTCCCATTATAGGTATGTTGTGAATTCTATGGGATGAGATAGGTCAGTTGGGTAGCAAGGAGAAGAGTAATCTGCTGATTTAGAAGATATGCTAATGAGTTTGAGGGAAGAGATTAGATGTTACATGGCATATAATAACAAGTTGATTGAAATGTAAGAAAGACTTGCAATAACTCATGAAAATCAAGTAGAAGTTAATGTATTCATCCTTCAAAGTATTTTAGATTTGTAGAAGCAGGGACAATTTGGGATCAGTGAGGGAAAAGAAGAAAAGATAAATAGGGAATATGGAAATAGGTCTCATATAGGACACAGATTGGATAGGGATGACACAGTCATAGGCAGAAGATCTTTGGATTCACCAAAAAGGTGGGTTATCACTCATGGATTATATTCTATCTTCGGTTCTAAGAGATACCATCGTCATTACTTCCAACATCGTTATAGGAGGAGTGAGGGGGGGTACTTGTGAGAAGAGTTGAAGAAATCCAAGCCTCCTACTTTTGATGGGGATGTGAAGAAGTCAGAAAATGCATAAGCATGAGTGGTTGGGATGAAGAAGTTCTTCAAATTGCATGATTGTTCAGAGAATATGAAATCCAAGATAGTTATCTTCAGCCTCAAGGGAAAAACTTATATCTCGTGGGAAGATATGAATCGTGTCTGAGGAATAAGGGAAGAGGCACTGATTTGAATGAAATTAAAAGAATTTTTAAGAATAAATAATTGTCTATTGGATATTATGACAGAAAGGCCAAGGAATTCTATGATCTTAATGTGGGTTCCCTGACATATGAAGAGCACATGACCAAGTTTCTAGAGTTGTTGAGGTATGTGCCCTACCTCAAGAATGAGAATACAAAGGTCCAAAGGTTCATTAGTGGACTACCATTAGCATTCAAAAGATTGGATTGAATATGATGAGCTTTGATCATTGGAGGAAGTCATTAAGAAGTTGAAGCATTGTTATGAGTAGTCTAAGCCCAAGCCTAAGTTCAATCATGATTAGAAAGGTAATGGGAATAAAAAATGAAAGTGGCCTCACCAGCGAGGAATACCTTAGGATGTAGGTGACAAGGAGAACATAGCACCTTATAAGAAGGTCAATGCAGTTTAGAAAGGACATGGATCTCAACTGGAGGAATAGAATAAGGGTGATGGCATAAAAACTTTGAGGTGTTGGACTTTTGGTGGATAGAATCACAAGAGTGAGTGCCCATCATACTAGGGTGGAAGACCTCAAATTTATAGTTCTCAGGAGGCACAAAGAATTGGAGATGTTAGTCAGAGTATTCCTCATATTTATGTAGAAGTGGATAACAGGAAGGTAGATCATTAGGAATCCATTATTGGAATTGAAGGTAAGTTTTGTGATCAAGTTGTTTCCTTTTTTATTGATTCTTGATACAATTATAGTTATATCAGTCCTAACTTGGTGGATAAGTGTTGCTTGAGTAAACAAGTGCATGTAGAATATTGGTTGGTGCAATTGGATACAGGGACCAGGAGAAGAGTTCATCGTTGGGCGAGATATTGCGCATTTGAGCTAAATGGCATGCCTACATCAACACATCTAAATCTGATTCCCTTAGTTTCATATAGTATGCTTTTGGGCATGGATTTGTTGTTCATTAACATGACCAAGGTAGATTTCTATGAAAAGGCTATTGAGTTCCTGGATGATGACAGGGAAAGGAGAATTTTACAAGGAAATAAGAAGCCTATATCAATAAGAATGGTTATAACTATGTAGACAAAGTGCAGTTGTAGGAAGTGATTTGTATTTTTTGCAGTTCATATTTCTAGTGAGAAAGGGAAAGAGGATAAGGATAATGAAGTCCTGAGGAAGTATCATGTCTTGCGAAAATTTCAGAATTTGTTTCCTATAAAGATTCTAGAGTTACCACCTGATAGAGAAGTGGATTTCTCTATTGAGTTGATACTAGGAGAAACACTAACATGTAAGCCACCTTACAATATGAGCACTGGTAGAATTGAAGTTGCAGCTTAAGGAAATTCTTGATAAGGGATAAATTAGGTCAAGTGTCTCACCTTGGGGTGCACCAATATTATTTGTAAGGAAGAGGTATGGTATTCTCAGATTGTGCATTGATTACAGGTAGTTGAACAATGTGATTATCAAGAACAGGTATCCATTGCCATGAATTGATGATTTGTCTTATTAGATGAAGGGAGCTGCAATATTTTCAAATATTGATATGAGATAAGGATATCACCAGGTGTGCATCAACGAAGAACACATTTATAAGACCAAATTTCGTAAAAGGTATGGGAATTATGCATTTGTGGTTGTTCCTTTTGGTATTACCAATTCTTGAGCCACCTTCATGTGTTTGATGAACAATATGTTGCACCCTTATCTGGATACATTTGTGATATCATTTTTTGATGATATATTGGTATACTCCAAGAATGAGGAAGAGAATGTAGAGCACCTAGTATCAATTTTTATATTGTTGAGAGAGCATCAGTTATATGCAAATCTCAACATGTGTTTTTTTTTTTTTTTTTTTCAGACTCATATTCACTAATTGGGACATGTTGTTTTCAAGGAGGGGATATCAGTGGACCTGGAAAATATTAAAGCTATCATGGATTGGCCAACTCCTAGGAATTTGAATGAGGTAAGATCATTCATGGGACTACCAGGTTATTACAAGAAGTTCATCAGGCAATTCTTAAGGATTGGCTATCATATCACATATTTGTAAAGGAAAGGGAAGAAGTTTGAATGGACTAAAGAGTGTGAAACTATTTTTGATCAATTGAAACATTTTCTTACAAATGCTACGATTTTGATTACAGATATTGATAAGGAGTTTTTGGTTTGTACAGATTCTTGCAAGGAAGGACTTGGTAGAGTCCAGATGCAGGAAGGGTAGGTGGTATGTTATGAGTCAAGGAAGTGTTGTAGCTCCTACAACCCACCTCCAAAATTTTTCTTGTGCCTTGATTTTGGAGACTACCCTTTGTTCATAGGAACCTATCTTTCATTGTCTTCAAGTATTCCTTTTGATTGTGAAGACTTATATTTGCATGTAGTCTTTGTCATGACTTGATTAAGTTGTTTTGATCATAGTTAATTATTTTCTAACACAAGCCATCTCATGCCCTGATCTTGCACCTACTGTTAGTCTTCCCTCTTGGAACTGCATAATCCACTATCTATGAAAACTACACTAGGACCTTAGGATCATAACTGCACATTCCTTGAGGACAAGAAACCCTTGAGCACATAAACTATAGTAAGTCCTCTCTTCAGTCATTAATTGCACAATTCACAACGGAAGTGGACTGCATAATCCCTTGTTAATGGGAACTGCATATTCCCTTATGCCAGTGTGAATGGGTAGTTTCTCAGAAAAATATAAGTGTTCATCCCTAGAAAATAGGGAGTTCATAATTAATGTCTGTGCAGCGGAGATTTATATTTGTACCCTTTCTTTTTCTCTTTCTTCCATTTTTTTGTCAACTACCATCTCTGGCTTATACACACCATTGAATGGGTGTGTATTTGTGGCATACCAATGTACTTCAACACCTGTAACATCCTCATTTTCTGTAAAGACCTTTATAACCTTAGCAACCCAGAATGGATAGCCATTTGGATCTCCATCTGCTAGCACTATGATCATGCAACCCTTGTTAATATCTTGTACCGAACCACTGTAAAGGTCTTCCATGGCTCACGTTGTGCATGATATCTTCTAGAACCAATATACATCTCTCTTTCCTCTGCCTGTGAAGAATTAATAATACCTTGAGATTGTTGTTGTTCAACAATGTTTATTTCCTCATGTTCATTTGACATATTTTGTGGCCAAATAAATGGATTTTTCAAAGGTATATCTTCATTTGTTTTTGATGAAATGATATCACTTTGATTATTGAAAAATGACTCCCACCAAACTGAATCAACAATGTCAAAGTACTCATATGTATATCTAATACATTTTTTTATTTCTTCTAGGAAATCAGAATAATTTATATCTCTATTCTGTCTGTGTGCATTATGGACTTCACCAATTGATTGTAATAACAATATTTTTGATGCAAATATTGGATGATATGGAATGAACTTCAAAAATTCCAAACCTGATGACGGTGCCCATTATGCAGTAGTTGAATACTTCTTGCCCCATATTAGTGTTTTCCCATCAATTTTTTTGATACGAAATTGATGTTGGAAGCTAATGTCACTAAGTTGTTCAATGCATTTCTTCTCACCATGCAATCCCAGAATAAACCTTCGCATGTCAACAATTTCTTCCAACACATCAAAAGTAGGCTCTGGCATGTATGATTTCTTAATAGATTCAATTAATAATGGCAAGCTCCCAACTTCCCTCCTCTTCATTGTGACTAAAAAACGATTGAACATCTGATCAATATGGTCATGAGTGTGCCAAACAAGAAGGAAACCAACCTTTACCTTCTAAAAAATGCTCAATTCAACAAGCATGTTTAGATATCCAAAAGCAACCTATTTTTTGTTTTCACGGCAAGTGTTGTCCAATTGTAGATACAAAACTTCAGGAAGATTACCAGACCAATGAGAAAGAACATCATGAATTATGGTTATTATCAAATTTGCATCATTATGAATATTTGGAGCTGTGAAGTACACCCTTGGCAACAGTTTCCCATTGAAGACCATACAACTGACAAAGTGATATTGAATAAAATTTTCCTCCTGTAAATTTTTGGGTGTACGAACAAAATGTGGTAAAAGTGTTTTCTTTTGGTCCATACCATTAATTATGAAACCCAAATATTTATTTGGATTATCATAACACTTCTTTCGATGATTGTACAACTTTTTCCTTTCACTTGTTTTTTGTTTGCGATGCTCCTGAAGTTCTTTGACAATTGAATCTACACAACATAAAAGAAATTCATTAAAAAATATGTTTTCATAGTTGATGACTCTACAATTTTAAAAGTTACAATTATGAATGCTTACCTCTTTCTGACCCTTCACATTTGTCCCTTTTTTTTTAAGAGAAGCACATGTATTGCAATCCCCATCCTTGTCTTCTTAGGAATACATACATTGTTGAATGCTTTCTTCCAACCTTCACAAAATATTGATATGAAATAAACCGACCATGTCCCTCAGAACCTTCTGCATATTCTTTGTATAAGTTGTATATTTTTCGTCTTGAAAAATTATCTAGAATATGTATTGTCTCTCTATTTTGCATACACTCTTCATGCTTTGAAGATAAATTTTTCATCCATGACATTGCAGTATTTGATAATGGCCCAAACTATCATTTATGAAGTACTTCTGAATAAAATATGTGATCCTTTTCCAAATTTTCTTGGATTCTCGAGAGACGAAAATTACCCATCGAATGAAACATTTTGAAAGCCTTTATACATATAAATAAAGACCCAATATGATAATCATAACCTGAAAATGTAGATTGCATGCATCCAACTAAATATGAATTTTGCATGCTTTTATTCATTGACAAATATTTCTTCCTTTTCTCCAATGCAAATTTGAAATCCTTTTGTTTCAAGCAACCTTTTTGACAACATTCACTTGAAATGAGAGCGTTGATAGAACTTCTTCTCGTCAGATATTCTACTCTACACCTTGTATAACTAGAACATCTTGGATTGATATGAAAAGGTTTGCTCCTACTCCTCGATACAATATTTCTTGGAAACATATCCATCATTGGATCATCATTTGTATAAGCATTTTCATCATCACTCTGAGGAATTTTATCCACACTTTAATCAGCTATGATTTTCAAATACTGACTTGGAAGGTATTCTTCATCTTCGCCTTCTTCAGTGCTACTGTCATAGTCCCTAGAATTGGGACTAAACGGAAAATTTGACTCGATGTTTATTGGATATTCTTCCTCATGTGCATTGTCAGTGTTGTTCTCATAGTCCATAGAATTAGGAATACGTCGAAAATGTGACTATTTACTTACTGAAAATGCTACATCCTGTGCTTTGTCACTGCTACTCTCATAGTCCTTAGGATTAGGACTAAGTGCTTCATCCTATCCTTCATCACTACTACTCTCATAGTCCATAGGATGAGGACTAAGAGGACACCGTGACACTCCATTCTTTTGAAATTTTTCATAATTCTCTTCATCACTGCTGCTCTCATTGTCCATAGGATTAGGACTAAGTGGACACCATGACACTCCATTCTTTTGAAATTCATCATCATGCTCTTCATCACTGTTGCTCTCGTAGTCCATTGGATTAGGACTAAGAGGACACTGTGACACTCCATTATTTTGAAATTTTTCATCATGGTCTTCATCATTGCTGCTCTCATAGTCCATAGGATTAGGACTAGGTGGACACCATGACACTTCATTCTTTTGAAATTCTTCATCATGTTCTTCATCACTACTACTTTCATAGTCCATAAGATTAGGACTAAGTGGACATTGTCACACTCTATTTAGTTGAAATTCTTCATCACTATTACTCTCATAGTCCATAGGATTAGGAGTAAGAGGACACTGTGACACTCCATTCTAAAGAAAATTTTCATCATGCTCTTCATCACTATTGCTCTCATAGTCCATAGGATTACGACTAAGTGGACACCGTGACACTCCATTCTTTTGAAATTCGTCATCATGCTCTTCATCACTACTGCTCTCATAGTCCATAGGATTATGGCTAAGAGGACACCGTGACACTCCATTCTTTTGAAATTTTTCATCATGCTCTTCATCATTGTTGCTCTCATAGTCCATAGGATTAGGACTAAGTGGACATTGTGACACTCCATTCTTTTGAAATTCATCATCATGATCTTTATCACTGCTGCTCTCATAGTCCATAGGATTAGGACTAAGTGGACATCGTGACACTCCATTCTTTGGAAATTCATCATCATGCTCTTCATCATTGCTGCTCTCATAGTCCATAGGATTATGACTAAGAGGACATTGTGACACTCCATTCTTTTGAAATTTTTCATCATGCTCTTCATCACTGCTGCTCTCATAGGCCATGGGATTAGGACTAAGTGGAAATAATGACTTTATTTATTTGAAATTCTTCATCCCGACTTTCATCAGTGCTGCTCTCATAGTCCTTAGGCTTAGGACTAAGTGGAAGAATTGACTCTCTATTCATAGTGAAATAATTTCCGTTTTATTCATCAATATGAATAGAGTTGTTACACGACGAAGATGTTGATGCATCACAAAGAGAAACTTTACTATTAGAAGAATCCATCCCTTTCAAATAGAAGAGGTTAAATGATACAAATGTAGACTCCCCTAATGATATTATATAGCTTAAAGAATAAAATTTTCCCTCCAAAATTTTTCCCTCCAATAAATTTTGCCAAAATTTTTCCCTCAAAAAAATTTGTTTCATGTATTTCCCTCCATTATTTTATTCTATAATTTATTGAAAAATTTAATTATTTTTTTATGAAATAAATCTTTAAATTTAAAATTGTAAACTAAATCCTTTAGCTAAATTAATTTAATAGTTAAACTATATAATATTTACTAGACAATTGAATGTTTTTTTTTTTTTTTTATAATACGTTCTAAAACAAATTAATCCCACATTCACCACACTGTAAAACAATTCCATAATATTCACTTTATCATAGTTTCCTATATCGCCATAACAAATTTAACATGTTAATTTTTTTAAAAAACAAATTAATCCCACATTAATTGTATGGTAAAACATTTCCGTAATTTCACCTATATAAAAAATTGCATTATCACTATTACTCACATCACATCAAGGTTTTTTGAGGTTCATTAAAAGACATGGAGTGAATTGTTGAAGCAGCTACATTGCTATCAACAACAAATTCAATGGAGGATTCTTGCATTTGAAAGGTTAGTTATTTTTTCTGCTTTGCATATTTTAAAATTAAATAAGTTTAATGAAGTTTAATCTGTTTTTTTTTAAATTAAATTTTTTTGCGGGCCAAATTTACCCACTACATCTGTAGTGAGCATGGTGGGCCCGGTAATGCTCACAACAGCTAAATGGACCTGTAGGTTAGGGGTGGCTGGGTTGTGTTAAGTTATGGTATGTTCTATGCTTATAACAATTTACTTCTTTTTCTTATTATATTCCACCGATTAGTAATCACATGTACATAAAGTAAAGTGCAGATAGAACATTAAACGATCGACAGAAAACAAGCCAAGACAAGAGACACAAGATGTGGCGGCTAGCCAGGGACAAACCCCACAATGTGTGGGGAAACCCTTTGATCAAATCTTCTTTTATCTTCAATAATTCAGCAGAGAGAAATAGTACAATAAATCTGATTCATATCAGCAGTAGCAAACCCTAGATCAGCAGCATCAGCATTAGCGGCTTCATTATCAAACTAGGGCAGACCATATTTCACAAACCGACAGTCGGATTGACTTCATTCCACCACCAAAAGTTTCGGCTTCCAGAGGAGGTTCAGATGAACCTACAGCGCAATTCAGATGAGGAGATCTTCTAGGCCACGCAAGTCAATCTTTACTTCTGCAGTTGCAGCTTCAGTTTCAGCAGTTTCCGGCTTCAAACTAGGGCAGTCGATATCTTGCAAACCGTTCGTCGGATTGACTTCATTCCACCACCAAAAGTTGTGGCTTTCAAAGGAGGTTCAGATGAACCTACAGCATAGTTCAGATGAGGAGATCTTCTAGGCCACGCAAGTCAATCTTTACTTCTGCAGTTGCAGCTTCAGTTTCAGCAGTTTCCGGCTTCAAACTAGGGCAGTCGATATCTTGCAAACCGTTCGTCCGATTGACTTCATTCCACCACAAAAATTTACGGCTTTCAAAGGAGGTTCAGATGAACCTATAGCACAGTTCCAAAGAGGAGATCTTCTAGGCCACGCAAGTCAATCTTTACTTCTGCAGTTGCAGCTTCAAATTCAGCAGTTTCCAGCTTCACATGTGAGAGAGAGAGAGACCCATTTCAGCGTAGTAGAGAAGAGACTCATATCTGCGCAGTAGAGAGAGAGAGATGTGATGAGATGAGTGAGTCCAAATGAGGAAAATTCCTCTTATATTTATACACAACGTTGGTGGGTGAATAGATGCGACTGTTGGGCTTCTGAGCCTACATGAGTTGTAGGTCGGCTTGATAATAATTCCATAATCAAAATAAATTCATATCTCCATGAATACTTATCGGAATTGGATGATCTTTATATCAATCCTACACCTCTCGATGAGAGGAATCTAATAAAAATATTATTAGCCATGAATAAGATGACCCACATGAAGTTTTTCCCTGGTTGCCAATTTTAACACTCCCTCTCAACCATGGAGAACTTCATCTGCAATCTGTCTATCGGTCGTTACTATTCATCCATAAAATGCACTGCCTTGTACAGCCTAACCCTTGCCCTGCTCTGCTCTATTTTGTGTGTTCTTCTTTTTCTTGTTCTGCCCTGCACTGATCTGTACTTTTTTGTTCTGTTCTGCTCTGCTTTTGCATTGTTCTGGTCTACTCTGCTTTTGTCTGAATTATGAAGAAGAAGAAATGATCAAGGATGTATCATACTGACTCAAAGTTAGTCTCAGAGTATGTACCACTGATCCCAGACTAGTCTCAACCAACCCAAAGTCAGCGTCATAGTGAGTACAACTCCAATGGTCCCAGACCAATATCATCCTCCACTGACTCAAAGTCAGTCTCAGAGTATGTACCACTGATCCCAGACCAGTCTCAACTGACCCGAAGTCAGCGTCATAGTATGGTACAACTCCTACCACTGGTCCCAGACCAGTATCATTGATCCCAGATCAATGGAGGTCATCCTGGTGTAGGGAGTACGGTAGTTACAACAATGCGTCCATCGGTACTACTATGGTCCCTAACTTCATTTCCCTGCTCATTGATCAGATGAGAGGTACTTCCCATGAGTCCCATACTGCATGGGTAGGATGCCTCGACAGGAGAACTAATCAATCCTGTCCTCACAGGAGAACACATCAATCCTGCTACAATTTCCATGGAGAACACATCAATCCAGGCCTCACAGGAGAACACATCAATCCTGCTACAATTGCCATGGAGAACACATCAATCCAGGCTGCCATGGAGAACACATCAATCTAGGCCTCACAGGAGAACTAATCATCCTGCTACACAGGAGAGCGAATCATCCTGTTCCACAAGAGAGAGAATCATCTTGTCCCACAAGAGAGCGAATCATCTTGTTCCAGTGTGCACCACCAGGGGAGGGTGAGTCACCCTGTGGTAATATGTTGCTCTAGTAGGAACCGCAAGCCCTCAGAGCTCCCAGAGCTCAATGTATGCAACATGCAAGACCCTTGTACAAGGGTTTCTTGCCGACTCCAAGTTGTTTGGGAAAATCACAGATTAGATCTTTCCTCGGGGCTTTGACAAGGTGTATCAACCTGTACATCATCCTAATGTGATGGAGCTTCCTTGCTCATCGACTTACCATATCCCAGATGATGTCTGTCTGCTGGAGCAATTGACGAATATGGGATTCCTCAATAATCGAATCCCACCTCTGGTTGTTACAGAGAATCACAGTGGTATCCAATGTAAATCCTAACAGCTCACTGAAGAGCTTTCGCAACCAGACTGCCTCACACGAAGTTATGCTAGCAACAATATATCCTGCTCCGGCAGTGCTCAAAGCCACCAACTTCTGCTTCCTGCTCATCCAGGATATCGAAGTATATCCCAAGGTGAAACAGTACCTGGAAGTGCTCTTACGGTCCACCACACTGCCTGCCCAATCAACATCAGTATATCCAAGTAGTCTCACATCTCCGGCAGTGTATCTTAATCCATGAGAGATTGTGTCCTGAAGACATCTCAGAAGATTCCTGGCATCAATCCAGTGAGGCTCAACCAAATATGAGCTCACAATGCTAACTGCAAAACATATGTTCAGACGGAGGTTCACCAAGAACATCAATGCGAATGAGTTTTTGAAACTCAGAGGCATTTCCCAAGTCTGGTCCGAGATCACTACCATATAACTTCTAAAAGTTAGGATCCTCGAGGTAGTCACAGGCTTGCAGTCCATCATACCGAATCTTTCCAATATATTTACCACATATTTTCCTTGAGATAGGAAAATTTCCCTTGGCTTTTGCCACACTTCAAGTCCTTGGTCCTTCATTTCAAATTCAGAAGCCATCTCCCTCTTACATTTGTGAATGAGAGGGTTTGCACCTGTTAGAAAGAGGTCATCCACATACAACACCAGTATGAGAGGCTTGTCATCTTCAACCTTAAAGTAAAGGTTAGGATCAGCTTCACTCCTAGTGAATCCCAGCTTCATCAAGTAGTAATCGATCCTCTCATACCATGCTCGGGGTGCTTGCTTCAGCCCATAGAGAGCTTTCTTCAACCTGCATACATGAGATTTCGATCATAAATCTCAAATCCTTTGGGTTGATCCACATAGACCTCTTCTTTGATCGAGCCGTGCAAGAACGCAGTCTTGACATCCATCTGATGTAGTTTCCATCCTTGTGAAGCCACAAGGGCTATGATCAAGCGGATGGTCGTATATCTGGCAACAGGTGCAAATATCATAGTCTATACCTCCCTTCTGGGATAAACCACGAGCAACAAAATGAACCTTATACTTTTCCATACTTCCATTTGTTGCATGCTTTATCTTGTAAAGCCATTTTGAAGTAACAATTGTCTTGTCCAGGATCTGGGAACTACTTCCCAGACATCATTCTCCATAATAGACTCATATTCTATGGTCATAACATCCTTCCATAGTTAATGCTTGATGACATCTGAGAATGATGAAGGTTCATTTTGTATGATTGTGCTCATGATGGTCAGGTATCCCTGATACCTGTTAAGTTTCTTACTTTGATGGAAGGTTCCTCAGGGTGCAGCATGTCCTTCATCATCATCAAGTATCCCCCTAAGCCATGAAGGCCTCTTCCTAGAAGAGGAAGGCTCATGTAGATGAGGATCAATCAGATCCATGGGTTCTTCTACATTAGGCAATGATTCATCATCCTTTTCTTTAGGTTCCCTAGTGTCGGCTTCTTGAGAGCTACTCAAAGTCAGCAGATTGTCCACCTTGCTGAGAGCCATATCTTTGTCAAAGGTGACATCATGACTAATCACGACTTCCCTTTTGACCGATGGTGAACATTTCTTCAGGAGTTTAGGAACTCAATGCTTGATGAGGGCATCGATTTTGTACATATACGGCGGTGATTGTAGTTTTAGCCCATAGAAACTTTGGAAGTCTTTGATCATGTAGCATGGCCCGGACAACTTCCATCATCGTGTGGTTCTTCCTTCCCACCACACCATTCTTCTCAGGAGTATGTGGTGTAGTAGTCTCCCTCTTAATGCCAACCTCAGGTATGCTTGAGTAAACCAATTGTAATATATTAGAGGTCTTGCTTTGGCTTGAGGGGAATGGTCCCCTTTTGAGCTTTCCTTTGGCACATCCCGGACATACACCTTCTTTCTCTACTTGGAATTCGGGCATCCCTGTTACCATCTGTCTTACATCGGGTAGAGCTTTGTAATGAAGGTGGGCAAACCTCCGATGCCAAAGTTCGGACTAAAGAGTTGTGTCACAAGACATGACACCTAGCGGACGTTCATCGACCTGATATAGTGAATCAACACTAAACCCAAGAGTAAAGGCATCTTTAACATTATTTTTCCATATACATACCTTGCCATTGCTGAAGGTTACCTTGTAGCTTCTGCCTTCCATTGCCAAGATGGACACTAGGTTCCTTTTGAGGTCAGGTGCATTTAATACATCCTAGAATTTCTAGCCTTCTTGAATGCTTGTCCTCTTCCTTGATTCCCAGCTCTCCTCTTACCTTTGTTGTTGAATTTGTCATTCCTTTGATTGCCATCAGAGGGATTTCGAGTTGCACCACTGCATACTGTACCATGCTTCTCTAATCATGATTATCATCATGCTGCCTATGTCCATGATTTTATCCATCATAATGCTGCTCAAACTAGTGTGCATCATCATCATGCTATCCTATATGTCCATGATCTCATGTTGCCCTTTATGTCCATGATCTCATTCATCATGATGCTCATGATCTCATACATAGTGACTTGCTTTATCGCAAATGTAACATCGTCATTTTCTTCTAGCCTTAGGTCCAGCCTTTCCTTTTGATTTAGTCCCGGAATTATTTCTTTTCTTTGCATGAGAAGAAAAGGAAACAGGAGGACCTTTAGGCATAGGCATTTCTTGCACTTCTTCCCTTGTTTCTTCTTGAATTCATCTAGCCATTAATTCCTCGAAACTAGGAATTACATTATTGTTCAGAAGAGTAGTCCTGAACACATACCATTCAGATGGTAATCCTCCGAGAGTTGTGAGTGCCATTTCTCTGTCAGTAATAGTTTCCCCAATAGATAGGAGATCGTTCTTGATCTCGGTGATTCTTAAGAAGTATGCTTGCATACTTTCATCTTTACCCTTCTTGATTTTCCTCAGCTTATTTCTAAGAAACAAAACTTGATTTGCATCATTAACTTTAAATAAACTCACCAGTCTATCGTAGATTTCCTTGGAGGTGTCTAGATCAGAGATGTAGGCCACCAAGCGCTTGTCGATAGAGTCCCGGATGATCTTTTTCGCTTTCATTTCTCCGATCTTCCATTTGTTCCAGGCAGCAGCAGATGCATTTGATGAAGGCTCAACAATATTGCCTCTTACATGGTCCAGCACTTCTTGATCTTCAAGGGTTAGATCGATAGACATCTTCCATCCGTGATAGTTAGCTTTCTCACGGAGCTTGTCTTCGATAGGAAAGAGTGTTGAGGACCCCATAGTTCTTTTAGGATAGCCTTGCCAATCTTCTCTTCAATGATTGCTCTTGCTCTTGCTCGGGCTTTGTCTTCACCTCAGCTCTGATACCATGTTAAGTTATGGTATGTTCTATGCTTATAACAGTTTACTTCTTTTTCTTATTATATTCCACCGATTAGCAATCACATGTACATAACGTAAAGTGCAGATAGAACATTAAATGATCGACAGAAAACAAGCCAAGACAAGAGACACAAGATGTGGCGGCTAGCCAGGGACAAACCCCACAATGTGTGGGGAAACCCTTTGATCAAATCTTCTTTTATCTTCAATAATTCAGTAAAGAGAAATAGTACAATAAATCTGATTCATATCAGCAGTAGCAAACCCTAGATCAGTAGCATCAGCATTAGCAGCTTCATTATCAAACTAGGGCAGACCATATCTCACAAACCGACAATCGGATTGACTTCATTCCACCACCAAAATTTTCGGCTTCTAGAGGAGGTTCAGATGAACCTATGGCGTAGTTCATATGAGAAGATCTTCTAGGCCACGCAAGTCAATCTTTACTTCTGCGGTTGCAGCTTCAGTTTCAGCAGTTTCTGGCTTCAAACTAGGGCAGTCGATATCTTGCAAACCGTTCGTCGGATTGACTTCATTCCACCACCAAAAGTTGCGGCTTTCAAAGGAGGTTCAGATGAACCTACAGTGCAGTTCAGATGAGGAGATCTTCTAGGCCACGCAAGTCAATCTTTACTTCTGCAGTTGCAGCTTCAGTTTCAGCAGTTTCCGGCTTCAAACTAGGGCAGTCGATATCTTGCAAACCGTTCGTCGGATTGACTTCATTCCACCACCAAAAGTTACGGCTTTCAAAGGAGGTTCAGATGAACCTATAGAACAGTTCCAAAGAGGAGATATTCTAGGCCACGCAAGTCAATCTTTACTTCTGCAGTTGCAGCTTCAAATTCAGCAGTTTCAGGCTTCACACGTGTGAGAGAGAGAGACCCATTTCAGCGCAGTAGAGAAGAGACTCATATCTGCGCAGTAGAGAGAGAGATATGTGATGAGATGAGTGAGTCGAAATGAGGAAAAGTCCTCTTATATTTATACACAATGTTGGTGGGTGAATAGATGCGACTGTTGGGCTTCTGAGCCTACATGAGTTGTAGGTCGGCTTGATAATAATTCCATAATCAAAATAAATTCATATCTCCATGAATACTTATCGGAATTGGATGATCTTTTTATCAATCCTACACCTCTCAATGAGAGGAATCTAATAAAAATATTATTAGCCATGAATAAGATGACCCACATGAAGTTTTGCCCTGGTTGCCAATTTTAACAGGTTGGCTACCCAGCACCTCACCCAACCCCAGCAGCCCAACAACCAGCGGGGGTGGCGGGCCGATTCCGTGAATTGGCCGCCATCCCTGCAGGCCATTGGGCTACCGGAGTGGGGCAGGGGGCTGTTAGAAACACCCCGCCACCCACATGGCCCAACCGCAGCCCCCTGCCTCACCCATCAGACGATTCTAGTAGCCCCCTACCCCACCCTAGCGGGCCAACACCCGCGGGAGTGGCGGCAGATTCTCGAAATCGCCTCGCCACCCTCGAGGGCCATTGGGTCTCCAGGGTGGGGTAGTGATTGGTCGTAGTGCCCCACCGCACCCTAGTGGCCCAACAGCCCGCAGGGGTGGCAGGGCGATTCTGGTAGCCCCTCGCCTCACCCTGGCGGGCCGTGGCCAGCACCACCACCCCTAACCCATGGGCCAATTCCGGGTAGGCAACCCCACCGGCCCTAACCCATGGGCCAATTCTGGGAATCGACTGCCACCCCCGCGGGCCGTTGGGAAGCCGGGGTGGGGTGGAGGGCTACTGAAATCACCCCGCCACCCCTGCAGGCTGTTGGGCCATCGGGGTGGGGTGGGGCTGGGGTTCGGGAGGGTGGGAAGTTGTTGGGCTGCCAGGGTGGGCTAGTGGGGCCAGACCCAACGACTGGCTCGGTTGGCTGACTGATTTTCAGGGAGGGGTGGTAGGGTGATGTATTTTTTTTTTTTTTTTTTTAATTGTTATGGTTTACAAAACTAATTACCATTTATCCTTTTCATTGTTAATAAGTTATTATTATTATTTTTTTATTTATTGATTTATATGTGTCTTTTTTTTCTTCAGGAAAGTGGCATCAAAGAAGATTTATGTGAATCTTTTTGGACCAATGACTCTTAAAGGTGGATCTTCAGAAAACATTGTTGAATGAACCCCGCCTGAGCTGATGGCTACAAATCTTTCAAGTGCCTCCAACAATAAGAATATGATTTCATACTGGAAGAAATCAAAAGAAGTGAAACTTCGAAAAAATGTCTGGTATGTGAAAGAAAGAGAAATTCAAAATGTGCAGATATATCTATACCTTGATATACCTAATGATAATGGAATTTATGAGGTGATGGGAAAGGTCATATACATGTGTTTGGTACCAGACAGTGAAGTTGTTTACATATTTACAAAACTGCCCAAGTCACATGAAAGGATTAAATACAAGTTATCATATTCATTGTATGACACGAGAGAGGTATCTAGAAAGTTGTGTAAACAAATCGTAAATGAGATGACACAAAATATCATAAGTATTGTTATTTATATTTGTGTTTTGCGTTCTTGTAGTTGTTTCACTATATTTTTATAACTTTGTTTTAATTGACATATGACATTTTGTTTGCTAAAATTTTGTTGAAAGTTGTTCAATTAGGTTTGGAGGCATTCATTTCATAGAGCATGATATTATAAAAGTTGTCAGCAGTTTCTACTCAGTGTCAGAAGAAGATATGGCAAACAAGAAAAATGTAGTAATCCATGATGCTACAAAACTACATCCAAGGGATCAGGAACAAAATGCCTCTAGTGGATAAATCTAGCAAAGGTAGACAAGTTACTTTTTAAGATGAGGAAGTTGAAACTGGTAGTGAAGAATATGTTGTCGTTACTGAGGATGACATTGGAACTGAGAAGAGTCGTAAAAGACCAAAAGTAACAATGCCCAAGAATAAATCTATTTCAGTTAATGATGAGAATGTTACGAGGAAGAAAAATAAAGTTGAACATTTTGAAGTAGTCATTACCAATAGTCAAGAACCTAGTGAAACTTCAAAAGAAAGAAGAGAAATCATTACACCAGGAGCTGATTTAGACGATGGAATTATCAAAACAAAACAAAATGCCATTCGAAGGAACTTGACAAAGAGAAACTTAATTGAGGGTAGTCTTACAATTCAGCTTAACGTTAGAAAAATCTATAAGGCAAGTGAAGGACAATGTAAATATCAAATCAAAAATCCACACCATCTGCATGTTCACAACTAGAAGACATTAATGAGGTACAATCCATATGCTCATGTGGTTAATTATGTGCTTCTTGTTCATCCAGTTCAAGTTCCCAACAAAGAAGAATTTGATAAGTCAAAATGTTTTGAATACAATTATTATGTGCTTGGGGGGGAACCATTCTATAGAAGCTCAAAGACAATTGATGGAGGAATATCCCAATAACCCACATTTTGAAACAATGAAATGTATCATTTATGTTCATTTATCAGATACAGAAGCAAAGTTAGTGGAATGGGATCATAATTCAGATAATGAATATAGTATGTCTATGACTTTCATCCAAAGGGTTAGATTTAGTCATAGTGAATTTGAAGAAATATGTGGTGGGGATAAGCTAAATGTTATTGTAGATTTCTGAAAGAAATGTTGTATGGAAATAGGCTATGAAATTGAAGAGAAAATCAATTCAAAAGACTGCAGAGTTAGTGATTTATTTAGAGGCATTGATATCATTTTCTAGTTGGAATTTAGAACTGGAGAGATATGGGAGTTTGTTAATGGAATTTTTAGCATGTAGGAGAACATTGGCATTTAAAACTAGAAGGTCAAAAGGTCTAAACCATTGAGATGTAGCAACAATAAATCAGGTCCTGAAATGAAGCAGCTTCCAGAAGATATGACTATCACACCTTGGAGAGCATGGCAAGGAGTGAAGGATGAAATTTTTTTCAAAGCAATATTATCTTGTGTGAGGCCAGGGGAATTATCATCGGAGGAAATGTTTGAGGAATTTCAAAAGTAAGTTTGTTGAATTATTTTTATTTATTTCTAGATTATAATTTTGTTTTCAATATAACATATTGTTCTTGGTAGCATTTGTTATACATATCATTATATTAACTTTTTTTACTTTATTTATGTAGTCACAAAGTTTACATGAAAATTCAAGAGAAAATGGTTAAATTGTTGAATGAAGATAGTTTGGATGATGTTGTACGCAACTATCTAGATTCAAGTTCTACATCAACCTTACAAAAAATTTAGCTTGCATTTAAAAAGGTATGTTGATTTATACATTCATTTTTATTAATTTGAATACTATTTTTAATTTAGAACTTAAACATATATTTGTTTATTTTATAAAAGATGAAGAAGGATGCAAATGGAGCACCAGATAGTTTCAGAACCTTTATTGAAAAAATTAAGATTGAAAGACTGAAGAAGAAACGTCTTAAGAATGTTGAACTTGATCCAACTCTTACTCATTTCATTTGGAATGGGCTTGACACTATTCAATATCAAGTAATACAAGGCAACTGTGAAGGGATTGCTAAACTCATACCTAAAAGGGATTATGCCCTAGTTATTGCAGATATTCCCCATGGTTTCAATATTCCAAACACTGACTATGAGAGTGACCCTTATACTTATCAAGATCTTAGTAAAGTGATTGCGGGATTTATAGAAGTCACGTCATCACCATTATGGAGATTTGTGACATTTCATTCAGGAACACAATTGGCAATGTTATTTTCAAGCTTCAAGGGGAAAAAAAATTCAAGGATGCAACTTACATGGTAAGACGTTTAAAATGTATATTTGATTAATGTTAAAAAATTCATTTATGTACAAGTTAATTGAACTTTTACTATTTCATGTTACAGACAAAAGTCAAATCTTCTTAACCATGAATATTAACCATTTATAAATGATTGTGAATCATCCATATTGATAGTTGGGCAAAAGATGATAGCTATATATCTATGATTTTTAATCGGGTAGATGGAAAGAGATAGCCAAATACTAACTTATGATGTTGTTATGAGAAAACTAACATATGAAGAGAAAGAAGCAAAAGGAGAGATAATTAACATTTATCAAAAACCATAGTTATTGATTAACTATCTTATAGACATATGTTCAAATGAGGGAGATTGGGTTCTGGATTTATTTTCTAGATCAGGTAAGTTTTATTATATGGAATTAAATTTCAATATGTTATTTCTTAATTTATATGACATTGTACTAATTTACTTCATTATTTCTTTTGTGCTTGATAATTAGGTACAACACTAGCATGTTGCCTTCAAAAGGAATAAATTGCATTGCTATTGAAAAAGATCCAAAACAGTGCAATTTTATTCAACAAAGAACTAATGCTCTTCAATTTCTTCCAGATGCAATGCAAGAAATTGGGTTGAAAAAAGGGAACTTTAGTGAATCATGTGTGGCAAAAAAGGCAAATGAACCCCAACCACCATTACATGGAATGATTGGAAAGGCATACATTGGGAGATTCACAGACATCAAAGATCCACTAGAAGAGGAAAATGAGCAAAATGAAGCAGAAAATATTGTGGAAGAAGACAATGATGAAACTCTAGAGGACAAAGATTTTGGATTTCATTACATTGTTGATTAAATCTAAGTTATGCTTGGAAATCAAGTTCATTTTTTGTAACTATTAATTAGTTATACTTGTAATGTTTTGAATTTGACATTTTATGAGAAGAATAAGCACTCAATTAATGTTATTATGCATTCAATATTTGTATTTTGTGATTTTCGCATTAATTTTTATGTTAATCATTATTTTTTGAAAAAATAGTGATTATTATTATTATTATTATTTTGACATGAAATTCATAAAAAAGCTATTATTTAACCATTTTTAGTTAAAATTTCCTATAAAAATTGTACTTTTGACATGTCATTTCTAGCAAAAAATTACAAAAAATTATCAAAATGTGTAGTTTTTTAGTTATATTTATGTTGAAAATGGTTATTTTTATGTCAATTATTGTTTTTTAGAGACAATTATTTCATGTGGATTGAAAAATTAATTAATGATGTATAAATATGTAGAATATCGAAAATTCAAAATAACGACCTTCTTTAAATATGCAAAACAATAAAAAACGCACTACAAAAAAAAAATGAAGAAGAAGACCACTTCAAAAATTATTAAATTTAGAAAATAATTATTTACATTTCATACATTAGAAAATTTAAAGTAAAAAAAAATAGGTCTTTTAAAAAAAGGGCCTAATGCAGAATTACCACTTTTTTAAATCAGCATGAAAATCACTTTCTTGCTATCTCTATGAAACGGGTAGCAATTCTCGTTTCAAAGTTTACATTGTTATGTGCTCTTACCATCAATCTCTCTAATGATTTGATAAGTTATTGAATGGTTGATAATTACATGGGCTAGCAAGTGTTGTTATAGCTAGCTTGAGGGGGCATACAACCTTCTTAGTGATTCTCAGATGAAGTTCAAAAGTTTATGATCAAATATGCATTCATGACCTGTAGCTTCTAGGCTTACCATGTGTTAGAAAAAATGTATATCATGTATTAGGCATGTCTATGTCAAAATGTTGCTCAAGTATTCAAAGTTTGGGATTGTTGTCATTTTCGTTATGTTTTTGAAAAGTCATAGATAGTTCTGGGTAGTGGTCTCGAAGCTAGCCTGAAAAAGAGACATAGATCTTGCCACTCTATGCACAAAAGTGGGGATTTTGGGTCATAACCGCATGGAGACAGGATTGTGGGTGCGATTATAGCCTCTCAACCACATGGATGTTGTGTTATGGGTGTGGTTGTGGAGTTAAGATAGGGAAAATGAGTTCCAACTCAGGGATTGACCAGTTAGGGTGGCTATCAAGCTCTAGAGTGGTCTCTAATCTTTGAGTGATTTTATTATGTGTTCCAATTTGTAGGCATCATTTACATATCTAGAACTTGGAGGTCAAGTCATATCATAGTGACACTCAGCTCATGTTTACCTAGAGAGGTTGTACAAGTGGGTAAATGTGGGAGGAGGCATTACATTATATAGATTTTCTTGTGGGAACAGTTTGTTCACCAGAGACTTAGATTGATAAAATTTTCCTATCTTGTCCCACAAATCCTTTTCCATAGCTTCCCTTGATACATTCAAGAATAGACACAATCGTATTGCAATCTTCACCATTTGATATAAATTTGACCAGTCTTCTGCCTACATTTATGTTGGTGTCATGTCGAGATCTAAAATAATCCATTGATCTCTATCCACTAACAGATCCTCCATCTTGAGCATCCATGGTGTTGCAGTGGCTACAACCACCCTCCAAAATTTTTCCTGAGCTTCATTTTGGAGCCTCCCTACCAACCTTTCACAACAGCATGTCTTGCCTTGTCAAGTACACAAGCTTAAGTGATTTTCTTGGAGAATTACAACTTGTACATCAAATCTTGTTGCATCCCCCTCATAGGCTGTTTCACTAGACATGGTCCAGCTACACGCTGAGAAGCTCCCTCAAGAAATTGTGCAATTTTGGAGGGGAAACAACCTTCCCTCTAGAAATTGCGCAATTCTGTCTAGCAGCCTGCTGGGCTGTAGAATTGCGCAAATTTGTTTGTCACTGTTCATTGGAAAAATGCGTAATTCCTCCTAGCAAGACTGCTCAGCCCAAAAAATGTGCAATCTTGGGCAACAGCCAGCTACTCTACCCAGAAATTGCATAATCCCCTTGGGAAGCCAACCCAACCCCCTCCTAGAAATGGGCAATTCATCCTCCCGGTTGAGCAGACTGTTGCATGTGCAGTTGAGTTAACCAATTCCCTCCGGGACCGAGAAAAACTTATTTGCATGCATGGTTTGATCCTCCCAAGGAAGCATGGAAAGGAATCCCTTGTTTCATGGATTTATTTTTAGCAGTTTGAGCTTACATGCAAGGATCATTTCATAAACCTTCCACCAAGTGTCGCTTTCCCTAGATTTGTGGCATGCGCGTCACAACCTCAATTTTATCGAAATTCATCAACCAGATGCTGCAAAACTCATTGCTCACATCAATATTGAAGCTCTAACATCCCACATTGCATCTAGGAGTCGTCA
This sequence comes from Pinus tabuliformis, assembly GCA_031772625.1. Lineage (NCBI taxonomy): Eukaryota > Viridiplantae > Streptophyta > Pinopsida > Pinales > Pinaceae > Pinus > Pinus tabuliformis. The sequence continues at coordinate 576,658,318 of CM062808.1, forward strand.
GCACATTCATCTTAGTTTTTTTGGGGTAAGCCCACTTTTCATGTCTCACATTGTGTTTCTGGTGCTTTCTATGTTTCGCTTCATATGAATGTTGTTTACTTGATTTCATTGAGCGCTTGCTGTCATTTTGATACATAATACCTTGTACTAGAACCATTTTAGTTTTCGTTAACATCTCACTGTTGTCACATGCATGACATTGTTTTGCATGAATGGTCACCATTGTGGTGACTCACTTGACACACATGCATGCTTTCCCATTTTCTGAATCTTGTGCTTGTTGTTTGCATGAATGATCATTCTCTCTTGTTTGCACTCATCTCATCATGCTTTCACACTTCTCATTCTTTCAGTCACCCATTGGCTGGACTGGGCTGCCTTGGCTCGGACCGCGCCTTGCCCGGATAACACTTCACATTTCTAGAAGCGAAAGCTCTACCTTCCCTCCAAAAATTTCATACGTCTAGCTAGGCACTGACCTCTAGGCTTGCATTCTGCAATTATTGTAGGCAATGTCTTGTTGGTCATAGAAACTACGTAATGCCGTTTACTAGTTGCATGTCACTACTGACTGAAATTGTGCATTGAATAGTTTCAGTCCTCAGCAGGCCAAGTTGGACTATGCATTGCGTAGTTCCAATAGTCAGTTAACCTCTTGACAACCTGAACTATGCCTTTCACAGTTTTGGCAATCAATCTCCTGACCTCCTAGGGGAAATTGCGCGACCTTCATGATCACTCACACACGTATGTTGCAAGTCACTTCTCAAGTTTTTTTTGGTTTTTGACTGACAGATTGCTTGCCATGAGTGTTTCCATGTCTCTAGGTATTGCAGGTGTTCATCTGCCTCTCAACAACACAAATACAATGGCCTTCAGGAGAGAAAAGTCAAAGGAGACCATTGAGAGCACAATGTGGGTTGCAGCCAAGCCAATGTCTATGAGATTGCCTACCTATGAAGACATCAAGCTGTTCATAGACAATGGCATCAGGATAATATGACAGCACCATCAGCAACAGCAGAAGGTAGCACACCCGCATGTGGCAAATGCAAGAGGAAGGTTGTTGCCAACACAAAGGCGAACAAAGTTGCAAGCTCAAGCAGATCCACTTGTGATGAAGGAAACTATGGAGATTGAGGCTATGAGGTGACAGCGTGACAAGATGATCGCGTGAGGGTAGAGAAGAGAATAGAGAAGGAGTTGTAGGTGATGAAGCAACAACTCAAGGAAGAATAGGAGCTGCACAAGTGAGAGGATGAGTTGCAATAGGAACAAGTACAACACGGGGTAAAACATGCATAGACGAATGAAACTGTGCTCTTACAAGTTATAGATCCATCCCAGTAGCTGGAACGAAGTAGACATGGTGAGTGGTGTTGTTGATTGCATGTAAGGGAATTCAATAGCATGCATGTCATTGTGCACATGCATGCAATCCAACCCATCTGGCACACTCACTGAGGTGAAGACAGGAAGAAAATTCGACTAGAGCTTAACATGCAGTTCATAGTTGATGCACATGACCACTAGCACATACTGGAAGATCAACATGGACACTATGCATCAGTGTGTTTCCAGTTCGGCTGCACCCAAGAAGACCATCTGCATGCTAGCAAACGAGTTGGATGGATAAGCCATACCAATGCACCCGAATGTAGCAAAGGCAAGAGTTCACTTTAGCAAGATGTCATGATGGAGTGCATGAACACCATCATGGACAACCAAGCTTGGCATCGACTCACCACCTTCACCATCACAAGCGTGTCAAAGAGTTGGTCTCACTACAATAGACCGAGTGTCAGTGATTTATTTCATGGCTTTCTCAAGCCATTTTGTCTCACATGGGCACATGTGCATTATAATGTAACATTTTGTCAAATGGAAGTTCAAGTGTCGATAGTTGGATGTAACATTTATAGAGTAGATGAAGAGTCATGAGGATAGATGAACTGATACAAAGGGGATGTCAACGGTCATCCCACCCTTTGCTATGAATAGAACCTCATAACTAATTGTAAATGATTTTGGTCAGTCAAGCTTCCGATAGCACTATCTTAGAGAGAGCTTGGAAAGTATTGTAACGAGCCTTGGCTTCTCCACTACACAAATCTAGTACATCTCTTTGGAGGAGCAAGCGGTTGTGGCTATAACGTTCTGCTGTTAGAACTAGTGGTTGGACACAGATGTATTGTATGACTGGAACTTACACTTCTTACTATAACAAGAGCCAACACGTTTCATGCATATGTTGTATTGTATTTCAGCTATTCGTTTACTCTAAATGATATATGTATATGTTTGCTTAAGCATGCATGTATAACTATTTCTATGTATGTATGTATGTATGAATCTTTCTTAAACATGTTGTTGGTTTAACCATTACTTTGGATTTCCAGCTAACTTGCCAAGTTGCCTTCCATGTTGTGATGCATCTTTCCTCATGTATTCCCTTCTTAAATCCTTGCTATCATAGGTTTCCAAGGGGCGCAGTCATCTCAAACCCCACGTGTTAAAACCTCTCATGCACCTTCCTTGGCTTGCTGCATATGTCACAGCCTTGCTACCAACAGAGACATCTTACTTTCCGTTGTGCGAAATCGCGGTCAAGGAATTATCGTGCGACCCGTTGTTGGGACTCCTATACCAAACAGTTTCAGGTCTAATTAGGGCTTCTTACTGGGGAGATCCCCTTACATTTTGGTGGGTCCAGCATCGTCAACATTTTGGCACTAGAAGGAGGGCCAAATGACAAATTGAGCCCTCACATCTATTTTGAATCTCCACACATCTATCATCACTAACTACAGAGTTGCTCTTCTAGAGTGTATGTCTTATGGAAACGACTTCATTATTTTGGAAAAGCCTTTGGATAACTTGTCACAGAAAACATATGATGGTGGAGGCCATGTAGCCTTGGTTAGGCATGCGGTCAATGTTGTAGGCTCATGCGAAATACATGGAACCTTTGAAGAGTACATGACCTGCGCGTTGTTCGTCTACACGCTTTGACGACACCTCATGCACTGGTGTGCCACACTGCCCAACAAAATTATTCATTCCCTTTCTCATCTGGTCGTAGAGATAGACCATGCTTTCAATCATTTTAACCATAAAGCACTCGATCAAGAAATTCTGAAATTATGAAAATCACCCGATGAATCTGTTGATCAGTTTTACACATGCTTTTGTAATCTTGCATACCAATTTCCCAAAGATGAAATTGATTTGGAATTTCTTTATGGGAGATTTGAGTATCTTCTTCGCATATCCAAACCCCTCTCAACACACTTTGGTGATGGAGTTGCGCAATCACAAGCAGGCACAATTGCTATCACAAGTGACTATCTGCCTTCACCTCATCAAATTGCTATACTATCACGGAGTGATGTGGGAGATCATGCACACACATCTGTTGAACTGTCACATCCTCCCACCCCACCTGCTCTTCATATCTTCACATATTTGTCTTGCAAGCTTGTTGGTTTTCATGTGGATTTGTTCCCTCAACCTCCATCCCCACGTTCCGTTGATCCTCCGGATTGTACTATCTTTTGTTCTCCCATTCTGGACTCCTCACCTGTTGTGAACGAGGATCAAGCTGTCGAGGGAGTTGGTGTTATGAAGCCAACCTGTGCCATCATTCATGATGACTGTCTGTGGGAATCTAAAGAAGGACCCGTAGTGAAGGATGACTCCCTTCCTACCGTGCCTCATCCGCTTTATCCTGACATCCCTTGTGATTCTGCCACTACTGATTTCCCCTGTGAAAACCCATTTCTGGATGTTTCTACTTCTGATCATTCACATGACACGTTGGATGTCAGTTTGTCATTACAGTGCAGGGAGGACACATCTTCCTCTGAAAGTCCATCTAATCTGTCATCTATCATTTTGAAAAACACATAGGATGAACATATTTTCTTCTCATCTACCCCTCTGCACAATTCATCAAATCATGAGGATGCCAACAAACATCCTAAATTTTATGATCTTGGTTATCGCAATCTCTCTACTTCTTCATTTGATCATGATGTTTATTCAATCATTGTTAATCTATTTAAGAGACTGGTCTACGATGATCTATCTATCAATGAAGTCAAAAGCCCCCAGACTGTCGAGGCACTTTAGCTTGAGTTGATGGTTATATCAGGCCCTCGTCGTCCGAAGGTTGGTTTTACTTCTGATCAGAAAATTTTTGAAACACTCAAGGCTCCTCATCACTCTCTGATTTGTATTGATGATCAACCAAACACCTAGATTTTGCTTCCTCCACTCGAACTACACGATCCCATCGCTCAAGCGTTGGAGGAATATTACATGGCAAGCACACATGCATAACATAAGTGGTCTACCTTTCTCACGTTTTCTTGCATGTCACAATCAAGAGAATGCATACACTCAATATCTGCATGTAGTGTGGCACAAAACCATGGCAGCTCCACAGAGTGCATGTAATGCACTTTCACTCAGCTTTGTTTTGTGGTCTCTTGTAAGCTCGAAGTGTGTCTGTCTTCATCGTTCTATCTTTCATGCTTGCTGGTTTGCATGAATGTGATGTTCGCAAACCGTGCCTTCACCAACATGGGTCAACCAATGCGCTGGTGGCTGCATTGGAAGTATCACTTCACATGAGATGACCCATGCACTATTAGCTTAGGATTAGGAGTAGTGTTTTCTTTTGAGCTGTTTTCTTGCTTTCATGTTTGCTTCTTTCTTTGAGTGTGTGTTTGCTTGCTTATTTGTTTACTTACTCGCTTCGCTTCCACATTTTCTTTTACTTCTTGCTTTGCTTTTGGATTTTTTTCTTGTTATTATCCATAGGTTAGTTTCGCATGGACCGTGTGTAACTCTTGAAACAAGCTAGGTAAAGTACAAGATGACTTGTACAACTATCAACATTTGGTTATATGTTGTCCACACTCTTATGTAAGAACTTGTTATCTTCAGTCCATGATACATCAATGGAAAATACATACTATTAGAAGTGAACCTTGGTGAAGACACATTGCTTACATGCTAGCTAGTATCACCTACTCTATTCGATTTTTTTTGGGTTAATCCTTGTCAGCTTTGTTATGAAACGAGCTCACAAAAAGATAGAAAAGAAAGATCAATGCCTTAGAATTCAGCCTCTTCGAGGGGTCAACCTCCTTTACAATATACAAATAAACAATTCTTGCATGACATAAATGAAAAAACCTCCTTTCTATATATAGGAGTCTAAGGGGTCACAATATAATCAAAGTTGACATAACAATAATAATATAAGGGAACAAAAATAAAAATAGTGGGCTTCTATGGGGCACAATAAGAACAATATGGGGACAATAGGGTCACAACAATAACAATAAGGGCTACAATGAAAATAGTAATGGGGGAATCATTAGTATTATAGGGACCTAACATGCCCCTCTCCTTCAAAAAAGTGTTGTTTGTTATCACTTGGATTGAACCTCAGGCTGAAGGAAGGCAATGCTAGGGTAACCACAAACCATGCTTGGCCAAGTAGCTATCCCTACTAGGCCAGGAGAGAGCTCGCTTTGTAGGGATCTCAATCAAAATGACTAGATAAGGAAAATGATATTAGGCTAGGTATAGTAGCACAAGGTTTGATTTGATTTTGAAGGGGTTTTGCTGGATCAGGAGGAGCCAACCAGTTAGGGCAAGGAAATTAGGTCAAAACTACAGGCTGTTCAATGGGGCAAGGTAGGCATAAGGTTTAGAGTAGGAATAAGGTTTAGCACTCTAGGGCTTGATGGGTGAGGTGTTTTAATACTGGTAAGAAGCTAGGAAGAGCATGTGATTACCATGGATCCTTCCTAGACTGTATAAAACATATAATGGTGAATATTTCCCCAAAGCAGAGGAGTGATGTTATGAATTCTGCCTGTCAACTTGAAAACATTCACTTAGAAGAAATGAAATGATTAATGAAGTACACAAAAAATTCTAACATATGATCACAAGAGAAGAAACTGAACTAAACTTCATACCACATGGATCCCAAAGAAATAGCTACAATTTTTATTAATCTCTTGCTAAACTGCTACAAAATGATGTACAATCAAGGCATAAGCATCCAACTGAGTCCAACCCTTTATAATGAGAAAGAAGAAGAAGATATAGGCATTGTTTCAACCTCCTACCATCCTCAGGGGTCGAATCCATAAGATGAGGAGCTAATCTAACCAACACTGAACAAGAAACAAGAATATAGTCATCTTATCAACTTGCCTCGAAAAGTGAAAAACTGATTCATTTGAGCTCAAATTGACTTTTAATCTAATGAATCTACCCTCTACTACTAATTATCCATCATATTTACAAGCCAAGTCATCATTTACCATATTAAAACATCCTCCATGAGATAAAATCCATGAACATAGTCAAAACATAGAAAAATAGCCATCCTGTGCAAAATTTGCCCTACGTGCAGCGCCACTGGTCCAACGCACAGTTCCACTTTTAGGTCCTTTTTAGAGGCCTTCCTGACATCCAAATTGAGCTCATGATAGCTCATTGGAAATATATTCAAGTCTAACTTGCAAAACATCTAGAATTTATTAATTTGAAGCTCATTTGACCCCTCAAAGGTTGATTCTCCCAAGACTGCTTCTATGTGTCCAAAAAGTGGCAGAAAGGTCATTTTTAGGGTGTTTTTTGACTTTTTGGTGGACCAGTTATGCCCCAAAAACTTAGAAAATCCATAGGGTGCATGTAATCATCTCTTTGAATCCAAAAATGAAAGCCATTTGTCCATTGGGTGCCCGTAGGAAAAGCGCAGATTTTCTGTGTGTGCAATTTCCAAAATTTGCAAAAAACAAAATCTTATCCAATCCTGACCAAAATTGGTGAGCAGCACCACCATCAAGCATCTTTATGAGCCAAGGAAGTTTCAGCAAGCAACCTAAGCATATCCTCCTCTTTTTTTCCCTTTAGAGCCTGCCTTAGTCTAGCTTTCATGTTTTTGACACTCATGTTGCAAATTTTGTTTGGGGTCCTGTAGTGGTAGGCCATGTGCCTAATCATATGGCTGTCCCCATTGGCCTTCTGCAATAGCTTCTTTAGGTGAAAATTGACTCTCTCAAGCCAAGTCTCTCTATCATCGTCAATTTCCTTCTCAATAGGAGACAAAGTGACCGGTGCCTCCTTGTCACCTTGTCGTTTTAACTTGAGAAGTTCTAGCTCCATGAAGACCTGCTTGTCACTCAACTGCTTGTTCTCTTGTTCCAAATATGTGATGACATACTTGGCCCTCTTCGAATTGTCCATCAATGCTTGGAATTGAGTCTTCTTTTCCTATATGATGATGTCCTTTATTGTTTCTTCATTCTGAGCCTCTAAGTTAATTATTTCCATGCCATGATGAGTATAATGATGCTCAGGCTCATCATGCTCTGTCAAATCAAAGTCTCTCTCTTTCTCCTCATCATCAAAACTTTCCTTCGGCATCTTTTCCTTCCCTTTGTGCAACTGCTACACCTGTAATTGCTGTGTTGATGAAGAAGGAAAAGCCCCTTCCACATCTTGTGGAGCAAGCATTTGCCTATGGGTTGATGAAGAAGGCAAGGTCCCTTCCACATCTTGTGGAGCAAACACTTTCCTGTTAGCTACAAAAAATCTCCTTGTGATCCTCTAATATGCCATGTAAGTCCCGGGCACCTCGGTAGCTCTAGTCTCTTTGGCCTTCTCATCTGTCTTCACCTGTGCACTGCTAGAAGTTCCCCCTGATTCTTGGGACACTGGTGGAGGAATTTGAGGACCCCTGAAGATGTCATGAGTAGTAAATGTCTCTCAGGAGATTTTGAGGAGGTTAAGATGATGGAGCACAATCATCTTGATCAGGGAATAATAATAAAGACTACTCATCTACTGAGGGTATGGTATGGATTTTTTTGCACAAAATGGGCCATATTTTCAATATTCCTGAACAAGAAATAAGGGAGGTTTAACATCCTCACCCTGGTAAAATGCATGAGAAGCTGGATGTGATATGTGTACAGTCTGGAAAATTTGCCCTCACAAGTGAAATATTTCATGATGATTTTCATCATGGGGGCATACTTGTCCTCAAGGAATCTGAAAGGGAAAAGCCTTTTTTCCTCATTTCTATACTTGGGCTTGATGTAAGGCTCATAATAGTGTTCATCCAGGTCCTATTCCTTGTACCACTTCTCCTGTACATTTGGAATCTTGGTTGCATCCGCAATAATGGAGGGTGAGACTGTGAATGTCACCCCAGCAAGAGTCATCCTGTTGTCTCGAAGATTGGCTACAAAGAGCCTGGTGAGCTCAGGATGGTGTTGAACTCTCTCTACCTACTGGCAAAACTCATAGCACCCTTGATGGCTGAAACAAGTGACAACCAACTAAGAGGCCTACAATTCTCTGAGGTTTGATGGCTCTTCCATAATAATCCTACCTCCCTTATGTGGTTTCCTCTAATGCCAAGGCCTATCTATCAAACTGTCACTGCCTGTGTTTTCCTCCTCCTCATAGTCTCTATCTTCTCGGTCCATGTTTGCAAAGTTTGAGACTGTGAATTCCTAGAAAAGGGATGAAGGGAATGAGTAATAGTGATTTAGGAGTGAGGGAATGGGAGATGACCTTGTGAGGTATTTTGGTAGGCTAGAAAATGAAGGGAAGGGTATGAATTATGAAAGTGAGGGAGAGGGGTTTGGGCCCTTTTTTCTTTGAAATATAACTTATGGGATGAAGGATGATGGGGTATAGAGTGATGTAGGGAAGGAGTTTAGGGTTTTAGTGATAGGTGATGGGAGAAATAATAGGGGTTAGAGTTTCTAGGGTATAATTGAGGAAGAAACTATGGTTTCACATTTTTCGTGGTAAAATCCTTCAAAAAATTCAATTTCAACTTCAATGATGAGGTAGAGGAAGTGCACTTACTTGTTTGAGAGATGAGAGGGTTCTTTGGAAGTTTTTATGAAGTTTGGAGGCTTTCTGGTCTTTGTTGCTCAACGTGCAGTGCCAACTATAGACATGTAGTGCCAACTAAAAATGTTCAGAGCCACTTATCAACACACAGCACCACTTCTCAATGCACAACACAATGTAATTTTGCACTGTTGAAACCTCCCTACGCGCAGCACCCAGCTCAGATGCTCAGCGCCACCTCCTGAATGCGTAGCACCACTTCAATCCAACTTTTGGTTGCCTTCCTAATGTCCAAATTGAACATGGAATAGCTTGTTTGAAATCGTGTCGAGTCTACTTTCTAGAAAATATTGAATTTTTCAATTTGGAGCTCATTTTCCCTATCAAAATCTCAATCTCCCAAGACTAGACAAAATGTGTAGAATGAGGCTGCCAAAATGCAGAGTGTTGTTTTAGTCAACTTTTGGAGGTCTTCCTCAACTCCAAATTGAGCTCATGATAGCTCCTTGGAAATATCTATGTGTCTAGTTATCATTTGACTCATCTAGAAAGTCATTTGGTTACTCCACCTAGGAGAAAGATTGATTTTACCAAGGTCACTCCAGAAGTGCATCAAGTCTCTTGAGGGAAATAATGTTTTGGACATTTCTCCCAAACCATGAGACTTGTGTAAAAACAAAAGAAGGCTTTTTGTCTTGGGTCTATGGTGGAAAAAAACCTCTCTCACTTTTGTCAATTTCATCTTTTATTTCTCAGAAACATCATTTTAATAAAACCTATCCGGATGTGTGGAACATGGGATTTGTAGAAATGAAGGGAAATGAAGGTGATGAGGGGCTTCTAATTTCTTGAGAAAAATTTGGAAAGTAGGGAGGGATGTTAGGAAGTAGGGGAAAGTGGAAATTCAAGGATTGAGTGAGGGGAAGGGGTCCAAAAAGGCAAAACACAGGCCTAACCTAGAAAAGTGTCAAATTGTAGCAATAGGCTAGGGTTTGTGGGAAAATGATGAATTTGAGGGATATTAGTGATGGGAAGTGTTTAAGAAGGTATATTAAGGATAGGGGAAGGTGTATGAGCATCAGGATACAAGTTTTTGTTGATGATTTGACCATCCAAGAAAAATTACCTTCAAACCCCTAAAAGAGGGAAATGAGCCTTACCTAAGCACAACTGAAGCACAAACAAGGTGTAAAATCACCCATTGTAACTTGAAATAATGATGAAAACTCTTTGAATGATGGTACACTCATCCGAATGGTGACATGGAACAATACTTGGAAAACTTAGGAAGGAGTGAAAACAATCCTAGACATAATACCTAGTGACCAAATTTTACTCGAAGACTCGCTGAAATGACAAAATTTGACTTTGACACCTTAAGACCACTTTGTAAGAGCATGTTTGATCACTGGTGGAAGGCTAGAAAGATTGAAACTAATATTTTCCTCAATGCTTGAGTAGTTCTGGATGCTCCTGTATAAAATTCTCATCCTCCCATGTGGAATCTTCAGCAGGTAAGTTCTTCCACTTGATAAGATACTCCGAAATTGATCGATTTTGCAGTTGTCAAGTTCTTGTTTCTATGACTGCTTTAGGTTCCAATATGATTTTTCCTTCCTCGACAAGTTTTGGCAATATTTTTTGAACTGGGAGCTTGTCACCAATAACCTTCTTTAAGCATCAAACATGGAAAACTCGGTGTACTCAGGAAGCTGTAGGAAGCCCCAATTTGTATGCCATAGTACCAATATTTTGCAACACCTTGTACATACCATAATACTTTGGTGATAATTTATTATCCTTATTATCTTTATTGAGGGACATTTGTTTATATGGTTGTAGTCATAGAAATACCCAGTCACCTATATCAAAACTTCTTTCGCTGTGATGTTGATCTGCTTGTTGTTTCATTCTATTCTATGCCAAATTTAGGTTATCCTTTAAAAGTTGGAGAACTTTTTGTTGATGCTCAATGTGATCTTCCACTGCTTGAAGCTTATAATTTTATCTTAAATATGATGTGATGGATGGTGGGTGATATCCATAAAGTGCCATAAATGGGATCATTTTTGCTACAGTATGGAAGGAAGTGTTATACCACTATTCAGCCAAAGGCAACTGACCCGTTGTGTAGACACATCAGATACAACAACAAAGATATCCTTACAAACATTTGTTTACTATCTCATTTTTCCCATCAAATTGAGGATGATAAGATGAGCTATGAGCTAACTGAGTACCAAGACAATAAAATAATTATGTCCAAAAATTTCCGGTGAAAATGGGATCTCTGTCACTTACAATAATCTTTGGGTTTCCATGTGGATTTTGAATTGTTTCCATAAATGCAGTAGAAATTGTATTGGCTTTAAATGGATGAGATAATGCACAAAAGTGTGCATACTTGGTAAGTCTGTCAAATACCACCATGATGACACTCTTTCCTTTGGATTTGGGTAAAACCGTGATGAAATCCACTAAAACCTCCTCCCAACATTGACTTGGAATGGATAAAGGTTGTAATAGTCTTAATTATTTCAACTTTATTTTGTTGGAAAACCAAACATTCCACCACAAACTTTTGAATATCAGATTTAAGGCCATCCCAAAAAAAATCCTTCTTTACCCTGTGGTAAGTTTTTAAAAATCCTGAGTGCCCTCCTAAGGGAGAGGTGTGCAATTCCATAAGAATATTTTGTTTGAGTTGGGAATTCTGACATAGGTATAAGTGATCTTTGTACCATAATGAATCATTTTTCCAGCTAAATGTATTAGATGTACTGGGATCTTGTTGTAACTTTGAATGAGTGCCCACACTTCTTCATTATTCTTCCATTCATCCCTTGCTTCATTTATTAAATCTAGTTGGATAATAGAAATGGCAAAAAGCAATGATTCCACATCCTCATCCTTTCTTGAGAGTGCATCTGCCACAACATTTTTCTTCCCTTTTTTGTATATGATTTCAAAGTCATAACCCAACATCTTTGTGACCCATTTTTGCTGCTCTTCTGAAGATAATATTTGTTCTAAAAAGTATTTAAGACTATCATGATCTGTTTTTACCTTGAAGTGTCTTCCCATTAGGTAGGGTCACCATTTCTTAAGGGCATGTAGTATTTCCAACATTTCCTTCTCATAAATAGCTTTGTGTAAATAATTTCATTTGATTGGATGACTTTTAAAAGCAATGGGTCTTTCTTCTTGCATTAAAACAACACCAATTCCATTTCCTGAGGCATTACATTCCACAATAAAGGTTTTTGTGAAGTTCGGCATAGCTAAGACTGGTGCTTGACACGTTGCCTCTTTAAGATGTTCAAAGGCATTTGTTGCTTCTGGAGTCCACAAAAACACATCTTTCTTCAATTGTTTTGTTAGAGGTTCTGTTATTCTCCCATAATTCTTAACAAACTTGTGATAATACCTTGTCAGCCCGAGAAATCCTCGTAGATGCTTTATGGATGTGGAGATTTTCCACTCCTTAATGGATTTAATTTTGCTAGGGTCTACCTTAACTACTTCATGAGATACAATATGACCCAGATATTCCAACTCTTGTACTCCAAAGAAACATTTGGAGTTTTTTTCATATAATTGTTTCTCCTGTAGTAGTTTGAGCACCTTGTCAACATGTTGAACATGATCCTTCCAAGACTTTCTATAGATCAGTATATCATAAAAAAATACTAACAAAAATTTTCTAGGGAAGGGTTTGAAAATGAAATTCATCAAACCTTGAAATGTAGATGGTGCATTGGTAAGGCCAAAAGGCATGACCAAAAAATCATAATGACCCTCATGAGTTCTAAATGTTGTTTTCAGAATTTCTTCAGTCTTCATTCTGATTTGATGATATCTTGAACGAAGATCCAACTTGGTGAAGTAAATTGATCCATGCAATTCATCCAATAGTTCATCAATGATAGGAATGGGAAATTTATACTTAATAGTGATCTTGTTGAGTTCCCTATAATCCTGGCACATGCACCATAATCCATCCTTCTTGTGCAACAATACTACTAGAGCAAAGAAAGAACTTTGACTAGGTTGAATTATACCCGCCTCTAGCATTTCTGCAACCATACGTTCAATTTCACTCTTTTGGGCATAGGGATATCTATAAGGCCTGATGTTTGGAGGAAAACTTCCTAGAATCAAATGAATAGCATGCTCATGATTGTGAATAGGTGGGAGACCTTTGGGAGTCTCAAATACCTTGGAATGTTTGTCCAAGACTTTTTGGAGATTTGGAGAAATAGATGATTTTGATGTGGGAACCTCTAGTGAACATAATTGTGCAATTACGCCTCATTATTTATTTAGAAGCTTTGTCATTCCATTATAGCTGATTATATTTCTTGGTTTCCCTATGATACCTCTTAATTCAACTTCCTTTCCTTCCGAAGAAAATTTCATGAAAAGTTCTTGAAAATTAAAAGCTTTTGTACCCAAGGATTGTAGCGATTGGACTCCTAGTACAAAATCAACACCAACCATTGGAATGGAAAGCATTGGGCTATTCAATATATATTCTCCCATGGATAGCTTGATATTATGGCACTTTACAGATCAATTTATGGTTCCTCCACTTGCAACCATCACTTGACACTCTGATGCTTGATATAGGAAGCAATTCAATTCCTTGAATATCTTACAATGAATAAAATTATGGCTATTTCCTGAATCAATCAACACTATTACCTTTTTCTTCTTTATATGACCTTCTATATTGATAGTTTTAGGAGTGGTAATTCCGGCCAATGCATTACAAGATATGGTCGGATTCATTTCTTCCTTCTCTAGGGTTTGTTCCTGGTGTATATCCTCTTCTTTTGACGTGTCTTGTTCCTTTTCTTCCTCCTCTTCACAATCTATGTAAAATAATTTCTTCTCAGTTCACTTATGACATTTAGTGTATTTTCTATCACAACTGTAACAAAGCCCTTTTGCTCTTTTTTCTTCCAATTGTTGGTGTGTAGACCTTGTAGGTTGTGGAAGGCTAAGGGAAACAACACTTCCATCCTTATAGTTGTAAGTGGTAGGCTTCCTTGTTGCCATAATTTTGCCTTCCATTTTTCTTGCCAACCTGAATGCCTTCTCCGATGAATTAGGTTCCCAAAGGCGAACCTCATGTTGGATGTTATCCTTTAAAGTCCATATGAACACATCAATCCTATGCTCCTCTGCAATATTTTTTACCCTTATATTCAATTTTTGGAAGTCCTCAATGTGTTCCATCTTGAACCTTTTTGTTTGAGGTTTGTCAATTGGCTAAAAAAAGTGTTTCTTTTTGTATCCTCATAATGTGATATTATTTCTTCCGTAAAAATTGCCCAAGTGACAATTTGTTTACAAGAGAAAAGCCACCAATACCATACAAACTATTTGGTTCCAAATATAAAGTTGCAATGTGTACCTTTTGTGTGTTTGGCACATTATGGAGATCGAAATATTGCTCCATCTGTAGTATCCATGTTATGATCCTTGCCATCATACTTTCTCATATCGATCTTTGCAACATGGTGGGTCTTCAATCCAAAATTAGAGTCTATGAAATCATGATTAACATTTCTTTTGTTCTCATCATGATTTTCCTTTACTACCCTTTCACCATTAGTAAGCATTTCTTGTAGCAACTTATTCAAATATATCTTCAAATCTTCCATATTAGCATCCATGCCATTCATCTTAGCTTCCATGCCATCCATCTTAGCTTCCATGCCATCCATCTTAACTTGCATGCCATTCATATTGGCTTCCACACCATTCATCTTAGCTTCGATTACCTTTTGTGAGAGTGAAATTTGTTGCACTTGGTCTCGTAATTTTGATATATCATGTTGCATTTCTTCCTCTTCTTCATGAGTCATCCTAGAGCTTTCAAGCTGCTTACTAGGTGTTCCCATTTTCTTTCTTCAGGGCATCAATTAATGATAATTATGCTTCACTATGCCCTTTGAAATTCAATCTAATTTTTCGACCCGAAATTATGCAAAATTTTAAAAAGACTACACACCTTTTTTCACTTTTTAGAAGCTCTATATTGAATCTATTGTATCTCTATAATTTCATATCTCCAAGGTCTGGAATTTCTTCTTGCAGTATCCCTCTAAGTCCTCTTTCCAATTTCACCAGTCTGATGAAAATGTGATTCTCCAAGTAAGAGTTATGTCCAATCTCCCAAGATGACTTAATTATATAATTTTTTAGTAAAGCGAACTTGTACGACGTGCCACATGTCACTATTTTGGCCTTCGAATCTAAAAATGATACACAGAAAACTACAGTCCATCCTCTTTTTGTAACTTATGAAATTTCAATCTGATGCTCAGAGAGAAAGTTATGACGTTTTCCCAAAGTCACTTGTTTGGAATGTAATTCGAGAGTTTTCAAAAACCCTAACTTCCCAGATCCTATCTCTAGAAATATGGTGAGACAAGATCTGAAATTTAGACCCGAGGTTTAGAACGATTTCGACTCAAATGAGTTTTTGTTTTAGCTTTTGAAACATCGCAGAAAAAAATTTATAGAAAAAATTCCACAATGACCTATTTGGAGTAGTGAAACCCTAGAATCCAAAGCTCTGAAACAAAATGTTATGAAACCAATTCACAAAAAGATTAGAAAATAAATATCAATGCCTTAGAATTCAGGATCTTCGAGGGGGAAACCTCCTTTACATTACACAAATGAAAAATTCTTGGACGATATAAATGACAAAACCTCCTTTCTATATATAGGTTATCTAATGGGTCACAATATAATCAAAGTCGACATAACAATAATAATATAAGGGCACAACAATAACAGTAGTGGGCTTCTATGGGGCACAATGATAACAATATGGGGACAATAGGGGCACAATAATAACAATAAAGGCTGCAATGAAAATAGTAATGGGGGAATCACTAGTATTATAGGGACCTAACAAGCTCAGTCAGGTAGAGTAAGGTGAGGGGGAAAACCTTAACAAGCACATCAGAGGTATACATAAACTAATTCTCTGAAGGAATAACTTCTTCTGCTCTCAATAACTTAGGATCCCTCTTTCACCTCTGAAATGAATAAGTTCTATGCACAATTATGAAGATGAGAAATGAAAAAATGAAAAAGTGAAAAAAGTTAGAAAAAAATGAAAAATGAATAAGGCAAAAGAAGAGAAAGGCTTCCTATGTAGATAGGTGATGCAAGTAAATCCGTCGGGGTATTGACCAAGCTCGCTGGCAGCGGATCCATGCTTGTGTTTCTGCGTGACTCCATCGAGGTACTCTCCAGGCTTGTTGGCAGCGGAGCAACACCAGAGATGAAACTAAGACTCTGATGACTATACTGCTTGTGCGCTAATATACCCCTCAATCCAAATTGAAACAACTTTGTTGACATGGCTTGGAATGTGTGTCAATTGACCAAGACTTTGGAAGATGCTACATCTTACAATCAAGCAAGTGTGGAAACCAAGATGAACTGAGAACTGAATAATACTTCTGGAGGTGTTAGACTTGCATTTCACGAACAAGTGTTGTAGCGGCTACAACCACCCTCGAAAATTTTTCCTAAGATTCTTTTTGGAGCCTCCCTACCAACCTTTCACTACAGCATGTCTTGCCTTGTCAAGTACACAAGCTTCAGTGGTTTTCTTGCAGAATGACAGCTTGTCCATCGAAGCTTGTTGCATCCCCTTCATAGGCTGTTTCACTGGAGTTGGTCCAGTTGCAGGCTGAGCAACTCTTTCAAGAAATTGCACAACTCTAGAGGGGAACCAACCTTCCCTCCAGAAATTGCGCAATTCTGTCCAGTAGCCTGATAGGCTCCAGAATTGTGCAAGTGTGCCTGTCACTATTCACTGGAAAAATTGTACAATTCCTACCAGTAGGACTATTCAGCCTAGAAATTGCGCATCCCTGGGCAACAGTTAGCTGCTTTGCTTAGAAATTGCATAATCCCCCTGGGCAGCTAGCCCATCTCCCTCCCAGAAATGCACATTATTTCCTCCCAGTTGAGCAGACTATTGCCTGTGTAGTTGAGTTGACCAGTTCCCTCCGGGACCAAGAAAAAGTGATTTTCATGCATGGGCTTCTCCTCCCAGGGTAGCATGCAAATGCATCCCTTGTTTCAGGGATCTATTTTTAGTAGTTGGAGTTTACATGCAAGGATCATTTCAAAAACCTCCCACCAAGTGTCGCTTTCCTTAGATTTGTGGCGTGCACATCGCAACCTCCATTTTATCGAAATTAATCAATTGGATGTTGCATATCTCATTCCTCACATCGATCTTGCAGCTCTAACATCGCACATTGTGTCTAGGAGTCGTTGGCACATTCAGCGCAATTGTTTTTGGGTAAGCCCACTTTTCATGTATCGCACTGTGTTTCTAGCGCTTTTTGTGTTTTGCTTCATATGAATGTTGCTTGCTTGATTTTAGTGAGCGCTTGTTGTCGTCTTGATACATACTAGCTTGTATTAGCACTGTTTCAGTTTTCATTAACATCTCACTACCGTTGCATGCATGACACTGTTTTGCATGGATGGTCATCGTTGCAACGAATCACTTCACACACATGCATGCTTTCCCATTTTCTAAATCCCGCACTTGCTGATTGCATGAATTATCGTTCACTCTTGTTTGCACTTATCCCATTATGTTTTCACACTTCTCATCATTCCAGTGACCCATCGACTGGAATGGGCTGCCTTGGCCCGAACCGTGCCTTGCCTGGACAACGTTGTGCATTTCCAGAAGTGAAGGCTCTACCTTCCCTCCATAGATTACATAAGTCTAGCCAGGCACTGACCTCCAACCTTGCATTGTGCAATTCTTAGAGGCAATGTCCTGTTGGACCCAAAAACTGTGCAATGAAGTTTGTTGGTTGCATGTCACTACTGACTGAAATTGCGCATTGCACAATTTCAGTCATCAGTAGGCTAGGCTAGACTTTACATTATGCAGTTCCAGTAGTCATTCAGCCTCCTGACATCTCGGACGATGCCTTGAGCAGTTTTGGCAGTCAGTCTCCTGACCTCCCGACGGAAATTACATGACCTTCATGATCAGTCACACAGGTATGTTGCAAGTCAATTCTCAAGTTCATTTTGTTTTTTGACAGACAGATTGTTTTCCATGAGTGTAGCCATGTCTCCAGGTATCACAGGTGTTCATCTCCCTCTCAGTAGCACAAGCATGGCCTTTAGGAGATCATAGTCAAAGGATACTGTTGAGAGCACAACGTGGGTTGCAGCCAAGATAGTGTCTATGAGCTTGCCTACCTATGAAGACATCAATTTGTTCGTAGACAAGGACATCAAGATAAGATGGTAGCAGCATCACAACGAGCAGCACCATCAGCATCAGCAGAAGGAAGCACACCCGCATTTGGCGAATGCAAGAGGAAGGTTGTTGACAACACAGAGGCGGAACAAAGTTGCAAGCTCAAGCAAATCCACTTGTGATGAAGGCAACTTTGGAGATTGATGCTATGAGGTGATGGTATGACAAGACGATCACGCGAGGGTAGAGACGAGAATAGAGAAGGAGTTGGAGGTGATGAAGTAGCAACTCAAGGAAGAATAGGAGTTGCATAGACAGGAGGATGAGTTGCAGTGGGAATAGGTACAACAGGGGGTAAAACATGCATAGATGGATGAAACTGTGCCCCTACAAGTTATAGATCCATCCCAATAGCTGGCATGGAGAAGACATTGTGGGTGGTGTTGTTGATCACATGCAAGGGAATTCAGTAGCATGCATGTCATTTTTTGCATGCATGCAATCCAACCCATCTGGCACACTCACCAAGACAATGACAGAAAACAAGTCCGACTAGTGCTGAACATGTAGTTGATAGTCAATGTGCATGACCACTAGCACACACTAGAAGATCAACACAGACACTATGCATCAGTGTGTTGCTGGTTCGGTTGCACCCAAGAAGACCATGTTCATGCTAGCAGATGAGTTGGATGGGGGAGCCATACCAATGCACCCGGATGCAAAAGAGGCAAGAGTTCGCTTTAGCAAGATGTCACCATGTTTTGGAGAATTTAGCATCTAAGGTTAAACACTAATTCACTAGACAAGTAGTTGTTCCTAGAACAACAGTTTAAAGTGTTTCATACTTTCCCTATAAGAAATATATAAGAAGAGAGGATAGAAGGCCTACCTGTAGTTCCTCTTTCCTCTCGTATCTCTTGTATTGATTCTGTCGCTTCTTCCCGTACTTAAACCGCTTGAAAATTACCTTATCGACACAATAGAAGATGAAAACTGATCAAAGCATATGATCCATTGAATATAAATGAAAGGAATTAGAAGCAATTCATACATATAAGAATTATGAAAGAATACAAATATGGAAAAAGGTTCAAACACTTTATTAAATAGAAGAAGTAAATACAACCATCAGTGTCTGATTCAAATTCATTCCTCCAGCTTGGATCCCATCCACATCACATCAAAAGAAAGACAAGCTTGTGGCATCACATCATTTACTCCAAAGTCAAGTCTCATAGCAGCATTATCTCCTTACAATTCAACATAATCTAGCCCCTTGATCACTTAGATGAGTGGTCAATTTATAGGAAGGTGAAGGAGCTTTTGTCTTTAATGGTGACATTGAATGGCCTTCCATACATAGAATTAGTTTCGTGGAGGAAGAGATGAGAGGATAGGATGATCCTTAACTCATTTCTCATCAATTTTCAAGCTTGTAGGAGTTGATAAGATAGGGAAACTTCTAGATGACTCCACAAGGTTAAAATATTCCCAAACCCTATGTGAATTTCGCTCTTCTCACCCAACGCAGGTGAAAGGAAGCCTAAGTGCTCTACAGAGCACCTTGGCAGTGGACTTAGCTACTTTGTAGCGCACCCTCATAAGGGCTTACATGCGTTGGTCCTTCTAGAGTCAATTTCTGGATGTCTTCAAGTCATGAAACAGTTTGGGAAGGAGGCATTCAAAGGGTTGACTTGTTTAGGGTATGAAACAACTGATTTTAGGGTTTGATGAGTCCTAAATCACTAATTTGAATGTTGGGATTTGATGTGCCCAAATGGATCTGTAACACACCATGGAGCTTATGCACACCATCACAAACGACCAAGCTTGGCATTGACTCACCACCTTCACCATCATAAGCATGTCAAAGAGTTGGTCTCACCACAATGGACTGAGTGTCAGTGATGTCCTGAATGGCTTACTCAAGCCATTTTGTCTCACATGGGCACATGTGCATTGTAATGTAACATCTTGTCAAGTGGAAGTTCAAGTTTCGATAGTTGGATGTAACAGTCATAGAGTACATGAAGAGTCATGAGGATAGATGAAATTTCACAAAGGGGAAAGTTAGGGGTCACCCCACCCTTTCCTATAAATAGAACCTCATAACTCATTGTAAAGGCTTTTGGTCATCCAAGCTTCTAGTAGGAATATCTTAGAGAGAGCTTGGATAGTATTGTAACGAGCCTTGGATTCTCCATTGCGCAGAGTTCGTACATCTCTTTGGAGGAGTAGGCGGTTGTGGCTCTAATGTTCTGCTATCGGAACTAGTGGTTGGACATGGTTGTATTGTATGACTGGAACTTACACTTCTTAATATAACAAGAGCTAACACATTTCATGCATATGTTGTATTGTATTTCAGCTATCTGTTTACTCTAAATGATATATGTATTTTATTTCTTACACATGCATGTATAACTATTTCTGTGTATGCATGTATGAACCTTTATGAAACGTGTTGTTGGTTTAACCATCACTTTGGATTGCTAGCTAACTTTCCTTTCATGTTGTGATGCATATTTTCTCGTTTGTTCCCTTCTGAACTTTGTGTTATCACAGGTTTCCAAGGGGCGCACTCATCTCAAACCTCATGTGTTAGAAGCTCTCATGTACCTTCCTTTTCTTGCTGCATATGTCACACCCTTGCTACCAACAGAGACATCGTACTTGCCTCTGTGCAAAATCGCGGTCAAGGCATTACCGTACGACCCACTGCTGGGAATTGTACACCAAACGGTCTGAGGTCTAATTGGAACTTCTTACTGGGGAGATCCCCTTACATGTTGGTGGGTCCAGCACCATCAACACATAGCTCAAAAATTTGTCCATTGAATTTCTTGAACTCTCTCTTTCCACTGTTTGCCATCTCCTTTCACTACAAGAATTGATCACACAAATCTCCCATTATAACATGGTCTACCATAGGTCCGAGAAAATCCCCTCAGTAGCAAAGGCATCCTCTTGAATGTGAAACAACTCTAATACTAAATGTAGGTTTTAGACCTATACATAAATTACCTACAAGTAAATTCTTAAAACATAAGAAAAAACAATGGCAAGAACATAAAATATACACATAAATTTTCTCGTGGAACCAAAACTAGGTAAACTAGACTGATTTTTCATTATATTCCTTTCGATCTTACCATATATATATATATATATATATATATATATATATATATATATATATATATATATATATATATATATATATATATATATATATATATATATATATATATATATATATATATATATATATATATATATATATATATATATATATATATATATACGTAGACATTCCAAAGCATTCATAAACCCCAATCCATTATCCCTAGATTAGAACATGATCGTAGTTCCCTTGACCAGATCTACATCATACCATGGGAAAAAACCATCATGCCCAAAACCATGTACGAAAACCATGCACAAAACCATGGTTAGGTCTACTCACCATCTTTGGTTCTACCCCCCATGCTTGGGTCCACCCAACGATTGTTGGGTCTACATAATTTGTTTTTAATAACACATACCAAAAATTCAACCACCTATTGTTTTGTTTCCACATGGGGCCACGGGAGTGCTTAGTCATTTCCAATTGGTACATGATTTCAATGCCCATTGTTTTTCTACACTAAGAAAACTTCTCAATGCGCATAGACTTTGTCAATGCATTTGTAAGATTTTTCAAAGTATCAACCTTTACCAGTAACACCTTTTTTTCTTCAACCATATCCCTCACAAAATGATATTGAACATCAATGTGCTTTGTCTTCAAATGATAAGCAGGGTTCTTTGCTAAGAAAATTACACTCTGGCTATCACAATATATCCCTATAGATCATTGTACCAACCCCACAAACACAATATCTACAACCAAACTGCTTCCTTGCTTACATGAGTGGCTGCCATGTATACAACCTTTGTAGTTGAAATTGCCACTACAGACTATCTCTTTCTTATCCAACCAACTGCTCCTCCAAATAGGTTAAACACATACCCACTTGTAGATCTTCTCAGATCTTGATCTCCAACTCAGTCTGCATAAAAAAATCCATTTATATCCAAAAATATATCCAAGCCTGGTCTTCCTTAGTATCAAAGAACATAATAACTAGTGCCACACAAATACCTGAAAACCCGCTTCACTGCTATTTAATGATCCTTACCTAGTTTTGACATAAACCTTCTCAATACTTCCACTACATGTGCAATGTCTGGTCATGTATAGACCATTGCATAGATTAGGCTACCAATTTCATTCACATATGGACCACAAGACATGTCTCTTTCTCTTCTTGTGTCTTGGTGTTGCAGTAAATTCTACACGAAAGGAGCCATTGCTCCGTAATCCTAAGCATGATTAGGATCACTAGAAAACAAAAGTATATGGATAACCTAAGACAACAAAGATATGCAAGTTAAATGATCATGCAAGTAGTCTCCATGCAATTCCTAATGCTATAAGGGTTTGATAAAGTATCTTGCCTCCTCACAGGTCGGTGAAGCATTTTGGGACATATGGAGAAACCTCTCGCTTCATTCCAAAGAACTCTTCCTTCCATTACCAATCTCAAGCCTACACACAAGCACAAACAAAAACAAATAAAAAGTCACCGTCTATAGATTACCATCAACTTAAAATGTCAAGAAATACATGAACATAAATCTCTGCAAATGATGATAAAAATGAAGAGAACATGAATCTTCATTAACCATATAATCAAGAATATCAATTTACCTTAAGCTTCGATACTATTGTCCTCATTCTGACAGAGACTCCCCACTATAATGAACAAGAACTCAAAGCAACATGGAGCCCGAAAAACTGAATCATAATAGCAACATATGGCTCTTTGATTCTACCTCACAAATTATAACTCTCTAATTCTAACTAGCCTCACCCTCTATAATGGCCTAGTATAAATACAAAGAGGATTCTCAGGAGGATGAATGTAGACACTTAGGAAAAAGAGAAGTTAGAGAAGCTTCTCAATGATGTGTCATATCTAGCTCAAATAGATGGGATAAGAACGTGAGTTGAATTGATCTCCCAGGAACGATAAGTCTCGAGAACAAGTCCCCCAACTGCATAGACAAAACTATGAAATATAGGTTATAACTACATAGACAAAGTGTCCTCCTTGTGGCTAGAAGGTTCCAACCAAACTCACAAGTCATGCTATGTGTATTTGGGGAGAAAATATGTGAAAAATATTGGTCAAGGCCAAAGAAAAAGGTCAACAACATAATGACTCAAGAGGACTAACCCTAGGGAGAAAAATAAGCTGATAAAGATTCCCCCTAATGCATGAGGTCAGAAGAGTAACTGGTGGACAAAATGCATTATAATAAAATTTGGAGATCAAAATAGGAGTGAGGAGACAAATCCAAGAAATCAAACTGGAAGGTACATAATTTTGAAGTCACAAATCCAAGAAATCAAACTGGAAGGTACATAATTTTGAAGTCATATCTATGCTAATAACATCCCCAAGGAAGGCATACCCATGTTCGGTCATAAATAAATACTAAACATGGCTGCCAAAATAGACAATCCAGATCCATCATATAAAATGCTAGAACATGGCCATGAAGAAATATAGAGTGGATCCATGTGAATCAACATATAGATCATAGCCACCAACAAATACAATGTGGATCTATGTCACAATATATATTAGTAGGACAAAGGATAGATAACAGACAATAGGTGCCATAGAATAGCCCCCAATGTAGATAAATGATACATAACCCGGGAAAGTTGTTGTATATGAGTGAGATGTCCCTAACCCAAGGTATTTGACATAATCCCAATGGTACAAATCTATAGCATACGAATACATGTGTTGATGTGAAGCATGGTAGAAACCACCTGATTACTGGTCAATGAGGTAAACTAGTAACATACACGAGGAAATCCAACAATGAGGAAAATGGATCCCAATGTACCTAGTATAGTTCACTAAGTGTGAATGAATGAGATAATTTCAAACTCTAGTGAACTCAACCGATAAGGAGAGAATGATGTAAATCCACTATCGATCACGAGGAATCCTTCCACTGAGACTCCCCTTGAACACATAGTGGCATGACACAAGAGTGACTTGGTAACATGGCTAATGATCACCATGTGATATCATGCAACAATGCAGGAGGAATCGAATCATGGTCCATATCACTAGAAGACTAGCCATCTGCAGGGATAGATAAACTCATATGAATGGTATGACTCCTAGGAAAGCTAAAATCTAACTATGAGATAGTGATGTAGAATAGTGCCATGTTCAAGGGTGATGTGAATGATTGATCAGAATCTAGATTAGGGGCAAGAATTAGCTCAAAAATAAAAGTTCTTGGAATCACTCGAAATTTAAATTACCGCATCCATCTCAGCAATGAGATCCAAATGCAACTCGTTTCATTCAAAATGGAGTTCATATGAGGAAGTTAGAGCTCATTGACTGTTTCACCAAATAGGAAAACATTTTGGTATAGGTTGACTGGGATGTTGACTGGGCATCTGTATAGCCTAGTTAGCAAGGAGAATATTCCATGGAATATTTTCGTATAGGTGGGAGAATTATAGGCTGACAAGTGGCATCTTGTTATTGGGTTTGCATGGATGAGCTGGACCAATGAGAGGGTGACACGTGGCAAGCCCATAGGCCGCCATGTGCCCTCTCAGGGGTCATTTAAAATTTTTATGGCGGTGACAGGGTTTAACCACACGACCTCCCCTCCACAATCCAAATATCTTAACCATATCCACTACGTATTAGTTCTTGAAATACAATGGTTTCAACATATTTTTTTTTAGTAACAGCCAAGAGTTTGGGGGTTAGCAAGGCTAGCCCTCCCCATGTGAATGCTTCGGAAGTCGGGCTAACACAACTGTGTGGTTAATGTTATCAAATGATAGACAACACAATACACCACAACTGTGATGGTTAATGTACCATGTGAGCCCACCTTCCGGCAAGTAGTTAAGGTCACGGTTACAATTAACATCTGGCACCAACATACCATGAGCTTGCGACATGTGACCTCCATTGCGAGACCGTCAGGGTTACGGTTAGATAACCATGCAAGATTTGGGTTAAGCACAATTAGTGCTTAATTAACTACACTTAACATTAATTAATCCACCAGTTACAATTGCACTTAATTCGCTGGTGTTTTTGGCGGACCCACCAAATTCAGCCCTAACTCCAAAATTAGCAGAGCTAACCAGAGTTCCTCTAGTTTTAGTGGAGGATTACTAGGAGAAAATTGTTTCTCTCATAACTAGGGAAAAATTTGACCAAATAGAGATCATAAAAAGATGTACCTAGATGATTTGGAGGCTCTAAACATAATGGAACAGGTTGTAGAGGTAGAGAGTCACTTCTATACGTGATTTTTCAATGTTGAAGTTTAAGGAAGTCGAGGGCCACCAAGAGAGGAGGTTAAGCCTAGATCAACCAAAGACCAATTGCAGAGCTTGGAGAGTCATATTTGAGGTTTTTGGATGCTTTGATTCCATTGAAGCAGGTTTCATGAGCGATAGAGCATTTTAAACTATACTTTTTTTTCCATTTTGAGAAAATACAGATGCCCATGCCATGGAAGCTGGACCAAGGAGATGTAGCCTAGGAGGGGTGAAATCCTTTATCAAAACACTATGTTAAGTGTTCTTCTTGATGGTTTTTTATTCATTTAATTTTTTTTGTTCATCACTTGTTTTTCATGCTATTTTTCTCATGATTATAACATAAAACTTGACATAAATTTACTTGTTTTGATTGACAAACACCCTAAGGAAACCTATGCACATGAAGCAATTGACAAGAATTTGTTTATAAATCCGATGTTGAATTTAGCACAAAAAAACTAAAATTTAGCTACATATCAAGTTGGTATCAGAGCAAAGGTTTATTTTCTTGATTGCTTCATATTTGTGCAAGGATAATTAACAGTGTGCAAGTTTATGTGATGGCAGCTTCAATAAGTGATGTCTCTAATCTCTCTTCCTTGGAAAGATTCTTTTATGAAGAGATGTTGCAAGAGTTTTTCATCATGAGAGATATGGTGCAAGAGATGATTGAAGATAGGAAGGAGAAAACTACACTTCAAGAGGAGTTGATGGCCATGAAGGAGGAGAAGCAAGAGCTTCTTGAAAAGATGCATGAGATGGAGATTTTACTCTATGATGCCAAGGAAACCCTAGCCAAGTATGTGCATGGATATGAGGTATGCAATTCAATTTTATCTTTAATTTCCTCTCAAAATGATTTTTTTTAGTGGTTTTTAAAGACACACTAGAGGAATAGGTTCCAAATTATTGATGAATATGGGCTATGAAGGTAGAGGGTTAGGAAAACACACACAAGGAATAGTTGAACCAATTGTTGTTGAGGAAAGGCCTAGGTATTTGGGTCTTGGTTATGGACAACATGATGGAGAATTATCCAAAGCCAAGGAGACACATGGAGGTGTTCTAAGAGGGAATTTCATTACATGTTAATACCCTCAAGCTTGTGAAGTTTGTGTTCATAAGGAATGCAAAATTTTTATACTCACTTTGCAAGAATATGCTTATAAGCATGCAACTAGTGGAAATGGAAAACAAGAGAATGTTGAAATATCTAAGATCATTGAAACCATTGTTGGTATCCAGAAGAGATCCACTATCTCATCAAATTCATCTCCTCAAGAAGGTGACAAAGGTGAGTGTGCAAGGTATAAATCTATCTTTAATAAACATGGTAAAACTTCACATAAGAATTGGAGAGAATTTACATGTTCTTTTTGTGGTTTGAATAACCATACTATTTCGAGGTGTTGCAAGAGGATAGACATACACAAGAAACTTTCAAAACCAAAGAGATAGAAAACAAGAGGTCCTTGGATAATGGAAACCATGTTTCAAAGAAGATGCAATTGTTTTGCACTCATTGCCATAAGAAAACTCATCTCGTAGACAAATGTTGGACTTTGCATCCAACAGCTCATCCACGACATTTAAAGAAGGTGGAGAGAGAATTTGAAAAATGAAAAAGAGGATTCCATAATTTATGTGGGTCAATATGATTCACAAGATGATGTGTAGTTGAAATAATTTCCGTGGAAATGGTTTGGTAAGAGGTGTTTTGATTTCTTATCCAAATAAGGCTTGCATTTATTTTGTTGATAGATACAATTCTTTGCCTTAAAAATGTATTTCTTTGACTTATGAATGCATTAATTTTCTGTTGAAAGTATGCTGCAACTTGTATGATGTAAGATGTTGAAAGTGGAGTTTTGTTTGACTCACTTAAATGTAGCAAAGAAGGAAATTTGTGGTTACAAGTTTGTATGTGAATCCATTTCTTTTGAATGCATTTTTGATGTTGCATATTTTTGCCAGGAAGGTGTGTGAATGTGGGGTATGTTACTCACTTCATTTGCAATAAATTTGTCAATTCAGCTCTTACGTAGCCATACATGTTTTTGGGCTTATTATACTTGTGATTATACTTGAGGGAGAGTTGAAGAATTGTACACATACATGAGAGTTTGTGTGTGTGTGAATAGTGGAATTGTTGCTAGTTTCATTGTGTTTGGATACATGCATGAGTGTGGACTTGTGTTGATTGTTGTCACATGTATGTCATATCGATTTGGAAGAGTTGATTTTATCTCCAAAGATGAAAGGGAGATGTTGATGTATTATTGCATGAGATGTGAAATTCTTGTTGTTTATGCAAAGAATCGTCAAGTTGCTATACATGCTTATGTTTGGCTCTTCAGTTAAGTCAGTTGCTTGAAGAAGTATGTTTGTTGACTTGTGTTAGTCGATGGTTTGCACACCAAGATGAAAGAGTACATGGTGATGTTACATGATGTGATAATTGTTGCTTTGAAGGAGCAAAAGAAGAGGTCATTGATTTGGATTTCTTGCATAATGTATTTTTCCATTTAATGGTTGTATTTGTGACAAGATGTTGCAGGATTTTGGAAGGTTCATTCTTGAGCAAGATGTTCATGCTTAGCCTTCATTCTCAAATCATGACTTCAGTACCATGTTTAGTTGTAGGATGGTAGAGGCAAGAAGCAAAAGTAGACAAGATTCCAAAAATTTGCAGCCCTTGTAAACTGTTTTATGTGTTGACGCCAAGATTCTCAGTGGGAAGGACATCATATTGTATCAGTTTTCAAAGCACCGAGGGATATATGTGGTACAAAAAAGGTATTTTACAGCCATAAAGTGTCCAAAAGTGTTGGATTGGGTCAACAACAAAAGGAGAACAGTGGTTGAGGGACATAGCCATTTGCAATGCAAGGCATGTTAGTGTACCCAAGTGGTTTTCATGGAGACTTTTCTAGTATAATCAATTGATAGAACTTGGGAAAGAAAAGAGTATTAAAATCTCATCAGATAACCAACTTGTGTGGGTCAAAAAGCCTATCAGTGGGAAGGAGTGATCAAAATCTGGATTAGGGGCAAGAAATAGCTCAAAAATCAAAGTGCTCGGAATCACTCAAAAGATGAACCAACGCGCCTGTCTCAGCAATGCGATCCCAATGCAATTCATTTTGTTCAAAACGAAGTTCGTATGAGGAAGTTAAAGCCCATTGACCGTTTCACCAAACAGGTAAAAAATTTGGTATAGGCTCACTGGGATGCTAACTGGGCATCTGTACAACCCAGTCAGCAAGAATAATATTCCTTGGAATATTCCCATACAGGTAGGTGAATTATAGGTTGACAAGTGGCATCTTGTTATTGGGTTTGCACTAGTGAGGTGGACCAATGAGAGGGTTACATGTGGCAAGCCTAGAGGTTGCCATGTGCCCTCTTAGAGGTCATTTAAAAATTTTATGGAGGCATCGATGTTCAACCCCATGACCTCCCCTCCTCAATCCAAATCTCTCAACCATCTCCTCTACATGTTAGTTCTTAACATACAACAGTTTCAACATAATTTTGTTTAATAACACCGTAGTTTGGGGGTTAGGAGGGCCAACCCTCCCCATGTGAACACACTAGCAATCTGGGTTAACACAGCTACACAGTTGACATTATCAAATGGCAGGCAAAAAAATACACCACGACTATGACAGTTAATGTCCCATGTGAACTCACCTTTTGACAGGCAATTAAGGTCACAGTTATAGTTAACATCTGGCGCCAACATACCAAAAATCTGCGACATGTGACCTCCATTGTGAGACCGTCAGGGTTATAGTTAGATAACTGTGTGGGATTTGGGTTAAGCATGATTAATGCTTAATTAACCGCACTTAACATTAATTAATCCACTAGTTAAAATTTTAGTTAATTTGGCATTGTTTTTGGAAGACCCACCAAATTCAACCCTAACTCCAAAATTAGCGGAACTAACTAGAGTTCCTCCAGTTTTAGTTGAGGATTACTAGGAGAAAACTGTTTCTCTCATAACTCGGGCAAAATTCGACCAAATAGAGATCATAAAAAGGAGTTCCTAGATGATTTTGAGGCTTTGAGCACAATGGAATAGGTTGCAGAGGTAGAGAGGCACTTCTGTATGCGATTTTTCCGCATTGTAGTTTAAGGAAGCCGAGGGCCACCAAGAGAGGAGGTTAAGCCTAGATAAGCCAAAGACCAATTTCAGAGCTTGGAGAGTCATATTTGGGGTTTTTGGATGCTCTGAGTCCATTGAAGTAGGTTTCAGGAGTTACAAAGAATTGTAAACTATACTTTTTTCCATTTTGAGGAAATACAGAGGCCCAA
Source organism: Pinus tabuliformis (assembly GCA_031772625.1). Taxonomy (NCBI): domain Eukaryota; kingdom Viridiplantae; phylum Streptophyta; class Pinopsida; order Pinales; family Pinaceae; genus Pinus; species Pinus tabuliformis. Next base: position 576,688,233 of record CM062808.1, read on the forward strand.
GCCATGGAAGTTGGACCAAGGAGATGTAGCCCAGGAAGAGTGAACTCCTTTATCAAAACAATGTGATAAGTGTTCTTCTTGATGGTTTGTTGTTAATTTACTTGCCGTTTTTCAACACTTGTTTTTCATGCTATTATGCTCATGATTCTAACATAAAACTTGACATAAATTTACCTGTTTTGATTCACAAACGCCCTAAGGAAACCTATGCACATGAAGCAATTGACAAGCATTTGTTTATAAATCTGAAGTTGAAATTAGCACAAAAAAACTAACATTCAGCTACAGATCACTGATGCTACCATATTAATGACTAATGGAGATGAATTTTCCCTACCCTTTCTCTTTTTAAAAGTTCCTTTTTCGTAAGTTTGTCCCCCAAGTCCAAAAAATAGATAAAAGTATACAAGGGTGAACCTTTTATCCATAGTAGACCTGAGTATTTTTTTTCATAACTAGTCTACTTAGTCTAGAAAAGGGTTAAACTTATACTGAATAGATGCCCCTTCAAGTACTTTAATGAGTGTGAAGGAGACAAGTTCACTCCATAATCTTTTCTAAATTAAGGAGTCTGAAGAGAGCTTAAAGAAACATTCTCCTAGAGGGATTAGTGGTATAAGAGGTAGTGGCTAGTTTCGATCATGGTGGAACTACTAATGACATAAAGAGGACAAGAGGATGGCTAATAGGAGCACTCATGGCAGAGGCTCCTCCAAGAAAGTGTAAAACACCAAGTGAAAGCAAATGGTAGGCCAAGAAAATGATGACAATGGAATGAAGAAGCCATGGCTCATCGTGAAAAATTAGGTTGATAAAATGTGGCAACCAGAAGGGGTAAAGTGTTGAAGCCTCCCAGGGTATAAATAAAAATATGATGAACAAGATGACATGAGGCTTAGATTCTAGGTCATGGTGGGCCAGAAGGAGGAATTCCAGAAATAGGATAAAATGACTGTATGGACACCAAAACAGCAAGGAGGTGCTATACTATTTTATCCATGATTAAGTAAACTCTACACTCAAGAGACAAAAAGATTAATAGAAAGTGGCTAAAGTCACAACTTGACGGGGTTGGATCTAAGGCATAAATGTGGCATAGACGATCAAAATGTAATGACGATGGGAAAAATGACCTACCCCTATATGCTAGAGAAGGAAACATACCTTAGGCCCATTGTCGTAAATAGGACCCCAAAAAAGAAATACTAAGAAAAGGAAACTCCAAAAACTACTGTAAAAAGTGACTATAAAATGAATTATAAAGAAAAACAATGCTCACAAGCCCAAAAATTTTAAAAGGAATAATCAAAGATGCCAAAAATATTATAAAAAGAGCACATACCTCCTCATTTGGTCATTATGATTTGGAGAAGAGAGAAGGAGAGAACTTTCAAGCTTGTTGGTGCAATGGAAAGGAGGAGAAACTGTAGCCAAGGAAGTAGAATCCCAAGTAAGGTAAGTCAATTTCCTCTCCAAGTTTGTCAATTTTTAGCAGGTTTCACATGGTCGTAGTCATGTTTGTAGAATTTTTTTTTTCGGAGGAAGAAATATGCCTAACCTCACACATGAAACTAATATTTTTTAGTTGGAATACTCCAACCGCAAAGATGCTTCGCATTCCTTGCACTTGGAACGAAATTTTACACATTCCAAGAGTGTGGTTAGAGCCTAAATTTTTTAAGTTCTCCTCTTGTTTCCTCAATGATCAATTTATCTAGGGTTTTATAGTGAAATTCATATTTTGACAGTGGCCATGACTGATATTAGATTATTTATGGGTGCAGGAGAGACCATGGTGGAGTTGAGGGAGAGAGATCATGTGTTGAATGAATTATAGGTTGTGGCCCATCAACTAACCTTGGTGCACTAAGGAATTGTGGAGTGTTGAAATATTTCATGATCCCTAGTATGACTAACCAACCCTTTTTTCTTTCCCAAAGTAATCGATAGTGGGATGTAGATACTCAATAATTTATAGTGGGGACAAAGTTATTTTCCACAGAGTTGGAGGACATATATTTCCTCACCGATTTGTCAAGGCAGGGAGCTCCATTTGTCTTGGAAGGGGTGTGTAGTACTAGTGGAGAAACAATGCAGGGGTACATCCAACAACATTGTAGAGCGAGTACTCGAAGGGACATTGATAGAATCCTAATTGAGGACCTTGGAGATATCACACTCTAAGCCCTGGTATACACTATGACTCAAGTAGCAGGTATGAAAGCACCCCATAGTGTGACCAAAACACACTTGGAGTTGGCTTTGAGATGCATGTATCCCACCTTATTTAAATGATGTGAAGGGATGTTGGAAAATTTAAAGGATAAAATCACCAAAATAAGAAGAGAGAGGATCAAAAATTTGGCTATGGGATTCTCGGTCATGATACTGATGTCACTTGATTGTGCTATATCCACCACCAACCGAGCTTCAAATGATGAGGTTGTGAAATCTGATGATGAGGGAGGAAGGAGTGCATAGTAGTAATTGGTTCCTGACATAATGCTTCAAGTGTTTGAGAGTAGCACCCTTGGCGGTACATGACTATCCATATGATGAGTGGAATTCCAGGGAGATCCAAAGTTGGTATTCCCCCTAGAATTGACTGGGATGAGAAATATAAAATGTTTTTGATTTTTGTATTTTTGTATTTTTTTGTATTTTTTGGAATATTTGATTTTTTTTTGTATGGGCAAAAATTTACTCACATATTGTGTATGTGATATGCAGATGTGGCACCAACACACCCAATAGGATACTCTCCATTCAAGAGAGGTGTGCCACTAGTTCAAGCCCAAGAAACATGTGTACCATCAGAGGAGGGAGAAAAGGAGTTGCAAGAATTGAATCACAATATCGAGGGTTAACAATAGGGTTCCTTTGAGTATTATTGTGAATAAACCTTGACATATGCAGAGGAACACAATTGGAGTCACTTCAGCCCATTGTTAGGGTCTCCTCCAATGCATTCTGAATGTGGTGCTATGTTATCATGAGCATCATTAAGTAGAGACATTGGTGTAGGGTTGTGTGTTTTTGATATTAGGCATATGTATGGTGAGATAGTGAGGGCATCTGATGCCCATATTTTTATGATATAATAAAATGATTATGAATTCTATGTGTTTATGCTTACAATGATTTTCTATTTACAATGGGAATGACTCTATTATGTGTATGGTTAAAAATTTTAATGGGACAAATTCCAATCTAACACATAATTAGATAATAAATAAACCAATGTGTTTTGTTCTTAGGGAATGTGAACATAAGAAATGTAATGAAACAAATGTTCCAAGAGATGTACCCTCAAAAAATAATGTAGAATAGTAGAATTCCTTACAAAATAAAGGCAGTTGAGCTGAGACACTATGAGCTGAGAGTCGAGCTAAACATATAAGTGGCTTACACCAAGCTGAATAGCCTCAATCAAGAGCTTAATGACAACACTCTGCTTGACCACATTGTTGGTAACTGGGTGAAGACAAATACCCCACAAACTCACAAGCTCATTAGTGGGTAAAAAGATGACCCAAGCAGTGGAAGCAACATTCTGATTGTAATGGATTGCACCATCTGCAAAGCCTCTATAAGGAAGCCAGGGTCTTGACATATGTCAATCAGGGACTAGACACACAAATCAAACATAGATATTGTGGAAAAACAAAGACAAGTAAAGCAAGTTATCACACTCACACCTATATAAAATATGTACAGGTGACCATGCAAAGAAACTAAGCATAGTATGGTTTTAGGTAAAGCCCATTACATGGATCCGAGAGTGGATTGTCGTCACTATCATCCAACTCATATATCCCTTTCTTGAGAACACATTTGAAAATGTAGGGACCATGGTAGACACGTTCAAATTTACCAACGCCTAACTTGTAATCGTCTTAGTCATAAACCAAAACAAGATCACCTTCAAGAAAGACACAAGGTTGAACAAAACTTTCATGCTAAGCTTTAATGTGTTTCTTATGAGTTTCATTATTGACTAGGGTGGTAAGGCATTGTTCATCTAAATGGGAAAGTTATAAAAGGTGTTCTTCCTCAGTCGAAGTGTCAGGAAGCAATTCAATGACTAATTGAAGTGAAGATATTTCACATTGTATAGGAAAGATAAACTCCACTTCATAAAATAACTAGAAATGAATAAATACAATAGCAGATTTAATTAAGGTTCGACATGTGCATAATGAATAAAAGAGAATATGGTGCCAATTTGACTCATGGTTATGTTGACAATGTTGGATACAACCAACAAATAAGGGGTCTCCCCGATGTGAAGTCCCAATTAGACCTCACATTGTTTGGAGTAGGAGCCCTAGCCAAAGTATCGAACCAACCACCATAACAAAAAGGTTCGCCTTGGTTTCAAAGGATAACATAAGATATTATATACCTATACCTTGAACAAGAAAGTATGTTGACATTGTGAACCATTGTTTTCAATGTGTAAAAGGATACCTTCATGATTAGGAGACGAGAGTGAGTCTTTGGAAGGAAGTAAGAGTATTAACCTAAAATATACACATGAGAGCATTAAAATATTCGTTAGAAAAATAATTCGCATAACAATTGTTAAAGCTAATACAACACACATTCAATTAGATGAGTGCCAAAGCCACTTAAATAGTTCAATTTCTTGAGTACAGATGAACTCAACATATATTGTAAATATCCCAAGAATAGTCCTAAAACATTTGCGATACATGCATGAAAATGTGTTGGCTCATTAAGTTTGAAGTAGGTGAAAGATCCAAGTACAAAGTTGTAATTGTGAGGCACTAGTTCCAGTAGTGGAACATTAAGTCACTTCTTGCTTCTCCAAAGAATAGTTTTCTCTCTTATGCCAAGTAGAGAAGCCAAGAATATCTCTCCAAATATTAAGCCTCCAAAACCCTTTTTCTTGAGTAATGATGTTAATTTTATAACAAGTGGAATGACCTTTCATATCCCCATGGATATTAAGCTACCCTCATGACTCTTGGACTTCAATTATGACCTTTGGATTTCTATGAAACTCTTGTACTTCTAAATGACTTTTGGACTTCTCTATATGACTTTTGGACTTCTATACAACTATTTTGTCCATATATGACTATGTGACCCTTCATATTCCACATGTGACCTTTGGAATTCCACACCTTACATTTTGTCCTTTTCTCAAAAATACATCATTACATTCCACATGATCATGTGGAATTAAACATGGACACATATTGACCATTATGATGACACTTGTACAAGTTAAAACTTGACAATGATGACAAAGAATTTGTGATGAGGTGGCGATGCCAAGCTATCTTCCTTGCTGCTTCGTCTATCTTCTTGATGGTTGATCTGATCTATGCTCCATATTGATGAAAGATATGATTTTTTCTTCATCTTCAGCCTCCAAAGGGTCTTGGATCAATATCAGAATCCTCTGAGTCATCATGTAATGTCTTCTTTCTATCTTGGTCCACGATCCACTTCATGTCTCCATAATGGCTTCCTTTTGTTCTTCTTCTCCTTACTATCTAATTTGAGCATTACCTTTTCATGCTAGGGATGTTATATAGAAAAATGACCTCCTCATTAACTCAGAGGAGAAAGACACATTGGTTGAAGAAAAGGCCTCAGTTAAAGGCCTCTTTGCCAAGGTAACACACCACAAAAATAGATAAGGAGAGTTATAACGCTTTCTAGCTCTCAACCAAAAGTGTTAGTCCCTAGGTTAACAATTTTTTTTTTCCTAAAGGGAAACGTTACTAGATATTTATGAGATTTCGGAGGTCAAATTGCAAGTTTAATGACTAACACTCTGCTTTTTACTCAAATTTCAGCTCAAAAAGTAGGAAACATCCACCTCAGGCCTAACTAAGGACATTGATATTCGTAACAAAGTCTCAAGGGAAGGGAAAGAGAAATAAAGCGAGGAAACATCAAGGATTTTTCCTCACTAGAACTCATGAAAGAATTGGAAAGCTTGAGCCTCTCTCCATCTATAAATTGGAGGCTCGGTCATTGTAACGGAGGTCAAATGGTTGTCGAAATTTTGCAAGAGCTTTAGTATTGTTATGCTGCAAAGAAGTTGAGAGAGAGAGAGAGAGAGTGGAGCTGAGGCAATAGAGGAGCCTTAATTTAGCTAAGATGGTTGCAATCATTCTTCTTCTATCTAATAATATATATCTGTTTCTGTGTTGTCTACTTGACGGTGTCGATATTGTATTACTTTACATGTTGATTCAATTTTGTGATTAATAAGTAGCTTAGATGCATGCTAGCTTAAATTCTCTTATATATTGTTGATTTTATTATAAAGGTTTATATACTGTAGAGATTACACTTTGTCTTGTTTATGTGCAGGTTTTAATCTAGGAACTAGCAGAGAGCTCTTCCACTTTTCCACCCTAAGTTCTCCAGCAGGGCTACACCAAAGTTTGAGGTAATATTTCTCCTTTTTCTTTGTTAAGAAATTATTCAAAGAACATAAATTAATATTGAGAATCACTGAGAGGAACAAATATAAAAATTAACCAGCAACAACTATAAACACATAAACACACATGTTTATCCGGGAAAACCCCAAATCTGGGGAAAAACCCAACCTAATGATATTTCATTAGCATTGGCCAAAACCCTGGCAAATCTGACCAAGTGAGCCTTCACCACTCACCTCCAGGCCTACATTATAATGAAGTCCTTCCAGCTTTTTATAAGCTCCATTACATATAATACCATGGGCAGAATACTATGGGTGCACAATACCATGTGCCCCAAAACCATCAGTATTTAACCTGGTCAACTTGGACTCTATCCCGAGTCAAGTTTACCTAACAATTTCCCTCTTAAACTTGACTTGGGGTTCCTTGAATAACTCCAGCCAAACCTGCTAAGTGAGACAATCCCGCTCACTCTAGCCCTTACCCCCCTTAGAGTTTTTACCTGGGGTATTGTTAACCCGACATCCTCACTATCACCTAGGTCTAACGAGAGTTTACTAGTGATTACCCGGGGGTACACATGCCTTACCAGGTCTTACAGTAGTATGCCCATGTACATGAAATAATTTTGAGTTCATTAAATTTTTTTGTTTTTTTTACTGCTATCCCTTATTCCATCCTCTCGCCACATACTCGATGTTTCTCTTGGCTTGTCATATTTCCTTTAAAAAGCAGGTCGCTCTTTCCATGTGGGAAATCTCGAATCAGGCATTGTCCCAACCTTCATCGTTGAATGGTATTATTTCTCATATTAAACGTGGCTCCTGTATTTTCACTCACCTATTCCAAGCAGCAAAACATACCTCTACAAAAAAATGTTACCCACTGCCACCGCTCCTCTTTGGATTCATCACATCGAGCCCTTCCAGGGAGACGTAATGCACACCCTACTGGGCCTTCACCCTCACTTGATCTGGCGGTGGGAGTGAGTCCCACTCCTCCTTCCATGCACACATGATTGACGGCTCCTTGGACTCGCTGAGGCCATATCACGTGGAAGCCCTGCTCTTCCATCTTCGCTAGCACAGAAGCTGGAGGTGCCGAACCAATGGTCATCACGTTAACGCCGTGTGGGATGAAGACTCGATCCTTGGTCTCGGAGTTCAATATTGTGTTCAAAACCACTGGGGTTGCTCAGAAATGGGTCACCTTGTGCTGGAGGTGAAGATCCCCCAGGCAGTAACCTGACGCAAGCAGATGTTGTTGCCATAGAACGATGCGATGGCCCAGGTATAACACCACCCATTGCAATGGAACATGGGAAGAGTCCATAGATAAATACAATTGTTAGCCATTCCCCAGGATAAAGCAGAGCCGAGGGACACAACATACGCCCATCGGTGGCTCATGACCATGCCCTTCATATTTCCCGCATGCATTCCCATCCAACATCACTGTAGAATTATCATTTTGCATTGATCTCATCAGGCCCTATAAACCCCTAGCATCAAAGAATCCCTTTGAAGTCAATATCTGGCTCTGATACCAATTGTTAAGATATTATTAAGAGAACATAAATTAATATTGAGAATTACTGAGAGGAACAAATATAAAAATTAACTAGCAACAACCATAAACACATAAACACACATGTTTATCCGGGAAAACCCCAAATCTGAGGAAAAACCCAACCTAATGATATTTTGTTAGCATTGGCCAAAACCCTGGCCAATCCGACCAAGTGAATCTTCACCACTCACCTCCAGGCCTACATTACAATGAAGTCCTTCCAATCTTTTATAAGCTTCATTACATATAATACCACGGGCAGAATACTATGGGTGCACAATACCATGTGCCCCAAAACCATCACTGTTTAACCTGGTCAACTTTGACTCTATCTTAAGTCAAGTTTACCTAACATTCTTTGTCAATCATGGATTAATATGAATATATGTGTGTTTCTTTGTGATAGTTGCAACTAATCTTAAACAATCTTCCTTGGGTCCCAGGAAGAACCGAGAGGGTATTTCATCCACAACCGTCCGTGAATTAATCCCTATAGTAGAAATGGTGACTCCACTAAGTACTAATACTTAGTTCTCAGTTCCCAGATCTCTCTTTCTTTCTAGGCCTTCCTACAGAGTCACTACAGGAAAAAAAGCATCGCTTCACTGCTAGCGAGCCTAAACAATACCCTAGTGAAGTTACTCGTTTCACCTCTCTACGCTGTTAGCCTCCTGTTGCAACAAGTGTTCATCTTTCATGATTGACAGTTGAAAGTGCCAAATATGTCATACTTTGCATGCTGCAAAGCTCCATATTTCCAAAAGAGGCCAAAGAAAAGGCCATGAAAGTGTGCCAGTCTAAATGCCACTACTGTATTCCAATTTTGATGAGTTATTCCTTTTTGAAGAATTTTCTGTTAAGGGAAGGCCAAACAGCTTAATCTTGGCTTCCCTAGGTTTCAATTTCTTGTTCTAGAATGTAGAGAATGAAAATCTGTCCAAACAGTTTAATCTTGGTAGATTTGTAGGTAGGTAGAGAAACAAGGGTGCTCAACAGCTTAATTTAAGCCCCTGGATGATATAAGGGTACATTTAGTTAGGAGGGCAGTCAAAAGAAAAAAGAATAATCAGGGTCTGCAAGTCCAAGTGTACCCATGCAAAAGGAAGAAAAAATGCTAGGTAAGTAGGCTGGGTAAGTAGTTTTGTGGTTGCAGAATCAAGCTATGTGATCCATTTCATGTTTTCAAGTGTTATATCTATTTCAGATCACAGGTACAAGGCAATTTCCCTTTGGAGGAGCTCAAGCGAGGCATGTCTAATTCCCCTTTCTTCTAAAGAATCTCCAAATCACTCACTAACATCCCCTTGAGGACCTTGGGATCTGCCCAACCAGTCCTGTTATCACTTCATTTTTGTAAAATACCAAGTCAAGTTTTGGCTTTCTCAAATGAAAAGAAGCCACATTTCTTGTGTAAAATCATTCCTCCATATCCCATTTAAGTCTCATGTCTAAGTTTCAGATCATAAACTTGGCATCATTCCCCTTACATTTCCATTTCACAAACTCATATTAACTCCTAACTCTACTATCTAGCTCCCTAGATCATCTCCTTATCCCCTATTACACAAAAAACTATATAAAAAACCCCAAAAATATTACATATCCCCCCTATAGCACTATAGCTATGCACATACAGTTCTGGGATATAATAGTCCACCTGGGACTATTATGAACCCATCCGTGTCATAACTCTGGGATTGGTCTAAACCTCTGGTTAGACCAATAACCTATATACACCCCTTTACCCTTAAAAGAACCTTATAACTCTACCTCCGCAGTCATTTCCCCAATGTCTAATGTTTAATAGTTTGGTTAAACATTAAATTAACCCGCAGAACCCACATTTTCTAAAGTTTTGAACCCCCCGCGGCATAATATTATTTTTATATTCGCGCGGGCCCCGCTCCAAAGTTGCGCGCCACCCCAATCAACCCGCCAGCCGTCCGATGCCCAGCGTATCAGATCCAATGGTGGGCGGGTGTTCTCATATGCCGATCTGCCGGAGGTTAACGTCCGGGGGATGGGCGGTTTCCCCGTCGTACCCCCGCCACGTGTCAGCCTCCCGGTGTGCTCGGAGGCCCCTCCCCCAATACCGCCTGTGCCGAAAGGTGGTGTGGGAGAAAACTGGATATCGCCTTCCGCCCTCCTATGTCAGCACCACGTCATCATGATGTCATCATCCTATGTTGGCCTCCTGCCACCGTGTCCTTGTCATGTCATTGCCACATCGCTACCATTGTGTTGCCACGTCATCACCCCTGCCGTAACGCCACGTCACCCGGCTGTACTGCTGACGTCACCCTACCACGTCACCACTGTACTGGGACCCACTGCTGACATCATGCTAACGTCATCATCAAAAAGAGCGCGAAGCGCGAAATCTACAGCAACAGATGCCCGGAATGAAAAACCGAGGCAATTTTTGATGCTAAGGGAAATAGGCCAAAATGGAAGCCCCCTCATGGCTCAACTACCAGCAGGCCCGAAATTCACAAAATTCACATGAATTTCTTCGCAGAGGTTCGGAAAAGGGGCAAAGACAGTTCTAAAAGGCAAACAGAGGGCCGAACAGCAACCATAAAATGTCGATGGGACGGTTTAAAGAAGTCAGAAGACAACAAGTTTTCCAGGTTCAGTGAAAGTGTATCAGAGGAAGCGGCGAAGACTATCAGTTAGCATTTTTGGTGGAAATCCATATTTGCAAAGTAGGCAGACACTGAAGGCCCCCAAGCAAAGTCAAAAAAAGCGGTGAAGCTATTTCAAAACTCTCAAATCACAGTTAATGCACCTCAAAACTACTCAAGGGCAGGGGATCAAAACCCAAAGCACAGTTATGACTAAATGATCAGCACAGAGCCATAAAGACAACACATTAACTCTTTTTGATACAGCTGCCCCCAACGCAGCTCGAAGATATTTTCTTGCATTTATTTCAGGCATATGTTAGGTTAAAGACACTTATTACAGCAGATCTATTTGAGATCTGATTCTTGTAGATATTTTGCTTATAAAACCACCCTAATTCACTGTTTAAAGGGTTGGTTGGTTGATTTGCTCCAAGAGAGACTCGCTCTGTATACTTGATGTTTTCATTAATCAAAGACTACTGAAAAGCTTGGAGGATGGACTGTCTGCTGTGTTATTAATGTTTTAAAGAATGAATATGGAATTCTTGTGCTGCAACACGACTCAATAAGTGATTTCTACCTCTGTTTTCCATTGATATATGCTCATATCATACATATGTCGCCAATCTAAATAGCAGATTAAAAGATTAGCTTAGAAATTGCTTGATTGCACTCTATGCTCAATTTCTGCTGTTTCTTTATGTTTTCCTCTGAATTGGTAATGAATATGAATTCCCTTTGGCTCATATTTCTCCTAATTCACCCATGTTTGACAGTTATCTAGGGATTCTTTACTGCTCCTAGATAGAGCTCATTCATCTTCCCTCTGTTAAGCTGAAAGAGAGATTCTTAATTGCCTCTCATTCCTTAGCCTTCAATCCATCTCCATTTAGCTTGAAAGTTGTTTCATGTGCATCTATCTTGCTCCATATTCCTCTTGTGACCAAGAAAACGCACCAGCAGTCCTACTCCATGACTCCACGCCCAATGGTTTGAACTTATCATACTATGCATTTCCTCTCTACTTGAAAGTTTCATCCTTCCCACCAAAACTCAAACAAAACCCCTTGAACTCAATAACTAGCCTAAAATCATCATCAACAAAGCTAAATTATAAAGAGAGAGCCCTCTCTGATTGCAGGTGGGCTAGAACCTGCAGTCCAAAGATTGGTTTGTGGTTACCTCGGCCGTATTCCCTTGGGAGTCAAAGGGAACAACCTGAGTGATAACATAATGGCGACTCCACTGGGGACCAATGAATTTTCTAATTGCTGTATATTCCTTAAAACTACAGATGAAGCCTGTATGTCAGCCAGGGAGCCTTTGAAACTGTTCTTGCTTTGCATTTACAGGAGTAAATAAAGCTGCTTCAGTCAATCTTCATGCTAGTTTTAAGTTGTAGACAACTATTCCAAAATTTGATCAGTTCCTTGCTAATTCTAAAAACATTCACAGAAAATACCAAAACAAGTTCAGAATCTGGCTCCCAAAAGGAACTCACGTTATACAAGGTCAAATCTAGACCCAAACCCCCCAGCTGCTTTTGAAAATCTGAATTTAATCCCAAGGAACCTCAGGAAGCTAGAGCGAAGAGAAGATTTTGTTGATTCTAGCCCTGAAACAGTTCAGCCAAGCTGTGTTCCAACCCCTGTCAAAGTTTTATTTCGTTCAACCCCTACTTCCCCTTGCTCATCATCCACCTCTCAAAGCACTCCTTCCACACCTCCATTCACTACACATACTACCATTACCACCATTGTTGTTACAGCTGTTCCTATTGTTCCACTTATCCCTGTAAACATGGCCAATATATATGCACCCTTGCAATTACCTGCAAATCCTGGGGCTATGCCTCAGGATTATCAAACTAAAATCACATATTTTGATGGAACTGGTTCTTGCACAGCCCTCCAGCATACCAAGAAGATGAAAGACTATTTTGAGAACTACGAGATAGATGATGATAGCATGAGAATGAAGATTTTGTCCAAAGTTTGACAGGTGATGTCAGAACTTGCTTTAGAGGACTCATAGCCAATTCCATAGCAGACCCAGAAGCCTTATACCAGTCATTTATCAACAGATGGGAGAAAAAGAAAGACCCCTTGCATATATTATCTGAATATGACACCATCAAAAGAGGCCCTCAAGAGTCTGTCTTGGACTATTGTGCAAGATTCAATAATGTTTATAACGCAATACCGCAGAAATTAAGACCTCCACCTAATCTTGCTTTGTATAAATTCCCTGATGGTTTTGATACTGACATGGCTTATCAGTTAAGGGAAAGAGCCCCTCAAACCCTTGCAGAAATGCAAAATGTTGCTGTTAGCGTAGAGGCAAATCTAATTGCCAAAAGAAACAGAGCTAGAACTGAGAGAAGAACCACCTTTAAGGAAGAACCCTCAGCCTTAGACCAAAAGCTAGATGCTATTATCACTGGCATGCATAGACTGGGAGATAGAGTGGAAAGCGTTGAGAGGAAATCATCATGGGAAGGACAAAAACCTAATACCATAAGGAACCCAAATTTCCAGAAAACTTAGAACACAAATGCTGGTAGGTCTAGCCTAGACCATGATGTAAGGCCTCCTTTTCATGAAAATTATGCTAAAGCATCTATATCTAGTGAGCCCACAGAGGACACTCACATGAACTTAACGGATTTGAAGGCTGAGCAACAAATTTTCCTAACCCAAGCAGACCAAGATGAGCATGACTTTAATCAATTTCAAACTAAGTCTGGTGAGTCTTTTGACTTTAAACAGGGTTATGATTCAGTTGTTTATGAGGTCCACAAACAGTATAAGCTGAGGACAAAAACCATAGATGTGCCCGAAAAGGTTAAACCAAATGATACCAAACAACCTAAGAAGATCAAAGAAAAGGCTGCCCTCATAGAAACTGCTGATAAAACAATTCCAAATCCAAAGGAGGTCATCGTAGAGGATGTCACACACATGCAGCCCTCTAATGATCAACCTCTGCCACCTTCTTCCTCAAAAGAAGATTTGAACAGCTATCCTAAAAAACTTTCCAAGTCAGAAATAGTGCAAGAAATCAACGAAGAACAAGAAAAAACCGCTGAAAGTGCAATTGAAAAGGGAAAATATGCCAGTCACAATACTAAATCACAGTCAGAAAAACCTTTTGATTTAGAGGCAGAAATAGGTAAACTAAAGATATCCATCCCTTTATCTGAACTTGCCAAACATGATATCTATAGGAAGCAAATCAAAAGATCACTGCAAATGCAAAAAAATAGGGATGATGTGAATGTATTAGATGATCAACCTAAGCTCCTTTTCGGTCCTGAAGTCAATGGTAAAACAGGACATGGAGCTGTGTTACCATTCTATGTCAGTTTGCACATTCATGATAAAGTATTGCATAATGCTATGTTTGACTCAGGTGCCTCACACAACCTTATGCCCAAAGCTGTAATGGAGAAGCTAAACCTTGATGTTACAAGACCCTACAAAGACTTATTTTCCTTTGACTCAAGTTAGGTCAAGTGTTTAGGCTTCATCAAAGACTTATGTGTCTCCTTAGTCCAATATCCCAACAAGACAATCCTCATGGCTGTGGTGGTTGCTGACATTCCACCAAAGTATGGCATGCTATTGTCAAGATCTTGGGGAGCAAAACTCCAAGGATCTCTCCAACTAGACCTCTCTTATGCAACTATATCTGTCTTTGGGCAACCAAAGAGACTGTATAGAGAAACACTGATGAAATATGTGGTAACTAGTGAGGACATGCCCCAAAATTTTCCTATTTATTCAATCCATTCTGATATGGATTCTTTTATTTTATTTAATGAGGAAACAAGTCCTCCCACTGATGATAAGCTGTTGGCTTTAGAATTGGACACACACATAAATGAAGAATCGGTTGCCCAAACTTATGAAACTGTCAAAACAATCAAGGCAAACAGCATACAAGAAGAAATTCCCCAAATATAAAATCCAAATCTGCCCACTGCAAGAATGACTGAAACTCTTAATGCTAACCACAAGCAAGAAATCACATGGTATTTAGAGTTTGATGGCTCTGTTAACAAGCTAGGAGCAGGGGCAGGTGTATGGATTCGCAATACACATAACAAACATGCAGAAGGCCATGCCTACAGATTGAATTTCAGATGCACCAACAACATGGCAGAGTATGAGGCTCTTCTTTTAGGCCTCAGACTGCTCAAAGCTCTAGGAGCTGCAAAAGTATCCATTCTAGGTGACTCCGATTTAGTCATACAACAAATGAAAGGCAACTTTGTTACTAATGATAATAGAATGAGGGCCTATAGGACTGCTACCACTAATATAATCAATGCATTCACTGAATCCAAGCTTGCTAAGATCTCAAGAGATCATAACATTCATGCACACAGCCTAGCCACTTTTTCTAGTACATGCAAGCTGCCCTTTGAGCCAAATCACCATTTTACTGCTGAGATAAAACATAGGCCTGCTATCCCAAATAATGTTAAAGATCGGCAAGTGTTTGAAAATGATACCCAGATTAACAATTTCCTCACTCTTGAGCATGAGTTTTCAAATATTAACATTGAAATGGATGCTATGACAGATGAACAACAACAAACAAATGAAAATCAGCAGGTTGTAACAGCTGTAACAGCCAAACAAATTTTAAACCCAAACGTTTTTGACAATGCAAACATAGAAGAGCTGAAACAGATGCATTTGGCGGAAATAGCCAAAACAGAGGCCGAGATCATTGATCTAAAAGATAACTTTCTCCCTGCTAGCCTCACTCCGTTAGAAGATATGTTTGATGCAAATGATGTTCCCAAAAAGCCAAAAATGCAGCCCTTAAACGCTGCTATAGAAGAACACAACATTGGGACAGCAGAGAAGCCCAAAATGGTCAAACTATCTCAATCTTTGCCACACGATCAAAAGCCCAAATATGTTGATTTGTTTAAAGAATTCCAAGATGTATTTGCTTGGAGTTATGAGGACTTGAAGTCCTATGACACCTCAGTGATCCAACACACCATTCCCTTAAAACCAAATCAAAAGCCCTTCAAACAGAAACTAAGGAGAATCAATCTTGTGCTTCTCCCTTTGATTGAAAAGGAAGTGAAAAGAATGTTTGAAGCAGGTATCATAGTGCCCATCAGATTTTCTGAATGGGTATCCAATCTTGTTCCCACAAGAAAGAAGACAGGTGAGATTAGGCTATGTGTAGATCTAAGAAATTTAAACCAAGTCTCCCTAAAAGACCACTACCCATTGCCAAAAATGGACCACATCCTACAAAGAGTAGTGGGGTCATCTAGAATCTCTTTGCTAGATGGCTTTTCAGGTTTCAATCAAATACTGGTTCACCCGGATGACCAAGACAAGATAGCCTTTACCACACCATGGGGAACATTTAAATATGTGAAGATGCCTTTCGGACTTAAAAACGTTGGTGCTACCTTTCAAAGGGCAATGGATATTGCATTTGCCAAGGAAATACATGATTTCCTAGTTGTCTACCTCGATGACTTAACCCCTTTCTCCAAATCTGATCAAGAGCACCTAAAACATTTGAGGCAAATATTCATGACATGTAGGAAATATGGCATTTCCTTGAACCCCAAGAAGTCTCTCTTTGGCCTTGAAGAAGGTAAATTACTAGGCCATATCATCTCAAAAGATGGAATTAGAATTGATCCTGAAAGAATTCAAGCCATCCTTCAAATCCCATTTCCAAGAAATATAAAAGAGTTGCAAGCATTCCTTGGAAAGATCAATTTCCTAAGGAGATTTATCCCAAATCTAGCCGAGCTGATAAGACTGTTAAGCAACATGTTAAAAAAGGATGCCAAGATAAAATGGTCTCTTGAAACCAAGCAAGCCTTTGAGAGTATCAAATCTGCCTTAACCCAAGCTCCAGTCCTCACAAGTCCTCAATTTGATAGGGACTTCATCATATTCTCATTTGCATCTGAGCACACCATAGCTGCTGTCCTTTTGCAAAAGGATGATCAAGGAGCTGAAAAGCCAATTGCATTTTTCAGCCGAGCCTTAAGAGATGCCCCTTTGAAGTACCAAATCATGGAGAAGCAGGCCTACGCCCTTGTTAAAGCAATCAAAGATTTTCAAGTTTACATTTTATATTCACATGTGATTGCCTATGTCCCAAATGCTGTTGTAAAAGACATATTAACCCAAGAGGGGTTAGAGGGCAAAAGAGGCAAGTGGATTGCTAACATCCTTGAGTATGACATAGAAATAAAACCAACCAAGCTCATAAAGGGACAAGGTTTAGCCAAACTGATGTCCGAAACAAACTTCCAAGCCTTAGACATTAACCAACTGGACAATGAACAGGAGCTGGCGACTCCACAAATCAGTGAAACCTTTTTGCAATCCCCATGGTATGTTGATGTATGCTTTGTATTGTTAAACCTGTTTGCTCCCCCAGGATTGTCCAGAACCAAGAAAAGATTTTTAAAGATGAAAGCTTCAAAGTTTTGTGTCATAGATGGTGCTTTATTTTGGAAAAATCATGAAGGCCTACTGCTCAATTGTTTAACCATGAATGAAACTAACAATGTCATGAAAGAATTCCATGCAGGGGGCTGTGGAGGACATCTATATTGGAAGTCCACTGCTGATAAAATTTTAAGGGCTGGTTTCTATTGGCCCTCTTTGTTTGCAGATGTAAAGAAGTTTGCTATCTCATGTCATAAATGCCAGACTTTTGAAGGCAAAAGAAAGCTGTAACCTTTGCCTCTTAAGCCCATCTCAATCGAGAAGCATTTTCAACAATGGGGTCTTGACTTCATTGGAGAAATCCATCCCTCTTCCTCAGGCCAGCATAAGTCGATTCTAACAGCCACCGACTATTTCACTAAATGGGTTGAAGCCATCCCATGTAGACAGGCCAATGACTCCATCATTATCCAATTCCTTGAGACCAACATCCTTTCTAGATTTGGATGCCCTGAGAAGATCATTACTGACAACGCCGCTGCTTTCAAATCCAAAAAGATGATCAATTTTTTCCATAAATTTCACATTACCTTGGGCCACTCCACAGCCTATTACCCTCAAGGTAATGGCTTGGCTGAATCATCCAACAAAAGCCTCATCAACATCATCAAGAAAGTGCTAGAAGAAAACAAGAAGAACTGGCATAAAAAGCTCACAAATGCCCTATCGGCAGATAGAATTTCAACAAAGAAATCTATTGGGATGAGCCCTTATGAGCTGGTGTATGGCATGGAGGCCAGATTTCCATCTTCTTTGGGCATTTCCATTATGAAGCTGTTACAAGAGGTTCAAGCGGAACCAAATGATATTCAACGAAGAATAAACCAGACCATTCATCTTCAGCAAACAAGAGAACAAGTCTATAACAGAGCTCAAATTTTGCAAGAGAAGCTCAAAAAGATGTTTGATAAGAGAGCTAAGGCTGAAGATTTCTGTGTTGGCAACAAAGTTCTAAGGTGGGACTCATGAAGAGAGGACAAGGGCAAACATGCAAAATTTGATTTTTTATGGAAAGGTCCATTTGTTATCAGTGTTGTATAGGGCAATAACACATATTTCCTTAAATCTGTGGAGGACGGCATAACTGAAGAAGGCCCTGTCAATGGCCGAATGCTAAAGCATTATTATGATCCCTGTTGTTGAACACAACGCAGCTGTATTATATTTGTACATAAATACTTGTATTTTCAGCACTTTGTTTTTTTAGCAGGCCGAATAATGGAACAGTGCAGCAGAGTTTTTTTTAAAGGCAGAACCAAAGCAAGTCCTCCATCCAAATCTCTGTCATTTCATTAATCACAGCAAAAGAGCAGGCAGTTCCTTCTGACAATGGTATTAAAAGAGAAGAGGATTTTCAGTTTACATCAGCACCCTTTTTCAAGACAGAATCAAGGGAAGTGCTCCAGTTTTGTTCCCCTATGTTGTGTTTATTTCAAAGGCAGGTTCTCAGGCACAGGTGCATGTAATAATAGAGCACGCAGAAGAAAGCAGGCGATGCTGCTATGCTATAAAAATTCAGTTGATGAGAATGTTGTGTTCAGGTTTCAAAGTTTCAATCATTTGACAGCCAGCACAAGGGAAGTTTCAGTCTACAGCAACAATAGAAGATCAAGGCAGTCTGACCTGCTGTTCTTGGCTTTTCAACAAGGAAAAGCCATCCCCAAGTGGAGCCACTATTAGCCTCCTGTTGCAACAGGTGTTCATCTTTCATGATTGATAGTTGAAAGTGCCAAATATGTCATACTTTGCATGCTACAAAGCTCCATATTTCCAAAAGAGGCCAAAGAAAAGGCCATGAAAGTGTGCCAGTCTAAATGCCACTGTTGTATTCCAATTTTGATGAGTTATTCCTTTTTGAAGAATTTTCTGTTAAGGGAAGGCCAAACAGCTTAATCTTGGCTTCCCTAGGTTTCAATTTCTTGTTCTAGAATGTAGAGAATGAAAATCTGTCCAAACAGTTTAATCTTGGCAGATTTGTAGGTAGGTAGAGAAACAAGGGTGCTCAACAGCTTAATCTGAGCCCCTGGATGATATAAGGGTACATTTAGATAGGAGGGCAGTCAAAAGAAAAAAGGATAATCAGGGTCTGCAAGTCCAAGTGCACCCATGCAAAAAGAAGAAAAAATGCTAGGTAAGTAGGCTGGGTAAGTAGTTTTGTGGTTGCAGAATCAAGCTATGTGATCCATTTCATGTTTTCAAGTGTTATATCTATTTCAGATCACAGGTACAAGGCAATTTCCCTTTGGAGGAGCTCAAGCGAGGCATGTCTAATTCCCCTTTCTTCTAAAGAATCTCCAAATCACTCACTAACATCCCCTTGAGGACCTTGGGATCTGCCCAACCAGTCCTGTTATCACTTCATTTTTGTAAAATACCAAGTCAAGTTTTGGCTTTCTCAAATGAAAAGAAGCCACATTTCTTGTGTAAAATCATTCCTCCATATCCCATTTAAGTCTCATGTCCAAGTTTCAGATCATAAACTTGGCATCATTCCCCTTACATTTCCATTTCACAAACTCATATTAACTCCTAACTCTACTATCTAGCTCCCTAGATCATCTCCTTATCCCCTATTACACAAAAAACTATATAAAAAACCCCAAAAATATTACATATCCCCCCTATAGCACTATAGCTATGCACATACAGTTCTGGGATATAATAGTCCACCTGGGACTATTATGAACCCATCTGTGTCATAACTCTGGGATTGGTCTAAACCTCTGGTTAGACCATTAACCTATATACACCCCTTTATCCTTAAAGGAACCTTATAACTCTACCTCCACAGTCATTTCCCCAATGTCTAATGTTTAATAGTTTGGTTAAACATTAAATTAACCCACAGAACCCACATTTTCTAAAGTTTTGAACCCCCCGCGGCATAATATTATTTTTATATTCGCGCAGGCCCCGCTCCAAAGATGCATGCCACCCTAATCAACCTGCCAGTCGTCCGATGCCCAGCGTATCAGATCCAACGGTGGGCAGGTGTTCTCGTATGCCAATCTGCTGGAGGTTAACATCCAGGGGATGGGCGGTTTCCCCATTGTACCCCCGCCACGTGTCAGCCTCCCGGTGTGTTCGGAGGCCCCTCCCCCAATACTGCCTGTGCCGAAAGGTGGTGCGGGAGAAAACCGGATACCGCCTTCCACCCTCCTACGTCAGCACCACGTCATCATGACGTCATCATCCTGCGTCGGCCTCCTGCTGCCGTGTCCTTGTCACGTCATTGCCACATTGCTGCCATCGTGCTGCCACGTCATCACCCCTGCCGTACCACCATGTCACCCAACCGTACTGCTGACGTCACCCTACCATGTCACCGTCGTACTAGGACCCACCACTGACATCATGCTGATGTCATCATCAAAAAGAGCGTGAAGCATGAAATATGTAGCAACAGATGCCCGTAATGAAAAACCGAGGCACTTTTTGATGCTAAGCGAAATAGGCCAAAATGGAAGCCCCCTCATGGCTCGGCTACCAGCAGGCCCGAAATTCGCAAAATTCACATGAATTTCTTCGCAGAGGTTCGGAAAAGTGGTGAAGACAGTTCTAAAATGCAAATAGAGGGCCGAGCAGTAGCCATAAAATGTCGATGGGACGGTTTAAAGCAGTCAAAAGATAACAAGGAGCCCAGGTTCAGAGAAAGTGTATTAGAGGAAGCGGCGAAGATTATCAATTAGCATTTTTGGTGGAAATCCGTATTTCCAAAGCAGGTAGACATTGAAGGCCCCCAAGCAAAGTCAAAAAAAGCGGTGAAGCTATTTCAAAACTCTCAAATCATAGTTAATGCACCTCAAAACTACTCAAGGGTAGGGGATCAAAACCCAAAGCACAGTGATGACTAAATGATCAGCACAGAGCCATAAAGGCAACGCATTAACTCTTTTTGATACAGCTGCCCCCAGTGCACCTCGAAGATATTTTCTTGCATTTATTTCAGGCATATGTTAGGTTAAAGACACTGATAACTGCAGATCTGTCTGAGATCTGATTCTTGTAGATATTTTTCTTATAAAACCACCCTAATTCACTGTTTAAAAGGTTGGTTGGTTGATTTGCTCCAAGAGAGACTTGCTCTGTATACTTGATGTTTTCATTAATCAAAGACTGCTGAAAAGCTTGGAGGATGGACTGTCTGCTGTGTTATTAATGTTTTAAAGAACGAATATGGAATTCTTGTGCTGCAACACGACTCAATAAGTGATTTCTATCTCTGTTTTCCATTGATATATGTTCATATCATACATATGTCGCCAATCTAAATAGCAGATTAAAACATTAGCTTAGAAATTGCTTGATTGCACTCTATGCTCAATTTCTGCTGTTTCTTTATGTTTTCCTCTGAATTGGTAATGAATATGAATTCCCTTTGGCTCATATTTCTCCTAATTCACCCATGTTTTATAGTTATCTAGGGATTCTTTACTGCTCCTAGATAGAGCTCATTCATCTTCCCTTTGTTAAGCTGAAAGAGAGATTCTTAATTGCCTCTCATTCCTTAGCCTTCAATCCATCTCCATCTAGCTTGAAATTTGTTTCATGTGCATCTATCTTGCTCCATATTCCTCTTGTGACCAAGAAAACACACCAGCAGTCCTACTCCATGACTCCACGCCCAATGGTTTGAACTTATCATACTATGCATTTCCTCTCTACTTGAAAGTTTCATCCTTCCCACCAAAACTCAAACAAAACCCCTTGAACTCAATAACTAGCCTAAAATCATCATCAACAAAGCTAAATTATAAAGAGAGAGCCCTCTCTGATTGTAGGTGGGCTAGAACCTGCCGTCCAAAGATTGGTTTGTGGTTACCTCGGCCGTATTCCCTTGGGAGTCAAAGGGAACAACCTGAGTGATAACATACGCAGCATGCCTTTCTCTTCTTTAACCCTTTATTTATTTTATTTATAGAATTGTGCTTAGGAACTTATTTATTTCATAGGGGGAAAAGGGATCCCAACTTATTGAGAGAAAGAGAGGTTTTTCCTTCAGTGAAGGTAATATAGACCTCCAATATATTGGTTTTCTCACTAATTTATTTCACCCTTGCCTTTATCTACTCAATTGGATCATCAAGAGAAAATACTATTTACTTACAATGCTAAGTTGAGGAATGAGGATCCTAGAATAGATACAGGATTTAGAGTTTTACCAAAGGCTTCCCATTCTAGTAGATCATATTTTTCATTCAGACATCATTGACTTTTAATACATGTATACCTAGAATAGAGAAGAGGTAGCATATTAGCCAAGCATTATTTGTCATCACAATTTCCCTTTTCAAGTTTTGCCATGTTGTATTTTAATCAAAAAGGAGTTTCTTCCATGCAAGGCATTACTAAACAAACACGAAAGGAGAGACATAACAAAGAAATAAGGACCAAGAAAATGGAAACTGAACCCAAAATAATCATACAAAAGAAAAGCAAATGCAAAGGCTAGATGGAGAGCAGGAAAGAAGGTGGATGCATTGAAAAGGGAACTAAATGCAACTAAGCCTATTCCTAACCTAACCAACTATAAGGTCAGGTCTAAGTGTAATGATATAATTTCCAGTGAATTCACCATTGTTCCCAACATAAAAACAAAAATATAAGAGCAATTACTATCGATATATAATAATACACAACAAAAAAGATAGAGGCTTCAAAATATTGAAGGCCTTTCTTAAGGAAAGAAAAGTGTATCATATCACCTGACTTTACCCAACCTGGCACCTTACCTTCTCGATGAAAACCATAATAAATCAAACCTTGATGGATCCTTGTGAGTGTACTTGCACTTATATTTTCTTCCTTAGCAAACATCAAGAGAGATTAGGACTTGCTTTTAACAAGTGGACTTGCTATGCAAGATGCTTCTAACTGATGATAAATTATATTGTAAAATTCAAAAACATCCTCTTGAAAAACCTGGAACCCTTGAAGAGATAATTTTTTAATTAATGGCATGGAATTAGGACATGAATCTTGTATGGGGAAGTGAATCTCATCATATTCAAAAGGCTTGTCAAGATAGTGAGGGCCTAACATAACAATCAACAAAGGCTGAAGTGCCTCAACTACTTGACAAGTGTCTAAATGTTGAGATCATAAACAATAAATATTCACTGATGTAAAACAACCATCATTAGGTATACTAGTGGGAAAATGATCAATTGAATGAAAGTTGTTAGAACAAGAACCATGATTAGATGGAATTATTAAGGCATAAGATTCTTAGTTATGAAACATCAAAGATAGATATGTTTGAACAACTCTACAATTGTTTTGAATGAAAGAATCATCTTCCCCCTATGTTGAATGTGACAAACCATCTACTTGTGATTGGTTACAATCTAGATTGGCATCTGATGAGCCCTAGTATCGCAGTAAGGATGTTGTAACTCCTAGGGTGACCCACTTTACTTTATCAACTTGGGGTTCATACGAACTTAGAGGTGACAATGCTATATGCACAATAAATGCAATAGTCTACTCTTCTCACTTCTTAACTAGGGCGATAGACCACTAGTGTTTTTGAAACCAGTCTTCTATTGACTAGAAGGAGGCTAACTACTGACAGTGAATGTAAAGCTATCTTTAATGCAGAAAGTAAATTCTTGCCTATGTTAAGGAAATGAAAGTGTTGAATAAAAAGTGCTATGAAAATGACATGAAATCACCTAGCTAGGAATTAACACACATTACTTTGTAGAAGAGACCTAATTTACCCTTGCATTCTATCATCTAGTTATCTAGACTAAGTAAGCACATAAATGATCCTAACATTGCTAAGATTGATGTATGCATGCATTAGCTAAATATTGCATAAAAGAGTCTTTTGGTTTCCAATTTAGAAATGTAAATGTTAAACTAATCAAGTTGATCTTTTGCAGGGGAGGAAGGTATGGGAAAACTGGTCAAAAATGGCATTGAGGGGTATGGAGGTCAAGTTGAAGGCCTACCCTAGGCTTTGGTCATTATTTCTACCCAAAATAGTCTAAAATAGGTTGCTACAGGGTTTCCTGTAGTTGCTACAGGATTTCTTGTAGTTACTACAAGATGTCCTAGTTTACTACAAGAAACTTAGTTGAAAGTTGTAGGAATCTAGGGAAGGTGAAAGGAAGTGTTGGGAAGGTGGAAAATGGTTGAATACAGTATGGGAAATGTGCACATTACCCAAGTATCAACCCAACTCTTCAGGATGGTTATATTTGTTCAAGGTGGTTATCCACTATGGACTCCAAAACGGAAACCTAAATTGATGATTGGTAGGGTTTGGAGAGAGGTGGGGAAGATTTAGATGAGGCTGGTGGAATAATTTCTCCCTGCAAATAAAAAATTCCAACAATAAACACATTCATTTCTTAATTTAGACACAACTTTATGTAAATGTGGAAAAGATGAGTTGAATTTAAGAAACTCATTTATTGATGGCGAGTGGATCAACTCTATGGAATGGAATTCTTTCTAATCTACAACAAACTTAAGAAAACAAAATGACAATTGCAAGTGCTTCTAAGGAATCATGCAATGACCTACTCAACAAGAAAGCCTAAGTTATGCAATAACCAAAATATAACTCTGTTTTTGGGACTCTAAGGGTGGGGTCTTCCAACCATGATCCCATGAGGAAGATGAGTATGAGGCCACTGTCACAAGAGTTTCTGAAGTATTTTTTTTCCCTACTATAGAACTAGCCTACTTCTCCAACTAATGGAAGCAAAACCAACCAATCATTCAAAGAATTACAAATTAAATATAACAAAAATAATTTTAGTAGCTAATATATGATTCTAATGTAAGGATACGTGTACAAAAAGAAGAGGAACCTCTGTTGCTAGGGTTGGGCCCTAACCCAAGAGCTTTAGCCCTTTGAGTCAACTTAGTGATGGATCAAAGAAACCCTTTTCATTATCAGCAAAATGTCAAAAATAACATGAGAATAACATTCACAATATCTTAAGCTCGAAATTTCCTCTTGGATACAATAAAAAGTCAAATCCTAATGAGGCCCTAGTCCTTCTTATTTATACAACTAAATATACCAACAAATTCCTTAAAATTAGAGGGGCTTGGCTCCCAAACTCAAGGTTAACTTGTCTTCAACTATCACTGGCTCACCTGCCAATGAACTCAGTGGACTTGGTTGCTTGTAACTCCAAGCTGATGAGATCTGGTGGAGGAATATTCGAGTGATTAAGGAATTAAGGAGGGAGACCTAATCTCCTAAGATCCCTCTTGCTTGGCTACTTCGAGTTCCTGCACTTAAATTAGCCAAAAATTGGTCCAAATCTTGCAATTAATGCACATTAGGCCACATGACATAACATCTCACCTTTACCCTTCTCACTAAGAAAATATACTAAAATATGTAAAGAAACGTGAGAAAAATTGATTTTAATAAGATGGAGAGTGGCATTAAGTCCCATACAATTTACTTATTGATGGGTCTCATCATGACCCCAATACTGAAACTGTTTCTCATCCTCTGAGAAACTTAGTCTATGTCCATGTCTTTAATAGCTCTTGTGGCCTCTCTGACAACCCACGCCTCCGTTGATGGAGTTTCCTCTTGTGGATCAAAACCTGCATGCTTCTCTATTTGCTCCCACTGCTTCCTTTCCTTTTCCTCCTTTTTGCCTTCTATCATACCCAATAGCAAAGGTGGAATGAGTTTCAAACCTGTTATAAAATTATATATTACAGAGCAATGGAACACGTAAAATATATATTGCAGAAATATAAACATAGAAAACATATAAAACAAGAGAGACACAGATATACGTGGTTCAACCAATTTGGACAATGTACACAGGAAACACTCAGTCCTTCCTTTTATATTATCCAAAAAACTAAAGAGATACAACCTACAGTAAATCCACTGTAATTCCCTCTTCGCTCTCACACAATCTCCTCTCTCTTTCTCACTATGAATACAGATCTACCTAGACGCAATACAATTCCCTCATATATAGTGAGGTATTTCCTTCTAGGGAAAAGAACCCTAAATTAAACATAGCTTCTACCATCAGATCTTCGCCTAATGAATGGCCATGATTGACTACGAAATTACAACATTTTACAAGGAAATTTTACATCTATTTTAGTTTCGGGGGCGCTGCCCCTGAACCCCTCCTAGGGGGGATCCCAAAGATTGCAACTGCCCCCTCTGGACCCCCCTTGTAGTGCAAATATTACAGTCGAAATTGCCGCCACATTACGAACTGGGGTCTAATGCGGTGATACCTCTGAATAAAGAAGATAATCAGGCTCCACACCCAACAATCTCTCACTTGGGGACTGATTATAACAACTCCACCACTGCTTCATTTGCTGGATAATGACTCCACTTTGGACCTGGTTGTTTCTCATATTCTTCATCATACTTGAAGACCAAATGAAACTAAGTAGTATATTAGTTTCTCCATGGTTACAACTTTTGTTAACATCTCTGCAGGATTCTGGCTAGTGTGTATCTTTTCTAGCTTCAACTGTCCATCTTCCAACAATGACCGTATGAAATGATACTTGAGTTGTATATGTCTTGTCTTGGAATGAAATGCAGAGTTATTTTCAAGATGTATGGCACTCTGGGTGTCACTTTATAACCTACCCAACTCCTTCTTCTTACACAGTTCATCCAGAAACATTTGCAACCAAATCATTTCTTTACTAGCCTCTATAGTAGCAACATATTATGCTTCTGTTGTTGAGAGTGCAACAACACTTTGCAGTTTTGAAACCCAACTAACAACTGTTCCACCTATAGTAAACACATACCCTGTTGTGCTCCTCTTGTTACCTCTATCACTCACCATATATGCATCAACATATCCCTATAGAGAAATGTTTCAACCACCAAAGAATAATGCTTGATTTGTGGTACCTCTCAAATACCTGAGAATTCAATTCACCCCATCCAATTTTCTTTTCCTGGATTGTTCATGTACATGCTTACAACTCCCACTACATATGCAATATCAGGCCTTGTGCATACCATTTCATACATTGAGCTTCCAACTGTTGATGCATATGGAACTTTAGACATATAAGCCATTTCTTCCTGAGTCTTGGGGCACACCTCCTTACTTAGTTTGAAATGGCTAGCCAAAGGTGTACTAACTGGTTTTTCATTCTGCAGATTAAATCATTTCAACGCCTTTTCTATGTACTCACTCTGAGACAATGTTAATTTTTGATTCTTCCTGTCTCTAGTTATTCTCATACCAAGGATTTGTTTTGCAGCACCCAAATCCTTCATTGCAAATGAGTTTGCTAGTTTTCTTTTGAGCACATTTATTTCCTACATGTTAGAACCTACAATAAGCATGTCATCTACATACAATAACAATATAATATATCTGCCATCATTTTTCCTTTTGAAATAAACACAATGATCATAGTGACATCTAGTATAACCTTATTCAGACATAAACCTGTCAAATTTTAGATACCACTGCCTTCGAGACTATTTTAAGCCATACAAGCTCTTCTTCAACCTACACACTAGTTTCTCCTTCCCTTTTACCTCATATCCTTGTGGCTGTTGCATATATATCTCTTCCTCCAAATCCCTATGGAGAAAGGTTGTCTTTACATCTAACTGCTCAAGATGCAAATCTTCAGCTGCTACTAAACTTAAAATAGTTCTGATTGAAGTCATTTTAAAAATAGGAGAAAATCTATCATCAAAATCTATACCCTTTTTCTGTGAAAACCCCTTCACCATAAGTCTAGCTTTATACCTTTCTCTACCTCCATCTTCTTCCTTCAACCTGTAAACCCATTTATTTTTTAATGTTGTTTTACCTACAGAAAACTTGACTAAGTCACAAATCTGGTTATGTGCTAAGGAGTCCATCTCTTCTTTAATGGCTTGCTCCCACTTCTTCCTAGTTTCTACCTGCATTGCTTCTTCATAACATTTTGGTTCACCAGAATCAGTCAACAATACATAATATAATGAAGGAGAGTATCGTTCAGGGGGTCTACTTATCCTAGTAGATATTCTAGCACCACTTTCAGGCATTTGAGGTGCTTGTTGTTGTTGTTCTGGTTGTTGATCATTATGATTTTCAGGCACCATCACTTTTTCTGTGATCTCATCAAGCACTGTGTATTCTCTGTTTTCTTTTTCTTGTAGTTGATCCTTATACAAAACCTTTTTATTGAATATGACATCTTTGCTTCTAATGATTTTGTGTTTTTCATAATCATAAAAGCGATAACCAAAATCATTAATGCCATATCCAATAAAGGTAGATTTCTTTGATTTTGCCTCAAGCTTTGTTCTATTTTATTTATTAATGTGTACAAAGGCTTCACAACCAAAAGAATTTAAAAATGAGTAGTTTACCTTTTTACCTATCCATGCCTCCTCTGGAATACTACCATCCAAGGAACATGAAGGCCCTCTGTTTATTAGATAAACAATAGTATCTACAGCATCTGCCCAAAATTGTAAAGGCAATCCTGCATGCAATCTGATGCACCTTGCACACACCATGATTGTCCTATTCATCCTTTCTGGCACATCAATTTTTTGTGGTGCTCCTGGAACTGTCTTCTTTCTGCAAATTCCATTCTCTGAACAGTACCTATCAAACTCTTTGCTGCAATATTCACCTCCATTGTCTGATTTGAGACACTTCAACCTTTTTCCTGTATCATTTTCAATCGAAGCTTTCCATTTTTAGAAAGTATCAAATACATTAGATTTATTTCAAATATAATAAATCCAGGTTTTTCTGGTTGCATCATCAATAAAAGTAACATAATAGCGAGAGCCATCGAGATATGATACCTGAGCAGGTCCCCATCCATCTGTATGCAAAGTTCTAATTTTTCTCTCTTCTTTTCTTTTCCAACTCTAAGGAAGTTGTCTCTCTTCTGTTTTCCATAAACACAATTCTCAAAGAATTTTAAATCAACATGCTTCAAACTTGGCAACAAATTTCTTGAGTGAAGAATTTTCATCCAATTCTCACTCATGTGCCCAAGCCTATGATGCCACAATGCGATATCTTCTCCTATAGATGTTAAACCATTAACAAAATTAGAAATACCATTGCATAAATACAATGTACTAACCTTTTCTCCTTTTGCTATTACCAGGGCTCCTTTAGTGACCTTCCAAGTTTTATCTGTAAAAGTAGTCACATAGCCTTCACCTCCCAACTGCCCTGTTGAAATAAGATTTTTCTTCATATCTAGAACATGCCTTACCTCCTTCAATAGCCATTGATTTTGATTCTATTGTTTTATAAAAACTATACCCATTCCAATGATTTTACAGGGTTTACCATCACCCAATCGAACCTATCCAAAATCTCCTTGAACATAATCATGAAAATGTTTCCTATCAGGTGTGGCATGGAATGAGGCCCCTGAATCTACCACCCAGACATCAATAATATTTTCTAATGAAAGAATCAAAGCATCTTGCAACACATTACCTATCACATTCGCTTCATGATTATTTTCTTGCTGCACATCTCGTTCTTTTCCCTTCCGAGACTTGCAGTATTTCTTTAGGTGTCCTTTCTTCCTACATTTCCAACACACTATCCCTGATTTAGACTTGGATTTTCCTTTCTTTGACTTACTATGATATCCTGGGCTCTTTCCTCTTTCTATTTTTCTTTTCCTAGTCTCTGCAGTCAAAGCATTCCCTGATGTCTCACCAGAGCTTTTCCATCGCATTTCCTCGTTAAGGATTGCACCGACAACATCATCAAACTTTAAAGTACTAGATCTAGAGACAGAGTTACTAATGGCCATAACTAAACCATTCCAACTTTCTAGGAATGAGCACAGAAATAAAAAAACCCTAACTTCATCATCAAAAGTTACCCCTACAGAACTTAACTGACTGGTAACTATATTAAATTCATTTAAATGATCAGCATATTTACCTTTTGAAATCTTCATATTAAATAAACGCTTCATAATAAATACCTTATTCGAGGCCGAGGGTTTTTCATATAGTTTGGCCAATGCCGACATTAAACCCTCTGTTGTCATTTCCTTTGAAATATTAAAGGCCACCAATGCCGCTAGGTACAGCCGTATTGTTCCAAGTGCCTTTCTCTCAAGAATATCCCATTCTGTGTCTGTCATACTCATCGACTTCTTTGCCTTTCCGATCAATAGTTGGTCTAGATATTTCTAGTACAAATAATCTTCCATCTACATCTTTCATAGCTGGTAGTTTTGGTTGTTAAATATTTTGATCCTAAACCTACCATCTTCCATCATTTCTCCCACTCAAACCAGGAACCCTTCCCTCCTGTGAGTTTATCAGCCAAATAGACCTTCGCTCTGATACCAATTGTTATAAAATTATATGTTACAGAGCAATGGAACACATAAAATATATATTGCAGAAATATAAACATAGAAAACACATAAAACAAGAGAGACATAGATATACGTGGTTCACCCAATTTGGGCTACATCAACAGGAAATAGTCAGTCCCTCATTTTATATTATCTAGAAAACTGAAGAGATACAACCTACAGTAGATCCGATGTAATTCCATCTTCTCTCTCACACAATCTCCTCTCTCTTTCTCACTCAGGATACAGATCTACCTAGACGCAATACAATTCCCTCATATATAGCGAGGGGTTTCCTTCTAGGGCAAAAAAATATAAATTAAACATAACTTCTACCGTCAGATCTCCACCTAATGAATGGCCCAGATTGACTATGAAATTACAACATTTTACAAGGCAACTTTACATCTATTTTTAGCTTCGGGGGCACTACCCCCGATCCCCCGCCAGGGGGGGGCTCCCAAATATCACAGCCGCCCCCTTAGACCCCTTTTCAATGTAAATATTATGAGCGGCATTGCCACCACATTACAAACTGGGGTCCAATGTGGTGATACCTCTGAATAAAGAAGATAATCAGGGTCCACACCCAACAAAACCAATCCAATTGATCTTGAGTCTCTACAGTGAATTCTTATACAGTGGGGTCCTTTCTAGTGCATCTCTCATTCTTTTAGGGGAATGATACACCTTGATCCTTAAGTTGTATTATAGAGTGCCCCATCTCCTTTAGTATGCTTGCTAGATTTCATCCCCTAGCAATCTCAAGGTGTCCTCAAAATGTGTGATTGCTTGCTCTTATGTAGCTAGGTATCTTGGCGCAAGCTAGGGATTATTGGCGATGATTTTGTGGGTGCTAATGATAGGCGTAGAATTGATATATTCTTCTTTGATGTAAAGGGGTTCTTTTTCTTCTCTTTCCAACACCCTGTTCACCTCCTTAGCCCTGGCCTCCTCATGTCTCATCCATGATGCAAGGGCCATTAGTTGTAAATCCCCCAATTTTGCATTGGGATCCCACATATTTAAGTCTGTTAAGGCCATGTTGTGCAAATAGAATTCATATATCTTGGCCTTATCCTCTAGGGTGCTTTTGTCACATAGATAAATGAACTTCCTATAGTCTTGGAAGGGCATAGTCCCTCGTTGTGCTAGTGTCTTTATCTGAAATTGCAACCATTGATCTTTGAGGTACAAGTCATATGATTTTGGTGGCATCCTGCATTGGAGTGCCTCCATGGAGAGGCTTGCCATGGTGGCCAATTCTCTCTCTTTTTCCTGTAACTGCCTCCTTAGCCATGTGTTTTCTACCTCGAGTTGAGATCTCATAATCCATTCCTTGTCTCATGTCCTACTTAACTCTCTACCCATCTCTAGTAGCTTCTCTTTCGTATGGGCCACATCCTCTACATTGTTTTATTTGGAAATTTTCTTTCAGTGATGTGTCATTCCTCTCTCCTTCTCAATCTCAAATAAGAGAGGGATGGAAAATTTATATGGTATTATGCTACCTCCCTCAATGAATTTGTAATAAGAATTCAGATTAGGTAGTGGGCTAGGTTCCTACAACTCTTGGGAATCTTCCTTAGATGTCCTTGGAGAATCTGCCTCCTCCTGCACTTGTGCTGCTGCTTCCTTGCCTTTCATTTGTCCTTAATTTCCTTCTTCCTACTTTTTTTGTGTTTCTTATAATGTTGGCAGAGTTTCCTGTAGGACTGTTTGAGTTCTTGTAGAAGGATTTTTTCTTTCTAAAATGGCATCAAAGGTTCCTTGTTTTTCTTTACTGATTATAAACTGGTGACAAGCCTCCTAACATAGCTTATGGGAGACTTTGGGGAAGCTTGTTTTGATGTGCCCTCTTCACCTTTTATTTCTGGGGAAACTAGTTTTTCTTTCTCTTTTGGTGAGTCCTCAATAATGATTGGAGTCTTGGTGGGTGTTTTTGGTTTCCCTTGTTTAATCCTAGTGATCCTCCTTGTTTTGAAATAGAGGGGAGTTTGCCTTTGTCTCTTCCCTTTTGATTTGACAGGTGTGCTTTGGTGGGGAAAATTAATTTCTTAATAAGAAAAACTAATCACATAGACATTAATTATCAGCTCGAGGAGCGTCTTTTTATTTCAAGGAAATTAGAAAAATATATGCATAAAAAA
This sequence comes from Pinus tabuliformis, assembly GCA_031772625.1. Taxonomy (NCBI): domain Eukaryota; kingdom Viridiplantae; phylum Streptophyta; class Pinopsida; order Pinales; family Pinaceae; genus Pinus; species Pinus tabuliformis. The sequence goes on from CM062808.1 coordinate 576,720,848, forward strand.
TAGAAACATCTAACACTAGTTCTATATGATTGTGTTCTATACTATCAAGCTCATTCAACAATAAATAAAATGTAAGACTTGAATAATAAAACTAAAATTAAAAAGAAGAATGTAAATGGCAGGAAAAACAATTATGCTAATGACACAACTTGAATCATTACAAAATTAAACCACACATTGCTGAATTGGAAATTTAATCTATTACAGCCAACATAATTCAAATGCTAATCTAGAGCAGTGAATTAAATGAAATCTAGAAATCGCAGGAAACAACAAATTTGGAAAATGCAACAGCCAACAAATTACTTTGAATAAAAGGAAATTTAATTTAAAGAAAAATGATTGAAATTCAAAGAAACAAGCGCAAAATTAAACTACTTTAGATGCTCAAGGCAACACCTCATCCAAGGTAGTGGGCCCAACTGCCCAAGACTCAGTTCTGCCTTGAGAAATAACTCAGATCAGATTACAATAACAGATGTAGAACTCAATGGATAGCTTCCTTAATTAAAACATATGAGAGATAATTACATAAAATTAAAGTTCTTAGCTTTGCCTCCAATTGAAAAATTGTTCATCTCCCATCTCTCATCCCTTATCTTATCCCCTACATCCTATCTAATAATTTTCCATCTCCTCTCCTAATTATCCCCCAATTATCCATCCTCTCTTTGATCTCTGTTTTTATTTAAATACACAAAGAGCAAAGGGAAGTTACAAAAAAGTTGATTAAAAAATTATTTCCATTACAATTTTGGATTGATTACATAATCTCAATAAATAAGATTAGACCTGAAATATCTTCCGATCATCATTTAGCAGGAACAAGTCGAATCTGGTATTGCAATGGGAAGAATTTGGAAAATGGCTGCAACAATAAATCTAAGAAAATCACCTTCAGAAAACCTTGTGTTTCTCTCAATCCAAGCCAAATTTGGGTAAACTACTCATCATAAAACTGATTTGGTCCGTTCTTCTGAAAACCCATGTCTCAAATTTTCTACATTCATCTTCATTTTCCCAAAACATCCAACACAAAACTATAGCTTCTTATCTCAACGAATTTCTGAGTTGGAATATTTGATTATGAGCTGGAAATCAGATTTGTAATCTGGAAAAGATCTTGGAGGCTAAAATCGTGAGTGATATTAATAAACCATCATTGGAAAAATAATGCATAATAATCTTCAATATATTAAAAATAAAGGAGAAAAATAGTATTTATCCATAAGAGCATAAATAATTATAAATGGAATTATACGATAAATTATGATACATGTCGTGATAAACAATGGTAGAAATGGATGAAATAGATGTTAAAAAGTGATAATAATAATGACAAACTAGTGGCTCAACATACATCCAAATTGAATATGTTGCATGTCCTCACGCAACTGAAAGCCTCTGTATTAACCAAGCTATAATACAAAAATGTTCATCCCAACTCATGAAATCGATGGAACAAATGACTTCTTCCTCATATAATGAATATTCAATTTTAGCAATGTTGATGAAGTCATAATGATTTTCACATTGACTTTCAACTATATGTATATGAAGTTGTAGCAAAATATGATATGAGTAACAACAAACTTCATTTTCTCAAAAACTACAAACTAGATTTTGTTGAAATTTTGCAAGAAGATTTCTACTATATCTAATCCAAAAATAAGATTGTTTTGATGCACAGATCATGAGATACAAACAAAATGGTTGTAGGTGACAGTGCATGATTTCTAAAATTTTACAAACTAATTTAACTTGAAATTTTCTAGGTTTGTGTATTTTAATGATACCTCTTCGCTGTCCAAAAATCACAAGAATTCAGTTCATAGTTTTAAATATATATCAAAATCAATTTCTGCACTCCATAAAAATGAAATTGTATGCCTTAAATGAGAAAGAAAGTAGAAGACATCAATCATGTGTAGCAATTCCTCCCCAAAAATAGAGAATTAGCATTCCCTCTGCAATGCTAAAAAAAAAATTGTGGTGGTTGCTACATTCGTTGTTGAAATCTATGCTTGGTGTAAAACAACATGGAATAAGGGAGGTTTTGAGAATGAATAAGGAGATTGATGGATGATGGCATGGTCATAATAAATAAATAATTGAAAGTAACACTCCCCAAACTGAAAGCCTCTATGTCTCTGAAAAATGGGAAGTGGTAAAGATGTGGAATAAATAGTAGTTCAATTGATTGAACAATAGTTTTTCAATTGATTGAACAACAATTATAAATATGCCAAAAAGAAATCAGGGTTGTTCGTTTTACTGAAAAAAAATAGTTCAATTGACTGAACAACAGCTGTTCAATTGATTGAACAACAATTATTGACACACCAGAAAGAAATCAGAGTTGTTTGTTCTACCGAACAGTAGCTGTTCAATTGACTGAACAACAGTTGTTCACTTTATTGAACAACAATTATAAACACACCAAAAAGGAATCAGAGTTGTCTATTCTACTAAACATTAGTTGTTCATTTGACTAAACAACAGTTGTTTAATTGATTGAACAACAATTATAAACACACCAAAAAGGAATCAGAGTTGTATGTTCTACTGAATAGTAGTTGTTCATTTGACAGAGCAGCAAATGTGCATTTGCCAACATGACAACAACTAAAACTTTGAAGGAAGCAACACTTGAAACACAAAAATATAAGATAAATCAAAAAAGAAACAACACTTTATTTAAAAACAGTAAATAAATAAATAAATTAAGTTACAACAGCTATGATGTTGTTTCCTAAGGGAACATCAATTTGTCAATGGAAAAAAATGATCTCTTGGAAAAATTCTTTGGCAGCAGTGACATGAATCTTCAAATGTAAATCAATTCTCCATTTCTTCTATTATGAATTGGATGAAATGCCCTTGTTTCATTAACATTTATTTCAAGAATCTCTTGTTCATAAATTGACCTCTTTATTCTCCTAGGACTTGCAAAAAAACGAGTGTCTTCCTACAATAAAGCATTAAATCATGGAGAAAGAGAGGTGATCAGGCTCCTCTAATCCAAGAAGTATGAAAAAAACATAAAACATAGTTACTCTATAAAACAGTTGGCATTATGATTCTGGTATGGCTCTATGTTACAGATGTTGTACTTGATGGCAACACCCGTGGCAATGCTCTGATCAGACTCTCAAAATGTTGAAAATTAAGAAGTACGCAGGAGAACAGTTCAGAAGACACGTACACGCAGGTACACTGAGAAGGGACCGCGGCCAGACACGCAGGTCAGCCGTTCAGGAGGTGTGTACCCCCAGTGCACTCACTTCAAGGCAGAGAAAAGCACACGTGGGGTTTCTTATGTTTAACCCTTGGTATTTAGCCGACGGTATTTGTGTTATTATGGTTTTGGCTCGTGGTATTGATCCATGATTTTAGGAGGAGCTTGCCTATATAAAGGAAAGGAGATCACTTGGCTAAGCATCTTTTGCAAATTTGAATATCTTAAGATCTGAAAGATTGGGTTATTGTCTTAAAAGCTTGATCTATATGAAAGTAAAGTTGAAAGCGAATCTGTGAAGGGTGATCTCTCGAGCGCATGATCAGATCTGGACATCTGACTAACTGTGGCACACTGGTGGACTGCCAATTCGGCCCTAATCAGAAGTACGCAGGTGATTAACGGTACAGGTGCGTGGGTACGCAGAGCAGAAACAGGAGAGCTGCGTAGGTACGCAGAGCAGAAGAAGGGGTACTGCGTGGGTACGCAGAGCAGAAGAAGGAGAGCTGCGTGGGTACGCAGCGCGACAAAGGTTCAGGTGCGTACGCACAGTAAAAGTACGCGGCGCGATAGTATCTATGAGTGCGTGGCTACAGTGGCAGTACGCGGCGCGATAGTGTCTCTGGCTGCGTACCTGTAGTAACAGTACGCAGCGCGGTTGAAGAAACAGTGCGTGGACACGCAGTGCGGCAGAAGGGTCTCTGCGGGTATACGCAGGGGAGCAGAAGGTGAAGTGCGTACGCACGCAGACCAGAGAAAGAAAAACTGCGTATCTGTCTTAAGACCTTTTGTTTGGCTGTATTTTTCTGTTGATAAGGTGTTCTGGGTTTAGTTCTATTATTGTTGATCTGGTTACTGCAGTTGACTGGGTGATTTTCATGTACTTGATGATTATTTGAAATTTATGGATCCAGTTTGAAAATTTATGAAAAGTGGTCCTTGTAAGAAAAGAAGTAGGGGGTTGTAGCTCCCTTCCAGGAGAGACTTGAAAACGAGAGAGAGTTGTAGCTCTCTACAGGTTGCAGCCTGCGTACTGGTAAAGGACTGCACCAGTACAAAACCATTGTAAAAGGAGTTTCTAATTTGAAAGAAGATAGAGACATATTGCAGCAGGTGGTTTTCACCCACATTGGGTTTCCACCTTATATCTGGTGTTCTTTGGTGTGACTATCTGTTTTTCTTGTTCATGCTCATTATTTTATGGTACTGATATGAAAAAATAATTCAAAGTATAAATAAGGAAGATTTGTTAAAAGAACTTGATAATACTGATTCACCCCCCCTCTCAGTATTATTTCCAACAATTGGTATCAGAGCAGGTCCTTCGGAGAAGCTTGATCGCTTGAAGGAAGATCATTCATCATGAGCAACTACGAGAGGGAAGCATCAATCAGGCCACCAATTTTTGATGGGACAAACTTCAATTATTGGAAGGTAAGAGTTACTGCCTATCTTCAATCTCTTGGTACAGAAGTTTGGGATATCATAGACACAGGCTATGCTTTTCCTTCAGCTACTCCTACAGATGCGGCCGAAAAGAAGAAATATGAAACAAATGCTAAAGCAGTCAATACTTTGCTGGGATGCTTATCTCAAACAGAATTCGTAAAGGTTATGCAATATAAATCCGCAAAAGAAATATGGGACAAGATTGTCTTGAGCTACGAAGGAGATGAACAGGTAAAGCGTGCTAAACTTCAAACTCTCAGGATTCAGTATGAGAATCTCATGATGTATAATGATGAAAGTGTGGCTAACTATTTTCTTCGGGTAGATGAGATTGTTAATTGCATGAAAAACTTGGGTGAATAAATAAAAGAGGCTATTGTGGTTGAAAAGGTTCTAAGATCATTGTCCCCCAAGTTTGAATCTAAAGTATCTGCAATAGAAGAAAAGGAAAATCTACGAATTCTTACTATGTCTCAGCTACATGGAATTCTAACTGCTTATGAAATGAGAAAGGGAGGTCCATCAGACAGAAGAGAAGCTGCTTTCAAGGCGTTAGGCAAAGGAGATTATTATGAAGCAAGTCACGTACCAGAAGAAGAAGAAGAAGAATCAAATTTTGTCAGAAATCTTCAAAGGGGTTCTAGAAGGTTCAGAGGTAAGTTACCTTTTAAATGCTTTGCTTATGGAAGAGTAGGTCATTATGCTGCAAAATGTCCTTATAAGGATAAAGGAAAGGAACCTGCTAGATGGAACAAGAAACAGGGTGCAAATAAGAAAAACTACTACACTCATGAAGATAGTGATGGTCTATCAAATAGTGATGAAGATGAACAAGGTAATGAATATAAACTGTTAATGGCATTTGAAGATGATGATTATATGGATGCTATAGATGTGGATAACCTTTATGAAGAAATTACTAGACTCAAGAGATGTATAGAAGAAAAGAATATGATCATTGATACTTTACAATTTCAAATTGATGAAAAGGAAAAACATCTTGAAAAATTAGAAGGTGAAATTGTTGCTCTTAGAAAAGAGATTGAGAAAACAAAAGCTATTAATCTTAAATTTGTCAAAGGATCTGAAACTTTGGATGAGATTATCAATGTACAGCGCTCTCCTCTAAACAAGACAGGTCTGGGCTATAATGGAGAAACTTCTCAAGCATCCACTTCAAAAAGTTATCTTGATGTAGCAAAAAGGAATGAGCAAAAGCACAATGGAGACTATCAGGTAAAGCAGGGACGAATTGCAAACAAAAACTATCAGGGGCAATCCATCTTAAGAGTGAACAAAAGCTACAACCAGCCACAGGTAAAATCTTCTCAATTTGGTTCAAGAATGAATGACAATAGAAATTACAATCACTTGGCCGGTAGATTTGATAACCGCAGAAGTTTCTTCAATGGACAATGTTTCTCTTGTCATAACTTTGGTCACAAAGCAGCTCAATGTGTTGCATATAAAACAATCATGACTAGAGAAGCTCAAAAACAAAGAAGTATGACCAGGATTACAAAAAGGACCTATAACAACTTTTCAGCTCTTGAAAATGAAGTTGAATGTTCTATTTGCAATAACTTTGGTCATGAAGATTCTAAATGCAGGAGCAGGTTTCAGCAGAAAAAAGAACAAGCCTCAAGCACCAAAACATGGAGAATGAAGGAACCACAAACAGAAAGATGTGGGATAGCATTTTATGCAGAGGGACAGGAAAATCTATGGTACATTGATAGTGGATGTTCGAAGCATATGACAGGTGATAAAGAAAAACTTGAGTCATATTCTGCTCTAGAAAAAGGAAAGAAAGTTTCTTTTGGAAATGATACTCCTGCAACTATAAAAGGAAAAGGCATTGCTCAGTTAAAAGAAAAGGTCAAGGCTGGAAATGTTTTGTATGTTGATGGATTGAAGCATAATATTCTAAGTGTCAGCCAGATGTGTAATCAAAGAACTGAGGTGATATTCAGATCAAATGGATGTCTTGTTCGTGATCTTGATAAAGGTAAAACAGTGATCAAAGGCAAAAGAACTCCAAATAATCTGTACATATTTGAAGAAGGACAACAACAATGCTATCTGAGCAAGGATGATGAGCACTGGTTATGGCATCGGAGGTTGGGGCATCTAAGCTTTTCACAAATAAGGAAAGCATGCAAATATCAGGCAGTTCGCTATCTTCCAGATATCAAAATTCCTGACAACACCATATGCAAATCATGTCAGTTTGGAAAACAAACCAGAACTAACTTTCCAGAGAAGGAAGGATCAGCTAGCATGCCTCTTGAGCTAGTACATACAGATACATGCGGTCCATTTAGGAAAAGAACACCTCGAGGAGAAGAATACTTGATATTATTCATTGATGATTTCTCCAGGTTTGTCTGGTTAGGACTTATGAAGCATAAAGATGAAGCATTCGAAAAATTCAAATCCTTCAAAGCCTTGGTTGAAAATGAATCAGGTCACAAAATTAAGTGCCTCAGATCTGACAGAGGTGGGGAGTTTACCTCAAATGAATTTTTCGATTTCTGTGAAGAACATGGGATAAGAAGAGAATTCTCTACAGCTAGAACTCCTCAGCAAAATGGAGTTGTGGAAAGAATGAACAGAACAGTCCAACAAATGGCTCGTGCTATGCTTGATGAGTCAGGAACTCCCGCAACTTTCTGGGGTGAAGCTGCACATGCTGCGGTTGTTATTCTCAACAAAACAAATGTCCGGGTGAACAGCACTCAAACTCCTCATGAGCTCTGGAGTGGTAAGACTCCTTCGGTAAAGCACTTCAAAATCTTTGGGAGCAAATGCTATATTAAGAATACTGATGAGCAGCTTGGCAAACTTGAACCTAGAGCAGATGAAGGCATTCTTCTTGGTTACTCTCCACATAGCAAAGCATACAAGTGCTACAATAAAAGAATTGGCAAAATTGTTGACAGCATTGATGTAGTGGTTGATGAGAAGGGATACATCCCTAGGCAAGTACATCATGAAGACATCGAAGAAGATGAAGGCTACCCTTAAAGACAGAATGATGAAGAAGAAGAACCGCAAGAAGAACCAGAGGAGCAGACAAGAATAGAAGAGAAAACTCCATCCAGATATGTTCAGAAGAATCATCCAGAATCTCAGATTGTGGGGCAGAAAGAAGCAGGTGTACAAACAAGAAGAACAGTTGCAGAAGCTTCAAGCTATTTGGCGTTACTCTCCTCCACTGAACCACAAAATGTGAAAGAGGCATGCAAAGATGAATGTTGGGTGAAAGCAATGGATGAAGAACTTGAGCAAATCGAAAAGAACAACACTTGGGAGCTGGTTCCTAGACCAAAGGATAAGAATGTTATCGGAACAAAATGGGTCTTCAAAAATAAATTGAATGAAAATGGAGAAGTAATTAGAAACAAGGCCAGACTTGTTTGTAAAGGGTATGTGCAACAAGAAGGAATAGATTTTGAAGAAACCTTTGCTCCTGTTGCAAGACTTGAGGCCATCCGAATGTTCCTTGCTCTCTCAAGCTTCCAAAACTTCAAAGTATTTCAAATGGACGTGAAATCAGCCTTTCTAAATGGAGACTTGGAAGAAGAAGTATACATTGAGCAGCCAGATGGGTTCATTCTTGGAAATGATCCAAATCTTGTGTGCAGATTGAAGAAGGCTCTCTATGGTCTCAAACAAGCTCCAAGGGCTTGGTACTATCGTTTGGACAAATATCTTCATCAACAAGTCTTTTCAAAAGGATCAGCAGATAGCAATCTTTATATAAAAGTTGAAAATGACAAATTACTAATACTTGTTGTGTATGTAGATGACATTATCTTTGGCAGCAATGAAGAAGCTATGAGTCAAAGCTTTGCCTTGGTGATGCAGAAAGAATTCGAAATGTCCTTGTTGGGAGAACTGACATATTTTCTTGGTTTGCAAATCCAACAAAAAGAAGGAGGAATCTTTTTGTCTCAAACCAAGTATCTCAAATAGATTTTGAAGAAATATGGCATGGAAGATGCAAAACCAGTATGTACACCCATGGTCACAGGATGTAGCCTCAGTGCAAATGATGAATCTGCAGCAGTGCATCAACCAACCTACAGATCTATGATTGGAAGTTTACTTTATTTGACAGGTACCCGACCGGACATCATGCATGCAGTTGGAATAGTTGGAAGATTTCAGGCAAATCCGAAGGAGACTCATCTTCAGGCAGTGAAAAGAATTTTCAAATATCTTCAAGGGACTCAAAATTATGGCTTATGGTATCCTAGAGATATAGATCTCACACTTCATGCTTATACAGATGCAGATTGGGCCGGAAGCGTGGATGACAGGAAAAGCACAAGTGGTGGTGCGTTCTTTATGGGTTCCAGACTAGTATCTTGGTCCAGCAAAAAACAAAGTTCGATTGCCCTGTCTACAGCTAAAGCGGAATATGTGGCTGCTGCATCTTGTTGCACTCAACTCCTTTGGATGATGCAGACTTTGCAGGATTTTCAAATCACTTGTACACCACCTATCCCCATCTTATGTGATAACACAAGTGCAATCAGCATATCAAAGAATCCTGTCATGCATTCAAAAACCAGGCACATACCAATCAAGTATCATTTTCTCCGGGAACAAGTGCTTGAACAGAAGGTCAAGTTGGAGTATGTTCCTTCTAAGGAACAAGTTGCTGATATACTCACCAAACCATTGCCCAGGGAGACTTTTGAATACCTCAGGCAAAAGCTGGGGGTAGTTGATGCATCATCTTATTGTTGAAACTCTTCTGATTGATGGTTGTACGCATGGTTCATCTGGGGTATATGTGTACATGTGCTGGGTGGTTGATTGGTTGAAGATTGAATGGCACAGGTTCAGGGGGAGCATATAATGCATTGTTGGCATTATGGAGGATGTACAGAAGGAGATCATGGAAGCTTGTCTGAATATAGCTGCAATATGTCTCTATCTCTTTCATGATCTTTTATGGTGTTTGGTGGATTATGGTTCTTCTTTGCAGATCTGGTTCATATTCAGGGGGAGCATGCTCTTAGGGGGAGCATAACCCTTTGCCCTTGATGTCAAAGGGGGAGAATGAAGCTGAAGATTTTGAGGTTGCCATCAAGTCCAAAGGGGGAGATTGTTGGCATTATGATTCTGGTATGGCTCTATGTTACAGATGTTGTACTTGATGGCAACACCCGTGGCAATGCTCTGATCAGACTCTCAAAATGTTGAAAATTAAGAAGTACGCAGGAGAACAGTTCAGAAGACGTGTACACGCAGGTACACCGAGAAGGGACCGCGGCCAGACACACAGGTCAACCGTTCAGGAGGTGCGTACCCCCAGTGCACTCACTTCAAGGCAGAGAAAAGCACACGTGGGGTTTCTTATGTTTAACCCTTGGTATTTAGCCGACGGTATTTGTGTTATTATGGTTTTGGCTCGTGGTATTGATCCATGATTTTAGGAGGAGCTTGTCTATATAAAGCAAAGGAGATCACTTGGCTAAGCATCTTTTGCAAATTTGAATATCTTAAGATCTGAAAGATTGGGTTATTGTCTTAAAAGCTTGATCTATATGAAAGTAAAGTTGAAAGCGAATCTGTGAAGGGTGATCTCTCGAGTGCATGATCAGATCTGGACATCTGACTAACTGTGGCACACTGGTGGACTGCCAATTCGGCCCTAATCAGAAGTACGCAGGTGATTAACGGTACAGGTGCGTGGGTACGCAGAGCAGAAACAGGAGAGCTACGTAGGTACACAGAGCAGAAGAAGGGGTACTGTGTGGGTACGCAGAGCAGAAGAAGGAGAGCTGCGTGGGTACGCAGCGTGACAAAGGTTCAGGTGCGTACGCACAGTAAAAGTACGCGGCGCGATAGTATCTATGAGTGCGTGGCTACAGTGGCAGTACGCGACGCGATAGTGTCTCTGGCTGCGTACCTGTAGTAACAATACGCAGCGCGGTTGAAGAAACAGTGCGTGGACACGCAGTGCAGCAGAAGGGTCTCTACGGGTATACGCAGGGGAGCAGAAGGTGAAGTGCGTACGCACGCAGACCAGAGAAAGAAAAACTGCGTATCTGTCTTAAGACCTTTTGTTTGGCTGTACTTTTCTGTTGATAAGGTGTTCTGGGTTTAGTTCTATTATTGTTGATCTGGTTACTGTAGTTGACTGGGTGATTTTCATGTACTTGATGATTATTTGAAATTTATGGATCCAGTTTGAAAATTTATGAAAAGTGGTCCTTGTAAGAAAAGAAGTAGGGGTTGTAGCTCCCTTCCAGGAGAGACTTGAAAACAAGAGAGAGTTGTAGCTCTCTGCAGGTTGCAGCCTGCGTACTGGTAAAGGACTGCACCAGTACAAAACCATTGTAAAAGGAGTTTCTAATTTGAAAGAAGATAGAGACATATTGCAGCAGGTGGTTTTCACCCACATTGGGTTTCCACCTTAAATCTGGTGTTCTTTGGTGTGACTATTTGTTTTTCTTGTTCATGCTCATTATTTTATGGTACTGATATGCAAAAATAATTCAAAGTATAAATAAGGAAGATTTGTTAAAAGAACTTGATAATACTGATTCACCCCCCCTCTCAGTATTATTTCCAACAAAAACAAATCCATGGAAAAAAATAACAAAGTAAAATTAATTTATTACTTGAGGGAGAGGAGTGGCCAATCATGCTAACCTGCAGTGTTTGAATCATAACTTCTTTGTTTTTCATCTGATTGAAGTGATTCCAAAACCAAATGAAAGTGAATTTAGAGGGATATCTCAAATAGAAATAGGTTTTAAAATTCATGAGATGATCTGTCAAATTTTCTTAGAACAACCTACATAATAGAGTCATTTTCAATTTCCCAACTTAGACCGAGAATGGATAGTTTAAGCATAAATTTTTCGTTTGATGAAGTATTCAAATGATTCAAGTTGGAGATTAAAGTAGATTAATTTAGTTATCTCCAATAGAAACATTCTTTGAAGACAATAATAATTGATGGGTCAAATACGCAAGTGAACAGCTGGAAAAACAGAGTTTTAAGAGTGCTGATTTACGATAGACAGTCAGTATTTGGGTTATAACTTTTTCATATGATATAAAAATTGAGAGATTCAAATTTCATTGTAAACTAAATTAATAGGGTAATATACCATAGAAACATGTTTTAAAAATATAGTCATTTAAGCCTCCAAAAATTGACTGTCCCAACTTTGTTCCTGAGCTGCCCACTAGACACCCTGCCAATGTTTTAGTTATAGCTTCTTCGTTTCAAATCCAAATGGAGTGATTCAAATTGGGTTGGAAATTAGACATCAAGGGTTACTTAGGATAGAAATATGTTTTAAAAATTCCCTTTCGGTCCCTCAAAACATGACTTTCCCGATTGTGTTTTTATAACTTTCATCAAGCCCACAAGCAAAAAAAATATGATATTCAAACAATTTTTCCAAATTGGTGATAAAAATGAATATGAGTGTTTGTATAACTATTATTTTCATTATAATACATTTACATACATAAATAAATTAAAACATTAATCACTGATGTTGATTTCCACAGCGTGTTGCAATAAAAACAACTGTTTTCACATTAAAAAAAAACTCTATTTATTTATGTCCTTATTTATTTTATTTTCTACACTAACCTACTCTGCTTTGAAAAATTAATATTATTACGTAAATGAATATGATAACATTGGTTCTATATGATTGTGTTCTAGACTATCAAGCTCATTCAACAAGAAATAAAATGTAAGACTTGAATAATAAAACTAAAATTAAAAAGAAGAAAGTAAATGAGAGGAAAAATAATTATGCTAATCACACAACTTCAATCATTGCTAAATTAAACCACACATTGCTGAATTGGAAATTTAATCTATTGCACCCAACATAATTCAAATTCTAATCTAGAGCAGTAAATTAAATGAAATCTAGAAATTGCAGGAAATAACAAATCTGGAAAATGCAGCAGCCAACAAATTACTTTGAATAAAAGGAAATATACTTTAAATAACAATAATTGAAATTCAAAGAAACAAGGACATAAATAAACTGCATTAGATGCTCAAGGTAGTACCTCGTCCAAGGTAGTGGGCCTAACTGCCCAAAACTCAGTTCGCCTTGAGAAATAACTCAGATCATATTACAAATAATAGATGTAGAACTCAATGTATAGCTTCCTTGATTAAAACATTTGAGAGAAATAATTCCATAAAATTGAAGTTCTTAGCTTTTCCTCCAATTCAACTATTGTTCATCTCCCATCTCTTATCCCTTATCTCATCTCCTACATCCTATCTAATAATTGTCCATCTCCTATCTCCTAATTACCCCACAATTATCCCTCCTCTCTTTGATCTTTGTTTTCATTTAAATACATAGAGAGACAAGGGAAGTTACCAAAAAGTTAATTACAAAATGGTTTCCATTACAATTTTGGATTGATTACACAATCTCAATAAATAGGATTAGACTTGAAAGATCTTCCAATCATCATTCAACAAGAACAAGTCAAAACTGGTATTGCAATTGGAAGAATTTGGAAAATGGCTGCAAGAACAAATATGATAAAATCACCTTTAGAGAACCTTGTGTTTCTCTCGATCCGAACTGAATTTGGGAAAATTTCTCCTTACAAAACTGACTTGGATCGTTCTGCACAAAACCCATGTCTAGGATTTTCTAGATTCATCTTCATTTTCTTGAAACGTCCAACACAAAACTGTCACTTCTTATCCCAGCGAATTCCTGAGTTGGAATATTTGATTATGAGTTTGAAATCATATTTGCAATATGGAAAAGATCTTGGAGGCTAAAATCGTGAGTGATATTAATAAAGATCTCTGGTATGCACGTAGACCAGAGAAAGAAAAACTGCGTATCTGTCTTAAGACCTTTTGTTTGGCTGTACTTTTCTGTTGATAAGGTGTTCTGGGTTTAGTTCTATTATTGTTGATCTGGTTACTGTAGTTGACTGGGTGATTTTCATGTACTTGATGATTATTTGAAATTTATGGATCCAGTTTGAAAATTTATGAAAAGTGGTCCTTGTAAGAAAAGAAGTAGGGGGTTGTAGCTCCCTTCCAGGAGAGACTGGAAAACGAGAGAGAGTTGTAGCTCTCTACAGGTTGCAGCCTGCGTACTGGTAAAGGACTGCACCAGTACAAAACCATTGTAAAAGGAGTTTCTAATTTGAAAGAAGATAGAGACATATTGCAGCAGATGGTTTTCACCCACATTGGGTTTCCACCTTATATCTGGTGTTCTTTGGTGTGACTATCTGTTTTTCTTGTTCATGCTCATTATTTTATGGTACTGATATGAAAAAATAATTCAAAGTATAAATAAGGAAGATTTGTTAAAAGAACTTGATAATACTGATTCACCCCCCCTCTCAGTATTATTTCCAACAATTGGTATCAGAGCAGGTCCTTCGGAGAAGCTTGATCGCTTGAAGGAAGATCATTCATCATGAGCAACTACGAGAGGGAAGCATCAATCAGGCCACCAATTTTTGATAGGACAAACTTCAATTATTGGAAGGTAAGAGTTACTGCCTATCTTCAATCTCTTGGTACAGAAGTTTGGGATATCATAGACACAGGCTACGCTTTTCCTTCAGCTACTCCTACAGATGCGGCCGAAAAGAAGAAATATGAAACAAATGCTAAAGCAGTCAATACTTTGCTGGGATGCTTATCTCAAACAGAATTCGTAAAGGTTATGCAATATAAATCCGCAAAAGAAATATGGGACAAGATTGTCTTGAGCTACGAAGGAGATGAACAGGTAAAGCGTGCTAAACTTCAAACTCTCAGGATTCAGTATGAGAATCTCAGGATGTATAATGATGAAAGTGTGGCTAACTATTTTCTTCGGGTAGATGAGATTGTTAATTGCATGAAAAACTTGGGTGAATAAATAAAAGAGGCTATTGTGGTTGAAAAGGTTCTAAGATCATTGTCCCCCAAGTTTGAATCTAAAGTATCTGCAATAGAAGAAAAGGAAAATCTACGAATTCTTACTATGTCTCAGCTACATGGAATTCTAACTGCTTATGAAATGAGAAAGGGAGGTCCATCAGACAGAAGAGAAGCTGCTTTCAAGGCGTTAGGCAAAGGAGATTATTATGAAGCAAGTCACGTACCAGAAGAAGAAGAAGAAGAATCAAATTTTGTCAGAAATCTTCAAAGGGGTTGTGGAAGGTTCAGAGGTAAGTTACCTTTTAAATGCTTTGCTTATGGAAGAGTAGGTCATTATGCTGCAAAATGTCCTTATAAGGATAAAGGAAAGGAACCTGCTAGATGGAACAAGAAACAGGGTGCAAATAAGAAAAGCTACTACACTCATGAAGATAGTGATGGTCTATCAAATAGTGATGAAGATGAACAAGGTAATGAATATAAACTGTTAATGGCATTTGAAGATGATGATTATATGGATGCTATAGATGTGGATAACCTTTATGAAGAAATTACTAGACTCAAGAGATGTATAGAATAAAAGAATATGATCATTGATACTTTACAATTTCAAATTGATGAAAAGGAAAAACATCTTGAAAAATTAGAAGGTGAAATTGTTGCTCTTAGAAAAGAGATTGAGAAAACAAAAGCTATTAATCTTAAATTTGTCAAAGGATCTGAAACTCTGGATGAGATTATCAATGTACAGCGCTCTCCTCTAAACAAGACAGGTCTGGGCTATAATGGAGAAACTTCTCAAGCATCCACTTCAAAAAGTTATCTTGATGTAGCAAAAAGGAATGAGCAAAAGCACAATGGAGACTATCAGGTAAAGCAGGGACGAATTGCAAACAAAAACTATCAGGGGCAATCCATCTTAAGAGTGAACAAAAGCTACAACTAGCCACAGGTAAAATCTTCTCAATTTGGTTCAAGAATGAATGACAATAGAAATTACAATTACTTGGCCGGTAGATTTGATAACCGCAGAAGTTTCTTCAATGGACAATGTTTCTCTTGTCATAACTTTGGTCACAAAGCAGCTCAATGTGTTGCATATAAAACAATCATGACTAGAGAAGCTCAAAAACAAAGAAGTATGACCGGGATTACAAAAAGGACCTATAACAAATTTTCGGCTCTTGAAAATGAAGTTGAATGTTCTATTTGCAATAACTTTGGTCATGAAGATTCTGAATGCAGGAGCAGGTTTCAGCAGAAAAAAGAACAAGCCTCAAGCACCAAAACGTGGAGAATGAAGGAACCACAAACAGAAAGATGTGGGATAGCATTTTATGCAGAGGGATAGGAAAATCTATGGTACATTGACAGTGGATGTTCGAAGCATATGACAGGTGATAAAGAAAAACTTGAGTCATATTCTGCTCTAGAAAAAGGAAAGAAAGTTTCTTTTGGAAATGATACTCCTGCAACTATAAAAGGAAAAGGCATTGCTCAGTTAAAAGAAAAGGTCAAGGCTGGAAATGTTTTGTATGTTGATGGATTGAAGCATAATATTCTAAGTGTCAGCCAGATGTGTGATCAAATAACTGAGGTGATATTCAGATCAAATGGATGTCTTGTTCGTGATCTTGATAAAGGTAAAACAGTGATCAAAGGCAAAAGAACTCCAAATAATTTGTACATATTTGAAGAAGGACAACAACAATGCTATCTGAGCAAGGATGATGAGCACTGGTTATGGCATCGGAGGTTGGGGCATCTAAGCTTTTCACAAATAAGGAAAGCATGCAAATATCAGGCAGTTCGCGATCTTCCAGATATCAAAATTCCTGACAACACCATATGCAAATCATGTCAGTTTGGAAAACAAACCAGAACTAACTTTCCAGAGAAGGAAGGATCAGCTAGCATGCCTCTTGAGCTAGTACATACAGATACATGTGGTCCATTTAGGAAAATAACACCTCGAGGAGAAGAATACTTGATATTATTCATTGACGATTTCTCCAGGTTTGTCTGATTAGGACTTATGAAGCATAAAGATGAAGCATTCGAAAAATTCAAATCCTTCAAAGCCTTGGTTGAAAATGAATCAGGTCACAAAATTAAGTGCCTCAGATCTGACAGAGGTGGGGAGTTTACCTCAAATGAATTTTTGGATTTCTGTGAAGAACATGGGATAAGAAGAGAATTCTCTACAGCTAGAACTCCTCAGCAAAATGGAGTTGTGGAAAGAATGAACAGAACAGTCCAACAAATGGCTCGTGCTATGCTTGATGAGTCAGGAACTCCCGCAACTTTCTGGGGTGAAGCTGCACATGCTGCGGTTGTTATTCTCAACAAAACAAATGTCCGGGTGAACAGCACTCAAACTCCTCATGAGCTCTGGAGTGGTAAGACTCCTTTGGTAAAGCACTTCAAAATCTTTGGGAGCAAATGCTATATTAAGAATACTGATGAGCAGCTTGGCAAACTTGAACCTAGAGCAGATGAAGGCATTCTTCTTGGTTACTCTCCACATAGCAAAGCATACAAGTGCTACAATAAAAGACTTGGCAGAATTGTTGACAGCATTGATGTAGTGGTTGATGAGAAGGGATACATCCCTAGGCAAGTACATCATGAAGACATCGAAGAAGATGAAGGCTACCCTCAAAGACAGAATGATGAAGAAGAAGAACCGCAAGAAGAACCAGAGGAGCAGACAAGAATAGAAGAGAAAACTCCATCCAGATATGTTCAGAAGAATCATCCAGAATCTCAGATTGTGGGGCAGAAAGAAGCAGGTGTACAAACAAGAAGAACAGTTGCAGAAGCTTCAAGCTATTTGGCGTTACTCTCCTCCACTGAACCACAAAATGTGAAAGAGGCATGCAAAGATGAATGTTGGGTGAAAGCAATGGATGAAGAACTTGAGCAGATCGAAAAGAACAACACTTGGGAGCTGGTTCCTAGACCAAAGGATAAGAATGTTATCGGAACAAAATGGGTCTTCAAAAATAAATTGAATGAAAATGGAGAAGTAATTAGAAACAAGGCCAGACTTGTTTGTAAAGGGTATGTGCAACAAGAAGGAATAGATTTTGAAGAAACCTTTGCTCCTGTTGCAAGACTTGAGGCCATCTGAATGTTCCTTGCTCTCTCAAGCTTCCAAAGCTTCAAAGTATTTCAAATGGACGTGAAATCAGCCTTTCTAAATGGAGACTTGGAAGAAGAAGTATACATTGAACAGCCAGATGGGTTCATTCTTGGAAATGATCCAAATCTTGTGTGCAGATTGAAGAAGGCTCTCTATGGTCTCAAACAAGCTCCAAGGGCTTGGTACTATCGTTTGGACAAATATCTTCATCAACAAGTCTTTTCAAAAGGATCAGCAGATAGCAATCTTTATATAAAAGTTGAAAATGACAAATTACTAATACTTGTTGTGTATGTAGATGACATTATCTTTGGCAGCAATGAAGAAGCTATGAGTCAAAGCTTTGCCTTGGTGATGCAGAAAGAATTCGAAATGTCCTTGTTGGGAGAACTGACATATTTTCTTGGTTTGCAAATCCAACAAAAAGAAGGAGGAATCTTTTTGTCTCAAACCAAGTATCTCAAACAGATTTTGAAGAAATATGGCATGGAAGATGTAAAACCAGTGTGTACACCCATGGTCACAGGATGTAGCCTCAGTGCAAATGATGAATCTACAGCAGTGCATCAACCAACCTACAGATCTATGATTGGAAGTTTACTTTATTTGACAGGTACCCGACCGGACATCATGCATGCAGTTGGAATAGTTGGAAGATTTCAGGCAAATCCGAAGGAGACTCATCTTCAGGCAATGAAAAGAATTTTCAAATATCTTCAAGGGACTCAAAATTATGGCTTATGGTATCCTAGAGATATAGATCTCACACTTCATGCTTATACAGATGCAGATTGGGCCGGAAGCGTGGATTACAGGAAAAGCACAAGTGGTGGTGCGTTCTTTATGGGTTCCAGACTAGTATCTTGGTTCAGCAAAAAACAAAGTTCGATTGCCCTGTCTACAGCTGAAGCGGAATATGTGGCTGCTGCATCTTGTTGCACTCAACTCCTTTGGATGATGCAGACTTTGCAGGATTTTCAAATCACTTGTACACCACCTATCCCCATCTTATGTGATAACACAAGTGCAATCAGCATATCAAAGAATCCTGTCATGCATTCAAAAACCAAGCACATACCAATCAAGTATCATTTTCTCCGGGAACAAGTGCTTGAACAGAAGGTCAAGTTGGAGTATGTTCCTTCTAAGGAACAAGTTGCTGATATACTCACCAAACCATTGCCCAGGGAGACTTTTGAATACCTCAAGCAAAAGCTGGGGGTAGTTGATGCATCATCTTATTGTTGAAACTCTTCTGATTGATGGTTGTACGCATGGTTCATCTGGGGTATATGCGTACATGTGCTGGGTGGTTGATTGGTTGAAGATTGAATGGCACAGGTTCAGGGGGAGCATATAATGCATTGTTGGCATTATGGATGATGTACAGAAGGAGATCATGGAAGCTTGTCTAAATATAGCTGCAATATGTCTCTATCTCTTTCATGATCTTTTATGGTGTTTGGTGGATTATGGTTCTTCTTTGCAGATCTGGTTCATATTCAGGGGGAGCATGCTCTTAGGGGGAGCATAACCCTTTGCCCTTGATGTCAAAGGGGGAGAATGAAGCTGAAGATTTTGAGGTTGCCATCAAGTCCAAAGGGGGAGATTGTTGGCATTATGATTCTGGTATGGCTCTATGTTACAGATGTTGTACTTGATGGCAACATCTGTGGCAATGCTCTGATCAGACTCTCAAAATGTTGAAAATTAAGAAGTACGCAGGAGAACAGTTCAGAAGACGCGTACACGCAGGTACACCGAGAAGGGACCGCGGCCAGACACGCAGGTCAACCGTTCAGGAGGTGCGTACCCCCAGTGCACTCACTTCAAGGCAGAGGAAAGCACATGTGGGGTTTCTTATGTTTAACCCTTGGTATTTAGCCGACGGTATTTGTGTTATTATGGTTTTGGCTCGTGGTATTGATCCATGATTTTAGGAGGAGCTTGTCTATATAAAGCAAAGGAGATCACTTGGCTAAGCATCTTTTGCAAATTTGAATATCTTAAGATCTGAAAGATTGGGTTATTGTCTTAAAAGCTTGATCTATATGAAAGTAAAGTTGAAAGCGAATCTGTGAAGGGTGATCTCTCGAGCGCATGATCAGATCTGGACATCTGACTAACTATGGCACACTGGTGGACTACCAATTCGGCCCTAATCAGAAGTACGCAGGTGATTAACGGTACAGGTGCGTGGGTATGCAGAGCAGAAACATGAGAGCTACGTAGGTACACAGAGCAGAAGAAGGGGTACTGTGTGGGTACGCAGAGCAGAAGAAGGAGAGCTGCGTGGGTACGCAGCGCGACAAAGGTTTAGGTGCGTACGCACAGTAAAAGTACGCGGTGCGATAGTATCTATGAGTGCGTGGCTACAGTGGCAGTACGCAGGGCGATAGTGTCTCTGGCTGTGTACCTGTAGTAACAGTATGCAGCGCGGTTGAAGAAACAGTGCGTGGACACGCAGTGCGGCAGAAGGGTCTCTACGGGTATACGCAGGGGAGCAGAAGGTGAAGTGTGTATGCACGCAGACCAGAGAAAGAAAAACTGCGTATCTGTCTTAAGACCTTTTGTTTGGCTGTACTTTTCTGTTGATAAGGTGTTCTGGGTTTAGTTCTATTATTGTTGATCTGGTTACTGTAGTTGGCTGGGTGATTTTCATGTACTTGATGATTATTTGAAATTTATGGATCCAGTTTGAAAATTTATGAAAAGTGGTCCTTGTAAGAAAAGAAGTAGGGGGTTGTAGCTCCCTTCCAGGAGAGACTTGAAAACGAGAGAGAGTTGTAGCTCTCTGCAGGTTGCAGCCTGCATACTGGTAAAGGACTGCACCAGTACAAAACCATTGTAAAAGGAGTTTCTAATTTGAAAGAAGATAGAGACATATTGCAGCAGGTGGTTTTCACCCACATTGGGTTTCCACCTTATATCTGGTGTTCTTTGGTGTGACTATTTGTTTTTCTTGTTCATGCTCATTATTTTATGGTACTGATATGCAAAAATAATTCAAAGTATAAATAAGGAAGATTTGTTAAAAGAACTTGATAATACTAATTCACCCCCCCTCTCAGTATTATTTCCAACAAAAACAAATCCATGGAAAAAAATAACAAAGTAAAATTAATTTATTACTTGAGGGAGAGGAGTGGCCAATCATGCTAACCTGCAGTGTTTGAATCATAACTTCTTTGTTTTTCATCTGATTGAAGTGATTCCAAAACCAAATGAAAGTGAATTTAGAGGGATATCTCAAATAGAAATAGGTTTTAAAATTCATGAGATGATCTGTCAAATTTTCTTAGAACAACCTACATAATAGAGTCATTTTCAATTTCCCAACTTAGACCGAGAATGGATAGTTTAAGCATAAATTTTTCGTTTGATGAAGTATTCAAATGATTCAAATTGGAGATTAAAGTAGATTAATTTAGTTATCTCCAATAGAAACAGTCTTTGAAGACAATAATAATTGATGGGTCAAATACGCAAGTGAACAGCTGGAAAAACAGAGTTTTAAGAGTGCTGATTTACGATAGACAGTCAGTATTTGGGTTATAACTTTTTCATATGATATAAAAATTGAGAGATTCAAATTTCATTGTAAACTAAATTAATAGGGTAATATACCATAGAAACATGTTTTAAAAATATAGACATTTAAGCCTCCAAAAATTGACTGTCCCAACTTTGTTCCTGAGCTGCCTACTAGACACCCTGCCAATGTTTTAGTTATAGCTTCTTCGTTTAAAATCCAAATGGAGTGATTCAAATTGGGTTGGAAATTAGACATCAAGGGTTACTTAGGATAGAAATATGTTTTAAAAATTCCCTTTCGGTCCCTCAAAACATGAATTTCCCGATTGTGTTTTTATAACTTTCATCAAGCCCACAAGCAAAAAAAATATGATATTCAAACAATTTTTCCAAATTGGTGATAAAAATAAATATGAGTGTTTGTATAACTATTATTTTCATTATAATACATTTACATACATAAATAAATTAAAACATTAATCACTGATGTTGATTTCCACAGCGTGTTGCAATAAAAACAACTGTTTTCACATTAAAAAAAAACTCTATTTATTTATGTCCTTATTTATTTTATTTTCTACACGAACCTACTCTGCTTTGAAAAATTAATATTATTACGTAAATGAATATGATAACATTGGTTCTATATGATTGTGTTCTAGACTATCAAGCTCATTCAACAAGAAATAAAATGTAAGACTTGAATAATAAAAGTAAAATTAAAAAGAAGAAAGTAAATGAGAGGAAAAATAATTATGCTAATCACACAACTTCAATCATTGCTAAATTAAACCACACATTGCTGAATTGGAAATTTAATCTATTGCACCCAACATAATTCAAATTCTAATCTAGAGCAGTAAATTAAATGAAATCTAGAAATTGCAGGAAATAACAAATCTGGAAAATGCAGCAGCCAACAAATTACTTTGAATAAAAGGAAATATACTTTAAATAACAATAATTGAAATTCAAAGAAACAAGGACATAAATAAACTGCATTAGATGCTCAAGGTAGCACCTCGTCCAAGGTAGTGGGCCTAACTGCCCAAAACTCAGTTCGCCTTGAGAAATAACTCAGATCAGATTACAAATAATAGATGTAGAACTCAATGTATAGCTTCCTTGATTAAAACATTTGAGAGAAATAATTCGATAAAATTGAAGTTCTTAGCTTTTCCTCCAATTCAACTATTGTTCATCTCCCATCTCTCATCCCTTATCTCATCTCCTACATCCTATCTAATAATTGTCCATCTCCTATCTCCTAATTACCCCACAATTATCCCTCCTCTCTTTGATCTTTGTTTTCATTTAAATACATAGAGAGACAAGTGAAGTTACAAAAAAGTTAATTACAAAATGGTTTCCATTACAATTTTGGATTGATTACACAATCTCAATAAATAGGATTAGACTTGAAAGATCTTCCAATCATCATTCAACAAGAACAAGTCGAAACTGGTATTGCAATTGGAAGAATTTGGAAAATGGCTACAAGAACAAATATGATAAAATCACCTTTAGAGAACCTTGTGTTTCTCTCGATCCGAACTGAATTTGGGAAAATTTCTCCTTACAAAACTGACTTGGATCGTTCTGCACAAAACCCATGTCTAGGATTTTCTAGATTCATCTTCATTTTCTTGAAACGTCCAACACAAAACTGTCACTTCTTATCCCAGTGAATTCCTGAGTTGGAATATTTGATTATGAGTTTGAAATCATATTTGCAATATGGAAAAGATCTTGGAGGCTAAAATCGTGAGTGATATTAATAAACCATCATTTAAAAAATAATACATAATAATCTTCAATATATTAAAAATAAAGGAGAAAAATAATATTTATCCATAAGAGCATAAATAATTATAAAATGGAATTATATGATAAATTATGATAAATGATGTGATAAAGAATGGTAGAAATGGATGAAATAGATGTTAAAAAGTGATAATAATAATGACAAATTAGTGACCCAACATGCTTAGGGTAGTCAAGGTAGTAGCTGCCTCCCTCTCAGTTGGTTTAGGAGACAACCTTGGATATTCCTCCCTTTCCTTGGTGCATTCTTGAGGGATTTCCTCTTCCTTCTATTCTTTCTCTTCACCTTTCTCCTCTTCTCCTTTTTATTTTTCTTCTTCTTCCTCTGTTTTCTTTGTTTTTGCCTCCTCTTCCTCCTCCGGTTCTTCTCCTTCCTCTTTAGGTTCTTCTCCTTCCTTCTCAGGTTCTTCTTCTTCCTCTTTAAGTTCTTCTTCTGCCTCCTCTTCAACACTAGAGGTATTATCCCTATCATATTCAACAACTTGTATTTCAATCACAAACTCTCTGTCCATGTCTCTGAATGTGGAACATTGAATGGGGATTGTGAGTTGGCTCAGGGCATCCTCTAGTGTTAGCTTCATAAGTCCATGGTGTCCCAATTGTTGATGTTTTCCCTTTTGGACTTTCAAGCTCATGTTTATTATTGATTGCAGCAAGAAGTAGGGTATACTAAGTCTTCTATCATTGAGTATCCCCTCTCCAAATCTCAACTCATGGAGGAGTCTAAATTGATAGCCATAGACTATACTGAGCCTCCCTTCACAAGAGATATATTTGAGAATATGATAGCTCACCTCATTCCAAGGGTAGGGAAAGATTTCCTTTCTTATCCTATTTTTATCCTCAATTCGATCTTCATCCCTTAAGAAGAAGCTTTTCTTTGCAAAAGTGCTAGCAACCTTATCCTCCTTTCTCCATGGCATTCCTCGAGGAAGTGTAGTGATTCTGCTAATTACTTCAGGATTAATTATAATTAACAATTCTCTTACCACTATGGTAGCAATGATCCTAGCATGAGAGTTAAGTGCCATGGAAAATTATTGAGCTACATCATCATCATACCCTCTGAGTAGCTCAAATAATCCCAGCCAGTTATGTCTTCCAAATATTTCTACCACATGGGGATGGAGCTGTATCTTGGATGTCTCTATGGGTTCTCTTTTATTAAACCCTCATGTCATGAGCCTTTTCTAGTTGGCTGACTATAAGGAGTTTGGTAGGCTTAGATTTAGTTTTTAGGGTGACTAAGGGTGGTGGATGGCCACAATTTCTCCCTATCTCCACACATCTTTCAAATTGTTGACAATTTTTAAAACTCCCAGGGCCACTGTAACCACTTAAAAACCCAAATTTTTTTATTCCTAGCTATCAATTAAAAGCATAGAAGATATGGGCCACCTACTTTTCACTATGATGCTTTGGATGAGGAGAATTTCTTAGTAGCTAGACCTGATGCACCTCCTTTTAGCATTCTCTGTGAATTTCCACTATTTCCTGCAGCTCCTTGTGTTTCTTATAGTTGTTGTTTCCTGTAGGGTGGCTGAAATAGGTTTTCCTCCTCAATGTCTCTCCAAGGTGATCTCGATCCTCTTTGATCTCTAAATGAACAAATTGTGCATGAGAGTTTGGAATATTTACTTTTTTTATGGTCGATTCCTTGGAGTGTTGTATTGGCTGGTAGTGAAAGAGATTTCCTCTTTGGGACCGTTGGCCCACAGTTAGCTATCATGCAGCCTCTCCTCGTAATCATCACCCACTCTCCCACAACTTAACTTGACCACCTTTTCAACTTATTCCTCTTGATGTGATGTTGCCACATGCTAGGCTGACTAGGAGTTCACTTTATTTTTTGAGCTGAGGATAGCCAAGTTAATTGGCCACCTCCAACTTATAAAATCAACTTTCTCATATTCCTACACTTTTACTATATTGTACTTAGGGAAGAATTCAGATGAGGTGCCATACCTATGACTTACTTTGATTGGTTGCTTCATGCTAGAGGGTGGTTGTGTTGTGCTTCTTTTTGTTCAGGTAAGTTCTTTTCCTTGGTCATTTTTCTGTATATTTCTTACTATTGATGTGGTTGTCCGCTTTGTTGATGTGTGCAGGTGCTTGGTCTTGTTGTTGCAGCTGCTGAGCTCTGTATGGGAGTGATAGTGTTTGTAGGGGTGTTGGAGCTATTTTCTTTCCTTGGTGATAAAGGAGAGTGCATGGAGAGCTACTTCTGTGAGAGCACAAGCTACTACAAAGTTTCCAGTAGTTACTACAGGAAACTTGTAGGTGCCTTTTTCATCATTTTTGCTTCTTTTTTTTCACTTGGAGGGGGAATAGGGGGTGATGTAGGAGTGGAAAGGATGGAAATGGAGGAGATGGAGTGGTAGGTAAGTGAGGCTAATGATGGAATGACCCTTGGAGTTTTTCTATTTTTTTTGTATATATATATATATATATATATATATATATATATATATATATATATATATATATATATATATAGATATTATCTATTTTTTTATTTTTTATTTTTTTCCTTTTTCTGAGTGATTTTTTATGGAAACAGAGGGTGGTATGGTCATGAGTTGGTGTTGGGTGAGAGGTGGAGAGGTGTATGGTCCCCTCTTTCAATCCAGAACAACCTTTCATCCTCATTTCCCAACCAAAATTTCATTCCTGTAGAGTTTCAAGACATACTGTAGTGCTACAAGAAATCCCGTAGAATTCAGAAAATTGCCTACAAACTAGTTTTTGAAGCATGGAAGTGAGGATGGATGATGGAGAAATGGTAGGCATGGGAGATATGAAGTGAATGAAAGAAGAATAGGGTGCTTCTTGGATTGCTTTCCTCTCAATGTTTTTTCCTCTGTTTCCTTTAAGAAACCTACAAAAATCACAAAATTTTATTAGTGGGTAGGTTTGAGGTCCCTACCATATTATTTTTTTTTGTCTTTTCTCCTTTTCTCCTTTTTTTCTAAAGACACACAGGTCACCTCAAAGGATGTTTTCAACCTATCTTCTTGCCCTAGGCACCTCAAGGGAGGTTTTCAACCCAAAAGTTGGCCTCAGTGCCTCATAAAGGTTTTCAACTAAGTCCCTTATTGATTTTTTCTTTTTCTTTTTTCATTTTTTTCAAAAATAAACAGTCTTCAAGAATTTGGCGAGCTGGAAGCTAAGACACTTCCAAGCACAGTTAATTCCTTATTGATGGTATTGATGAACTCTTCCCTTGAGAGAGGTATTTTATAGGCTTTCAATCTGTATCCATTTACCAACAAGGGGATACCTTCTTCGTCAATGGTACTTACTTACACAACCCCATTGTCATGGCAGTTCTCTATCAGATATGGGCCCACCCACTTGGTCATCAATTTTCCTTTGAATCTCTTGAACTTGGAGTCATATAGCAGAGCCCAATCACCTTCTTGATAAAAATTGTATTTGATGTTTTTCTCATGAAAAAATTTTCTTTGTACTTGAGTCACCTCTTTGTGTAGGAGGGCCTGCATCTTGAATTCATCTAAACCATTGAGTTGGAGAAGCCTCTTTTGCTATGCCCTTGTAACATCCAAATCTAATTGTGCTTCCAGTATCAAAGTGTTGTACTCAAAGTCAATGGAGAGAAGAGCCTTCTTCTCATAGACCAAATCATAAGGGGTGAAGCTAGTAGTTGTCTTCCTACTTGTATTATAGGCCCAAGTGGCCTCCACTAGTCTGTCAGCCCAATCTTTTCTGTTGCTGCTCACAATCTTTGTGAGAATGCCTTCGAATTCTCTGTTGGTAACCTCTACTTGTTCATTGGCCTCAAGATGGTAAGATGTTAACTTCCTATTCTTGATCTTATGCTGGAAAAATAGATTCTCAATTAGGTGTGAGGTGAACTAGGTGCCTTGATCAGTGACTAGCTCTCTCAGTTACCCAAACTTGTAAAACATATTCTCCCTTAAAAACTCAACCACTTTCTCTTATGTTTCTACCATGACAACCTTGATTTCAGCCCACTTTGTCAAGTAATCAGTGCACACAATTATGTACTTTCTATGTCATGATGGTGGATCAATGGGCCCAATGAAATCCATGCCCCACTTGTTAACTTGCTCAAGAGTCACTTGATGTTGCAAAGGCATTTCATCCCTGAGAGTCAGCTTCCCCATTATTTGGTACTGGTCACATCGACTGGTATACCTTCTTGCGTCTTGGTGGAGAGTGGACCAGTAGCATCCATCTTGCAGTGCCTTGAAGGTCACCCTCTTGGTTACAAAGTGACCTCCCCAAGGTCCATCATAACAGGCCAAAATGATTTCAAAGACTTCCTCCTCCTTGACACATCTCCTCAGAATTCGATCTGGGGCTAGCTTGCAGAGATTGCCCCCAATCCAAGTGAATGGTGCACTCTTTCTTAAAATTCTTCTCTTTTCCTTGGAGGACATATTTGGAGTGAACTGTGCAGCCACTAAGTAGTTGGCTATGTCAACAAACCATGGAGAGAGAACTGAAATAACAAATAAATGCTCATCTCGCAGCTGATCATCAACGATTCCTTCATCATCTGCAGGAAAAACAAGTCTAGACAAAAAATTTGCAACTACATTTTCTCTACTAGGTTTATCAATGATAGTAAGATCAAACTGTTGTAATAAAATCAACCATCTAATAATTCTCACATTCACATTAGGCTTGATCATCAAATATTTAATTGCAACATGATCAGTATGTACAAAGGTCCGATAACCAGTGATGTAATGTCTAAATTTATTCAAGGAATAGAAAACAACGAGGAGATCTTTTTCAATCATATTATAGTTCAATTCAAGCTTGGATAGATTTTTTATGAAATAAATGGCATAAGGTAACTTGTCATCTATCTGGGCTAGAGATGCTCCTATAGCATTTTTAGAGGCAACAACATGGATGTGGAAAGGAAGAGCCCAATTTGGGCCTCGGAGTATAGGTGCAGTAGTCAACTTGTCCTTTAGGATTTCTAGGGCCTCTTGGTAGCTTTCTGTCGAAAAAATTTAGAGTCCTTGGCCAATAGTCCTGTTGGCCCTCGTTTTTTATCAAATTTTGCTTATTAAAATCCACCTAATTTCCATCATTTTCCACATTATATAATCCAAATACACCTTATTTTATGCATATTTAGGTATATAAATTATTTTTTTCAATTTTTAGATGTTTTTACAAAAAATGGATTTTAAGTGCATTTTTGGAAAGGATCAGAAATTCTCGTAATGGCTTCATTGAAGTCATACTTGTAGGACACCTGGGCACGAGCTGAGCACATTTCTAGAAAGCTTGGGAACTAAGATTTAACGAAATCTTATTGGTTCAGCCAAACTAAGCTTAAACAGACCTGGTCAAAGCTAGTCAAATAGGACCAGTCATTCAGGGAATCCCTAGGAAATAGGCCAAAATTAGTGATTTTTGGGATTTTTCCAAATTTTGTGTAACTAAATGGGTGGATTCGACCAAGATAGATGGGATTAGGATAGATAAGGTTGTTAGAGACTTTTTAGTCAAGTTTGTTTATTATTTCTCTATTTAAGCCAAGACTATTGAAGGCTTAAGCATGTAGAATTTATGTAATTTGATTTTGAGACTCTTTGAAAACTGAAAGTTAATTGAGGAACCTGTTTCATTTCAATTTGATGTTCATTCCTAGTTGAGTTACTGAACTTGTTGTAGCTGAGATTTCTTCAAGGGTGGATGGCCCCCACACCAAGCTACGTGCACTTCTTGGTTATTTTTTCATAGTTTTCATAAATTAGTTCTTCGTTTCAAATGTATTTAGATGTGTGATGATTGCTGAATGAAATTTGGTTTAATTCTGATATACATATGAAGGGACATAGAGGAATTTAAGTTAAATTCCCCTTCTATTTGATCTTGAACTAAAACTAAATTTCATTCTCACTTTCTCATTTGAAGTTATTTCTGCATTTCTGGTTTGAAGCAATGGTGATTATGATAGATTAGAATTGTGAAGAAGGACAACCTAGTCCTACTTAGTTAGAAGCCTCTTCTTTTACATCTTCTACATCATAAACCATTGTTAATTAGTTCTTTTGGATTTCTCTTCATGGAAATAGTATTGTGGGGAAGGACAATCAGGTTCTTCTAAGTTAGGAGCCTCAGCCTACATATTATTTAAGTGAATTAGAAATTACTTAATTAGAGTTTATATTTGTAATATGCATTTCTTTTAATCTTTCTATTTCATCTTCTAATATTGACTACCATTGGAATCCGTAGACTTTGGACATGCTTCTAATCTTACAAGCCCAGATTGATAATTAAATACTTGTGTTAATTTACTCAATAAATTGACCCAACATTTTGGCGCCATTGCTAGGGAAGCATACTTCAATATAGTCAATTAGGAAGATTAAAAAAAACAACAACAATAAAACACAAAAAAAAACAAAAAAAACACTTTTTATTATGGTTATTTATGTTTAGACATA
This sequence comes from Pinus tabuliformis, assembly GCA_031772625.1. Classification (NCBI taxonomy): domain Eukaryota; kingdom Viridiplantae; phylum Streptophyta; class Pinopsida; order Pinales; family Pinaceae; genus Pinus; species Pinus tabuliformis. The sequence continues at coordinate 576,750,406 of CM062808.1, forward strand.
TAAATTAGAAAAGTAGATTCCCAAAACAAAACACCAAAAAAAAAAAAAGAACTACAAAATCCATTTGCAAGACAAGATCTAAAAAAATGATGTTAAAAAAGTCATTTAGAGAAGGAGAGTATGACACCACAATGATCTTCTTAAACCATTGTCCACAATTTAGAATGGTCACTAGGGAAGAATCTTCATTTCAACATATAGAAGAGGAACAAAGCATCCATGAAGATGATCCTCAAGAAGAGAATCTAGAACATTACTCTAGCTATCTTTGTGAGGAGGTGAATGAGTTATGGATCAAATGCAATGAATTTCAAACAATAGAGCTAGAAATTGAAGAATTTATAGAAGATCCCTTGTGCATTCATGATTTTGAACAAGTTCCACAAGAAGAACTTTGTGCTATGATAGTTGAGCAAAATAAAAAACTTAAAGATCACATTCAAACTTGGTTTCAACTAGTCATTAGGCCACAATACCACTCCATTTTTCAACATCCTTTAGCATCAAATCTTTATGATCAACTAATTTTTCAAGTCCAAGTATTCATTAAGGTATATTTTTCAAACTTGGATGTGAGTTTACTTATGGTCTTGTTACGAAAATTGATGCATTGGAAATTCCCTTATACTTGAGAGAATGACTTATTTTTCTACAATAGAGTAGGATAGAATAACATACATAAATAAATAAATAGGTATAATGATTTCACAATAAGACTTTTAGTTTAAATTCTCATGAATAAAATTTCATATCATTGTTCAATACTCATTTGAAAGGATTACATGGCAAAATGCAGTAAGAACAATCCTATTTTGGGTAACCATATAGGATCATTTTGAAATAATATTTTTTAATATATCTCTTGAAATTTAGTTTTTTAATCCATTTTGAAATTTTCAATTTATATCACAAATAAAAATGTGATCAAAATCAAAACTAGGTCTCAAGTGAAATGTTAAGGAAAAAGTTAGTATAACCTTGATTTGAGATTTCTAATGGAAAAAATTTTACCTGATATTCATAGGGACGATATCCCTTGCAATATAGCTTACAAATAAATTTGAATCACCTCAATCGGGTATCATATGAAAAAGTTATTCTTGAAATACTAACTGCTTTACGAAAAATCTACATGATGACAATTCTAGGTCTTTCCTGTTCATTGGCATATTTTACAAATAAAATTATCTTATTTTCAAAACATGTTTATATGGGAAATAGCTATTCACGTATATATCTACACACATTTTAATCATCCTATTTGGAGGTCAAATGAAAAGGTTATGCCACATTTAGTTCCTACATGTCTTCAAATCAACACAGTAAAACTCTGCCTCCTAGGTCTGTTCATCATCGATTTTGTGATATCAAGCCTAAAATGTTTTAAGCCATGCTTCTATTGGAAAGATAAAATGAATCTAATTTAATCTCCAAGTGGAATCACATCAATTTGATATTTAACGAAGAAGTTACACTTCAAATAGTGACTTTTGGTCTACTCAAAACTTCACAAGCAACTCTATCAAACATGGTACTCTTTATCATTTTTAGCATGTCATTTTAAACCATTTTAAAAACCTGTTTACACTGGAAGTAGCTATATGCATTCAATTTAAATTGGATTTATAATCATTCTAATTGGATTAAAAAAAAATGTGAACAAAATACCGCTAGGAGGTCTAGGTTGGCCACCATTCCTCAAGGGGTAAACAAATGCATTCTTTTTGCATATCATCTTTGGACTTGTTTCTAAGAAATTCTTGTAATTATTTTACATATTTATTGGAAGAAGAGAGACTATACACCTCTCTTCCTCCATCATCTAATATTGTATTACAGGAAAGTGCTATGCTTTTGCAGGTCCCCGGAAGATTTGAGAGGTCAATTTCATGGATGAAGGACTTTCAAATAAATTTTTAAAAATTCGTATCTACAAATATGAAATAAAAATATTTAAGTAAAAATGAAGTGGGAATTCACCTGATATTGATTTCATCCAATGAAACTCAAATTTGTGAAGCTTGCTCTTAGTTGTTGACCAACAAACCCTACAACATGAAGCAAGATCAAGGAAAAAGGCATGAAGATAATCATCAGAAGAAGAAAACAAGTTTTATACCATGAAAAGTCACATCCATTGCCAAATAAGCCTTTCATAAGCCATATTTTCCATGATTTCATCCATCATCCATATTGTATGTTAAGCTCTGTGATCATGCATGTTGAGGTCCAGACTTATTATCTATCCATTTAATACTAAATCATGACTTAAAACTAATCTATTTTCATAAGATTTTCATACTTCCCTACTCCAATACACCCCACCTCCATCCAGAAAAGAAAAGAATAAAAAAAATAGAAAAATATCAAAAATAATAAAGGAGTTTGGTTGTGAAAATCCAGGAAACTGGCACAACACAAACTTGAATTCATATCGGAAAACCAACTTGTTTGGCCAATATGAATTCTCTATTTTGTTTTACCATTTCTTCAGTTTGATTTTGTAGGAATCATCCTCTAGAATAGAAAGACTTGGGGACAAGTCTCAGAATAAGCAAGGGGGAAGATTCGTAATAAAACTATGCAAATAGTTTGAGCAGTTGTATTGAAGGGACCTGAATTACATGATAGAAGGGACCTGAAACATTATTTATAATATCACTGCAGAAGGGACCTGAACAACATCAACTTTCAAGCCTAAAGTACATGTCAGAGGGGACCTGAAACATCATTTACAAATTGCAGAAGGGACCTGAACAACATCAACATTTGAAGATCCTGAATCAATATCAGATGTGAAAACATGAAAGCAAAAATAAGTCTCTACATTTCATCAGAATCTATCTTGGAAGAACCATCATTATGATAATGAAGACATCGTCAACCATCAACCAGTATTTTGACCAAAGGACATCAATATATTTATGGGAGTACAAGTACAATAAGTGAGAAAAAAATTTCTCTTAAAATCTCGATTTTTTTAGAAAAAATTCTAGAAATTGTTAAGAATAATTTAGCTTGATATGCATTCTATTACATCCTATATCCTACCTTCATTTATATCCATACCTACACTCATTTTATTCATTACCCTACCATACCTATACTCATTATCCTATCCATCATAATCATATTTCATTCATTATAATCCCTACAAAATTCCTATCCATTATCCTTTCCTACATTAACCCCATTCCTATTCATCATTCCATATACCATTCCATTAATCCTAAACATTTTATAAACATTTTTGATCAGAAATAAAGGACTCAATGTTTCTCCCCTTCAAAAAAAAAAAATTTGGTTGACCTATACACACTATACAAAGGTTAATGTCATAATAATACTAATTTGATTTTAAAAAAATGACCTATCCTATAGTCATTTTTAAAAACAAATTAAAGCGATAAAATGAAATGACAAACCATATTGTATGACATAAGGAGCACAATATAAAAAATGCATGATTATAAAACAAATGATATATGCCTACGATATATGCAAAGGAACGAAATCAAAACAAATGGAAAGGTGGGCATACGAAATAATGAAGGCATGCATATGAACTAATGAAGGCGGCCATGAATGATATGATACGGTGATTTGACAAGCCTATACACCATGTGAAAAGAAGCCAGAGCCATTAAAAAAATGCAAAGAGAAATGCTAAGAAGAAAAAGCCAGAGCTAAGCAAGGCAGCATAGAAATAAAAATCACAAGATCACTTAGAGATTCGATTCTTTATTAAATTCGAGATCTCTCCATGCATGAAAGAATGAGTATATTTTTATACACAGTAACATGATTTCCATGCACCATGAGCATGTTTTTATGAAAAATACGATGCAAAGTGAAGGATTTTCGAAAAAAACAGAGCATGAATTCTTGAATACTGTAAAATGATTTTACACAGTTTTCTTTTTTTAAAGAAAGACAGAGAATATTGAACAAAGAGGAAGCTGCAACAAAAAAGGAGAGGAGATCAGAGGAGTTTGTGGAGAAATAAGGGAGGAATGCATCGGTTTTAACAAGAAAATTAAAAGTCGAGATCTTCTGTTCGCCAAGTCAACCAAGCCTACCAACAAACTCCAAGAATTCCACCAAGAAATAAGGTAAGAAATCATTTCCAAATCTCTCTCAGTAGTTGAATGGATTTCAGAGGTAGATAAGCTTGAGTTGATGTTTGAGATATATCATTTTGTAAGGAGTTAAATTGCAGTTATAAAATCGAAATCTTGCCACCATTAAAATAACTATGCCACCTATGTAATGTGGTGATCCTCAAAGCTCTTGAAGAAGAATTCTAATCAAAATGGAATTGTTAAAAATAGGAATACAAGTCATTAACTCAGAGCTAATTACAAGCTTGCTTCTAGGTCAGGTAATCAAACTTGAGTTTTGAATTTCCTCCTGCAATGTTTCAAGTACACTATTCATTAATGCCTACATGGGAGAATTACTTCGTGAGATGTTGCAGAGGCGGTATAAGACATCAATAGAAAACATTGCTTTGATATGATTCAAACAGATCAATTGTGCATAGTAAGGCGTTGAAATGAGTTCCCAATAAAACAACAGGCTTCGACAAAATTAAAGAAAGAGACCAAAATATGATGCCAGTTTCAGCTATTTCAACAACACTCCATCAATGTTGCCTGGATCTGTTATTTCATCCCCGATCTGCTCTCAATCGATGGCTCAAGGACAACGCTACATTAGTTTTGGAGGCCAAGGGCATAAACCATGGCCTTGATGGTTCTTGAAGAAATATTGGCCTTGTCTGGTAAAAGTCAGTTAAGTTAAAAAAAAATGGTTGTCAGCATAGATAATAACTCTGAGTTTTAAAAGCAGTTGGCAACCTAAATTTGAGTTTGAAACTCCAAGTGACAGCGTTGATAACGGGAGAAATGAGCTCTAAAAAAATTATGAACAAAGTGTGAGTTGTTGGTGAGTGAATTCAGTGTTAAAACTAAGAGATATATGTGTGTTTCCATATATTGATTTCAGTGCTGGAGATAGACTGTCGTGGCAAAGCGGAATCGATTTCATTACTCGAGATGGACTGTGTATGGTAAAGAGATTCCTCCAAGATTTTGATTTCTCAAGAAGCAGTGAACACCTGTGTAGATAAATATAGAAGGAATCGAGCCAACTGCAAGTGGAGGTAATAGGTAAGGATTCAGGCACCATATCTTCTAGAAAACATTGAATTCAACTATAGTTTTAAAAATTCGAAATTTTTAAGAAGACACAATTTTTCGTCATTTTTTCTAAGCAAACAAAAATGAAATTTGAAAAATGAAAACATGGGTTTTCTTTAGAATGAACCCAATTAGGCTCTCTAGAGGAAATTTTCTCAAATTCATTATTATTTGGGGTATTTTCCTGGTTCTTTCAACCCTCATTTTGTAGATTGCATGGAGTATTTGAGTTCAGTTAAGAATCAAGGTTAGAGATTTGTTTTAAATTGGTTATCATTGAAAAATCCAAGTGTTGGAAATAATACTGAGAGGGGGGGTGAATCAGTATTATCAGATCAGATAAAACTTTTCAATTTCATACTCAGAAACATATACGCGACTTCAGTTAAGTGAACCCGCGTGTACACGCGACTGTGTCTAAAGAAACTAGCGTATATGCAGAGATCTTATGATTCAGTTAATCTTATCTTCAGTAAATGCATCAGGATAAGCATATTAACAGTAAACAGGTGCAGTATAACAGAATAGATCATCACACAAAAGCCACACACATGAACACCATGATATAAGGTGGAAACCCAATGTGGGTGAAAACCACCTGCTGCAATTTGTCTCTTTCTTCTTTAATGAGAAACTTCTTTTACAATGTACTGGTGCAGTCCTTTACCAGCACGCAGGCTACAACCTGCAGAGGGCTACAACCCTCTCTCGTTTTCCAACTACTTTTGGAAGGGAGCTACAACCCCCTCAGCTCTTGTACTAGCTGATCCATTTACTAGTACGTAGGTGCTGACCCTACAACCTTCAGGGACCACGTTTCATACATTTTCATACTGGATCCAAGAGTACAAAGCAAACATTACCGCAATACAATCATCAACTTATACTTGCATCATAATTCATTAAACAACCCAATACCGAATCACTGAAACCCTGTCATCAAGAACACAGAACCCAAACCAGAATCTAGAACTCTGCAACAACCACCAGAATCAGCAGCAACCTAAAATATTAACACTTATCATGCATACGCTACTTCACTGTACCAAAACCGCGTGTATACGCGCTTTCTCCAAAGGCAACCCGCGTGCAGATCTAGAAATGATTACTTCTGCCTTTGCTGTCAGATCTGACCCTTGCCAAGCGTCCCGAACAGATAACCAGCAATACCAGATCTTCTCACTGCGTCAGACACCCACAATCCATACTCCTTTGCCTAGTGATCTTCTCCTTATATAGCCTTAGGCCTTGTTCAATACCAAGAGCCAAAACCATAGAAACACAATACCATCAACCTCGAAACTAGGGATCAACACGTCCGTCGAGACATAATGGTCTGAAACCATAGGCACAACTTCCAAGGACTAACCGCCATGGACCAAAGGTACTTTTCCACATACACGCGCTTTTTCTGAAGCCAACCTGCGTGTACACGTGACTTGGTCTTAACAAACCTGCGTGTATGAACTTCCTTGGCAAGCTGTACTAGGATCTGTCTTCTGATTAAGTTTCCATCTCCTGTACCAACTTCTGAGCATCTGTACCAACCTCTGAGTGAGTTGCCATCAAGGACAACACTTGAATCATAATGCCAACAATCTCCCCCTTTGGACTTGATGGCAACCACCACACCAAGTCACTCTCCCCCTTTGACATCAAGGGCAAAGGGTGGACCAAGATATTCTCTTCTTTGGTATACCCTCTCCTGTCCATACTGCTGTCCATACTCCCCCTGAGTACATGCTGAAATCTCCAAATGTGCTCCCCCTTTGTGTATGCCAAAGTGTACCAATCTATCCATCCTGCTCTTGCTGAATTGTGCTGTTTATGCTCCCCTTGACTGTAGGCAAGATCTGCAAAAGATGTTCCTCAAGAAGAACAAAGACTTATACATCATAGAAGACCTTCCTATCACCAAAAGACTCAACATACATTCATCACCCAACCTAGTGGGGATATACCAATATTGACTCATCCACCTAACCATGTGAAGATACATGATAATACATGAACATTTCATCATTCATCCCAGGCATAGTGGGGAAACCAACATAGGCCGTTACATGACCTTGACATCATAAAAGAGATACATGACATAGTGATGAAATATCTAGACCAAGACTTATGAAAGCCACCAACAGCATCATGATCTGTACCATAAGCATCAGCCTGCAATACCATTCCTAAACAGTAAGATGTATCATTTAGCTTCATAGACTTTATCAACACCTTCTAACCATAATGCCAACAATGCATTATTTGAAGAATATTCTCCCCCTGAGTGTAAACCAACCATGTCTGAACCATTTCCTGAGTCTGTTCTGCTCCCCCTGAGCCTGAGCCAACCATGACTGAACCTGGGTCTGTTCTGCTGCCCTTTCTCCATATACGCGACTTTTCAGCCTGTAACTCGCGTATATACGCGACTTGTCTTCATTATATAAGCGTATGCAGGATGGAATACTGAATTTCACTTTCAGATTCCCCTGTGTCTGTTATGTCAGCTGACTGAGTTATCCCACACCTTTCTGTCTCTGTCTTCTTCAATTCCTGCAACTGTGATGATGTATGGTCCTTTTGTCTTGAATTTTGAAATCTGCTCCTGCATTCCCTTGCTTTATGCCCATAGTTGTTGCATGTATAGCACCTTATATTTTTCATGTTCCTTCTATCACAATCAATTGCTTTGTGTCCATATGCATTACAGGCAAAGCAATACCCTCTGAAGTACCTGGGATGCGATGATCTTTCTTGAACCATTCTACTTCTGCATCTGGCTGCAACATGTCCAAGATTATGACATACATAACACTCAACATTATTCAGCGGAGGAAATAATCGTCTATCACGTCCATAGTTAGGAGTAAAGGATCTTCCTTGAGGAATTTCTTTCCTTGGTTGTTCCTTGAGCATTTCAGATTTCTCATTAGAGTTTCTTGTCTCACCTTGTGAACTAGATTCACCTTCAACATATTCATGAAAACCAAGACCAGTCTTGATAGCAGGAGATCTTTGACTATTAAGAATATCATCCAAGACTTTAGAACTATCTTGAAATCGTAAAAGCTTATCCTTTTCTTCTAGTTTACCTTTCAAGATATTTACCTCAACTTGATGTTGTTCTTCCTTTTTCAGATACTTCTTCCTTAGGTCTTCTTCAACTTTTCTCCCTTCTTCCACTTGTCGCTTTAGTTTGATCACTTCATGTTCTTGATCTTCAAGATCTTCTTTTAGAGAGAGGATCTTTGATTCAAGTCTCTGAATAGTTGTGCTCTGATCTTTTGCTATATCCTACAATTTCTCCCTTACCCTGGTTTCTGTCTCCAATAGTTCTTTTAGTTTGGCAACTTCTTCAGTTTCTGCATTCGTCTCTTCATGTGCCATGAGACTTTTAATATCCTCGCTATTATTGGATGAAGCATTCTTCTTCTTATGTCCCATGAGACTTCTAATATCCTCACTATCATTTAATGAACTTTTAATATGGGTATAATAGCTTCTACCATCTTCTTCATATATCTTTTCTTTGTTATGAGGACATCTAGCAGCATAGTGGCCAACTCTACCACATAGAAAACATTTGAAAGGTAGCTTATCTTTGAACCGTCCAGATCCCCGTTCAAGATTCTTGACAAAATTTACCTCATCTTCTTCCTCTGACACTTCGAATGCGGCCTCTGGTGGTACCTCTTGTCGCATTTCAAAAGCAGTTAAGATCCCGTGAAGCTGTGACATGGTAATTTTCCGCACATTCTCCTTTTCTTCTATGGCAGATACTTTAGAATCAAATTTAGTAGACAGAGATCTCAAAACCTTTTGAACTAAGACAACTTCCTCAAATTCTTCACCCAGATCCCTCATACAATTCACAATCTCATCCATACGCAGGAAATAATTAGCTACGCTTTCATTACTTCGCATCTTAAGAGTTTCATATCGGATTCTGAGAGTTTGAAGCTTTGCTATTTTTACCTGATCATCTCCTTCGTAGCTTGTAACGATTTTGTCCCATATTTCCTTAGCTGATTTGAGATGCATGATCTTCATAAATTCTGATTGAGTCAAAGTACTCAATAGGACAGTAACTACTTTGGCATTGAGCTCATATTGCTTTTTCTCTGCTGGATCTGTAGGAGTTGCTTATGGGAATTTGTATCCTCCTTCTACGATTCCCCAAACTTCTGCTCCAAGCGACTGTAGATATGCAGTGGTTCTTATCTTCCAGTGAGTAAAATTGTTCCCGTCAAAGACTGGTGGCCTGATGTGTGCCTCTCTTTCTGGATTAGCCATTTGATGGATCTTTTCCTTCAAGCGATCAAGCTTTCTCTGAAGGACCTGCTCTGATACCAATTGTTGGAAATAATACTGAGAGGGGGGGTGAATCAGTATTATCAGATCAGATAAAACTTTTCAATTTCATACTCAGAAACATATACGCGACTTCAGTTAAGTGAACCCGCGTGTACACGCGACTGTGTCTAAAGAAACTAGCGTATATGCAGAGATCTTATGATTCAGTTAATCTTATCTTCAGTAAATGCATCAGGATAAGCATATTAACAGTAAACAGGTGAAGTATAACAGAATAGATCATCACACAAAAGCCACACACATGAACACCATGATATAAGGTGGAAACCCAATGTGGGTGAAAACCACCTGCTGCAATTTGTCTCTTTCTTCTTTAATGAGAAACTTCTTTTACAATGTACTGGTGCAGTCCTTTACCAGCACGCAGGCTACAACCTGCAGAGGGCTACAACCCTCTCTCGTTTTCCAACTACTTTTGGAAGGGAGCTACAACCCCCTCAGCTCTTGTACTAGCTGATTCATTTACTAGTACGTAGGTGCTGACCCTACAACCTTCAGGGACCACGTTTCATACATTTTCATACTGGATCCAAGAGTACAAAGCAAACATTACCGCAATACAATCATCAACTTATACTTGCATCATAATTCATTAAACAACCCAATACCGAATCACTGAAACCCTGTCATCAAGAACACAGAACCCAAACCAGAATCTAGAACTCTGCAACAACCACCAGAATCAGCAGCAACCTAAAATATTAACACTTATCATGCATACGCTACTTCACTGTACCAAAACCGCGTGTATACGCGCTTTCTCCAAAGGCAACCCGCGTGCAGATCTAGAAATGATTACTTCTGCCTTTGCTGTCAGATCCGACCCTTGCCAAGCGTCCCGAACAGATAACCAGCAATACCAGATCTTCTCACTGCGTCAGACACCCACAATCCATACTCCTTTGCCTAGTGATCTTCTCCTTATATAGCCTTAGGCCTTGTTCAATACCAAGAGCCAAAACCATAGAAACACAATACCATCAACCTCGAAACTAGGGATCAACACGTCCGTCGAGACATAATGGTCCGAAACCATAGGCACAACTTCCAAGGACTAACCGCCATGGACCAAAGGTACTTTTCCACATACACGCGCTTTTTCTGAAGCCAACCTGCGTGTACACGCGACTTGGTCTTAACAAACCTGCTTGTATGAACTTCCTTGGCAAGCTGTACTAGGATCTGTCTTCTGATTAAGTTGCCATCTCCTGTACCAACTTCTGAGCATCTGTACCAACCTCTGAGTGAGTTGCCATCAAGGACAACACTTGAATCATAATGCCAACACCAAGTCCAAGTTATAGTTACATGGTTTTCAAATTAGAAGGCTCCAGTTATCGAATTGATAGTGTAGCCCAAGTGCATTGGTGGAAGCGTAATCCAAGTCTAAATAGATATTTGTTGGCAGCATATGTTAAAAATTCAAAGAGCTAGTTTCATAACATCTTTGGGGTAGCATAATCAAATTCTGAATTAACATATGTCTGGCGGTAGCGTAGGTTCAAGATCAAAGTTCCAAGAGTAAGATTGGCATTAAAAAAAAAAAATCAAGTACAAGACCCTAGTTTCATTCTTATTTACACAAAATGCCAAAACAAAGCTCGTGCACAATGGTGTCAAATGGTGTTGGTGAGTGCACAACCGTGCAAAAATTATGAACGAAATTTTTGAAAATAAAGTGTTAGTTTCCAAAGAAAAGAGAGGTGTTAGAAGATTGTAAATTCGCTTATACCTCTCATAGAAATCAATTTTTGAACGAATTACAACATAGATATTGCTTCTTGTTCCAGAAATTGATTTTTGAAGGCATTATAACACAGAAATTGTCTCATGAATATTCAACAATGAAATTTTCTTTTCATTTCAGCCCAGGAATTTGACATCACAAGTTCAGAAATTTCTCTTTATTCTCAGTGACCAAGAATTCCAGTATTAGTCCAGATTTTGGTATTTTAATTCAAAAATTTATCCTCATCTTTGTGGGTATTCAACAATCAGAGGTTTCTTCTTGTTTTTATAGACCACATTCAAATCAGAAATAATTTATTGTGATGGAATATCCATAGGTAGAACAACATGGAGGTCAGCATGCAGAGGCAGAAGATCAAAGAGGAGAAAGCAAGCATGAGGACATGCTTGAAGATTAGCAAGGGGGAGATGTTGGCTCTTGTTTTTAATCAAATTTTTCTTATTAAAATCCACCTAATTTCCATCATTTTCCACATTATATCATCCAAATACACCTTATTTTGACCATATTATGCATATTCAAGTATATAAATAAAGTTTTGCAATTTTTGGATGTTTTTACAAAAATTGGATTTTAAGTGCATTTTTGGACAGGATCAGAAATGCCCGTAATGGCTTCATTGAAGTCATACTTGCAAGACACTTAGGCACGAGTTGAGCACATTTCTAGAAAGCTTGGGAACTAAGATTGAACGAAATCTTATTGGTTCATCCAAACCAAGCTTAAACAACCCCAGTCAAACTTGGTCAAATAAGACGAGTCATTCAGGAAATCCCTACAAAATAGGCCAAAACTAGTGATTTTTGGGATTTTTCCAAATTTTTTGTAACTAAATGGGTGGATTCGACAGGATAGATGGGATTAGGATAGATAAGGTTTTTAGAGACCTTTTAGTCAAGTTTTTTTTTATTATTTCTCTATTTAAGCCAAGACTATTGAAGGCTTAAGCATGTAGAATTTATGTAATATGATTTTGAGACTCTTTGAAGACTGAAAGTTAGTTGAAGAACCTAATTCATTTCAATTTGATGTTCATGCTTGGTTTATTTTACTGAATTTGTTGTAGCTGAGATTTCTTCAAGTGTGAAAGGCATGGGTGGAGGGCCCCCACGCCAAGCTAAGTGCACTTCTTGGTTAAATTTTCATATTTTTCCTAAATTATTTCTTCGTTTCAAATGTATTTAGATGTGTGATGATTGCTGAATGAAAATTGGTTTAATTCTAATATACATATGAAGGGACACACATGAATTTATGTTAAATTCCCCTTCTATTTGATCTTGAACTAAAACTAAATTTCATTCTCCTTTTCTCATTTGAAGTTATTTCTGCATTTCTGGTTTGAAGCAATGGTGATTATGATAGAGTAGAATTATGAAGAAGGACAACCTGGTCCTCCTTAGTTAGGAGTATCTTCGTTTACACCTTCTGTGTCATAAACCATTGTTAATTAGTTCTTTTGGATTTCTCTTCATGGAACTAGTATTGTAGGGAAGGACAACCAGGTTCTTCTAAGTTAGGAGCCTCATCCTACATATTACTTAAGTGAATTAGAAATTACTTAATTAGAGTTGATATTTGTAATATGCGTTTCTTTTAATCTTTCTATTTCATCTTCTAAAATTGACTACCATTGGAATCCATAGACTTCGGCCATGCTTCTAAGCTTACAAGCTCGGATTGATAATTAAATACTTGTGTTAATTTACTCAATAAATTGACCCAACAAGTCCAAACAAAGGTGAGGCTACTGTGCTAAAGTCCTTTATCAATCTCCTATAGTATCCATCTAAACCCAAGAAACTTCTGACATCCCTTGGATTCTGAGGAGTAGGTACCCTCCTTATGATAGAAATTTTATTTGGGTCCACTTGTAGTCCTTCCTCAGATTTTTAGTGACCTAGAACATTCCCTGCATTAACCAAGAACTAACACTTCTTAGGACTAAGGGATAAGTTCATTTCAATGTATTTGTTTAATACTTTCCAAGTGTAAGAGAGAGCCTCCAGGAAATCACACCCATATGGAGTGAAATCATCCATATAAATTTCTATAGAGTCATGGACTAGCTCCGCAAAGATGCTCAGGACTGCCCTCTGAGAAGTGGTAGGGGCATTACATAATCTAAAAGGAAGGACCCTATAAGAAAAGATACCCCAAAGACAAGTGAAGGTGGTTTTATCTTGGTCCTCTGGGATGATCTAGATCTGATTGTAACCATTGAATCCATCCAGGAAAGAGAAGAACTTATTTCCTGCAATGATCCGGATCTTGGGGGGAGGCCCCCAAGATCTAAAAGATTGAAATGGATCTTGGGGTAGAGAGACCCCCAAGATCTGAAAACTTGAATTGCCAGAAGAAAAAAGAGGAGAATGCCCAATAAACAAAACCACAAAGAAACTTTTATTTAAAATAGTAATGGAAATAAACCAGCTAGGGCGATGGTAGCTTATCTCTGAGAAGAGATGTGGTGGCTACATGCCTCTGAATTGTAAAGGCTACATTGTGGCGGACAATCTGTCCTTTTACAAAATGTGACTTGTTACTTATAGTATTTCTCAATTACAATACCACGAGTCAATTCCATGGGTGAATGAATACCAAGGGTGGATTTTACAATACCACGGGCGGATGCCATTTACAATACCATACATAAATTCCATGGGTGAATGAATAATATGGGTGGATGAGTACCATGGGTTGATGCCATTTTCCATTCGGATCATTCCTCCCTCCTTAAGAAGCAATGGTCCCCATTGCGTAAATTTCCCTCCTGCAAAGCCTCTGTTGAATATGAAGAGCCACTGAAGATAAGGGTTTTATGTGGTTAACCCAAAACCCTGATAAACAAAGATCCGAGGATAGAGATACCCTGTAATGCTTGTGACCAACTGTGATTCTGATAGTGTGCAGCCTAGCAAATGGACTTCGATGACAAGGATTTTATGCGGTTGACCCATAACCATGATGTTGGTTGCTGATGAAGTAGCAGGTGCCTACATAGCTTGGGGTGGGAGGGCACATCTCCAAATAACCCAAGCCGAATGCTGCTATGTTGAAACTGATAAATGTGAAGCAGGTGCCTACTAAAGTGGGGTGGGAGGGCACGTCTCTAATGGAAACCCACTCCGAATGCTGCTCCAAAGTTAAAATGGACATAACTCGGCCAATATAACTCAGAATATTTATTATAACCTATTTTTAGAAGCAGAAGGATCATTTTGCACCTTCCCATGAGTTGGAAATCCCTATTTGGACACTCTGAGATCTCAGATTCGCGCTGCAACAATTCCGCCATCACAAAAATTCTAATAAAATAGTTGATTTTAAATCAGTGATATCTCCCACATCCGAACTCCGATTCGACCCATTTTTTTTTTGAAATTGGGTGATTTTTCGAGAGGAATCTAGATATAGTATTTTTTTTTTTAAATTTTGTACCAAATGTTTCAGATCTGATCTGCAAAGTCGCCGCCCAAAAAAACAATTCCTGCAAAAAAAACGAAAAAAGAAAAATTCTTCCTGCTTGACCCAAGAAAGTGCTCTGTGGAGATTGTAGCACATGCCTAAATTTTGTTGAATATTGCTGCAAAATTTAAAGCTGAAATATGCATCAAACCCTCGTTCCCATGGAATCATAACCTGCTCCGATACCACTGATCCGGATCTTGGGGGGAGGCCCCCAAGATCTAAAAGATTGAAATGGATCTTGGGGTAGAGAGACCCCCAAGATTTGAAAACTTGAATTGCCAGAAGAAAAAATAGGAGAATGCCCAATAAACAAAACCACAAAGAAACTTTTATTTAAAATAGTAATGGAAATAAACCAGCTAGGGCAATGGTAGCTTATCTCTGAGAAGAGATGTGGTGGCTACATGCCTCTGAACTATAAAGGCTACATTGTGGCGGACAATCTGTCCTTTTAAAAAATGTGACTTGTTACTTATAGTATTTCTCAATTACAATACCACGGGTCAATTCCATGGGTGAACGAATACCAAGGGTGGATTTTACAATACCATGGGCGGATGCCATTTACAATACCATAGATAAATTCCATGGGTGAATGAATAATATGGGTGGATGAGTACCATGGGTTGATGCCATTTTCCATTCAGATCATGCAAGACCATCAAAGACTTGGTCAATGAAAGTTAGAGGGAAATGGTCTTTTTTGGTGGTTTTGTTCAGTTCTCTATAGTCCACACAGATCCTCCATTTTGCATCCTTCTTAGGGACCAGAACTAGAGGAGACACCCACTCACTATCTGAGATGGGGTAAATGAACCCTACATCAAACAACTTTTGTAGTTCTTCTTTAACTATATCTTTGAGGGCTAGGTCCATTCTCCTCTGAGGTTGGTGCATTGGATTGCAGCCTTCCTTGATGTAATTGTGGTGAGTGCACACCGAAGGGTGCATTCCATTCATTTCCTTATAACTCTAGGAAAAGGCATCCAAATTCTCTCTTAGCATTGTTGTATAACTCCTTTTCCTAATGTGAAAAGAAAGAGGGGCTAATTTTCAATGTTCTTTTTGGTCCAAATTCTATCATCTTTACATGAGTAGAACTTGAGTTAGCTAGGCACAAATCAGTCCAAGGGTTATTTTTAGTTTTCTTTACTAACTCATGAAGGGACGTGGTGTTGGGGGGCCAATTCTGGAGAATTTGATCAATTAGGTTGTCTTCATTAGGTTTCCCCGCTCCTATAGTAGCATCTAGGTTAAAGATTGGGTGAGAGGTGGCAGAGTAGACTTCATTTTCCTCCTCCTCTTCCAACCATAAAGGTAGGTCATGCTCTAGATATGGTTGAGAAGGAGGGTACAAGACTAATTGTTTGGACAAATACCCATTTTTAATGGTCATATGATACTAAAACTCTTTACAAAACATAAAACTACTGTGGAGGACGACAAACCGTAAGATCCTCAACAAGCTCGAAAATTTAGTTGTGGGAAAATTTTTGGAGGGTGTTGATCACAACATCAACAGGTTGCCCACCATCCATTGCAACATGGTTTTCAAGGTTTGATTGACAACTTTGAGTTAACCATTGGCTTGAGGTTAATATGGGGTTGAGTGTTCATGATGAAAACCCAACTTGGATACTAGTTCCTATAACATATGGTTCTGAAAGTGTTTACCATGATCAATCACAATATTTTAGGCACACCAAACATGGCTATAATGTGTTTAAAAAGGAATAAAGTAGCAATGGCACCATCGTTTAAACGTGTAGGCATAGCCTCAACCCACTTTCTAAAATAGTCAAGATCTATGATAATGTAGTGATGACCTTGGGATGAGGGTGGGTTGTATTGCATAAAGTCAATGCCCCACTAGGAAAAGGTTCCAATAGAAACCACAAGGTGTAATGGGGTAAGATGAGTGCACATTTTATGAGAAAATATTTGACGTGGATGGAACTTTTGGATTGCAGAGACGCAATCTTTAAAGAGTGAAGGCCAAAAGTACCCAACATGCAAGATTTTCTGAGGAGTGGAAAGCCCAAAGAGATGACCACCACATACCCTAACATTGAAATCATTAAGTATGTGTTCAACTTCTTCATGATTAAGGAATTTATGTAACACAATTTCAACACCACAACAGTATAAGGTATCATCAATAATAAGATAACGTCAAAACTAATGGTGTATGCACCGACAATCATCACGAGAAATTTCAGGTAGAAAATGTTGAGTTTGGAGATACAAAAGGATGTATCCATACCAAGGGTCAAAAGTACGAATGGTGAACAAGT
The DNA here is from genome assembly GCA_031772625.1 of Pinus tabuliformis. NCBI lineage: Eukaryota > Viridiplantae > Streptophyta > Pinopsida > Pinales > Pinaceae > Pinus > Pinus tabuliformis. The sequence continues at coordinate 576,767,493 of CM062808.1, forward strand.
ATTCATTTGGTAGATAATCTAAGGCCATGACTTCCTCACTAAACTGAGGCAATTCAGCAAGCAGTTCAGCGAAAGCTAAATATTTCTTGGATTTAGCAATAGAAAAATCCAAATCAAACTCTTAAAGGATAGCAATCCATTTTGAGTACTTACACCCAATGATATGATGGCTAAGAATATTTTTAATGGGATTGGAGTGAGCAATAATGATGACCTTCCATAATAAGATGTAATGCCTCAATCATTGAAAAAGAACAACACTTACTAGGGCCAACTTTTCAACATGGGAATAACAATGCTCGGGACATAGAAGGCCTTTGCTAAGATAGTAAATGGGGTGTTCATTGTGCATATCATCCTCTTGGATAGGAACCATACCTAAGGAAGACTTCAAGGCTGTGAGAAATAACAAGAAATCTTGGTTGAAATCAGGAGGGCTAAGTAAAGTTGCAGACAACAAAGCTTGCTTAAGGAAATCAAAAGAACGTTTAGTTTGGTCATCCAAAATAAAAGGTACTCCTCATTTAAATAAACACATGAAGCCTTGGGTTATGTAAGCATAATTGTCAATGAACTACTATAATAAATTGGATTTTTCCTAGAGTTTCTAAAGTTGGCGAATGGTATGAGGAGGTGTCAGGTTAATGATAGCCTCAACCTTCAAGGGATCAACACAAATCCCTTCTTGAGAAACAATGCATCCTATAAATTTCCCATAACATACACAAAAAACAAACTTGTGTGGATTAAACTAGATTTTATAATAATGACATTGGAGAAAAAATTCTCGAAGGTGAGCAAGAAGGTTGTCACGAAACAAAGAATGCGCAGCAAGGTCATCAAGATAAACTTAAACGATGTGTTTTATATCGTGAAATGCATAAGACATCGCCCGATGGAAAGTACCACCAACATTTTTCAAACAAAAGGGAAGTTACGATAGGAAAATGTTCCCCATGGGTAGATAAAGGTAGTCTTGTGCTAGTCTTCTAGTTTGATCTCAATTTAGTTATAACCGAAAAAACCATCCATAGATGAAAATATATAATTTCCAGGACACACGTCAAGAATCTGGTGAATAAAAGGTATAGGATAATTATATTTTGGGAAAAATATATTCAATTCATGGTAATGGATGCAAATTCTAATGGTCCCTTGTTTTTTATCAACCAGAGAAGAATTAGAAGCCCACTCTATTAAGGGCACAAGATAAATAAAACTAGCATCTAGAAGTTTTTGGACTTCAACATTAACAACAACTTCCTTACGAGGGTTTATTGACCATATTTTCTGCTGAACAGGATTGGATCCAGGATATGTCTTAATCTCATGCTAGAGAATATATGGATCGATGCCAGGCATTTCATTAGAGGACCATGCAAAATCATCGTGTAATTCTTTGAAAAGGGAAATGTAAATTTCCATCTCACGAGGTGTGTAATCTGCCCCAATCAAAATATTTTCCATGACACCTAGCTTCATGGGAATATTAATGGAATGGTATTTGAACTATTACCCAAGTTTCCATTAGAAGAAACAACAAAAATCCAATCGTAGGTCATGGAAACATCGACATTGCTAGAGGAAACCACAGTTTTGACTAGACACATCCATACTATCTAGCTAGGGAAGAAAATAAGATTTATAGTGAATATCTCCCCAAGAATTATTTGATGCCGAAATGAATTCTCAAATAGATTCATCAGCTGGGAGTGAGAATTTGAGAAAATCAAAATGCAGAGGATAGTCAAAAACCCAAGAATGCATAGGGTAATAATCAAGTGGCACAAAAATGGCAACACCTGACTCATCAAATGTATATACTAGTTGAATGGTTTGATAAGAAAGTTGTGTACTTAAAGGCATCCACTTTCCATTGCCATAAATGTCATATTTAGAAGTTACCACCCAAGAATAATATAGAAGTTGGGATCCAGAGTGTGAAAAGATATCTTATGGATGCAAGCAATAATAGATGCGAAACGAGTGCTAGGTGGGGGTAATTGTAGGAGTACCCCAATAAAAGATCATATTTTAAACAAGCCTACACCAACACTCTAATACTGACCATGGTTATCTCCCACAAGTGGGATTGAATTATCCATGGTGTAAATTTGGGCCAATGGCATGCAATAATCAAGTTGGTCAATGGTAACATTTTTTCTTTCATGAGGAAAGAAAAGGACACAAAATACAGACGAGACAATTGCGGTCATGGCATAAAACCAAACATGGGCGAGGAGAAGGTTATAATACAAAGTGGCTTTGATCACTTCAACATCGACATAATGCATTTTACCTCCTAGCTTAATGGAAAACTTAGGAAGAACCTCGTTAGGTACAAAACTATGTCTATAAAATGCTTGCAGAGTAGTATTAGAATTAGCGAGTGTCGTAGAATCGAGAGCTTTCCAGCAGGATACTGACATGACACAAGTGGAGGAGCCTTCATCCACCAAAGTGAGATGAATATCCTTGTGAAATCTATACATAGTAATTTGAAAGGAAATTTGGTGAGATAGTCAAATGACAGCCTTGTCAACATTAAAGGAAATAAGGTTCGCATCAAAGGGATCAACCCGACTTATCATAAACACTAAGGCTTTTTGTTTCTGAGGAAAAAATTGTAAAACCTCCAAGGCAGACATGGAATATGGAGCTTGGGCTAATTCCTCAACAATACTATAATGTTGGGTAACTGATGTAGATGGATTGTGTGTTTTCTTATGAACAATACCTTTAGGTGGGTGATAAATAGGTTCCATAGGATTATCTAATGTGATAGGTCCAGTGGATAGAGGTGGAGTGGGTGGGTTCTTAAAACAAAAACTTGACTTAGGAACATCATAATATTTAGCCCACGTGGTCACATTGATGTTATCCTTACACTTAAATATGAATGAATTATTTGTAGGATTGAAAAATGACCCCTCACTGCCTCCTTCTAGAGGTGGAGAGGGTTGTGAATGGAATGGATGAGTTAAAACAATAGACTATTGGGTAGTAGGTGGCAGTGCAAGCATCCTATGAACATCATCAATTCGAGGGAACTCATGAGTTAAATGTTCACTTTGAAAAATCTTCCAAGGGAACTTAATCTTATGACAATGCTTAGACATGCCTCGTCTCTAATTAGGTGGGTTTGGTTGAGTCTCCAGAGTAGTTTGATTCTTTTGTTTCTTTTTATTATTATTTTTACCACCAGGTTTCTGATTGTTCTTCAGTGTTGTGGACTTCAACGTCAGAACATCAGTGGAATTCTCAGAAGAAGTTTCTTTTGGAGAGACATATGCACTTCTTGGGGCTTGCAATGTAACAATCAATTTCCCAAGTTGGGAAGCAAGTTGTCACATGGAATCATAAACATACACAATCACACCATCGACGTATGGTCCAAGAGCAAGTTTAGGTGGGTCAATGGAAGGTTGTGGAGCATTTTGGAGCACTTCATAAAGCATGCCTGACTAAGAATAAATCAAATCTAGTAGTTGGGAATATATGGTGGCTTGTTCCTTTGTAACAACTCCAAACATAGAGACATCTTTGGAAATTTGAGGCCGTAATGATCGAATGAACCATTTTCGTAATATTTCATTAGGAAGTTTAGTTCTAACCAACCTCTTGTGACGTCACCACTCATGGATATGATCATAAATCATGGTGGCATAAACTTGTTTAAAGTTAGAAAAAAGGATAGAATCAATGTCATACCTCATAAACAACTCGAAATGGGACAAGAAAGTTTGCACCAAGGATGAAAAATCACTGACAAGATGTCCAATTCAATGTACCATTTGAAAACATCTCCAGTGAATGTACATTGGAACAAGCGTAATTTGATTGAATCATTAACTAAATAGTTTGACGAACACCACAAATGGTAAGTGGTAATATGTGTGGATGGATTCTATCCAAGATTTCCTTCAAAACTTGGGATATTGGATGGTAACTTTGCAGACATAGGTGGCCACTAAGGATAATTTCAGATGGGGATGTTTGTCATCTTTGCTAGATCTAGTAAATGAAGTGAAGATAAAATGGATTATGGAGATGACTAAATGGGTTATAGGCAAGAGAGTCATTGGACAAACCGTGAGGTCCCCCCATATAAGGATTATGCTGTAAAGGTTGTTGACTCTAGTAAGGGTTCATCCCAACATATAGAATATGTGGGCCAACACGACCAATGAGAGGAAATTAAATGCCCCCAGAGAACATAGGACCCCTAAGAACATGACTATTAACGAGGTTGTGGTTTACAGGGAAAGATGGACCATCTTGTGCAGTAGCACTGACATAAGTAGGGTAACTCATGGAAGTGAGAATACTAATGGCAGAGTTTCCCTAAGTAAACTAGCTACTCTAGGAAAAGTAATAAAGGTTGGTGTCCCTCCAAACAAAAAACTATACCAAGTTTGAGACATATTTGAAATAATATTTCCCCCATGTTGGTTAGGAGCAACAGATGATCCTTGCCACATATTTCTAGAAGTGAACATGCTTATTTGAGGAACAAGAAATGTAGGCTGGGAAAAACTAAGAGTAAATATTCCTGACCCTACTGGTTGACTAAAATTAAAAACCATAATCAATGTATATGAAGGAGTAGGCATAGGAACACTATGTAAATTCATAGGATCCATTGACGAGACTGGTGGAATTCCCAAAGTAGATGTGAGAGATGTAGGTCATGCCAAACTCAATGGTGGAAACAATGACAAGGCAACAAAAACTACAGATGCAAAGGGTAACTAAGAACAAACTTCCATAGGTAAGCTAGGGACATATGTGTAGGAAAGTGTAGAACTGCCAAGATTCAGCTAGAATAACTCTGGTCCTAGAGGATCAATTAAAGGTGCAATAGTGGGAGAGAATATCAAATCGCTACTAGGATGACCATGAATAGACTCCACAACTATCAGATGGTCCAAGTCTCGAACACCGATAGGCACTCATCGAGCAGGAGTGACAAGTCCACCTCGTTCAGGAGGATAACCGTGAATACAATGTGATTGATGATCACTAGGTCCAACTAGAGTGAATAAATGTAAATTAACAATATTAAGTTAGTACAAACAACTCTAAGAACAAACTATTGACTAAGACCAAACAAAATGCATTAGAATAGTCCTAGGAGATAGTCACACACAAATCAAATATAAAGAAGCTGGTGGTTGGACAATTATACTAGTGACCTACTTATTAGCCCTTTTATATGTGAACTCAGTCTAAGTGCTCTTATTAGCCATGGGTCACCCCCAAGAAGACTAAGAGAGTATAAATAATATATGTGCTAGGTACAAAGAAGATGAGCCTGACCCTACACCTTTGTATGAACTCTAAAAAAATGGTCGCTAAGTTCACCACTAATAATAACACATCTTGGGGGCAAAGTTGTCAGCCAAATTCACACCCAAGGGTAGGATAGCTAATTTCAAAGCCACCTTGAAAGTTTCCTCCCAAGTTTCCCCAAATTGATATAGAAAAATTCTATTAACACCATTTGTAATACGTGTAAATCTCGTAATCCATGCCACTCGAAACTAAGCGAAATGGTGTATGTCACCTTGACTAGCGCAAGTGTGACCTTGTGATTAACCCTCTTGTTAGAAGGGTTTCTTGGGCTACACTACTGCAAGTGGATTTGTCTCCATACTGCAAGCTACTAAGTTGGTTTTGTTTTCTTGGAGTAGTTGACTCACAGACCTATCTCCAAGACCCTAGCCTAAGCTAATGTTGGTGTACTACCAAGGAAAGAAAAATATGAGTCTAATTGTTTTTTATTATTGTATTGATTTTAAATGGTTCTTATTTACACAGTTGGGATGCAGTATGAAACTTAGTAATCATAATGATGCTATACACAATTTTTACTTTTCAATTGGATGAATGCTAACTAGAGGAGGGTAAGAGTATTTTCACTTCAAAACACATGAATGCCTACGAAATGCGCCTCTCACTAATTAGTAAATGCAATAGTCCAAAATTTATAAAAATTGTGACTCAAAAAACATACCAAAAGAGAACAATTAAAAAGAGGCCAAAAAAAGTCCCCAAGCTAGAATGCAAAGCACTTCAAAAACATCAAAGCTAGGGAGACAAAGCCAAACAAGCACTTTCAAACAACCAATAAGAAATCCAAAATTGAAAAGGAAGGAAATTTCAACAAGTTAGGGTTGTAACACAAAATCTCAACAAGAAGCAATGCTCTACAAAGTTCAAAAGCGAACCCTAGTGGCAGGAATGCCTAAATAAGATTACAATAGAGTTTTCACAACCAAAGGAAACACACCCAAATAAGTTTTTTTAGATGAAAAGTGCACAACCAAAGGAAAATACCACCACTCGCAAACAGGGAAGCAACCAAAAACAAATCACCCAATCAAGAGCGATGAAATCCAATCAAAGGAAAATGGCCACATATATGAAATGCAAAGTATATCTATATTGTCGCTACACCAATCACCCAAATCTGAAAATAAGACCCCAAAATGAAGTCAATAGCTTCAACTAAGGCACAAAAGAACCTCAAAGAAAACTTTGCTGCAAATAGACAATGGGGGACACCAAAAAAGTCACACTTACTGTATTCAGATAAGAGGTACAAAGCAGTTGATAGAAAGAGTAATAAGAAAGTCAAATGACAGAACAAATATGATAGAAAATGAAAAATCAAAAGCCAAAATGCAGGAAGAAACCTTTCCAAAGGTAAACACTCAAACCCAATCAACCAGGTCTAGAATAGAACCAGACACCACACAAAGGGAGAAAAGCACAAATACATGAGGTAGAGGGTTTCAGAAAGAAATTTTGAGATTTTAGGGTTACAAGCTCAATGACATAGATGAGCCACTTTTAGTGCAATTATAATTGTATGCTTGACACAACGAAATAGTGGTTTAAATGTCACAACTTCACTAAGCATGTTTAGTACATACGGTTGGTAAGAAACTCAAAATTTCCAGAAAATGCATGCACATGACGATACAAAAGGCCAATATTTAGAAAAATAAATGTCAAAATAGTCATAAATGCTTGGAAATATTCGAGATAGAACTAGAAAATAGAATAGGAGAAAAAAAATATATTCTAAAGCGAAGCGGGCAAAGAAAATGAATGCTTTCATTGAAAGCACCTGTTCTATTGTAGTAAATTCTACACGCAAGGAACCATTGCTCCATAATACTAAGGTTGATTAGGATCAACAGAGAGAAAAATAATATGGATAACCCAAGACAACAAAGATCCATGAGTCAAATGATCATGCAAGCAGTCTCCATGCAATTCTTAATGCTATAATGGTTTTAGCAAGTACCTTGCCTCTTCGCAGGTTGGTGAAGGGTTTTGGGCCTAATGCAAAAACCTCTAGCTCTAATATGGAGAACTTTTCCTTCCGTTACCGATCCCAAGCCTACAAACAAGCACACACAAAAAAAGATGACAAGTAGCCTTCTGTAGAAGACTATCAACTCAAAACATTAAGAACTTCATGAACGTAAATCACTACAAATGTAGATATAAAGGAAGAAAATATCTATCTTCATTAACCATATAATCAAGAATACATTAATTTACCTTTAGCTTCGGTAAACCTCTCCTCATTCTCACAGATTCTTCGCACTATAATGAAAAGGAACACAAAGTAGCATGGAGCTCTCAAAATTGAATCATAATAACAACATATGACTCTCTGATTCTGGCTCAGAAATTCTAACTAGCCTCATGTTGGTTTAAGGGGGCCTGACCCAGGTTTAGATTTGTGGCGCCAATGAAAAAAACCCTAACTATTGGCCCTTTCGACAACAACCTGCATAACGCAGGTTGCAGTCTCACCTCAAGTAGTATTGGGGGATGCTAGTACTAGGTTTTCACATCCAGGGACATGTGATAAATGGTTCTTAGGCTCCAATAGTTCAGATCTAATTTCGGGCAGATCGGTATTGTTCTAGGGCTCGCTACTGTAACACTATGAAAACAACTTTGTGCCCTTCACAAAGGTCTATGATCAGTATTTTCAGACCTTAAACAGGCAGCTTATCTAATTTCGCACATCCATAAATAACCCTAGATCTGATTTCGCGGAGGTCTATCAATTCATTAGAAAACATAGCAAAAATAACTCTTTATCTTCGCGACTAATGAGAAGATTTTTCCTCCCAAGGTATATGCCCCTAGAGAGCATAAGACCCCAAAGATTGATGAGCCTCATCATTGGGTAATTATATGGGCCTTAATTCACCTCCTAGCTTAGTGAAACCAAATTTTCTCACAACTTATTACATGTTTTTTATTATATTTTGTTTATGAGTTGAGTTAGAGTTAGATATTATGCCTAGTGGACTAATATGCATTGAATGCAGGATTAAAGGATAAAATCAAGGAATTTTTGCAAATAATAAGGTTAAAACTTGAATGGGACAACGGAGAGGGATTGTAGGAGGTAAATCCTCCTCATTTACTTATCCCCCCTTGGAATATTCCTCCATCCATCACACCAGGTCCGAGTGCAAGCAACCAAGCCATGAGGATTAGAAGGTAGCTTAGCAAGTGAGAGGAAAAGAGCTAGTTTATCTAGAGTTCAGGAGCCAAGCCTCCCCGATTTTAATGAAGTCATTGGGGACTTCATTTGTATAAGTAGAGAGGCCTAGAGCCTCATTACGATTCAAATTTTTGTGGTAAAACTCTAACCTATTTTCGAGCTCCAGACTCGTGAAAGTTTTATTGATGTAATTTTCTGTTTTGGTAATAAGAATGAGTTTTGTTTTGAGCCAGCATTGAGTTAACTCAGAGGGCTGAAGCTCTTGGGTTAGGGCTCAACCCTAGCAGCCAAGGCTCCTCTTTCTTTTATATGTATGTTTAGTTTAGTTTCATAGCTTCATTTTTAATTTTCTTTTAGATGTATTTCCATTGCAAGTAGTGTATATTGGATTGGTTGTTTATTAGTTTGCTTCCAATTGTGCCTTAATTTAGTAGAAGGTTAGCAGGGATAAAAGGAGCACCACAAGGTTGTCAGTAGGTGTCTCGGCCTCACTTCCTCCCTTTGGGATCATGACTTGAGGAAGGGACCCTTATGCATTCCCAAAAACACAGATTTCTAATTCTTTTATAAGCTTTGGAGTTTGTTGTCTTTAAATTAGAATTTGGTTAGTTTTACAATGTAGGAATCCAGTGTCATATTTTTCATCTTCATTTTTGCAATAGATCTCATCCATTCTTTCATTACTTTCAGCAACTTTCCTCATGCATAATGTAGGCAGTTAATTCATTAATTCTGCTGTTCTAGTTTATGAGAATGTTTCTTGTTTACATAGCTTTTTGGAAAATATACATGTTTTATTTAAAGTAGGTGCTTCAGGATGAGACAAAGAATTCATAGCCAGAAACCATCTTCCACCATAGCCATTCCTTGTTTTCACCATCACCTTCACTAGTTTTCATCATTTTTCATAGAAATTCTTCCAAGCACATTGAGTGAATACAACCTTCTCCTATCTTTGTTGTGGAATTATGAGTGATCCTAGACCTTCTCCCACTCCATTCCACCCATCCACCACCTTTTATAAGCCTTCCATCACCTCCAACACCTCACATTTGTCTCTCGGTTGTATCCTATAGGTTTACAGGGAATCCTGTAGGTTTCTAGTACATCCTGTAGGTTTTCTTGAAATGGCCTGTTTTGAGGCTGAATTGAGGAAAAACCTCTAGGAATTCACCAAAAGCCTCCCAAGGGTCTCCCACACCATACAACCATCTCCTAACCCTTCCAGCCATCCTCCAACATCCTTAATTCAACTGCCACATCACTAAAAGAAATTAGTTTGCATACTTGATTTTGCATGAAAAGACAAAAAGAAAAAAATAGATTTATTTCAGTCCCTTTACTTGCACATTAGTGATGTTTGATGCTTCTTACTTCTATACTTAGATAGTATCATTTGGTTCATGTTAATTTAGAATTTTTGCAAAGCATAGTTTCTTAGCAGTTAATTAGGAAATGGTGTGATTTAGCATTGAATTTCAGTCTTCTCCATTATTGCAATAGAGTAGCTCTCTCTTAGAGTAGATTTACCTTTCTTCCATCAAGAAATCAAGCTTCTTCTGACTCCATAGAAGTCTAGCTTGAAAACCCCAGTGGTCTCTCACCAGCTGAACAGTGACAATAGGCAGAACCATCACTTTTACTTGTGTATACAACATTGTCACCTCCAAGTTTGTATGAACCCCAGGTTAATAAAGTAAAGCTGGTAGCCTAGGAGTTGCAACATTCTTGCTGCATTATTGGTGCTCATCACTTTTTAGTGCTGTTGCTGGGGAGGTGTCTGAGTAATATGTGAATACTGCTTCTTTCTTCTATTTCTTGTCTCTAATATTTTCCCATTAGTTTATTCCTGAAAAAGTATTTTAGTTGTTTCCTTTTTCTTCATTATGCGTTTTTTGCTTTCCTTTCCATTTTGCAAGAAAGATTTCAATTCAGCAAGTAGCTTTTCATTCAGTCAATAGTTTTCATTCAATCAACAATTTCAATTCTACAAAGTGCTTTCCAAGTTTGGAAAAGAAAACACAAAACCAAACCAAAAACATTTCCTTTCAGGCCTCGTAGGAATAGGGATAACTTAGGGAAATTTTTACCAAATACCCCCACTACATCAAATAACCAACCTTTCCTCTTCTTCGGTGGCTATGAATTGGAGGAATCCTTAGGTGAACAACCTGACATATTTGAAGAACTTACATGGGAAGAAGAAGAACCCATTCCTACTGAACCAATGGCTGAAAACATAAATGAAAGAGGGAATAAAGAGAGAGTTGAGGGTGCCTTCCTCATCAGGGAAACCAATGGGGACACTAAGATGAAAAATATAAGGCCTTCAACCCTACCTCATTTCCATGTCTTGAGCATAGAAGACCCCGACACTTTCCTACTTGATTTTTTTGTTATATGCCGAACCCATGACTATACAAATGATGAGAAGAAGTTAAAACTATTTCCATCTACCCTCAAGGATGCAACATTGCGCTGGTTCATGGGTTTACCTAGGGATAGCATCACAACTTGGGCTCAGATGCAGCAAGTCTTTAACAACAAATATCGAGACTATTGTCGGTCAAAGGATACTAAAGAGGAAATTCTTAAGATGATCATAGGCAATGATGAATGCCTAGAGGATTATGAAGAAAGATTCTAGCTTAGTTAGAAAAGGTCCAAGTGCACACTTGACCTTCAGTCACTAAAGCTGGTCCTTCTTAGGGGAGTAAGGGAAGATCTTCTAGATACCCTACACTTGTTAGCAGGAGGAGATATCTACCAATTACCTTATGAAGATATCAATACTATCTTTAGAAACCATTCTAGGGCAGCTAGGAAAAAGGGTAGTGGTAGTCAACCTATGTCGTTACATCCTCTTCCAACTCATCCATCAAGGGTGAAATTGGAAACATGATGGAAGATTTCAAGAGTGAGATGTTGCAAACCCTTGCCTTGCAAATGGACATTATGCACATTAAGAGAAATCAGGAGAATGTAGAGAGAGGGTGTCCTAGGAATGATTGTCCATTGAATTCTATTGAAATTTGCTTAGTTTGTGAAGAAAACCACTCCACAGACAAGTGCCCTTATTTTCCTGGACTCAAAGCTATATATCAAGGAGTTGAAGGGGTCACTGAGAAGCTCTGCTACATAAACCAAAGGAGACCTCATGGGCCTAGACCATACCAGCAGGGCATGCAAGGGTCATCCCATGCATATTACAACCCCAACCAAACCACAACCATACCTTCTTGGGGACCCCCTGCTCATCCTTCCTGGTCTACACCCCCTCCTTGGTCCTTTTCATCTCAGTATCACTCCTAGCCAGCCAGCCAGTCATTTCAACCATATGCTCCACCACAACCTCAGTGGAATGCACTGCCCTAGGGGTGGAGGCCCCAATACAACAATGCTCCAAATTTATTGCCTCCACCACCTGCCCAACCACAATTTCTACACTCTACTCCACCCAAGAAACCCCAAATGCCTGCCCAGCCAAATCTGAACCCGAACAACAAACAGGTTCAACAAGTATAGAGTGGAGAGATATCATATCCAGCTTATGCTGTGGAAATATAGGAGATTTACCTGAGAGCTGGGAGAGTTCTCTCGGATAACCGACCTCCACCTCCACCTAGGGAGGTTGAGGAAGAAATATAGGAAAGCATTCTCAAAGTGAATCCACCCTTTCCTGAGAGATTAACCCAAGCACTCCATCCTACCCCAAAAGAGACTGAACTTCTGGGAGAATTGAAGAATCTATGTGTAAAGATTCCACTTCTCCAAGCAATAAAAGATGTTCCTATTTAAAATATGTTGATTAAGGAGAAGTGCTTCAAGCATCCAGGGAGGTGAAGAAGGGATGCCCCTACCATTAATGGCATTGGATAGTTGTCCGACTTAATGCTTGGGCTGGTAATCTGTCCAAAGTATTTGGACCCTAGAAGCCTTGTAGTAGATGTGCACATCAATGGCACCATTGTCCCACAAACTTTGATCGAATTTGGGGTTTCCATTAATGTGATGACCAAGGACACCATGCTCAATATTAACCTCTAAGGTTCATTAAGGAATATCGCAACAGTTCTGCAACTTGCAGACGCCTCCATAGTAACCCCTAAGAGGATTGTGGAGGATGTGATGGTCTCCATTGACTCTTGGGAGTACCCTGCAGATTTCCTAGTTCTCCAACCTAAGGCTAAGCTTGTTGGTTACCCTCTCATCCTTGGGAGACCCTGGTTGGCCACTTTCAATGCTTACATTAGTTGCAGAGCTAGGAATATGACCATCAAGAATGGGAATATGTCCAAGCAATTAGTCCTATACCCTCCTGCTTAGCCATCTCTAGAGCATGATTTACCTTTATGGTTGGAGGAGGAGGAAGAAGATGAAGTTTATTCCACCCAACTTTATACTTTAGAAACAACCATGGGAGGAGGACAACAGGATGAAGATGATTTGATTGAACACCTACTCCAAAGTCCAACTCCCAGTACATTGCCCTTAGAAGATGTAGTAAGAGAAACCCAGAAAAATCATCCAATTGACCTATGTTTGGTCGATTCCAACCCCCTTCGTTTCAAAACCATAGAATTCTGCCTTGAGAGAACCTTGAAAATCAATCCATCTCTTTCTTCTCTCCAAGAAGAGAAGTTATGCAACATGCTAAAGGAACATCTAGAAGCCTTCGCTTGGAGTTACAAAGAAATGAAGGGATTACACCCCTCAGTGTGTACTCACCACATATACATAAAAGAGGGTTTCAAGCCAGTCCGACAGCCCCAAAGGAGGATGAATTCAGCTCTTAAAGATATAGTCAAAGAAGAACTGCAAAAATCGTTAGATGCAAGATTCATTTACGCTATCTCCGACAATGAGTGGGTCTCTCCTTTGGTGTTAGTTCCAAAGAAAAATGGTAAGTGGAGGATTTGTGTTGATTATAAGGACTTCAAAAAAGCCACAAAGAAGGACCATTTCCCTCTACCCTTCATTGACCAAGTGCTAGATGGCCTTGCAGTGAAAAAGTTTTTCTCTTTCCTAGATGGATTCACTGGGTACAACCAAATCTAGATCAGCCCGGAAGACCAGGATAAAACCACCTTCACATGTCCTTGGGGTATTTTTACCTATAGCGTCCTTCCTTTTTTCCTATGCAATGATCCTACCACTTTCCAGAGAGCAATCCTGAGTATTTTCATCGAGTTAGTCCATTATGCGGTGGAAATTTATGTGGATGATTTCACACCTTCTGGTTGTGATTTTCAAGAGGCTCTATCCAACCTAGGCAAAGTACTGCACAAGTGCATTGAAATGAACTTGTCTCTTAGTCCTGAAAAATGTGAATTCTTGATGACTGCAGGGACCGTGCTAGGTCATTCAATATCTCAACAAGGATTGCAGGTGGACCCAAACAAAATAGCTATCATCCAAAGGTTCCCACCTCCTCAAAGGTAGAGAGACGTTAGAAGCTTCCTAGGGTTAGCTAGATACTACTGAAGGTTCATAAAGGACTTCAGCAAGTTGGCCTCTCCTTTATTTGGTTTTTTGGCCAAGGAATCTGAGTTTATATGATCGAAAAGTTGTCAAGAGGCCTTAGACACCCTAAAGGATAAGTTAACTACTGCACCAATTATCCGAGGCCCAAATTGGGCCCTCCCCTTTCATATTCATGATGATGTCTCACACAAAGCCATAGGAGCAACCTTAGGTCAGATAGATGAAAAATTACCTTATGCTATCTACTTTATCAGTAAGAACATGTCAAAGGATGAACTAAATAACACAGTGACCGAAAATGAATGCCTGGCTGTTGTGCATTCATTGAACAAATTTAGGAATTATATTATAGGGTATCAAACATTTGTGCATACTAACTATGCTGCAATCAAATATTTAATGAATAAACCAAATGTGAATGCTCGGATTATAAGATGGTTACTTTTATTACAAAAATTTGATCTAACTATTGTTTGATAAGCCTAGTAAGGAAAATGTTGTTGCAGACTTTTTGTCTAGATTAAATTTTCCTGCAGGTGAAGAAGGAATGGTTGATGACCAGTTATCAGATGAGCACTTATTTTCTATTTCAATTCTCTCTCCATGGTTTGCTGATATAGAAAACTATTTGGTATCTACAGAGTTCCCACCGAACTTGTCCTCCAAAGTGAAGAGCAAGATATTGAGGAAGAGTGTCCCCTTCACTTGGATTGGGAGCAATCTCTTCAAAATTGGCCTAAATCAAATCTTGAGAAGGTGTGTCAGGGAGGAGGAAGTATTTGACATCCTTCTCACCTGTAATGATGGGCCTTGTGGAGGTCACTTTGCAGCAAAGAGGACAACATTCAAAGTGTTACAAGTAGGCTATTATTGGCCCACTCTTCATCAGGATGTGAAAAGATATGCTAGTCAATGTGATCAGTGCCAAAGGATGGGAAGGCCTACTCCAAGAGATGAAATGTCTATGTAGCCTTAAGTGACTCTCGAGCCATTTGATAAGTGGGGCATGGACTTCATTGGGCCTATTGACCCTCCTTCCAAGCAAATACAATACATCATTGTGTGCACTGACTATTTATCTAAGTGGGATGAAAACAAGGCAATTAAGATAACAATAGAGGAGAAGGTAGCTAAGTTCCTAATGGAGAATGTATTCTACAAATTTGGATACCTTAGAGAGCTGATCACAGACCAAGGCAACCAGTTTACCTCCAACATGATTGAATACTTGCTCAATGAGCACAAGATCAAGCATAGAACCTCCACTCCCTATCATCCATAAGCTAATGGGAAAGTGGAGGTGACCAATAGAGCATTGGAGGGCATCTTGACCAAAGTGGTAATCAGCAACAGGAAGGATTGGGTAGATAGACTAGTTGAGGCCACTTGGGCCTATAAAACCACCTGGAAGACCACCACTGGATTCACACCCTATGAGCTGGTCTATGGGAAAAAGGCCTTGTTGTCCATTGAATTTGAGTATAACCCATTAAAGATGGCAACCCAACTATATCTAGATCTCAACAGTGCAAAACAAGAGGGATTTTTCTAGTTGAATGGTTTGGATGAGTTCAGCATGTAGGCCCTCCTACATACAGAGGTAATTCAACTTCAGAGGAAGATCTGGCATGATAAGAACATCAAGGAAAAACAATTTCAAGAAGGCGATTGGGTTTTATTATATGATTCTAGGTATAAAGACTTCAAGGGCAAGTCAAGGACAAGATATCTAAGACCTTATGTTATAGAAAGATGCCATGATAATAGTTCAATGCAGATCAGAACCATAGATGAAGAGGCCATTCCTTTACTTGTTAATGGACACCGATTGAAAATTTACAAGAGACCTTTGTCAAAACAAGAGTTCATTGATGATATCAATAAAACAGTGATGATAGTGGAGCAAGTTTCAGCTCCTGCCTCATCAAATCACTGAGAAAAAAAGAGAAGAAATAAGGACTCAGGTGAAAACCTCCATGAGGTGCCTGAGTCCCACTATCAGGTTGAAAACCTCTTGGGATGGCCCAATGGTGTCAATATAAAAAAAGAGAGAAAAATGAGAATAAAAATATCCCTGGGTGAAAACCTCTCTTGAGGTGCCCAGGGAAAACAGCTAGGATGAAAACCTCTCAGAGGCAACCTAGTTGTTTTCAAAAAAAAAAAAAAAGAGAAAAGAAGAGAGAAAAATCATGAAAATTTCTATTTTGCAGGTCAGTAAGAAGGATGATCAGAGAGCAAAGGAGGATCACCAAGAGACCTATTTCACTCACATTTTATTTTTCCACTCATTTTCATTCATCACTCTACCATTTCTCTCATTTTTTCCACTCCTTTCCTTCAGTTTACAAGGGGACTGTGTTTTCTACAGGATCCCATGTAAACCTACTGGATCCCCTGAAAACCTACAGGATGATCCTGTAGGAATCACAGTGACCCAGAAATCCTACAGGAAGTGACTCTAAAGGAAAAAAATGACCTGTTATGTCAATGAAATAACACCCCCTTCATCATCATTCCATCACCATACCTTACTCACTATTATTCCATCGCCCCTGCATTCACCCTTAAAAACAAAATCAATTTCAAAAAAATTTGACAGTCATTGAAAAAGGGAAACAGGGAGAAATAGAGAGCATCACCTGAGTATTCCTCACTCTCTGCACTCCTAGTCTCTCTCTCCATACATGTCACCATCCTCACAACCCTAGAAAATAGTATGATTAAGAGTTCTAAGGGAGAAGCAGCTACAGGACATCCTGTAGGAAATCCTGTAGCAGCCTATCCCATAGAATTCAAATCATAAGAGCAACGAGCCTCCATCATGATGATCCAAGGGTAGAAGGAGCTCCAAAGCAGTAGCACCACCACCGTATTCAACAATAGGTACCTACACAAACAAAGGGATCATAAGAAAACAACAAGAAAGGGAACACGAATAGCATGCATCCAATACACACAGCAAGCACCTCCGGTCTTCAACAACTATAACAAGGTATTGGCACCACAGGTAAGTATCCTGCTCTCTCTCTCATATGCATCATGTAGTAAAAAAAATGTAAAGGTTACGAGTAAGTTTCTTTATAAGTGAAAAGGTAGCCAGTTAACTTGGCCACCTTCGCTTCGTCAACAAAGACAAAATAGGGTGTCCTCTCACACGTGGTTGCATTCAACTCAAAAATAGAGAAGGAGAAGGACAAAAATAGTTAAAGCTATAGATGCATAAGGTGGGAGCTAATTACGAGGAGTGGGGAGTGATGAGGTGGTAGTGGGGACCAACGGTCCAAAAATGGAAACGTACCTCGGCTTCCAGCACACCACCTCACCCCAAATGACCATAAGAGGAAATAATCATCATCCCCATGCATTCATGCATTCACTTCCTCGAGGCTCACTCTCACAGGTTGCTTTCATACCTAGGCAACCTACTGAAAGAAAAACTCCATCATTTTACAGCACAAGAATTCCTATAGGATTGCACAGGAATTCCTACAAGATTGTGCATAGAAATTCCTACAGGATACATAGAGACAGTCTACAGGATAGGATGAGAGGAGTTTCAAAGGGGAAATATCGAGGGTTGACCACAACAAACATTATGAAGAGGTAGGCTCTGTAATTACATTCCTCTTTCCAAGTAAATTGTTCAAAAAATCCTCTAGTTTGAGTGAATTTGGCAGCTATGCAAGAGAATTGTCCACACAGTCATCTCTGTTTTTTACTTCTACATTTACAAATTGTATCAACCATCTCATCTCCTCAAAACCTAACCAACCAAGATGACAGGAGGGTTTAATAAGAGGGAGCCCAAAAGCACTATGAGAATCCAAAAACAGCCTTAGGTACTAGAAATATTCACAAGTCATAATTGGATGGGGTTTGTTGAAAAATTCGGGGGGTATTATGATGAGGTGGCTTGGGATTTTTCTCTCTCTCTCATTCCACTCACCAGATTCCATGCCACTATTGTGGTAAGAGGCCTCTCCATAGAACTCACCCCTGAACTCATCAGCAGATTTACCACACTTCCCCTAGGAGTACCATGGGGGAAGGAAGACAAAGGAGATAGCTAGGTTGCCAAAAGGAAATTCTTTTTAGAAGGTGAGGAACCCACTGAGGACAAAAATGGAGTAAGGAGAGAAAGTCTACCATATACCTGGAATGAGGTAAGCTACCAAATGATCAAATATATTTCATGTGAGGCTAGGTATAGTGTGGTCTATGGCTATCATTTTAGGCTTCTTGAAGAAATAAGATTTGGAGCAGAAACACCCCCTCACCATAGGCTCAGCATACCATACTTCTTGCTGCCATCACTAATAGACTCAAACATCCATGCAAGAGGGAAATTCCCAAAAATTAGCTCACCATGGGTTAATTAGAATCCGTATAGAAGATTCCCTCCAAAACCTCATAATTCCTATACCATGGTTAGTTTTCAGAGACATGCAGGCAGAGGAAAACATCAAAGTTCTCACATATGATGTTAGTCCTGTTGTTAGTGAAGAGGAAGGGGAAGAGACTAAAGTAAGGGAAGAAGAAGTAGAGTAGGAAGAAGAAGAAACAGAAGGAGATGAAGATGAGATGGATGAAGAAGAAGAAGAAGAAACAGAAGAAATGAGGAACATGAATAAGAAGAGGAGAAAGAGAAGGAGGATGATGAAGAAATAGAGGAGGATGTTAAGGAGGAAATTGATAAAGATGATGAGGATCTACAAGAGGAAGAAGAAAGGAAAGACATAGGTGAATAAAGTAATGGAAAAGAGGGGGTAGAAAACAAGGAGGAGTCACCTAGGGTGACTCTAGAACCCACTGAGAGAGAGGCAGCAGCTGCCCTCACTGCTCTTAGCACCCCCATCAAGAAAAAAGGAAAAAGAAAGAGGCATACCTCCTTATATTTAAGGACAAGGAAAAACACAAGAATAAAGTAGGGGAAACCCTAAACACCAACCAAAATTCCCCTTGTGATTGAATACTAACTTAAACAAATGGAGAAAATGGCTTCCCCTATGTCCCCTATCACCTATGTGAGAAGGCCTATGAATAGATCAACCTCCTCCAAGGGAAAAGAAATCCTATAGGATACACAACAGAATCTACATGAAGCAGAAGCAGTCCTATAGGATACTCTGCTGAACCTATAGGAGACACAAAAATTGGAAAAGGCGGTAGGCCAATAGCAAGAAGCTAAAGAAGAGAACCCAGAGTCAAAAGAACCTAGCCCCCAACTTAACCTTGAGTCCTACTATAGGTTTATTGAAGGAGGTAGGGTCATACCTCAAAAAATTGTTATTCCACTGTTCTTCGAACTTGAGAAGGAGAGAGCCAAAACTCACTGATGGATGCAGATCACCAAATCCAAGGAGGTGGAAGACATTGGACACATGGAGGAGAAGCTCAAGGAGATGGGCAGAGAGCTAAGTAGCTTGAGAGACAGAGAGACCATAATGAAAAATCAACTAGAGACAAAAAATGCATGGTTGAGAGGACAACTGCAAGAAAGAGAGAATCAATTGGCATGTATGGCTAGTCTCTCTTTGGAAGAAATCTAGTGTAGGATGCTAGCTAAATCTTATGCCCTATACCTCAAGGAATAGTGGCTGCAGTTCCAGATCAAGACCCTAGCACAAAGAGGCACCATGCCATTACAGGACTACAAGCAGTTCATTGATCTTTGTGATCATAGAACACTAGAAGATAAAGCCAAGATTTCTGGGTTTTATTTGCACAACATGGCCTTAACAAACATGAATGTATGGGACCCTAATTCAAATCTAGGAGATTTAGAGTTGATGGCTTTGGCATCATCAATGAACCATGAGGAATCAAGGGCTACAAAGATGAAGAAGATATTGGCAAGAGAGAAAATTGAACCTCTTATGATCAGAGCTGAACAGTTAGATCCCATGGCCCTCATCAATACCCATAATTTAATTGAAAATGATCCTCAACTTGCACCTAGATGTCTTGTTTCCCAAGAGCAGGCAATTTCACATTTTGAGGACATGTTTAGGCTGTTAGGGGATGATAGCATACATGCTTGCCTGAGGATATGGAACACATTTCCATACATCTTAAAGATAAGAGAGTACCACTTTCCTCAAAGATTGAGAGAAGCACTAAATAGGACACCCATGTACAAGCAATCTATGTAAAGGTTGAAAGTCAATTGGATTGGCTTGAAACACAGTCCACTACTACTCTTAGGAATGATAGAAGGAAGGAAGGAAGAAGAAGAAAAGAGGTAGTGGGAGGAGGTAGAAAGGAAAGGAGGCTTCTATGAACAAGAAGAGGAAACCACAACAGAGGCATGGGATGTCAATGAGGCCACTAGAGCTATGAAGGATATGGATATTGATTGAGTTTCTTAGAGGATGAGCAACACTTTCAGTAGAGTAGGCGGGTGATGATGAGTCTCATCATTGGGTAATTATATGGGCCTTAATTCACCTCCTAGCTTAGTCAAACCAACTTGTCTCACAACTTATTACATGTTTTTGATTATATTTTGTTTATGAGATGAGTTAGAGTTGGATATTATGCCTAGTGGACTAATATGCATTGAATGCAAGATTAAAGGATTAAAGGATTAAAGGAGAAAATCGAGGAATTTTTTCAAATACTAAGGATAAAACTAAAATGGGATAAGGGAGAGGGATTGTAGGAGTTAAATCCTCCTCATTTACTTATCCCCCATTCGAATATTACTCCATCCATCACACCAGCTCAGAGTGCAAGCAGCCAAGCCATGAGGATTAAAAGGCAGTCGAGAAAGTGAGAGAAAAAGAGCTAGTTTATCTCGAGTTCGGGAGCCGAGCCTCCCTAATTTTAAGGAAGTTGTTGGGGACTTCAGTTGTATAAGTAGAGAGCCCTAGTGTGATGGGGTGAAACTACATTGAAATTTTAAATTAAATAAACCTTCTGTTTAATTAAATTAGCACACCCCAACCTCTTTAGCGGAACTCAAAACAATTTAAATTCCCGTTTAAACCTTTAATATTGTTATTCTGCTATAATAGTATAATTCCTTTGATTACCCAGAATATGCAAAAACTTCAATTATCACACAGAACTAAAAGGAAATAACACTATTCTTTTATAAACTTCTCAGGTCCGAACTTTGAATTAACCTACGCTTACCTTTACCATGCGATCACCATTGGATTGTGCCCTTCACAAGGAATGGATTTGATTGATCCAGACTTCAACGGATTAAACCAAAATTCATACAATATCGCGTCCAAAATTTATATTAAAACTTGTTCATTTTTCGACATGATTACTCTTGCATCTGCCTCCTTTAATCAGACGGTCACGATTGATTGGGTTGTTAACTTAGTTTAATAAAATATCGCATCTGTTTTTGGATTAAAACTCAGTGCTTATTTGCACGTGATGACTATAGATCTAACGGATCTGTCGATCAGATGGTTTTGAGCTTCTTCGGGTTTTCTCGCGAATTTATCAACTAACTTGATCTTATAATGTTTTGGGTCTATTTCCAGTGTTAAGTTGCATGTGCATTCACCAGCGAACACAGTTGATCTTCTCATAATAGATCATCATTGATCCATCCTGTGATCAATGATGATTCATTTCTTCATTCAATCTTGTCTGCATTCAATCGGCGATTAAAAAAAAAAAAAAAAAAAAAAAAAAAAAAAAACTAGTATTTAACAGAGGATTCAACCTACTATTAAAGAATCAAATCACATAATAAAATCATGCAAAAACATGTTTTTACACACAAAACTCATTTTATTCAAATGGTATTTACATATATTCACAGAACATCTCATGCTCTATTATGTTCTCTCCTCTACTTAGCTTTCTCTAACACTCTAACACTCTATCTAAAAAACCTATATCTCACTCTCCTTGTAGGCTTACATTTATAGAAATAAGTATATAGTTATGGATTATTCTAAATCCATAATCTTCTCCATAAATCACTCAACTATTTCATATTCAAGGATCTCGTATCCCTAAGATCCCTATAAGATCTACACATATTAGTTATCCATGATATTCTCACATAGTTGAGAATATTTCACAATTGAACTCTCACACATATATTTTCACTCAATCTATAAAGAATTCATAAAAATAATTAAAACCATCACCCACTAAATCAACCAAATGTACAATAATATTCTGAGCAGGATGCTCCTGCATCAGACTCCCAATGTAGAAAAAATTCATAGACTCTTGTCTATGAGGTCTGTCTTGTTTTTGTACTAATGTGATAGTTATAAGTGTGGATGACTTTCTACCTCCAGGATTCCAAACTCTGTTTTGTAGATGGTCCTTCAAAGGAATAACTTCATCATGTAGTCTGGCATTAAATTCATAGAATAATATCTCCAGAGAATTATTAAACTTGATTGCCCATTTTCCTGGTTTCTAGACTTTGAAAGAATCTCGAACTAGCTTTACATCAATGCCCATAGGTTTATCAGCTGACTTCATAGTCTTAATAAGAGCTAAATTAGAAAGCTCGCCATCATCATCACTCGAACTGTCAACCAAATTCTGTATATCTGTATTGAAATTTTCTCCACTATTCTCTAGGATTAATTCCTCTTTAATCACATCAACACAGTTGATGTTCTCTATGGTGTCCTTTACTCCTTTTGTTACAGGTTCTCTGGTGTTAACTTCTTTGGCTTCTGTCTCTTTACCTTTTGTTTCTTGCTCTAATTGACCTACAAACTCAACTTCATGGAATGAAAAATAGTCATCCCAATATCCTTTAGGTTCAAAAAAGACTTCTTGATCATAACAATGGTCATTAACTGTCTCTATAGCAACAAATTCCATACTTGCATTCACAGACAAACTATCAGTTTTAAAAATATCAGACCTTTCACTCTCTTTTGATGCTTCAAGCAGCAAATTCCCACCATGGAATTTCTGGTTTTCAGAAAATCCTCTTTGCTATGACTCAATTCCTATGAGTCTCTCCTTCTCCAACAAAGAAATATGTATTTGTTCAAGTTTTTTCATCAACATAGCATTCCATTTCTGTTATAATAGATTCCACTTACCATTTTCCTTATTCTCCATCCATGTCTTCTATCTTCATTCAGTTTCTCTTGAAACCATTCCTGTAGTATATCCAACTCTACTTTCATCATTACAATACTTTTCCTACACTCTTCATCACTCATCTGACATTTATTTGAACCTTTCTTAAGTTTCTCCATTCTAATTCTTCAAATTCAAATCTAATAAAAGAAAATATTTACCTCAATCAAATTCTAAAACTGACTCCTATGCTTTTTCCTTTGCTTCCGCTACGCCTCTGATTTTCCTTTTCATATGCTTCCTTGCCTTCCTAATAGCTTTAACTTGTGAGCTGCTAACAGTCTCTACAGTAACAAGTCTCCTTCTTGCTACACATGCTTCACCAAGATTTTCTCCTTTGAGCTTAGTCTATTAGCATTTCTCCAGTTCTCTCCTTTAGAACCATATGAGCACTCCTTGCTCTAGGCCACTGCAAATCTTCTCAACTTCCTCTGTTGTTACTCTACACAAAAATTATAAAGAATAACATTGAAAATTTTGCAATATACTCATACTTCACGTAGAATCTTCTTCTGCTCTGATACCAAAATGATGGGTTGAAATTGCATCGAAACACATATCGAGAATTTTAAATTAAATAAACCTTCTGTTTAATTAAATTATCACACCCCAACCTCTTTAGCAGAACTCAAAACAATTTAAATTCCCGTTTAAACCTTTAATATCGTTATTATGTCGTAATAGTAGAATTCCTTCGATTACCCGGAATACACAAAAACTTCAATTATCACACAAAACTGAAAGGAAATAACACTGTCACTCTATAAACTTCTCGGGCCCGAACTTTGAATTAACCCGCGCTTACCTTTACCACGATATCATCGTCGGATCGTGCCCTTCACAATGAATGGATTCGATTGATCTAGACTTCAACGAATTAAACCACAATTCATACAATATCACATCTGAATTTTATATTAAAACTCGTTCATTTTTCGACATTATTACTGTTGGATCTACCTCCTTTAATCAGACGGTCACGACTGATTGGGTTGTTAACTTAGTTTAATAAAATATCGCATCTATTTCTGGATTAAACCTCAGCGCTTATTTGCTCGTGATGACTGTAGATCTAACGGATTTGTCGATTAGATGGTTTTGAGCTTCTTCGGGTTTTCTCGCGAATTTATCAACTAACTTGATCTTATAATGTTTTGGGTTTGTTTCTAGTGTTAAGTTGCGTGTGCATTCACCAGCGAACACCGTTGATCTTCTCGTAATAGATCATGATTGATCCATCTTGTGATCAACTATGATTCATTTCTTCATTCAATCTTGTCTGCATTCAATCGGCGATCAACAAAAACTAGTATTTAAGAGAGGATTCAACCTACTATTAAAGAATCAAATCACATAATAAAATCATGAAAAAACATGTTTTTACACACAGAACTCCTTTTATTAAAATGATATTTACATATATGTACAGAACATATCGTGCTCTACTCTGTTCTCTCTAACACTCTAATACTCTGTCTAAAAAAGCTATATCTCACTCTCCTCGCAGGCTTACATTTATAGAAATAAGTACATAGTTATGGATTATTCTAAATCCATAATCTTCTCCATAAATCACTCAACTATTTCATATTCAAGGATCTCGTATCCCTAAGATCCCTATGAGATCTACACATATTAATTATCCATGATATTCTCACATCGTTGAGAATATTTCACAATTGAACTCTCACACATAGATTTTCACTTAATCTATACAGAATTCATAAAAATAATTAAAACCATCACCCACTAAATCAATGAAATGTACAATAATATTTTGAGTAGGATGCTCCTGCATTAGACTCCCAATGTAGAAAAAATTCATAGACTCTTGTCTATGAGGTCTATCATTTTTCTGTAATAATGTGACAGCTATAAGTGTGGATGACTTGCTACCTCCAGGATTCCAAACTCTGTTTCGTAGATGGTCCTTCAAAGGAATAACTTCATCATGTAGTCTGGCATTAAATTCATAGAATAATATCTCTGGAGAATTATTAAACTTGATTGCCCATTTTCCTGGTTTCTAGACTTTGAAAGAATCTCGAACTAGCTTTACATTAGTGCCCATAGGATTATCAGCTAACTACATAGTCCTAATAAGAGCTAAATCAAAAAGCTCAACATCATCATCACTCGAACTGTCAACCAAATTCTATATATCTATAAAGCAATTTTCTCCACCATGCTCTAGGATTAATTCCTTTTTAATCACATCAACATAGTTGATGTTCTTTATGGTGTCCTTTACTCCTTTTGTTACAGGTTCTCTGGTCTCAACTTCTTTGGCTTCTGTCTCTTTACCTTTTGTTTCTTCCTCTAATTAACCTACAAACTCAACTTCATGTAATGAAAAATGGTCATCCCAATTTCCTTTAGGTTCACAAAAGACTTCTTGATCATAACAATGGTCATTAACTGTCTCTGTAGCAACAAATTCCATACCTGCATTCACAGACAAACTATCAATTTTAAAAATATCAGACCTTTCACTCTCTTTTGATGCTTCAAGAAACAAATTGCCACCATGGAATTTCTGGTTTTCAGAAAATCCTCTTTGTTGTGACTCAATTCCTATGAGTCTCTCCTTCTCCAACAAAGAAATATGTATTTGTTCAAGTTCGTTCATCAACATAGCATTCCATTTCTGTTGCAATAGATTCCACTTACCATTTTCCTTATTCTTCATCCATGACTTCTATCTTCATTCAATTTCTCTTGAAACCATTCCTGTAGTATATCCAACTCTACTTTCATCATTACAATACTTTTCCTATGCTCTTCATCACTCATTTGACATTTATTTGAACCTTTCTTAAGTTTCTCCATTCTAATTCTTCAAACTCAAATCTAATAAAAGAAATATTTACCTCAATCAAATTCTAAAACTCACTCTTATGATTTTTCCTTTGCTTCTGCTGCGCCTCTGATTTTCCTTTCATATGCTTCCTTGCCTTCCTAATAGCTTTAACTTGTGATCTGCAATCAGCCTCTATAGTAACAAGTCTCCTTCTTGCTACGCATGCTTCACCAAGCTTTTCTCATTTGAGCTTAGTCTATTAGCATTTCTCTGGTTCTCTCCTCTAGAACCATATGAGCACTCCTTGCTCTAGGCCACTACAAATATTTTCACCTTCCTCTGTTGTTTCTCTACACAAAAATTATAAAGAATAACATTGACAATTCTACAATATACTCATACTTCACGTAGAATCTTCTTCTGCTCTGATACCAAAATTATGGGGTGAAACTGCATCGAAACACATATCGGGAATTTTAAATTAAATAAACCTTCTGTTTAATTAAATTATCAGACCCTAACCTCTTTAGCGGAACTCAAAACAATTTAAATCCCCATTTAAACCTTTAATATCATTATTTTTCTATAATAGTAGAATTCCTTCGATTACCCGGAATACACAAAAACTTCAATTATCACACAGAACCGAAAGGAAATAACTATGTCATTCTATAAACTTCTCGGGTCCAAACTTTGAATTAACCCGTGCTTACCTTTACCACGCGATCACTATTGGATTGTGCCCTTCACAATGAATGGATTTGATTGATCCAGGCTTCAACGGACTAAACCACAATTCATACAATATCGCGTCCAAATTTTATATTAAAACTCATTCATTTTTAGCCAAGATTACTGTCAGATCTACCTCCTTTAATCAAACGGCCACAATTGACTACATTGTTAACTCAGTTTAATAAAATATCACGTCCTTTTCTGGATTAAACCTCGCTGCTAATTTTGACCCAATGACCATAGATCTAATGGATCTGTTGATCGGACGGTTCTGAGCTTCTTTGGGTTTTCTCATGAATTTATCAACTAACTTGATCCTATAACGTTTTGGGTCTGTTTCTTGTGTTAAGCTACCTGTGCATTCACCAGCGAACACCGTCAATCTTCTCATAATAGATCATCATTGATACATCCTGTGATCAATGATGATTCATTTCTTCATTCAATCTCTGTCTCCATTGAATTGGAAATCAACAAAAACTAGTATTTAATAAAGGATTCAGCCTACTATTAAAGAATCAAATCAAATAATAAAATCATGCAGAAACATGTTTTTACACACAAAAATCGTTTTATTCAAACAGTATTTACATATACGTACATAACATCTCGTGCTCTATTATGTTCTCTGCTCTACTTAGCTTTCTCTAACACTCTAACACTCTGTCTAAAAAAACTATATCTCATTCTCCTCATAGGCTTACATTTATAGAAATAAGTACATAGTTATGGATTATTCTAAATCCATAATCTTCTCCATAAATCACTCAACTATTTCCTATTCAAGGATCTCATATCCCTAAGATCCCTATGAGATCTACACATATTAATTATCCATGATATTCTCACATAGTTGAGAATATTTTACAATTAAACTCTCACACAGATTTTCACTCAATATATACAAAATTCATCAAAATAATTAAAACCATCACCCCCTAAATCAACCAAATGTACAATAATATTTTAAGCAGGATGCTCCTGCATCAGAATCTCAATGTAGAAAAAATTCATAGACTCTTGTCTATGAGGTCTGTCACTTTTCTGTGCTAATGTGACAGCTATAAGTGTGAATGACTTGCTAGCTCTAGGATTCCAAACTCTATTTTGTAGATGGTCCTTCAAAGGAATAACTTCATCATGTAGTCTGGCATTAACTTCATAGAATAATATCTCCAGAGAATTATTAAACTTGATTGCCCATTTTTTTAGTTTCCAAACTTTGAAATAATCTCAAACTGGATTTACATCAGTGGCCATAGGTTTGTCAGCTGACTTGGTAGTCTTAAAAAGAGCTAAATCAGAAAGCTCACCATCATCATCACTAGAACTGTCAACCAAATTCTATATATCTGTAAAGAAATTTTCTCCACTATGCTCTAGGATTAATTCCTATTTAATCACATCAACACAGTTGATGTTCTATATGGTGTCCTTTACTCCTTTTGCTACAGGCTCTCTGGTCTAAACTTCTTTGGCTTCTGTCCCTTTAGCTTCTGTTTCCTCCTCTAATTAAGCTACAAACTCAACTTCATGGAATGAAAAACAGTCGTCCCAATTTCCTTTAGGTTCACAAAAGACTTCTTGATCATAACAATGGTCATTAACTGTCTCTATAGCAACAAATTCCATACCTGCATTCACATACAAACTATTAGTTTTAAAAATATCAGTCCTTTCACTCTCTTTTGATGCTTCAAGCAGCAAATTCCCACCATGGAATTTCTGTTTTTCAGAAAATCCTCTTTGCTGTGACTCAATTCCTATGATTCTCTCCTTCTCCAACAAATAAACATGTATTTTTTCAAGTTTGTTCATCAACATATCATTCCATTTCCGTTGCAATAGATTCCACTTACCATCTTCCTTATTCTCCATCCATGTCTTCCATCTTCATTCACTTTCTCTTGAAACCATTCTTGTAGTATATCCAACTCTGCTTTCATCATTACAATACTTTTCCTATGCTCTTCATCACTAATTTGACATTTATTTGAACCTTTATTATGTCTCTCCATTCTAATTCTTCAAACTCAAATCCAAAAAAAGAAAATATTTACCTCAATCAAATTCTAAAACTGACTCCTTTGCTTTTTCCTTTGCTTCCACTGCACCTCTGATTTTCCTTTTCATATGCTTCCTTGCCTTCCTAATAGCTTTAACTTGTGAGCTGCAATCAACCTCTACAGCAACAAGTCTCCTTCTTGCTACACATGCTTCACCAAGCTTTTCTCCTCTGAGCTTAGTCTATTAGCATTTCTTTGGTTCTCTCCTCTAGAACCATATGAGCACTCCTTGCTCTAGGCTACTGCAAATCTTCTCACCTTCCTTTGTTTTTACTCTACACAAAAATTACAAAGAATAACACTGATAATTCTGTAATATACTCATACTTCACGTAGAATCTTCTTCTGCTTTGATACTGAAATGATGGGGTGAAACTGCATCAAAACACATATCGGGAATTTTAAATTAAATAAACCTTCTATTTAATTAAATTATCACACCCCAACCTATTTATCGAAACTCAAAACAGTTTAAATTCCTGTTTAAACCTTTAATATTGTTATTCTGCTATAATAGTAGAATTCCTTAAATTACCCAGAATATGAAAAAACTTCAATTATCACACGGAACTGAAAGGAAATAACACTATCGTTCTATAAACTTCTCGAGTCTGAACTTTGAATTAATCCATGCGTACCTTTACCACGCAATCACTGTCAGATCACGCCCTTCACAATGAATGGATTCAATTGATCCGGACTTCAATGGATTAAACCACAATTCATACAATATCGCGTCCGAATTTTATATTAAAACTCATTCATTTTTTGACGCGATTACCATCGGATCTGCCTCCTTTAATCAGACGGTCACGATTGACTGGGTTGTTAACTCAGTTTAATAAAATATCGCGTCCATTTCTAGATTAAACCTCGGTGCTTATTTTGACACGATGACCATAGATCTAATGGATCTATCGATCAGACGGTTCTAAGCTTCTTTGGGTTTTCTCATGAATTTATCAACTAACTCAATCTTATAACGTTTTGGGTCTGTTTCTTGTGTTAAGCTACATGTACATTCACCAGCGAACACTGTCGATCTTCACATAATAGATCATCATTGATCCATCCTGTGATCAATGATGATTCATTTCTTCATTCAATCTCTTTCTCTGTTCAATCAGAGATCAACAAAAACTAGTATTTAACATAGGATTCAGCCTACTATTAAAGAATTAAATCAAATAATAAAATCACGTAGAAACATGTTTTTACACACAAAACTCCTTTTATTCAAACGATATTTACATATATGTACAGAACATCTCGTGCTCTATTCTGTTCTCTCCTCTACTTAGCTTTTATCTAACACTCTAACACTCTGTCTAAGAAATCTATATCTCACTCTACTCGAGGTTTACATTTATAGAAATAAGTACATAGTTATGGATTATTCTAAATCCATAATCTTCTCCATAAATCACTTAGCTATTTCCTATTCAAGGATCTTGTATCCCTAAGATCCCTATGAGATCTACACATATTAATTATCCATGATATTCTCACATATTTGAGAATATTTCACAATTGAACTCTCACACATATATTTTCACTCAATCTATAAAAAATTCATAAAAATAATTAAAACCATCACCCCCTAAATCAACGAAATATACAATAATATTCTGAGCAGGATGCTCCTGCATCAGACTCCCAATGTAGAAAAAATTCATAGACTCTTATCTATGAGGTCTATCACTTTTTTGTGCTAATGTGACAGCTATAAGTGTGAATGACTTGCTACCTCCAGGATTCCAAACTCTGTTTTGTAGATGGTCCTTCAAAGGAATAACTTCATCATGTAGTCTCGCATTAAATTCATAGAATAATATCTCTAGAGAATTATTAAACCTGACTGCCCATTTTCCTGGTTTCCAAACTTTGAAAGAATCTCAAACTGGCTTTACATCAGCACCCATAGGTTTATCAGTTGACTTGGTAGTCTTAATAAGAGCTAAATCAGAAAGCTCACCATCATCATCATTCAAACTATCAACCAAATTATGTATATCTATAAAGCAATTTTCTCCACTATGCTCTAGGATTAATTCCTCTTTAATCACATCAACACCATTGATGTTCTCTATGTTGTCCTTTACTCCTTTTGTTACAGGTTCTATAGTCTCAACTTCTTTGGCTTCTGTCTCTTTAGCTTCTGTTTCTTCCTCTAATTGACCTACAAACTCAACTTCATGGAATGAAAAATAGTCATCCCAATTTCATTTAGGTTCACAAAAGACTTCTTGATCATAATAATGGTCATTAATTGTCTATATAGCAAAAAATTCCATACCTGCATTCACAAACAAACTATCAGTTTTAAAAATATGAGACCTTTCACTCTCTTTTGATGCTTCAAGCACCAAATTCTCACCATGGAATTTCTGGTTTTTAGAAAATCCTCTTTGTTGTGATTCAATTCCTATGAGTCTCTCCTTCTCCAACAAAGAAATATGTATTTGTTCAAGTTTGTTCATTAACATAGCATTCCATTTCTGTTACAATAGATTCCACTTACCATTTTCCTTATCTCCATCCATGTCTTCTATCTTCATTCACATTCTCTTGAAACCATTCCTGTAGTATATCCAACTCTGCTTTCATCATCACAATACTTTTCCTATGCTCTTCATCACTCATTTGACATTTATTTGAACCTTTATTAAGTTTCTCCATTCTAATTCTTCAAAATCAAATCCAATAAAAGAAAATATTTACCTCAATCAAATTCTAAAACTGACTCCTCTGCTTTTTCCTTTGCTTCCACTGCACCTCTGGTTTTCCTTTTCATATGCTTCCTTACCTTCCTAATAGCTTTAACTTGTGAGCTTCAATCAACCTCTACAGTAACAAGTCTCCTTCTTGCTACACATGCTTCACCAAGATTTTCTCCTCTGAGCTTAGTCTATTAGCATTTCTCTAGTTCTCTCCTCTAGAACCATATGAGCACTCCTTGCTCTAGGCTACTGCAAATCTTCTCACCTTCCTTTGTTGTTACTCTACACAAAAATTATAAAGAATAACATTGACAATTCTGCAATATACTCATACTTCATGCAGAATCTTCTTCTTCTCTGATACCAAAATTATGGGGTGAAACTGCGTCGAAACACATAACGGGAATTTTAAATTAAATCAACCTTCTATTTAATTAAATTATCACACCCCAACCTCTTTATCGGAACTCAAAACAATTTAAATTCCTATTTAAACCTTTAATATCGTTATTCTGCTATAATAGTAGAATTCCTTCAATTACCCAAAATACGCAAAAACTTCAATTATCACACGGAACCAAAAGGAAATAACATTGCCGTTCTATAAACTTCTCAAGTCAGAACTTTCAATTAACCTACACTTACCTTTAACACGTGATCACCATTAGATTGCGCCCTTCACACTGAATGGATTCGATTGATCTGGACTTCAACGGATTAAGCCACAATTGATACAATATCGCGTCCGAATTTTATATTAAAACTCATTCATTTTTCAACACGATTACCATCGGATTCACCTCCTATAATCAGACGGTCATGATTGACTTGGTTGTTATCTTAGTTTAATAAAATATCGTGTCCCTTTCTGGATTAAACCTTGGTGCTTATTTTGACGTAATGACCATAGATCTAATGGATCTGTCGATCGGATGGTTCTGAGCTTCTTTGGGTTTTCTCACGAATTTATCATCTAACTCGATATTATAATGTTTTGGGTTCATCTCTTAGGTTAGGTTACGTGTGCATTCGCCAGCGAACACCGTCGATCTTCTCATAATAGATCATCATTGATCCATCATGTGATAAATGATGATTCATTTCTTCATTCAATCTTTGTCTCCATTCAATCGGAGATCAACAAAAGCTAGTATTTAAAAGAGGATTTAACGTACTATTAAAGAATCAAATCACATGATAAAATCATGCAGAAACATGTTTTTACACACAAAACTCCTTTTATTCAAATGGTATTTACATATATGTACAGAACATCTCGTGCTTTGTTTTTTTCTCTCCTCTACTTAGCTTTCTCTAACACTCTAACACTCTGTCTAAAAGAACTATATATCACTCTCCTCGCAGGCTTACATTTATAGAAATAAGTATATAGTTATGGATTGTTCTAAATCCATAATCTTCTCCATAAATCATTCAACTATTTCCTATTCAAGGATCTTGTATCCCTAAGATCCCTACAAGATCTACACATATTAATTATCCATGGTATTCTCACATAGTTGAGAATATTTCACAACTGAACCCTCACACAAAGATTTTCACTCAATCTATACAAAATTCATAAAAATAATTAAAACCATCACCCCCTAAATCAACCAAATGTACAATAGTGTTCTAAGCAGGATGCTTCTGCATCATAGAACCTCATTAGGATTTGAATTTTTGTGGTAAAACTCTAAGCTATTCTCGAGCTCCAGACTTGTGAAAGTTTTATTGATGTAATTTTTTGTTTTGGTAATAGTAATGAGTTTTGTTTTGAGCCAGCACTGAGTTAATTCAGAGGGCTGAAGCTCCTAGGTTAGGACCCAACCCTAGTAGCCAAGGCTCCTCTTTCTTGTAGTTTAGTTTAGTTTCATAGCTTCATTGTTAATTTGATTTTAGATGCATTTCCATTACAAGTAGTGTAGATTGGATTGGTTGTTTATTAGTTGTCTTCCATTTGTGCCTTACTTTAGTAGTAGGTTAGCAGGGATAAAAGGAGAACCACAAGGTTGTTAGTAGGTGTCTCAGCCTCACTTCCTCCCTTTGGGATCATGACTTGAGGAAGGGACCCTTATGCAGCCCCAAAAACACAGATTTCTATTTCTTTTATAAGCTTTGGAGTTTGTTGTCTTTAAATTAGCATTTGGTCAGTTTTGCAAAGTAGGACTCCATTGTCATATTTTCATCTTCATTTTTGTAGTATATCTCATCCATGATTTCGTTCCTCTCAGTAAATTTCCTCATGCATAATGTAGGCAGTTAGTTCATTAATTCTGCTTTTCTAGTTTATGAGAATGTTTCTTATTTACGTAGATTTTTGGAAAATATACATGTTTTATGCAGAGTAGGTGATTTAGGAGGAGACAAAGACTTCATAGCCAACAACCACCTTCCACTCCATCCACCATAGCCATTCCTTGTTTTCACCATCACCTTCCCTAGTTTTCATAGAAATTATTCCAAGCACATTGAGTGAATCCAATCATCTCCTATATTTGTTGTGGAATTTAAAGTGATCCTAGACCTTCTTCCACTAAATTCCACCCATCAACCACCTTTTCTAAGCCTTCCATCACCTCCAACACCTCACATTTGGCTATCGGTTGTATCTTGTAGGTTTTACAAGGAATCCTGTAGGTTTCTAGTACATCCTGTAGGTTTTCCTAAAATGGCTTGTTTTGAGGTCGAATTGAGAGAAAACCTCTAGAAAGTCACCAAAATCTTCCTAAGGGTATCCCACACCATCCACCCATCTCCTAACCATTCCATCCATCCTCCAACATCCTTAATTCACTTGCCACATCACCAAAAGAAATTAGTTTGCATACTTGATTTTGCATGAAAATACAAAAAGACAAAAACAGATTTATTTTAGTCCCTCTACTTTCACATTAGTGATGCTTGATGCTTGTTACTTCTATACTTATATAGTAGCATTTGGTTTATGTTAATTTAGCATTTTTTCAAAGCATAGTTTCTTAGTAGTTAATTAGGAAATGGTGTGATCTAGCATTGAATTTCGGTCTTCTCCATTATTGCAGTAGAGTATCTCTCTCTTAGAGTAGATTTACCTTTCTTCCATAAAGAATCAAGCTTCTTCTGACTCCATAGAAGTCTAGCTTAAGAACCCTAGTGGTCTCTTGTCAACTGAATAGTGACAACAGGCAGAACCATCACTTTTACTTGTGTATACAACACTTTCACCTCCAAGTTTGTACGAACCCCGGGTTGATAAAGTAAAGCTAGTAGCCCAGGAGTTGCAGCATTCTTGCTGCAATACTAGCACTCATCAAAGAGCATGAATATTAACGATGTTGTACCTAATAGGGAACCATGGAGTAGCTTGTGCAGTAACATCGACATAAGGAGGGAAACTCATGGAAGTGAGAATGCTAATTGAAGGATTTCCCCAGTTAAACTAGTTGCTCTAGGAAAAGTACTAGAGGTTGGTGTCCCTCCAAACAACAAACTATACCAGGTTTGAGACATATTTGAAATAAAATTCCCCCCATGCTGGCTAGGAGAAACAGATGATCCTCACCACACATTTCCGCAAGTGAACATGCTTATTTGAGGAACAAGAAATGTAGGTTGGGAAAAACTAGGAGTAAGTATTCTTGACCCTACTGGTTGACTAGGATTAAAAACCATAATTAGTGCAGATGAAGGAGTAGGCATAGGAACACTATGGAAATTCACAGGATCCATTGCAGATACTGGTGGAATTCCCCAAGTAGATATGAGAGGTGTAGGTCATGCCAGACTCAATGGTGGAAACAATGACATGGCAACAGAAACCACAGATGCAAAGGGTAACAAAGAACAAGCCTCCACAGGTATGCTAGGGACGTATGTGTACTAAGGCATAGAACCATTAGGATTCAACTACAATAACTCTAGTCTTAGAGGATCGATTAAAGGTGTATTAGTGGTGGAGACAAAATAATCTGCCAATATCTCAATGGATATCAAATCGCTACTAGGAGGACTAGGAATAAATTCCAAAACTATCAGATGGTCCAAGTCTTGAGCACTGATAGGCACTCATCGAGTAGGAGTGACAAGTTGACCTCATTCAAGAGGAAAACCATGAATACAACATGACTAGTGATGACTAAGTTCAACCAGGGTGAATAAATGTAAATTAACAATATTAAGTTAGTAAAAACAACTCTAAGACAAAAATATTGACTCATACCAAACAACACACATTAGAATAGTCCTAGGAGATAGTCACACACAAACCAAATATAAAGAAATTGGCGATGGGACAATTATACTAACGACCTAATTCTTAGCCCTTTTATTGCAAACTCAGTGTAAGTGCCATTATTAGCCATGGGGCGCCCCCGAGAGGACTAAGAGAGTACGAATAATATATGTGCCAAGTACAAAGAAGATGAGCCTGACCCTACACCTCTGTATGAGCCCTAAAAAAATGGTTGCTAAGTTCATCTCTAATAATAATGCATATTGGGGGAAAGTCGTCAGTCAAATTCACACCCAAGGGTAGGATAGCTAAGTCCAAAGCCATCTTGAGATTTTCCTCCCAAGTGGCCCCAAATTGATATAGAAAATGCTAATAACCATTTTTAATACGTGCAAAGCTCGTAATCCATGCCACTCGAAACTAAGCGGAATGGTGTATGACACCTTGCCTTGCGCAAGTATGACCTTGTGATTAACCCACTTATTAGAAGGGATTCCCAACCTACACTACTACAAGTGGATTTGTCTCCCTACTGCAAGCTACTATGTTGGTTTTGTTTTCTTGGAGTAGTTGACTCACACACCTATCTCCAAGACCCTAGCCTAAGGTAATGTTGGTGTACTACCAAGGAAAGAAAAATATGAGTCTAATTGTTTTTATTATCGTGTTGATTTTAAATGTTTTTTATTTACACAGTTGGGATGCAGTGTGAAACTTAGTAATCATAATGATGCTATACACAACTTTTACTTTTCAATTGGATGAATGCTAACTATAGGAGGGTAAGAGTATTTTCACTTCAAAACACACGAATGCCTATGAAATGTGCCTCTCACTAATTAGTAAATGCAAAAATCCAAAATTTATAAAAATTGTCACCCAAAAAACAAACCAAAAGAGAACAACTAAAAAGAGGCCAAAAAAAGTCCCCAAGCTAGAACGAAAAGCACTTCAAAAATGTCAAAGCTAGGAAGCCAAAGACAAACAAGCACTTTCAAACAACCAATAAGAAATGCAAAAGTGAAAAGAAAGGAAATGTCAACAAGTTAGGGTTGTAAAAAAATGTCTCAGCAAGAAGAAATTCTCTACAAAGATCAAAACCGAACCCTAGTGGAAGGAATGCCCAAATAAGATTACAAGAGAGTGATAAAAACCAAACAGAAAACACCCAAATAATTTTTTTTAGATGAAAACTGCACAACCAAAGGGAAAATACAACCACTCGCAAATAAGCAAGCAACCAAAAACAAATCACCCAATCAAGAGTGATGAAATCCAGTCAAAGGAAAATGGCCACATATATGAAATGAAAAGTAGATGTCTATTCTCACAACACTAATCACCCAAATCTGAAAATGTGACCCCAAAATGAAGTCAATAGCTTCAAACAAGGCACAAAATAACCTCAAAGAAAACTTTGCTGCAAATACATAATGGAGGACACCAAACAAGTCACACTTAGTGTATTCAGAGCAGGTGTACAAAGCAGTTGATAGAAAGAGTAATAACAAATCCACATGATAGAACAAATATGACAGAAAATGAAAAATCAAAAGCCAAAATGCAGGAAGAAACCCTTCCAAAAGTAGACACTAAAATCCAATCAACCAGGTCTGGAATAGAACCAGACACCACACAAAGGGAGAAAATCACAAAGATCTAAGGTAGAGGGTTACAAAAATAATTTTTGAGATTTTAGGGTTACAAGATCAACTGCATAGATGAGCCACTTTCAGTGCAATTATAACCGCATGCTTGACACAACCAAATAGTGGTTGAAATGTCACAACTTCACTGAACACATTTAGTGCATATGGTTGGAAAGAAACTCAAAGTTTCCAAAAAATGCGTGCACAAGATGACACAAAAGGCTAATATTTAGAAAAATAAATGTCAAAATAGTCATAAATGCTTGGAAAAAATCGAAATAGAACTAGAAAATAGAATAGGAGAAAAAAAATATATTCCGAAGCAAAGTGGGGAAAGAAAATGAATGCTCACGTTGAAAGCACCTATTCTATTGTAATAAATTCTACACGCAAGGAACCATTGCTCCATAATACTAAGGCTGATTAGGATTAATAGAGAGAAAAATAATATGGCTAACCAAAGAAAACAAATATCCCTAAGTCAAATGAGCATGCAAGCAGTCTCCATGCAATTATTGATGCTATAATGGTTTGAGCAAGTACCTTGCCTCCTCATAGGTCAGCGAAGGGTTTTGGGCCTGATGCAAAATCCTCTAGCTCCAATCTAGTGAGCTCTTACTTTCATTGTCGATCCCAAGACTAAAAACACACACACACAAACAAAGATGATAAGTAGCCTTTCATAGAAGACTATCGTATCAAAACATCAAGAAATTCATCAACATAAATCACTGCAAATGTAGATATAAAGGAAGGGAACATCTATATTCATTAACCATATAATCAAGAATACATTAATTTACCTTCAACTTTGGTAAACCTCTCCTCCTTCCGGTAGAGTCTTCGCACTATAATGAAAAGGAACAAAAAGTAGCATGGAGCTCTCAAAATTGAATCATGATAACAACATACGACTCTCTGATTCTAGCTCAGATATTCTAACTGGTCTCATGTTGGCTTAAGGGGTGCTGACCCAGTTTCAAAGCTGTCATGCAAACCAACAAAACCCTAACTATTGGTCCTTTCAGCGACAACCGACATCGTGTAGGTTGGAGTCTCACCCGAAGCAATATTGGGGGATGCTAGAACCAAGTTTCCGCATCCAAGGACATGTGATGAATGGTTCTTAGGTTCCAACAGTTCAGATCTGCCTTCACGCAGATCAGTATCCTTCTAGGGATTACTACTGTAACTCTATGGAAACATCTTCCAGACCTGCACAAAGGTCTACGAATAGTTTTGTGGACCTTAAACAGGTAGCTTATCTACTTTTGCGCACCAGTGAATAACCCTAGATCAGATTTCGTGCAGGTCTATCAATTCATCAAAAAACATAGCAGAAACAACTCTTTATCTTCACGAAACTAGATAGCTACTTAAGTCATGCATAAATAAGACAAATTCAGTGATTTCACGTAGCATGTATTCATTATTTCATAAAACCATATCATTAAGTGATAGAATATAACATAAACAGATTTGATAGAAATGCACAGTAATTCTTCAAAATCAGTCTTTATTGGTCTTCAATGTTCAGATTTCAGACTCTTCTACCCTGTGCACTCAGTTGCAAGGGTCCACACACCTAGTTGTGGACTTATCAAGGCCTCCTGCTCACTCAACTACAGGATCCTTCCCCTTCTCGCCTAAGTACTGGAAGTAGAGCCTTCTTTCCTTAGCACTTGCCCAAAACAACAAAAGCCATTCACCATTCACAATTTTTCATTCTAAGTTATCTTCAAGACCTGGTATGACTCAACTATTTATAAGTTTCCTTCATACAATACCATGGTCCGTGGACCATGTGAGAATCTTAAAACCAACCCAAAAGAGGGGCTAAGACCGCTTTGACTCATATTTATATGTGCACTTCACATCCACTTTTCACGGAGACTTTACATATTTTACAAAAATTATACAAAACTTGGGTTAACTAATCCAAAAAACTAACCCTTCGGACCCTATCCTAACACCTAACCCTCTAGAATTTCCTAGTATAAATAGGAAGAGGAAGACTCCCAAGAGGATGAATGTAGACTCCTAAGATTAACAGAAGTTAGAGAAGCTTCTCAATGACGTGTCTTAGTCATATTGAATAGATGGGATAAGAACATGAGTTGAACTAGTCTCCTAGGAACCATAAGTCTATAGAACAAGTTCCCTAACCACATGGAAAAAACTATGAAATCTCGGTGATAACCACACGTAAAATTTTTCCTTTGTGCTGTTGGAAGGTTCCAACCACACTCATAAGTCAGGATACATGCAGTTGGGGAGAAAAGTTAGGAAAAACAGTGGTCAAGGCCAAATAAAAAGGTCAACAACATAATGAATCAATAAGACTAACCCTAGGGAGCAAAATAGGTTGATAACACTTGGTACATTGTTCAATAGATAACTTTACACCAACAAGAATAAGAATGTTCAGTGGTCTACTATCGTGCATATTAAACCTCTACAATATTTTCTTGGCATACTTCATATGGTTTAACTAGAGCTTCAACTTTCCCTGATCTCCTTTAATTTCCATGCCCAAAATATAGTTTGTAGCACCAAGATCCTTCATGTCAAATTTAGAGGACAATTGGGTCTTCAAACCCAAGATAATTTCTTTGCCATTTCCAATCGGCAATATATCATCCACATACAATAAAAAATAAATAGCACAGTCATGAATTATTCTAAAATACACATAGTAATCCACTTTGCTCCTTGTGAAACCAAGTCCCCGTATATGTGTATCAAATTTTTTATACCACATCCCTCGTGACTGTTTTAACACATACAAAGACATTTTTAACCTACATACCAGTGGCTTCTTACCCTTCACAACAAAGCCTTCTAGTTTCTTCACGTAGATTTCTTCTTCCATATCCCTGTGAAGAAATGTTTTCTTCACATCTGTCTGCTCTAACTCAAAATAAAAAGCAGGAGAAACAAATACAAGAAATCTAATAGAAGTTAATTTGGAAACAAGAGAAAAAATATCACCAAAATCAATTCCCGACACATGGGAAAATCTTTTTCTAGCAACCGAGCTTTTTATTTCTCCATATTTCCTTCTCAATTCATATTCTTCTTAAACACCCATTTTATACCAATGGGTTTCCTTCTAGCCGACAACTCCACTAGATCCCAAGCCTCATTTTTGTTTAAATATGTCATTTCTTCAATCATGGCCTCCTTCCAGAGCTTTCCGTCCTCTGAATCCAGTCCCTCCCTGACAGTTATGGGATCATCATCAGTAATAGATAAATCAAAATTTGAACATAAATTAGAAAGACTATACGTCTCTTGATGCCTTCTCTCTTGAATTGATCTCCTCAAAATTGGACTGTGTGGCTCTTCCTCTTCCCAATTTTTATTTTTGTTGTAGAGTATGATTATTCTTCCTTCAGTTCAAACTCTATATTTTTAGGTTCCTTTGGTAGGACTTCATGCTTAATAACATCTTTCACTTCTCTAAACACCACATCTTGTGATCCATATACTGGGGGAGGCCCCAAAGATCTAAAAAATTGGAATGCCAGAAGAAAAGAGGAGAACACACATTAAACAAAAGCACAAATATGTTTTTAATTAAAATAGAGAATAACTGTAAAAACTACATTTTGGTGTACAATCTGTTCTTTTACAAAATGCGACTTGTTACTTATAGTATTTTTTTAGTTAAAATACCATGGGTAAACTCCATGGGTGGGTAAACACCATGGGTGAATGAATACCTTGGGTAGATGGTATCTACAATACCATGGGTGGATGAATACCATGGGTGGATATCAATTTCTATTCATATCATTCCTCCCCTCTAAAGAAGCAAATATGAAGAGCCACTGAAGAGAATGGTTTTGTGTGGTTAACCCATAACCATGATAAATGAGGATCCAAGGATAGAGATACAATATAACGCTTGAGATCAACTGTGATACTGATAGTGTGAGGCCTAGAAAATGGAGTTCAATGAAGTGTGGGTTTTTGGATGACCCATAACCATGACAAACAAGGATACGAGGATAGAGATACCCTGTAATGCTTGTGACCAACTATAATACTAATAGTGTGCGTCCTAGAAAATAGACTTCAATGACAAGGGTTTTTTGTGGTTGACCCATAACCTTGGGTTTGTGGGTGACCCATAACCATGATGCTTTCTAGTGTGCTTGGTAAACGTATGGTAGCTTGTTTGGTAGATTCTTCTATCTACTTAGATCTTATATAGACTTCTTTCACATTGTAGACCTCTTACTGCAACTTTGCTAATAACTTCTGCTGCAGGTGATGAAATCAAATTCTATTAAAGAACCATTTGCGGTATTGAAGAGATCTTTCCATTTATATAAGACACTTGAACTTTGATGACCTGTGGAGTGAGAAAATGATTCCAAAAACGCATGGTACGTGTGGTCGCACAATGGTCTAAATATATGTAACTTCAATTGCTCATATCCATCAAACTAGGAAACAAAATCAAATTCCGTCAAAAACCCATTTGATATAATAGAAAATTCATTCAGATGAGATATTTTTCACCTTCTAAAATTCTTTATGGAGATTGAAGCACTTGCATGAAGTTTTTTGAAGATTGTTTCAAAACTTTGAAACTGAAATATGCTTCAAATGCTTATTCCCATGGAGTTGTAACCTGAACCTGATACCACAAATCCAGATCTTGGGGGGCCCCAAGATATAAAAAATTGAAATGCCAAAAGAAAAGTGGAGAACACATATTAAACAAAACCACATAGATTTTTTTTTTTATTAAAATAAAGAATAATTGTGAAAATCACATTGTGGTGAACAATCTGTCCTTTTACAAAATGTGACTTGTAAATTATAGTCTTTTTTAGTTACAATACCAAGAGTAAATTCCACGGGTGGATAAATACCATGGGTGAATGAATACCATGGGTAGATGCCACTTACAATACCATGGGTAAATATAATGGGTGGATAAATACCATGAGTAGATGAATACCATGGGTGGATGTCACTTACAATACCATGGGTGGATAAATACCATGGGTGAATGAATACCATGGGTAAATTCCACTTACAACACCATGCACATATGAATACCATGGGTGGAACATAATTAACGATCAAACAAGAAAATTATCAATTACCTGTTTTTCTGAGGTAGTAAAAAAGTCACTTGATTTTGAAAAGTGGTTATTGAGAATACACCTTTTTTTGGAGCATATTTTTGACACTTTAAATTTTCTTTTGTAACATTTATTTTTAAATGTTATGGATTTTCACGCTGATTTTGAAAAGTGTTGATGCAACATCAACCCATTTATTTATAGGACTTATTTTTGACACTTTAATTTTTTTTATGTATCAAGTATGAACATTTTTTTTTAAATGTTAGTGATTTTCATGTTGATTTTGAAAACTGTTGATGCAACATCACTCTTTTTGTTTAGAGACCTTCTTTTTTAAACTTTAAATTTTCTAATATAATAAGTGGATAATTTTTTTAAATATTGGTGATTTTCATATTGGTAATAAAACATAAAAATTAAATTTAAAAAACATGACAAACAAAAATCAAATATAAAAAAGAAAAAAAACCATAAAAATGTTAAAAAAAAATCAAAATTAACTTGTAAAAAAAAAAATCAAACAATAAATAAATAAATGGAGAAAATATTACAAAAAAACACATAATTTAAGAAAAAAAATATAAAAAAAAATAAAAATTAACCAAACAAAAAAACATCGAAAACATTTTTTTAAAGTGAAAAAAAACTCATAATTAAGAAAAAAAAAGATGGAAAAAATTAAAAATCAAATAAAATTTAAAAATTTAAAAAAATTAAAATTCAAAAATTCAAAAAAAAAATAAAAAATAGAAAGTAAATTAAAAAATTATAAAAAGAAAATTGAAAATATTTTGCCTCGAGCGGCCTAGCTGCCCTGGGCCATGGGCAGAATCGACCTAGGCTGCCCTGGGCCATGGGCAGAATCGACCTAGGCTGCCCTGGGCCATGGGAATTGATTTAATTTTTTTGGTAGTCATAATCTTTGGTTTTAATTCCATGGTTGAAAAATTGTCAAGATTTTAATGTTTTTGTAAGTCGTGATATTTTATTTTTAATGCAATGGTTGAAAATAGTTATAAGTATTTTTTTCTTTAGCACCATGACTGAAAATTGTTGGAATTTTAAGATTTTTCAAAGACGTAATATTTTATATTTAATGTCATGCCTAAAAATTGTTGGAATTTTAAGGCTTTTCAAAGATGTGATATATTATCTTTAATATCATGCTTGAAAATTGTTGGAACTTTAAACTTTTTCGGAGTCATGATATTTTATCTTTAACGTCATTATTAAAAAATATAGAAAATTTACTCCGAAAAAAAAAGATGTTATTCCAGCATCCACACTTTTCATTTTCAGGGTGTTTTTTGTACAAAAAAAAATTGGTTTTTACTGCCATTTTTTTAAAATGTTGAAAATTTACCCCAAAAAAAATGTTATTCCAACATCCACACTTTTCATCTTCAACATACTTTTTCATGTTTTTTTGGGGTTTTTTGGCTAGAGTTTTCATTTTGAGGTAATAGTTCACGTTTGATTAGTACCTCTGTTATAGATGCCAGTTTCCATTCGGATCGTCTTTGGTGTACACAACATTCCTTGTTTATGGGTTCCTAATATTATAACCCTTTAAATCATCTTTATACCCAATAAAGATGCACCTTTTATATTTTATATCCAACTTGG
Organism: Pinus tabuliformis; assembly: GCA_031772625.1. Lineage (NCBI taxonomy): Eukaryota > Viridiplantae > Streptophyta > Pinopsida > Pinales > Pinaceae > Pinus > Pinus tabuliformis. The sequence goes on from CM062808.1 coordinate 576,811,514, forward strand.
TTCTTTTTTCTTTTGGAACATGTTAGCATCAGGTTTGCACCTTCAGTGCAAGGAAATATTTATCAATTCATTTTTCCAAAGTCATGGTTATGTAAAGGGGCTATTAATTTTTTTTTATAATTTGTTATCTAAGCTGAAGGATACATCTAATCAATTTTTTCAACCTAACCCTAAGCATATCCTAAGTTTTTCGCACTGCATTTAACCTATCTCAAACGTACAACTGGCACTACGAAATATTTTTGTAGCACGACGCTATGAAATATTTTCATAACGCTCACTGGAAAAAATTGAAAACTTGGTTCTCAAGCTTTCAACAACATTATTTCGAGCGCCCAAGTGTTTTTTTGTAAAGCCTTAGCCTTTTTCATCCATGATTTGACATCTATCAGCTTTTTGAAGCCCAAGAGAGCCATTGAAAATCAAACTCTAATCTGCCCTATTTACCCTAAAATAACATTTTCCAACAAACCTATATTTTTAATTTCAGTGCATAGGAAGATTGGTGAGCATTTTGCTGTGTTTGGCTAGGGTGTTTCAAGGTTGGGAAAGTTCTTTTCAACATAAGAGCTTTTACAATATGGGTTGGTCTAGTCATGTGAAGAGGTTTGAACTTGATGATATTTATTTCGAGGTCTATCCATAGATGTTAGTTCTTTTCATAAATGCAAGATGGGAGCAAGTGTTCCAGCACTTCAACTAACATAATCTCAGTTGGGGCCATGATTTCATCTATTCCTTCGATGATAATACTGCAAGAATCAGGACTCTACAGTTCCCTATCACAAAGGAATCCATTGCTGAAGCAACAAGTTTTCCAACTGAGAGTGAGACATGGTTTAAAAATAGAGGTTGCAGAATGTAGAATTGAATTTTTTTTCTAAAGGAGGACTGTCAGAATCAAGATTGGAATGTAGGGGTCCTCTAAAATATGTTGAAGACCAAATTGTATACCTCACTCAAAACCATGGAAAATTTTAGGGGCTAATATTTGCAAGTGGGTTAATTTTCCATGTTTTTTCAAAAAAAAATATTCGCCAATTTTCATTTTTTCCAAAAATAATTTTCCCAATTTTTCTAATATAAAAATATTTTCTCTTAAAAATCAGCAAAATTATATAGGGACTATATAGATCAATTTTAAATTTTAATATTTTGCAAACACATGTTACATTTTGCATATTTGGACTACTAATATTTTTCAAGGTTTCTAGACTTTAAGATACATTTACATCCTTAAAATATTCCCTGCTCAGAACTATACAATTGTTCTTCACATGTGGAGGAGGGTATTCTAAAGGCTACTTGTATCATATGAGGTTTATTTTTCATTTGGTAGGTTTTAGCAAGATGAATTTACCATATTTCCTTCACCAAAGTTTGCTAAAGATGTGCACCAAAGCAAGAACAAGACCTAAGCTACAACCCCATGATATTTGTCATCACGACCTAATTAAAATATTATACACTCATGAGTTAAATAAGTAGGTGGATCAGTTGAGGAAATTGAGACAGAGAAACCTAAGACAACCTACACCTAGAAGATCAAGGAGAGGCCAAACCAGAGTTTCTACCCAAACCCTAGCTTAGGAAACCAAGGGAGAATCTAGTCACATCCCTATTGAAAAACACAATGAAACCCCTGTGAAAGAACTAGAGGTTAAGGTTTATGAAAGGAGGACTATAAGCCAACATAAACTAATGGTAGAAGAAGAGGAAGAAAAACAAAGAGCAACACAAAGCAAAAAAGGCAAACATAATATAGCAATAGAGGATGAAGAAGCTGAGATAAAACCTAGGGTTTATGGCAAAAGATTTCACATTGACCCTACTAACAAGCTGAGACTAAATTTCAAGGCTAAAATGAATCCTAGTCTAAAAGAAACAATGATTAGTGATGTAGAGGAGGAGATTGTGGAAGCTTGAAAGAGAAGAAAGAGACAGAGGAAAACATAGCACACTGACAGAAAGAAGGAAAAATCCCTGAAGGCTGCCAAAATCACACAGAAATGTACTAGAAGGGTGACAAGGAGCCAGAACAAGCTAGAACTCCTTGCTCAGGATGTAGAGGCAATGGAGAAATGATCAATTTACTTCATGGGTTAGAGAAATACATAAACCCTAGTTTTTTTGCACGAACCCTGATGGTCCCTCAACATTTTGACCTACTAAGTTTAATCCTTTTTTACAATAAATTATTTTTTATATGTTGTGGTAATATATCAGAGGATTTTGTGGTTGAGGGAGTATGAGTCAACATGAGGAAAGAAATCACTTAAAGGAGAAAGAGGTTACAGAGGTAGTTACATAGTTTCGACATAATTTATAGGTTCATGCGCCAGTTTGCTACAAGGCGGGAAGACAAGTTTCAATTCAAGATATCAAGCCTACAAACAAGTGAACAACTCCAAATCCTATAATGAAAAAATGAACTCATCCTTGTTCCACAATACTAGTAGGAGATATGCACAACATTTCTACAAATATTTTTTGACCAGTGATATATGCCAAATAGATATCCAATTAGCTAAGATGCTAGGATTATGATTACTTTCAAATTATGTACATATCTTGTAATTATTGCTACCAAAATTTGAGGAGATTATCTCTATTGTATTTTTCCTATATATTACATAAGAAATATGGAAAAAAGGTTGGTTTTTGAAAAAAGAATAGCCATTGTCTTTGTGTTGGAAGCTTTATCAATCTACAGTTTTCCAAGATAGTAGATTTTGATCAGTGATATAAAGATTCATGTGATAGTATGCCTTAGTATGTATTCTCTCTATTTTTTAATGTTTCATTCTTTGTAATCTCATTTGAATGTATGGTCTTCTGAGTATTTGAATAAGAGTAATTGATTCAAAATTCATCCATGGTTTGATGCTCTGAGTTAAGATATTCAAGTATTCCTATCTCTATCCTCTAAATCTAATCTAGGATTCAATTTATATGCCCAACTGAAATGGATTGTTCTCCTATTTTCTCCCTCTAGCTATAACGATGACAAAGGTATAGGATGTGTTATCTAGCTAGCCTTTATCATTCCTAATTAGAAAACCAATATCTTATTAAATTGACATAAACCCTAATTTCTTAACTCCATTACCCAATGGACTATCTTCCTCAAGCCCAAACCCTACATCTACACAACACAATTGAAGATCCAGCCGTTGTGTAAGAGTATAGTCAGTTGTTGATTCAATTATTAATTTGTCAGAGAGATCCCTCTTTGGATTGAAGGGGCTATCCTTCAATCTATATGTTGGATTAGAAAGGTTACCTCAAAAACTTCTCTCCTGTATCCAAGAGTAAATTTCTGAGTGATAACAAAACATGTACATATTCATCACAACCAAATACCCTGAAATGTGATAGATATGGTTTCGTACAAGTCTATTCCTCATGTGGATTCTTATCCTAAAATACTAATGGACGTGATATGTTAAATAGATAACATGTAGTATCCACTACCTCTGCCCAAAATTCCTATCCTGACCCGACACCTCTGAGCACGCACCTTGCATTTTCTATTATTATCCTATTCATTATTTCTACAACTCCATTCTATTGAGATGTGTATGGAGTAGTCTTATGCCATGATATACCAAAATTATTATAAAAATATTCAAATTCATTCTTGCATAATTCTCTACCATTATATGTCCTTAGCACCTTGGTCTTCTTCTCTAAACCTGTAAAAGAATTTAGATTCCCTCCTAAGGAAAGATATCCATGTATTCCTTGAGAAGTAATCTATAAATGAGACATAGTACACATATTTACCCAATGATGGAACCAACATAGTTCCAAACACATCACTGTGCACAAGCTCCAATATCCATTTCACCCTCTTAGCACCAGAGGGGAAACTCACCCAATTCTACTCCCCACATACATAATGTTCATAGAGATTGAAATCCATATATCAATTAGACACACCTTCTACCATACCATTACCATGTGGTATTTCAAGGAGCTTCTCTCCAATATGCCCAAGTCTTTGATTCCACAACATAGACCTTTTTTGAGAGACCATTAGATTTTCTGTTCCACTTTTAAGAACCACAGAATTGTTGCACACATCAATAATAGTCCTACCCAAAATCTTGTACAATGTTCCAATCCGATCTCCCTTGAACATTTTTTTTAGACCTGCATCATCCATCTTGCTTAGAGAAATTAGATTTCTGGCCAATGCAAGAATATGAAGAACACCAAGAAGTGTTATGACCCTTCCACCTTGTAACTTAAGCTTGAGTTTTCTGTAACCTATGATTATGGCCTTCCTGTCATCCCCTGGGAAGACATCACCACCATCATATTTCTCGTACTCGTAGAACCATTCCCTATGGGAAGTGAAGTGAAAGGATGCACCTAAGTCAATCAACCACACCTCATGATATACATCTGTATTTGAAGGAGAAGAAAAGTACACATTCCCACCTTCATCTGAGGTGGTTTTCTCCTCTACAAAAAAAAAGTCATCAAATCCCTTTGCTTTATAAGAATCTGTAGATCTACAATAATTTTTTTGGTTCCCTTGTCTTCCACATTTCCTGCATATCTTTATAATTTTTCTTAGAGATTTAGATGTCCCTCTAGATTTAGATCTCCCACTGCAGGACTTATTTCTATGTATGTTCTGGGACTATCCTCTTATAGAAAAGGCATTTCCATTCTTGATCTCCATATTTTTTCGTCTCATCTCCTCTGAAAATAAGGATGAGACTATTTCATCAAAGTTTAAGGTACTTGTATTGCTATCTATTGCAACAACTAGACTATCCCATGTGTCTGGTAGAGAAAATGACAAACTGATGCACTTATCTTCATCTGGAATTTTAATATTAATAAACGAAAATTGACATACAATAATATTTAAACAACTTAGATGCTCTATCACTGAGTCTCCATCCTTCATCCTTATGTTATATATCTTTTTCTCCACAGGAACAATTATTTCACCAAATACTTAGAAAGATACGAAGTCCCTAACATGTACCATACAACCTTTTTCATAACTTCCCTTGATACATTCAACAATATTGAATCTGAAAGAAAAAATCATATTGTGCTCTTCACCTTCTGATATAAAATTTCCCATTCTTCTGCTGACATTCTTTTTAGTGCCGTGTTGGGATCTACAACAATCCACTAATATCTATCCACCAATATATCCCCCATCTTGAGCTTCCACAACTCAAAACTTTGTTCATTAAATTTCTCGATATCTATCTTTCCACGGTTTGCCATCTCCTTTCACTGCAAGAATATATCCCGTAGATATCTCACTATAATACGGTGTACCAAAAGCTTGAGCAAAACCCCTCAACAAAAAATTTGTCCCTTAAAGTCGAAAGGACTATGATACAAAATGTAGGTTTTAACCCTATATATAAATTACCTGCAACCAAATTCTTAAAATAGAAAAAAAAACAATGGCGAGAACATAAAATATACACAGATATTTACACCTGGAACCTAAATTGAGAAAACAAGATTGATTTTTCATTATATTCTTTTCAATTTTATAGTACATATATATAAATGGTGAGGCATTCATAAAACCCAATCCATTAACCCTAGATTAGAACATAATCATTGTTCCCTCGACCAGATCTATAACATACCATGGGGAAAAACATCCTGCCCAAAACCATTTACGAAGACCATGTGTAAAACCATGGGTAGGTCCGCCCACCATCTTTGGGTCTGTCCCCCATGCTTGGGTTCGCCCTACTATTATTGGGTTCACATAAAAGAAATTATAACACATAACCAACATTCTCCCACTTGTTGTTTCATTTTCATAGGGGATCGCATGAGTGCTTAATGATTGGTCCATAGATACAACACATTATTTCTCTATGCCAAGAAAACTTCTCAGTGCTCACTGACTTTGGCAATGCATCTACAATATTCTTCAAAGTGTCCACCTTTACTAGCAACACCTTTTTGTCTTCAACCATATCCCTCACAAAGTGATACTGAACATTAATGTGCTTTGTCTTTGAATGATAAGCAAGGTTCTTTGTGAAGAAAATTGTACTTTGGCTGTCACAGTATATCCTTATAGCATATTGTACCAACCCCATACTTGATCACAATCTCTACAACCAAAATTCTTCCTTTCTTGCATGAGTGGTTGCCATGTATTTAGCCTATGTAGTTGAAAGTTCCAGTACGAGCTATCTCTTTCTCACCCAACTTACTTCTCCTCTAAATAGGTTACACACATACCCCTTGTAGATCTTCTTTGATCCATATCTTTGGTCCAATCTACATAAACAAAGCCATATATGTCCAAAAATATGTCCAATCCTAGTTTTACTTGGTAGCATAAACCATAATCACTAATTCCATGCAAATACCCGAAAACCCATTTCATTATTTTCCAAAGCTCCTTCCCTAGTTTTGAAATAAACCTGCTCAATACTCCCATTGCATGTGCAATGTTTGGTCTGGTACAGATCATTTCATACATTAGGCTACCAACTCCACCCGCATATGGAACACAGGACATGTCTTCTTCCTCTTCTTGTGTCTTGGGACACTATTCAGTAGATAACTTTACACCTATAGGAATAGGAACCTTCACTAGTTTGATATCCAACATATTAAACCTCTACAATATTGCCTCAACATACTTCCTCTAGTTTAACTAGATATCCCTCTTTACCTGATCCCATTTAATTTCCATCCACAAAATATAGTTTGCAGCACCAAATCCTTCATGTGAAATTTAGAGGACAATTGGGTGTTCAAATCATGAATAATTTGTTTGTCATTTCCAATGAACAACATATCATCCACATACAAGACCAAATAAATAACATGATCACCAATTATTTTAAAATACACACAGTTATCTTCTTTGCTCCTTATGAAACCAAGTCCCCATATATATATATATATATATATATATGTATGTATGTATGTATGTATGTATGTATGTATGTATGTATGTATCGAATTTTTGATACCACATCCTTGCTAACGTTTTTTACCCATACAAAGACTTTTCTAACTTGCATACCAGTTCTTTCTTACCCTTTGTAACAAAGCCTTATCATTGCATCATTTAGATTTATTCTTCCTGATCCTTGTGAAGAAAAGTTTTCTTCACATCCACCTACTCTACTTCAAAATAAAAAATAGTCAAAAGAAACAACAACAGATAAAAGTAATCAAATAGAAGATAACTTGGAAACAAGAGAAAAAATAGCATCAAAATGAATTCCCAACACCTCGGAATAACCTTTTACTACCAAACAAGATTTATATTTATCCACCTTGCCTTATTTTTTCATATTCTTCTTAGATACCCATTTGCTACCAATGGGTTACCTTCCAGCCGACAACTCCACCAGATGCCAAGCCTCATTTTTGTATAAATATTCCATTTCTTCAACCATGGCTTGCTTCCAAATATTTTATTCCTCTGAATCCATTATCCCCATGATAGTTTTGGGATCATCATCAATAATATATAAAGTGAAATTTGAATCGAAAGAATATGGAATATACCTCTTTGGATGCCTTCTCTCTCGAACTGATCTCGTAAAAAATGGAGTGTGTGGCTCTTCCTCTTCTAATTATTTTTCTACTGTAGAGTATGATTATTCCTCCTTCAGTTCAAATTCTATATTTTTAGGTTCCTTTGGTAGGACTTCATGTCTAATAACATATTTTACCTCTCTAAACACCACATCTCAGTTGTACACTACCTTCCTTGTTTTCGGGTTCTAAAGATTATAACACTTTAAACCATCCTTACACCCAATAAAAATGCACCTTTCAAATTTACTATCCTAATTGGTTCTTTTCTCCTTTCGAACATGTACATATGCATCACAACCAAGTACCCTGAGATATGAGAGATAGAGTTTCTTACTAGTCCATACCTCATGTGGAGTCTTATCCTCCAAAGTTGATGAAGGTGATCTGTTAAACAAATAGCATAAAATATCCACTACCTCTGCTTAGAATTCCTATCCTAACCTGACACCATTGAGCATGAACCTTGCCTTTTCCATCGATGTCCTATTCATTCTTCCTCGAAATCCATTTTGTTGAGGTTTGTATGGATTATTCTTCTACCATGCTATGCCACACTTTTGACATATCTCTTCAAATTCCTTCTTGCAAAACCCTCTACCATTATACACTATAATAAAAAAGGTCATTGGTGAGGGTCATTCCTATGACGAACCTTTAAGGTCCATCACCAATGTCACATATGGTGACGGTCCTTAAAAAAAACATCATTGTAAGTGTATATAATGATGGTCCTTTAAGGTTTGTCATTGAAGCCATTTTCAATGAAACTTTTGGTGAGGGTTGTTAAAGGCCCATCACTAATTCTCTCTTTGGTGACACTTCTAGTGACGATATTTTATTTACCCTCACCAATTCTCTTTTTGGTTATTTTTGGTGACGGTCAAAAAATGTTCGTCATCATTGATCATTCCAATGAGTTTTTGATGATGCTATGTACCTATTACTATATTTTTTGTTAAAAGATAACAATTTAAGACCATTGTTGTGAAGTCATTTTCATCATGTGTCCAAGGCCACATTGGTTAGAGTCAGTCAATTTGTTAAGAAGTAATTAGTGTGTATCATTTCCCTCAAGTAATAAGAGTATAGTTTTTTTATGAGTCAACACATGATTAAGCTCTATTAGGTTTATTATCTAGAAAATTACCTTTAGATAAAGTTCCACTAGTGTGTGTAGGAATTATATTATTTAATACATAATCAAGCTCTATCAATTCTATTATTGAGAGATACCTAGCACTCCTCAACACTCATGGCACACCTTAACATGATTTGGCACACACTAACATTCCTTGGCACCTCGCATGTCTTGGAATATGCTAGTGTCGGTATCTTCATCCCTCCATTAGTGATCAAAATTCTCTTGTTGCATTGCATTTTAGGTGTCTCATCTGATCAACTACATTTCATTAGGGTGATGGATCATCTGATGGTAGTGGCTCATGATCAATTTTCCCTCATGATCTTTACCTGCTGGCCTATTTTCACAAATTCAGGTCATTTATAGTCATTTTCTGTCTTTACACTTGCAAAAGCCATTTTTAGGGTTTTAAGTTTCATTAGGTCTAGGGTTTGTCATTAAATTCTTGTAAAAGCTCAATAATGGTTAGCAGGCACATGAAGACATCAAATAAGGTCTCAGCATTGAAAAAATTCAATAATCACATGCTCAGTGATTGATTTTTCCTCAAAACCCTGTTTTGAGGAAAAAAAGAGTTTTTATGTATTATGTATAAAATTTCATGTAATTTTAATATTTCTATATGTAATAAGTCCAGAAATGCAGCCCTGATCACCTTGCCAAACCCCTGCACTTCATCTCCTCCAAAAGAGACAAGAAATTCAAAGCATTAGTGAATCAAAAGTCAAAAAGTGAGCTAAACTACAAAACAGAGTTTTACAAGCCAAAGTGACAAGCAAACATTAGTAAGTGGGTTTCGTTTAAATATAAATTAAAGTCATTGGTACATAAAGTGATATTTGTATTGAAGACTTCATTTGTGCCAAAAATAAAGAGTGAACAAAAAAAATCACGTTTGGAGGTCAAGAAAGGAAAATCGCAGCAAAATTGTGCTGGCGCGGCACACCTGGGTTGAGGCGCGGCGCACCAGACTGGCACGGTGCACTTTTGTCTTGGCGCGACGCACCTGCCCTCCAAGCATAAATTTCACCAAAACGATCTTGCCCAAGATACAAAACTCTACCAAAATCATTCCACAAGTAAGTGAAACATTCCACTTTTCCATTACAAGAGATTTAATCAGCTTTGATGGTGTTTAGATAGGTGCAATTACAAACCCTAGTTTGTTGCACAGTTACATTAAAAAAACTGTCTAGGGTTTGCAATTTGTCATTTTTGCTGTTTGTTCCCCTGCATCATTGTCACATTTCCCTCCACTACACTTCCCTCATTTCATTTCCCTTTCCCTCTCCCATTCACACTCATCCTACCCCCTTATCCCCAAAACCCTAAAACCCTAACACAAATTCCCATTATTCCCCAAGCCCTAATTTTCATTTATAAACCATATCGGTCCTTTATAACCCTACAATCAACACAAAATCCCTCATTCATAGCCCCACTCATCAATCCCATTCATCAAATAGCATACACCTATTCTTAATATAAAATCTCTTCATACTCATCATTTTACACCAAACAGTGGCAAATATGGAAATAGATTCAGCTTATGAAAGGGATGAGGAAACTGTGAGTGATTCCTCCCAAGAAATTCATGCACCAAGAAAACCACACAAGGGAAGAAAGCACATCCGAGAGGAGCCTACTACACTCACAGAGCTATTGGCTTGTCCTCTTGCAGTAGCATGTTTCAAACATCAGTCTTGCTATCAGTTTTGTGAGATGGTGGAAAGAGTGAAATACCACCATGAGCTTGCTAGACTATTTGTTCTCCATCTTCACAATGGCTAGGTCAATTTAGCAGGTGTTACCTTCACTTTGACACCTGAAACTATAGCTGAAGCAACAGGTATTCCGAATGTGGGTGAACAGTGGAACAAAGGACAGCTTGTGGACAAAGAGCATTATGAGCCTTATATCAAGGCTAGCTATCAAAAGCAAATCAGTAGGGTCTTCCCTTTCAGATACCTATAGGACACATATGCTCCACTCATGAAGCTCGTTATCAAATACTTCAGCTGTGAAGATAGATTTTCTCGCTTATACACTTATCATGTTAGAATATTGATGCATTTCGCTAGAGTGAGGATGACGAACATCCCCTATTTCATATGCAGAAATATTGCGAAAATGACCACATTGGTGCAAATAAAACCTCCTCATCAACAGTAAAACAACATCTATCACTTTGCATTGATCAAGATCATTGTTTTGCATCAGCTGAGCTTGCTGAATGTTTCATGGGATGATTTCATTTCACATGAGGTTTTCACAAACCCTCAAGTGACCCCATCAGTATTTCATGAGGCAGGAGGGCCTTCAAGTCAACAAGAAGTGCATGAGACTCAAACCACCAGTGTGATAGTATTTGTCACTTATCAAAAGGGCACAAGGAGATTATTTGCAGCTGCCAAACGAGTACTATCTCCACCTGGGGTGGAAGGGGTCTCGTTTCCTTCATCAGATCATAAGCAAATGCTATCTTCACACGGGGTGAAAGGGGCTTTTCCTTCTTCTTCAGTAAAACAGGACAAAGGGAAACAACCATTGCATGATGAGGGGCCTTCTGAAGGCCAGGAGAACAGTTTGATTTAGGATGAGGACACTGATTTGGGCTCTCAAAGCTCAAAACTCAAAGAGATCATAAAAGAAAAAGAAGCTGACATTCATGACTTAGATATTAACCTTTAAAGAGCTAAGTGGATCATAAACTACCTTGAGAAAAGGAACAAGAAGTTGGAAGACCAACAAACTATCATGGAGCTGCAAAACATAAGGGAAAACTGGCAAGCAGCAAAAAGGCGAAAAGTCAAGTTGACACCGCTTGAGCAAGAGATTGAAGCTGATAGGGAATCTTGGCTTAAGAGGGAAAATATGCATTTGGAGAAGCTACTTGAGAAAGCAGGAGAAAAATATGGTGAGACACATGGCCTATCATTATTTGGCAAGAAACAAGATTTGCAAAGCAAGGATAAGGACCTTAAAGGCCAAGTTGAGGAAAACTTTGAGGAGGAGGAAAGAGCAAGATAAGCTCAAGATCTTGGTTGAAGCTTCCTTGGCCAAACATATTACTTGATGTAGGTCACTCATCTCAAATTTCAAGAAATTTGGCACACTTTTTGACAATTTTGAAATTTTGAAGGAAAAAATAGGTTTTTCTGCCTGGTACGTAGCGCCACCCGGCGCTCGCTTTTGCTAGGGACATCCTCTGGAGGAAAAATATACATTTTTGGATTCCTCATGAAAAATTATGAATACCCAGAAATTACTAGAATTTTTTTTCAAGTTTTGGGCCTCCAAAAGGGTCAAAAACACCTCAAAAAGGCCCTCTCTACCCCTTTTTGACCACATAGGAAGCAGTGTTGGGAGAACTGATTTGTGGAGGGACAAATGGACACCAAACTCAGAAATTCCACTTGTTCTGGAAAGTAGATAGATATTTCCAACAAGCCCACTTGGACCAAATTTGGTGCACGGGAAGGCTTTCAAAATCAGCTGAAAAAAAAGTGTTATGCACAGGGAAAGTGGTGCGGCGCACAGGATGGAAAATTGCCATTTTTGCCAAAAAACTCTGGGTTTCGCCTAGTTTTCTCTCATTTTGACTTTTTTCTCTCTCATGGTCAAACTCATGATGTAATTTGATGAAAATGGATGGCATTTGATGTAAAAATGATAAAATTTCACTCATGGAGGTAGATACATCATGTATAGGTGGTTTTGAACTGAATGAATTAGTTCGCTAGGTTTTAGAGGCAAGTTGTTCCACTACCTACTTTTCAGTTCTTAGTTTAGATCTTGTTGAAATAGCTCCTAAAATCATGAATTCGACCCCTAAAGGCTAGAATGAGTTGTTTTTTGCCTATATCTAGTACTTTTTCAGTCATTTGTAAAGGTTGGACTCTTGTGAATGCTTTGAGCATTATTGTACATTCATCTCTGCAATTTGGCAAGGAAATAGACCAGGGTTTGCAGCATTTTGTGGGATTCTTGTGGCAAGGTGATTTAGTATTGTTTTTCCTTCTGTGATTCAAGTTTACATGTGTTTATGTATGCCATCATCTCTCTCTTTTCAACTTAACTAAATGAATCAAGGATAAAGGTAGAAATCATTGATGTTGCAGTGCTCTACCTAGGGTTTGTTTAGCTATTCATGTTTTCAACTGTTTGAAGAGGATTCTTGAGACTTTCATGCCCTCTCCAACTCCTCACCAGTCTTAATACTCTCCATCTCACTCAATTTAAAGTACTAAAGCATTTTCCTACCTCGCCCCACAAAAACCTCTACAAGACTGAGTCCATTCCCTGGACCCAAATCTGCCTTTCACATTTGAGCCAACAAACCATAATAAAGTTTATGATAGATTTTTCGGTGAAAATCACATGAGAAACCATTTGTCGACGCGTTTCGAACCAACCAGTGTGGTTAAATTTGTTTACATATTTATATATTATAAGAGATGTTCCCTTGCGTAACTACTTTCCTTTTAGTTTTACCTAACTAATGATACCATTTATAATTTATTATTTTTGATTTTATTTTTGATTTATATATTTATATATTTATTTATTTATTTTTTACCTAATATAACTAAATTTGACCTTGCTCCTTAAGTCAAATTTTTGCCCAGGTAACCGTTGGTGTCTCTGCTCTTGCTATTTAAACAGGCTAAGCTGGATCTGTTTTTCAACTTGTCCTGACGATGAACCACACTGGTTGGTTCGAAAAGCGTCGACAAATGGTTTCTCATGTGATTTTCGCCGAAAAATCTATCATAAACTTGTTATGGATCACAGAAGCCTCAACTCTATAAACCATCATAAAACTCAATCAAACACCTCTAAGCATATACCTAGCCTAAAATTAGTCTTTACATCAGTCATCTCAAGCTTTATTAGCCATATTTTTCTAAGATTGACCAAGAGAGAGCCCTCTCCCAACCTAGTAGTGCTAGCTACTAGGTTAAGCATGGTTTGATGTTACCCTAGATCCTACCTTTCTTAGCCTAAGGTAGATTTAGGCCATAATAGAATATATTTGTACCTAGAACATCTTGCCATGAGTAGGATGCCCAAGCACATGCTGGCATGCCCTAGCATATCATAGCACTCCCCTAACATGTGTTGGCATGCCCTGTATTCCCTAGCATTCCATGGAACACATTGGCATAATATTGCATTGAGATACATTAGCACTTGGAACACATTGGCTCTTGGCATGTATTGGAACCTATTATTAGTGTTTCTATCATACCCTTTTTGAAAAAGATAAAGTTCTAACTTATTAACCCTCTTATGTGTTCATTTCCTTGAATTTTAGCTTGGTTATTCCTTTTGTTTCCTTAAGACTCTTTGACACATATTGGCATACTCTAACACCCTGCACATCCTAGCATGTCTTAGCACCTGGCATGTCTTGGCATGTCCTAAAATTCCTTGGCACTATTTGGCACATGTTAGAACACCCTAGAACTACCTAGCACACTCTAGCACCTCTTGACATGCCCTGATATTCCATGACATGCCTTACCAGTGCTTAGAATACCTTGTCACTCCCTCTTTGGCATGATAGTTAACACTCATTAACACTCCCTAACACACCCTCATATTCATTCACTTCCATTCATTTTGTCCTAGTGCTCCCTTGTGTTGTCCTAGTACTCCCTAACACTCCTCAACATGCATTTTCACTCTCTAGCACACCTTAGCACTCTTCGACATGTTTTTCCACTTCATAGCATGCATCACACTCCCTGACACACATTGTCTCTTTGCACGTGTTGGCAGTTGGCAAGTCTTAGCATGTTTAGCATGCGTTAAGATTACTTGGTATGCTTTGGAATGGTTTAATATTAAAGTTATTTGAGATCAATTATTGGATCGTAGATGAGAAGCAACGGAGGAATATTTGGCACTTAGAATGCACTGACACTTGGCACTTGGCACCTATTGGCACCTAGTGTTGGTGTGCGTTTCATTCCCCTCATGGAAAAGGTAAATTGATGACTTATTAACCCTATTATGTGTTCATTTCCATGTATTTTAACTTGTTTCTTCCTTTTGTTTCCTTGACAGTCCCTAGCATGCATTGTCACACCCTTGCACATCTTGGCATGCCTTATCACTTGGAACATATTAGCATGTTTGACATGCCTTTACACTATCTAACACATGTTAGCATGCCCTAGAATTCCATCACATACCTTGGTAGTCATGCCCTCACAACTAGCATTACATTTTTCTACGACTTGGGAACCCTACATTCCCTAGAAAACCTTAGCACTCCCTAGTTTTCATGCCCTCATAGATAGCCTTACTTTTTTTGTGACTTTGGAACCCAACCAATTCATTAGCAAAACAATATTGTGCCCAACCCAAAGTCTCCCTTTCTTTGAAATTGTTTTTTCCATGCCTTATCACAACCATAGGATTTCCTTCTAAAAGTCCTATTTTGAACTTATTATAAAACACTTCATCCTTAGGACACCTGGAATTCAATGACACTCCTTGGCACACACTCTTATTCATTAATTTCTAATCATTTTGACTTAGTTATCCTTTGTGTTCCCCTGACACTCCCTAACACTCCTCATCATCAATTGATACTATCTGTCATGTGTTAGCATGCATTTTCATTCCTTGGCATGCCCTCACAACTACCCTTACCTTTTTTGAGACTTGGGAACCCAACCAAGTCTTGCCTCGACTACAACAACTTAACCAAGTTATAATTACTACAACTAGACTATGCCTTGTTCACCTAAAAACCTCCTAGAAAACATCTTAGGCTACTCATGTCCAATATCAACTCATCCCACTTAACAAGTTACCAAGTCAAGGCTCACGTCTAACCATGGCCATAAAACAAATAAGAACACAATTTACATCTTGACATGGCATAACACTTGGCACGTATAACAATTCGTTAGCACTGTGTGGCACGTGTTAGCATCCCCCACATTTCTTGGCATGCTTTGCACTCCATAGCACACCCTAGCACTACCTAACATGCCCTAACACTCTATCATGCCTTGGAACTTCCTAGCATATAACCTTGTCACTCCCTCCTTAGAACACTTGGAACTCATTGACAATCCCTATCACACACTCTTATCTATTCATTTCCATGCATTTTGAATTAGTTCTCCCTTGTGTTTCTATGGCACTCCCTAACACTTGTTTGCATGCATTGGCACACCCTGGCACCTAGCACATCTTGGCATGTTTCCCTGGCACTTTAGCATTCCTTGGCACTACCTAACATATCTTGTAACTCCCTCCTTACCACACCTATAACTCACTAACATTCCTGTCACACACTCTTATTCATTCATTTCCATGTATTTGAAACTAGTGATCCCTTTTGTTTCCTTGGAACTCCATAACACTCCCTGAAATGCATTGGCACACCCTATCACCTACCACATCTAGGCATGTTTCCCTGGTCTCTAGCATGACTTAGCACTGCCTACCATACCTTGTTACTCCCTCAGCATATGTGTAACTCACTGACACTTCCTGTCACAAACCCTTATTTGTTCATTTGCATGCATTAATTTGACCTAGTGCTCCCTTGTGTTTCCTTGGCACTTCGTAACACTTCCTAACACATATTGACACACCTTAGCACCTAGCACATCTTGGCCGCATGTTTCCCTAGCAATATAGCATGACTTAGCGCAACCTAGTGTACCATGTCACTCTCTCCTTAGTACACTTGGAACTTGCTGACACTCCCTGTCACATACTCTTATTCATTCATTTCCATTCATTTTTACCTAGTGCTCCCTTATGTTTCCTTGGCACCCCCTAACACTCCTTAGCATTCATTGGCACACCTTGGTGCTTGGCACATGATCTTGGTATTGTTCCCTAGCACTCTAGCATGCCTTTGCACTACATATAACACCTTGTCACTCCCTCCTTAGCACACTTGGAACTCGTTGACACTTCATTTCCATGCATTTGAAACTAGTGTTCCCTTGAGTTTCCTTGGAAATTGGCCCTAACACTCCCTAGCATGCATTCACGCCACACCCTGGCACCTGGCACATCTTGGAATCCCTTAGCAGTTGGCTTGTCTTATCATGCTTAACATGCCTTGGAACTATCTAGCATGTGTTAGTACTTCCTGGCATTTTGTGGCACACCTTGGCACTCCCTAATTGTCATGCCCTCATAGATATCTTTAGTATTTTTGTGACTTGGGAACCTAACCAATTCATTGGAAAAACATTGTAGTGCCCAACCCAAGTCTCCCTTTTTCTGAAACTGCTTTGACCAACCCCTTATAATTGTAACCATAGGCTTGCCTCCTAAAATTACTAGTCTAAGCTTCTCCTAACACACTTTTTCCTTAAGACACTTGGAATTCATTGACACTCTTTGACACACACTATTATTTGTTCATTTCCATGTATTTTGACATAGTTCTATCTTGTGATGCCCTAACACTCCCTAACATTCCTCAACATGCATTGGCAATGTTAAACATGTGCTACCATTCCTTTTCATTCATTGGAATGCCCTGACACTCCTTAGCTATAATGCCCTCACAACTACCCTTACTTTTTTTGGGACTTGGGAACCCAACCAAGTCTTGCCTCGACTACAAAAACTTGACCAAGTTATAGTTATTATAATTAGACTATTCCTTGTTCACCTAAGAACTGACTATGACTCATCTTAGGCTACTCATGTATAATTTCAACTTATCCAACTTCACGAGTTACAAGTTACCATGTAAAGGCTCATGTCCAATAGTGGCCATAAAACAACTGAACAACATAGTTTACATCTTGAAATTTCATAGCACCTCGCACATCTAACAATCCCTTGGCACTACGTGGCATGTGTTAGCACCCCCTACATTCCTTGACATGCTTTGGCACTCCCTAGCACTCCTTGATATGCCCTGGAAATCTAGCACGCCTTGGCACTGCCTAGCATATACCCTTATCACTCCCTCCTTAACATACCTGAAACTCACTAACACTCCCTATCACACACTCTTATTCATTCATTTCCATGCATTTTGATCTAGTTCTCCCTTGTGTTTCCATGGCACTCCTTAACACTCCATGGCACTTGCCACATCTTGGCATGTTGCCTTGGCACTATAGCATTCCTTGACACTACCTAGCATACCTTGTCACTCCCTCCTTAACACACCTAGAACTCACTAACACTTCCTATCACATGACCTTATTCATTCATTTCCATGCATTTGAAGCTAGCTCTCCCTTGTGTTTTTGTGGCACTTCCTAACACTCCTTGGCATGCATTGCCACACCCTGGCACTTGGCACATATTGCCATACCATTTCCTTGGCATGTAGCATGCCTTAGCGCTACAACAAATATCTTGTAACTGCCTCAGCACACCTAGAATTCACTGACACTTCCTGTCACAAAATCTTATTCATTAATTTCCATGCATTATTTTGAATTAGTGGTCCGTTGTGTTTCGATGGCACTTTATAACACTTCCTAGCATGTGTTGGCACACCCTGGCACCTGTCACATCTTGTTCAGATGCTACACTGGCACTCTCGCATACCTTAGCACTTCCTAGCATACCATGTCACTTCCTTCTTAACACACATGGAACTCACTGCACTCCCTGTCACACACTCTTATTCATTCATTTCCATGCATTTTGACCTAGTGCTCCCTTGTGTTTCCCTATCACTCACTAACACTACTTAGCACACATTGGCACACTGTTGGCTACGTGGGACCTGACCCAGGTTCAACAGTGAGTTTAGCGAAGCAAATCCTGGTACTACTGGCCCTTTCGGCATTAGTTCATGGAGCGTGGACTGAGGTATCACCCGAAGTAGTATGGGAGCATGCTGGAACCAGGTTTACGCACCCTAGGGATGTCTTGATGAGGGATCTGGGGGTTCGCGATCCGAATCTATGCGTTGCACTGCTCTGCATAACTTTCTATTCTTCGCAACCTGCATGTGCCTCTATGAATACCATAATATTCCGATCCGATCCTTACTATGCTATAATATTAGGGCTCAACTTAGTTTGTGCGGGCCCAATATTCTTATTGCTTGTTCAACTTTCAGATTAGCCCACGTACTTGAAAACAATATAAATGCATAAAGATAACAATAAAATAGAAATACAGATCTACAAACAGACGCAAAATATTCTAAATCAATCTTATCTTTATTAATACTCAAGTTCAGTTACAGACTCGAATCCACCCTACACACTCAGCTGCAAGGGTCCACGCACTAAACTGTCGACTCTACTAGGCCTCTGCGCACTTAGCTGTAAAGCCTCTATCTACCACTACGACCCAATACCTTTAGATCCACTTCTATCTTCTAACCATGCCTTTGCATCTATCAATTACTTGTCAAAACTTAAACTATCTTTACACTTAGAGCCTCGCTCTATTTATACAATCCCATGGTCCACGGACCATGGGTAAGCCGACATACTTTACATTAAATTACATTATCTTAGGGTGGACAACCCTAGACTCTCACGCTCCGCGCTCACATTTCGCGGGGTCTTTACATTACATTTGACCAAGACTCGGGCTTTAAGCCCCAAAAACCATGCTATGGGGGGGTCCGCTGCCCAACAGGGTACACTTATTCTACCATACCTTGGATGTCATACCCATGAATTGGTATACTGATACGGAACTCTGACATGGTACGAGTGAATGGGATGTCTTGCGCGAGGGATTTTTGTTAACATTCACATTTGAAGATTGATGGTCGGATACTGTTGACAATGCACTGCAAGTAGTAAAAGCTGCCATCTTCAAAATACCATAGGAACCACTGCAAGTACTTCAACCAGCATGGGCAACCCAATTAAGAAGTGCCATAGAATGTTATAATGTATGAGTAGGGGAGGATGATCATGACCCCCGAAATATTAATATTCTAGAAACTGAAGGTTGTCACGAAGTTCGAGGACCATCAATTGAGGATCCCAAAATCATTGTGCCACTAAAAATAAAGCAGGGAAACATTAGCATAGACGCATATCCAAAGTACGTGATGCTTGGGGACTATTGGGATGATGCTATAGTAGATAGGGTCGCCGAGTTACTCCGCGAATATCAAGATTTGTTCCCGACCAAAATCACGGACTTAAATGGGATCATTGACGACTTAGGGATGATGAAGATCATTTGAAACTAGATGCAAAGATAGTTAAGCAGTGACCTTGCCATTTGAATCCAAAGTACAAAGAAAAGGTCTACGATGAATTAGACAAAATGCTCGCAACCAGAATTACTGAACCAGTGGAAGAATCCGACTGGGTGACTCCTATGGTAGTACAGGAGAAAAAACAAAATGGTGAAACTAGAATATGCATGGACCTTAGGAAGCTTAATGACGCTTATGTTCATGATCCATTCTCGACACCATTCACAGATGAAGTATTGGAGAATGTTGGCATTCAAGAAGCTTACTCATTCACGAATGGCTTCTCAGGGTACCATCAGATCAAGATCACGCCGGAAGATAGGAGAAAGACAACCTTCGCAACCGAATGGGGCTGGACTGAGGAATGCACCAGTGATATTTTCCCGCATAGTGGTGGCCGCATTAAAGGAATACATCCACAAGTTCTTGGAGGTCTATCTAGACGATTGGATTGTATTTGGGTTAGTTAAACACCATATAGCGAGCTTACGTTTGATGCTGGATACTTGCCGACAACACCAGATTGCGCTGAATCTTAAGAAGTGCACCTTTCTCAATCCCTTTGGAAACTTGCTTGGCCATGTGATCTACAAACAAGGCCTGATGGTGGACCTTGGGAAGATTTATGTTATTCTCAATCTACAAGCACTGCTAAGTGTCAAACAACTCTGCGCCACTTTGGGACACATTGGTTACTATCGAAAATTTATCAAGAGCTATGCACAAATAACAACACAAATGGAAAAACTATTGAAAAAGGATGCTAGATATTGTTGTAATGATGATTTTAGGAAAAGTTTGGATGTTCTCAAGGAAAAAATGGCATCCACTCCCATCCTGGTCTTCCCAAAATGTGACGTAGAATTTCATGTACAAGTTGATGCGTCATGTATTGCGCTGGGATTTGTACTTACACAGGAAGGCGTGGAAGGCATGGATCACCCGATTGCGTTTGTGATTCTGTGGCTATCCAAAGCCAAAAAGAACTACTCTACTACTGAGTGCGAAGGGTTGGAAATGGTATACGCGCTCTAGAAATACCAACACTATTTACTTGGTGGGCACTTCAAGATGTATACCGATCATTCCGTGTTAAAATACCTGGTGAACAAGCCTATGTTGGGGGGGGGGCACATATGTAGATGGCTGTTACTGTTTCAAGAATATGACTTTGAGGTCATCGTAAAGCCGAGATGCCTAAATGTAGGACCAGCTCACTTATCACGAATTGAGAGAGGCGAGGAGCCAACAAATTTGGAAGGACTACCTGAAGCACAACTCTTTGCAGTGCGCGTCGTAGACGACCACTTTGAAGATATAATCCATTTTTTAACCATAGGGACTGTGTCGAAGGAATATTCAGTCCAGCAAAAGAAGGAATCGGTGGTGCGTGTGGCGAACTTTTCTGTCATCACGGGGCACCTCTACAAAATGGGAAATGATGAGATATGGTGAAGATATGTACCTGAATTTGAATGAGGATAGATCCTTGTGGAAGCACATGGAGGGGCTACAAGAGGACACTATGCAAGATGTGCAACGACACAAAAGATTCTTCATGTTGGGCTATGGTGGCCAACCCTACATCAAGATTCGAAAGCACATTGTTAGGCCTATGACATATGTCAAAGGATTGGGAAACCATCACGAAGGGATGAGATGCCACTCAATCCATAGATGATGCTGCAGCCATTCGAAAAATGGGCAATCAACTTTGTGGGACCAATCAAACCTCAGGGAAAGATGGGTGCGTGCTACATCATCACCGCGACAGAGTACCTAATTCAATGGGTGGAGGCATAGCCGATTAAGGACTGCATGGCTGCTACAGCTGCGAAATTTTTGTTCGATAACGTGTTGACATGGTTTGGTTTCCCGAAAATTTTAATGAGTAATCGTGGAACGCATTTCTTGAATGAAACCATCAATGCACTCACCGAGGAATTCCAAGTGTATCATCAGCAAAGTACACTATACCATCCACAACCTAATGGGACTGTAGAAGCATTTAAAAAAATTCTGGAGACTACGCTGACCAAAGTATGTAATGCGTAGCAAAACAACTGGGACTTGCACATACCTACCATATTATGGGCATACAGAACCATGTGCAAAAAATTAACAGGTCATACACCTTTCAGGTTAGTCTCTAGCATAGAAGCAGTCATGCCAATGGAATACATCATACCCAGTTTGTGGATAGTAGCACTTACAAGCATGTTGGACCGCGAAGCCTTGGAAGAGAGGCTTGCACAATCAAAAGAACTCGAGGAAGAACGGTTTCTGGTAGGATTCCATCAGCAAGTGTAGAAACAGTGCGAGAAAGCCTAGCATGATCGCCATATCAAGTTGCACACATTCAAGGTAAATGATTTAGTGTTGTTGTATGACAACAAGTTCAAAAAAATTCCTAGAAAATTCAGAATGCATTGATTAGGACCCTATGTCGTAAAAGAGGTCATAGACAGAGGTGCGGTCCAGCTAGTCAAACTTAATGGAGAACCCTTCCAAGGAAGCGTAAATGGCAGTCGCCTGAAGCCCTACACGGGTGGGTCAACTGTCTAACTAACCGGCCAAAGCACAGTCTTTGCAACCCGAAAAGCCAGACAAAGGTGTGGGACTATAAACATAGGTACTAGAAGTCGGCATCAAAGTAGAGAATCAAGTCAGACGCTAATGATTCAGAAGCAGAAATGGAGTAGATCCAGTGGAAAGCAGAGCAGTGCATCACAGACCTTCATGCCGCATAGGCACAGTTGGATGGACTTCGCGCAAAGATCACCACACTAGCAGAGTGACTCAGGACGAGTCATGATGATTGTGTTGGGGGCCTGTTTGGCAACAGATCCCCCCATAGCATGGTTTTTGGGGCTTAAAGCTCGATTTTTGGTCAAATGTAATATAAAGACCCCACGAAATGTGAGCATGGAGCATGAGAGTCTAGGGTTGTCCACCCTAAGATAATGTAATTTAATGTAAAGTGTGTTGGCCTACCCATGGTTCGCGGAACATGGGATTGTATAAATAGAGCAAGGCTCTAAGTGTAAAGATAGTCTAAGTTTTGACAAGTAATTGATAGATGCAAAGGCATGGTTAGAAGATAGAAGTGGATCTGAAGGTATTGGGTCATAGTGGTAGATAGAGGCTCTGCAATTGAGTGCGCAGAGGCCTAGTAGAGTCTGCAACTGAGTGCATGGACCCCTGCAACTGAGTGCGCAGGGCAGAGTTGGGTCTGGAACTGAACTTGAGTATTAATAAAGATAAGATTGATTCAGAATATTGTGCGTCTGTTTGTACATCTATATTTATATGTTCTGGTTATCTTTATGCATTTATATTGTTTTCAAGTACACGCGCTAATCTGAAAGTGGAACAAGTAATAATATTATTGGTCCCACACAAAATAAGTTGAGCCCTAATATAATAGTACAGTAAGGATAAGATCAAAATAGTATGGTATTCACAAAGGCACATGCGGGTTGCAAAGCATAGAAAGCTATGTGGAGCAGCGCAGCATGTAGATTTGGATCGCGAACCCCCAGATCCCTCATCAAGACATCCCTAGGGTGCGGAAACTTGGTTCCAGTACCCTCCCATGCTACTTGCAGTGGTTCCTATGGTATTTTGAAGATGGTAGCTTTTACTGCTTGCAGCACGTCGTCAACAATATCTGACCATCGGTCTTCAAATGTGAATGTTAACAAAAATCCCTCGCGCAAGACATCCCATTCACCTGTACCATGTCAGAGTTCCATCTCAATATACCAATTCATGGGTATGACATCAAGGGTATGGTAGAATAAGTGTACCCATTTAGGCTGTGGTTCTTTCCCATAAGCCGTGGTCCATTTTGCGAGGTGCATGTGTGGGTCATCTCGTCCATTATATTTATCTTCTATCTGTAGTTGTGGTTTCCCAAATCATAGGCGCATCGTCCTTCTACATCCGTGCCCATTCTCAAAATTTCCTTGATGTGTTCCCCACCAGCGTGCAGGTGTTGCGCGCAGTGCCCACTTCAACACATCGAATCACTGTTGTTCCAGTACTGCGCTTTCAGACTTGCTTAAGAATTCATCCACCATTGTTAATCCATCATATGTTCGCAGATCTTGGGCCTGGGTTGTTATGAAATGCAGTGATCTAATCATCATGTTGCAATTCAGCATTGTCAAATCATTCAATTGATTGTGCCAACGTTCATCTTCTTCGTCTGAATCCGCGGTGCAGCTACTCACACACTCCCACAAAATCCCTCTATATGCAGTTGGATTCACCTAATCTCGATCTCTCACAGTTATCCTATAGATACAATCTAGCTCATCATCACTTCCATCATCGCGCACAAGTTCAGTGTAGCACGCCCCTTCGGTTGGGTCTAGTGGGACTACTACACGTAGGGACTTTTTCTCAAATATCATCTTCCGCTTCTTCGGGTTAATGACTCCATTCATATCAGTGGCCCAGTCTATTCCTAGCAATGCGAGATAAGGATTGTTGTCATCGACAATCTCTATTACTTAAAAGTTTGTCCGTGTGCTCACGCCTTCAATATCAACTATTATCCCTTGCAACCTCCCCATGGGAAAAATATTCTATTGGTTTGCCATTCCTAATTAAATAGGGGACCACTGTAACGTGGACTTGCCCATACGTTCCCATGTTTTCTTCGATAATACACTCACGTCCAAACCCAAGCCTAGGATTACTTGATCCATTTCATACTTGCCAATCTGTGTCGTCAATCTCATTTCCCTCCCAGTGCGCAAAGCATGCTTTCCTAGTTTTCGGACTACGCGCGGTTCCCCTGACCTTGCGCACTTGGTGATCAACTCCTGTAGTCCCTTGATTGCCTTATTGTTGCGCAACAGTTTCATGCATGTCTCCAAAACGGTAGTGAGCATAGAAGGATCCATCCTTGGATCTGGTTGATCCTTACTACCTGAAGTGGAGGCCTCCACGAAGCTCTTGTTAGCTTCCATGAACATCTCCTTTGCATGTTCTAAGTCAAACTTAGGTTCCTTTGTGGGAGCCTTGCAAACCCAGGTATCTTCCTCAGGCTACTTCCCCTTATCCTCCCTGGTGGTCACACCACTTCTGAGCACCATGTTCAAATTTGGGTCTTCTTCGTGCAGTTCAGACCTCATGATTTGGATATTCTGAGTCGGAGGAGGCTGGAGTACCCCTTTCTCACATATCTGTGCGATCAATGTACGACAATCTAATGCTTCATTATCAAACTGAGCACAATATGAACATGATATTCTTGTCGGGTTGGTACAATCATGGGTGTAGTGTGCTGGTCCTCCATAATTGTAACAAATTAACTATCCGCGGCCCCTTCCTGGTCCCATTCCTCCTCATCCTCGACTTCGCCCCTGAAATCCAGCACGCGACATCCCTGTAACTGGGTCAAGGGCTCATGTTTCTGTCTGCATCCTATATGTTGGGGTCTGATCCATCATTAACTCGTAGCTGCGACAAGTACGCTCATCATGGCCCATCGATCTATAGAAATTACAAAACATTTGCTCGGGTGCCTGTGTATACTTCTGCAACAAATGACAATTATCCACCATTTCTTTTCCTCCTATCTGACAGATTACACACCATAACATGAGTGTCACACTCAGCCTTACCTGTGCCTCTGGTCTCAACGGAATTGGCCCCCCTCCTACAAAGTAGTTTGCGAATACTTGACAGTGGTCCTTGTCATGGCCCTGGCCTTTGCATTTTACGCACCATACTTCCTTGTGCGCCTTTGGCTGCGGTGTCCTATCTTGCTTCAAGCTTTGCATTTATAGGCATAGATTCTATAACTGCACGTGGATTTGTTGAACTCCCAGCCCCGAGTCTTGTATTGGTGTCTCATGCAACCTCATTGCCATTTCCAACGCTTCAGCCTGGGTAGAAATTTTCTATTATGACAGCATTGTCCTCAGGTGTGGTGTCAGAGATGCCACAAACCATGCGCGATGCTGTGCATCCATGAGCGTCATATTAGCCTCATGGATCGTACTCTTCAGTCATTGATCAAGATCCTAGGGGGTCTCCACCTGGGAGCATCGCGATCTCTTTAAACCTGATGGTTGACTGTGTCTCTGATTTCGGTCGGCTAAATTCTCTATTCAACGCATTCTAGATCTCTGTTATCCCTGCATTTGGGTGGTCTTTAGAGTGCTTTGTATACCATGTCAACACGTGATCCCGTAGCACACTCACCGATGTAGCCTTCTTAATGTTGTGTCTGTGACCCCTTGCGCTTCCCACACTGCTCTTACCACGAACCAGAACTGGTCTGGATCCTCATTCCCTACTCCTTTGAATTGATCGCACTTGCCATGCTAAACTGCGGGGTTGGTGGAGGTGGAGTGGGTGGAGATGGAGGTGAAGGAGGTGAAGCAGGTGGTGGCATGGGTGGAGGTGGTAACTACAGAATGCGCTTCCTTACCAAACTGACCACACTTCTCAGGGAGACCCGAGCAAGATCTTCCTCGCTCTCTTGTGAAGGTGAAACTAGGGGCCTGTTTCCTAATTCCCCGCTACCTTTGTAGATCTTTCCGCTCTGTGTAGTTCCAAACATTAATATATTCACATAACCCACTTTTCACATAACAACATCTTAATCCAGGTATTTAGATATTTAATGTACTTACCTCGCGGTCCCTTGAGGAAATTTCATTGTTCTTCACTGTAGCTCATGGTCGTGTCTACCACAAACTCAGTTATAAATCCCCCTATTATCTGGTTGAGCCAATGGTCCACATCTCATGCAATCTTATCTTTCGATGCCACTAGTCTGTGCACTAATTCCGAAGTCCACACTATCGGTTGGTTGATCTTACACCTTTCCTGGCTATTGGCTAACCTCGCGATCCACTCAAACAGTTCAGAAGGAAAGGATGTGAAAAAAATCTTGTGGATTTTTGTATACACGTAGTGATCCAGCCACCTTTTCTTGGATACTTACTGAGTTCTATTTTCCTGTGTCACAAACTCGTGAATATTCTTGTCCAACCACTCTTCAATTTACTTCTTTGTTGGGTGTTACAGGGAAAAGTGTCTACTCAGAACTGCTTATCCCACTAAGGTGTGATAGCTACCTTAGAAACAAACAAAGTAAAGATACTTTCGTTTTTCCTTTATAAAGTATAGATAGAGAGGAACAAAGAAGACCAACCTCTGTCTTGCGCTAATCTCCTGGTTTGATTCCTCTCTTCCTTGATAGTCTTTCGCTACTTGTTCCCTTGCACGCCCAGCTTCACAGAGCACCTGTAAGATCACAGTAGCATAGCACTATATAAAGACATGGATCTATAATCATAAACAATCTAGGATCAGATGTAAATTGACCATACAAATGCAGCAAACATAAATGACACAAGAGTATGGAGGAAAACTTGAATAGCTTTTATTGATAAACAAGAAAAAGCCAAGAGGAGTTACAACCAGTTTTTCTGACCCAGCATCAACCTCTCAGCAAGGAAGCCCCTCTTCACCTCATACAAAGCTTAGATCACCCAACAATCTAATGTTTGTCTCAAGAAACCAACAACAATTCCTTACAATATGCAAAATTCTAGCCTCTGGATCTCTGGGATGAGGGATCCATATATAGATATCTGTAAGGGAGATGAGTCATCTTATGATTTGATTAGTGTCTTCCCTCTGATAATTCTTGCTTCCACTTGGAGATTGATGATCTCTTACTCATCCTTGGTCGAATTCAGAGAGGCAAGTGTCACAGGAGAAGTTTCTAGAAGCTTCCATTGCCTCTCCACCTCGCAGAATGACACTGCCATTTGTCATTTCTCGCCCATCGCACCCCATAGAAGGGCTTTTTGAAATGCAATGCACCCACACAGTGTACTTAGGTGAGATGCAACGCACTTGGCCTGTGGAGCAGCTGAAATGATCCTATTTTGACCAATTCTGAGCAGTTTTTCATGGAGAACTTCTGGGAGAAGCTCTAATCAGTTGACCTTGTTCCTTTAGGGGTTAGAAAAACACTTTTAGGGACTTAGGAGCCCTTGGTTTATGGACATTTCATGCTTGGGGTTGTAGTGCCCAAAATGTCTATAACAGTTGCCCCCTAAAGCATGAGGTTGTTAATCTTTTGATGTCGGGTGAAATGCTTTATTATGAGGATCCGAAGTTCTTTCAAACTGGGAGGAGACCTGTAATAAGATACAATACAATACATTATCTTCATAATATTTTCATGATCTAGCTGAGACGGGCATTCCCATGCTCAGCTTTATAAATTCATTTTCATGCACATAAGACAGACAATCGTCTTAGTGTAGACTGATGATTCTGATAGAGCCATCATCCCTTTGATTGGATGATTATCTATGCAGCAATGATGTACATTTGATGTCTTTATTTTCCTGAATATATATCGCAGCCCAGATGAATGAAACTAGATCTGGGGTCTTCAATCTCATTCGATCTTCACTCGAAGTACAAGTCTATCCATGTGAGAGATGTTCCTGAGTCGAACATGGAAATACATCGCTTGATTACCAGCCAATGATATAAGTTGTTAACAAGCGCGAGAGCAATCATTGATAATGATAATGACCCTCAAGGTACTGTAGTACAATTCACATGCTGTGAATAAAGGACTTGGCGTCGAACACCACAAAAAATCTTTCGGTCGAAGGTCATTGATGTAAACCTGTCGCCGGAAGTGAGAAACTTGCCATTGAGGCATGCAAGCTTCAAAGTACTGAATGGGGTGTTCCTAGATCAACTTCTTGGATAATGAGCTGATGTCGATAAGAAGTGATCCGTCACAGGAGGGCCTTAATGAATCCCACATCAATGACATGGAATGGAGCAAATGATTTTAATGGAGGTGAAAACGATCTGGTGATATAAGGTTCAGGGTGGCGGTCATGAAAGAATGGAGTATAAATGTATTGTAGTGGGTGAGACACAGGTGAATTCTTTGAATGACTTCTCTTGAACATATCGGCGACATTGACGTGATGGATTGGTAGCATTAACCCCAAATGTGGATGGTATGATGGGACCATGGTGATGTGACCGGTGAATGAAACAACCCAACCCGACTTGGATGCGGAGTGAAAGTGTCATGTTCAAGAGCGACTTGCTACCAACAAAGTTTCTTCAAGTTTTCTTCCCAATTTTTCCCCAGTCATTGCTAACCAGTACCTCTTTATTTTTATCAAGCTTGAGGAGGATAACATATGCTTGTTCTATAATTTTCCCTTCGGGCAAACCCATCGCTATGTTTTAACGAGCCTAGCGATAGTGAAACTCGTTCTCGTCTATAGACAAGTTTGTCACTATTAAAATTTTAACGAGTTTAATGACAAAGATAACTCGGTCCTTTTCAATTTTAGAGAGTCTAAAAAGGAACGTAAAGGAAACTCCAAAATTCCTTTTTCGTCATCTAATCCCTTAAGTCCGAAAAAGTATAAAACAATACAGAAGGGATGAATTTTCGATACTTTTAACAAGCCGAACAAAACAAGTGCTCGATCTTTTTGTGTAATAATCCCTTAGGTCCAAAAAGATTAAAATTTAGAGGAGGGATAGCACTTCTGGTCCCTTTAATGAGCTGGAGAGGCCAATGGCTCGGCAATCTTTTCATATTTTACGAGTCAATTGAAAAGAGCTTAAAGGAGACTCGTCTTTTGAGGAACGAGTGATAAAATGGGTAGCAACTGATTCCAGGTAAGGTTTGGAATTTTCCAATCACGGCAGTGTTACAAGGATGGCTAGTGAGATCACTCTTCGCAGCTGTTCCTCAAAATGGGTAAACAATCAAATGGAGGTGAATGATCGGCCAATGCAAAAGTGGAGGTGATGGTGCAAACACGACCAAGGCTTTAAAGGCTGAAGTATTACATTCACGATGGTTATTTACCGGAAATTGGTTCATTTTTTAATGAGCTTAAACTCTGGAGGAACATGTGCTCATTGCTTATGTTTATTTTTTAACGAGCATGAAGTCCACGCTAAAACTGCTCGATTAATCCAGTCGTGTGATAAGAATGTCTCATATATAAAACAACAACTTTTAGAGTTTTGCCCCATATCCTTTCTTTATGCAAGTTAGGAAACGACCAATCCTATGAGTTTAAAGGGTTAGAGGACCTACAAATTTAAAAAAAATAAATAGTCGCTCTTCGCTTGCATGCCAAAAGGTTTGCATGCCCCCAGGTATAAAACAGAGTTTCAAGGTTACCCCTTCTTCCTTCTGTTAAAACATTTGTTTTACCAGGAGAGGTCTACCTCTTACAGGTTACCAAAGATTGTTCTATTTACGGCGTAAACAAAACACCTCTTCAGCGATGTTTATTGAAATAAACAAAGGTGAGTGGCGAAGCTTGCCAACCCACATAACTTTGACAAGAGAATCTTATTCCAGAATAACCCCCTCTTCCAATCACGGATGGGAGTACAGACTAGTCATATTTTCTCGTGGAAACCTACCCTATACCCAAAGTTTTCCTACCGAAGCAGGCCAGGGTGCATGCCCCCTGGGTTTCAGTCATGTCCCCCGAATCACTCGCGCTCATCAGGCGGACGGACTGGAGGTTGAGACATTTCTTGCGTGAAAAGACCATTCAGGGATGGTATATGACTATTTTCTCTGTGTGATCCGGGAAATGAAAGCTGGTCTACGAGCTTGACCACTCTTCCTTCGTGCGGAAAACACATTACTCTAAAGAGTGAGGAGACAATCGCTCCCATGCAATAAATATAGTCTCGTCCAAGGAGTAGATTATAATCCAGGGGTCCTTGAACTACCATTACGTTCATTTGAACGGTTTTTCTTCTCAATGTTATGGGTACATTGGGAAGGATCCCTAACGGTCAACTGGTTCCTTTATCAAAGCCTGTTAGATTTCTCATCTCAGGCAAAAGCGATGGCGAACCAAGCACTTTCCAAGCAGTCGAGGAAAGGATACTCACAGAAGCCCGTTCATCTATGATGGTACCAGCCATAACCACTCTATATATTTGAACAATGATTCAGAATGGTACGCTAGCTAGTAAACGGGGTCTGCCTAGTTGATTCCAATCAAAGGAGACAACTAGGTTGCTTGGAGGTGGGATCGAATATATGGCCGGGTATGACTCTGATGAACTTCCTTCCTGTGGTAAAGGAACGGGTAAATTGCCCCCATGTTCATTGGAGTCTGTGCTTACGAAAAGACTTTGGACGGTGTCATCCTTGTTCTCTTCAGTGACTATATCATCTGAAGATGGAACCTCTGAAGGCAAGACCGGGTCAACTTCCGCCTCGACCTTTTGACTTTCGTCTGGTATGGGTTCAGATGGTTTGTCTTCAATGATAGATGCTTCAGCCGACCACCTGAGCGGGCCGGCCAGATTTTCAACTAGTGACCGACTCGGCAAGATTTTTTTATATCTAGGAGGAAGTCGTAACGGTGAAACCGGACGATCGTCCAAAACTCTTTTAGCCTCATCCAAGAAGGGACAATGGTGGACGGCATGATCACCTTCGCACAGTTTACAAGGAAATCTATATTTTCCTTTTTGTCCTGGGGCTTCACTTTCACTAGTCGACGGTGTGTTTTCAACATGATCATCAGAGGTTGATGACACTGGGTTGTGCAAACAAGGAGACCAGTCCCTTAAGATCCGAGGGATGCAAGGACAATCTCTATGATAATGGTCTCCTTTACAAATGACACATGGCGATTTAGGCCTGGTCGGTGCAGTGTGTGGATTTTCGCTAGACGACACTCGTTTGCCCCCATTCGCTTTTGGCTCCTTCTTCTTCTTCTCTTTTTTCTTCTTTTCCTTCTTCTTCTCAGGTACTTGACTTTTGGATTTACCAGCCACATCAAGCGAAGAGGAAGGAGGAGAGGAAGAATTGGAGGAAGTAGAAGGTTGGTGGGTAACTCTGGAATCGTCTAGTTGCTGACTCGATTGTTCAAGAATTGTGGTGTTCTGAATGACAGAGGTTGAGAAGAGCCATACAAGCAAGCCGATTGTCAGTCTTGGAAGTCACAATGTGGCCATATGGGGTGCACCAACATCTCCCCAAGAGGAGAAGGGACTAGGATTTCCTCCAAGGGGAATTCCTTGGTTGGTGGATTCCATTTTCTCAACCCAAGATCAATGTAGGAAAGGGTAATGAATATTCCGTTTAAAATAAATTTTAGATGCTTTGACACAAATTGTTTTTTCAATTTTTAAGAGTCGAGAAAAAACAAAATATGACTCTAGTCTCCTTCGATTTTTAATGAGCCTGAAGTGACAAGTGCTCAGATGGACCTTTTCTGTTAAAGAGTCTGAAAAGGAACAAAAGGGACTGCTCTGGAAATCTAGGTAGAGGGATTACCAAACCAATCGCAAAACTGCAGAATAATTTTTACGGTATGACAGTCAATCTTCCCAAATGCTGTGTTCAGTGCATTGCAATCGATAGGGCGGCAGACGCAGCTTCCTATGGATAAAGGATTAAGCCTACTGTGGTCTCCAAAAATATACTCGATGGTACGTGGGAGCACAAGTCCGTACTGGCACTTATCGTCTCAAAGTGGAGGAATCACCCAACCATCAGTGAGAACAACAGTTACCAGGCTTTATGATGCCGGAATACGTCTCTAGCCTAGACTTCTAAATGTTGTGCGTTAGGTTCCAAAGCGTTGTTAGATTCATTGAATTTATTTTATAGTTGATCTTGTTTATGAAGTTTGCCTTTCAGGTTCACCACGAGATGTAGATGTAATTCCTAAAATGCAATCTAAGATGATAAACAATCTTTTTATCTTCTTTGTGCAATGAAAATCCTAGCTACTAAGGAAAGAAAGATAGAATTCTTTCACAAAGAGCAAAGAGAACACTCTAAATGCACTTTCCTAAATCAAACCAATCAGACTGTCTAAATGCAAATGCACATGCATGTATTTGTTTTCGACTTTCTTAGTATATGAATGATAAGAAGAAAGTTGATGCACAAATATGAATTTCTTTTCAAGCGACAAATATTAACAAGTTTCTTTTCGAAATCAAAAATGAAGACGATCATAACACCTTACGATTTTGAAATGAATACTTGTTTTTGACACTAGAAAAATTACAAATTCAGACCAAAAACAATAGTAACAGGATAATCGACTATCAACAATAATCAAACTCTTTCCTATGATTGAAATCGAAACTTGCGACACTTTCAAATCAAAGGACGATAGTACGATTATGCTACTTTTGCAAAGGATAACTGAAAATGACTCAACAAACACAGAAAAACATTTACAGTTCTTTTGTACAAAGGAGGCGGAATAACAGCAAGGAAAAGGGGTTTCAAACAGAGATATACTGATCACAGGCAGCAAAATTCATGAATAGAACTGGAAAGAATGAATCACAGAAACCAAAACTGCACAAAGCCTAGCCTGATCAGCGCACCTGTAACATGGGGAATTTGAAATGCAGTGCACCTTCTACACTTGACAAGTGCGCTGAATTTCAGATTCTCAGAACAGTACCTACGCTGGGCCAGAAACGAGACTTTGCTTGGGTTCCGGGTCACAGTTTGCAGTTCAGTTCATGGGTTTTGGCTGAGCAAAGGTAATCAGTAATTCAACAATCAGGGGTAGATCTAAGGAGGATCTAAGAGCTATCACAAGGGCAATCAGAGAGTTTGTGAATCAGTTGTTTAAATCATAAACAGATCCCGGAGATGGATTGAAGTGGCATTTATCTACTTTGCATTTGCTATGGCAAACACAGTTCGAATGCTACCTGGCACGACTTCAGACTCCGTCTATAAGTTTATGAAATAGACAACAAAGAAGATAAACAAACAAACTAATTTTTCCCCAGCGGAGTCGCCATTTTGTTACAGGGAAAAGTGTCTACTCAGAACTGCTTATCCCACTAAGGTGTGATAGCTACCTTAGAAACAAACAAAGTAAAGCTACTTTCGTTTTTCCTTTATAAAGTATAGATAGAGAGGAACAAAGAAGACCAACCTCTATCTTGCGCTAATCTCCTGGTTTGATTCCTCTCTTCCTTGATAGTCTTTCGCTACTTGTTCCCTTGCACGCCCAGCTTCACAGAGTACCTGTAAGATCACAGTAGCATAGCACTATACAAAGACATGGATCTATAATCATAAACAATCTAGGATCAGATGTAAATTGACCATACAAATGCAGCAAACATAAATGACACAAGAGTATGGAGGAAAACTTGAATAGCTTTTATTGATAAACAAGAAAAAGCCAAGAGGAGTTACAACCAGTTGTTCTGACCCAGCATCAACCTCTCAGCAAGGAAGCCCCTCTTCACCTCATACAAAGCTTAGATCACCCAACAATCTGATGTTTGTCTCAAGAAACCAACAAAAATTCCTTACAATATGCAAAATTCCAGCCTCTGGATCTCTGGGATGGGGGATCCATATATAGATATCTGTAAGGGAGATGAGTCAGCTTATGATTTAATTAGTGTCTTCCCTCTGATAGTTCTTGCTTCCACTTGGAGATTGATGATCTCTTACTCATCCTTGGTCAAATTCAGAGAGGCAAGTGTCATAGGAGAAGTTTCTGGAAGCTTCCATTGCCTCTCCACCTCGCGGAATGACACTGCCATTTGTCATTTCTCGCCCATCGCACCCCATAGAAGGGCTTTTTGAAATGCAACGCACCCACACAGTGTACTTAGGTGAGATGCAACGCACTTGGCCTGTGGAGCAGCTGAAATGATCCTGTTTTGACCAATTCTGAGCAGTTTTTCATGGAGAACTTCTGGGAGAAGCTGTAATCAATTGACCTTGTTCCTTTAGGGGTTAGAACAACACTTTTAGGGACTTAGGAGCCCTTGGTTTATGGACATTTCATGCTTGGGGTTGCAGTGCCCAAAAATGTCTATAACATTGGGTTCTAGTGGCATGACATCAGACATCCATTAGGCAGATCTTGGTCCCAGTAACAAAACCATTTGTTGGCTACGTGGGGCCTGACCCAAGTTTAGTAGTGAGTTTAGCCAAGAAAATTCCGGTACTACTGGCCCTTGTGGCAACAATTCGTGGAGTGCGGACTGAGGTCTCACCCGAAGTAGTATGGGAGGGTGTTGGAACTAGGTTTTCACACCCTAGGGATGTCTTGATGAGGGATTTGGGGGTTCAAGATCTGAACCTATGTGTTGTGCTGCTCCGCGCAACTTTCTATTCTTCAAAACCTAAGTGCGCCTCTGTGAATACTGTACTATTCCGATATGATCCTTACTGTTCTATTATATTAGGCCTCAACTTAGTTTGTGTGGGCCCAATATTCTTATTACTTGTTAAACTTTCATATTAGATTGCGTACTTGAAAATAATATAAATGCATAAAGATAACCAGAACATAGAAATACAGATCTACAAACAGACGCACAATATTCTGAATCAATGTAATCTTTATTAATACTCAAGTTCAGTTACAGACTCGACTCCGCCCTGCACACTCGGCTGCAGGGGTCCGTGCACTCAGCTGTAGACTCTACTAGGCCTCTGCCCACTCAGCTGCAGAGCCTCTATCTACCACTATGACCCAATACCTTCAGATCCACGTCTATCTTGTAACCATGCCTTCGCATCTATCAATTACTTGTCAAAATTTATACTATCTTTACACTTAGAGCTTTGCTCTATTTATACAATCCCATGGTTTGTGGACCATGGGTAGGCTAACACACTTTACATTAAATTACATTATCTTAGGGCAGACAACCCTAGACTCTCACGCTCTGCGCTTGCATTTCGCGGGGTCTTTACATTACATTTGACCAAGACTCGGGCTTTGAGCCCTAAAAACCATGCTATGGGGTGATCCGCTATCCAACACACACCTTTGAACTTGGTATATCTTGGCATTCTTCCCTAGCAATGTAGCATGCCTTGGCACTCCCTAGCATACCTTTTCAGTCCCTCCTTAACACACTTGGAACCCGCTAAATCTCCCTATCACACACTCTTATTCATTTATTTCCATGTCATTTAAACTAGTGCTCCCTTATGTTTCCTGGCACTCCCTTATAACACCCTCCTCCCACATCTACCCAAGCAACCGACCAGCTGGGGTAAACATGTGATGAGATGCCACTATAATATGATTCAACCTCCTAAGTCATGTTAAGGAAGTGGAACCGATGGAAACACACCATGCAAACATTAAACATTAGCTATAAGACCCTCAAGAACCAATCCAATACTTTTGACAACTTACCTTAGTGTCCCACTGAACTAATTTTGGATAACTTAAGGCTTATTCGCTCACATGATATATGCATGAGGGTGACTAGAAACCCAAAGTCGCTCTCTTTTAGGCTTGCCTACTAGCAACTAGAGAAAAAAATTGTTAGTGTTATGCCAACGACTCCAGGATTTGAGCCACTTTTAGGTCATTGCCTAGAATTGAACCATCTTTGCAAATTAGTAAAATAACATGGAAATGAAAGTGCTAAAGCAAATACTTGTTCAAGATCTTGACTGGACCCCTACTAGCCATGACAGGCATTTCATCAAACATATTGCAAATGTGTAATCTATAGGTGTAATTCACAGTTCTAAGCATAGGGGTCTCATACTTAGCTGAGAATCACTAAGAACCATTGATGCCTCAACACATCAACTACCATTCCATCCATTAGGTCATAGATACATTGATCATTCAATTGTAAGTAAAAACATGATGAAAGCCACACATGGCTGCTATCATAAAACACATACATAACCAACATAATAACAACAGAAAATACTCATGAAAGTATAGTCATATAGACCACATATAATCCATCAAAATGCTCATAGAAATACAAGGTGAAATAACATTTCATTAATGATGCAAAATCGAAACCCGTGGTGGGACTTTCACATTCCACCCGGCCGTAGAATGGACGAGCCAAATCTCTCTTCAACCATTTAGCCCTGTGCCATATTCCAAGCATTAATGTGGGATCTCATAGAACACACAATCAAAAACCATCCACGGCTTCTAGAGGCCATCCACCTCAACCCATCAAACAATGATTCCACCTCACAGTCGGACATCACAAAAACATCATTAGGCTGGTCTCTATCCTAGCCATCCAGGGCTCCAGAGCATTTTTCCAAGCAAGGCTCTAAGACTAGTAACTCAACCCAAAACTTTTACCTAGTTCCAGAGAGTTTGTCCAACCAAGGCTCCAGGAATACTAACTCAACCCACCAAGGGCTCCAGAGTGTTTGTCCAACCAAGCCTATGGGACTATTAACAAAACCCAAGATGAGAAGGGGACTTAGGACTTAGTTTCATAGGGGCTATGGGACCTAGAGGGAA
Source organism: Pinus tabuliformis (assembly GCA_031772625.1). NCBI lineage: Eukaryota > Viridiplantae > Streptophyta > Pinopsida > Pinales > Pinaceae > Pinus > Pinus tabuliformis. The sequence continues at coordinate 576,848,712 of CM062808.1, forward strand.
GGTAGCAAGAGCAATTGATAGGGGAACCCCCAGTAGTGGTGATAAGGGGATTAGGGGCCCAATTATCACAAACCATAAGCCCTTAACCCATAACTAGTAAATTCCCTATCCCCTTAACCCCTAATACAGAATCCCTTAACCCCTACACTCACAACTCATAACCCATAAACCCCTTGACTAATTAAATCTTAAGACACTAACACCTAACATATAATCCATGAACCTCCTAAACCATAACTCCTTATCCTCTTAACCTATCACCCTTAACCCCTAACCCTTCACCACTTAAACATCTTAACTTCTAACCCCTTAACTAGTAACACCTAAATCCCCTAAATCTTAAGTCCTTAACCGCTAAACCCAATTGTGTCAATGTAGAATAATATACATAACAAAAAATAAAATGATATTATCCACATCAATGCTTGAAAGAGCCTTAAATTAGCCATGAGTAGTGAGCCAGGGGGTGAATGTGGGGCACTATTAAAGATACATCATGTTTAAATTCCTTTACATTGTGAGGTTGTTCTCCAATAGGGTAGAAGCATCATGACAAGGAAGCATGGCACATTTTTGTGGGAGAGCAATTAAAGTTGCGACACAATTCAAGTGATTTACACCTCCAATGTAAATGGCATTATTTTATTTTATTTTTTTTCAGTTTTTTAGAGAGGTTATTTATAGAAAATACATTCAATGTACTTAGACTTCATCTTTTCAGAGCCTCGAATCTAACATGGATTTGTACCAAGAACACTTCATGCAAATGAAAGGAGGCCTTTTTGTTTAACCACATATGCACAAGAGCACCAGATGCTACCCTTCAGATCCACCTTAGTGTGTTCAAAGTGGGTTTACATTCGCGTCAAGTTGAAACTAATCATAATGGCATTCCTCTTCTTAATAACATCTACTAGCTTTTCCATATACATGAGATAGAATTAAAGGATCACCTCATCGGTAGATGCCCCCATTATATGAGATTCAAGGGATGTTCTATTGTCTTTATCAACATTTGGATGGGTCGTTATCTACATTCTTTAAATACATGTCTAAAACTTTTTATGAGGGAGGTCCTTTGATTTAGATCTTTATATAAGGCCTTATGTGGCCTTCCCCTGTAAAGATATTCCAAGGGGGTCACCTCCTTCCATGTTTCCTTGCCTACTTAGGACCAAATTGACAAATCAAGATTCAAACTTCTTCAAATACCAAATTAATGAGGCATCATACCTCTTCTTGACCTCGACCTCAATGAGACATATTTCTTCGGAGATAATTTTAGGATTTCCAACCATAGATCACAAGTTGGATGTCATGGGATATGTTAACCCATTTTCTATTTGGGATTTTAGAGGATATTTTAAAATTTTGATTCTGTTAAAATTGAAAAATAGGGCCAAATTCACCTTGGGATAGCTCATTTGATGGAGATGATGATTGCATTAAATTCCTCTTTTTGAGAGGACCAAAATTGATATAAAGATCATCTCATTTAGACAAGCAAAAGTGTGATTTTGAATTTATCCTCACACTTGTACAAATTGTTCACATCAACTACATCAATATGTAGGCTCAAGAAGCCCAATGGATGTGTCTCTTCACCCATAGTGAATTGCATAAATACAAGTGACCTCACTCCTCATTTGGCATCATCATCACTCACAGATTCTTCTCTCTCCTTCTCTCATTGGTTCGTACAACTATTGGGAAACTTGTCTCTCTCACACATGTGGCAAGAAGAACATGTTTTTTGGGCTGAATTGCAGGACCGAAATATTAGGTAGCAGACCAAGTTTGACCAACGTTGATGAAATATTTATTGACCAGCTTTGACTGCGATTTTTGGAGGATCTTTTCTGTCTCTTGAGGCTGCATTTCTGGGAACAAAAATTGAGGGAATATGGTCAATTGGACCAACACTGACTTCATGGTTGACTGCAGTTTGACCATAGAAAATTATAAGAATTTTTCGCTCTCCTTTCACCAAGTTTGACTGGGGAATACTGAGCTATTTTGAGGATGATTTATTGTTGATTTGACCAATGTTGACTTTCTGGTTAGGGTTGAAGTTTGACTGGATAAATTGACAGGATTGTTTTGACTTTGAATTGGGCAAGTCAATTTGACTTTTGTACTCTCTCTCTCTCTCTCTCTGTGCTAAACTTTTGATATAATAATAAGAAGAATTGATCAAAGGGTTTTCCCAACATTGGGGTTTTTCCCTAGCGTCCACCAAATTTGGTGTCCTCTTGTCTTGGTTTGTCTTCTGAATATTGTTTTATGTTCCATCTACTTTGACTTTCAATGTGATTAATGGTTAATGTGATTTCTACTAGAAATATAAATTGAAATTACTATTGGGTTTCTTAAGGAACATTGAATTAATTGTGCTAGGCATAGAACATACCATTATTAACTAAAATTAACAGATTGTCATCTCAACCCTTATGACTCCTGCCACATTGATCATTTTCCATCTAAGGTTTACGAATCTATATGTAATTCATGGATGTATCATTGGTTTGATCACACATTGCCTTAGCCATCTAGGACACTAGGTGTAGAAAGAGGTTCCTTTAGCTACCACATTTAGCTGGATATGTACGATCGATGTGTATATGATATTATGTCCAATGTGCACTATTTTTACTATGTTCACTTAAACTGTTATGCAACCAACTCACAAAATAGAAGAAAAGATAGATGAATGCCTTCAAAATCAGCCTCTTTGAGGTGTCAACCTCATTTACATTACACAAATGAACAATTCTTGGATGATACAAATGACAAAACCTCCTTTCTATATATAGGACTCTAAGGGGTCACAATATAATCAAAGCCGACATAACAATAATAATATAAGGGCACAACTGCAATAATAATAGTGGGCTTCTATGGGGCACAATAATAACAATATGGGGACAATAGGGGCACAACAATAACAATAAGGGCTACAATGACAATAGTAATGGGGAATCACTAGTATTACAGGGACCTAACATAAACACTTTGTTCTAACTCTTGATGCTTTGGCTATAAGTTTTAATTTGAGTTGTTCCATGGTGTTTCATAATTTTTCTCAGAGAAGTGTGTCATCTTGATGGTTTGGGTATATTCTTGGTGATTTGAGTAGGTGTTATACATTGATTTTATTGTACGCCTTATTTCCTTTAGTCAAAATTTATCCCATGTCTCTCTTAACAACACATGTGAAGGCCTTCTAAGCTATGGATAGCTTCTAATAGGGTATTTTTAAGCTCTAAATGAACTTCCTAAAAAATAATGGGCTACCTATAACTATTTAAGTTTATTGATAACATTATTTACAGATTTAAACATATTTTTCACATTTTTCACTTCCTTAAAGATTAATACATATTTCCCTTACATGTAAATCTCATGTCCATTTTCCCTCCTTATATGAACATTCTTACTTATATTAAAGAGAACTCATATAGTTTTTATTGATGCCCTAATTAGACTAACATTATTACTTATCTTCAACATCATTAAATATAACTTATGTGTGAGATGACCTCCTTTTGCTCAAATAAAAATAAAACTTAATGAAAAACTAAGCAACCATAGCTATTTCTTTATAAGATTTTACTACCTATTCAAATCTAATTTGGCAGCTACTCTAAAATCTAAATGGACCTATACAAATTTATTTTCCCGCCACACTTTCTGATAGAGGATCTTAAAGATCAGACTCATTCATAGAAGAGTTGAATATCATCAAGGGAGATGAAAGGTACTCATATAGCTTTCTCGTAAAATTTTACTCAGGCTTCTCTTTACATTGTCCCTAAACGTACCTTCTGTTTGAGAATAATGGTCCTGAAACTGATAGATTTGTGGGCATCTAGTCATTTCATTAAATTGCGAAAACTTTTCCTGTCTTTTATTAATGGTAGAGATTTTGTAGTCCTTCAATGATTACTGAAGTGCCTTTTTGTTTCCTAAAATTTGATTCTCATATGGATGACTTTGATATTCATCTTACCTTTGGTTAATTAGGTAGCCTTCACTAGACACTACAACAATTAAATCACAAGTAAGTCGCCAGGATGCAAAGGAGGGAAACCAGCTAAAAATTGATCTAAGGAAACATCTACAAGAATAAAGGTACTAGTTATCCATACATTCAAATGAAGAGCATGCTCTGGTCCTCAATGCTTGTTATCATCTTCTGTCTGATTTCTATTTGTCGATATGTCGGAAACAATACTTCTGAGATAACAACCAAAATAGAGTAAGGGCCAAAGTATTCTAGAGTCTCACAGAGCTCCAATCACCATGATATATCTTGATTGACACCTCTATTTGGATTCTGCAGTATAGAGATACATATCATGGGTATATATTATTGTAATTTGGACAAAGAAGTAATGTTTGAATGTGATACAATAAGATGTCCCATAGTCATAAGTTAGAAGATGATGAAGTGTGGCCACTATAAATATGATATCGTTTAGTAAAGTGCCTCAGGCATGGTTTAATTATCTAGATTAATGATCCACTTCTTGTACACAAAAAATATGTCTTGAAGAATAGGATCTGGCATTAGTGGTTGTAATTATCTTGCCTCCAGAGGAGATTTTTTTATGTACTACATATGAATAGGATGAATTTTATAGATTTCATTGTTCAGAATAATTTTCAATCTGATAAATCATGTCATGTAATTTAAAGATTGAGATAACTGAATGGTAAAGGGGAACACATTCTACAACATATTTTAGACTACAAGATATGATTAAAGATGCTTATGGCTTGCAATATGTTTCTCCTTGTTTCAATTGATTGAAAAAGTTGTCACAGTGGAGAACATGTATAGAGGGCCTAATGATGACCATATTGAGTTCAAAACTCTCCATCATCTATCGTGTGTTAAAATAAGTGCATCTTAAAATGTTTACTCAATACAATTCAAAATCCTCCATTAGAGTGTTCATTATATACACATACACCAACAACTATATGTAGAAAACAAAAGAAAGATCCATAAGAGTCACAACGGGCATGGTTGTATATTTGAGTATCCTCCCATTGACAAGGCTAGGTCATATGCCCTCTTATCTACCAATCTGCATTTTCTGAAGACCATTGTTCAATTTGATTCTTTTTCATGATTTGTTTATTCCAAAATGATTTTTTTTTACCATCCAAGTAGAGTAGAGGTTCTGATGGAATAATGTTCATCAGTCAAAATTATGGAAGGCTAAGTCGAGTAAAAATTCTCATTTCGATAGTTTATTTCCCATGACGACTCTCACCCCAAACACTTCCTCATAAAATTTGAAGTCAAAATGGCCATTGATATAATTTATTTCCCATCCTTGGCCAAAAACCCACCAATACCCAGGAAGGGTTTAGCTTGGTCCAAACTTCTGAAATTTGACCCCCAAGGAGCCCAACCTCAGCTGCAACTACAAAACTAGGCCTACTGGAATGAAGCTTTGTAACCTCCTAGAAATTTCCCCAAATCACTAAGATGATCCATCCTATGAATCTCCTCCCTTCCCAGCTTTGAATCCAGGCTGCAGCTCTTCCCGTCAAGACCTACGTATTGCCTGGACTAGCTCTCTGCATTATCCTCCAAGCCTAGAATTTGAACCACCTGTTCGTTGTCCTCTCCTACTCGAGAAGTACTCCTGAATTCTGACCCAATGGTGACCTTTGAATTCCATGGTTTCTCCAGCTAATGGTTGGCTCAATGTAGCTCTTTCCTCAACTACGTATTCTCTACTGCTGACCCAGAAATATGCACTTCCTGGTGATGGCTGAATGGATGTACTATAGATGCTTCTTGGAACTCCTCCAAATGCTATGGAACTACCTTCCTAAGGTGGCACTTGAAGTCCCACAAAGGTAAGGTTGAATCTCCCACTTGAGAGATTTGTGGTTGAATAGCCAGTTGACTCAGCTAAGTAGCTTGGGAAAACAATCAAGTAAAATTTGATATGAAAGATTAATGAATGAGCAAGTGAGAGGCTCCTCCTCCTTAAGACTTCGTGGGCCTTCCTTTGCCTCATGTGGTCCCCTTAGACAACTATATGAATTCCCTCCAAGCAATTCAAATTTCCTAGTACACATTCCCACATGGGTGGCCCCCACCTTCAACTAGCAAACTAATCTGGCTGCATTTTCTCCGAAGTCCCTAAGTCGAAACTGCTTGGGTCCTTTTCCTTGGCAAAATAGTGGAAAATTGTGTACATATAGGCCTGTTACAAATGCTTTTGGGAAGGGACATGACAATCATCCCCTCCCAAATGTTGCTTTCCCTCAAGCAACTTCAAAGTTGGGTGCTTCAAAATGTGCTCACCCTCCTAGGTCGCATCCTCATACTAAGAAATCCCTGATGGTCTTGCTCCTCAGATTCCTCTCTCTACTCTCCAAAATGGCCTCATGCTCCAAAACCAAGTGGCCCTCATCATCGAATGGGGGTAACTCTACTATTGTTGTCACCTATTGCCCCAACACCTTTTTAAGGCATGAAAAATGGAATATATTGTGAATCCTGCTCCCTGGAGGCAGCTCCATCTCATAGGCCATCTCCCAAATGTGCTTGACTACCCTGTATGGCCCATAAAAATGTGGTTGTAGCTTATCAGCCACCCTTTGCTTCAATGTGGACTACATGTACAACTATAATTGTAGGTACACCAAATCCCCCTCCTCGAAATGTCTCTTAGACCGATGCCGATCTACATACACTTTCTCCTACTTCTGCACCGTCACTAAGTTATCCTTGAGAGCCTTGATGACGTCTTGGCTCTCTTGGATCCAATAATTGGCCTTTGGGGCCCGACTATCTCAAAAAACAACATCAACAAAAGATAATGTAGCATAACCATATAAGGCATGGAAAGGAAGAAGACTGTTTTGATTAGCCTTCACCCAAAACCTGTTACCCACTAGCTACTGTCAGAACTTGGCCAATGAATGCATGATGGTGAGCATCTCTTTGTCATATATAGAATATGACCACTCATGGGGTAAGAGATTCCAACTCTCGAAAGCGATGGGGTGCACATCTTGGGATAATACTGCTCCAACTCCCTCTCTAGATGCATCACACTCCACGGTGAAGGGCTGGGAGAAATCTAGAAGTGCTAAAACTAGACAACTACTCATCACCTCCTTGAGGCGATCAAAAGCTTCATGTGCCCCATCCGTCCATGCGAAAGCCCCTCTCTTGGTCAAATCTATCAGGGGAGCTTCCAAATGCGAAAACCCCTTGACGAAACTTCCGGTAATAAGTGTAGATGCCCAAGAAGCCCCTCAATGTTGTCACATCTATGGGTACTAGCCAATCACAGATAGCTCATATCTTATCCTCATGGACTTTCACCTCATCTGCACCAATGATATGCCCTAAGTAGATCATCTCTGTCAGGCGAAACTCACACTTGGACAGTTTGGCATAAAATTGTTGCTCCTCCAAAATACGCAACACCTCCTCCAAGTGCTAGAGATGCTCCTAGCAAGTCCTATTGTAAATAAAGATATTGTCGAAGAAAACCCGCAAAAATATCCCGAGCTTCCTCCAAAACACATGGTTCATACATGACTGAAAAGTAGCCAAGGCGGTGGTCAACCCAAATGGCATGACCAGGAACTCGAAGTGCCCATAATTGCGCTAAAAAGTTGTCTTGGGGATGTCCTGGTCCCTCACCCTGATCTAGTGGTACCCTGAACATACATCTATCTTATAGAATTACTTGGCTCCTCTAATCTCATCCATCAACTCATCTATGCGGGCGATGGGGTACCGGTTCTTCAGTGCCTTTCTGTCGAGGGCCTGGTAGTCAACACACATGCACAAGGTTCCATCCTTCTTCTTCACCAACACTACTGAAGAAGTAAAATGACTGGAACTTGGCTTGATATGGCCCAGTGCCAAAAAATCTTTGATGGCCCTCTCAATATCATCCTTATAGTCCTTAGGATTCCTATAACAGGTAGTTATCTCTGGCTGCACACCCAGCTCTAGCTCAATGGTGTGCTTGAATCCCCTGTCTGGCAGCTGTCCTGGTGGAATATCCCCAAACACCACTACATACCTATCCAACAAGACCTATATGTCTAGAGGTGGTGGCTAGACCTGTCCTCTAACCTATGAAACCCTCAGCTCCAGTGCGCATGCCATGTCCCCTTGTCACAGATCTGCCTCCATCATATGCGCTGAGACTATTTGGGGTGGATATGAGTGCATGCCACCACTGATTTTCCATGTTTCCCGGTGAACTCCATCTCTAGTTTCTTCCAATCAGTAGTGACTCGCCCAAGGGAGTACAACCACTGGACACCCATCACCATGTTGTTGTCTGGCACATCGACCACAAAGAAATGGTCGGTCATAGAGTAGTTCCCCATAACTACTGTCAAAGCAGGCACATACAAAATGCACTGCATGATACAGTCACCTAGTATCAGGACTGAAAATCCCTCAAACTAGGTTGTGGTGAGGCCCCTCCTCTAAACCAACTAGGCATCTATGAATTTGTGGGTAGCTGCACTATCAACTAAGACCGACACCCAATGTCCCTGTATAGTGCCTCTAATCCTCAATCTCAAGAACTTGGGGACCTCACATAAAGAAGCAAGGACTCCCTTAGATGGGACAAAGGATGCCCCTCCCTATGGAGGTGGTGGTGGGGGTCCCCTATCTGTTGGACTCTCACCGTCTCCCATACCACGCTCCTGCTCCATCTCATCCTCCTAGTCACTATCTAAAAAGACCTCAATATAATGTGATTTTCTAGCCGTGCACCGATGGTCGGGTGCCTAGGGCTCGCGGCAAGTGAAGCACAACTTCCTCCTCCTTAGGTCCTTCCATGTCTCATCATCTAGCTACCCTCGTCCCTGGGTGGTTATCTGAGGTGGGGGTCTAGTGTCATTCCCCTTCTAGGGAAAAGGGGTCTGAGTAGGAAAAGGTGCTCTGGTCTTGGCGATGCCCCCCTGCAAATATCTAGTAAAAATAATTGTCTCCTACAGCATGGAGGGTCTGCATGACTTCACCAATCCACAAAGGGGCTCAAGTAAGCCCTATATGAAGGTATATACCCTCCAAGAATCTGGTACATCTGGGACCATCACTGAAACTTGAAGAAACTCTGAAATGTACTACTCTAGGTTGCCTGTCTAGCAAAGTTGGGTTAGGTCCCTAAAATGGGCCTCTAGATCCCTCTGGTCAAAGTGTTCCACCATCCTCTTGGTGAAATCCTAATATAAAGCCACATTGGCATGCCCTAGGGTGGCCAAACCATGAAACCACCAGTCATGGCCTTCCCCTTCCATGTGCAGTGTGGCCATCTTGATGGCTTCCATCTCTATCATCCGGTTGAGCTAGAAATAAGTATCCATCTTCTCAACCTAGGCCTGAGAAGTGCACTTCGTAGTTCCATCGAATGTAGGTAATTACATCCTTCCTATGGTCCTTTGTAGCTCATAGCTCTATGTGGCCTGTCCTCCATAGCCCTTTCTCTTTTCATTCTGCTTGAGCTTGCAAAAATCTTTGAAGGAGAGTGCTTCCCTAAAGTCTACACCCATAAATTGCCACTCTCGAAAGTGTTATCCCATCTGTGAGGGGTCGTCAACCCCTGCTAGTTCGATTTGTTCCACAGGCACGAAAGAGGGCAGTGTGGCTCCAGTTGGCCCACTGGTTGATAGGGGTTGTTCTGTTAGTGAAGGGTGATTGAATTGCTGAGAGTCTCCAGAAGTTTCACCAAATAAGAATCCCCTTGAGGTGGTTGTCTCCCGGTTTTGCATTTTTATCTCCTCTAGCATCTCTTTCTGGCCCTTTGCTAAATCATTCAAAGCCTTCACGGGGTTGTCAAAATCCATCTCCTCCCTGCTCTTGGGCTCTACCATATCTTCCTCTGCTAGCACTTCTTTCCCCTTGTCCCCCATGTCTGGAGTGATTTCTAGCTCTCTTTCTTTGCTCCGGTAGCTTTTCCTCTTATATGTAATGTTCTGCTGGTCCCATTCTCTCATAGGAGAAAATCCCCATAGTTGAGCCAAGACCTAGGCTTTGATACCACTGTATTGTTCCTAAACATGAATTTAAGTGATAAACAAAGCAATCAAACAACCCAACAATTAGAAAAACGAATTTCAAATAAAGCACCCATGAAAACACTGGAAATAAATAATTGTTGAGCCATTTTATTAATTCTTCAATGGAAAATACAATGATAAAATAGAATGGTACACCTGGGCTTGTCTCTAAGGAAAAGCGTGACAAAACCCAGGTGAGAAAGTGTTGATCTGAAGGCTGCCCAAATGCTGCACTAAAATTGATCTGCGCTACACAGAAGCTGCACTGTTTGCTGGAATCACTACTTCCCATGCTCAAAAAATTATAAGATTTCATCTCCTTTCTCCCTGGCCAAAACCCACCAAAACCCGGAAAGGGTTTGGCCTGGTTTAGACTTTTGAAATTCAACCCCCAAGAAGCCCAACCTCAGTTGCAACTACAAAACTCAGTTTACTGGAATGAAGTTGTGTAACCTCCTGGAAATTTCCCCAAATCACTAAGATGACCCCTCCTATGAATCTCCTCCCTTCCCAGTTGTGAATCCAGCCTGTAGCTCTTCCCCTCAAGACCCACGTATTTGTTGGACTGGCTCTCTGCGTTGTCGTCCAAGCCTAGAGTTTGAACCACCTGTTTGATGTACTCTGCTTCTCTAGAAGTCCTCCTAAATGCTAACCCAATGGTGGCCTTCAAATTCCCTAGTTTCTTTGGCTAATGGCTAGCCTAATGTAGCTCTTTTCTCAACTGTGTATTCTCTACTGCTGGCCTAGAAATACGCACTTCCTGGTGATGGTAGAATGGATGTGTTGTAGATGCTTCCTAGAACTCCTCCAAATGCTATGGAACTGCCTTCCTAGGGTGGCACTCGAAGTTTAAGTCTCCCGAAGGTAAGGTTGAATCTCCTGCTTGAGAGATTCATGGTTGAACAACCAATTGACTTGGCGAAGTAGCTCAAACAAACAATCAAGTAAAATTCGATATGTAAGATGAATGAATGAGCAAGTGAGGGGCTCCTCCTCCTCATGACTTTGTGGGACTTCCTTTGCCTCATGTGGACCACTCCAACAGCTATATGAATTCCCTCCAAGCAATTCGAATTTCCTAGTACGCATTCCCACGTGGGTGGTGTTAGAGCCTAGATTTACCTTAGGCTGAAGGGAGGCAATCCTAGGATAACCCCAAACCAAACTTAACCTGGTAGCTAGCCCTACCAGGTCGGTAGAGGGCTCTCTCCTTGTGAATCTCTGTCAAGATGACTGGATCAAATATGGATTTTAGGCTAGGTATAGTAGCTCTAGGGTTCTTTGGTTGATTTTGATGGTTTTGTTGCTAGATCAAATGGAGCAGGTAGCTTTGGGTCCAGGAAATCAAGTCAGGATTGCAGAGTGTTCTACGGGGTGATGTAGGTAGGTGTTTTGGCAATTGAAATTGAGTGATATGGTAGGTATAATATTGGTGAGGAGCTGAGGAGGGCATGCAAAGATCATGAGTCCTCTTCAAACAGTAGAAAACATCAAAACTAAATGGATTCCTAAGGTAGAGCATTGTAACCAATGTATTCTACCTATCTATCTTGATTTCATTTAGTTAGAAGAATGAATTAGATTTTGGCACACATAACACATGATAAAAACTAATGATAAAAGAAGAAACTATGCAAAAACACTTTACCACAAGTGTCCCATAAAAATAGCTGCAAATCCTGGTTTATTTCCTTGCCAAACTGCTGATAAATGTGTACAATGTAGCTCAAAGAATCCAAGAGAGTCCAACGTTTTCTAATGAATGAAAAAATACATAATATAGACAATCAAACCACCTATGCTAGCCATCAGGGGTTGAATCCAAGAGATGAGGAGTTGTTACAACCATTTCCAAACAAGGAGCAGGAATATAGGTAGTGGAATAGCTTGCCTCTATAAGCATGGAAACTGATTCATTGACCCCAAAACCACCTCAAAATGATGAATCTAACCTCTAAGAGCATTTAACAATTACATTTACATAGCATAGCATTAATTACAATCATAAATTCATCCATGAAGAGAGAAAAAGCCAATTTGCAGAGAAACTAGGTGAAAATTGGATTTTTGGGCAAACTGGCTCTGTGTGTAGCGCCACTGGCTAGGTGTGTAACGCTGGTTTATAGCCACTTTTGGAGGCCTTCCCCTTAACCAAATTGAGCCCAAGATAGCCCATTGGAAAGGTCTTCATGTCTATTTTATGGAAAATCTTGAATTTTTGCATTTGGATGTCATCTGCCCCCTCAAAAGTGAAATCTCCCAAGGCTTCTTCTATGTGTCCAAAAAGAGGCAGAGAGGTCATTTTTTGATAGTTTTTTGACCTTTTGGTGACCAAGTTTTGCTCCAAAATTGCTGAGATTTTCTGGGTTTGATTTTCTCATCATACTGAATCCAGATATGTAAGCCATTTCATCAAAAAGTCCTCCAGTGAGGGAAATTTCCTGTGTTTACTATTTCAAAATTTCAAAATGACAAAAACTTATCAAAACTTGCCCAGATTTGGTACAAGGCACCACCATTAACTGCTTTGATGGGCTGGTGAGGCTTCAGCCAAGATTTTCAACTTGTCTTGCTCCCTTTTTCTCCTTAAGGCCTTCCTCAACCTAGCCTTAAGCTTCCTCATTCTTATGTTGTAGATCTTGTTACGAGTCATGTAGTGACAGGCCATGTGGCGAAGCATCTTTTTGTCCCTATTGGCCTTCTGAATCAGCCCCTCAAGGTGTATATTAACCCTCTCAAGCCAAGTTTCCTTGTCATTCTCGATCTCTTGTTCAATTGAAGTCAACTTGACCTTTTCCTTCTTAGCATTTTGCCTGTTTTCCTTGATCATTTGCAACTCCATGAGGACTTGCTTGTCGCTCAATTGCTTGTTTTCTTGCTCTAGATATTTGATGACCCACTTAGCCCTCTCTAAGTTGTCTGACAAGGCTTGTATCTTAGCCTCTTATTCTTTAATGATCATGTCTTCGGAACTTTTTTGATCTTGAGTTTCTAAGTCAATGACATCAACTCCTTGTGTCTTCTCAAGATCAACAAGTTCAAAATCTCTTTCTTGCTCTTCTCCAAGATCCTTCTTATGCATCTTTTCTTGCCTTTACATTTTCCCTTGCTTTGCTGCTCCACCTGTACCTGTTTAGCTGAAGAAGAAGGCAAAGCCCCTTCCACTCCTTGTGGAGATAACATTTGCCTATAGCCTGATGATGAAGGCGAGACCCCTTCCACACCTTGTGGAGATAATACTCACCTGGCAGCTGCAAAAAGTTTCCTAGTGCCTCTCCCATATGTCACAAACATTGGCACTCCAACAGTTTCAGTCTCTTTGACCTTTTCATGTCCCGAAGGTCCACCTTCTTCATGAGGAACTGATGAAAAGATTTGAGGGCCTTTGAAAATCTCATGAGAAATGAAAGACTCCCATGGCATGTTAAGAAGGTTCAGCTGATGTAGAACAATGATTTTAATCAAAGAGAAGTGGTAAATGCTAGTCAACTACTGGGGATATGGTTTCTTCTTTACAAAAAGTGCCATCTTCTCAATGTTTCTGAACATGAAGTAAGGGATATTCATCATCCTTACTCTAGTAAAATGCATCAGTAGTCTAATGTGGTAAGCATACAATCGGGAGAACCTACCTTCACAAGTAAAGTACTTGATGATGATCTTCATCAATGGAGCAAACTTGTCTTCCAAGAACTTAAAGGGGAATACTCTCTTGAGTTTGTCTTTGTACCTAGCCTTGATTTAAGGCTCATAGTAATCCATGTCAATATCCTAACCTTCGTTCCACTTTTCACCCACATCTGGAATACCTGTAGCCTCTAAAATAATAGCTGGTGACAAAGTGAATGTAACTCCAGCAAGGTTTACTTCATTGTTGTCCAAATGTGTCACAAACAACCTTGCTAATTCATGATGAAATTTAACCCTTTCCACCATTTCACAAAAACCAAAACATGACTGGTGTTTAAAACAAGAAATGGCAAATGGGCATGCTTGCAGCTCCCTCAAACTGGTAGGCTCCTCTCTGATATGTCTTCCTCCTTTATGAGGCTTCCTATGTTGTATGTTTCTCTCCTTGGAATTGTCACTAAGGGTGTCTTCTTCAAGCTCATATTCATTGTCTCTCTCCATTGTTTTTATAGCTATATTCACTTGTGGTGAATGATGAGATAGGGTGAATGAATATAAGATGAATATGAAGAGATTGTATAGGTAAGTAGGTGAGGGTGAATGAGAGTGAATGGGATTTAGGGAGTGAGTAGGTTTGAGGATAGTGTAGGGTTTGGGAATTGGGGAAAATATATGAGGGAATGGGGTTTAGGGAATAGCAAATGGATGAGATAGAACAACAATAAATGAGTGAGCTTTTAAATTTATGAGATAGTTTGGTGAAAACTAGGGTTTGACTTCTTGAGAGACAAAATCACCAAAGACCAATGCAAAAACCCTTTTCAACAAGAAACATTGATGTATTTGCAAAGAGGTAAACTTGGATGATTTGAGGCAAATTGGGTAATTTGTATCAATATGGGGCTTGGCTACTAGGTGCACAGTGCCTCACCCAGGTGCGTAGCGCCTCCCAAGTGCATAGCACCCGTGTAAATTAACACTGAGGATGACTGCCAAGTGCGCAACACGGCCTCTAATGTTCATCGCCTTTTTGCAGGACACTTTTGAAGCCCTTCCTAGTGTCCAAATTTGGCACATGATAGCTTGTTGGAAATCGTGTCGAGTCTTCTTTCCAGAACATCTTTAATTTTTCAATTTGGAGTTCATTTTCCCTATCAAAAGTCCAATCTCCCAAGACTGGTCAAAATGTGCAGAATGAGGCTACCTAAATGAAGAGTGTTGTTACAGTCAACTTTTGAAGCTCTTCCTCAACTCCAAATTGAGCTCATGATAGCTCATTGGAAAAATCTTTGTCTATAATTATCCGTTGACTCATCAAGAAAGTAATTTGGTCATTCCATATAGGAGAAAAAATGATTTTACCATGGTCACTCCAGAGGTGCATCAACCCTCGTGAGGCAAATGATGTTTTCAACATTTCTCCCAAGCCATGAAACCTGTGTAAACACTGAAAGGGATTTTTCTTCTCAGTTCAATGATGGACAAAAGACTCTCTCACTTTTGTGAAATTCATCTTCTATTTCTAAGAAACATCATTTGAATAAAACCTATCCCGATATGTGGAACAGGGGATTTGTAGAAATGAAGGGAAATGAAGGGGATAAGGGGCTTCTAAATTCTTGAGAAAATTTTTGAGAATAGGGAGGGATGTTAGGAAGTAGGGGGAAGTGTAATTTCAAATATTGAGTGAGGGGAAGTGGTCCAATATGGCAAACCATAGGCCTAGCCTAGAAAATTGTCAAATCATAGCAATAGGCTAGGGTTTGTGGGAAAATGATGAATTTGAGGGATATCAATGATGGGAAATGCTTAAGAAGGTATATTAAGTATAGGGGATGGTGTATGTGCATCAAGAAACAAGATTTTTTTTATGATTTGACCATCCAAGAAAAATTACCTTCAAAACCCTAGGAGAGGGAAATGAGCCTTACCTTAGCACAACTGAAGCACGAACAAGGTGTAAAATGACCCATTGGCACCTAAAATGATGATGAAAACTCTTTGAATGATGATACACTCAGTTGAATGGTGACATGGACCGACACTTGGAAAACTTTGAAAGGAGTGAAAAGAAATCCTAGACCTAATACCTATCAACCAAATTTTACTTGAAGACTCACTGAAATGAGAAAATTTGACTTTGACACCCTAAGACCACTTTGTAAGAGAATTTTTGCTCACTGGTGGAAGGTTTCAAATACTGACACTAATAGGTGGCCCCCAC
Organism: Pinus tabuliformis; assembly: GCA_031772625.1. Classification (NCBI taxonomy): domain Eukaryota; kingdom Viridiplantae; phylum Streptophyta; class Pinopsida; order Pinales; family Pinaceae; genus Pinus; species Pinus tabuliformis. The sequence goes on from CM062808.1 coordinate 576,864,634, forward strand.
CTTCGACTAGCAAACTAATCTGGCCATATTTTCTCCTAAGTCCGTCAGTCGAAACTACTTGGGTCCTTTTCCTTGGCAAAATTGTGCAAAATTTTGTAGAGATAAGCCTGTTACAAATGCTTTTGGGAAGGGACATGACAGATGTTGTTGTTGGATAGAAATCTCCATAGGAGTCTTACATGAGACATATAAATGGCTATTGTATATCACAATAAGAAGCATTAACATATGAAGATGTGGTAGACCCCAAACTCTGTGCAACTTTCATGGAAGATTAAACCAAGGGTCAAGCATGAACACATCAAAGGTAGCAATTAGATTCATCGTAACTCCTATTATTTCAAAATTGATCGTAAATAATTTCCTCAATCTAAGAATTAAATCAATACTATTTTTGGTTATAACTAAATCATCAATATACACCACAAAAGTCAAAGTAGCACCATGATCATGTAATACATAGATATTGTGATCAAATTAACGATGTTTTAATCCAATATTGAAAAAGAAATGGTTAATCTTTGCATACTAGTCCTTGGGGGACTACTTCAAACCATACAAAGACTTCAACAATCAACAAACAATGTTGGAATCTTCAACAGGGTTGGAGACTTCAACAATCAACAAACAAGGGCCATGTCTTGTAAGCACAAATGAATCCAACCTTAGGCTAACAAAGACACCTCTGGAGGACATTTGATAATAGGCTAGATTTCCTTGTTTTTCCATGATTTTAGGGTCGAGGACCTGAATTTTCAACCCCGTACTCACCCCACAAGGGATTTTTGGGACATTTCCCTAGCCTTCTGAATGGCGACATTGATTCCCAACACCAAAGAAAGGAGGACCATGTTCTTCTTCTTCACTCTATGATTGCTTTCCCTCTTCCTTACTTTCTCAAACTCCTTTGAATCACAACTCCTTATTCACAAGATGGTTTCTCCTTGAAAACCTCAACACCATTCTCAACATCAATTTGACCTTCCTCCATCACTGGGGCAAGGCTCTGCTTCCTTTTCATTGCATAAGAGGATCTCGGCCTAATGTAGTTTGTGAAAAAGACTTCACAGAGGGGTTTCTCTCATTGTATCATATAGGGATGAATCCTCTAAAACTAAGGATATTTCAACTCTGGCTCTTGGCCTTATTAGCACATCCAGAACCTTTTCTTCAGAGAACAACAAGAATATTGGTCCATTCAACAATCCTTCTCAGGTCGGATTTATTAGAAGATAGGGATTGAATATATATATGAATGAGTCCATATTATATCTTCTTGGATTTCAACCATATGAATGCTTACAATGGCTATTTCATACATAAGGATAGTCTTAAGATCACAGGGAGACTCATCTCCATGGCATAATTTTCCCAATTTACTTGGTTCCTTCCTAAAGAGCTTAATATAACTGCACAAAACTCGGTGTCTAGGACAATTTGACCACTTTGTTTCTACATATGTCTCAAAAATTAAAGGCATGTATTGCAATAATTCTTTTGATCCAATTTATGAGATCATGTCAAATAATTGGCAAATTATTTTGTACCAAAACTGATACCTAATATCAGATGTGTTGAGCATATAGATCATTCGAGATTACGGTGCTAGGACTAACTATGACCTATCATCATTATTCTTTTTTGTTGTAATAAAGTCATAACATGTGAATATTGATGCCATACATAACATGAATCATATAGTTGTGACATATAACATTGATGGCCTGTAGTTGTGCAAAAATAATTAACTTTGTCACAGAGATCTCTATAGTGCAAGACACAGACCTGTAGAGGGTGGAGGGCTCCTTCTGAGGTAAACGAGCCATAGACAGATGTGAGTTGTAGTCCATTATCTAATGAATATTGGTCACCCATGCATGCTTGAATCACTCCTTCTGTCTGAACAACTATCTTTGATAAGATGTTTTAGGTGCCTTGAAGAAAGATATGGGTGCCATTTCAATACTTCTTCTAATGTTGATTGTATCTATGAATATATGCCAATATTGATTTTCCTGCAAATAGGATGCCATCTCAATTTTTCATAAGAGCTAATATAGGTATCTAGCCCTTTGGCTAGGGCTTCCTATTTTCACAGTATATTACTTACAACAGACTAATTTTCCTTTTGAGACTTCAACTTTCATATGAGAGAATTTTCAAAGCAGGTCTAGGACTTGTCCAAGAGTCAAGAACTTAAATTCCTTCAGGATGACACTCTTTTACTTTGATTGCAATGCATGCCACTTAGTATTATCCTTATGCTGCTAAGACACTTGTAAATTTTTCTCTTTGAAAAATGGGCCCACAAACTTTTAGCAAGCACAAGAAATGTTTCTCAAGTAGATCTAATTCTTCTTCAATATATGAGGACTAGTTTTTCTTTTAGGGTGACATGACTCATAACTTAAGGTAGAGAGGCCACTATAGGCCTTCTCAAAGATATATATCTATAGTCCAAATTATTCTTCCTTGATTAGAGATTCTTTAATTAGTGAAGTAGAAATTTCAAATTGTCCCTCTATGCACATAGATCCTTTTATCTTTCAGAGTCAACTTCTAGGATACTTGTTAGGACTCAGATCTCTTATTTATATATACCCAAGACCTTGTAAATTCAGACCACAGAGATAATGCCTTCTAGGTCTGTTCTTCAATCTTTAAGAAGACACTTTGCGGGTTCACAAAATACTCAGAGATTGAAGATGATCTTCGCTTCTTTGTCACTATTAAGACTCAGATTTTAGACCTCGAGGATAACTCACTTTATAAGGACTATCTCTACAAATTATGATTCAGTCAAGTACAGAGTGTTAAACTCGGCCAGAAGAATTAATCCTATTGTTACTAACTCCTTGATTAGGATTTCGGATTTCATGCCCATCATTTGATTTAATGTCTCAAGGAGCTTGGTCCTGGGAATTCTTATGATTTTTGAAGAGATGAAGCCTTGAATGGAGACTTGTCAGCAAGTTTCTTGGTGATTGCATTCTTCTCTTGCTTGGGTCGATATTGATTAGTTGGTAACATGGTAATAACAATTTCCCCTTACATTAGGATGACAAGAGAGCAAAGATCGAGTTTCATTGACTATATGGTTGGAGTCAAGGAATAGAAGGCCGAAACAATGGAGCTCTGTGCACTTGGAGCATGCAATATAAGATATGTAGAGGTAGACTTTTACTGGGGAAGGCAAAAGAGGAAATGGGTTTTCCCCTTTCAAAGTATCTACTTTAAAGGCCTGTTATTTCCATAATGTTGTGTGCAATTAGGCCTCAAACAAACAAAGGACCACTCAAACAACTTCAAGATTTGGGTTGATTTCTGAAAGTCTTGATGTTTCCCACATGTTTATACAGTAGGGAGAGTTGAATCCACACCATGTTGCACAAGTTCTGAAATCATATACAGATCCAAAACAAGCACTGACTTTATTCACATGGGTGGCTCATAAACCAAAATTCTTGCACCACACAGAGGTCTACAATTCTATCATAGAAATTCTGAGGTTAGCCCACATGTTCAATTCAATGAAAGAAATTTTGGATTTGATGGAGGAAAAACATTGTAAGCCTAATTCCCTAACTTTTATAACAATTTTTTTGGGTCTTTGGGTTCAGAGGAGTTATCCATCAAGCTCCTCTAGCCCTGGAAGAGATGAAAGGATCTGGGTTTGTGCTAAATAGCATGTCATACAATGGTCTGATAACTCTACTATTAAAATATGGATTTCAGAGAGAAGCCATGGATGTATACAAGAAGATGATATCAAAAGACTTGTACCCAACATGAAATGCTATTCTGCACTTATGAGTTCCTTGTACCCAGCATGAAATGCTATTCTGCACTTATGAGTTCCTTGGGGAAAAAGGGAGAAACAAGATAGGTATCAAAACCTTTTATAGAAATGCAAAGGCTGGGCTTGAAGCCCAATGTTTACACCTTCACAATCTACATCAAAGTTCTAGGGAGAGCTGGGAGAGTGGATGAAGCATGTGGTATGTTGAGACAAATGAAGACAGAGGGTTGTGAATTGGATGTCATGGCCTTCACTGCATTGATGGATGCTCTTTGAAATGTTGGTAGATTGAATGAGGCAAGGGAATTTCTAAGTGAAATGAGGAGAAGCAAATGTAGGCCTGATTCTATCACATACAATACTCTAATCCACAAGTATGGTGATTTTGGAGACATTAATGTTGTCCAAGATCTTTGGAAGGAGATGGAGGATAATGAGTGTGTGCTAGACGTGATTACCTTCACTACTCTTATGAATGCCCTCTGCATAGCAAGAAAATTTGATGAGGCCTTTGAAGCGTTGGATAAGATGGTGAAGAAGGGAAACTCTCCCAATTTTATTACTTACAATTCTTTGATTATTGGGCTTCTCAAGACTAACAAATTAGAAGAAGCACTGAAACTTTTGCATGTAATTCACACTAATGAATGCAAACCCACTTATTTTACCTATAATTTCTTCATGGATTACTATGTTACAGAGGGAAAGTTCAATGAAGCATATCAAGTCTTTTGGCAGATGAAGTAGAAGGGCATTTCTCCTGATGTTGTTTCCTTTAATCTTTGTATCGATTGTCTTGGAAGAGCAAGAAAAGTTAGAGAAGCAAAGGACCATATTGAAGAGATGAGATAAGTAGGCCTTTCTTCTGATACGAGTACATATAACATGATGATAATATGCTATTGCAAAGAAGGGAAGGTTGATAAGGCCGCTTAGCTATTACAAACATTAAATCTTTTGTAGATACCACTATCTCCATGACCAACCCAAATTCTTCCTTGATGCAAGGTTAGAAACTTATTGGTTGCATGGCTGGAAGTCCTCTATTTCACATTTTAGGTTCTTTGGATCAAGTGCATGGACCCACTTGTATCATGAAAGACATGATATATCTATTTTCCATTAGACTCCTCATAGGACTTTGGTTGGCTGCTATGAAACTTTTTAGAGGTATCATCTTTATGACCCTACCTCTCACCAAGTGATTGAGCATCATGATGAGCCTTTTCATGATGACTGCTAAGATCTCTTAAATACCTCCTTTCTGGTGATGACTCTTAGCATGTATCCATGGAACATGCCTCTCCTTCTCTTGTTGGGTTGCTTGTTGACGACTCCCAGATGGTTGTAGTGAACCTTTCCACATCTCCATCTTTTGTTGGTCCACCTATACAAACTCCTCTAAGTTCATTCTTTGTAGTTATTGAATAGTCTATGGGGAGTCGAGGCTAAAGGGATTACTTCATCGTCTAGTCCATCCTCTCCTTTGGATGTTGTTGTAGCATTTTTTTATTTTGGTAAGTTAGCAAAAAATGAAAATATATTTTAATAAAATTTTAAGTTAGGATATGGACAAAAAGAATAAATAAACAAAATGTTAGGAATATTTTGATGAATAAGTCCATATCAAATAAAATGTTAGGTTAGAAATAAAAGAAAAAATAATAAATTCTGAAAGTGTTGCACATCCAAATGTCACTACTCTTAGTCAATTTTATTTTTGCAAATAAAGTTGTGTGCAGATTGTTTAAATGCCACACTAGTTCATACAATCCACTCGTAAAGTTTAATCATGATTGGATTAGATTTAAATTGTTTCTTAATAGGTAGCAAATAAAATTGTCTCAATAATTTAATCTGAGCCAATGGAAGAAATAAGGGATAAATGTAGATTAATCATTAAAAGGAAAATGCTGAGTTGCTAGTCTAAATGCACTTGGGTGACTAAGATTGCAAAAAATGTTAGGAGAGTTAAGGGTAGGTAGAGAAATGAATAAAATCGGAGCATGATAGGATTTTTATCCTAAGTCAAATCATTGGATATATATGCATATAACAAATGGTTTTAATTTACCTTTATTTGCTAAACCTTAATGTTATTAAGCTTTATCCATTGATTCCCTTCGGACCCCACACCTGTGACATCCATCATATCTTTTTGACTCCACCATCATCTTCCACCTCATTTAATTAAACTCCCCCATTTTTATTTCATCCCTCGCATCTCCCTTCGATCTGATGGCCTACATTGTTCCTTGACCCTCCCTTTCCGTCCAAACATTACTATCAGAGGGGGGCTCTGAAGTCGACAGTTTTAGAAACCGCCCTCTGAAACTGCCAACCACCACTCCTAGTTATTCGAGACTTAAAATCCCAAACCACTTACTGCCCGAACCCACTCCCAAATGTGGTTTTCGATATCCTCCATCCCCATTGCCACATCATCATCTATGACAACACCCCGCCACTTCCTTTGTCCCATCATCCTACATGGACCAGTATTCCGCCTATTTGCCCCTTATCCATTTAATTCCCCACACCTACAAATGAATATTACATCAATCCATTTCTCAGCCCCGTTGGAGAGCTAATATGAATTTAGCCATTGATTAACATACCCACTCCATTTTATGGCTTATAAACCCTATTCTTTCATAAAAAGAATTACACAATGCATTCCAGTCACTGAATTGATCATTGGATACTTGCAGCTTACAGACAAAATGAGAAGTTCACTATTCAAGCCAATTTTGTGTCCTGTTCACAAGAAAGCCAGCATCCAGGTTCACTCAATATTTTTCAATTACATTGTTTTTCTGTTATCATTGTGTTTCAACCAAAATTCTTCCCATTTCTGTCACTTTTAGTTTGTAATCTAATCAACAGAATTCCTCCTAAGGGAAAGGAAGTTGTAGAAACCAAAAATACTCTCATTCATCCTCAAGTTGATTTCCATCATACTCCTTTGGTTAACAGAGACTGTAAAATCCATGAGTCCTTGTCCGAATTTGACTTGTTTGAGATCTATTGCTGGATGGAGGACCAATTCGTCAACCAAACTGATGAAATTGGACTTTGGGATTCCCATGTTCCTCATTACATATTCTCTCAGATCCATAGAGCACCTGAATGTTTCATAAAATGTCATGCATCCTATGAACCCAGTCAAGGAGCTATTATCTCACCAACTGGAGAAATCTTGTTTTCCATCAATGCCCAAGCCATTGACTAGATGTTGCAGGCCCCAACTATTGTGCCAACCACTCCTTTTTCTCATGAAAGCCTAATAGAAGCCTATCAGAAGTTGGATTTCACTAATAAAGCTCAAACCCTAGAAATTTTCCTAGTTGTAGATATCCCTCTACCTAAAAGAAACCCTCCCTATGATTCATCTATATTCCTAGACAGAACCAAGCAAATTACGACCATTCTCTCTTATCTCCTTGGTTAATATTATGATCAATGTGTGGATGAAACCATCATTGGTTTCTTGTCTATCTTTTCTGTTGGTTCCAAACCCACTGTTCTTTTTAACTTTAGTCAATTTCTAAATCAGGCCATTCATGAAAAGTTTGTCGAGTTCAATATTGAATAGGCATTCAAGTATGCTTCGGTAATTTTATATCTTTTTATCTATTTTCAGGGAGACAAATTTCCATTCACTTTGAAGAAGCTAGATGAAGAAGGGAACCAACAATCAGTTATCTTTTGGACTTCTATGGGAATGAAGGAGAAAGATGAATTTTCATATAAATAGTTCATAGAATTGTTTGTTCATCCAGACATTAATCTTCTGAGCAGTACTCTAGAACCAAGGATTAGTGATGCAATTGTAAAACTTTTGTAGCTAGTTGATCAAGCCACAACAGGAGAATTGTATCTTTACCAAAATTGTACAGATATCAGAGTCCTTGGTTGTGAGCTTCCACCTTTCAAGTTGCCTAAGTACCTCCCTATGAGAATTTTTGCATTAGAATATATTAAGCAGAGGCTTAATGTAGATGAAGTGCATTTTGTGGCTGTAAAGAAGAAATCACAGTTTAAGCTAAAAGCTCAAGTTGGTCCATTCATCTGTAACCCTAGAGAAGTAGGAGAAGAAGCAGATAGGTTATTGAAAGATATGAAGTTTGGCCTCAGCTTTACTTGGTCTTATAACCCAATGGGAGTGATTTCAAAACTTAGAGTAGAAAATAAATTTACTCCATATCATCATATAGCCAGACCTAAGATTGAGCAATACAAAAATCTGTTAGAATGGAAGGAAAATACCCTTCAAGAAGCTGAAGAGCATGCAGTCTCTACTTTAAATATACAAACTCCACTTTCATAGGAAAAGACAGCTAAATGAGGAAGGGAAGAACAATCATCCCCTACAAAAGAAGGATCAAGTAAAGGCTTTAGAATTGTACACAAAAAGAAGAGGTCTAAGATCTCTTTGAAGGTCAGTGCAACTAATGAGTCACCAAAAACAACATTTGATGGACTTGGAGATACATCTCTTTTCACACAGTTTGGTGGAGAGTCTACTCAGTCTCCCACTCATTCCACCACATCTCATGAACAGCAGGTGATTCAAACCAATGAAGGCAGTGATAAGGATAAAGAAGATGATATTTTTCATGTTTTCAGTGAAATTAAGAAGAAGAAGGAGGAATTAAAGTTAAATACTTATACTCAATTCTGGAAACATTCTTCTAGTTCTCAAGCCAAAATTCTTTCAGTATTTGACTCTAGAAAGGGTAAGATGCAGATGGCTTTCTTACAAGCTCAGATTCCACAACCAAGAACTGCTGCACATTACCAGAAACAATCCTCCTTTGAATTCAATGTTAAAGATGTACATCCAATTGACCAAATTGAGATGCACAAACAGATTAGTCAAATGATTTCTTCTACTTTAACTAACACTGCCATGAGTCTGTCAAAGTTGCAGGTCGCCTTGGCTAATACACAGTCACAGCTCAAGACTGAGAAAGTTTCCTCATTGGCAAAAGACACCAATATCAAATATTTAGAAGATCTAGTGCTGAAGATGGGATATGATCCCTCCAATATAAATGTCGCAGATGAAATTTTCAAGAATAAAAAAGCTAAGGTTTCAGCATTAAGGAAGCAACTCAAATTTTCAGGTTCAAAGGACCCAATGACTAAAGAAATTGAAGAAACTGAGGCTCAAAAATCTGACATGATGAAGCTCATCATGGAACAAAATATGCAAATAAAATAGATGAAGGAACAAATGGAAAAAATTGTCAAAGAGAAAGAGGAAGTTGTGAAAAAGGCCAATATTCCAATGGATATAGTTCCTCTTGCAGCAGTCCCTATATCTACAGTTTCTACCTTAGGCACAACAACAACCACAGGTACAATAGAAGGAGCTGAACAACTTGCTGAATCTGTTCAGAACCTGTCTATTTAGACAGAGGAAATCAAATAAATTGTAGGATCAACTGAAGACACTACAACACATGAAAGCAGTTGCAGATAGCTCACATGCAGTTGAGTTGCAAAGGGAAAGAGGTCAAATTGAGGTATTGCAGAAAGAAGTCAAAGACTCTTACCTCAGAAATACACTGGATTTAGTAAAGGAGATTATATGGTAAGATATCATTGAATCAATAAAAGATATCTGGCCTTATATCAGAATAATTTTTTATCAAAAAGACTTGTTGGAAAAAGCTCAAGAAGCTATTGAAACTATCTCAAATGGACTCGAGGAAAAGCCAGAAATAGCCACTGATATAATACGTTTTTGAAATCTAAAGATAGCTATGAGCTTCAAGAATTGGGTATTGATGACAAGAGAACACCCATGTTGGGAATGAAGAAAGTTATTACAAAGAAAAATCTTATTCTTTAGTTCGAGGAAAAGTGTGGCAGTGTTAATGTCATAGTTCAACATTTTTTGCAGCAGGATGGAACCCTTGACTAGCAAGGGTTTTGGTGGGCTCCAGTATTGTAGCAATAATGCTGCAACTCCTGGAGCTTCCTTCTTTAATTTTATCAACCCGGTAGTTCGTAACAAACTTGGAAGCGACAGTGCTGTATGCACAAGTGCTAGCTCTTGCCGCAGCTGTCACTTGGTCAGTGTTAGCTACCTATACCAATAGGTTTCATATTTCATGATTGGCAAAGAAAGGTCCAAATATGCTCTGCTTTGGTGATGAAAAGATCCCATATTACCAAGAGAAAACAATGTGTGTATATAGCTTGATGTTGACTCAATTTTGATGGATGGTCCAACAGCCTAATCTGGATCATGCCATGTTTCAATTTTCTGTTGTAGAATAGAGAAAGGAGTCTATCCAAACTATTTAATCTTGGTAGACCAGTAGCTTAGGTAGAGAATTAAGGTTCCCAACTGCTTAATCTGGGACCTTGGAAGCAATAAGGGTAGTTCTAGATAGAAAATCAAAAGAAAAAGCCAAGAGAAAAGAAAAGGCAAATAAGGGTCTGCAAGTCTAAGTGCACCCTCCAAGAAGAAACAAAAAATGCTAGGCAAGTAGATGGGTAGGCAGGTGGGGTTGCAGAAATGTCATTCCTTACAATTGAATGTGTGCTAACCTATTCACAAAGGAAAATCAATGGATTGAGAAGGTCTTCTTCTCCATCATGTTGCAGCAAAACAAAGGAGCATGTCTAACTTCCCATTTTCCCCTTTCACATTCATTTACTAACATCCCTTCATCAGTACAGATTCATGGAAGAATTGAAGGTTTTACGCTGGTTCTTGCTCCTGTAAAAGCCACATTTCTTGTCTAAAATCTTTTCATTTTGATCTACTCCCTAATCTAAGTTGTTTTCATATAAACTTAGTGATTTCACTCCTCATTCACTTTTCTCACTCATATTAACCCCTAACTTCTTATTATCTAAATCCCTTATGTTTCCCTTCCCCCTACTACTATAACACCATGGTGTATAAATCCCCAGCATTGTATAGATATCCTCCCCTTTTAGCACTATAGCTAAATAAGTTGGTTGAGGGAGACATTGGTCCACCAGGGATCAGGGTCAACCCTGTCATGGGATTGCTCTAGCCTCTGGCTGGAGTAATAACCTCCCCCTAAGCCCTCGCCTCCCCTCTGTTCAGAAACTCCACAAAGTACCCCCTTACCTCTGCTAAAACCCACTCTTAACTTCTTTTTCCTAAAGAAAAACCCATAAAAACCCAAAAATCCCGAAAAACCCATAAAAACCCTCAAACCTAAAGTTCTCCGCCCAAATATTAATTTAAATATTTAATATATGCCGGCGGGCCCGACCCAGAAACTGCGCGATCCATCGGGAGGCCCGCCAGCCATCCATCATCTGCCACCCCCGATCCAATGGTGGGCGAGTATTTTAGGATCCGGATCTGCCGACCTTTAGCATCCGGGGAACGGCGGTTTTCCGCCCCGTACAGGAGACGCGTGGCAGGCGCTGGGGTTGTTCGGAGCCCCCCTCCCCGATACCACCTTTGCCCAAAGGTGGTGCGGGGAAACCGCTTACCACCATCCCTGTTACCACCTTCCCTCCTACGTCACTTACACGTCACCATGACGTCAGACCATCTCCCGCCCCCCGCGCCGTGTGGCCCTCCACGTAGCCCTGCCACCTCATCCGCCCGCCACCGTGTCCGGCCACGCTGGCCTACACCTCAGCAGCCACGTCACCCTCCGTACCTGGGCCCGCCATGACGTCATCGGCGGAAAGGCGCCAATTACTTATTTTTCCCAAATTTGTCGTTAAAAGTCACGGTTTGGGTCGTTTTATGTCATTTTCGAGCGAAAAAGACATAGCCGTTGCTGCTGGTTCGCTGCCAAATCGCTCCCGGACCTCCAAATTCAAACTTGCGACCGTACCAACTCATCAAATCAACTACATTCAGCCTTCACAGTTCGGCCCGCAGGCGTGTCAAGCGATTTTTCTAGGTATTCACCATAATTTTCCCATTTCGCCCATACATACCATTTCTCTGCAAATAACCATTGAAGAACTTGTCAAATTCCAAATTAAACTCTGTCTGCTACCTGAATGAGAGCTAAAGTAACCTGCATTGCCCCAGCACTATAATTCGACATTGAAACAGTCAATTCGCGGACCAAGAATTGTGAATTTATCCTCGAGGTACCCGGCATTGTTCCCTTTTTCCTGGTGTAGACCAGCTGTGGCTTTTTATCAAAGTAAATCACATACCCTCTGCAATTTACCCCTAGCAATTCACAATCCCTGTGAATTTACCAAAAACTGCAGAAACCAGCCTGCCTTTTCCACTGTGAAAAACATTTCAAACATTGTCTACAGTGAGTCTATCACTTAAGCTCTGAGGAACCTTGCAATCCTTTGCACTCACCTTGTTCAAAATCAGATTATACAATGGATTCCCCTGCACCCTCAGCCCTCAGTGTAGCTCCATTAAATCCACCAAATAAAGACCTGGAGGCCTTGCCCTTTGCTGACAAGGACTACCTCATTGAAGACTTTGTGGGTAACAGGGACTTCTTGCAGACCTTCAGGCAGTTAAGAGATGACTATCTGAATGGCAAGGACACATATGGGATATGGGAATCAAATCTGCCATACTACTGTCTCCCCTCTGTAAATGTTTTTCCTGAGATCATTCGCCTATGTGCTGAAAACTATGATGTGCAGCAAAGAGCCATTAAGTCTCCATCTGGGAGCATCCTCTTTCACATCAATCCTGAAACTATCAATAAGATGCTCCACTTTGATCAAACTGAGCTGCTGTTCCCCTTTTCCATGAATTATCTGCTGGACACTGGTGCCAAGATGACCAGTGAGGAGATGAAGAAAGTCACCAGGACATTTGTGAAACCTGAATACCAGCCTGCAGGGCCTCCTCCCTACTTGGATGTCTATTTTACTGAGGTAGGCAGACTGTTGCTAGACATGATTGCTTATGTGTTGGGATACAGAACCAGTGAGCATGTGGATGAAACAATGCTGGTATTGCTAGCTGCTTACAGCCCAGGCCAACCCCCTGCCCGCAAATATAACTTTGCCAAATTCATAGCTAACAAGATTCATGATCAGTTGAGCAGAGTGGACAGACAGGGTGTCTTCAAGTACTCGGCCTATATTTACCACCTTTTCATGTACTATCAGTCTGAGGTCTTTCCTTGCTACATCAAAAAGCTGGATTATAGAGGGGAAAGAAGATCTGTTATCTTCTGGACCTCTGTCTATCACAAAGTCTCAAATTCACCCTATTCCTATTGTGAATTATTTGACCAATTTGTATACCCAGTCTCTTGCCTATTGATGAGGTCCCCTCCTCCCAGAATATCAACTGAGATACAGAAAGCTCTGCAGCTTTCCAAAAAATACAAAATAGGTGATTGGTACCTATATGAGAATCATACAGTCATCAGAGTCTATGGCTGTGAGCTCTGTCCATACAGGCTCCCAAAATATGTGCCTATGAGGTTATTTGCCTTGGAGTATTATAGGCAGTTGATTCAGTCCGACCTCACCCACTTCCACAGCTCCAAAAAGAAGGCCCACCTCAAGTTCAAACACCATTTGGGCCATTTCATCATGAATAAGAAAGAAAGATGGGAAGATGCCGACCTAATCCTCAAAGATAAATACAAACTCTCATATAGTTTTTGGTGGGTCCCTTATGACCCTCAAGGCTTCATTACTGCTAGAAGAACCAAGTACAAGCTTCTAGGTTGTACGCATTGTCAATACCCACACATTGAAAGATATGCCAACCAGCAAGAATGGCAACAGGATACCTTAGTTGAAAAATTAACTGAGGAAGAAATAATGCAAAATAATGTCAGGGAATTGGAAAAGATGCTTGACTTAGATTCTGTGCAGCAGGTACCCTTCAAATGACCGTATTCAGCAGGAGAAGGGACCTCGGCCTCAAGGACTGCACCAGTCGCACAGGCACCTTCCACAGCAGCACCAGCTACAGACAAAGGCAAAGGGATAATGGGTGCAGAAGAAGAAACAGTGAAAGAAAAGCCTGCCCCTTCAAATGAGCAGCAGTAAGAGCCCCAACAAGGGCAGCAACCAGAACAGCAACAAGGGCAAACTGTCCTTCCACAGACTGAGCTACCAGCAGCTCCAGTAATGCAGATTCCCCCTCCACAGACTGAGCCACTCGTAGCTCCAATGTTGCAGACCCCAGCACAGGAAGAGAGGGGTACGAAAAGAGCCAGAGAAGAGTCCACTCCTGTTAGTGGGTCCTCCCAGCAACCCCAGACCAAAAGGCCAAGGGCTGACTCCCTAGAGGTAGAAGACATCACTGAAGACTTCCTTGACAGTTCAAGGAAAGACAGAGAGGGCAGCCAGCATACAGGTACAAGCTCCTTTCAGCAGGAGCAAGGATTGCAACTTGGTTTGGAGGTGTCTTCCTCCTCCCAGCAGAGCAAGAAGCCCAAGAGCACTAAGGCTTCTTTCAAAAAAATAAAGGCTCAGAATGATCTGCTGAGGGCAGAGGTCTACAAACAATTTATAGATGCAACACCAGCCCAGCAAGAAAGGCTAATGTCTGTATATGATATTAAAGAGGAAAAGATAATCCTCAGTCACTTTAAGCCTACAATACCGTAGCCTAAGTCAGTTGCAGATTTTGTGAAGACAAGGGTGGAGGTCATGGCCAAAGACATCCATCCCATGGACCAGATTGAACTCCACAAGCAAGCTGGAGAGATGGTTTATGCAACCTTGGTGGAGAGGGCAACCATGGCCCATGAGCTAAAGGAGTCCCTGAAAAATACCAACACACAGTTGGATTTTGAGAGAATGTCCTCCCTGGCCAAAGACAACAGAATAAAGTCACTTGAGGACATCATTATTGATCTAGGACATGATCCTAGTGATCCAAAGGGTGTAAAGGCCCTTCTGAAGAAGAAAGAAGATGACCTAAATGCATTAAAGAAGAGGTTAAAGTTGCTGCCCACAGAACACCCTCAAACAGCAGAGCTACAAAAGGAAAAACAGGTTGATGACCAACTGGACCTCATAATGCGGCTAAACCAGAAGGTCCTGGATTTGGAGAAAGAGCTGGAAGAGCATTACAAGATAAACAGGGAGAGTCCACATCCCAAGCTCCTCCAACTACTTCAACAACAGCAACAACTACAGGGGCAACAGTGGCCCCCACAACAGAAGCAGCAGGAACAACAACAGCTCCAGATTCCAGCACAACTGTAGAAGAATTGACTAAGGCCATCAAAGAAATGGAGCTCCAGGCAAATGAGATAAAAAAGGCCAAGAAAAAATTGGCAGAGTTGGATGCCAAATATGACAAATCAAAAGTAACTGTAGCAGAGCAGGGCAGAGAAATAAAGGCCCTAAAAGACAAGATAAAGGCCTTAGAGAAGGAGCTGAATCTAGAGACTGCCATGGCCGACATAAAGAGGATTCTATGGGCCAAAATTGGCCAATCCATCAGTCAACAATGGAGGTCAATCAAAACAATACATGAGCAGATGGACCTAATGGGCCAAGCACAAGCAGAAATCCATAAGGCCAAGACAACACTGGGAGATAAGCCAGAACAGGCCAACAGGATGATAGACTTCCTGAACAGGCAAGAAAAGGAGGAACTGGCAGCCATAGGCATTGCCAATAGAACCGAGGCTGTCCTCACTGCTAAGAAGGTACTAACTCTCAGGAACTATGTACAAACTGTGGAGAGAAAGTGCTATGAGATACAAGCTGAGGTGGAGGAATATAAAGTTAAGATGGCAGTGCTGCAAGCAAAGGGACTGCCCAGCCTCCTAAGCGGTGCAGGAAGACTGATCTCTCGAGATCAATTTGCCAATAGAATGGCAACCTCTATTGAAAATCAAATTATTGCATCTGGCAGTACATCTGAGCAAACAGGGCCTCCCACGGGACAGAGCTTATATGATAAACTTGAAGGCCTGTTCTTCATTTAAAATGAGGTAAATCATCTGTTTGAAACTCCTCCTAACTTTTATAGATATACAGAGGCCGATGAGACCTTGATAAAAATTCGGAGACTTCAAATGCCTAAAGAGGATTGGTGGCAGGCAATGCTCCAGATTTTGCCACGGTAGCCTCAGTTGTTCGGTCACTACCCTCTCCAGCTCACTAGAGGACAAACAACAGAAAAAGGTTAGCATTTAAAGCAGCTGAAAAGTGACGCAGCACATGGACAACGACAGCCAGCCTAAAGGATAAGAAAATATGCATATTTTGACAGCGTAGCCTCAACCGACTCCAACAGCCACCAAGTCAACAGTTTCTGACTATTTTGGACAGCTAAAGCACTGAAGAGTTATTACAGCATTAACTTTCTCAGCTACAAAGCTCCAGGAGTTGGCATAACATCAATGAGCCATTAACTCATTTCCTTGATATTTTTCATGTAAATTTTGTATATATACCCCCCTTAGTAACGCATAAGGGGTTGGTGATTTTGACTCTAAGGCAAATCTATTGTATACTTTCAGTTTATCTAATACAAAGGGGTGGACCAGCTCAGTGATTTCCTGAAATGTTTGATGTCTGGATGATGCTATGTGTGCTGATGCAGAATTCCTGTGCTGCCTGATGGAATAACAAGTTTTCCTCAATCTCTGTTCTTTTCTTCTTATGTTTATTAAATCGTACTCATGTTACACTAAACTAGCAGTAGAGAAAAAGAATAGTGCAGGATTTGTTTTATCACACCTTGCGCTCAATTTTTACTGCTGTAAATGTTTGTCTTCAGAATTAACCATGAACATGAATTCTTAATTGCTCATGTTTCTATTAATTCTATAAGTATGAATGTTATCTAGAAATTCTTCATTGCTTCCAGAATAATATTCTCACTGTCTTTCCTTAGCAGTTTTCTGTAAGATTCTTAATTGCCTTACATAAACTTAATACACCACACTCAATCACTATTATGAATGTTTTCTCCCAGACACTAACCTGGCTCTGCATCATCACTACAGTATCACACAGCACATCAAGCAAATTAAAGGACCACTAACTCCATGCCCAATGGACTAAGACATGCTAGTAAGCACCTATATATATTGACTAGAATCATCACCAAACACATTCCAAAAACAAATCTTGAACATCATAACTAGCCTAAAATTTATACACAAACAGAGCTAAACCTTAAAGAGAGAGCCCTCTCTGATTACAGCCTGGCTAGAAGCTGTAATCCAAAGATTGGTTAGTGGTTACCCCGGCCGTATTCCCTTGGGAGTCATAGGGAACAACCTGGGTGTTAACATAAATGGCGACTCCGCTGGGGAACTTTTTAGGATTTTCTAATTACTATATATCTCCTAAAGCTACAGATGAAGCCTGAATATCAGCCAGGAAACCTTCAAAACTGTTTCTGTTTTGCATTAACAGCTTTAGGGAAGAGCTGCTTCAGTGAATCTTCATACTAGCTTTGAGATATATATAGCCATTCCAAAATCTTATCCAGTCCTTGCAGATACAGAAATTTTTCCTAAAAAACATACTCAAAAACAAGTTCAGAAGCTGGCTCCCAAGAGGAATCCACGGTATACAAGGTCAAATCCTGACCCCAACCCACCAGCTATTTTTGAAAATCCCAATACGATCCCTAAGATTATCAGGAAGCAGCAGGGACAGGAAAATCTTGCCGATTTAAGTCCTGAGATAGCCCATCCTAACCCTGTTCCAACTCCAATCAAGGTTCTATTTCGGTCTACCCTTGATTCCCCCAGTTCACCATCCACATCTAGAAGCCCTCCTTTCACACCTCCATCCACTGCACATATTCCCTTGACCAACACTCTAGTTTCCACCTTTCCCACCACCCCTGTTGTACCAGTCATTCATGCTATCCCAGTTATCCCTGTCAATCCGATAAACCCTGCAAACATGGCCAATAGGTATGCACCCTTGCAGTTACCTGCCAATTCTCCAGCTCTACCTCAAGACTATCAATCCAAGATCTCATATTTTGACTCCACTAGCCCTTTTACAGCAATTCAGCATGCCAGAAGGATGCAAGACCACTTTGAGAACTATGAAATAGATGATGACAGTGTGAGAATGAGAATCTTTGTTCAGAGCCTCACTGGGGATGTAAGAACTTGGTTTAGATCCCTGACTGTAAATACTATCACAACTCCTGATGAGCTTTATCAAGCTTTTACCAACAGATGGGAGAAGAAGAAAGATCCCTTGCACATACTTGGTGAGTATGATACAATTAAAAGAGGTCCCCAAGAGACTGTCTTGGAGTATTGTGCAAGATTCAACAATGTGTATAATGCAATACCACATAATTTAAGACCCCCTCCTGATTTAGCCTTGTACAAATTTCCTGATGGTTTTGACCCTGATATGGCATATCAGTTGAAGGAAAGAGCCCCTGAAACCCTTGAGGATGCCCAGAAGGTTGTTGTCACAGTGGAGGCTAACCTAATAGCCAAAAGAAACAGGGCAAGATTGGAAAAGAGAACCGCCTTCAAAGAAGAACCCTCAGCTTTTGATCAAAAATTGGATGCAATACTCACTGGTATGAAGAGATTAGGGGATAGAGTAGAGTCAGTTGAGAGAAAATCATCATGGGAAGCACCACAAAACAACCCTCCTAGGAATCCAAATTTTAGGAGAACTCAAAATCCAAACGTTGGCAAGGCCAGTTCTGACCCAGATATAAGACCCCCTTTCCAAGAGAATTATGCTGAGACTTCCACATCAAGTGAACCCAATGAAGATCCCCACATTAATTTAATGGGTTTGGATGGTGAAAGTCAAGTCTTTTTAACACAAGAAGATCATGAGGATGAGGAAATCAAGCTGTTCCAAACCAAATCAGGTGAGTCATTTGACTTTAAACAAGGCTATGACACAGCTGTTTATGAAGTCCATAAACAATACAAGTTAAGGAGTAGAACTGTAAATGTAACGCAGCCCGAAAAGATAAAGGATAGCCAGCAGCCCAAAAGAGCCATAGTCACAGAGCCAAATGACACAACAGAATCACTTGCAAAGGAAGTAACCATTGAAGAAGTCACTGAACCATTTTCTTCAAAACAACAGCCCATGGCCACATCATCCTTGTACCCTAAGCCAAGTGTCACTCCTCAAGAGATAAGCAAGAAGGACAAACCTCAAGATCAAGATAAGAATCAAGAAGAAGGGTTAGTGAACAAGGAAAGAACTGTCATCCACAACCAAAAGACCCAATCTGAAAAACCCTTTGACCTAGAAACTGAAATTGGTAAATTGAAGGTCGCTGTTCCTCTTTCGGAACTAGCCAAGCATGACATTTATAAACAACAAATCAAGAAGTCCCTTCAACTTACTAACAACAAAGATGATGTCAATGTGTTGGATGATACCCCAGAATTGCTTTTCGGTCCAGAAGTTGATGGAAAGACAACAGTTACAGGGGTCTTGCCTTTTTATGTCAGCCTGCATGTTCATGACAAGATACTACACAATGCAATGTTTGACTCAGGTGCCTCTCACAACTTGATGCCTAAATCAGTCATGGAAAGGTTGAATCTAGATATTAGAAGACCATATAAAGACCTTTTTTCATTTGACTCCAGCCAAGTTAAGTGTTTAGGTCTCATAAAAGATCTCTGTGTCTCACTTGTCCAATATCCCAATAAGACAATCCTGATGGATATTGTAGTTGCTGATATCCCACCCAAATATGAGATGCTGTTATCAAGGTCATGGGGGGCTAAACTCCAAGGTTCCCTACAATTAGACATGTCTTACGCAACCATCTCAGTCTTCGGTCAACCCAAGAGGTTATATAGAGAGTCACTTATGAAATATATGGTCAGCAGTGAAGAAAAACCTCAAAACTTTCCCATATATGCTGTCCATTCTGATATAGATTCATATATTCTCTTCAATGATAATTCAGGTCTTACAAATGATGATGAAACCAAAACACTCAAACAAGATCAGGACATTAATGAACAAGTTGCTGCTCTAGAAATGAAGCAGATCCAATCAAGTGAGGAGACTGTCCTAAAAGACACATTAAATGAAAAACCAGAATTTCAACTCACAATCCCAGATCACAGAGAAGTTATTAAGTCTCCCCTAGAACAAGAGATCCTATGGTTCCTTGAATTTGATGGGCCAGTCAACAAATTAGGGGAAGGAGCTGGAGTCTGGATACATAACAAGCAGAACAGTCATGCAGAAGGCCGAGCCTATAGGTTAAACTTTAGGTGCACCAACAATATAGCGGAATATGAAGCTCTTTTATTAGGCCTTAAACTAGTAAAATCCTTACAAGCCATGAAAGTTTCAATCCTAGGAGACTCAGACCTAGTTATCCAACAAGTAAAGGGAAATTTTGTCACCAATGACAAAAGATTGAGGTCTTATAGATCTGCTACTGCTGAAATACTAAACTCCTTCACTGAATTCCAAATCACCAAAATTGCTAGGACCCACAATCTTCATGCTCATAGCTTGGCCACATTTGCAAGTACCTGCAAACTGCCTTTTGAACCTGATAATTGCTTTACAGCAGAGATAAAACACAGGCCCTCTGTCCCAAACAATGTTAAAGATTGGCAAGTATTTGAGGATGATTCACAAATAAACAATTTTTTAACTTTGCAACAAGAATTTGCAGGGTTAAACATTGACACTGAAAGAGCAAGTCAATCACAAATACAGAGTAAACAGAATAACCACCCAATATCACCCAAAATAGCCAAACAAATGCTAAATCCAACCATTTTCAACAAGGAAAACATACAACAAATTCAACAAATCAATTGTGAAGAAATAGCTGCTACAGAGGCTGAAATCATAGAGCTGAAAGACAATTTTCTCCCAACAGGCCTAACTCCATTAGAGGACATCTTTGACTCAAATGATATCCCTAGAAAACCAAAAATGCAGCCCCTAGATGCTGCCATTGAGGAATGCAACATTGGAACCATTGAAAAGCCCAAGATAATAAAATTGTCTGCGTCCTTACCCCCTGATCAGAAGCCCAAATACATTGACCTTTTCAAAGAGTTTCAGGATGTCTTTGCATGGGGTTATGAGGATTTAAAATCCTATGACACCTCTGTTATCCAGCATACTATCCCTCTCAAGCCAAATCAAAAGCCCTTCAAGCAGAAACTGAGAAGGATCAATCCCATGTTTCTCCCTTCAATAGAAAAGGAATTGCAAAAAATGTTTAAAGCTGGCATCATAGCACCAATCAGGTTTTCTGATTGGATCTCAAATCTGGTGCCCACAAGGAAGAAAACTGGTGAAATAAGACTTTGTGTTGATCTTAGAAATCTGAATCAAGTGTCCCTCAAGGACAACTATCCCTTACCTAAGATGGATCACATTCTCCAAAGAGTGGTAGGAGCATCAAGGATTTCATTACTAGATGGATTCTCAGGCTTTAATCAGATCCTAGTGCACCCTGATGACCAAGACAAAACAGCATTTACAACCCCATGGGGAACTTTCAAATATGTGAAAATGCCTTTTGGATTGAAAAATGCAGGGGCTACATTTCAAAGAGCAATGGATATTGCTTTTGCCAAGGAAATTCATGATTTTCTAGTCATTTATTTGGATGATCTCACACCTTTCTCAAAATCTGACCAAGAACACTTGAAACACTTGAGGCAGATCTTCTTAACATGCAGGAAATATGGAATTTCCCTGAATCCCAAGAAGTCTCTATTTGGTTTGGAAGAAGGTAAGTTGTTAGGGCATATTATTTCAAAGGATGGCATAAGAATTGACCCGGACAGGATACAAGCCATCTTACAAATGCCTCACCTAAGAAACATCAAAGAATTGCAAGCCTTCTTGGGCAAGATCAACTTCTTAAGAAGGTTTATCCCAAACTTAGCTGAATTGATCAGATTATTGAATAACATGCTAAAGAAGGATTCAAAAGTGAAATGGACAGTTGAAGCAAATCAAGCCTTTGAAGGTATAAAATTGGCCCTTACCCAAACCCCAGTCTTAACAAATCCTCAATTTGATAGAGAATTTATCATTTTCTCATTTGCCTCTCAGCATACTATTGCTGCTGTCCTACTACAAAAAGATGACCAAGGAAATGAAAAACCCATTGCTTTCTTTAGTAGAGCCCTTAGAGATGCACCTCTGAAATATCAAATCATGGAAAAGCAAGCATATGCTTTGGTCAAAGCCATTAAAGACTTTAGGATTTACATCCTTTATTCCCATGTTATAGCTTATGTGCCAAGTCCTATTGTAAAAGACATTCTCACCCAAGAAAACTTAGAGGGCAGAAGAGGAAAATGGATTGCCAACATTTTAGAATTTGACATTGAAATAAAACCTACAAAACTGATAAAAGGGCAAGGTTTGGCCAAATTAATGATAGAAGCAAACTTCCAAGCCTTAGACATAAACCAGCTGGACAATGAACCGGAGCTGGCGACTCCAAAGATCAATGTAGCCTTTGAACAATCCCCTTGGTATTCTGATATCTGTTATGTGTTACAAAACCTGTGTGCTCCCCCAGGGCTGTCCAGAACTAAATGTAGGTTCCTAAAAATGAAAGCTTCAAAATTTTGTGTTATGGATGGCAATTTGCTTTGGAAAAACCATGAGGGTATATTGTTAAACTGCTTAATTGACAATGAGACTAACAAAATCATGGAAGAATTTCATGCAGGAAATTGTGGTGGACATTTGTATTGGAAGTCCACTGTGGATAAGATATTAAGAGCTGGTTACTATTGGCCCACTGTTTTTGCTGATGTCAAAAGATTTACCACTTCATGTCATAAATGTCAAGTGTTTGAGGGAAAGAGAAAGTTACTACCACTTCCTTTGAGGCCTATTGCAACAGAGAGACCTTTTCAACAATGGGGCTTGGATTTCATTGGGGAAATTCATCCCTCATCTTCAGGCCAACATAGATGGATTCTAACAGCTACAGACTACTTTACCAAGTGGATTGATGCTGTTCCATGCAGACAAGCAAATGATTCGACTATCATTCAGTTCCTTGAGACCAATATACTTTCCAGATTTGGGTGTCCTGACAAAATAATAACAGACAATGATGCTGCTTTCAGATCTAAGAAGATGGTGAATTTCTGCCACAAATTTCACATTACCTTAGGCCAATATACTGCATATTATCCCCAAGGAAATGTCCTGGCTGAATCATCAAATAAAAGCCTTGTAAACATTATAAAGAAAGTGTTAGAAGAGAATAAAAAGAATTGGCACAAGAAGCTTGTGAATGCCTTATGGGCAGATAGACTAACAACCAAGAGACCAATTGGGGTCAGCCCGTATGAGTTAGTCTATGGATTAGAAGCCAAATTCCCTTCATCACTAGGGGTCCCTGTTATGAAATTACTTCAGGAAAGCCAGGCGGAACCAAATGACATGCAGAGAAGGATAAATCAAATAATATGTTTGCAGCAAACAAGAGATCAAGTCTACAGCAGAGTTCAAGTTTTACAAGAAAAATTAAAGAAAGCTTTTGATAGAAGGACCAAGGCAGAAGATTTCAACATTGGTGACAAAGTCCTCAAGTGGGATTCAAGAAGGGAAGATAAAGGAAAACATGGAAAATTTGATTCCCTTTGGAGAGGACCATTTGCTGTCCAAGCAGTACAAGGAAACAATACTTATTTCCTTAAAAGTCTTGATGAAGCTGATTTGGATGAAGGTCCTGTAAATGGCAGGATGCTGAAGCACTATTTTGACTACTATCCATAGGTGCAGTTGTGTTTCCCTTGTACATATCCAGGTGTATATATTGCTTTCTTTAAAATATGTAAAAATGCAGTTTCTCAAGTTTTATAAGGTTGCAAAAGGCAAATAAGTTCAGAGATTTACCAAGATGGGAAAAGCACAATTTTGGCATTTCAAAGCAGCATACTTCAAGTTTTGGTAAAAGCAGTCAAGGGCCAAGGCATTCTGACCTGCTGTTCTTGGTCTTTCAAATGAAAAACCATCCCCATGTGGAGCCACTGTTAGCTACCTATACCAATAGGTTTCATATTTCATGATTGGCAAAGAAAGGTCCAAATATGCTCTGCTTTGGTGATGCAAAGATCCCATATTTCCAAGAGAAAACAATGTGTGTATATAGCTTGATGTTGACTCAATTTTGATGGATGGTCCAACAACCTAATCTGGATCATGCCATGTTTCAATTTTCTGTTGTAGAATAGAGAAAGGAGTCTGTCCAAACTGTTTAATCTTGGCAGACCAGTAGCTTAGGTAGAGAATTAAGGTTCCCAACTGCTTAATCTGGGACCTTGGAAGCAATAAGGGTAGTTCTAGATAGAAAATCAAAAGAAAAAGCCAAGAGAAAAGAAAAGGCAAATAAGGGTCTGCAAGTCTAAGTGCGCCCTCCAAGAAGAAACAAAAAATGCTAGGCAAGTAGATGGGTAGGCAGGTGGGGTTGCAGAAATGTCATTCCTTACAATTGAATGTGTGCTAACCTATTCACAAAGGAAAATCAATGGATTGAGAAGGTCTTCTTCTCCATCATGTTGCAGCAAAACAAAAGAGCATGTCTAACTTCCCATTTTCCCCTTTCACATTCATTTACTAACATCCCTTCATCAGTATAGATTCATGGAAGAATTGAAGGTTTTACGCTGGTTCTTGCTCCTGTAAAAGCCACATTTCTTGTCTAAAATCTTTTCATTTTGATCTACTCCCTAATCTAAGTTGTTTTCATATAAACTTAGTGATTTCACTCCTCATTCACTTTTCTCACTCATATTAACCCCTAACTTCTTATTATCTAAATCCCTTATGTTTCCCTTCCCCCTACTACTATAACACCATGGTGTATAAATCCCCAGCATTGTATAAATATCCTCCCCTTTTAGCACTATAGCTAAATAAGTTGGTTGAGGGGGACATTGGTCCACCAGGGATCAGGGTCAACCCTGTCATGGGATTGCTCTAGCCTTTGGCTGGAGTAATAACCTCCCCCTAAGCCCTCGCCTCCCCTCTGTTCAGAAACTCCACAAAGTACCCCCTTACCTCTGCTAAAACCCACTCTTAACTTCTTTTTCCTAAAGAAAAACACATAAAAACCCAAAAATCCTGAAAAACCCATAAAAACCCTCAAACCTAAAGTTCTCCGCCCAAATATTAATTTAAATATTTAATATATGTTGGCGGGCCCGACCCAGAAGCTGCGCGATCCATCGGGAGGCCCGCCAGCCGTCCATCATCTGCCACCCCCGATCCAACGGTGGGCGGGTATTTTAGGATCCGGATCTGCCAACCTTTAGCATCCGGGGAACGGTGGTTTCCCGCCCCGTACAGGAGACGCGTGGCAGGCGGTGGGGCTTTTCGGAGCCCCCCTCCCCGATACCGCCTTTGCCCAAAGGTGGTGCGGGGAAACCGCTTACCACCATCCCCGTTACCACCTTCCCTCCTACGTCACTTACACGTCACCATGACGTCAGACCATCTCCCGCCCCCCGCGCCGCGTGGCCCTCCACGTAGCCCTGCCACCTCATCTGCCCGCCACTGTGTCCGGCCACGCTGGCCTACACCTCAGCAGCCACATCACCCTCCGTACCTGGGCCCGCCATGACGTCATGCTGACGTCATCGGCGGAAAGGCGCCAATTACTTATTTTTCCCAAATTTGTCGTTAAAAGTCACGGTTTGGGTCGTTTTATGTCATTTTCAAGCGAAAAAGACATAGCCGTTGCTGCTAGTTCGCTGCCAAATCGCTCCCGGACCTCCAAATTCAAACTTGTGACCGTACCAACTCATCAAATCAGCTACATTCAGCCTTCACAGTTCGGCCCGCAGGCGTGTCAAGCGATTTTTCCAGGTATTCACCATAATTTTCCCATTTCGCCCATACATACCATTTCTCTGCAAATAACCATTGAAGAACTTGTCAAATTCCAAATTAAACTCTGTCTGCTACCTGAATGAGAGCTAAAGTAACCTGCATTGCCCCAACACTATAATTCGACATTGAAACAGTCAATTCGTGGACCAAGAATTGTGAATTTATCCTCGAGGTACCCTGCATTGTTCCCTTTTGCCAGGTGTAGACCAGCTGCGGCTTCTTATGAAAGTAAATCACATACCCTCTGCAATTTACCCCTAGCAATTCACAATCCCTGTGAATTTACCAAAAACTGCAGAAACCAGCCTGCCTTTTCCACTGTGAAAAACATTTCAAACATTGTCTACAATGAGTCTATCACTTAAGCTCTGAGGAACCTTGCAATCCTTTGCACTCACCTTGTTCAAAATCAGATTATACAATGGTTGCCCCTACACCCTCAGCCCTCAGTGTAGCTCCATTAAATCCACCAAATAAAGACCTGGAGGCCTTGCCCTTTGCTGACAAGGACTACCTCATTGAAGACTTTGTGGGTAACAGGGACTTCTTGCAGACCTTCAGGCAATTAAGAGATGACTATCTGAATGGCAAGGACACATATGGGATATGGGAATCAAATCTGCCATACTACTGTCTCCCCTCTGTAAATGTTTTTCCTGAGATCATTCGCCTATGTGCTGAAAACTATGATGTGCAACAAAGAGCCATTAAGTCTCCATCTGGGAGCATCCTCTTTCACATCAATCCTGAAACTATCAATAAGATGCTCCACTTTGATCAAACTGAGCTGTTGTTCCCCTTTTCCATGAATTATCTGCTGGACACTGGTGCCAAGATGACCAGTGAGGAGATGCAGAAAGTCACCAGGACATTTGTGAAACCTGAATACCAGCCTGCAGGGCCTCCTCCCTACTTGGATGTCTATTTTACTGAGGTAGGCAGACTGTTGCTAGACATGATTGCTTATGTGTTGGGATACAGAACCAGTGAGCATGTGGATGAAACAATGCTGGTATTGCTAGCTGCTTACAGCCCAGGCCAACCCCCTACCCGCAAATATAACTTTGCCAAATTCATAGCTAACAAGATTCATGATCAGTTGAGCAGAGTGGACAGACAGGGTGTCTTCAAGTACTCGACCTATATTTACCACCTTTTCATGTACTATCAGTCTGAGGTCTTTCCTTGCTACATCAAAAAGCTGGATTATAGAGGGGAAAGAAGATCTGTTATCTTCTGGACCTCTGTCTATCACAAAGTCTCAAATTCACCCTATTCCTATTGTGAATTTGTTGACCAATTTGTATACCCAGTCTCTTGCCTATTGATGAGGTCCCCTCCTCCCAGAATATCAACTGAGATATAGAAAGCTCTGCAGCTTTCCAAAAAATACAAAATAGGTGATTGGTAACTATATGAGAATCATACAGTCATCAGAGTCTATGGCTGTGAGCTCTGTCCATACAGGCTCCCAAAATATGTGCCTATGAGGTTATTTGCCTTGGAGTATTATAGGCAGTTGATTCAGTCCGACCTCACCCACTTCCACAGCTCCAAAAAGAAGGCCCACCTCAAGTTCAAACACCAGTTGGGCCCCTTCATCATGAATAAGAAAGAAGGATGGGAAGATGCCAACCTAATCCTCAAAGATAAATACAAACTCTCATATAGTTTTCGGTGGGTCCCTTATGACCCTCAAGGCTTCATTACTGCTAGAAGAACCAAGTACAGGCTTCTAGGTTGTACGCATTGTCAATACCCACACATTGAAAGATATGCCAACCAGCAAGAATGGCAACAGGATACCTTAGTTGAAAAATTAACTGAGGAAGAAATAATGCAAAAGAATGTCAGGGAATTGGAAAAGATGCTTGACTTAGATTCTGTGCAGCAGGTACCCTTCAAACGACCGTATTCAGCAGGAGAAGGGACCTCGGCCTCAAGGACTGCACCAGTCGCACAGGCACCTTCCACAGCAGCACCAGCTACAGACAAAGGCAAACGGATAATGGGTGCAGAAGAAGAAACAGTGAAAGAAAATTCTGCCCCTTCAAATGAGCAGCAGCAAGAGCCCCAACAAGGGCAGCAACCAGAACAGCAACAAGGGCAAACTGTCCTTCCATAGACTGAGCTACCAGCAGCTCCAGTAATGCAGATTCCCCCTCCACAGACCGAGCCACTCGTAGCTCCAATGTTGCAGACCCCAGCACAGGAAGAGAGGGGTACGAAAAGAGCCAGAGAAGAGTCCACTCCTGTTAGTGGGTCCTCCCAGCAACCCCAGACCAAAAGGCCAAGGGCTGACTCCCCAGAGGTAGAAGACATCACTGAAGACTTCCTTGACAGTTCAAGGAAGACAGAGAGGGCAGCCAGCATACAGGTACAAGCTCCTTTCAGTAGGAGCAAGGATTGCAACTTGGTTTGGAGGTGTCTTCCTCCTCCCAGCAGAGCAAGAAGCCCAAGATCACTAAGGCTTCTTTCAAACAAATAAAGGCTCAGAATGATCTGCTGAGGGCAGAGGTCTACAAACAATTTATAGATGCAACACCAGCCCAGCAAGAAAGGCTAATGTCTGTATATGACATTAAAGAGGAAAAAATAATCCTCAGTCACTTTAAGCCTACAATACCGCAGCCTAAGTCAGTTGCAGATTTTTTGAAGACAAGGGTGGAGGTCATGGCCAAAGACATCCATCCCATGGACCAGATTGAACTCCACAAGCAAGCTGGAGAGATGGTTTATGCAACCTTGGTGGAGAGGGCAACCATGGCCCATGAGCTAAAGGAGTCCCTGAAAAATACCAACACACAGTTGGATTTTGAGAGAATGTCCTCCCTGGCCAAAGACAATAGAATAAAGTCACTTGAGGACATCATTATTGATCTAGGACATGATCCTAGTGATCCAAAGGGTGTAAAGGCCCTTCTGAAGAAGAAATAAGATGACCTAAATGCATTAAAGAAGAGGTTAAAGCTGCTGCCCACAGAACACCCTCAAACAACAGAGCTACAAAAAGAAAAACAGGTTGATGACCAACTGGACCTCATAATGCGGCTAAACCAGAAGGTCTTGGATTTGGAGAAAGAGCTGGAAGGAGCATTACAAGATAAACAGGGAGAGTCCACATCCCAAGCTCCTCCAACTACTTCAACAACAGCAACAACTACAGGGGCAGCAGTGGCCCCCACAACAGAAGCAGCAGGAACAACAACAGCTCTAGATTCCAGCACAACTGTAGAAGAATTGACTAAGGCCATCAAAGAAATGGAGCTCCAGGCAAATGAGATAAAAAAGGCCAAGGAAAAATTGGCAGAGCTGGATGCGAAATATGACGAATCAAAAGTAACTGTAGCAGAGCAGGGCAGAGAAATAAAGGCCCTAAAAGACAAGATAAAGGCCTTAGAGAAGGAGTTGAATCTAGAGACTGCCATGGCCGACATAAAGAGGATTCTATGGGCCAAAATTGGCCAATCCATCAGTCAACAATGGAGGTCAATCAAAACAATACATGAGCAGATGGACCTAATGGGCCAAGCACAAGCAGAAATCCATAAGGCCAAGACAACACTGGGAGATAAGCCAGAACAGGCCAACAGGATGATAGACATCCTGAACAGGCAAGAAAAGGAGGAACTGGCAACCATAGGCATTGCCAATAGAACCGAGGTTGTCCTCACTGCTAAGAAGGTACTAACTCTCAGGAACTATGTACAAACTGTGGAGAGAAAGTGCTATGAGATACAAGCTGAGGTGGAGGAATATAAAGTTAATATGGCAGTACTGCAAGCAAAGGGACTGCCCAGCCTCCTAAGCGGTGCAGGAAGACTGATCTCTCGAGATCAATTTGCCAACAGAATGGCAACCTCTATTGAAAATCAAATTATTGCATCTGGCAGTACATCTGAGCAAACAGGGCCTCCCACAGGACAAAGCTTATATGATAAACTTGAAGGCCTGTTCTTCATTGAAAATGAGGTAAATCATCTGTTTGAAACTCCTCCTAACTTTTATAGATATACAAAGGCCGATGAGACCTTGATAAAAATTCGGAGACATCAAATGCCTAAAGAGGATTGGTGGCAGGCAATGCTCCAGATTTTGCCACGGTAGCCTCAGTTGTTCGGTCACTGCCCTCTCCAGCTCACTAGAGGACAAACAGCAGAAAAAGGTTAGCATTTAAAGCAGCTGAAAAGTGACGCAGCACATGGACAACGACAGCCAGCCTAAAGGATAAGAAAATACGCATATTTTGACAGCGTAGCCTCAACCGACTCCAACAGCCACCAAGTCAACAGTTTCTGACTATTTTGGACAGCTAAAGCACTGAAGAGTTATTACAGCATTAACTTTCTCAGCTACAAAGCTCCAGGAGTTGGCATAACATCAATGAGCCATTAACTCATTTCCTTGATATTTTTCATGTAAATTTTGTATATATACCCCCCTTAGTAACGCATAAGGGGTTGGTGATTTTGACTCTAAGGCAAATCTATTGTATACTTTCAATTTATCTAATACAAAGGGGTGGACCAGCTCAGTGATTTCCTGAAATGTTTGATGTCTGGATGATGCTATGTGTGCTGATGCAGAATTCCTGTGCTGCCTAATGGAATAACAAGTTTTCCTCAATCTCTGTTCTTGTCTTCTTATGTTTATTAAATCATACTCATGTTACACTAAACTAGCAGTAGAGAAAAAGAATAGTGCAGGATTTGTTTTATCACACCTTGCGCTCAATTTTTACTGTTGTAAATGTTTGTCTTCAGAATTAACCATGAACATGAATTCTTAATTGCTCATGTTTCTATTAATTCTATAAGTATGAATGTTATCTAGAAATTCTTCATTGCTTGCAGAATAATATTCTCACTGTCTTTCCTTAGCAGTTTTCTGTAAGATTCTTAATTGCCTTACATAAACTTAATACACCACACTCAATCACTTTTATGAACGTTTTCTCCTAGACACTAACCTGGCTCTGCAGCATCACTACAGTATCACACAGCACATCAAGCAAATTAAAGGACCACTGACTCCATGCCCAATGGACTAAGACATGCTAGTAAGCACCTATATATATTGACTAGAATCATCACCAAACACATTCCAAAAACAAATCTTGAACATCATAACTAGCCTAAAATTTATACACAAACAGAGCTAAACCTTAAAGAGAGAGCCCTCTCTGATTACAGCCTGGCTAGAAGCTGTAATCCAAAGATTGGTTAGTGGTTACCCCGGCCGTATTCCCTTGGGAGTCATAGGGAACAACCTGGGTGTTAACAGTCAGCTGGCACAAGTCCGCTAGGGGCTTAAGCCAACTTCTATGAGTTCTTAGAAGAAGCTTTTTAACTGATGGACGAAAGCTAACTCAATGGAAGCTAATCTACTTGCAGAAAGGAACTGAAAGCCAACAAGAAATGCAAACCCTAGCAAACCCTAATTCTACCAGCTAGTCCTACTGATGCAAAGATGGGAATGCAAACTACTGAAAGAGATGCCATTACTTCTATGAAGGTAAGATGCATGTGTCTAGACTACTTATATATGAAGAAAACATCTTTTTGTCTTTTTGAATAAGTTATGTATAATTATCATGCATGTGCTTTTAACTGGCTTCTTACTGTGCAGAGGCGGATCATGGAGGAGAAATGCTTGGAAGAAGTCAGGAAGGCTCAGAGAGGGTCTAAGGAGTTCCTAACATCCTCCCAGAGAGTTTCACAAAGTTTGGCTACCAAGAGACCGCGTTTATGAGCTTCTACAGGAAGTCTACAGGGGTTCTACAGGATGTTTCAGAATTTCTACAAGATGTTCGGTGATTCCTACAGGATGTTCTATGATTGGATTTTGGATGATGGGTGAGTGGAAGAGGCTGCATGGAGGGATAGGGAGGTAGGAGAGGGGTTTGTAATGACTTAGTGACAGAGAGATGAGGTGATGAGAGGGTGTGTAAAGCTAGTTTGTCTTAAAGAGGGCAGAGGAAATGGAAGGCCAAAAAGGTAGGATGACGTGGGCAGTGGAGTAGTTGTGAGAAGAGGGGTCTACTTTGGAGATGAGCAGTTGGCCTGGACGAAGCTTAGGAGGACAAGAGAATGCTGGATATGCACTGCACAATATGAACTGAACCAAATCATCCATGTGCCTGCACATAATCAAAATATTACTAATCTATCCTACTATTTAATGAAACCAATGAACAACAACGTTATTTCCAAAGAAAATCATGTATGGTACCGAAGCAAAGAAACATTCCAAGAGGTCTGAGCGCATGGATAGCTTCTACAAATGAAAATATTGCACCAAATATTGCATGAGTGTGCAACTTAATGTTTTTGGTGGGTAGCACTGTCTGCAATTCCAGCCCCTAGAAAGAGGTGAAAATGAGAGTGCAGGTAACCCTTTTCTGGAACTTTTATCAATTCTAATCTCTTTACTCTATTCTAAACCTCTGAAGCAACTCTATCTTTTAACAATGACCTACTTAACCATACCACGAAATCTAACTCAACAAACTGCGTTTCAAATGCATGTAAAGAAAACCATAATGCTGAAAGAAAAGATATCAATACAAAAGAAGAAGGCCCTAGGCTCTCAGGTTGGGCCCAACCCCGAGAGCTATGGCTCCTTTAGAAACTCAGAACTGAGATCAAATCTGACTGCTTCCCATTAAAAAATTATAATCATAAGTCAAAAGGTCTGCCAATGATGGATACAAACGAGCAAAAACAGAGCTCGCAGCTTGTAGTGCAGAATGTGCAACAGTTTTCCAAAAGTCCTTTTCGAAGGCTAAAGCCTTATCATTTATACATCATGAGGCCCCAAGCTGGCCTCCTAAATCTGTGGGACTCGGCTGACCAAACTGGGAGTGAACAACTGCTTCCTCAAAATCCGTTTGGCTGCCTTCTAGATCCGGTTGTGGTGGCTGTTGGAGCTCGGAGTTGGGGGTGAAGATCCCGAGGAAGGCCATTTAATGCCATGGACAACCCTCCTACGAATCCTCAACCCCATCTTGGCTGTCTCCTAGCCCTTATCTGCTTGGTTTTTCTCCCACATGTGTCAAAAAACCTGAAATGAGCACGTGTTAGCCACCTAGGAATAGTGACTGCCCTTATTCATACAAATGACATAAACATACTAAAAAATGATGCATAAGTTATGAAAAATGAAGGATTGAGCAAGGGTAGTTAGGCCAAATGAGCCCAAAATGTTACCAAATTTGGGGCTCATCATCAGCCCCCAGTTAAAATGATTTCTCATCCCTGAGCAACTAATCCAGCTCCTCGTCCTTCATTGCTTTCACCGCCACCCTCACATCCCAGGCTTCTGAAGTAATATCCTCCTCACTGGCATGGAACCGAGCCTTCCTTTCCACCTCTTCCCACTGCTTATGCTCTTTTTTTTCTGTGCTGCCTTCCATCAATCCTAAAAGCAAAGGTGGGCTTAGCTTGAGGCCAATCCAGCTGGCTTGGAGGTTCTGTATGGATTTCTTGTAGAGGGGCACCCGTACTAGAGCTTCCCTCATTCGAGTTGGAGTGTGATATTCTCTGATTTTAAGGATGTGGGACAATGTGTTCCATCTGCGGGTGCAAGCATGAACACAGTTGTCCCCCAATAGTCGCTCCATATCCTCGAAATGTGCTATAGCCTGAGCCTGCTGATCCATGTATTTCAATAAAGTTTGAGGGTTGGTGGCTAAGTGTTGGTGGGCCGATATCAATGCAGTGGGATCCCCTGGCTCTGCTCTAATCAGCAGTGGCTCATGTAACTCTCGGTTCATGACCTCTTTGACCTCTGCTGCTCTCTTTTCTTCATGGTTCAACCATGAGGCAAATGCCATCAACTGCATATCTCCTACAACTGTGTTGGGATCCCATGAAGTCACATTAGGAAGGGCCAAATTATGGAGATAGAACTCCGATAGTTTGGCCTTGTCCTCTGATGAACTGCTATTGCATAACTCTGTGAACTGCTGGGGGTCTTGGATTTGGGAGATACCCCTCTGTGCCAATGCATTAATTTGAAATTGCAGCCACTGGTCCCGTAGGTATAGGCCATAAGATTTGGCCGGTTGTCTACATTGTAGAGCATCCATGGCCCAACTGGCCATGCAGGCTAGTTGTGCCTCTTTTTGCTGCAACTGCTGTTTGAGAGCTTGTATCTCGATTTGTGCTTGCAGTTCCCTTTCCTGTAGATGTGAGGTTAGCTCCCCAAGACCAACTTGCAGTCCCTCTTTGCCTTGATGTTCTGCTGTAGTGTCCCCTGATGACGTGCCCTTTTCTTTCCTCAGTTCCTGTAGCTGCGGTTTAAGTTTCTCATTCTCTTCTTGTAGGAATACCCACTGGAAGTTTGCCACGTGTTTGGCCATAGCTAATTCTCTTCGTGCCTCCTTGAGTTGTTCCTCCAAGGGGCCTATATCTGCCACTCCTTTTGATTTAGCTATTTTCATCCATGTGTGGGTTCTCACTCTTTCTTCCTCCAACGCAAAGAAAAGTGGCACTGTGAATTTCTGTGGAATAATTTTTCCAGCCTCCAGAAAGTTATAATACGAGCTCAAGCTTGGCTGGGGACTAGGTTCTAGAATATGCTCTTCCTCTTCTTCCCTTGGTCGCTCTACTTCGTCTTCCCTCAGCATCCTGTAGTGGGGTTTTTGAAGCCAACCTGTCGATTCTCTCCTTCCAAGTAGTTGTCTTCGGTCTCCTCCGCTCATAAGTGACTGATATTTTTGAGGGGGACCTCTCCCTTGGCGAGGTAGGGGTGTCTTCTATAGTAATTGGGCTGCTGGATGGAGGTTGGGGCCTGCCTGTTTTGATCTTCCTCTTTCGTTTTTCCCTCGGCTTGGGAGGGGTACTAAGGGTGGCCAGCACGGCTGCTGCCTCCCTTGCAAGGATTTCGGCTGTCTTCTCCTTTGGTTTTCCTTTCTCAGGACTTCCTGTAGAAAGCCCTGTAGCGGCTGATTTCTGGCTTCCTATAGAAGCCGTTTTCGGTTTTCCTGTAGAACCAGGTGGCACCGTTTTAGCCTGTTTGGCTGAGGGTGCTTTGCCTTTTGACTTTGCTGAGGCTGCTTTCGAGGTGCCTTTACTGACGTGGACTTGTTCAGTCCTGTCCACCCTACTCTGTAACCTTTTCTCCCTGGGTGTCAATGTGGATTTGTCATCTTCTTTTTCGGCAACCTGGTGTTTCTCTTGTTTCCTTTGTTCTTTCTTTGGTGCTTTGGCCATAGTTCCTTGGCCTTTTTCTTTCTTCTTTGTTTGTATTGGTTCCTTCTCCTCACTGCTGGAGGAGGTGAGCTCCTCGGTCAACATTTTGATGTCGCCATCCTTAGTTAAATTTCGAAAGGCTTCCCACAAGAGAGGGACAGTGTATGTGTGGAGTGCATCCTCCACGAGGAGCTTAATGAGCCCATGATGGGCTACCTGGTCTGGCATGCCCTCTCGTAATTTGGTGGCACATTTAGTCATGGACTGCAGGAGGAAGTAAGGAATACTTAGCTTGTTTTCTGCAGGTAGGTCCATTTGGTGCCTAAGTTCTGTGAGCAGCCGGAAATGGTACCCGTATACGATGCTGAATCGTCCTTTGCATGTGATATATTTCATAATTTGGAGGCTGACCTCACTCCAGAGCGGCTGTAGGCTAGCTCTGCGAACCCCGTTCTTATCCTCTGAGAATTGCTCCTCCGGCAGAAAGAACTCCTTTTTAGCCTTCTGGCCTAATTTCCTCTCCTCCTTATCCCACGGTACCCCCATTGGGAGATCAGTGACTCTGCTGATGAACTGTGGGGTGAGTCTGAGATTCAAACCCCTGAAATTGACGACGGCCAGCATTTTTGATTTTGGCTTCAAAGCTCGCAAGAATTCCTCTGCCACCTCGTCATCGTAGCCTTGAAGCTTGTCGCAGAATGACAGCCATTGTGCACGAGAAAATAGGTCTACCACCTCAGGGTTTTCCCGTAGCTTCTTGGAGTCTGACGGTTCCTTCCTAATGAATCCACCCGGCATGGTGAAAGTTTGCTGTGTTAGCCGGAGGTGGCTGGTGCGTATCAAAAGATGGGCCTTTCGGATTTCTTGAGACAGAGCGCAGAATTACGCCTCTGTCAAGCACACAGTTCGTGAATTCTCGGCTATCTACAGGTGAGCCTTGACAAGGCCTTAATTACGAACCAAATCCTGTAGAAAACCCCGCATATACTACGACGACAATTCTCATGCAAAAGGAAGACGATGCTTGCAATTTTACGCTCAGACTATAGTTTTACTTTTTTAGGACGTCGACTTCGCCACCCTTCAAACCAATTGCATGGGAGGAACAGGTTCAGGCTTACCTTTTTCAATTCTCCACCTTTGACGTGAATAGATTGATTTCCTCCGTAGTGGCGAGCTTCCTGTAGCGTAGCTTCCTGTAGAAGTTGTGCACAGGTTCTGGAGAGCGCGTCAGTGGTTCTGGGCCTTCTGTGCAACCACCAGACGTTTGAACAAGCCGAGGACTCGGAGTAACAAGCTTCAGGGAATTCCGGACACTTACTCGACTGCAAAGCGGTTGATGATAAATGAGTGGAGTGACGATCTAGCCGGTGGATTTGAATCCCTGCCGGACCGTTGGACGACATCACCTATTCATTTCACTGCAAGTTTGCTTGACCGCCGCATCATTCCCTGCATATCTACCGCCGCCATTTCCGTTAGATCGCCGCTTCTCCCCGACTGGACGCTTCCCACGTGTCCATTTCCTGTTTTTCTTGACACGACCAACACTTTCCGAATCTAACGAGACCATCGGACTGGTCGTGGTGGCCAGTTGAATGGCTACCCGACTGCTCAACCCATTCATTTCCATACTCGCAAACATTTTAGAGCATTGTTCATGTAATTTGATGAAAAAAGGGTGAGGCACTTACCTGTGCGGTCGCGATGTTATTTTCAGGCTTCAGGACGAGGGTGACAGATCCGTTTGTTGTTGCTTCATGCACAGGCACGGTGGTTCCTCCTTGCCGACTACTGCTGGTTACAAAACTTATTACCTGGCTGCGGATGGTGCATGTGACCGCTCTATGTGTTGCAGGTGTCTTCATGGTGTACGCTCTAGCCGGATAAACTGCTACGGGATTCCTGTAGGATATCCTGTAGCAGTTTCTCCTCCTCGTGTGCATGCCGAAATGGTGGAGACGGTGGCATCACGGTCACAGTCGCAGGGTCCTCAGATGGCTTTAATAAGTAGCACATGGGGCCTCTGCATAGCTTTATTCCATTTGAGAATTGTTTCTTCTGAGAATCCAACGTTCTGATTTGACTATGCAGGTATTTCCATTGCATGGCAACAGGGGTGGTAGAAGGAGGCGACAGCAGCGGGTGATGGAGAAAAACAATGGCTTGCATGCCTCCATATTGGACCTCGGGCTTCAAATCCTCCCACACAGTCGGTCCTGGGCCGTCTAAAGATTCTACAGGAAGTTTCCTGTAGAAATACAGAACTTCTTGTAGAAAGTCCTGTAGCTTCCTGTAGAAGGCTAAACTGTGATCAAATCATGCCCAGACCTTGGAGGAGATGAGTGTTTCTGGAGGGAGTGCTGGTGAGGTCACCTGGTAGCATAGTAGGGACCCTTGTCCTTGAGTTGAGGGACCTCTTTTCCTGCATGGAATACCTGCAACCTGCATGAATTATCAAATCTTGAACCTGTTTTCCTGTTTCTTTGTTTGTTTTTTTCCTTTTTTTTTTTTTGAAAGACAGCAGGGGCGCCTCCATGAGGTTTTCACCCTTACCACCTGCCTTGAGCGCCTCAG
The DNA here is from genome assembly GCA_031772625.1 of Pinus tabuliformis. Lineage (NCBI taxonomy): Eukaryota > Viridiplantae > Streptophyta > Pinopsida > Pinales > Pinaceae > Pinus > Pinus tabuliformis. The sequence goes on from CM062808.1 coordinate 576,901,990, forward strand.
AGAGGTTTTCACCCAAGGGTCTTTTTCAAACATTTTTAGAAGACAGCAGGGACGCCTCAATGAGGTTTTCACCCCTACCATCTGCCTTGGGAGCCTCAGAAAGGTTTTCACCCAAGGATCTTTATTTATTTATTTATTTTTTTTTTTTTTTTTTGCGATCTTCAGGGTATGCCCAAAATAGAGGCAGAACCCTTCTCTATGACCAGCACTGATTTTTCCACAGTTTTGATGAATTCATGCCTTGAAAGAGGTTTTCTGTAGATATTTAGTCGATGCCCATTGACAAGCATGGGGATGGCCTCCTCATCAATGGTCCGAATAAGAATAGACCCATTGTCATTACATTTTTCCACTGCATATGGTCCCAGCCATCTGGTTCTCAGCTTCCCCTTGAAATCCTTATGCCTGGAATCGTACAATAGCGCCCAATCTCCCGGCTGAAATTGCTTGTCATTGAGGTGTTGGTCATGCCATACCTTCCTCTAAAGTTGAACCACTTCTGAGTGAAGAACGGCCTGCATTCGGTGCTCGTCCAATCCATTCAGCTGCAATAACCTTTCTTGTTGGGCATGGCTGAGATCCAGGTCCAGCTGAGCTGCCATCCTCAAGGTGTTGTACTCGAACTCAATTGACAGCAAAGCTCTCTTCCCATAGACCAGCTCATAAGGTGTGAAGCCGGTTGTGGTCTTCCAAGTGGTGTTGTAAGCCCACGTGGCCTCAACCAAGCGATCTGCCCAATCTTTTCTACTGCTGCTCACCACCTTAGTCAAGATCCCTTCCAATGCTCTATTGGTGACTTCCACCTGCCCATTTGCTTGAGGATGATAGGGGGTGGAAGTCCTATTCTTGATTTTGTGATGAGCGAGTAGGTCTTCAATTAAGTTGGAGGTGAACTGGCTTCCTTGATCGGTGACTAGCTCTCTTGGGTAGCCAAATTTGTAGAAGATATTTTCTCTTAAGAACTCGGCCACCTTTTCTTCTGTCGCTGCTTTGATTGCCTTGGTTTCGGCCCACTTTGTCAGGTAGTCCATGCACACAATGATGTAAGACCTTTTCCTCGAAGGAGGATTGATTGGATCCACAAAATCCATACCCCACTTCTCAAATGGCTCAAGAGTCACTTGAGGTTGGAGAGGCATTTCGTCCCTTGGAGTCGGTTTCCCCATCCTTTGGCATCGGTCACATTGGCTGATATACCTTCTGACATCTTGATGAAGCGTGGGCCAATAGTAGCCTGCCTGTAGGATTTTGAAGGCAGTCCTTTTGGCTGCAAAATGTCCTGCACAAGGCCTGTCATGATAGGTTAGGAGGATATCAAAGACTTCCTCCTCCCTTACACAACGCCTTAAGATCTGATCGGGGCCAAGCTTGAACAGGTTGCCCCCGATCCAAGTGAATGAGGCACTCTTCCTCACAATCCTGCTCTTCTCCCTTGAGGATAGGTGCGGAGGGAACTGTGCTGAGACAAGGTAGTTTGCTATATCAGTAAACCATGGAGAGAGTACCGAGATAGCAAACAGATGTTCATCTGGCATCTGGTCATCCACTGTTCCATCCTCACCTGCAGGTAAATCCAATCTAGACAAAAAGTCAGCAACAACATTTTCTTTACCTGGTTTGTCAACGATAGTCAAATCAAACTGCTACAACAAAAGTAACCATCTAATAATACGAGCATTCACATCTGGTTTATTCATTAAATATCTAATTGCAGCATGATCAGTATGTACAAATGTTTGATAGCCAGTGATATAATGTCGGAACTTGTTCAGTGCATGAACCACGGCCAAGAATTCTTTCTCAGTTACAGTGTAATTCAGTTCTGCCTTGGATAAGTTTTTGCTGACAAAGTATATGGCGTATGGAAGTTTTTGTTCAACTTGTCCTAAGGCTGCCCCTATGGCTTTGTTCGAGGCATCAGTGTGGATGTGGAAAGGTAGGGCCCAGTTTGGACCTCTCAAGATTGGGGTAGACACCAACTTGTCCTTTAATTCATTCAGAGCCTTCTGACAATCGTCAGTCCATTTAAACTCAACATCTTTTGCCAAGAGGCTAAACAATGGCAAGGCTAGCTTGCTGAAGTCTTTAATGAATCTCCTATAATACCCTGCTAAACCTAAGAAACTTCGAACATCTCTTACCTTCTGAGGAGGTGGAACCTTCTTGATGAGAGCAATTTTGTTAGGATCCACCTGTAACCCTTGGCGAGAAATGGTATGGCCTAGCACGGTCCCTTCAGTCATCAAGAATTCACACTTTTCAGGACTAAGGGACAGGTTCATCTCAATGCACTTGGTTAGGACTTTTCCCAGATTGGACAATGCTTCTTGGAAGTTGGACCCATAAGGAGTGAACTCATCCATATAGATTTCCACCAAATCATGGACCAGCTCAGAAAAGATGCTCAAGACGGCTCTCTGGAAGGTGGAAGGAGCATTGCATAGTCCAAAGGGAAGAACTCGGTAAGCAAAGGTACCCCAAGGACAAGTGAAGGTGGTCTTATCTTGGTCTTCCGGGCTGATTTGGATCTGGTTATACTCGCTAAACCCATCTAGGAAAGAGAAAAACTTCTTTCCTGCCAGTCCATCCAACACTTGATCTATGAAGGGTAGAGGAAAATGGTCTTTCTTGGTGGCTTTGTTCAGTTCTCGGTAGTCCATACAGATTCTCCACTTCCCATTTTTCTTGGGAACCAACACCAGAGGGGACACCCATTCACTATCCGAGATGGGGTAAATGAATCCGGCATCCAACAGTTTTTGCAATTCCTCCTTGACGATGTCCTTAAGGGCTGGATTCATTCTCCTTTGGGGTTGCCTAACCGGTTTACAATCTTCTTTGATGTAGATGTGATGGGTACAGACCGAAGGATGGACTCCTTTCATCTCCTTATAGCTCCAAGCAAAAGCATCTAGATGACTAGCCAACAGACTACATAGCTCCTTTTCCTGGGAAGAAGATAGGGAGGAGCTGATCTTTAACATTCTCTCAGGGCCGAACTCCACATTTTTGACTCTGGGAGCGACAGGGTTGGTCACACAAAGGTCCACTAAGGTGCTGGCTTGGGCATCCTCCACCAATTCCTCTAAGGACAATGCACTGGGAGGCGGATTCTGAATCAAGGTCTCAATCAAATCATCCTCGGTTGGGGGGCCTCCCCTAGTGGTGTCTAGGGTGCACAAAGGTGTTGAGTACACCTCATCCTCTTCTCCTTCCTCCAACCAAAGTGGTAAGTCATGCTCTAATAAGGGTTGGGCAGGAGGGTACAGGACTAGCTGCTTGGACATAGGACCATTTTTGATGGTCATGTTTCCTGCACGGCAGCTTATGTAAGCATCTGCAGTGGCTAACCAAGGCCTTCCCAAAATAAGGGGGTATCCAGTAAGCTTTGCCTTTGGTTGCAGCACTAAGAAGTCTGCAGGGTACTCCCAAGAGTCAACAGAGACCAAGACATCCTCTACAATCCCTTCGGGAGTCACGGTGGAGCGATTTGCTAGTTGCAGGACTGTCGAGGTCTTTCTCAAGGAACCCTGAAGGTTGAGTTTGAGCATGGTATCCCTGGTCATCACATTAATGGCAGCCCCCAGATCAATCAATGTGTGTGGTATGATGGTGCCATTGATGTGGACATCAACTACAGGACTCCTAGGATCCAAATACTATGGGCAGATGACTTACCCCAACATAAGATCAGATAGTTGTCCTATGACATTGATGGTTGAAGCATCTCTTTTTCGCCTGCCTGGGTGTCTGAAACACTTTTCCTTAACCAGTTTGTTGTATATCGGTACATCTTTGATGGCTTGGAGAAGTGGTATTCTCACACACAACTGTTTGAGTTCTCCCAGAAGCTCATCCTCCTCTGGGTTGGGTTGTGTGGTGGTCGTTAGTCTCTCAGGAAAGGGTGGAATGGCTTTTGGTTCACTTTCCTGTTTATCTTCCTCATCCTCTGGGGGAGGAGGTTGGCGATCCAGAAGAGTCTTTCCAGATCGCAGGTTGATCTCCTGGATCTCCACAGCATAGGTAGGGCATGATGTTTCCCCAGTATATACCTGCTGGGCCTGTCGGTTGTTGGGGTTCAGGTTCGGTTGAGCAGGCATTTGGGGTTGCCTTGGAGGAGCAGGAGGTAATGGTTGTGGTTGAGCTGGTGGTGGAGGCAAAATGGCGGGAGGAGTATTGTACTGGGGCCTCCACCCTGGTTGAGGTGCATTCCACTGAGGCTGTGGCTGGGCATGTGAGTGAAACGAATGAGTAGTGGACTGAGTATGGTACTGAGGCGGGTAAGACCATGGAGGAGGCACAGACCAGGAAGGATAAGCAGGGGGGCCCCAGGAAGGCATAGGAGCAGATTGGTTGGGGCTATAATAAGCTTGGGGTGTCCCTTGCATCCCCTGTTGGTAAGGTCTAGGTCCATGTGGCCTCCTTTGGTTGAGGAAATAGAGAGGTTCAGTGGGCGCTTCTGTCCCTTGATACATGTCTTTAAGCCCAGGTAAGGTTGGACATTGGTTTGTGGGGTGGTCCTCCTCACAAACAAAACATACCTCAACCGAATGTAATGGGCACTCGTTCTTAGGGTGCTTCCTTGTACACCTAGGGCAGAAGATAGCCAAAGCCCTCTCAGCTTCCTCTTTCTTTTGCTGGATTCGGAATGTATCAAGTTGCATGGCAATGGTCTGTCTCACCTCGCTCTTAAGGTCCTCTAATTGATTTGCAAACTCATATTTGGAGAAAGGAATACTAGCTAAGAGGAGGTTTCCTCTACCTCTTTTCCGGGCTGCCCTAGAGTGGTTTCTAAACACAGTCTTTATATCCTCATAAGGTAGTTGGTAAATATCTCCTCTAGCTAGCATGTGAAGGGTATCTAAGAGGTCTTCAGGGACTCCTCGGAGCAGGACCAACTTGAGAGATTCAGGGTCAAGTGTGCACCTGGCCCGTTTATAGCTAAGTTGGAACCTTTCCTCGTAATCTTCTAAGGACTCATCATTACCCATGGTCATCTGAAAGATTTCTCCCTTGGCTTCCTTGGACCTACGGTAGTCCCGGTATTTGGTATTGAAAGCTTGCTGCATCTGGGCCCAAGTGGTGATACTGTTCCCAGGTAAGCCCATGAACCAGCGTAATGCTGCATCCTTAAGGGTAGAGGGGAAGAGTTTCAGTTTTTTCTCATCTTCGATATAGTCATAGGTTTGACAAAGGACGGCAAACTCAAATAGAAAGGTATCAGGGTCTTCAGTAGTCAGTCCATGGAAGTGAGGTAAAGCGGAGGGGCTTATGTTCTTCATTTTCATGTCTCCATTGGTCTCTCGGATGGGGAAGGCACCTTCAATTCTCTCATCTTCTCCCCTATTGTCAGCCATAGCTTCAGATGGAGTGTTCTCTAACTCTTCTTCTGCTATAGGATCTTCATATATCTCAGGAGGTTCGCCTATAGGTTCTTCTGGATCACTGTCACCAAAGAAGAGAGAAGGGTGACTCAGTGATGTGGTGGGGGTGTTGGGTAAGAATTTGCCTGTTTTATCTCGATTTCTACGAGGCATGAAATGGAAAGACTTTTGATTGCTTTTGTTCTTTTTCTGGTACCTGCAAAACTAAAATAGATTGAACTGCAACTAACTACCTTGCTGAAATGGAAATGCGGAATTGAAATGAAAGCATAAAAGAACTAATCTATTTTGCTCAAATGAAATTGCAGGAATGAAATGCTAGGCTACACTTGCGGAATTGAAATGCTAATCTATGCTTGCAGAAATGAAATTGTGGAATTGAAATGTTAATCTAGGAAAGCAGGAAATGTCTATGCTACTTTTGCGGAAAGGAAATTGCGGAATGGAAATGAAATAAACTACTTAGCAGAAGGCGAGAGTAGGAAAATAGAAGAAAAGCAACAATCACCAATACTCTAACGCTTCCCCGGCAACGACGCCAAAAAGATGGTGAGCTTCAGTATTGTAGCAATAATGCTACAACTCCTGGAGCTTCCTTCTTTAATTTTATCAACCCAGTAGTTCATAACAAACTTGGAAGCGACGGTGCTATATGCACAAGTACTAGCTCTTGCCACAGCTGTCACTTGGTCAGCTGGCACAAGTCCGCTAGGGGCTTAAGCCAACTTCTATGAGTTCTTAGAAGAAGCTTTTTAACTGATGGACGAAAGCTAACTCAAAGGAAGCTAATCTACTTGTAGAAAGGAACTGAAAGCCAACAAGAAACGCAAACCCTAGCAAACCCTAATTCTACCAGCTAGTCCTACTGATGCAAAGATGGGAATGCAAACTACTGAAAGAGATGCCATTACTTCTATGAAGATAAGATGCATGTGTCTAGACTACTTATATATGAAGAAAACATCTTTTTGTCTTTTTGAATAAGTTATGTATAATTATCATGCATGTGCTTTTAACTGGCTTCTTACTGTGCAGAGGCGGATCATGGAGGAGAAATACTTGGAAGAAGTTGGGAAGGCTCAGAGAGGGTTTAAGGAGTCCCTAACATCCTCCCAGAGAGTTTCACAAAGTTTGGTTGCCAAGAGACCGCATTTATGAGCTTCTACAGGAAGTCTACAGGGGTTCTATAGGATGTTTCAGAATTTCTACAGGATGTTCAGTGATTCCTACAGGATGTTCTATGATTGGATTTTGGATGATGGGTGAGTGGAAGAGGCTACATGGAGGGATAGGGAGGTAGGAGAGGGGTCTGTAATGACTTAGTGACAGAGAGATGAGGTGATGAGAGGGTGTGTAAAGCTAGTTTGTCTTAAAGAGGGCAGACGAAATGGAAGGCCAAAAAGGTAGGATGACGTGGGCAGTGGAGTAGTTGTGAGACGAGGGGTCTACTTTGGAGATGAGCAGTTGGCCTAGATGAAGCTTAGGAGGACAAGAGAATGCTGGAGATGCACTGCACAATATGAACTGAACCAAATCATCCACGTGCCTGCACATAATCAAAATATTACTAATCTATCCTACTGTTTAATGAAACCAATGAACAACAACGTTATTTCCAAAGAAAATCATGTATGGTACCGAAGCAAAGAAACATTCCAAGAGGTCTGAGTGCATGGATAGCTTCTACAAATGAAAATATTGCACCAAAGATTGCATGAGTGCGCAAATTAATGTTTTTGGTGGGTAGCACTGTCTGCAATTCCAGCCCCTAGAAAGAGGTGAAAATGAGAGTGCAGGCAACCCTTTTCTGGAACTTTTATCAATTCTAATCTCTTTACTCTATTCTAAACCTATGAAGCAACTCTATCTTTTAACAATGACCTACTTAACCATACCACGAAATCTAACTCAACAAACTGCATTTCAAATGCATGTAAAGAAAACCATAATGCTGAAAGAAAAGATATCAATACAAAAGAAGGAGGCCCTAGGCTCTCAGGTTGGGCCCAACCCCGAGAGCTATGGCTCCTTTAGAAACTCAGAACTGAGATCAAATCTGACTGCTTCCCATTAAAAAATAATAATCATAAGTCAAAAGGTCTGCCAATGATGGCTACAAAAGAGCAAAAACAGAGCTGACAGCTCGTAGTGCAGAATGTGCAACAGTTTTCCAAAAGTCCTTTTCGAAGGCTAAAGCCTTATCATTTATACATCACAAGGCCCCAAGCTGGCCTTCTAAATCTGTGGGACTCGGCTGACCAAACTGGGAGTGAACAGCTGCTTCCTCAAAATCCGTTTGGCTGCTTTCTAGATCCGGTTGTGGTGGCTATTGGAGCTCGGAGTTGGGGGTGAAGATCCCGAGGAAGGCCATTTAATGCTGTGGACAACCCTCCTACGAATCCTCAACCCCATCTTGGCTGTCTCCTAGCCCTTATCTGCTTGGTTTTGCTCCCACATGTGCCAAAAAACCTGAAATGAGCACGTGTTAGCCACCTAGGAATAGTGACTGCCCTTATTCGTACAAATGACACAAACATACTAAAAAATGATGCATAAGTTATGAAAAATGAAGGATTGAGCAAGGGTAGTTAGGCCAAATGAGCCCAAAATGTTACCAAATTTGGTGCTCATCATCACCCCCCAGCTAAAATGATTGCTCATCCCTGAGCAACTAATCCAACTCCTCATCCTTCATTGCTTTCACCGCCACCCTCACATCCCAGGCTTCTGAAGTAGTATCCTCCTCACTGGCATGGAACCCAGCCTTCCTTTCCACCTCTTCCCACTGCTTATGCTCTTCTTTTTCTTTGCTGCCTTCCATCAATCCTAAAAGCAAAGGTGGGCTTAGCTTGAGGCCAATCCAGCTGGCTTGGAGGTTCTATATGGATTTCTTGTAGAGGGGCACCCGTACTAGAGCTTCCCTCATTTGAGTTGGAGTGTGATATTCTCTGATTTTAAGGCTGTGGGACAATGTGTTCCATCTGCGGGTGCTAGCATGAACACAGTTGTCCCCCAATAGTCGCTCCATATCCTCGAAATGTGCTATAGCCTGAGCCTACTGATCCATGTATTTCAATAAAGTTTGAGGGTTGGTGGCTAAGTGTTGGTGGGCCGATATCAATGTAGTGGGATCCCCTGGCTCTGCTCTAATCAGCAGTGGCTCATGTAACTCTCGGTTCATGACCTCTTTGACCTCTGCTGCTCTATTTTCTTCATGGTTCAACCATGAGGCAAATGCCATCAACTGCATATCTCCTACAACTGTGTTGGGATCCCATGAAGTCACATTAGGAAGGGCCAAATTATGGAGATAGAACTCCGATAGTTTGGCCTTGTCCTCTGATGAACTGCAATTGCATAACTCTGTGAACTGTTGGGGGTCTTGGATTTGGGAAATACCCGTATGTGCCAATGCATTAATTTGAAATTGCAGCCACTAGTCCCGTAGGTATAGGCCATAAGATTTGGCCGGTTGTCTACATTGTAGAGCATCCATGGCCCAACTGGCCATGCAGGCCAGTTGTGCCTCTTTTTGCTGCAACTGCTGTTTGAGAGCTTGTATCTCGATTTGTGCTTGGAGTTCCCTTTCCTGTAGATGCGAGGTTAGCTCCCCAAGACCAACTTGCAGTCCCTCTTTGCCTTGATGTTCTGTTGTAGTGTCCCCTGATGACGTGCCCTTTTCTTTCCTCAGTTCCTGTAGCTGCAGTTTAAGTTTCTCATTCTCTTCCTGTAGGAATACCCGCTGGCAGTTTGCCACGTGTTTGGCCATAGCTAATTCTCTTCATGCCTCCTTGAGTTGTTCCTCCAAGGGGCCTATATCTGCAACTCCTTTTGATTTATCTATTTTCATCGACGTGTGGGTTCTCACTCTTTCTTCCTCCAACGCAAAGAAAAGCAGCACTGTGAATTTCTGTGGAATAATTTTTCCAGCCTCCAGAAAGTTATAATACGAGCTCAAGCTTGGCTGGGGACTAGGTTCCAGAATATGCTCTTCCTCTTCTTCCCTTGGTGGCTCTACTTCGTCTTCCCTCAGTGGTGATGTGGCTGCCTCTCCCTCCATCCTCTCTGTCTCCTTAAGATGGGCCAATGTTTCCTGTAGAACGGCCTCAACATCCTGTAGTGGGGTTTTTGAAGCCAACATGTCCATTCTCTCCTTCCAAGTAGTTGTCTTCGGGCTCCCCCGCTCATAAGTGACTGATATTTTTGAGGGGAACCTCTCCCTTGGTGAGGTAGGGGTGTCTTCTATAGTAATTGGGCTGTTGGATGGAGGTTGGGTGTTAACGGGAAAAGTGTCCATTCAGAACGACCCTATCCCACTAAGGTGTGATAGTGACCTTAGAAACAAACAGAGAAAACTACTTTTGTATTCTTCTTTATGAACTATAAACAAAGAGAAATACGATGAACCAACCTGTGTCTTGCGCTAGTCCTTTGATCCAATCTCTCTCCTCTTTGACAGCTTCCAGCTACCTGCTCCCTTACTTGCCCAGCTTCACCAAGTACCTGCAAGATCACAGAAGAAGGAAACTATACAAAGACATGGGTTTATATTCATAAAAAGCTTAGGATCAGATTTAAGCTAAACATACAAGTGTAACAAACATCAATGATACACAAGCATGTAGGAGAAACTCAAATAGTTTTATTGATATAACAAGAAGATCCAGGAGGAGTTACAACCGATGATTCCTCATCCAGCATCAACCTCCCAGCAAAGAAGCCCCTCTTCACCTCCAACAAAGCATAAATCACCCAATACTCTGATATCTATCTCAAAACCAACAGCAATTCTCTGCAATGTACAAAATTCCAGCCCCCGGATCTCTGGGATGAGGGATCCATATATAGATGTATGCAGGGAGTATGAGTCAGCTTATGATTTGACTAGTGTCTTCTCTCTTTCAGTTCTTGCTTCCAGTTGGAGATTGAGAGCCTCTTACTCTTCCTTGGTCGAATTCAGTGAGGTAAGTGTCATTGGGGAAGATTCTGGAAGCTTCCATTGTCTCTCCACCTCGCGGAATGATACTGCCATTTGTCATTTCCCGCTCAACACACCCTGGTAGTGCATTTAGGTGCGTTGCAACGCACCTAGCTAGTGTATTTGGGTGCTATGCAACGCAACTAGCTAGTGGAGTAGCTGAAATGATCCTGATTTGACTGATTCTGAGCAGTTTCTGGTGGAGAACTTCTGGGAGAAGCTGTAATTTGTTGACCTTGTTCCTTTAGGAGTTAGAACAACACTTTTAGGGACTTAGGATCCCTTGGTTTATGGACATTTCATGCTTAGAGCTGTAAGGCACAAAAATGTCTATAACATTGGGGCCTGCCTGTTTTGATCCTCACACTTCTCCTTGCTTTGAAATACAGAGGGATCTCCCTCTTTCATTTTTCCCTCGGCTTGGGAGGGGTACTAAGGGTGGCCAGCACGGCTGCTGCCTCCCTTGTAAGGATTTTGGCTGTCTTCTCCTTTGGTTTTCCTTTCTCAGGACTTCCTGTAGAAAGCCCTCTAGCGGCTGATTTCTGGCTTCCTGTAGAAGCCGTTTTCGGTTTTCCTATAGAACCAGGTGGCACCGTTTTAGCCTGTTTGGCTGAGGGTGCTTCGCCTTTTGACTTTGCTGAGGCTGCTTTCGAGGTGCCTTTACTGACATGGACTTGTTCAGTCCTGTCCACCCTACTCTGTAACCTTTCCTCCCTAGGTGTCAATGTGGATTTGTCATCTTCTTTTTCGGCAACCTGGTGTTTCTCTTGTTTCCTTTGTTCTTTCTTTGGTGCTTTGGCCATGGTTCCTTGGCCTTTTTCTTTCTTCTTTGTTTGTATTGGTTCCTTCTCCTCGCTGCTGGAGGAGGTGAGCTCCTCGGTCAACATTTTGATGTCGCCATCCTTAGTTAAATTTCGAAAGGCTTCCCACGAGAGAGGGACAGTGTATGTGTGGAGTGCATCCTCCACGAGGAGCTTAATGAGCCCATGATGGGCTACCTGGTCTGGCGTGCCCTCTCATAATTTGGTGGCACATTCAGTCATGGACTGCAGGAGGAAGTAAGGAATACTTAGCTTGTTTTCTGCAGGTAGGTCCATTTGGTGCCTAAGTTCTGTGAGCAGCCGGAAATGGTACCCGTATACGATGCTGAATCGTCCTTCGCATGTGATATATTTCATAATTTGGAGGCTGACCTCACTCCAGAGCGGTTGTAGGCTAGCTCTGCGAACCCCGTTCTTATCCTCTGAGAATTGCTCCTCCGGCAGAAAGAACTCCTTTTTAGCCTTCTGGCCTAATTTCCTCTCCTCCTTATCCCACGGTACCCCCATTGGGAGATCAGTGACTCTGCTGATGAACTGTGGGGTGAGTCTAAGATTCAAACCCCTGAAATTGACGACGGCCAGCGTTTTTGATTTTGGCTTCAAAGCTCGCAAGAATTCCTCTGCCACCTCGTCATCGTAGCCTTGAAGCTTGTCGCAGAACGACAACCATTATGCACGAGAAAATAGGTCTACCACCTCAGGGTTTTCCCGTAGCTTCTTGGAGTCTGACGGTTCCTTCCTAATGAATCCACCCGGCATGGTGAAAGTTTGCTGTGTTAGCCGGAGGTGGCTAGTGCGTATCAAAAGATGGGCCTTTCGTATTTCTTGAGACAGAGTGCAGAATTACACCTCTGTCAAGCACACAGTTCGTGAATTCTTGGCTATCTACAGGTGAGCCTTGACAGGGCCTTAATTACGAACCAAATCCTGTAGAAAACCCCGCATATACTACGACGACAATTCTCATGCAAAAGGAAGACGACGCTTGCAATTTTATGCTCAGACTATAGTTTTACTTTTTTAGGACGTCGACTTCGCCACCCTTCAAACCAATTGCATGGGAGGAACAGGTTCAGGCTTACCTTTTCCAATTCGCCACCTTTGACGTGAATAGATTGATTTCCTCCGTAGTGGCGAGCTTCCTGTAGCGCAGCTTCCTGTAGAAGTTGCGCACAGGTTCTGGAGAGCGCGTCAGTGGTTCTGGGCCTTCTGTGCAACCACCAAACGTTTGAACAAGCCGAGGACTCGGAGTAACAAGCTTCAGGGAATTCCGGACGCTTACTCGACTGCAAAGCGGTTGATGATAAATGAGTGGAGTGACGATCTAGCTGGTGGATTTGAATCCCTGCGGAACTCGTGCCGCGGGGGTGAGTTGTCCCTGTCGGACCGTTGGACGACGTCACCTATTCATTTCACTGCAAGTTTGCCTGACCGCTGCATCATTCCCTACATATCTACCGCCGCCATTTCTGTTAGATCGCCGCTTCTCCCCGACTGGATGCTTCCCACGTGTCCATTTCCTGTTTTGCTTGACACGACCAACACTTTCCGAATCTAACGAGACCATCGGCCTGGTCGTGGTGGCTAGTTGAATGGCTACCCGACTACTCAACCCATTCATTTCCATACTCGCAAACATTTTAGAGCATTGTTCATGTAATTTGACGAAAAAAGGGTGAGGCACTTACCTGTGCGGCCGCGACGTTATTTTCAGGTTTCAGGACGAGTGTGACGGATCCGTTTGCTGCTGCTTCATGCACAGGCACGGTGGTTCCTCCTTGCCGACTACTGCTGGTTACAAAACTTATTACCTGGCTGCGGATGGTGCATGTGCCCGCTCTATGTGTTGCAGGTGTCTTCATGGTGTACGCTCTAGCCGGATAAACTCCTATGGGATTCCTGTAGGATATCCTGTAGTAGTTTCTCCTCCTCGGGTGCATGTCGAAACGGTGGAGACGGTGGCATCACGGTCACGGTCGCAGGGTCCTTGGATGGCTTTCATAAGTAGCACATGGGGCCTCTGCATAGCTTTATTCCATTTGAGAATTGTTTCTTCTGAGAATCCAACATTCTGATTTGACTGTGCAGGTATTTCCATTGCATGGCAACAGGGGTGGTAGAAGGAGGCGACAGCAGCGGGTGATGGAGAAAAACAATGGCTTGCATGCCTCTGTATTGGACCTCGGGCTTCAAATCCTCCCACACAGTTGGTCCTGGGCCGTCCAAAGATTCTACAGGAAGTTTCCTGTAGAAATACAGAACTTCCTGTAGAAAGTCCTGTAGCTTCCTGTAGAAGGCTAAACTGTGATCAAATCATGCCCAGACCTTGGAGGAGATGAGTGTTTCTGGAGGGAGTGCTGGTGAGGTCACCTGGTAGCATAGTAGGGACCCTTGTCCTTGAGTTGAGGGACCTCTTTTCCTTCATGGAATACCTGCAACCTGCATGAATTTTCAAATCTTGAACCTGTTTTCCTGTTTCTTTGTTTGTTTGTTTTTTTTTTTTTTTTTTGAAAGACAGCAGGGGCGCCTCCATGAGGTTTTCACCCTTACCACCTGCCTTGAGCGCCTCAGAGAGGTTTTCACCCAAGGGTATTTTTCAAACATTTTCAGAAGACAGCAGGGACACCTCAATGAGGTTTTCACCCCTACCATCTGCCTTGGGAGCCTCAGAAAGGTTTTCACCCAAGGATCTTTATTTATTTATTTATTTTTTTTTTTTTTTTTTGAGATCTTTAGGGTATGCCCAAAACAGAGGCAGAACCCTTCTCTATGACCAGCACTGATTTTTCCACAGTTTTGATGAATTCTTGCCTTGAAAGAGGTTTTCTGTAGATCTTTAGTCGATGCCCATTGACAAGCATGGGGATGGCCTCCTCATCAATGGTCCGAATAAGAACAGACCCATTGTCATTACATTTTTCCACTGCATATGGTCCCAGCCATCTGGTTCTCAGCTTCCCCTTGAAATCCTTATGCCTGGAATCATACAATAGCGCCCAATCTCCCGGCTGAAATTGCTTGTCATTGAGGTGTTGGTCATGCCATACCTTCCTCTGAAGTTGAACCACTTCTGAGTGAAGAAGGGCCTGCATTCGGTGCTCGTCCAATCCATTCAGCTGCAATAACCTTTCTTGTTGGGCATGGCTGAGATCCAGGTCCAGCTGAACTGCCATCCTCAAGGTGTTGTACTCGAACTCAATTGACAGCAAAGCTCTCTTCCCAAAGACCAGCTCATAAGGTGTGAAGCCGGTTGTGGTCTTCCAAGTGGTGTTGTAAGCCCACGTGGCCTCAACCAGGCGATCTGCCCAATCTTTTCTGCTGCTGCTCACCACTTTAGTCAAGATCCCTTCCAATGCTCTATTGGTGACTTCCACCTGCCCATTTGCTTGAGGATGATAGGGGGTGGAAGTCCTATGCTTGATTTTGTGATGAGCGAGTAGGTCTTCAATTAAGTTGGAGGTGAACTGGCTTCCTTGATCGGTGACTAGCTCTCTTGGGTAGCCAAATTTGTAGAAGAAGTTTTCTCTTAAGAACTCGGCCACCTTTTCTTCTGTCGCTACTTTGATTGCCTAGGTTTCTGCCCACTTTGTCAGGTAGTTCGTGCACACAATGATGTAAGACCTTTGCCTCGAAGGAGGATTGATTGGACGCACAAAATCCATACCCCACTTCTCAAATGGCTCAAGAGTCACTTGAGGTTGGAGAGGCATTTCGTCCCTTGGAGTCGGTTTCCCCATCCTTTGGCATCGGTCACATTGGCTGATATACCTTCTGACATCTTGATGAAGCGTGGGCCAATAGTAGCCTGCCTGTAGGATTTTGAAGGCAGTCCTTTTGGCTGCAAAATGTCCTCCACAAGGCCCGTCATGACAGGTTAGGAGGATATCAAAGACTTCCTCCTCCCTTACACAACTTCTTAAGATCTGATCGGGGCCAAGCTTGAACAGGTTGCCCCCGATCCAAGTGAATGAGGCACTCTTCCTCATGATCCTGCTCTTCTCCCTTGAGGATAGGTGCGGAGGGAACTGTGCTGAGACAAGGTAGTTTGCTATATCAGTAAACCATGGAGAGAGTATTGAGATAGCAAACAGATGTTCATCTGGCATCTGGTCATCCACTGTTCCATCCTCACCTGCAGGTAAATCCAATCTAGACAAAAAGTCAGCAACAACATTTTCTTTACCTGGTTTGTCAACGATAGTCAAATCAAACTGCTGCAACAAAAGTAACCATCTAATAATACGAGCATTCACATCTGGTTTATTCATTAAATATCTAATTGCAGCATGATCAGTATGTACAAATGTTTGATAGCCAGTGATATAATGTCGGAATAAATGTGATACAGAGATATCGGGTGAGAATAAATGTGTTACAATTATTCTTAAAATTCCTTTATGAAGTTATTATCATAAAGAGACTGAGATATTGGACTGTCTGTCTGAAAGGCTCCCTCTAAATCATAAATTGTTAGCATCTTATGTAATCTTAAGCATAGTTTGTTTAACTTTTGAACATTGGACAAAGGTTTTCCACTTATGATAATTTATCTTTCTGTCTGAAATCTAATAATTAATCATATCTTCTTACAATTCTTTATACACACCTTATGAATTTTAATCACTGTGCGAAGTTAAAAAGCAGCCCTTTGATTATCTATTAGTACTATCTAAAAGAGTTAATACATCATTCTTATAGTTTTTCTATGTATTGGTCCTCCATAAAAGCCAAAACCAAAACCCGAAAACAAATATTTTAGATTCTCTGGCATGATCAATTGACCATTATCATCTCAAAGGAACAACATCAATCCAGTTCCATTACTGGAAACTCGAATTTGATTAGTTTTCCTAGGACAACGATATAAATCCTATTCCTTTAAGGGTGACTAAAGGTCTAGATAGGTCAAAATCCTTCACCTAGCGACTCCACTATGCCAAACTGCCACCTTTTAAGCACACTAGATCCCATTTTGAATCTAACACAGTTAGTCCTCTGTCAAATCTAGAAAAAATTGTGAGAAAGGTTAGTTCTAGAAGAAGACATCAACAATCTTCTTATACTTCAGCCTTGCAGTCTGAATATATATTACAATTTGATCCCTATAGTAACATTCCATCCATTCCAGATTGGACTCATTTATCACCCAAGGTTGCTGAAATTTAAGATAGGGGAGTTGATTTCAAATCAGATTTCCTTATTCATTGACTTGAATCATGTCAAGAACCCCCACTACAAGTAGGATCACATAAATATGAGTCTAAATTGGGTGTTCATTTACCTGAATACAAGCCTATAGACTTCATATCCCCCACTACTTATTCATTCCATTACACTTCTGAATAACCTGAATCTCCTACTTCTAAACAACCCGAAGGGACCTTTTCTATGTATTCAAATCCACTCTTTGAAACAAGAGAGGATATTCATTCTCAGGTCTAGAAGTTAGTTATTAAGACTCCGTTAAAGTCATTCAGGACCTCTCCTCCTTCTTTATCTCCTCCTTCTTTATCTCTTCCTTCTTCACCTCCACATAGTTATACACCCTCTCTATCACCATCCTTTTCTTCTTCTTCTTCATCCACACAAACACCTTATACACTACCTTCTATTGTGGCATTCCAACCTATTGTACAAGCTAGATATGCAGCTTTAGTTTTACCTCAAAACCTTGATGCATTCCCTCCTGGATATTTAAAGCACCTTCCTAGGTTTAATGGAGAAACTGGTTCCTCAACTGAGGACCACCTTCAAGCATTTCTAGACTTCACAGATAACATGAACATAGAACAAGAAAATGTTTACATGAGGTTGTTTGTCCAATCTCTTGAGGGAAATGTGAGAACCTGGTTTAGGCAGTTACCTACAAATTCCATTAGAAATTGGGAGGAGCTAACAAACGTATTCAAAAACCAATGGGGTGTGAAGAAAGATGCTCTTTACTTTTTGACTGAGTTTGAAGAACTTAAGTGAACCTATTTCTGATTTTATCAAAAGGGTCAACAAACTTTATCATAAGTTGCCCCCTAATTACAAAACCCCTATAACAGCAACCAAATCTAGGTTTTCAAAAGCCTTTGAAGATGATTTTGTTGTAATGTTAAGGGAAAGAACTTCAAGGACTCTTTAAGACATGCAAACTAATGCTATAGAGGTGTAAGCAGATAGGGCTACCTCAGCCACTTTAAAAGCTAAAGAGGAAAGAGGCCTCTGCTTCTTCAAAGACTAAAACTAAAGATTCTAAAATAGATGAGATCACTTCACTTCTTAGAAATCTATCCAATAGAATTTCCAAGATTGAGACTCAACCTAGAATAGTTCAACAGACAATCACTCGACCTCAAAATAAAAATCAAGGTCAATACAAAAGAAATCCACAATTACAAATTCTTCAAAGACCTAGTAATGATCAACAGGTTCCAACTTCTTTACTGATAGATGATCAACAACCTGATGACAATACAATGACTATCATTGAAGACATTAATAATATGGATACATCTGCTGGTTAGACCAATATTATCCCTCTTTCACAACATGAGCAAGTTCAAGAAAATCAAGAATCCTCACTGGTTTCCAAGTACCATGCCTTCTTTGAATTCCTAATTGCAGAGTTGAACAAAAGAAATGATATTAGACCTAGACTTGGCCCTGGAAGACCTCCTAAAGAACCTCCAACAATTGAACCTCATACCAAAGCTGTAGAAACTCAGACAACTACTATTCGACCATTAAATCAATCATCTGATACAGCTCAATTTCAAAAAACTGTCTTAACTGCATTTAATGTTGAAAATGAGTTAGAAAGAGTTAAAATCCCCATACCACTTTCATAACTTTCCAAAAACTATAGATATAAAAATCAAGTCTCCAAATGGATACAAAACACCTCAGTTGATGCTGAAAGTGATGTTATTAGCCTTCAAGATGAAAAACCAGTAGTTGTCTTTGGCCCTAGCTCAGATATGATAGATGAAATAGTACCCCATTTCTATGTGACACTAAAAACAAATGATTCCATGCTATACAACTGTATTCTTGATTCTGGAGCATCACATAATCTCATGCCAAAAACCATCATGGATCATTTAAATCTTGACATAACCAGATCCTATCATGATTTGTATATGTTTGATTCTAAAAGGGTACCTTGTCTAGGTTTGATTAAGGATTTAGTAGTCACTTTTGCCCAAATCCCAGTAAAAATCATAGTGTTAGATATAGTTGTCACTGATATCGCTCCCAAATTTGGAATGCTCCTTTCGAGGTCTTGTTGTGCCAAATTAGGGGGAACTCTTCAGATGGACATGTCTTATGCCACTATTCCATTTTATGGGGGAGAACAAATTAGGTTGTATAGAGAAGTTAGATTTGTGCACACTGTATGCAAAACAGATCAACCAAGGAACCACCCCATCTATGCTATTGATCAAGATTTTGGCTGTTTTCAACTCTCTTCAAACCAAATACATGAATCTCAAGTAAAAATTGAAGATGTAATTGAAAACCCTATATCAAATCAAACTAATGTATGGAAGCTATTCTTTGATGGTTCTTGTACAAAGGATGGAGCAGGGGCTAGGGTAGTACTAATCTCACTAGAAAAAGAAAACATTACACAATCATGTAAAATTGATTTTGAAGTTACCAATAATGTAGCAAAATATGAGGCTTTCCTTCTAGGACTATAACTAGACAAAAATTTAAAGGTACACAACTTGAGTGTTTTCACTGACTCAGAACTCATTGTAAAACAAGTTAGAAATATTTGCCAAACAAAGCATCCTAGGCTTAGATCTTAACAGAATGAGGTTTGGGACTCCATTGAAAATTTCTTTGATGCCTTCAACATAAATTATGTCCCTAGAAATGAAAACATACATGCAGACTCTTTAACTGTCTCTACAAGCTCATTTAAGATTCCTGATCAAACCCAAGTGTTATACCAAATAGAAGTTAAATACAATCCATCTATAACAGATAACCAAAAGCATTGGAAGGTGTTTGAGGATGATGAACAACTAAAGTCTTTCCTTCAACTTGTAGGAGAATTCTCTCTTCTGCAAATTGATGAAGATGATCTTGATATGCTCAATCCTCAAGCTGCTTATGATTCAGAGTTAAATTCTAAAATTGTAGATCATGACATCATACAATTATCAAACAACTTCATTCCTAAATGGTTAATTCATTTAGAGAAATTATTTGATTATAATGATGTTGCTCGAAATCCTCCATCCATTTCTCTCGAAGATGACTTTGAAGAAATCAATATTGGAACCCAAGAACAAGTGTAGAACATAAAAATCTCTATGTCTTTAGCCCCAGAACATAAACATGAATATATTAAGTTACTTAGAAAGTACAGAGATGTGTTTTATTGGTCTTATGCTGATCTTAAAACTCATGACACATCCCTCTTTGAACATAAGATCCCATTAAAGACTGAAGCTAAACCCTACCAGCAAAAGCTTAGAAGAATTAATCCATTTCTTCAACCAACTATTGAGAAAGAATTTAAGAAAATCTTAGATGCACAAATTATTATTCCACTAAGATATTCTAATCGGATTGCAAACCTAGCGCCTGTCACGAAAAAGAATGGTGAAATCAGGCTCTGTGTTGATTTTAGAAACTTAAATAAAGCATCATTAAAGGATAATTATCTGTAGAAATTCTGCAAATTCTCTACAAATCTACCTCTTAACCACTATAGAAAATCTGCCTATAGATTAACCTGATAATACAATATAAATCAAAGGAGAATAATATAACCTACTTCTACTATCAATTTGCATAAACTTAAATATTGAGTTGAACAATATAACCAGAAGAAGAAGAATCAATCGCACAATACACATGAAAATACTCAGGGGAAAGCCTTAGCTAAAAACCCCACACTATCTCTATTATCATATAAAGTGGAAATATATAAGAATTACACCAAGCCTTAGCTCTCATAGCTAGCTAGCTCTCAGTACAATCCTCACAGATGCTCATAGGAAATCCTGGATTCTCACAAGCCTTCCTCTCTGCCCTCCAAGCTCCTATTTCCTTGTGTTGTTTCTCCTGGGTGATCCTCCTGTTACCAAGTGGAAAACTGATCTCACACACTAATCTCACACCCTATCAAAACTGTGCAATCCTTAAGGAATCTTTCCTTCTGCATGCATGACTTTTCTTTATAGGAAAACACATGCAACTAATAATACACTGTCCTTGACATTTAGTTCAACTAGGTCTTTCTCATAATAGACATGCATGAGTTGCTGATGAGGGAATCTTCAGTTATCTGGAGTACACTGGTTGAGTGCATGCATGCATCAACTGACTGATAACTCACAATTAGTTCCTCAAATAGTTTGGAACTAATTTAACTGGACTGAACTTAGTAAACTGAGTTAACTAATTACAACTAAAATATAACTCAATCTTATCTCCTTAATTTAAGGGATAACTCTTGCATGCCTTCAGAAAGACTTCTAACTTGAATTTCTCCAACTAATTAATCCATAATGAATTAATTAAGTATTTCCAAGTCGCTGGTGAGACTAAATTTGATTTTAATTCACAATTTTATTTCATGGACAAATTAAAATTGGAATATTCTTGTTTCCACATTTCAACACTCCCTCTCAACAAGAAAGGGATTATCTTCCACCCTAATCCTGTCTCTATGGAACTCAAATTTACACTTTTACAATGCCTTTGTCAAAATGTCAACATCTTGCTCCTCTATTGAAATATATTGCAATGACATGATCCTCATCGTTACACAGTCTATGAGATAATGATACCGGATGTCAAGGTGCTTGGACCTATCATGAAATATTGGATTCTCAGAGAGTTTGATACAACTCTAATTATCACAATAGATCATAGTTGGATCCATCCTCTGATCAAACGAACCAACTAGGATTTTCCACATCTAGATGGCCTCACATGCTTCCCGACTTGCAGCCATGTATTCAGCCTCTGCCGAGCTGAGTGCAACCTACCAATGTTTCATCTTGTACTAAGAAACTGCCACTGACCCAAGGTTGAAAATCCCTCCTGATGTGCTCTTTCGATCTGATGGACTCCCTGCCCAATCTGCATTGGCGAAGACCTGTAGCTTCACTCCCTCTCTCTGTCTGTACCATAATCCATATTGAGATTTTCCTCTGAGGTATCTCAATACATGCTTTGCCACCTTCCAAAACATCTTGGTAGGCTAATCCATGGCTTGACTCAGCTGGTTCATGGCATAGCACAAATCTAGTCATGTTTTCACTAAGTACATCAATGAACCCATAAGCTGCCTGTACACAGTAGCCTCCACTACTTCTCCTGAAGTAGCATCCTCCTTCCTCCAGTTACCAGCTAGAAGAGTCTACATGGGCTTTCACTTCTCCATGTGGAATCTCCTGAGTATATTGTTGGCATACTTTCTGTGAGACACAAACAACTCCCCATCCTTTTACCACACTTCCATGCCAAGGAAGTAATGCATGAGACCCATGTCTTTCATCTTGAATTCTCTTACAAGGTCCTCCTTTCAAGACATGATCAACTAATCATCACCAGTCAATATGAGATCATCAACATAAAGTACGATGATCAACAAATTACCTTTCACCACGATGTTGTAAAGGTTCACATCCACTTCATTCTTTGTGAAGCCCAACCCAGTGAAGTAGTAGTATATCCTGGTGTACCAAGCATGAGGTGCTTGCTTCAGCTCATACAATGCTCTCTTGAGTCAGCACACATGTGATTCATGATCGAAGGTCTCAAAACCTTCTGGCTACTCTATGTACACCTCTTCCTCAATCTTTCCATTGAGGAATGTAGTCTTCACATCCATCTGATGGATCTTCCAACCCATCGATGCTGATAGTGCCAACATCGATCTAATAGATGAGTACCTTGCATCAGGAGCAAATGTCTCATCATAGTCAATCCCCTCAACCTGTGAAAATCCACGGCTAACAAATCTTTTCTTATGCTTCTCCACACTACCATTAGTAGCTTGCTTTACCCTGTAAAGCCAATGGGAACTCACAACTGACTTGTTCTTTAGTCTCGGAACCACATCCCAAACACTGTTACAAACTATGGAGTCATATTCCTCCACCATAGAATCAACCCAAATCGACTTCTGCATTACTTCGTCAAAGGAAGATGGATTGGTCTCAACACATTCCCCAACAAGGGCCATGTATCCAATGTACCTCTCAGGTGACCTCCTCTTTTTGCGCTAAGAAGGTGGTGCTCCCACATTTTCTCTTGCATTCTCCAACAATATGTTAGCTTCTCTTGTGTGTTTCCGTCCATCTCTGGAAGACTCTGCTTGAGTGGATATCTCCACTCCTGGAACCTCTGTAAGAAGTTGCTCCGTATTAGTTTGATGCTCCTCCTCCTTAGGAACCAACAGTTCTCCACAACATGTAGTTGGAGCTCCCTCTCAAGGGAAACTCACATGGCCTTGTGCTCATCAAACTTGAGATCTCTGTGAACCACTGTCCTCCGACTGGTAGGCAAGTACACCCAATAGTTGTGAGGTGTATCAATGTACCCCACAAGTAATCCCAACTCTTTTTTCGTCTCAAGCTTCTTCCGTGCATCCTTTGTCACATGGAAATATAGCGATGAGCCAAAGATCCTGAAGTGACCCACATCTTGTCTCTTACCGGAGAAAGCTTCCTCTGGTGTCTTCATCCTAAGTATGTGATGCGGGTTTCTATTCTAAAAATATACCGCTGTGTTGCATGCCTCAGCCCACAAGTGAAGTGGTAGGCCTTGGGCATGCAACATTGCCCATGCTACCCCTACAATAGTTATGTTCTTCCTCTCAGCCACCCCATTCTGCTATGGGTTATGTGGTGTTGTCAACTCTCGTTTAATTCCTTCCACTGCACATAAGTCCTTAAACTCTTGAGAGACATATTCTCCATTGTTGTCGCTTCTCGAGGCCTTGATCTTCTTCCTGACTCTTTCTCGACCAAAGCTTTGAAATCACAAAACTTTGTGAAGGTTTGGTCCTTCTTCTGCATGAAATAGATCTAGAATTTACGAGAAAAATCATCAATGAAAACCACATAATACCTTTTCTTCGTTGTGGATGCCATTGAGAATGGTCCACATAAATCAGTTTTAACTCACTCTAAGATAGCCTTTGCTTAACTATCTCGATCATTAAAGGAAGACTTTGTGTACTTTCCCAAGGTACAACCTTTGCATGTGTCAACTTGCTCAAGCTTACCTTTGGGAAGTCCTATAGATATCTGTAGCTTTATCTTCAAAGCCCCATGATGTAAATAGCCCAACCACCTATGCCACAACTCGCAAATGTCTTGGCTTTGCACCAATTCTACTTTCGTACTCAATGCTGCATAGTCATCTACCTCTAGTTTATAGAGATTCTTCACCTGAATCCTATCATCTTGGTCTGACCTGTGGCTATGTGTCTCAGGAACGCCTTTCCTTTACTGAAGACAACATTGTAGCCTTTTTCCTCCAACATCGCGATCAATTCCAAGTTCTTCTTCAGCCTAGGTACATACATCACATCTGTCAAGGTGAGAGGAGCTCCATGCTCCCTCTGAAAAGCAATCGTACCCACTCCTGAAACACTATACCTTCCATCGTCACCCATCTCTATGTGCATCTTGAGGTCTTTCTCCTCTAAGGCACTAAATAAATTTTTTTCACCAGTCATGTGGAATGTGGCTCCACTGTCAAGATACCAGAGACAACCCATCATCGATGACACCATGCATGTGATGAGGGTAAAGTCCATTTTGAACTGAGAGGCTAATGCCTCACCTTTCGATCCTTTCGAGGATCCCTTCTTGGACTTCTTCGATGGGAAATTAGTCGCATAATGTCCCATCTCGTGACAATTAAAGCATCTCACTTTAGACTTGTCAACCTTCTTCCCTCCATGAGAAAAATTCAATTTGGAATGGGAAGCCTTCCCCTTCCCTTTACTTGCCTTACTTTCTAAGGCTAGATTTTCTTCATCATCATTCTTGGATGAAGAACCATCTCATGTGCTCCTCCTGATCTCCTCCTGCATGAGATCCGACCATAGTCATTCCCAATCCGATAGTTTCTCCCTTCCATTCACAGAGTCCTGGTAGCTATTCCGGATCTTTGGAAGGCCAAGGACTGTGAGGCTCACCATATCATCATCGACAGTAGTTATTCCAGGTGGTGAGCTTATTCAGATATGTGGAATAGTATTGCCCTTCTCCATCGTGATTCTTCGAAGCTTATCCTTTAATGCCAATTTCCTCTAGTCACTACTGTTCTGGTAGAGGTCCTTCAATGTCTTCCACATTGAAAATGGAGTATCCTTCCCATGGAGACTTGAGACAATATGGTCTTGAACTCCCTCAAGGATGATCTATCTCGCCTTCGCCACACACTTCTTCCACTCAGCCAACTCTTGTGCATTAGTTGAAGTTGGCTTTTGGATTTCTTGATTAATGAGTTCCTTCAAGCCATTGTCTTCTAATATAGCCTCCATGTGATCTTTCCATGCTATGTCATTCGAGCTACCTTCTGAGACATACTTGAGTTTCAAGCCATAGAACACCATTGGCCAACCTTGAAGTATGATAAGAATTCGATTTTGCACCTACAACCCTGAACTTGAAACTTCAAATTCTCTTCTCCGTATAATGTTCATTGCTCTGATACCATGTAGAAATTCTACAAATTCTCTACAAATCTACCTCTTAGACCACTGTAGAAAATCTTCCCGTAGATTAACCCAATAATGCAATATAAATCAAAGTAGAGTACTATAACCTACTTCTATTATCAATTTGCAAAAGCTTAAAGATCGAGTTGAACAATATAACTAGAAGAAGAATCAATCACACAATACACATGAAAATACTCAGGGGAAAGCCTCAGCTAAAAACCCCACACTATCTGTATTTTCATACAAGTGGAAATACATAAGAATTAAACAAAGCCTTAGCTCTCACAGCTAGCCAGTTCTCAGTACAATCCTCACAATGCTCACAGGAAATCCTGGCTTGTCACAAGCCTTCCTCTCTGCCCTCCAAGCTCCTATTTCCTTGTGTTATTTCTCCTAGGTGATCCTCCTGTTACCAAGTGGAAAATTGATCTCAGAAACTAATCTTGCACCCTGTCAGAACTACACAATCCTCAAGGAATCTTTCCTTCTGCATGCATGAGTTTTCTTTATAGGAAAACACATGCAACTGATAGCACACTGTCCTTGACATTTAGTTCAACTGGGTCTTTCTTAATAGACATGCATGAGTTACTGATGAGGGAATATTCAGTTATCTGGAGTGCACTGGTTGAGTGCATGCATGCATCAACTGATTGATAACTCACAATTAGTTCCTAAAACAGTTTGGAACTAATTTAACTGGACTTATCAGTAAACTAAGTTAACTAATTACAACTGAAATATAACTCAATATTATCTCCTTAATTTAAGGGATAACTCTTGCATGACTTCAGAAAGACTTCTAACTTGAAGTTCTCCAACTAATAATCCATAATGAATTAATTAATTATTTCCAAGTAGCTGGTGAGACTAAATTCGATTTTAATTCACAATTTTAATTCAAGGAAAAATTAAAATTGGAATATTCTTGTTGCCACATTTCAACACTATCCATAACCTAAGATGGATCAGTTACTTCAAAAAGTTTTTGGAGCTAATAGAGTTTCTATGTTAGATGGCTTCTCTGGTTATAATTAGATTATGGTTGACAAAGAGGATATGGAAAACACTACCTTTACAACACCTTGGGGTACTTTCATGTATACAAGGATTCCTTTTGGTTTGACAAATGCAGGAGCTACATTCTAGAGAGATATGGATATAGCTTTTGTAGACCAGGTAAACAAATTTCTTGTTATTTATCTTGATGACCTTACAGTTTATTCTAATTCTGATAAGAAACATTTAAAGCACTTGATGAAGGTTTTTGAAAGATGAAGGAAATTTGGAATATCATTGAATCCAAAGAAGTCTCTATTTGCTATCACTGAAGGTAAATTTCTTGGCCATATAATTTCCAAAGATGGAGTAGTTATTGATCCAAACAGAGTATCAGCCATCTAGACATTATCATTACCAAGAAATAGAAATCAAGTTCAAGATTTTCTTGGTAAATTCAACTTTTTGAGAAGGTTCATACCCAATTATGCTGAAATTGTCAAAGATATAAATGATATGCTTAAAAAGGGTCATGAAATTAAATGGACTGTCTCTTGCAGACATGCATTTGGTCAAATCAAGAAAGTCATCTCTGAAGCTCCAACCTTGGCCAGTCCTGATTATACCAAACCATTCAATATATTTTCCTTTGCCTCTAAAAGAACCCTTGCTGTTCTTTTATTACAAAAGAATGAAGATTCCCATGACCAACCTAGAGCCTCTTTTAGCAAAGGCATGAGGGATGTTGAGCTCAAATATGATATAATTGAAAAGTAGGCTTATTCCCTAGTCCAATCCTTGAAATCTTTTAGGATGTATGTTTTACATTCAACCATTATAGCCTATGTACCCAACAGTGCTGTTAAAACTATTCTCTCTCAACTGGATACTGATAGGAGAAGAGGTAGATGGATCACTCAAATTTTGGAGTTTTATCTAACTATCAAAACCACAAAGCTAGTAAAGGATCAAGGATTATCTAAGCTTCTTGTTGAATCCAACTGTAAAGTGTTAGGCATCAACTTTGTTCTGGAAATACCAGGGGATAATCCACAAGAACCTTCCCAACATCCTGAAGGAAAGAATCCACAAGAACCTTTACCTTCATATCATACCATTTCTATGCATATTGATGAGAAATATATTTTATCAAATTGGTATCAAGATATTGTAAAGTTATTGATTCATTTTGAATGTCCTGTATCATTATCCAAAAGTCAATGTAAAACTCTCAAATTGAAAGAACTCAAGTACTGTATCATAAATGCAAATCTATATTGGAAGGACCTGTTAATGCTCAAATCTTCCTCAGGCTGAGAAAGGAAAAACTCGAGGCCACATCAAACCATGCTCAGCCTCGTAGCTAGCCCTACGAGGATAGGAGAGGGCTCTCTCCGGGTCTATCTCAGCAAAAGGTCTCCAAAAGGGCTGAGATGACTTAAAATTAATACTGATTTTAGGCTAGTAAAGAGATAGGAAAGTTTGATTTAGATTTTTTGGGTTTTTTGTTGGAGAAACGGGAAAAACAATTTTGGGTCCGGGGATAAGGCCAGATCTTTGCAGAATTCGAGTTGGGGCGAGGTAGGCAGTAGTCTTGACGCCTTTGATCAGGTGTATGGATGGATTAGAACGAAAAGGAGCTGAAGAGGGCAAGGGAGAACATGGATCCTCTCCAAACTGGCGAAAACATGTAAAAACTAAACAAATTTAAAGGCAGAGCACTGTAAACAATGGATTCAACCTCATTTACTCATTCATTTAGTTTCAGAAGCATAAGAAGGGAATGGCATACATTAAACATGAATAAAATTACAATAAACTGAGAGATAACACCATCAAGAACTGAAAGCCACAAGAATCCCAACAGGTGCTGCAAAACCTCTAATCTTTCCTTAGCCAAAATATGAAAAATATGTACAATAGTGTGCCAAAATCTTCCTAAGAGTCCAACCCTTGCTACTGACTGAACTTTTACATCATATAGACCAAGCTAACCAATTCCCTAACCTCTAGGAGTCGAGCTCCTCCTTCTAGGAGCAGCTTGAACCAATTCTAAACAAGGAACTGAAATCTAGGTAGTCAAACAACTAACCCCTATATGCTAGGAAACTGATTCATTACATTAAATTTTGCTATTTTGTGAATGAATCATCTAGAATAAGGTAAATAAGTGCCAAGTTACCTCATACACATCAAATTACATCAAGCTGGGTCAAAAATCACATCAAGAAGTGAAACTGGTGAAAACTGGCTAAATTCCTGAGCTGGAGGATGAAAATTTGACCAAAAACCTCTATGCGTAGCGCCCTGATCTTTATGCGTAGCACCCTAATCTCTATGCATAGTGCACCTTTCAGCCTATTTTTGGGGCACTTCCCGACATCCAAATTGATCTCATGATAGCTTGTTAGAAAGCCCTAAATATCTACTTTCGAACCCAAGTAGAATTTTTCAATTTCGAGCTCATTTGCCCCTCCAAAAATGCATTCTCCCAGAAGTACTTCCTGCTGTTGCAAAAGGTGGCAGCAAGGTGGTTTTCATGGTGTTTTTGGGCCTTTTGGTCATCAAGAACTTGATGAAATGCTTTGGAAATAACTGAGCATGAATAAATTACCATGACAAACCCAAAAATATAAATTTTTCCTCCAACAAGTGTCCCAATCATAAGCGAGCGTGTGGACGCGCTACTCGTATAGCTGAAAAATCTGTTTTGGGACCAAAAAATTTCAAAATGACAAAAATTTCTCCGAATTTGCTCAAATTCGGAGTGAAGACCCTCCATCATGTATCATGCCCAGCCAGCAAAGCCTCGGCCAAAATCCGGAATGGATCAGGTGTTTCACGGCGCTTCAGTGTCCTCCTGGTGTATGCAGTTCAGTGGTGCAATCTCTGTCTTGGTTGTATGATGTGTTGTTGTCCGCCTCCATGATGTTGCAAAATATGTGTTGGCTTAAATGAGATGAAGAATGAGGATTTGGTGCTTTTGTTTCAAATGCCAAATTTGGGAGGAACTGTGGGAAATAGGGCCGTGTGAATAGTGGACTACAAGAGAGTAGGGTTTGTGTTTTTCAACATTCATACTCTTACAACCGATCTTCAAACAACTCCAAACACTGACCAAACATAATAGCAAGATGATTTAAACTTACAGGAGGCAAAGGAGACTAAGAGAATTTGAATTTTGAAGAGCAGTGGCAAAACATTTTGTGTTCTAGCCCAATGCATAGCGCTCCTTATATGCGTAGCGCCAGTGTTATTTTACAAAGGCAGGGGAAACTATATGCGTAGCGCTCCTTATATGCGTAGCGCCATTTTGCAGGAGGCTTTTGGAGGCCTTCCCAGTGTCCAAATCAAGCGCAGGATAGCTCGTTAGAAAGGTATTTGAGTCTAATTTCCAAACCAATTGGAATTTTTCAATTTGGAGTTCATTTGCCTTGGAAAAAATCAAATCTCCCAAGACTTGTCAAAATGTGCCAAATGAGGCTGCCTCAAGGCAGAGTGCTGTTGCAGTCAACTTTTGAATGCCTTCCTCAACTCCAAATTGCGCTCATGATAGCTAATTGGAAATATATTTTTGTCTAATTATCCATTGACTCATCAAGAAATTTATTTGGCCAACCAAGCTAGGAGAAAAATTGATTTTCCCAAGGTCACTTCAGAGGTGCATCAATTCTCCCGAGGCGATTGTATTTTTGACATTTCTCCAAAACCATTATACCTGTGTAAAAAGTGAAGGAGGTTTTTCTTCCTTGGCATGTTGTGAACAAAAAAATCTCTCAGTTTTCCAAAATTCATATTTTATTTCTCTGAAACATCATTTGAGTAAAACCTACCCCGATGTGTGGAACATGAGATTTGTCGAAATGAAGCGAAATGAAGGGGATAGGGAGCTTGTAAATTCTTGAGGAAATTTTGGGAAGTAGGGAGGGATGTTAGGAAGTAGGGGAAAGTGGAATATCAGAGATTGAGTGAGGGGAAGGGGTTCAAAAGGGAAAAACACAGGCCCAACCTAGAAAATTGCCAAGTTGTAGCAAGAAACTAGGGTTTGTGCGAAAATGAGGAATTTGGGGGATCTCAGTGATGGAAAGTGTTTAATAAGGTACATGAAGGAGAGGGGAATGTGTATGAACATTTGGATATAGGTTTTTCTAATGATCTAAGCCTTTTGACGAGACCTTTGCTGAAAATGACAAAGAAACCGGCTGCCGGATCAAGTTTGTATCAATACACGTTTCAAGCTCACATATAGTCAATGGAGAAAGACTTTGACTGCAAACCTCATCCAAAACATCAGCTATTGGATCATGAAAAACTTGAAAAGACTGCTGAAAACCATTTTCTATTGGTTCCAGTGTGATTACATGATTGCCTACATGCTGCTCATTCTTCACTGAAGATGTACTATGCAAATTTCCCTTCAAAAGCTGAAATGATTCAAAACAGAAAGGTAGGGAACCTTCTTGTATCATTTGATCATATGTGTCAGCTTCCATGCCTTCATCTATAACTTGACAATCAATGGCATTCGGGGGCTGCAAAGCTGAATATGAGAAGTCTTGAACAAGGTTTTTATTGCTCTCAAGATGGTCCAAATCAAAACTTGTTGACAGCTGATTTCTGATTACATGGAAGTTGTCTCTGATGAACTGACATGAATCAAAACAAAAAGGCAAAGATCCTTCACTTACTTCAAAATTTGCTGCACTTTCCTCGTCACTGTCATAGCTGATATGTGATGGCTGAACATTGTATTCAAGCTGCTGAAAATGAACTTCTTCCTCCCACAAACTAGCTGCTTGTTTGATTGCAAGATTAGCTTCTGTTTGGAGAACATAATCATCATCATACTGATCAAACTGAGGCAAATCATCGGTATAAAACATATCATCAAGCATGCAGGTCATATCAGCAGATCTCTCTTCGCCAAGGTGATCTACAAAACAATCATTATCAGATCTATGACAACTAGGATAAGAAACAAAATGTTTTGGAGCAGCAACTTGTTCTTCTTCAATCAACAAGCTATGGGCTTGAACATCATAATCATTCCTTGGGGTGATCCTTTGCATCATATCTTCTACTGCACTTACCAAAATGTCAAGCTTCACCTCTAGAGATGTTGATTCGGCCAGATCTATGTTTTTCATCTCTTCTTCTTTCAACCTTGCCAGTAGGATCAGCAGATGCGCCTCTACATTTACTACATTGTTTTGCATCTCGTGAAGTGTTGCAATATCCCTTTCTCTCAGCTGAAACTCCATCTCCGGATCAAAGGCACCCGGATAGTGCAAGAGAGAAGATCTAGGAGTAGGCCATATCTCAATTGGCATTGAATAATAAACTTGATTAAATCTGGGTGAAAACTGTTGTACTATCTCCCCTGGTAGTCTTTTCAGCTGGTTATACTCTTCTATAATAAGGAAAAGGTTCTGCCCGATCATCCACCTATCGAGAAAAACTTTGACGAACTGTCGGAAATCTGAGATGCTCGCATTAGGCAGGGCTTTGAACCAACTCTTCACTTTAGCTTGCAAAGAAAGAGAAAAAAGCCTTATACTAACATCTTCACTATCAGCTTCAAAAAGATCTAGAAAAGACTCAAAATTCTGCACATGTTGCTCAGCGTTGACATTCTTACTTTCACCGTCAAACCTCGGCAAGTATAGATCATAGTTTTTGGGGAAAGCATGGAGAACAAAAGGTAAAACAAGAGGTTTATACCGATCTGGAATTTTACAAGGTGTAGGGGTATGTACAGCAGGTATAGAATTAGTCTTGGTCTCTTGAGATTCATCAATTTGAAGATGGTCATCACAAAATTCGGAAAAAGGATCCTGATCAAGCTCAAAGGCATGCAAATCTTTGGTATTCACAATCTTCAAAGGGAAAGAATCAACTGCAGGCTGAGGATCTCTTCTCAAATACAACATACTTTGCAAAGCCTTCTTGACATTCTTGGGAAAAGAGAAGAAATAATTTATGACAAAGAACAAAATGTCTTGGATGAAATTCCAACTTGAATACCTGATCTGTCCATGTTGTCCTTTCATGTTTTTGCTGGTCGGGCTCATCCTCCAGTGGAGTCTTGGATCTAATCTCGAAAATGATTTAGAGTCGCCAGGTGAATGATTTCAGCCTTACAAGTGTCTGAACGTTTTCCACCATCAACAATCAGATCTGAACTTGATACATGTACTAGGGTAATTAACAAGTTAGATGTCACATTTACAAGCTAGACCGGAGATTGACTGAAGCAGCGTTTATCTACTTCCGCTAATGCAAAGCAAAAGAATTTCGAAGGCTACCTGGCATAACTTCAGGCTCCGTCTGTAGCTTATAAAACAAATGACATCAACAAGCAACCCATTTTCTTCCCCAGTATGGTCGCCACTATGTTAGCGCTCAAATCTGCCTCAGGCTGAGAAAGGAAAAACTTGAGGCCACATCAAACCACGCTCAGCCTCGTAGCTAGCCCTACGAGGACAG
Organism: Pinus tabuliformis; assembly: GCA_031772625.1. NCBI lineage: Eukaryota > Viridiplantae > Streptophyta > Pinopsida > Pinales > Pinaceae > Pinus > Pinus tabuliformis. The sequence goes on from CM062808.1 coordinate 576,934,351, forward strand.
GAGAGGGCTCTCTCCGGGTCTATCTCGGCAAAAGGTCTCCAAAAGGGCTGAGATGACTTAAAATTAATATTGATTTTAGGCTAGTAAAGAGATAGGAAAGTTTGATTTAGATTTTTTGGCTTTTTGTTGGAGAAATGGGAAAAACAATTTTGGGTCCGGGGATAAGGCCAGATCTTTGCAGAATTCGAGTTGGGGCGAGGTAGGCAGTATTCTTGATGCCTTTGATCAGGTGTATGGATGGATCAAAATGACAAGGAGCTGAAGAGGGCAAGGGAGAACATGGATCCTCTCCAAACTGGCAAAAACATGTAAAAACTAAACAAATTTAAAGGCAGAGCACTGTAAATAATGGATTCAACCTCATTTACTCATTCATTTAGTTTCAGAAGCATAAGAAGGGAATGGAATACATTAAAAATGAATCAACTTACAATAAATTGAGAGATAACACCATCAAGAACTGAAAGCCACAAGAATCCCAACAGGTGCTGCAAAACCTCTAATCTTTCCTTAGCCAAAATATGAAAAATATGTACAATAGTGTGCCAAAATCTTCGCAAGAGTCCAACCCTTGCTACTGACTGAAAATTTACATCATATCAACCAAGCTAACCAATTCCCTAACCTCTATGGGTCGAGCTCCTCCTTCTAGGAGCAGTTTGAACCAATTCTAAACAAGGAACTGAAATCTAGGTAGTCAAACAACTAACCCCTATATGCTAGGAAACTGATTCATTACATTAAATTTTTGCTATTTTGTGAATGAATCATCTAGAATAAGGTAAATAAGTGCCAAGTTACCTCATACACATCAAATTACATCAATCTGGGTCAAAAATCATATCAAGAAGTGAAACTGGTGAAAACTAGCCGAATTCCTGAGTTGGAGGATGAAAATTTGACCAAAAACCTCTATGCGTAGCGCCCTGATCTCTATGCATAGCGCACCTTTCAGCCTATTTTTGGGGCACTTCCCGACATCAAAATTGAGCTCATGATAGCTCGTTGGAAATCCCTGTATGTCTAATTTCTAACCCAAGTGGGAGTTTTCAATTTGGAGCTCATTTGCCCCTCCAACACTGCATTCTCCCAGAAGTACTTCCTGCTGTTGCAAAAGGTGGCAGCAAGGTGGTTTTCATGGTGTTTTTGGGCCTTTTGATCATCCAGAACTTGATGAAATGCTTCGGAAATAACTGAGCATGAATAAATTACCATGAAAAACCCAAAAATATAAAGTTTTCCTCCAGAAAGTGTCCCAATCATAAGCGAGCGCGTCGACGCGCTACTCGTATAGCTGAAAAATCTGTTTTGGGACCAAAAAATTTCAAAATGACAAAAATTTCTCCGAATTTGCTCAAATTCAGAGCAAAGACCCTCCATCATGTATCATTCCCAGCCAGTGAAGCCTTGGCCAAAATCCGGAATGGATCAGGTGTTTCACGGCGCTTCAGTGTCCTCCTGGTGTATGCAGTTCAGTGGTGCAATCTCTGTCTTGGTTGTATGATGTGTTGTTGTCCGCCTCCATGATGTTGCAAAATCTGTGTTGGCTTAAATGAGATGAAGAATGAGGATTTGGTGCTTTTGTTTCAAATGCCAAATGTGGGAGGAACTGTGGGAAATAGGGCCGTGTGAATAGTGGACTGCAAGAGAGTAGGGTTTGTGTTTTTCAACATTCATACTCTTACAACCGATCTTCAAACAACTCCAAACACTGACCAAAGATAATAGCAAGATGATTTAAACTTACAGGAGGCAAAGGAGACTGAGAGAATTTGAATTTTGAAGAGCAGTGGCAAAAAATTTTGTGTTCTGGCCCAATGCGTAGCGCTCCTTATATGCGTAGCGCCAGTGTTATTTTACAAAGGTAGGGGAAGCTATATGCGTAGCGCTCCTTATATGCGTAGTGCCATTTTGCAGGAGGCTTTTGGAGGCCTTCACGGTGTCCAAATCATGCTCAGGATAGCTTGTTGGAAAGGTATTTGAGTCTACTTTCCAAACCAATTGGAATATTTCAATTTGGAGTTCATTTGCCTTGTCAAAAATCAAATCTCCTAAGACTGGTCAAAATGTGCCAAATGAGGCTGCCTCAAGGCAAAGTGCTGTTGCAGTCAACTTTGGAATGCCTTCCTCAACTCCAAATTGAGCTCATGATAGCTCATTGAAAATATAGTTTTGTCTAGTTACCCTTTGACTCACCAAAAAAGTTATTTGGCCAACCAAGCTAGGAGAAAAAATGATTTTCCCAAGGTCACTACAGAGGTGCATCAATTCTCCCGAGGCGATTGTATTTTTGACATTTCTACAAAACCATTATACCTGTGTAAAAATTGAAGGAGGGTTTTCTTCCTTGGAATGTTTTGAACAAAACCCTCTCTCAGTTTTCCAAAATTCATCTTTTATTGCTCTGAAACATCATTTTAGTAAAACCTACCCTGATGTGTGGAACAAGAGATTTGTCGAAATGAAGCGAAATGAAGGGGATAGGGAGCTTCTAAATTCTTGAGGAAAATTTGGGAAGTAGGGAGGGATGTTAGGAAGTAGGGGAAAGTGGAATATCAGAGATTGAGTGATGGGAAGGGGTCCAAAAGGGCAAAAAATAGACCCAACCTAGAAAATTGCCAGGTTGTAGGAAGAAACTAGGGTTTGTGTGAAAATGAGGAATTTGGGGGTTCTCAGTGATGGAAAGTGTTTAATAAGGTACATGAAGGATAGGGGAAGGTGTATGAACATCTGGATACAAGTTTTGCTAATGATTTGACCATTCAAGAGAAATTGCCTTCAAAACCCTAGGAGAGGGAAATGAACCTTGCCTAGGCGCAACTGAAGCATGAACAAGGTGTAACATGACCCAATGGAACCTGATATGATGATAACAACCATATGAATGATGATAGACTCAGCTGAATAGTGACATAGACTGACATTTGGGCAACTTTGAAAGGAGTGAAAGCAAACCCTAGACCTAATGCCTAGTGACCAAATTTTGCTTGAAGACTCTTTGAAATGACAAAATTGACCTTGACACCTTAAAATCACTTTGTAAGAGCATGTTTGATCACTGGAGAAAGGCTACAAAGGCTGACACTAACAGGACCCACTCAATATCTTGTTATTATGTTTAACACAATCAGATACTGATGGGATCATTGATCAGTTTCATACACGATTTTGTGGAGAACATTATGCTTGGAAAGAAACGACATATAAAATATTAAAGGTAGGATTTTATTGGCCAACATTGTTCTTGCAAGTAGGAGAAAAGGTCAGAAGTTGTGTCCCTTGTCAGATGTTCGCCGGTGAGCAAAAACTAGCAACTCTCCCATTGATCCCTACAATAGTTTCAACACCTTTTTGTCGACATTATGATACAAGTGTTGTTCTTGATGGCAACTCACTCATAGGTAAATTTGTTTTTGGTAAAAGGAAACTCATAGTAAAACATGTATATTCAAAGGTAACAGGGTAGTGACACAAAAGAATAGGAAGATGGAACTAAGATCTACTGTGTTGGGTTGTGTTATATTCTTTCCACGACTAACCCACGTAGTGAACCGGGGGGTTAGAGGGGGGGCGGAGCCCCCCCTTCGTTGCGCCGATTGCGCAGCGGGGGGGTCACAGGGGGGTTTGAGGGGGGCAGGAAGCCCCCCTCTACGGGGTCTGGGGTAGCACCCCAGGAAAAATTTTTTTGGACCCTATATTAGGTTGGGTGAACCTACCTATGGTTTTCGGTCCATGGTTTTGGATGCGATGGTTTTTGGTCCATGGTATTGGATGCTTCGGCATGTATAAATATGTATTGAAAGGAATATAATGCAAAATCAAGCTGGTAGTCCCGGTTTTGGGATCCAGGGGAAAATCTCCATGTATATGTGTTTTATGTGTTATGCTCTCGCATTGTTTATTTTTCTATGATTTAGAATTCGTATGCAAGTAATTTCTGTACGGGGTTAAAACCTACATTTGGTATCAAAGCCAGGTTTAGCTTCAAGGGGACGCCTTTGTTGCTGATGGGTTTCGCTCAGGCCTGTGGTAGACCTTATTCAGTGGAAGATCTGCGAGATCGATTCTGGTGGTGAAAGAAGATGGCGAACAGCGGAAATATAGAGATCGAGAAGTTCAATGGTCAGAGTTTTGAGTTGTGGAAACTCAAGATGGAGGATCTGTTGGTGGATAAAGATCAGTGGATCGCGGTAGATCTAGGTACTAAACCAATGGGAGTGACCGATGAAGAATGGAAGAAGTTGGATCGGAAGGCAAAGAGCACAATACGATTGTGTGTCTCAGATTCAGTATTTCTGAATGTATTAGGGGAAGCTATGGCGAAGGCTTTGTGGGAAAAGTTAGGGACTTTGTATCAATCTAAGTCTCTGGTGAATAAACTGTTACTACGGAAAAAGCTATATAACCTGAGGATGAAAGATGGAGACTCGGTGACAGAGCATCTGAACGCATTTAATACTATGGTAAGTCAGTTAGCGTCTGTTGATATTAAAATTTCAGATGAAGATAAGTGCATCAGTTTGTTGTGTTCTCTACCAGATTCGTGGGATAGTCTGGTTATTGCAATAGGTAGCAATGCAACTGCTTTGCAGTTTGATGAAATAGTCTTAGCCTTGTTGACGGAGGAGATGAGACGGAAAAATATGGAGAGCCAGAATGGTGATGCCTTGTCTGTACGAGGACGGTCCCAGAATAGAAACAAAAATAAGTCATTGAGTGGGAGATCTAAATCTAGAGGGAGATCTAAATCTCTAGGAAAACCTATAAAGGTGGTGTGCTAGAAATGTGGAAAGGAAGGGCACTTCAAAAGGGACTGTAAATCTAAAGCTCCTTATAAAGGAAAGGGATCTGATGATGCTCCTTTTATAGAGGCGAAAACCACCTCAGATGAAGGTGAGGATGTGTACTTGGCTTCTTCAAGTACACATGTAGATCATGAGGCATGGTTGATTAACTCAGGTGCATCCTTTCACTTCACTCCCCATAGAGAGTGGTTCTGCGAGTATGAGATATACGATGGTGGTGATGTCTTCTTAGGAGATGATAGGAAGGCTAGAATCATTGGTCACGGAAAAGTAAAGTTGAAGTTGCAAGGTGGAAGGGTTAGAACACTTCCGGGTATTCTGCATATTCCTGCATTGGCCAGAAATCTGATTTCTGTAAGCAAGTTGGATGATGCAGGTGTAAAAACAGTGTTCGAGAAGGATATCTGCAAGATGGTTCGCGGAGCACTGGTATTGATGCGGGGAGTTCGGACTAGAACTCTGTACAAGCTGCAAGGTAGCACTGTTGTTGATGGGTGCAACAGTTCTGTGGTTCCTGAAAGTGGAGTTAAAAATCTAGTGGTCTCTGGAGAAAAGACCATGTTGTGGCATCAAAGGCTTGGACATATTGGAGAGAAGGGCCTTCGAATACTTCATGGTAAAGGTATGGTAGAAGGTATGAGTAATAGCTCTCTGGATTTTTATTTCTGTGAAAATTGTGTATATGGGAAGCAGAATCGGGTGAGTTTCCCCTCTGGTGCTAAGAGGGCGAAACATATATTAGAGCTTGTGCACAGTGATGTGTTTGGACCTGTGAAGGTTCCATCACTGGGTAAGTCTGTGTACTATGTATCATTTATAGATGACTTCTCAAGGAATACATGGATATATTTCCTTAAGAAGAAATCTGAAGTCTTTGACAGGTTTAAAGAATTTAAGGCTCTGGTGGAAAATCAGACAGAGAAGAAGATAAAGGTGCTGAGGACAGATAATGGTGGAGAATTTTGTAGCAAGGAATTTGAAGAATTCTGTAAGAAGTGTGGTATAGCACGGCAGAAGACTACTCCATACACACCTCAGCAAAATGGAGTCACAGAAAGAATGAACAAGACGTTGATGGAAAGGGCAAGAAGCATGCTCAGTGGTGCCAGGTTAGGATAGGAATTCTGGGCAGAGGTGGTGGATACTGCATGTTACTTGGTCAACAGGTCACCTTCATCAGCGTTGGAGGATAAGACTCCACAAGAAGTATGGACTGGTAAGAAACCCTCTCTTTCACATCTGAGGGTATTTGGATGTGATGCATATGTACATGTTCCAAAGGAGAAACGAACCAAGTTGGATAGTAAATCTGAAAAGTGCATCTTTATTGGGTATAAGGATGGTTTAAAGGGTTATAAGCTTTGGAACCCAGTAACAAGGAAGGTTGTGTACAGCTGAGATGTGGTGTTCAGAGAGGTGAAAGATGTTATTAAAAATGAAGTCCAACCAAAGGAACCTGAGAAGATAGAGTTTGAGCCAAAGGAGGAAGAATCAGACTCTACAACAGAGGAGGAATCAGAAGATGAAGAGCCACAAACTCCGGCTCTGAGAAGATCAATTCGAGAAAGAAGGCAGTCAGAAAGGTATAGTCCATCTGCTTTCTGTTCAAATTTTTCTTTGTCTGTTACTGATGATGATCCCAAAACTGTGAAGGAAGCAATGGATTCAGAGGATGGAAAACTCTGGAAAGAGGCCATGGTTGATGAAATGGCATCTTTGCACAAAAATGAGGCTTGGGATCTGGTGGAGTTTCCGGCTGGAAGGAAACCCATTGGCAGCAAATGGGTGTTTAAAAAGAAGACAAATTCAGAAGGGAAGGTGGAGAAATACAAAGCTCGGTTGGTAGCAAAAGGTTATTCCCAGGTACCGGGAATTGATTTTGGTGATATTTTTTCTCTTGTTGCTAAGGTAACTTCTATTAGGTTACCTTTATCTGTTGATGCTGCTTTTTATTTTGAGGTAGAACAGATGGATGTGAAGACAACATTTCTTCATGGGGATTTGGAAGAGGAAATCTACATGAAGCAACCTGAAGGCTTTGCGGTGAAGGGTAAGAAAGAACTAGTATGCAAGTTAAAGAAGTCTCTGTATGGGTTAAAACAGTCACCAAGGATGTGGTATCAGAAATTTGATACATTAATAGGGGACTTGGCTTCACCAGAAGCAAAGTAGATCACTGTGTGTATTTTAAATTAATTGGTGATCGTGTTAATTATCTGGTCTTGTATGTGGATGATATGTTGCTGGTTGGAAATGACAAAGAAATTATCCAGGATTTGAAGATCCAATTGTCCTCCAAATTCAACATGAAAGATCTTGGTGCTGCAAACTATATTTTGGGCATGGAAATTAAAAGAGATCAGGAAAAGAGGAAGCTCTGGTTAAACCAGAGGAAGTATGTCGAGACAATACTGCAGAGGTTTAATATGCAGGATAGTAAACCAGTGAAGGTTCCTATTCCTGTAGGTGTGATGTTATCTGCTGAACAGTGTCCCAAGACACAAGAAGAGGAAGAGGACATGTCTCGTGTTCCATATGCGAGTGAAGTCGGTAGCCTGATGTATGCAATGGTCTGTACTAGACCATACATTGCACATGCAGTGGGAGTATTGAGCAGGTTTATGTCAAAACTAGGGAAGGAGCACTGGACAACAGTGAAGCGGGCTTTCAGGTATTTGCATGGCACTAGTAACTATGGTTTGTGCTACCAAGGAAGACCAGGATTGGATAGAGTGTTGGATATTCATGGCTTTATTGATGCAGACTAGGCTGGAGATCTGGATCAGAGAAGATCTACAAGTGGGTATGTGTTTAACCTATAGTCAATTGGATGAGTAAGAAACAATCTGTAGTGGCACTATCAACTACAGAGGCAGAATACATGGAAGCCATTCATGCAAGCAAGGAAGCAGTTTGGTTGCAGAGATTGTGTTCAAGTATGGGGTTAGTACAGGGAGCTATAAGAATAGACTGTGATAGCCAAAGTGCAATTTTCTTAGCAAAGAACCCTGCTTATCATTCAAAGACAAAGCACATTGATGTTCAGTATCACTTTGTGAGGAATATGATAGAAGACAGAAAGGTGTTGCTGGTAAAGGTGGACACTTTGAAGAATACTGTAGATGCATTGACAAAATTTGTGAGCTCTAAGAAGTTCTCTTGGTGTAGAGAAACAATGGGCATTTCAGGGCTAGAAAAATGACTAAGCTCTCCTATGGCCCCCTGTGGAAAGAAAACAACAAGTGGGAGATTGTTTGGTTGTGTTATATTCTTTCCACGACTAACCCACGTAGTGAACTGGGGCGTTAGAGGGGGGCGGGTAGCCCCCCTCTACGGGGTCTGGGGCAGCGCCCCGGGAAATTTTTTTTTGGACCCTATATTAGGTTGGGCGAACCTACCTATGGTTTTCAGTCCATGGTATTGGATGCTTCAGCATGTATAAATATGTATTGTAACATTGAAAGGAATATAATGAAAAATCAAGATGGTAGTCCTGGTTTTGGGATCCAGGGGAAAATCTCTTTGTATATGTGTTTTATGTGTTATGCTCTCTCATTGTTTATTTTTCTGTGATTTAGAATTCGTATGCAGGTAATTTCTGTACGGGGTTAAAACCTACATACTGATCAGAATAAATAAGGTAAAGGAAAAGGATGATGAAAAGAAGTTCAAGAAGTATACATAGGTCCACTTAGTCAAAACAATCTATACACGTTGTTCCACAGAACAGAAAGAGCGTATATGTATACACACACTCCCACAGGAGGAAAATAGCGTACATGCTGGAAAACCAAGGTTTTTGGTCCAATGTATTTTGGGTCCAAGGTATTGGTCCAAGGTATTTGGTCCGATGTATTGACCCTAGGTATTTGGTCCAAGGTATTGGTCCTAAGTGGTTTTGGTCCAAGGTATTGACAAAGGGCCTAAAGCTATATAAGGAGGAGAAGATCATAAGGCCAAGTGTGCAAGTATATGGGTTTCTAAGGAATACTTCTATTTGAAGTATATTTTATGTTACAGGGGCTATGTTTGTGATTTGATATGAAATACTTTGTGCACCTTGAATTCAGTGTTGGATCAGGATCATGAGACCTGAAATGGCTTATTATTGAATGATCTGATATTGGTTAGGCTAGATCTGATTATGTACATCTGTTTTATTCTTTAAATGTCATGATCTAGGTTTTTCTGAAGTCCGGAAGTGCAGTGAAGTTATGAGTTAGTATTTTCATATCTGTATGCTGGTTAATCTCACAAAAGCGCATGTACATGCAGGTTCTACTCTTCAAAATAACGCATATAAAAGAAAAGCCTCTTCTTCATATCTGACTGATCTATCTGATTAATTCTATTGTTTTATTGTTGTTTTCCAATGAAGTCTTCTTATATCTGAATGTAAAACTAAATTCATAAGGAGTTTGGTATCTGATTGATTGATTGAATAAGTGAGAAGGGTGATCTCTGCTACTCCCTATGTAAATCTCTGTAAATAAACAGTAGATGGTCGGCATACTACTAGTTGGTATAGACTTGATTCATAAATTTTATTGTTCAGTAGTCTTGAAGGTATACACAGGTTTAATTATAGGAAGTAGCATATACACGCAGGTTGGGTTCAGTAAAGTAGCGTATACATTCTGATGCATGATTTTTGAGGTTGCAGCTGGTTCTAAATGATGATGCAGGTTTCTGGGTTCAACACAATGTTCTGGTGACAATGATCTAATTGTTCAGATTAACTGATTGTTGGTTGATGCAGCTTGAGTTTCAAAGTTCTTGAAGGGTCCAATATGAAAATTTGATGAAACAAGGCCTTCATGTGTATTGTTGTGTAATAGGAGCATCTAGTCTAAAAATTTATGAAATGTGGTCCCTAGAGGAAGAGATAAGGTCGTAGCCTTTTGTAGGCTGACGTCTACATACTAGTAATCACATTGGCTAGTACAAGAGCTAGGGGGTTATAGCTCCCTTTTAGTAGAAGCTGGAAAATGAGAGAAGGTTGTAGCTTTCTGTAGGTGGGTGCCTATGTACAGGTATGAGTTTGCACTAGTACAATATTGTTGTTAGCTACCTATACCAATAGGTTTCATTTTTCATGATTGGCAGAGGAAGTGCCAATATGATCTACTTTGGTGATACAAAGATCTCATATTCTTGTGGAAGACACATATTTACATTTGGTTGATGCTGCCCTACTTCTGAATGGGTGATCCAACAGCCTAAGCTGGGTCATGCCATGTTTCAATTTTTGTTGTAGATTAGAGAAAGAAATCTGTCCAAACAGTTCAATCTTGGCAGGTAAAGTAGTTAGGTAGAGAATGAAGGTTCCCAACTGTTTAATCTGGGGCCTTGGAAGAAATAAGGCTAGCCTTAGATAGAAAATCAAAAGAAAAAAAGCCAAAGAAAAGGAAAAAGCACATGAGGGTTTGCAAGTCTAAATGCACCCTCCTTGAAGTAACAAAAAATGCTAGGCAATAGAATGGGTAGGTAGTTGGGGTTGCAGAAAGCATGGTTTATGGCACTTCACTGGCCTAAGCAAAACTAAAAACATGGTGCCAGTGCAGGTCTCTTATTCAGCAGTTTTGCAGCAATACAATGAAGCATGTCTAACTTCCAGATTATCCCCCATCAAATTCATTGCTAACATCCCAATACTACCTATGTTCATGAAAGAAAGTCAAAATCTTTTGTTGGTTCTTGTCTCTTTAAGAGCCACATTTCTTGTGTAAAATTCTTTTCATTTTGATCTACTTCCTAAACTAAGTTGATTTCATATAAAACTTAGTGTTTTACCCCCTCATCCCCTTCCTCCACTCATATTAACTCCTAACTTCTTATTATCTAAATCCCCTATGTTCCCCTTTCCCTTACTATTATAAACACTATGGTGTATAAACCCCAAGCAATGTATAAATATCCCACCCCCTTGGCATTATATAGCCATATGTCTAAAGTCAGGGATTAAATTGACCTCTGGTCAGTTTAACAACCTAAGCCCTACCCCTCTTTTCCCTTCAGAAACCTTTGAAACCATTTACCCACTTCATTTGCAAAAAGACCTTGTAAAAAACCCACTATTACCCCTAACCCGCGTTATTTGCAAAATGCACCAAAAAACCCATTCTTCCGCTTTACCCAAAGTTTGGCGCAATACGCATTTTCATAAAAAATACATTGAAAAACCCATATAATTCGCCAAAATCCAAAGTCCCCGCCGGGCACGCATTTCAAAGAAAATATTAAAATATTCCCGCACTACTGCCGTATTGTCCTGGCGCCTTAGCGATCCGTCGACCGTCGGATCTAGGTTTTTCCATCCGACGGCCCACATTCATATCGGGTCGGCCCCGATGACCGCACTTTACCGCCCGAGAAACTGTCAGAGGGTGACGTCAGGCCTCTGCCACGCGTCACCCCCATATTTTCTCAGGCCGCCCTCTGACAATACCATGACCGTATCCAGAGCGGTCCGAGAAAAACCACTTACCGCTTGTGCTTTACCGCCATGCCCACGTCATTGCTACGTCACGCCCACGTCAGTTCGACTCGGCGCCCTGTCGGCATCCCCGCCCGCCAGCACTCCGACATGTCCGCCACCTATGCAATCCCCGTGGACCACTCACAGGCCGCCACGTCACTCGATGACGTCATGCTGACGTCACCCGACCCTGACCCACCTGATGACGTCATCCAAAAAAAGCGCCAATAACCCAAAAAGTCCATATTTTAGCCAAAATTCGTGTTTTTTGTCACTTTTGCCAAAAAGACTGTTGCTCACCTCTGCATGCAAATTACGACCATCCGTCGCCAACCTGCAGAAATCGACCCGAAGACCGTTGGCGCCTTCAGCCCACCTGCATTTGTAACCATTGCCGGCAATTCACCAGGTATTTATCCAAATCATTCCCTCTGCACTTGATTGTGTCCATAATTATCCAAAACTAAGTTAAAAAGAGTGAGGAAGCTTGTATTTACCAACAAATCCCCGGTGGCCAGCCTTCATTTTCAATTGTTGAGTCGAAATTCACCAGCAGAGCCTCGTTTAACCAAGTTTTCACAAAACCTACAGTCAGTCTGCGCATTCGTGGACTTAAAACCTGAGCTGCGCAAATTCACCAGGAAAACAGTGGTACTAGTCCCTGCATATGCTCAATTAACTCTCTTTGGAGCACTTTAAACTATTCTCACCATAGTTTGCCCCATTTTTCGTTGCAATTTGCCTCACTGTTGCAAAAGTACTCCTCTGTGTTGTTCTGCCCACTAAAACCAGTTCTAGTACAAGTCATAGCACTTCTTAACCATGGAAACACCAGTAGCCTTGAATATTCAACCTCTGAATGCCCCACACAGAGAGCTAGAGTGAAAGGCCCTGGGTGATAGAGATTACCAGATGATAGACTCATTTGCCATGAGTTCCAAATTTAACATTCAGCTGCAAAATGAGTTAAAGGCCCAATACCTCAGTGGAGCTGATATTTTAGGAATTTGGGATTCCAATTTGCCCATTTACAATCTCCCTCAAGTCAATGTCCTCCCAGACTTGATAAATCAATGCCGTTCCAGCTATGATCCATGTCAAAGAGCTGTCCTTAGCCCCTCAGGCTCAGTATTGTTCCATATCACCCCTGAGGCCATAAATGAGATGCTGCACTTTCACACTGCAAAGCCACTGACTCCTCTCTCCATCAATGACTTGCTAAAGAAAGGGGGCAAGCTGTCCAGTGCTCAAATCATCAAAATTAATCAGTTATTCGTTCAACCAAGCTCTGAAGTTGTGAGAACCCCTCCTATAGGATATCAATATCTCAATGAGCTGGGCAAAATGCTTGTGGATTTGATCAGTTACATCCTGGGTTATGGGTCACATGAGGATGTTGATGAAACCATTATGGCCATGCTGTCCATATTCTCCCCTGGAATGCCTCCTGCTGTGCACTATGATTTTGCTACATACATTGCCAATAAGATTCATGAACAATTGATGAATCTAGAAAGGGAAAAGGTATTCAAATACACTCGATACATCTATCACTTGTTCTTATTTTATCAACCAGATGCTTTCCCTGTTCCTCTCAAGAAGCTAAATGCCCAGGGAAACCCAAGGTCTGTGGTGTTTTGGTCTTCAGTATTTCATCATATAACTTTTTCACCATACACCTACTGTGAATTCATAGACCTTTTTATCCATCCAGCTATGACCTTGTTATTGGGTGTCCCTCCTCCCAGATTGACAGATGAGATGCAAAGGATACTTCACCTCTCAAAGGCCTATAGCATTGGTGATTGGTACTTTTACCAACACCATACAGTAATCAGAATATATGGCTGTGAGTTGAACCCTTATAGGCTGCCAAGATATGTCCCTATGAGACTTTTTTCCTTAGAGTATTTTAGGCAGTTTGGAAATGCAGACTTTGTCCACTTCCACAGTAAAAACAAGAAGGTGCAACTAAAAGTAAGGAACCAGCTAGGCCCATTTCTATACAACAAAAGGGAGGAAGGATGGAAGGAAGCAGATTTGATCCTAGAGACCCTCAAATTGCAAACTAGTTTCCAATGGGTACCTTATGACCCTAATCATTTCATTTCCCTCAGGAGGGTAAAATACAAATTGGGTGGCTATGCACATGTGAGACTACCTCATATTGAGAAACATGCCAATTCATTAAGCTGGAAAGAGGGCACTCTAGAAGAGCCAATGACTAGAGAGCAAATGCTACAAAGAGAGGCAAAGAATATTGAGAAAGAGGCTGACTTGGAAACTTGTGGGCAGGTTTCCTCTTCCTATCAAAGGCAACTTGGAGCAGCTGCCTCATCCTCTACAGCCCAGCAGCAAGCAGCCGGAACTGTTCAACAGGAATCCAGCAAGGATAAAGGGAAGCAGATGGAGCAGGAACAGCCACCTCCTATAGCAGAACAACAAGCAGAAAAGCAAGTAGAACAGCAAGAAGAAGGGCAAAAAGAGGGGCAGCCAATACAGCAAGAACAAACAGCTGAAGCCCCAATATCCACTGAGCAACAGGCTCAAGAGAATGTGCCTCCTAGGCAAGAAAAGACAGTGGAGGCCTCAGTGCTACAAACTCCACAGAAAGAAGAAAAGGGAAAGAAGAGGGATAGAGAGCAGGAGACTCCCCTCACCACATCCACAAATCAAGGGGAGAAAAGGCAGAGAATGAATCCCCTCTCCGAGGAAGAAATGCCTATTGGGCAATCATTGGGCATGGGCCCACCGAGCATGGAGGCATCTGCCAGTTCCTTTCAGCAGGAACAAGAAAGAACCCTTGGAGGAGAGGTCAGCTCCTCAAGTCAGCAAAGGAGAGCTGAGACAGGCATCAAGCAACAATTCATTGACATCAAAAGGAGAAATGAGCCACTCAGGCTCCAGATCTACAACCAGTTGCTTAAGATGGCCCCTACCAATCAGCAGAGGCTTATGTCAGCCTACGACATAACAGAGGGGAAGATGACCATGAGTCATTTCATGCCAACCATGCTGCAGCCACAGTCAGCTGCAGACTATATAAGAACCAACCTTGAGGTTCTTGCAAAAGACATCCACCCTATGGACCAAATAGAACTTCACAAGCAAACGGGTGAGATGGTCTATTCGACATTGGCAGACAAGACATTCACGGCACATAGGTTGGAAAACAGCCTGAACAATACAGCTGCCCAACTTGAGTTGGAGAAGGCATCCTCTCAGGCCAAAGACAACAGGATCAGGTCTTTGGAGGATATAATCATAGAGCTTGGGCATGACCCAAAGGATCCAAAAGCTATACAAACGCTGCTGAAAATAAGAGATGCAGACCTTGCAGCTCTAAGAAAGATGATTAAAATCCCAGCAACCCTTCACCCTCAAACAGAAGAAGTTGCCCAGCAAAGACAGGACCAGGATGTAGCAACATTGCTGGTAGGACTGCACAAGCAACTAGTGCAAACACAAGGGAAGCTGGAAGAGACAGAGGCTGCACTGCAGGCAGCCCTACAGCAGAAAGAAGGAGGTCAAACTTCTCAGCCCCCTCCAGAGATCATAAACCTTGAGGAGCCCCCACAGACTACTGCTCCTCCCACAGGGCAGACAGCTCAAACAGCTCCATCAACATCAGCACCAGCACCAACATCAGAGCAGGCTCCAAGCCTTGATATGCAGAAATTGATGAATGAAATTAAACTCCTAGAAGCCCAGATGACAGAGCTGAATGAAGCCAAGGAGAATTTAGCTAAGCTGAATGAAAAATATGACAAATCTAAGCAGAATGTAGCTGAAAAAGGAAGAGAAATAAAAGCTCTTAAGGAGAAGATAAAGGAGCTGGAGAAAGAGCTCACCCTTGACAAAGTGGTGGCTGAGGTCAAGACAGTTTTATGGGCCAACATTGGCCAATCAATAACAGATCAATGGCAGTATATAGAGACTATTCATGAGCAAATGGAGCTCATAGGCAAAGCACACAAGGAAGTCCAAAGAGCAAGGGCATCTCTAGGCAATATGCCTGAGATAGCCAATAGAATGATCAATGTTCTCAACAACCGCACAGGTCCTCAGCTGGCAGCAATGGGAATCCCCAATAGAACTGAAACCATCCTGCTGATAAAGAGGGTCCTCACATTGAGAAGCCTGGTACAAACATTGGATAGAAGAAGCCAGGACATGCAAAAAGAAGTAAACAGATTCATGGATAAGTTTGCAGCATTACAGAGCAGAGGCCTTCCTGGCTTGTTGAACAGCGCAGGGAGGCTACTATCACATGAGAACTATGCAAAAAGGGTAAACACATTTGCCACCAATCAGATCACTCAAGGATCAAGTACCTCAGAGGTAACAGGGCCAGCATCTGGGCAAAGTCTCTATGACAGAGTAGAGAACTTATTTTTTATTATGAATGAGATCAAACATTTGTTTGAAGTGCCTCCAAACTTCTACAAATACACAGAGGCAGATGAAACCTTAGATGCAATTTTGAGACATCAATTGCCTACACAGGAGTGGTGGACCAGAATGATACAGTTGTTGCTGTAAACAGGAGGCTTTCATCAAAGTTTTTTCATCAAAAAACATAAATCATCATGTTCAGAAAATGTGATGCATACACTATGACTGGAGAAGAGTGGACTGAGCCAACTCAGCAGAAAGATTCGGCCACTAAAGCAACACTGACAGCTACAGATAACAGGGCCGAGAAAGCTACAGCATGACAAAGCATAAAGACACATCATTCAGCATTAATGCAGAACGCTCAACCGACTCAGTGGCCTCCAAAGGTCAAGAAGTTTTCTGACAGAAATAAAGACTATTTATTTTATATTTAGAGCAGCAATAACTTCCTTATCTGCTACTTTGTAAAGTTGGTGAGCGTATTTAATTTATCAAGTGACTCAGCGGTTCAGATATTTTGTGAAACCGATTTGTATATATTCCCCCTCGCATAAGCTTGCAGGGGTTGTTGTTTCTGGTGAAAAAAGAGAACTCGGCTGTAATTTCTGGAAGAATAATACAAACAAAGCTTGGAGTTTACAGAATTTGGGTCTTACTGATGCATGCTGTCTTGGAACCATTGAATGCTACAGGATTCTAGTGCTATGGCTTGATATAATAAGTTTTCTCTATCTCTGTTAATGTTTTATTATCTGTTTAAATCATATCTCTCATACGTTGTTCTAAATTTAGCAAGAAAGAAAAAGAATAGCTCAGGACTTGTCCATGGAGACACCCTGATTTCAATCTTTCTTACTATTAATGTTTTCTACAGGCTCAGCTATTTAATTAGAATTCTTAACTGCTCCAATAAATCCTGAATCTTTCACAGTTTCTATTTAGTAATTCATGTATGCTACTAAGTAGAAATTGTTGTTCAATTTGTTATCACACTGTCTGTAATTCCATATCTCACTGTTTCACTCACTAATCAGAACTTATATCAAGGAATAGCCATCTAGCCTTGCAGTAAAACTTTCTCCCTCACAGGCACCAGGACTGTCTCACATTTTCGACTCCATATGCCCAATGGACTAGCATTTTCCAAACATTTCATGCCCTTCTCACAACAACAGTTCACAACCAAAATTTCAAACAAAAAACTGAAACTTATAACTAGCCTAAAATCTTCACAAAACAGAGCTAAAACTTAAAGAGAGAGCCCTCTCTGATTATAGGTAGGCTAGGACCTATAATCCAAAGCTTGGTTAGTGGTTACCCCGGCCGTATTCCCTTGGGAGTCAAAGGGAACAACCTGGGTGTTAACAATTGTAAATAGATTTTCTTATTATTAAAAGAAGACAGAGATGACAGCAACAGGTGGTTTTCACCCACATTGGGTTTCCACCTTAAATCTTGGTGTTCATGTGTGTTGCTTATGTGTGATGGTTTATTCTATTTTTACTACTCTTTTTAATAAGTTACTGATGCATTGGTTAAAGATCAACACATGATAAATTGTCTAAATCACAAGTTTTCTGGGTGTACGCTGGTTTCTCTAATCATAGTTGTGTGTACACGCTAGTTCACTTTACAGAAGTAGCGTATATAAATCTGTTTGAGAAAAGAAAAATTATTGATCAGATAATATTGATTCACCCCCCTCTCAGTATTATTTCCAACACTTTTCTCCAATGGGGATTAGATTTTATTGGAGAGATTCATCCTACTTCAAGTAATCAGCATAGATGGATCCTCACTGCAACAAGCTACTTTACTAAATGGGTCGAAGTAATTCCAGTAAGAAATGCTACTGATTCAGTAGTAATCAAATTCATTGAAGAAAACATCTTATCTAGGTTTGGTTGCCCAACCCAGATAGTTACTAATAATGCCACAACATTTTCCAGTGTTAAAATGATTGAATTTTACTAGAAATATCAGCTTATGCTACATCATTCAACCCCATATTATCCTCAAGGTAATGGTCTTGCATAATCATTTAATAAAAGTCCGGTAAAGGTTATCAAAAAAACTTTAGAATATCATAAAAATATTTGGGAAACTCATCTAATTTATGTAGTCTGGTAAAACAAGATTACTCCGAAGAGATCTACTGGAAAATCTCCCTTTCAGTTAGTTTATGGGAAAGATGCAATTTTCCCTACCAACTTGGCCTTCCTTATTTTAAAGTTTCTGCAGGATTCAAATGATGAACCTGATGATTTTTCAAGGTGGATAAATCAAATCATTGAACTAAATGAGAACAGAGATGAAGTTTAATACAAATTTAAAAAGTATCAGAATAAGATGAAGAGACTATTTGACAAAAGAGTAAAAGAAAGGGACTTCAAGGAGGGTGATCTAGTTCTAATATGGGATTCCAGAAGAGAAGACAATGGAAAGCATGGAAAGTTTGACAACCTATGGTTTGGACCTCTAGATATTGCTGAAGTGAAAGGAAACAACACTTTTGTGTTTCAAAATTTAGAGGGTCAATATTCCACATATCTTGTTAATGGAAGATTTCTCAAGCATTACATTCAATGCTAAGAAGTTGAAGTAGATTTCAATACTACCATTGTAAGAAGTCCGGTTACTTTTTCAACTTTCAGTGCGATTCTTTCACAGCTAAGACTCCATAGCCCGAGGAGAAGGAACATGGATCTGCAGGTTCTCTTCATTCTACGGGAGAAAGCAATCCCCAGTTGGAGCTGATGTTGTAGAATTTTTTTATTTTGGTAAGTTAGAAAAAAATGAAAATATATTTTAAGAAAATGTTAAGTTAGGATATGGACAAAAATAATAAAGAAACAAAATGTTAGGAATATTTTGACGAATAAGTCCATATCAAATAAAACGTAAGAATATTATGTGCTAAAAAAGGAAGGAAAAAAGAAAAATGTTACGTTAGAAATAAAAGAAAAACTAATAAGTTCTGAAAGTGTTGCACATCCAAATGCCACTACTCTTAGTCAATTTTATTTTTGCAAATAAAGTTGTGTGCAGATTGTTTAAATGCCACACTAGTTCATATAATCCAATCGTAAAGTTTAATCATGATTGGATTAGATTTAAATTGTCTGTAAATAGTTAGCAAATAAAATTGGCTCAACAATTTAATCTGAGCCAATGGAAGTAATAAGGGATAGAAGTAGATTAATCATTAAAAGGAAAATGTTGAGTTGCTAGTCTAAATGCACTCGAGTGACCAAGATTGCAAAAAATGTTAGGAGAGTTAAGGGTAGGTAGAGAAATGAAATAAAATTGGAGCATGATAGGATTTTTATCCTAAGTCAAATCATTGGATATATGTGCATATAACGAATGGTTTTAATTAACCATTATTTTCTAAACCTCAATGTTATTCAACTTTATCCATTGATTCCCTTCGGACCCCACACTTGTCACATCCATCATATGTTTTACACCCCACCATCACCTTCTACCTCACTTAATTAAACTCTCCCTCTTTTCCTTTCATCACTCGCATCTTCCTCCAATTTGATGGCCTACATTTTTCCTCGGCCCTCCCTTGTCGTCCAAACATTATCAGCAAATCAGGGGGGGGGGGGGGTCTGAAGTCAGTAGTTTTAGAAACTTCCCTCTGAAACTGCCAACCTCCAATCCTAGTTATTCGGGACTGAAAATCCCAAACCACTTACCGCCTGAACTCACTCCCGAATGTGGTTTTTGACCTCCTCCATCACCTCCGCTCCCACGTCATTGTCTACGACAACACCCTATCAATTCCTTTGTCCCATCATCCTACATGGACCAATCTTCCGCCTCTCTTCCCGTTATCCATTTAATTCCCAACATCTGCAAATTAATATTCCATTAATCCATTTCTAAGTCCCATTGGAGAGTTAATACGAATTTAGTCATTGATTAACAGACGCTCCATTTTATGCCTTATAAACCCTGTTCTTTCATAAAAACCATTACACAGTGCATTCCCATAACTCAATTGATCACTGGATACTTGCAGCTTATAGACAAAATGACAAGTTCACTATTCAAGCCAATTTTCTATCCTGTTCACAAGCAAGCCAACATCCAGGTTCACTCAATCTTTTTCAATTACATTGTTTTTCTATTATCACTATGTTTTAGCCAAAATTATTCCCATTTCTATCACTTTCAATTTGTAATCCAATCAACATTATTCCTCCTAAGGGAAAGGAAGTTGGAGAAACAAAAAATCCTTTCATTCATCCTCAAGTTGATTTCCATCATACTCCCTTGGTTGACAAAGACTATAAAATCCATGAGTCCTTATCTGAATTTGACTTGTTTGAGATCTATTGCTAGATGGAGGAGAAATTCATCGATCAAACTGACGAACTTGGACTTTGGGATTCCCATATTCCTCATTACATCTTCCCTCAAATCCACAAAGCACCTGAATTTGTCCAAAAATGTCATGCATCTTATGACCCCAGTCAAAGAGCTATTATCTCACCTATAGGAGAAATTCTGTGCTCCATCAATGCGTAGTCCATTGACCATATGTTGTAGGCCCCAAATATTGTGTCAACCACTCATTTTTCTCATGAACGCCTAATAGAAGCCTATCAAAAGCTGGATTTCACTAAAAGAGCTCAAACCCTAGAAATTTCCCTAGCTGTAGATAGCCCTCTACCTAAAATAAACCCTCCCTATTATTCATCTATATTCCCAGACAGAACCAAGAAAATTACCACCATTCTATCTTATCTCCTTTTTTACTATTATGATCAATATGTAGATGAAGCCATCATTGGTTTCTTGTCTATCTTTTCTGTTGGTTCCAAACCCACTGTTCTTTTTAACTTTAGTCAATTTCTAGCTGAGGCCATTCATGAACAATTTGTCCAGTTCAATACTGAAGAGGTATTCAAGTATGCTTCAGTACTTGTATATCTTTTTATCTATTTTTAGGGAGACAAGTTTCCATTCACTTTGCAGAAGCTAGATGAAGAAGGGAACCAACAATCAGTTATCTTTTGGACTTGTATGGGAATGAAGGAAAAAAAATAATTTTCATATAAACAGTTCATAGAATTGTTTGTTCATCTAGCCATTAATCTTCTGAGAAATACTCCAGAACCAAGGATTAGTGATGAAATTGAAAAAGTTTTGCAACTAGTTGATCAAGCCACAAAAGAAGATTGGTATATTTACTAAAATATATAGAGATCAGAGTCTTTGGTTGTGAACTTCCACCTTAAAAGCTGCCTAAGTACCTCCCTATGATAATTTTTTCATTAGAACATATTAGGCAGAGGCTCAATGCAAATGAAGTGCATTTTGTGACTGCAAAGAAGAAATCATAGTTTAAGCTAAATGCTTAGGTTGGTCCATTCATTTGTAACAATAGAGCAGTAGGAGAAGAAGCAGATAAGTTATTCCAAGAGATGAATTTTGGCCTCAGCTTTACTTGGTCTCATGACCTAATGGGATTGATTTCAAAACTTAGAGTAGAAAGTAAATTTACTCCATATCATCACACAGCCAGTCCTGAGATTGAGCAATACAAAAATCTGTTAGAATGGAAGGAAAACACCCTTCAAGAAGTTGAAGAGCAGGGAATCTCTACTTCAAATATACAACTCAACTTGCACAAAAAAAGAAAGCCAAACGAGGAAGGGAAGAACATTCATCCCCTACAGAAGAAGCATCAAGTAAAGGCTTTATAATTATACACAAAAAGAAGAGGCCTAAGATCTCTTTAAAGGTCAGTGCAACTAATGAGTCATAGAAAACAACATTTGATGGAATTGGAGACACATATCTTTTCACACAGTCTAGTGGACAGTCTACTCAGTCTCCCACTTATTCCACCACATCTCATGAACAACAGGTGATTCCGACCAGTGAAGGCAGTGAGAAGGATAAAGAAGATGATATTTTTCATGTTTTCAGTGAAATTAAGAAGAATAATGAGGAATTAAAGTTAAACACTTTACTCAATTCTAGAAACATTTTTCTAGTTCTCAAGTCTGACTTCTTTCAAGCTTTGACACTAAAAAGGGTAAGTTGTAGATGGCTTTCTTACAAGCTTAGATTCCACAACCCAAAATTGCTACACGTTACCTGTAGAAAACCTCCATTGAATTTAATGTTAAATATGTACATCCAATCGACCAAATTGAGATGCAAAAATAGACTGGCTAAATTATTTCTTCTACTTTAACTAACATTGCCATGAGTATGTCAAAGTTGCAGGTCACCTTGGCTAATACACAGTCACAACTCAAGATCAAGAAAGTTTTCTCATTGGCAAAAGACACCAAGATCAAATCTTTGGAAGATCTGGTGCTGAAGATGGGATATGATCCCTCTAATATAAATGTTGTAGATGAAATTATCAAAAAGGAAAATGTTGAGGTTTCAGCATTAAGGAAGCAACTGAAATTGCCAGCTCCAGAGGACCTAATGACTAAAGAAATTGAAGAAATTGAGGCTCAGAAATTTGACATGATGAAGCTCATCATGGAACAAAATATGCAAATAAAACAGATGGAGGAACAAATGGAAAAACTTGTCAAAGAGAAAGAGAAAGACGTGAAAAAGCCAATATTCCAATGGATATAGTTCCTCTTGCAGCAGTCCCTAAAATTATAGTTTCTACCTCAGGCACAACAACAACCACAGGTATAGTAGAAGGAGCTGAACAACTTGCTAAAGCTGTTCAGAACCTATCTATTTTGATAGAGGAAATCAAGAAATTGCAAGATCAGCTGAAGACATTACAACACATGAAAGCATTTGCAAAAAACTCACATGCAGTTGAGTTGCAGAGGGCAAGAGGTCAAATTGAGGTATTGCAGAAAGAAGTCAAAGACTCTTACCTCAGAATTACACTGGGTTTAGTAAAGGAGATTAAATGGGAAGAGATCATTGAATCAATCAAAGATATCTGGCCTTATATCAAAATAATTTTTTATCAAAAAGACTTGTTGGAAAAAACTCAAGAAGCTATTGAAACTATCTTAAATGAACTTGAGGACAAGCCATAAATAGCCACTGATATAATCAAGTTTTTGAATTCTAAAGATATCTATGAGCTTCAAGAATTGGGTATTGATGATAGGACAGCATAGATATTGGAAGTGAATAAAGTTATTACAAAGAAAAATCTTATTCTTCAGTTGAGGAAAAGTGCAGTAGTGTTAATGTCATAGTTCAATGTTTTTTCAGCAAGCTGGAACCCTTGACCACTAAGGGTTTTCCCTCCATATTTTTTATAAATGATAAGTTAATGCCTATTAGAGACATGTCTGCAAGCTCATAGAGGTCAAGACCAGTACAGTTACAGTTTCAAATATAAACGGTACAACAACACCAAGGCTTATTCTGAATGCCCTCCGAGATACCTTTTTCATCCTTAATGAAATAAAACACATATTTTTAGTAAAACCTACTTTTACTAAATATACAAAAATGGATGAGGTTTATCGAAGGGTAACTAAGATATCTATCCCAGATAAAAAATGCTGGGAACAATTAACAGATTTACATGACTAAAAGAAAGATAAAAAACATTCAGCATTTTGGGGAACAGTCATCAAAAGGTCCACAACATTTAGATTTTTGAGGAACAATCATCAATAGTTCAATAGAAAAATAGTGACAGATCAACTATTAGTTCATTTTTCCTGATTTTGTATTAAGCTATTTTTGTAAAAAAATTTAAGATATTTTCTTAACACTCAACTTGTATAAATAACTCTCTTGGGTGGTACCTTTCATAAGCAATTTTGTAAAAGCATTGATGCACAAGCTGTTTTTAGATCACTAATAATAAAGCAAAGGATTCTGAATTTAGCCTCATATAGTTTCGTTTTCTTCTGTAAGTTTTTCATGTGTTTCATTCATTTTGGTTATTCTTCACGTGTTTAAATTTTACATAGATATCAGGGGAGAATAAATGTGTTACAGTTATTCTTAAAATTACTTTCTGAAGTTATTATCATAAAGAGACTAAGATATCGGACCGTATGTCTGAAAGGATCTCTCTAAATCATAAAATTGTCAGCATCTTATGTAATCTTAAGCATAGTTTGTTTAAATTTTGAACATTGGATAAAGGTTTTCCACTTATGATAATTTATCTTTTTGTCTGAAATCTAAATTAATCATTTCTCCTTACAATTCTTTCTACACACCTTATAAATTTAAATCATTGTGTGAAGTTAAAAAGCAGCCCTTTGATTATCTATTAGTACTATCTAAAAGAGTTAATACATCATTCTTACAATTTTTCTATGTATTGGTCCTCCATAAAAACCAAAACCAAAACCCCCAAAATAAATATCTTAGATTCTCTGGAATGATCAATTGACCATTATCATCTTAGAGGAACAACAGATGTTTCTTCCAGCCTTCCCTTACTAGATGAGGTCATCATTGTTGTAAACTTTGGTGCATATTTTCTACTCACTCATGATAATACTTGTTGCTTGGATGGATTATGGTTACTTGCCCCTAGGAGCCATGATATTGGTGGGACTGTGGACACCTATCTTGTGATTTCTATGCATTGCATGCTTTTGGTGATGGTTAGACTTAGCCCTCGCATTTTGAAGTTGGTAATGGAGCCCTTTCAGGTTACTTTAGTGCTTTTGTTCACAGGATCCTAGTGGGTGTGCAATGTGCATTCCCTTGAAGTTTAACACCTAAGTTTAATATGTCATTAAAGTAAATGGATTACCAACAGCCATATTAAACCAAAATGTAAAATCACTAGTTCGTATAATCATTTGAGACATCAAATCTCTAACTGGTAAATTCCTAGCTCACTACATTCAAGGCTCACTATAATCAGAAATAACATTGTTCTTCCCATGGTAATTAAAATGTTGTGATGATCTACAAACATTAAATCTTTTGTAGATAGCACTATATCCATGACCAACCCAAATTCTTCCTTGATGCAAGGTCATAAACTTATTGGTTGTATGGCTAGAAGTCTTCTATCTCACATTTTAGGTTCTTTGGATTAAGTGCATGGACCCACTTTTCTCATGAAAGACATGATATATCTCCTGTCCATTAGAATCCTCATAAGACTTTGGTTGGCTACTATGAAACTTTTCAGGGGTATCATCTCTATGACCCTACCTCTCACCAAGTGACTAAGCATCATGATGAGCCTTTTCATGATGACTACTAAGATCTCTTCTATAGCTCCTTTCTGGTGATGACTCTCAACATGTATCCATGGAACATGCCTCTCCTTCTCTTGCTGGGTTACTTGTTGATGACTCCCAGCTAGTTGTAGTGAACCTTTCCAAATCTCTGTCTTGTGTTGGTCCACCTATATAAACTTCTCTGAGTTCATTCTTTGTAGTTATTGAATAGTATATGGGGAGTCGAGACTAAAGTGATTACTTCATCATCTAGTTCATCTTCTCCTTTGGATGTTTGTTCTAGCCTTCACTTTCTAGATGAGGTAATCACTGTTGTAAAATTTGGTGCACATTTTCTACTCATCATGATAGTACTTGTTGCTTGGATGGATGTTGTTTACTTTCCCCTAGGAGCCACGATATTGGTGGGACTATGGACACCTATCTTGTGATTTATATGCATTGCATGCTTTTGGTGATGGTTACAATTAGCCCTCGGCATTTTAAAGTTGGTAATGGACCCCATTCAGGTTACTTCAGTTCTTTTTTTCATAGGATCCTAGTGGGTGTGCACTATGCATTCACTTGAACTTTAACACCTAAGTTCAATATGTCATTAAAGTAAATGGATTACCAATAACCATATTAAACCAAAAAGTAAAATCACTAGTTCATATAATCATTTGAGAAATAAAATCTCTAACTGGTAAATTCCTAGCTCACTACATTCAAGGCTCACTACAATTGGAAATAAAATTGTTCTCCCCATGGTAATTAAAA
Organism: Pinus tabuliformis; assembly: GCA_031772625.1. NCBI lineage: Eukaryota > Viridiplantae > Streptophyta > Pinopsida > Pinales > Pinaceae > Pinus > Pinus tabuliformis. The sequence goes on from CM062808.1 coordinate 576,959,967, forward strand.
TGTTGTGATGATCTACAAACATTAAATCTTTTGTAGATACCACTGTCTCCATGACCAACCCAAATTCTTCCTTGATGCAAGGTCAAAAACTTATTGGTTGCATGGATGGAAGTCTTCTATGTCACATTTTAGGTTATTTGGATTAAGTGCATGGACCCACTTGTATCATGAAAGACATGATATATCTATTGTCCATTAGACTCCTCATAGGAATTTGGTTGGCTACTATGAAACTCTTCAACAGTATCATCTCCATGACCCTACCTCTCACCAAGTGACTAAGAATCATGGTGCTATCTTTGATGAGCCTTTTCATGATGACTGTTAAGATCTCTTCTATAGCTCCTTTTTGGTGATGACTCTTAGCATGTATCCATGGAACATGCCTCTTCTTCTCTTGTTGAGTTGCTTGTTGATGACTCCCAACTGGTTGTAGTGAACCATTCCACCATCTTGCGTTGGTCCACCTATACAAACTCTTCTGAGTTCATTCTTTGTAGTTATTGAATAGTCTATGGGGAATCAAGACTAAAGGGATTACTTCCTCATCTAGTCCATCCTCTCCTTTGGATGTTTCTTCTAGCCTTCCCTTGCTAGATGACGTCATCGTTGTTGTAAAATTTGGTGCACATTTTCTACTCACTCATGATAGTACTTGTTGCTTGGATGGATGATGTTTACTTGCCCCTAGGAGCCATGATATTAGGTGGACTGTGGACACCTATCTTGTGATTTCTATGTATTGCATGCTTTTGGTGATCGTTACTCTTAGCCCTGTGCATTTTGAAGTTGGTAATCGAACCCATTGAGGTTACTTCAGTGCTTTTGTTCACGAGATCCTAGTGGGTGTGCACTATGAATTAACTTAAACTTTAACACCTAAGTTCAATAACTCGTTAAAGTAAATGGATTACCAACAACCATATTAAACCAAAAATTAAAATCACCAATTCCTATAATCATTTGAAACATCAAATCTCTAACTGGTAAATTGTTAGCTCACTACAATTGGAAATAAAATTGTTCTCCTTGTGGTAATTAAAATGGTGTGATGATCTACAAATCTATTGTAGATACCACTGTCTCCATGACCAAAACAATTTCTTCCTTGATTCAAGGTCTGAAACTTATTGGTTACATGGCTGGAACTCCTCTATCTCACATTTAAGGTTCTTTGAATCAAGTGCATGGACCCACTGGTATCATGAAAGACATGATATATCTCTTTTCCATTAGAATCCTCATAGGACTTTGGTTGGCTACTATGAAACTTTTCAGGGGTATCATCTCTATGACCTTACCTCTCACCAAGTGACCAAGCATCATGATGACTGCTAAGATCTCTTCTATAAGTCCTTTCTAGTGATGAATCTCAGCATGTATCCATGGACTGTGCCTCTTCTTCTCTTATTGCATTGCTTGTTGATGACTCCCAGCTGGTTGTAGTGAACCTTTCCACATCTCCATCTTTTGTTGCTCCACCTATAAAAACTCCTCTGAGTTCATTCTTTGTAGTTATTGAATAGTCTATAGGGAGTCAAGACTGAAGGGATTACTTCATCATGTAGTCCATCCTTTCCTTTGGATGTTTCTTCCAACCTTCCCTTGCTAGATGAGGTCATCATTGTTGTAAAATTTGGCCCATGTTTTCTACTCACTCATGATTATACTTGTTGCTTGGATGGATGATGGTGACTTGCCCCTAGGAGCCATGATATTGGTGGGATTGTGGACACCTATCTTGTGATTTCTATGCATTTTATGCTTTTGGTGATGGTTACACTTAGCCCTAGGAATTTTGAAGTTGGTAGTGGAACCCATTGAGGTTACTTCAGTGCTTTTGTTCACTGGATTCTAGTGGGTGTGCACTGTTCATTCACTTGAACTTTAAGACCTAAGTTTAATATATCATTAATGTAAATGGATTACCAAAAACCATATTAAATCGAAAAGTAAAATCATGAGTTCCTATAATCATTTGAGACATCAAATCTCTAATTGGTAAATTCTTATCTCACTACATTCAAGGCTCACTACATTCGGAAATAGCATTGTTCTCCCCATGGGACTTAAAATGGTGTGATGATCTACAAAAATTAAATATTTTGTAGATACCACTATCTCCATGACCAACCCAAATTCTTCCTTGATGTAAGGTCAGAAACTTATTGGTTGCATAACTAGAAGTAATCTATCCCACATTTTAGGTTCTTTGGATCAAGTGCATGGACCAACTTGTATCATGAAAGACATGATATATCTCTTATCCTGTTGGGTCCCTATAATACTAGTGATTACCCCATTACTATTGTAGTTATACCCCTTATTTATATTTTTGTGCCCCTATTACCCTCATGTTGTTATTTATGTGCTCCATAGAATCCCTCTATTGTTATTTTTGTTGTTTTATATTATTATTGTTAGGTCAGCTGGATTATATTATGACTCCTTAGACTCCTATATATAGAAAGGAGGTTTTGTCATTTGTATCATCGAAGAATTATTCATTTATGTAATGTAAAGGAGGTTTCCCCCTTGAAGAGGCTGAATTCTAAGGCGTTGATCTATCTTTTCTATCTTTTCTTGAGCTGGTTTCATAACATTTGGTATCAGCGCTTTGGATTCTAGGGTTTCACCGCTCCAAACAAGTGATCGTGGAATTTTCGCTATAACTTTTTTTCTGTGACGTTTCAGAAGTCGCAAAAAAAACCCATTTGAGAATAAGTCGCGTTGAACCTTGGGTCCGAATTTTAGAGCTTTTTGCACGATATTTGCGGAGATATGATCTGAGGAGGTTGGTCTTTTTGCAGACTCCTGAATTACATTCAAAACAGGTGACCTGGGGAAAATCGTCATAACTTTCTCTCTGGGGATTGGATTGAAATTTCGTAAGAAGGTATAGAAAGAAGATGGACTGTAGTTTCTTGTATATGTGTTTCAGATCCAAAGGTTGAAACAGTGACTTGTGGCACGTCGTACAAGTTCACTCTACTGAACAAGTCTAAAAGCAAGTCACTGTGGGAGATTTCACATAACTCTTCCTTGGAGAATCCAATTTGGGTCAGACTTGTGGCATTGGAAAGAGGACGCAGAAGGCTACTACAGGTCACAATTGCAGAACTAGATGATCCGAAATTACAGAGATACATCAGATTCAATATCAGGCTTCTATAAAGTGAAAAAAGGTGTGTAGTTTTTTTAAAATTTTTGTGTAAGCTTGGTTTAACGGAATTCAAAGGGCATAGTAAAGCATTATTATCGGTAACTGATGCCCCGAGGAAAGAAAATGCAAACACCTAGTAAGGAACCTGAAAGCTCTAGCATGACTCATGAAGAAGAGGAAGAAATGCTACATGATATATCAAAATTACAAGAACAAGTGCAACAAATGTCACACTCACAAAAGCTAACAGAAGCTAAGATAAATGGCGTGGAATCTAAGATTAATGGCATGGAATCTAAGATAAAGGGCATGGAAGCTAAGATGGATGATTCAAAGACAGATTTGAAGAGAGACATGGCAGATTTGAAGACAAACATGTCAGATTTGAAGACAGATTTGACAAATTTTCTACAAGAAATACTTACTAATGGTGAAAAGGTTGCAAAGGAAACTCATGATGTGAAAAAAAGTAATGTTAATCATGATTCCATAGACTCTAATGTTGGATCGAAGACCCACCATATTCCAAAAATCGATATGAGGAAGTTTGATGGCAAGGATCCCGCCACATGGATATTACAGATGGAGCAGTTCTTCGATCTCAATAATGTGCAAAACACACAAAAGGTACGTATGGAAACTGTATATTTGGAACCAAATCAGTTTGTATGGTATCAATGGCTTTGCTCTCGTAAACAATTTATCACTTGGGCAATTTTTACGGAAGAATTGATAGCACATTATGAAGATACAAAAAGCAACACTTTTTTTAGCCAATTGATAAGTCTCAAACAAAAGGGTTCAGTAATGGAGCACATTGAGGAGTTCCAAAAATTGAACATAAGGGTAAAAGATATTCCAGAGGAGCATAGGATTGATGTGTTCATAGGGTCTTTAAAGGATAATATCCAACATGATGTTCGCCTTTGGGAACCTGATTCATTAGAGAAGGCATTCAGGTTAGCAAGAAAAATGGAAAGCAAAATTATGGCAACCAGGAAGCATACCACTCACAACTATAAAGACGAAAGTGTTGTTGCCCCTAGTCTTCCACAACCTATAAGGTTGACACCACAAAAATTGGAAGAAAAAAGAGCAAAAGGGCTTTGTTACAGTTGTGATAGCAAATACACTAAAGGTCATAAGTGTGCTGAGAAGAAATTATTCTACATAGATTGTGAAGAGGAAGAAGAAAAGGAGCAAGAAAGGTCAAAAGAAGAAGATATACTCCAGGAACAAAGCCTAGATGAAGAACAAATAAATCCGACCATATCTTGTAATGCATTGGCAGGAATTACCACTCCTCAAACCATCAAGATAGAAGGACAAATCAAGAAGAAAAAGGTAATAGTGTTGATTGATTCAGGAAGCACCCACAATTTTATTCATTGTAGGGTAGCAAAAGAATTGAATTGCTTCCTATATCCAGCACCAGAGTGTCAAGTGATGATTGCAAATGGAGGAACAATAAATTGCTCTGGAAAGTGCCATAATATCAAGCTATCCATGGGAGAATATGTATTGACTAGCCCAATGCTTTCCATTCCAATGGGAGGTGCTGATGTTGTACTAGGAGTCCAATGGCTACAATCCTTGGGTACAATAGCTTTTAATTTTCAAGAACTTTTCATCAAATTTTCTACGGAAGGAAAGGAAGTTGAATTAAGGGGTATTGCAGGGAAACCAGGAAAGATAATCAGCTCTAATGGTATGACAAAGCTTCTAAAAAAGGAGCAAAGAGGTGTAATTGCACAATTATGTTCGCTAGATGTTTCCACATTGGAATCATCTATTTCTCCAGATCTCCAAAAAGTCCTGGACAATCATTCCAAGGTATTTGAGACTCCCAAAGGTCTCCCACCTATGCGTGATCATGATCATGCTATTCATCTGATTCCAGGAAGTGTTCCTCCAAACATCAGGCCGTACAGATATCCCTATGTCCAAAAAAGTGAAATTGAACGTATGGTTGCAGAAATGCTAGAGGCTGGTATAATTCAACCAAGTCAAAGTTCTTTCTCTGCTCCAGTAGTATTGGTGCACAAGAAGGATGGATCATGGCGCATGTGTCCAGATTATAGGGAGCTCAACAAGCTCACTATTAAAGATAAGTTCCCCATTCCTGTCATTGATGAATTACTGGATGAATTGCATGGATCAATTTACTTCACCAAGTTGGATCTTCGTTCGGGATATCATCAAATCAGAATGAAGATTGAAGACATTCCGAAAACAACATTTAGAACTCATGAGGGTCATTATGAATTTTTGGTCATGCCTTTTGGCCTTACCAATGCACCTTCAACATTTCAAGGTTTGATGAATTCAATTTTCAAACCATTCCTTAGAAAATTTGTGTTAGTATTTTTTGATGATATACTAATCTACAGCAAGTCTTGGAAGGATCATGTTGAACATGTTGACAGGGTGCTACAACTATTGGAGGAGAAACAATTATATGCAAAAAGATCCAAATGTTTCTTTGGAGTCCAGGAGGTGGAATATTTGGGTCATATTGTATCTCATGAAGGAGTTAAGGTAGACCCTAGCAAAATTAAAGCCATTAAGGAATGGAAAATCCCCACATCCATAAAGCATCTGCGAGGATTTCTTGGGTTGACAGGGTATTATCGCAAGTTTGTTAAGAATTATGGGAGAATAGCAGCACCTCTAACAACATTATTGAAGAAAGATGCATTTTCATGGACTCCGGAAGCAACAAAGGCCTTTGAACATCTTAAAGAGGCAATGTGCCAAGCACCGGTCTTAGCTACACCGGACTTCACAAAAACCTTTATTGTGGAATGTGATGCTTCAGGAAATGGAATTGGTGCTGTTCTAATGCAAGATGAAAGACCCATTGCTTTCAGGAAATGGAATTGGTGCTGTTCTAATGCAAGATGAAAGACCCATTGCTTTTGAAAGTCATCCAATCAAGGGAATGTTTTTAAGCAAAGCTATTTATGAGAAGGAAATGTTGGCAATACTCCATGCACTTAAGAAATGGCGACCCTACCTAATGGGAAGACACTTCAAGGTAAAAATGGATCATGATAGCCTTAAATACTTTTTAGAACAAAGATTATCCTCTGAAGAGCAACAAAAGTGGGTCACAAAGATGTTGGGTTATGACTTTGAAATCATCTACAAAAAAGGGAAGCAAAATGTGGTGGCAGATGCACTCTCAAGAAAGGATGAAGAAGTGTGGGCACTTATTCGAAAGCTACAACAAGATTCCAGTACGTCTGATACATTTAGCTGGCAAAATGATTCATTATGGTACAAAGATCGCTTATACCTCTGTAAGAATTCCCAGCTAAAACAAAAGATTCTTATGGAATTGCACACTTCTTAGGAGGGCACTCAAGATTTTTAAAAACTTACCACAGGGTTAAGAAGGAATTTTTTTGGGATGGCCTTAAATCAGATATTCAAAAGTTTGTGGCGGAATGTTTGGTTTGCCAACAAAATAAAGTTGAAACAATTAAGACACCGGGTCTATTACAACCTTTATCCATTCCAAGCCAACGTTGGGAGGAGGTTTCAATGGATTTTATCACAGGTTTACCCAAGTCTGAGGGAAAGAGTGTCATCATGGTGGTAGTTGACAGACTTACCAAGTATGCACACTTTTGTGCATTATCACATCCATTTAAAGCCAGTACAGTTTCTACTGCATTTATGGAAACAATTCAAAAGCTACATGGAAACCCAAAGATTATTGTAAGTGACAGAGATCCCATTTTCACTGGAAATTTTTGGACAGAATTATTTTCTTGTCTTGGTACTCAGTTAGCTCATAGCTCATCTTATCATCCTCAATCTGATGGGCAAACTGAGATAGTAAACAAATGTTTGGAAGGATATCTTCGTTGCTTTGTATCTGATAAACAGACACAATGGGTCAAATGGTTGCCTCTGGCTGAATGGTGGTATAACACTTCCTTCCATACAGCAACAAAAATGACCCCATTTATGGCACTTTATGGGTATCAACCACCATCCATCACATCATATTTAAGAGAAAATTCTAAGGTTCAGGCAGTGGAACATCACATCGAACATCAACAACAAGTCCTCCAACTCTTAAAGGATAACCTCGTGTTGGCACAAAATAGAATGAAACAACAGGCAGATCAACATCGCAGTGAAAGAAGTTTTGATGTAGGTGATTGGGTATTCCTACGGCTACAACCATATAAGCAAATGTCCCTAAAGCAAGCTAAGAAGGATAATAAATTATCACCAAAGTATTATGGTCCGTACAAGGTGTTGCAAAAGATTGGTACTATGGCATACAAATTGGAGCTTCCTGCAGCTTCTCGATTGCACCCAGTTTTCCATGTTTCATGTTTAAAGAAGGTTATAGGCGACAAGCTCCCAGTTCAAACAATATTGCCAGAACTTGACGAGGAAGGAAAAATTATATTGGAACCGGAAGCAGTCACAGAAACAAGAACTCGACAGCTACGAAATCGATCAATTTCAGAGTATCTTATCAAGTGGAAGAACTTATCCGCTGAAGATTCCACATGGGAGGATGAGAATTTTATGCAGAAGTATCCAGAACTACTCAAGCGTTGAGGACAACACTTTTTTGAAGGAGAGGGGCATGTTGGGTCCCTATAATACTAGTGATTACCCCATTACTATTGTAGTTATACCCCTTATTTATATTGTTGTGCCCCTATTACCCCCATGTTGTTATTTCTGTGCCCCATAGAATCCCTCTATTGTTATTTTTGTGGCTTTATATTATTATTGTTAGGTCGGCTGGATTATATTGTGACTCCTTAGACTCCTATATATAGAAAGGAGGTTTTGTCATTTGTATCATCAAAGAATTGTTCATTTATGTAATGTAAAGGAGGTTGCCCCCTCGAAGAGGCTGAATTCTAAGGCGTTGATCTATCTTTTCTATCTTTTCTTGAGCTGGTTTCATAACATATCCATTATACTCCTCATAGGACTTTGGTTGGCTACTATGAAAATTTTTAGGGGTATCATCTCTATGACCCTACCTCTCACCAAGTGACTAAGCATCATGGTGCTATCTTTGATGAACCTTTTCATGATGACTGCTAAGATATCCTCTATAGCTCCTTTATGGTGATGACTCTCAGCATGTATCCATGGAGCATGCCTCTTCCTCTCTTGTTGGGTTGTTTGTTGATGACTCCTAGCTGGTTGTAGTGAACCTTTCCACATATCCATCTTGTGTTGGTCAACCTATACAAACTCCTTCGAGTTCATTCTTTGTATTTATTGAATAGTCTATGGAGAGTCGAGACTAAAGGGATTAGTCCCATTTGGATGTTTCTTCCAGCCTTCCATTGCTATATGAGGTCATCATTGTTGGTACTTCATCTTGAGGTGTACATCCTAGCGATGCTTCTCCTTCTGGAATATAGTGATGTCCAACTTTGAGATGATACTGTTCATGTGGATGTACAAAAGTTTTTTGATGATGGTAACAAACCCCCTACTACATCGTTTCCAACTTTTCTTTGATGGTTTGTTTCTTGGTGATCTCATTCTTCTTGATCTGGGTTGATCATGGTGATGCATGTACCTTTCATTTTGATGTAGATAGTTTGTCTTGATGCATGTTTTCTTTCCACTCATGGTTTTATAGATTATAGTAGCATGATCCTAGACACATGAATCATTATGTGTGATATCATGAGGATGATGTGCTTGCAAGATCTGTCTCAGTGTTTTGAAACTTTTCCACAGTCCCAAAGGAAAGATGATTTAGCACTTGCACACATGTTGAGGTTATTGGTAGTAGTAAAGGGAAAACAAATGGACTTAGTCTAGAAGCTCCGAGGACATCATTATGACTGGAAAAGATAGAAAAGGCTAAGAAATAACCAAGCTGCTCATGTGTTGACTTTTAAAATAATGCTGGAATTCCTGATAATAAAGATGTTGTTAGGCTCAATGGTGTGATGTTCTTTGTTAGTAATTTGTTAGAGACTGGCTAATGTTGCTCCATTTGATATATGTTGTTCTATGCCAGTGAATTTGAAAGGACAATGGCAAGAATTTCACATGGATCTATTCACTTAACAACCTATATCCAAATAATTACACTAGAATTCATTCTCAGGTTTGATATTATTTCATGTCCAACCAATTTGTCCAAGAACTAAACAAATACATAACTTGTCATGGAGGTTTGACATCCAAGAATATTTACACTTCATCTGTAAATCATTATGCAATTGTAGTGTTCATCATACAATGTTACACTATGGCCACACAATATTGTATTGATTAGGTCATAGGATTGAACTCTATCGCAGTTGTTTTGACAATTTGATCACTGTTATTCTTGTAGCTCATTCTCTCTTATCCAAACTAAACATACATATGAACCAATTTGTCTTAATCTACATTATCTATATCAAAATGTTTTCATATTATTTTTTTATTTTGACATTGTGATATCTTGCATAATTTATGTAGCTCTTGATTTTTCTAGAGTACCCATAATTTTGTATGATAATTAATGTCTATTCCATACTAATCTATTGGACCTACATTGTTCCCAAATTCAATGTGATAGGTTTGGCAGTATGATTACATGTTTTCGATATTCCTCCTTCAATGTTCTACATGTGCATTTTCCACCTTCAAAATTAGGGTTCCATGATCCACATCAACAAGATTGGCTCAGAAAGGAAGCTGCAGAGGTACTTTATGATACAAATTGTACATATGGGTAGATGTTTGCTAATTAATATATTCCTATCATACCTATGGTGTAGGACCCCCTAGATCCAAACTAATGCACATTTTGATGCAAATGAACAGGTTGCAGATAAACTGGAAATGTTGTTTAGAGAGGTTTTAATTTGCTTGGATACAAAATCAACACATATGGATCATTTTATTTTGGTATTAAGGTTCTTGAATCAAGGAGGCAAATTGCAGAGCTTGAAGGAATATTGCATAAACAAAGAGTTGAATTTGAGGTGATATTATAGATGCATATAAAGATTGTTTAGTGTACTTTAGGTTATCTAACATGATAGTATGCTCGAATAATCTTTCCACTTAATGAATATTTCCATATTTGTTTATAGAAATTGCTTAGTTGGAAATCATTTCTTCATAGGGTTCATTCTTTTGATGAAATCTATCAAATTCAAATAGGGTTTGTTGCAATAGGCCATCATTAGTGTTGGGCATGTTGGAACTTGGAATACATGATATTTCAAAGTTAAACGGTATAAGGTGTATTCTTCTTTATGAAGCCTATGAATAGGATCGTCATCTTTTCCATTTAGATTCATCTCTTAGAGTGAAAAACTCTCTTGCCAAATTGGAATCTAGTCCATTGGAGGATTTTAAGACTCCACATGAGGAATATGATTCTAGCATAAATGAAAAAGTTGGAGACCGTCAGGGTACAATCAAATATAGTAACAATTCTAGTGGTGGTTTTGGCATTTTATGACAGAGGACACATGCTCCATGGTTGATGGAAATTGTTTAGACAGAGCTATCTATTTTGGGAATCTTCAGTTCAAAGATATCCAAGTTGGCGACAAGCATGTTTTAAATAATGGATCTGGGAAGCTTTGCATGATTAGTAATGTGGGAAATTCCTACTTGTGTGACCATTTAGAGGGAATTGGGACTGTGAATGGAAAATTAAATTAAGGCATGGAAATTATTAAATTGGAAGAAGGTAAAACAACCTAGAATATCTAGATGACGTGGAATGAGATCCAAACATTAGAGATTCATCCAATATGACTAACGGTACCATGTTTCATACTTTTGACATGGAGAATGGTGAATGGGATACCAACATCCATGTTTATGAGACAATTCCTTTTGAAGCAGTTGATAGCAGGGACAATACAATGGTTTGAATGAAGATATGGCACCCTGTCAGAAACTGTCAGAGTAGGATTCTCCTATCCTCACTGATCTGTCAAATACATTAGATGCAATATGGATAGGTGAAGGACAATTAGTAAAATCTCAGGTTGTATCTATGACATCACAAGGGCAGGAAGGTTGGTTCTGCCACTTTGGCTACTGTTGCCAGTGGTAGTGAATCTACTGACAGAAAATATTTTAATCCAGTTCAACAAATTGCAATAGGAGACAGGATAATGTCCGAATTTGCCTAAAACATGCACGATAAAGGTGGAATAGGGGTTCCTGAGAAAAGCATCCGTTCCTCACCAGTAAGATCATTAAATCTATCATAAGAGTTTGGAAGCTACATTGGGGCTCCTATCTCAAAATTACCAAAAAGTTACAACAAGAGTTTACAAGAAAATTTATTGGGGTCTATTAGAGTTGACTCTCAAAGAAGTTATAGTTCTATGTTTGTCTCATCAGCCAATCATCTGGGTGGTAATGGAGTGGGTAAGATGCTTTTACCAACCGATGTCAAGGATATGGTTATTGTTGATTATGATGATGAGCCAACAAGCATAATAGCATATGCACTAAGCTTGCAATAATATCAGGCTTGCCTATTTGACAAGGTACTTGATAGTGAGAAGTAAAAGGAAATAGACAGGGATAAAGAAAAGGAATGTGTAGATTTATTTAGTGTAGGTGGAGTTGTTTCAAATCTACTTTATCTATCAGATGGTTCCTTAGACTCGAGTAAAGCTCTTTCCAGTGAGAGAAGTTTAGGATATGAGGATATTTACACATATGGCTCCAAAGGGAAAGGGGGTTCAAATTCATTACTATATATAAAAGACACATGCAAAAATATCCTTTCCTGATGAGGGTCCTCCTAGAAAGGTTAAGTACTTGGTAACCCATTATTATGCAAAAAAATTGACGCCCTTAGGAAAAATTGTTGTCCAACAGAGATGGACTTTAGATTGTCACTAAATCGCTGCAAGAAATGGGGACCTCAAGGAAGAAAGATAAATGTGCTTTTTGTAAAATCCTTGGGTGAAAGATTTATTATTAAGAGAGTTACCATGATAGAATTGGAATCTTTTATGAAGTTTTCCTTAGAATATTTCAAATATTTGTGTGACTCATTATGTTCTGGAAGCCCCACATGTTTGGTAAAGATCCTTGGTATTTATGTTGGGAATGGGATCCCCCCAGGACAAGTTTTGGGGCTTAAAGCCCATTTTTTTACTAAGTCTATTGTAAAGACTTCGTGATTTGTGGGCATGGAGCACGAAGCTATAAAAGAGTCATAGGGTTATCCACCCTTACTTTTGTAAATGTAGTGTCGCTTTGAGAGATTTACCCATGGTCCGCGGACCATGGGATTGTATAAATGGAGCAAGGCTCTAAGTGTAAAGAGAGAAGAATGGATGATCTAAGAAATTGATGAAGCAGTAAGTCGAAGTGTAGAGTTGGGTCTTTGGGTCATAGAGTAGGAGAAGGCTTTGCAGCTGAGTGTGCAGAGACCTAGTAGTCCACAGCTGAGTGCGCGGACCCCTACAGGCAAGTGCATAGGGAAGGTCGAGTCTGTAACCATTGGAAACATTAATAAAGAGAAGTTTTACCATATTTCTATGTACATATTCTATTTTATGCATTGAAGTATATTAGGTACAAGTTTACTGTTATTTTTTTGCGCGAACTTATATGAATGTGCTAAACAAATATAATACAAGATATCTATTTATGCAAAGATAACTAACTGTTATAAGAAGATAAGTAAGATCCACTGTGCGACTTTGGGAGAGAGTGTAGATCACTGCTCCAGCAGCACAAAAGCCCCACAACCCTTGGTTAGGGCTACATGAAGGAAAATATATCAGGGCACGAAGGCCTCACAGGCCAGGGAAGTACGCAAAGTAACTTGTTCGAAGGTATTCTCAGTTGGACCAAATCAACCCCTTAGACATTTGAAGGGTGTGGAAACCTAGTTCCAAAATCCCCCCCATACTGCTTCGGGTGAGACCTCAGTCTACGCTCCATGGACTATTTCCGAAAGGGCCAGTAATATAGGGATTTGTTTGGCTAATTAACTTCAAACTTGGGTCAGGCCCCTACAAGTCAACAAATGGTTCCATTGCTGGGACCAGAATCTACATAGATATGTTTGATGTCGTATCATTGGAATCCAACTAAGAAAGAAATTGAAGGTTGGTTGGACAGGAGAATTCACGAGTTCGCAGTGTAGGAGAATAGGAATCCATGACTATCAAAAGAAGAGTGGTTAGACTGGTACCTGTACATAGAGATCCACGAAATTTTCTTCGCATCTTTCCCTACTGAGCTTTACGAGTGGATTGTGAAGCTAGTAGATAGCTAAGGAAGGTGCAAGCTCGAAAATGCTATTGCGTGGACCCTAGAGTTGATGCGGAAATTAGAAGCATCGAAGGAAAAGATTGCATGCATTGTTGATCACTGGCTCGATCGAGTTATAGGAGGATTCATTACTGAGTTCGCAGTAGATACTTCAGCTAGCTATAGCGAGGGAAAGTGACGCTTTCTCAAAGGACCGTGAGGTAAGTATGTTGTCTTTGAACACTTGGATTAAAATGCTACGGTGTGAAAAATGGATTATGCAATTGCATTGATGTTCAGGGCTACGCGAAGTGGGAGAATTTATAGAAACGAAGGTAGTACAGAACTAGAAACTATCCCCTTGATTTCACCTCTGCGAGGGGACGAGGAAGATCTCACGAAGGTTTCACCAAGAAGTGCGATTAATTTGATAAGGTATAGGATTCTGCGCATACCACCCCCACCCACACCACCACCAGTTTCACCGCCTTCACCCCCATCTTCACCAATACCATCTCCACCACCACCGGAAGTCAATATGGCAAGTGCGATAAAGTTGCCGGTGTTAAAGGGAGTAGGAAACGAAGATCTAGACCAGTTTTGGTTCGTGATAAAATATGTATGGGAAGCGTAGGGAGTTATAGATGGCAATATAAAGAAGACAACATTGGTCAGCACTCTGCAGGATTGTGCACTAACTTGGTATATTAAGCATTCTAATGAAAATCTGAATGCAGGAATTGCGGATATCCAAACTGCATTGAACAGAGAATTTAGCAGGCCAAAGTCAGAGGTGTAGTCAATCATTGGATTCAAGGAGATCACGATGCTACTAGGCGAGACCCCCTAGGAATTAAATTAGAGACTGAAGTGCATGATTCATGAAGTAAACATGACATTGATGAATGCACGACACCGCGGATGGTTTGTAGCATCGCTAACGCTGCATTTGAGGAACGCATTGTCACAACAAAGGTTAAAAACATAGGCAGAGGCCTTGGAGATCACGACGAGGCTGCATGAGACCCCGATACAAGATCCTAACATGGGAGTTCAGCAAATCCACGTGCAGTTGAAAAACTTGTGCCTTGAGATGGAGATTCTGAAACAAGACAGGACAACTTGCCCAGAAGTGTACGACAAGGTATGGTGTGTTAAATTTAAGGGTCAAGGTAATTGTTGAAAATGGCAACAAGAAATGATTAAAATAGAAGTGCTAAAAATAACACTGCTATAAATAGCAGTTTTGGTACTAGTGATGGATTTGGCAACAAGGACTGAAAAATGGAAGTGCTAAAAATAGAATTGCTATTTTTAGTAGTTCAGGATGGATTCCTATTTTTAGTTAGTCCCTGGATTAAAATGGGAAGTAAAAGTCGAATTTGAACTTAAGAGTTGTTTGAAAATAAATTAATTAATTCTCCATGAGTTAATTAGTTGTGAAAAATCAAATAGAAGTCTATGTGAGGGCATGCAACAGTTTCTCTATTAACTGAGGAATTTATCCATCAGTTAAAGAGATAAGGATGAGTTCTAATTTGAGTTGTAATTAGTTGGCTCAGTTAACAGAGTCAAGTCTAGTTAGATTGATTTAAATAGTTTGTTTAAATTAATGTGAGTTCAGTTAGTTAATACATGTTTGCATATAACTGTTGTTCTTTAGATAACTGAATATTCTCTCATGAATAACTCATGCATGTCAGTTCAGACAGAGACCCGGCTGAGATCAAAGAAGGGACAGTGTACTATCAGTTGGATGAATATTTTTCCTATAAAGGAAGCTCATCCATGATGAGGATTTATCTCCTTCAGGACTACGTAGTTGGATCAGAGGTTAGTGAGTGTGTGAAGAAGCCAATTCACACATGTGGCTGCACTAGACCCCAATCAGAATTGCGTAAAAACATGGGAGGCTTGGAGGGTAGACCAGAGGTTAGATAGAGGCCTTTCACTGTCTATGAGTAGTAGAGGTATTGCAAAGAGAGCAGGATAGCTTTTGTGTTGATTCTTTTCATAAGACTGGCTATATTTCCACTTGTATGATAATACCGAGTTGGGGTTTTAGGCTGAGGCTTTCCCTGGGTTATATCTTCTGTGTTATGTGTGATTGATTCCTTCTTATCAATTATATGTGTTCTTATTGATGTTTCTCATGTTCGATTAAGCTTCTGCTAAATTGGTTGTAGAAGTAGATCAAGTGTTTTGCTTTAGTCTATTCCATTATCAAGTGATCTACAGGTAGGAATTTCTACATGGTATTAGAGCATAGGTGATAAAGGAAGAATAGTATACAAGAAAGGAGAAGTTGAAGTTTATGATTCCTAAATATAGAAATCAAGTTCTTATCACAACTCTATTTCACCTATCGTGTTCAATGGTTTGAGACTTGAATATGCCCTTAATGGCAGTTCGAATTATATAGCCTAGAAGGATCACATGGAAGTAGTACTAGAGGAAACGGTCTAAAGGACTTCATTGATCAAGAAGTCCCCAAGCCGACTGGTGCTGCTGAGTTGGCTGAATGGAAGAAATGTGTGGCTAGAGTAAGGAGAATCCTTCTGGAGGGAGTTCGAGATCACATAGTATCGAGTCTCCATGGGAAGGAGACACCATTTTTAATGTGGAAAACATTGAAAGATATATATCGGAGTAGCAGTGATTAGAGGAAACTGGCACTGAAAGACAAGCTTCGGAAGATCAAGTGCGAAAAGGGCGACACGATCTCTATGTATCTAAACAAGCTCACCACATCCGGGGATGTGCTTGGAAGTGTAGGGATCGCGATAGCTGATGATGACATGGTGAGTCTTGCACTCCTCGGTCTTCGTAAGAGTTGGAATAGCTACCAGGACTTGGTTAATGGAAGAGAGAAACTACCATATTGGGAACGACTTTGGTCAGATTTGATGCAGGAGGAGATAAGAAGAAGCACCAGAGATGGTTCTTCATCCATGGAGGATGAAGAAAACTATGGCTTAGCGAGTAAGGAAAAGAAGGGTAAGGAGAAGGTTTCTCATTCTGAATCTAGTTCTTCCCATGGTGGGAAGAAGTTTGACAAATCAAAAGTGTGATGCTTTCATTGTCATGGGGTGGGCCATTTTGCTAAAAATTGTCCACTGAGGAAATCCAAGAAGGGATTTGTGGAAGGATTAGAAGGTGAGGCACTGGCCTCACAGTTCGAGTTGGATTTCACATTGTTCACATGCATGGTTTCTTCCATGGTGGGAAGTGGTGGTTTCTTGACAGTGGAGCTTCTTTCCACATGACAGGTGACAAGAGTTTGTTCAGTACTTTGGAGGAGAAATATCTCTAGATACTCATAGCGATGGGTAATGATGAAAAGTATAGTGTCTCAGGTATAGGCATAATTATTTTTTAGAGGGAGCATGGAGCTCACCTTACCTTGACCGATGTCAAGTATGTAACAGGACTGAAGAAACTTGGTGTTGATTGCAATACTGGAAGATAGAGGCTATGATGTAGTCTTTAGTAAGGAAAAGGTTTTTCTTAGACACATCATCACTAGACAGGTGAAGCAGATCGGTTCACGGGTCAAGAACCTGTATGCTCTTGAGGTTCAAGATGCATGTAAAGCCTTGAGGAGCAAGGAAACTGATGGAGACTTGGTGGTTGAGAGGGAGAGTACATTACCTCTCAACATGCAGTGCCAGAAGAAGTCTTAGATGATTATGGAGGAGCCATGATTGGTGAAGTAGCTTCAGGAGGTTGTGGAGCAGCCACAACTAAAGAAGCTGAGAGGAGATCGAGTAGAGATATCTACTCATACAAAGACCTCCAGTAGGGGGAAACTTCAAGCTAGGTGGGCAGAGGGATCACATGCAGCCATACCTCCAGGTAGGAGGTGGGGCAATGTGGAGTGATCGTCCCAAGGAGGAGGGGCAAGATCCTTGAGGTACCCAAGCTATTTGATTCGACATTTCTACAGGAGCCCCGATGAGGAGTAGCAAGACTGACTGATTGGGTAGAGACATATGCGGATGGAGTGGCAAAGAGAGCTACAGTGTAGGAGTCCCAAGACTGTGTAGAGCTAGCAGGCTGCAACAATGCGAGAGGCACAAGAGTGTGGAACCAGTGCAGGATGGCACAGAGAGGTGTGCAATGGTGTGATATGCATGGGGTGTTACAGTAGCTCAGAGGTCAGAGAGGGAGCACTTGTCAGTAGTAGGTAGAGCTTCAGCATCAGAGTATGGTTCTAGCCCAACAGAGAGGTCAGTGGGGAGTTTTTGTTTCAAGAGTTGCTGGAGCAACCACACTTGGTAGAAGTGTTGCACACAGAACATTCCAGAGGTACAGGATCGGGTTCAAGTTGAATTCCTTTCTTGTTGAGAGGGACTGTTGAAAATGGCAACAAGAAATTCTAAAAGTAGAAGTGATAAAAATAGCACTGTTATAAATAGCAGTTTGGGTACCAGTGCTAGATTGGGCAACAGGGAATGAAAAATGGAAGTGCTAAAAATAGAATTGTTATTTTTAGCAGTTCAGGATGGATTCCTTTTTTTAGTCAGTCCCTGGACTTAAATAGGAAGTAAAATTCGAATTTTAACTTAACAACTATTCGAAAATAAATTAATTAATTCTCCATGAGTTAATTAGTTGTGAAAAATCAAACATGAAGTCTATGTGAGGACATGCAACAGTTTCTCTATTAATTGAGGAATTTTTCCATTAGTTAAAGAGAAAAGGATGAGTTGTAATTTGAGTTGTAATTATTTGGATCAGTTAACAGAGTCAAGTCTAGTTAGATTGATTTAAACAGTTTGTTTAAATTAATGTGAGTTCAATTAGTTAATGCATGTTTGCATATAACTGCTGTTGTTCAGATAACTGAATATTCTCTCATGAATAACTCATGCATGTTAGTTCAGATAGAGACCCAGTTGAGATCAGAGAAGGGAAAGTGTACTATCATTTGGATGAATATTTTTCCTATAAAGGAATATCATCCATGATGAGGATTTATCTCCTTCAGGACTGCATAGTTGGATCAAAGGTTGGTGAGTGTGTGAAGAGGCCAATTCACACATGTGGTTACACTGGACCCTAATCATAATTGTGCAAAGAAATAGGAGGCTTGGAGGGTAGACCAGAGGTTAGATAGAGGCCTTTGACTATTTATGAGCAGTAGAGGTATTGCAAAGAGAGCCGGATAGCTTTTAAGCTAATTATTTTTGTAATACTGGCTATATTTCCACTTGTATGATAATACAGAGTTGGAGTTTTAGGCTGAGGCTTTCCCCGGGTTATATCTTTTGTGTTATGTGTGATTAATTCCTTCTTATCAGTTATATGTGTTCTTATTGATTTTGCTCATGTTTGATTAAGCTTCCGCTAAATTGGTTGTAGAAGTAGATCAAGTATTTTGCTTTAGTCTATTGCATTATCAGGTGATCTACAGGTAGGAATTTCTACAGTCATGACAAGGACCACTGGCCAGTGTTCGCGAATTACCTCATAGGAGGAGGACTGATGCCATTAAGACTGGAAACCCAAGCAGGACCTAGCATGGTGCTTGCATTGTGGTGCGCGATTTACCAAATAGGAGGAAACCATGCTACAGATAACTGCCATTTGTTGCAAAAGTACATGCAGAATTCACAACAGTTGTTTTGTAATTTCTGTAGATTAGTGGGACATGATGAGTGCACTTGTAGAAGCTATGAGCTGATGATTCATAGGAATCCCACCTACAAAGTTCAGGGTGAAACGCAGCCCCTTGACTAGAACGTACGAGTGGCACGAACTGGATTTCAGGGGCGGGGACAAGGCCGAGGTGGAGGAGGACCTAGAAGAGGTCACAGACAACTGATATGTTGCAATTGCGGAGGGCCATGAAATTAGGACTATGATTGTATGAATCTGATGTGTCCATCATGCTTGTATTATACATTTTTTGATAATGAGACAGAGGACTATCCCACACTGATAGCGAGGCTGTGCGACAGGGGAGCGCTCCAACCTCCCCCAACTCAGAACATGCAAATGATGAGGTTTGAGCCGCACGAGGAAGACCCTAATGTAAACATTGTGCTCCAAAGTGGGATTACGATAAGCGATGATAAAGGCAGGTAACTTGAAGATAGTACTTGGGTTTGCAAGGCTCTGACAAAAGAACCAGAGTTTGATTTGGAGCGCGCTAAGGAAACCTTCATGGAAGCTAGGAAGAGCTTCACTGATGCCTCCACTTCAGGAAGTAAAGACAGACTGGAGCCAGAAATGGACCCATCAATGCTCACGACGTTCCTGGAAACATGCATGAAGCTGTTGTGTGATAGCAAGGCTATAAAGGGACTACAGGAACTCATAAATAGATGCGTTGGGACTACACCAGGAGAACTGCGCGTAGTCCGAAAGATTGGAAAGCATGTGATGAGGACGGGAAGAGAAATGAGATTGACCACACAGATTGGAGAATACAAGATGGACCAAGTGATTCTGGATTTAGGACCAAATGTGAACGTTCTGCCGAAGTAGACATGGGAGCGCATGGGAAGGCCTATGCTGTAATGGTCTCCTATCCAACTGTGAATGGCGAAACAACAAAAGATCCTACCTATGGAAAGATTGCAGGGAATCACCATAGATATTGAAGGAGCAAGCGTGCTGGCAAATTTTGAAGTGATAGAGATTGTTGTGATAGCAATCCCTACCCTGCACGATTAGGAATAGATTGGGCCACTGACATGAACGAGGTGATAAATCTGAAAAAGAGCAAGATGAATTTTGAGAAAAAGTCTCTACACATAATCATACCTTTGGACCCCTAGAAGGATCATGCTACATGGAGCCAGTGTGTGACTATGAAAGCGATGACAACTTAGACTGCATCTACAAGATAACCGTGCAAGAGCAAGACTAGGTAAATCCCACCGCAGATGGATGAATCTCATGGGAGCGTGAAAGCTCTTGTAGGTCGGATTCAGATGAAGAGATAGAGCGATGGAAGAACCGATTACACGAGGTAACCACACTGAACTACAACATGATGACAAGATCATTATGCTGCGTATCAATAGAAGTAAGGGATTTACCTACGTATGATGGGTTAAGTGAGGTTGATGCCTTCCTGAATAGATTTGAAAGAGAGGTGCCAGAAAGGCAAAATTTCGAGGCTTTGAAATGGGTACTACGTGCTACGCCCATGAGGTGGTGGGGTACGCACCAAGGAAGCTTTGAGGACTGGAACAAATGCAGGAGAATGATGTGCATGCATTTTTGGAAGCCTCAGATGTGTCTAAAAGACAAGTATGATGGAAGGAATGATCCATGTGCGCATATGTCTAGATGGGTACAGGCGCATGCTAAACAACTTGCATGGATACACATGGACTTCACATTTGGGAATAGGGTCAATAAGTAGGTGTTGGCGAGGAAATTATATGAATGGTCCCTCTAGTTGGGACAACGAAGTGTGGAAGGAACGAGTGTGCAAAAGGCTACCCACACAGAAGCCTTTAACGAAGTGTGTGAAACACTGAACATGGTGTATAATGCACAATGAAGTGATTGAGACCTATGAGTACCTACAATATTATGGGCTTATAGGACAACCTGTAGGAAACTGACAGGCCAGACACCTTGCCAGTTGGTCTATGGAGTGGAAGTCGTAATGCCAATGGAGTACATTGTGCCTAGTCTACACATAACAGTGCTCAAAGGTATGATAGACCACAGAGCCCTGGAGGAGAGGCTTGCATAGTTGGAGGAACTCGAAGAGGAAATATTTTTGGCTGGATTCCATTAGCAAGTGCAAAAGTAGCGCGAAAATGCCTCGCAATTGACATATTAAGTTGCACACCTTCAAGGTAAACGATATGGTGTTACTATATGATAGTAACTTTGATAAATTCTTAGGAAAGTTCAGAATGCATTAGCTAGGACCGTATGTTGTTAAGGAGGTCACAGACGGAGGCACAGTGCAGCTGGTAAAGCTAAATCGAGAACCATTCCCAAGCAAAGTGAATGGCAGCCGATTGAAACCATATATGGGTGGCTTGGCTATCTGACTAACCGATAAACGTACAATCTTCGCACTCTAGGGAGCTGAAAGAAGGCGCAGGACTATAAGAAGATGTAGGGGACATAGGCACAGATGCAGGGGAGCAGTTCTGACATCGTAGTCTCGGAAAAATGAGTACAGGAGATCCAACATCCATCTGCTTAGTGCATTGTCGACCTTGCAGCCGTCAGAGCAGAGTTTGGAGGTCTTCACGCGAAGCTCTCCGCACCAGCAGAGTGACTCAAGGGCGAGTCATGATGTTTTTGTTAGGGGCTTGTTGGGCATGGGATCGCCCCAAGAAAAGTTTTGGAACTTAAAGCTCAAGTTTTGACTAAGTCTATTGTAAAGACTCCGCGGTTTTTCCACCCTTACTTTTGTAAATGTAGTGTCAGTTTGAGAGATCTACCCATGGTCCACAGACCATGGGATTGTATGAATAGAGCAAGGCTCTAAGTGTAAACAGAGAATAATGGATGATCTAAGAAATTGATGAAGTAGTAAGTCGAAGTGTAGAGTTGTGTCTTTGGGTCGTAAAGGAGGAGAAGGCTCTGTAGCTGAGTGCACAGAGGCCTAGTAGTCCACAGTTGAGTGCGCGGACCCTTGTAGCTGAGTGCGCAGGGCAGGCTGAGTCTGCAACCGTTGGAAGCATTAATAAAGAGAAGTTTTAGCATATTTATGTGTATCATTTTCTATTTTATGCATTGAAGTATATTGGGTACAAATTTACTGTTATTTTTTATGCGACTTATATGAATGTGGTAAGCAAGTAAATATAATACAATGTATCCTTTTATGTGAAGATAACTAACTGTTAGAAGAAGATAAGTAAGATCCATGGTGTGACTTGGAGAGATAGTGCAGATCGTTGTTCCAGTAGCCTGAAAGTCCCACAACCCCTGGTTAGGGCTGCACAAAGGAAAATATATCAAGGCGCAAAGGCCTCGCAGGCCAGGGAAGTGGGCGAAGTAACCTACACGAAGGTATTCTCAGTTGGACCAAATCAACCCCTCAGACATCTCAAAGGGTGCGGAAACCTAGTTCCAGCATCCCTCCCCATACTACTACGGGTGAGACCTCAGTTCGTACTCTGCTGATTTTTGCCAAAAGGGCCAATAGTACAGGGATTGGTTTGGCTAATTAAATCTAAACCTAGGCCAAGCTCCTACAAGCCAAAAATTTATCAGGTTGGATATTCATATTATTGTTTATTCTATATTTGACAATTACCTTTTGCAAACGTTTATCAAGACTTGTTTCCTTCATTGTGTGTGTGCATGCTACATAATATTCTCATCTTTCAGGTCACTATAAAGAGTGCAAAAGGTGGAAAAGAGATTAGGATGAATTGATGCTAATGGAAAATGCAGGTTTATGACCTCAAAGGTTCTGGTTGCTCCCGTTATAATGCAGATTAATTAGGCAACAACAAAGCTCTTTTGGACCAGAATCTCTTAGACACCATGCCAACTGCTCCAATATTTCCTAGGAATAAAACCAATCACCTTTTGGAGAGATCAATCTAGAACAATACTTCATTTCTCATGGTAAATATAGTTTTCGTTTTTGTTAATCAACCATAATTGTAATCTTAGTTTCAAATTTTTATTGAGATAGTCAGTTATCATGATTGTGTGCAATGTGTGTTTGTAGTCAATTGATGTCATGAATAATTCATTACTTTCTAGAGTTGAAGAGCATTGTGAGATGGTTTTAGGTAATAAAAGACTCATACATTTGCTTTGAAATATATCTTCTCATATTTGATTTTCCATTTTAGGTAACATTATCAATAATTTCAGCTGCTTGGGTCAGAGCATGTATCTATCAACGTTTCAAAGATGAATACACTAACTTTTTTTTTCTTCGTTTCAAATTTCAAAAAATGAAGTTTAGTTTATATTGGTGATAAAGCCAACGGTTCTTGCTATACTTTTTTTTATGCAATGAAGTTTCCTAATATTGATAGCCTAATGATTGCAACATTATTAAAATTGACAAACTGAGCATTCTTTACTAGAGGCATATGCTCTTGATATTTCACTTTTATGATAGGACCAAGCAACAAGTATTGGCAATAAAATATTTCATTCTTTGTGACCATCATTTATGTGAATAGGTCATGGGTTCCTTGATTTTAAAGGTTCGGAGAAGCTCATTTTAAGTTCCTTATGTGGATCTAGCTAGTAGCGAACGTAAAATGTGCCCATCTTCTTTTTCTTTTCCTTTTTAATTTTTCTGATAATATCTTCCGGTTGAATATTGTCTTTAATTTTCTAGTCCAATTATCTTCAATGCTCTAATATTGAACTTGTTTTATGACATGAATAAATAACTCTGGTTGATTTTAAAATGCCTCAACTTATTTTTGCCAACCAACTAAAGTTAAGTGTATTAACACCATTTTTTGAACTCAAAAGGTTCCTAAATTCATCTGAAGGTGATATGATTTTGTTTGTCCTTGATGAAGGGTATCAAGACGTTTGCTTTCATGTTTTTATCCTTTCAATGGTTGGCAAATTATAAGTAAGTTTTGATTTCTTGTTTTTCCCATTAAGGTAGATTGGGATTTTGGTCTTTATGCTCACTTTGTGTCCATGTTTTGTAGTGATGCGCTAGGAATATGCATGGTTGTTAGTTGGAGCCAATGGTTATCAAGAAATAGTGTGATATTTAAACATGTTCCTCCATTAGTGAGAACATCTCCAGTCACAGTTCACTAGATTGGTGGTACTAGGATTTTGGTCTTTATGCTCACTTTTGGGCAATGGCTAGAACTATGCATGGTTGTTAGTTAGAGACAATGGTTATCAAGAAAAAATGATCTTTAAACATGCTTCTCCCTTAATGGAAACATCTCTTGTCACAATTCATTATATTGGTGGCACTATGGATAGTCGGCAATTGACCAAGCCCAACATTGACCAATGCCACTTTAATGTACTATGGATGCCATCTCTATTTAATGTACTTTAAACATGTTCAAATTAGTAGATTTCATTATTGGTTATTATTTTGCTTATCATCTTTATTTTTCCCACTCTAATCCTATTATCTATGGATCTTTTTGTTATTCCCCTAGAACTATTCTTGCAAGTCTAATTCTTTAAAGGGTGCTAGCTCAATGGAAGAGCACCTGCTTTACAAGTAAGAGGTTTGTGGTTCGATTCAATCATGCCTTGATATTTAGATGAAATGACGATGATTAGTTTTTGGTGATGGAGGTTCTTTTGACTATCACCAATGAGCTTATGGTGACATTTTTTGACCCTCGCCAAAATATGAAATGGTGACATTCAATTAACACCACCATATATATGCATCAATAGTGATAGCCATGAAGGGTCCATCACCATAAATAACTGATGTTCATATGAAATGGTGACAATCAATGAACATCACCAAATATATATGCATTAATAGTGATGATCATGAAAGGTCCATCACAATAAATCATTGTTGTTCATATGAAATGGTGACGGTCACTGCCCATCATTATAATCATTATTCATGATGGACCTTGAAAGTCACCACATCTATATTTTTGGTGACACCACCATTAGTGACATTCAATTTTTTGATGACAGAGGCTAAGGTTCGTCAACATCGCTAATATGAAATGGTGACGGTCACTATCCGTCATTATAAATCATTATTGGTGACGAACCTTGAATGTCACCATAACACTTATACTTTTGGGAACAACACCTTTGGTGACGTTCAGTTTTTTGTGACGGAGGCTCTTTTGACCATCACCAATGAGCTTATGGTGACATTTTTCGACCCTCACCAATGTTCTTTTTTCTTGTTGTGATATGTCCTCAACACCTTGATATTTCTTACAAGTCCATACCTCATGTGGAGTCTTATCCTCCAATGTTGATGAAGGTGATCTGTTAAACAAATAACATGCAATACCCACTACCTCTGCCTAGAATTCATATCCTAACCCAACACCATTGAGCATGAACCTTACCTTTTTCATTGATTTCATATTCATTCTTCCTCAAAATCCATTATGTTGAGGTTTGTATGGAGTATTCTTCTGCCATGCTATACCACACTTTCGACAGATCTCTTCAAATTCCTTCTTGCAAAAAACTCTACCAGTATCTTCCCTCAATGCCTTGATCTTCTTCTTTGTATGATTTTCCACTAGAGCCTTAAATTCTTTAAACATGTCAAAGACTTCATATTTCCTCTTGAAGAAAAATATCTATGTATTCCTTGAGAAGTCATTTATAAATAAGACATTACACACATACTTACCCAATGATGGAACCAACACAGGTTTAAACACTTCACTATGCATAAGCTCCAAAATCCCTTTTATGATCTTAGAACTAGAGGGGAAGCTCAGTTGATTATTCTTCCCATATACACAATGTACACAGAAATTCAAATCCCAAGAGGAATTATACATACCTTCCACCATACCATTACTATGTATTATTCGAAGGACATTCTTTGCAATATGTCCAAGTCTTCGATGCCACATCATAGCCTTTTCTCTAGAGACCACTAGATTTTCTGCTCCACTTTTAAGAAACACATAACTATTGCACCGATTAATAACTATGCTACCAAAAAGCTTGTACAAATTTCCAATCCAAAGTTCCCACATCAGTACTAGTTCTCCTTGAACCATCTTGTAAGTATCTTTCTTGAACACTATTTTCATACCTCCATCATCCATATTGCTTATTGAAATTAGATTTATGGCCAATACAAGAATATGTAGAACAATAGGAAGTGTTCTAATCCTTCCACCTTGAAAAATCAACTTGAATTTTCAGACATCTATGATTATGGCCTTCTTATCATCCCTTACGAAGAAATCACCACCATCATACTTCTCATACTCGAAGAACCACTGCTTATGGGGAGTAAAGTGAAAGGATGCACCTGAGTCAATCAACGATACGTCATGATATACATGTGTATTTGAAGAAGAACCCAAATACACATCCCCACCTTCATTTGAGGTGGTTTTCACCTTCGCAAAAGGAGTATCATCAGATCCCTTCCATTTCTCAGGAGATTTAGATTTAAAATATTTTTTGTAGTGTCCTTCCTTTCCACATTTCTAGCATACCTTTACAAGTTTTCCTCGAGATATAGATCTTCCTCTAGATTTAAATCTCCCACTTGAGGAATTATTTCTATTTGTGTTCTGGGACCTTCCTCATAAAACAAGACATCTCCATTTTGGCTCTCCATATTTTTCCATCTCATCTCCTCTGACAACATGGGTGAAACTATTTTATCAAAGTTCAAGGTAGTTTTATTGCTACCTATAGCAACAACCAAACTGTCCCACAGGTTTGGTAGAGAACATGATATAGATTGGATCATTATATTGTTTTTCATCCATTTTAATGCATTCAAAGTGGAAAAAGGGAAGGAATCAACTCACGAGACTGTTTTTACTGGCGGAACCCAGTTTGGAAAAACAAGGTATGAAACCTTCTGGGAGCATTTTGAGGCATCATATGACATTTTTTGGGGGTCTTTCCAATAGCGCAAGAAGCATATCAATCAGAGTTTGTATGTAAAATTTATGCCACTCAGAAATTGACCTTCCTATTTTCACACCTATAATTTAGGAGAATGTTGGGTCAACCCACATTATTCATGGAAAATGAGCTAGCCACATAATTGTGATGTAAGAAAATCTAGAAGAGTCTATTTTGTAACTCTACTTAAGAGTTGATGTAGTCAAACTTAACCACTAGTAGGCTATCAGGCTATGTTACAACTAAGCCTCTAGGAGGAAGAGGCATTCCATTCTTTTGAGATAATTTTGTTCCATAGCTGAGAAAGGATAGCCAAGAGGGATAGGAGGTAGATCACACAGGGAGGATTTGTGCCCTGTAAAATCCCACAAGCCAAATTTGTACCTGCAGCCAAATTTCCAAATAGAGAAAGAGAGTGAAGTGACCTCACCTTCTAGCTAGGTTTTCTTCCAAAAGGGTTTCCCAGAGCATATTTTGTGTGTTACGTTTGTGTGAGCTTATTTCACCATTCTCCACTTTTCTACATAATTTCCCTTCACATGCATGCACTAATTATAGTTAAATTTATAGATTTAGAAGTTTAATAAACTTATAAATATATTATTATCATATCTGTTGTGATGAACTACCCAGTGGAATATCCATAACTGTTTACATATCAAAAAATAACAGATTGATGCACTTATCTTCATTTCACATTTTAATTTCAAAATATGACAATTGACTTACCACTCTATTGAAGGCATTTAGATGCTCTGTCACTAGGTCTCCATCCTTCATTCTTAAGGTATATATCTTTTTTCGTAGGAACAATTTGTTCACTAGAGACTTAGATTGATACAAAGTCCTCGAATTGTCCCATAAATCCTTTTTCGTAGATTCCCCTAAAACATTCAACAATATTTAATCTGAGAGACATAAGAAAATTGTGCTATTCGCCTTCTGATTTAACTTTTCCAAGTCTTCCACCCACATCCATATTGGTGTTATGCTAGGATCTACAACAATCCACTAATCTCTATCCACCAACATATCCTCCATCTTGAGCTTCCAAAACTCAAAACATTGTCCATTGAATTTCTTGATCTCTATATTTCCATTGTTCACCATCTACATTCACTGGAAGAATTTATCCCACAGATCTCCCACTATAACAGGGTCTACCATAGGCCCGAGTAAAAACCCTCAACATTAAAGCCCCATGTAGTAAAAAAAACTCTAATACAAATTTTTGTTTTTAAACTTGTACATAAATGACATACAAACAAATTCTTAAAAAAGAAAAAAAATGGTGAGAACATAAAATATACATAGATATTTTCTCCTAGAACCCAAACTGGGAAAACCATATTGAGTTTTCATTATATTCCTTTCAATGTTACAATAAATATATATACATGTCGAAGAATTCATAAAATCCAATCCATTAACCCTAGATTAGAACATAACAGTAGCTCCCTTGACCAAATCTACAACATACAATGAGAAAAAACCATCATGCCCAAAACCATGCGCAGAAACCATGCACAAAACCATGGTTAGGTCCAACCACCATCTTTGGGTCCACCCCCCATGCTTGGGCCTACATAAAAAAATAAAAAAAAAATTCTAACATATACCCAACATTCTCTCACTTGTTGTTTTCTTTCCATAGGGGGCTGCATGAGTGCTTAGTCATTGGTCTATAACTACAATGCCCACTATTTTTCTACACCAAGAAAACTTCTCAATGCTCACAAAAGTTATCAATGCATCTGCAACATTCTTTGAAGTGCCAAACTTTACCATCAAAACATTTTTATCTTCAACCATATCGCTTACAAAGTGATACTGAATATCAATTTTCTTTGTCTTTGAATGATAAGCATGGTTATTTGCCAAGAAAATTGCACTTTGGATGTCACAGTCTATCCTTATAACTCATTGTACCAACCCCATGCTTGAACACAATGTCTATAACCAAATTTCTTCCTTGCTTACATGAGTAGTTTCCATGTATTCAAACTTTGTAGTTGAAAGTGCCACTACATACTGTCTCTTGCTCATCCAACTCATTGATCCTCCAAATAGGATAAGCACATACCTACGTATAGATATTCTTGAATGAAGATCTCCAACCCATTCTGCATCAACAAAGTCATGTATGTCCAGAAATCCATCCAATCATGATATTCCTTTGTAACGCAAACCATAATCACTAGTGCCATGAAAATACTTGAAAACACGCTTCACTGTTGTTTAATGCTCCTTGGTTTTTACATAAGCTTGCCCTATACTCCCATTGCATGTGTAATGTATGGTATGATATAGACCATTGCATACATCATGCTACCAACTACACTCACATAATTTCAATGCCCAAAATATAGTTTGCAGCACCAAAATCCTTCATGTTAAATTTAGAGGATAATTAGGTCTTCAAATCCTAGATAATTTCTTTGTCATTTCCAATTAGCAACATATCATCCACACAGAAGACAAAATAAATAACACAGTCACTAATTATTTTAAAATACACACAATGATCCGCTTTTCTCCCCATGAAACCAATTACCTGTATATATGTATCAATTTTTTGATACCACATCCTTGGTGATTGTTTTAACCTATACAAAGACTTTTTTAACATGCATACTAGTTCTTTCTTACCCTTGAAAACAAATCCTTTTGGTTTCTTCATGTATATTTCTTCTTCCATATTCACATGAAGGAATTTTGTCTTCACATCCATCTCCTCTACCTTGAAACAAAAATCATCAATAATAAATAAAAGTAATATAATAGAAGATAATTTGGAAATAAGATAAGAAAAATATCACTAAAATCAATTTCCAACACCTAGGAATAACCTTTTTCTACCAACCAAGCTTTGTATTTCTCCACCTTGCCTTCTACATTCATCTTCTTCTTAAACACCCATTTTATGTCAATGGTTTTCCTTCCAGCCGAGAACTCCACTAGATCCCAAGCCTCATTTTTTTCTAAAGATTCCATTTCTTCAACCATGGCCTCCTTCCAAAGTTTTCCATCCTCTAATCCACTACCTCCTTGACAACTCTAGGATCATCATCAGTAATAGATAAAGAAAAATTTGTACATAAATAAGATGGAACATACCTCTCTAAATTCCTTCTCTCTCGAATTGATCTCCTCAAAACTGGAGTTGGTGGATCTTCCTCTTATGATTCTTGTTCTGTTGTAGAGTCTGATTCTTCCTCCTTCAGTTCAAACTCTATCTTTTCAAGATCCTTTTGTAGGAATTCACATTTAATAACATATTTAAACTCTCTAAACACCACATCTTGGTTGTACACAACCTTCCTCATTTTTGGGTTCCAAATCTTATAACACTTTAAACTATCATTATACACAATAAATATACACCTTTCATATTTACTATCCAACCTGGTTCTTTTCTCCTTTATAACATGTAAATATGCATCATAGCCAAATACCCTGAGATTTGAAAGAGAGGATTTCTTACCAGTCCATACCTCATGTGGAGTCTTATCCTCCAATGTTCATGAAGGTGATCTATTAAACACTTAACATACAATACCCACTACCTCTACCCACAATTCATGTTCGAACCCAACACCACTGAGCATGCACCTTTTCTTTTCCATCAATGCCTTATTCCTTCTATCTACAACTCCTTTATGTTAAGGTGTGTATGGAGTAGTATTCTACCATGTTATACCACACTTCTTACAGAACTATTCAAATTCATTTTTGTAGAACTCTCCACCATTATCTGTCATCAATAACTTGATCTTCTTCTCTATCTAATTTTCCACTAGAGACTTAAATTATTTAAATCTATCAAAGGATTTAGGTTTCTTCTTGAGTAAATATATCCATGTATTCCTTAAGAGGTCTTCTATAAATTATACATAGTACACATATTTACCCAATGATGGAACCGACATAGGTCCAAACACATCAATGTACACAAGCTCCAATATCCCTTTCACCCTCTTAGCACCAGAGGGGAAACTCACCTGATTCTGCTTCCCATATACAAAGTGTTTATAGAAATTGAAATCCATAGAGAAATTAGAAATCCCTTCTACAATACCATTACCATGCAATGTTTGAAGGCCCTTCTCTAAAAATGTCCAAGTATTTGATGCCATAACATAGTCTTTTCTCCAGAGACCACTATATTTTGTGCTCCACTTTTAGGAACCAATGAATTGTTGCACCTAGCAATAACAGTGCTACTCAAAATCTTGTATAGGGTTCCAATCCATATTCCCCATATCAATACCAGTGCTCCTTGAACTATCTTGCAGATATCTTTCTCAAACATTGTTTTTAGACCTGCATCATCCATATTGCTTATAGAAATTAGATTTGTGGCCAATGCAGGAATCTCTAGAACATTGGGAAGTGTTCTAATCCTTCCACCTTGTAACTTTAGCTTGAGTTTTCTGTGAACCATGATTCCAGCCTTCCTATCATGCCTTGGGAAGACATCATCACCTTCATATTTCTCATACTTGCAAAACCACTATGGCAAGTGAAGTGAAATGATGCACCTAAGTCAATCAACCATGCCTCATGATCTACATGTGTATTTTAAGAAGAAACCCAGTACAAATACCTACCTTTATTCTAGGTGTTCCTCACCTCTGCAAAAGGAGCATCATCAAATCCCTTTCCATTCTCATGAGTTTTAGATTTACAATCCCTTTTGTAGTGCCTTTCTTTTCCACATTTCCAACATACCTTTGCAAGTTCCTTTGGATTTATAGATCTCCCACTTTAGGACTTATTTCTATTTCTATTATGGGAATTTCCTCTTACACACAAGGCATCTCCATTCAGTGCTCGATATTTTTCCATCTCATCTCCTCCAACAATAAGGATGAGACTATTTCATCAAAGTTCAAGGAAGTTGTATTGCTACCTATAACAACAACCAAACTATCCCATGAGTCTGGTAGAGAACATAATATACTGATGCACTTATCTTCATATGCAATGTTAATATCAATAAATTACAATTGACTTACCACAGTATTGAAGGAGTTTAGATTCTTTATCACCAAGTCTCCATCCTTCATCCTCAAGTTATATAGCCTTTTCCACAGGAGAAATTGGTTCACTAGAGACTTATATTGAAACAATGTCACTAACTTGTCCCATAAATCTCTTGTGATAGCTTCCCCTAATACATTTAACAGTATTGAATCTGAGATATAACATCATTTTTTTTTCTCTTTGACTTATGATCTAACTTTGCCTAGTCTTCTGCTGACATTCTTGTTGGTGCCATACTGGGATCTACAACAATCCACTGATCTCTGTCTACCAATAGATCCTCCATCTTGGGCTTCCACAACTCAAAAATTTGTCCATTGGATTTATGAATCTCTATCTTTCCATTTTTCGCCATCTCCTTTCACCTCAAGAATCGATCCCGCCGATCTCTCACTATAACAGGGTCTACCACAAGCCCAAGAAAAAACCTTAGTAGTAAAGGCGTCCTTATGAATCCAAAACAAATCTAATACCAAATGTAGGTTTTAACCCTGTGTAGAAATTACCTGCAAGAAATCTTAAAATAGAAAAAAACAATGGCGAGAACATAAAATATACATAGAGATTTCCTCCTGAAATCGAAACCAGGAAAACCATATTTAATTTTCATTATATTCCTTTAAATGTTACGATATATATATATATATATATATATATATATATATATATATATATATATATATATATAGATAGATAGATATATATATGTTGAAGCATTTGTAAACCCCATTCCATTAACCTTGTATTAGTACATAACCATAGCTACATTTATCATAATTACAACATACCAAGGGAAAAAACCCATCATGCCCAAACCATGTGCGAAAACCATGTGCAAAACCATGGGTAGGTTTTCCCACCATCTTTAGGTTCACCCCCCATGCTTGGGTCCAGATAATTTTTTTTTTTAAATAACACATACCCATCATTCTCCAACTTGTTGTTTTATTTCCAGAAGGGGCTACAAGAGTGCTTAGTCATTGGTCCATCCCTGCAAAGCCCATTGTTTCTCTAGAACAAGAAAACTTCTCAGTGCTCACATACTTTTTCAATGCATTTGTAACATTTTTCAAAGTGTTCACCTTTACCAACAACATGTTTTTGTCTTCAACCATGTCCCTCACAAAGTGATACAAAACATCAGCTTGCTTTCTCTTCAAATGATAATCAAGGTTATTTGCCAAGAAAATAGCACTTTGGGTGTCATAGTCTATCCTTATCGATCATTCTATCAACCCCATACTTGAACATAATATCTGCAACCAAATTGCTTCATTGCTTGCATGAGTGGTTGCTATGTACTCAACCTATGTAGTTGAAAGTGCCACTACAAAATCTCTTACACATCCAAGTTACTTCTCCTCCAAATAGGTTAAACACATACCCACTCGTAGATCTTCTTCGATCTAGACATCTAGCCCAATCTGCATAAAACAATCCATGTATGTCCAAAACTCTATCCAATCCTAGTCTTTCTTGATAGCACATACCACAATCACTACTTCTATGCAAATACCTGAAAACCCGCTTCACTATTGTCCAATGCTCTTTCCCTAGTTTTGACATAATCCTGCTTAATACTCCCACTGCATGTTCAATGTATAGTCTAGTACAAACCATTACATACATCAGGCTACCAACTGCACTATCATATATAAAATAGGACATGTCATATTTCTCTTCTTTTCTCTTGCAACATTTTTCAACAAATTACTTTACACCTAGAATAATAGGAACCTTCACTGGTTTGTTACCCTACATATTAAACTTCTACAATATTGTCTCAACATACTTCTTCCAGTTTAACTAGGGATTCCTCTTTACTAAATTTCATTTAATTTCCATGCCCAAAATATAGTTTTCAGCACCAAGATACTTCATGTCAAATTTAGAGGACAATTGGGTATTCAAATTTTGGATAATTTCTTTGTCATTTCCAATTAGCAACATATCATCCACATACAAGACCAAATAAATAACACGGTCACAAATTATTGTAAAATACACATAATGATCCTCTTTTCTCCTTGTGAAACCAATTCATTGTATATATGTATGAAATTTTTGGTAACACAACCTTGGTGACTTTTTAAACCCATATTGAGGCTATTTTAACTTGCATACCAGTTCTTTCTTACCCTTCACATCAAATCCTTCTGGCTTATTCATGTAGATTTCTTCTTCCAGATCCCTATGAAAAAACATTGTCTTCACATCCATCTACTCTACCTAAAAAAAGACAACAACAATAGAAAAAAGTAATATAATTGAAGCTTATTTGGAAACAGGAGAAAAAAATATCACCAAAATCAATTCCCAACACCTGGGAATAATCTTTTTCTAGAAATCGAGATTTTTATTTCTCCGCCTTTCCTTTTGAATTCGTCTTATTCTTAAACACCCATTTTCTTCCAAATGGTTTCCTTCCAGCCGACAATGCCACCATATCCCAAGCCTCATTTTTGTATAAAGATGGCATTTCTTCAACCATGCCATCCTTCAATAGTTTTCCATCCTCTGAATCCACTGCCTTCTAGACAGTTCTCAGATAATCATCAGTAATAGATAAATCATAATTTGAATAGAAAGGAGATGGACTATAACTCCATGGATTCCTTATCTTTCAAAAAAATCTCCTCAAAATGAGAGTGTGTGGCTCTTCCTCTTATAATTCGTGTGTTTTTGTAGAGATTGATTCTTCCTCCTTCAATTCAAACTATATATTTTTATGATCCTTATCTAGGATTTCATGTTTAATAACATATTCAACCTCTCTAAGTGCCACATATCAATTGTACACAACCTTCCTTTTTTCTATGTTCCAAAGCTTATAACCCTTTAAACATAGAAAAAAGGAAGGTTGTACATATGCATCACAACCAAATACCCTGAGATGTGAGATAGAGGGTTTCTTACCAGTCCATACCTCTTGTGGAGTATTATCCTCCATTTTTTATGAAGGTGATCTTTTAAACATATTCTGAGTAGTATCCAATGCCTTTGCCCAGAATTCCTGTCAGCGCAACTGAGCATTCACCATCCCTTTTCTGTCAATGTCCTATTAATTATTTTTGCAACTCCATTCCATTGAGGTGTGTATGGAGTATTATTCTACTATGCTATACCACACTTCTTATAGAACTATTCAAACTCTTTCTTGTAGAACTCTCCACCATTATCTGTCCTCGATGCCTTGATCTTCTTCTCTATCTAATTTTCCACCAGAGCCTTAAATTATTTAAACCTGTCAAAGACTTCAAATTTTCTCCTAAGGAAATATATCCATTTATTCCTCGAGAATTCATTATAATTGAGACATAGTACACAAATTTACCCAATGATGGAATCGACATAGGTTCAGAAACATCACTGTGAACAAGCTCCAATATTCCTTTTCCCTCTTAGCACTAGAGGGAAAACTCACCCTATTTTTCTTCCCATATACAAAATGTTCATAGAAATTGAAATCCAGAGAGAAATTAGACATACCTTCTACCATACCATTACCATGTAGTATTCGAAGGCCCTTATCTCCAACATGTCCAAGTCTTTGATGCCACAACATAGCCTTTTCTCGAGAGTCCCCTAGATTTTTTGCTCCACTTTTAGGAAGCACAAAACCATTGCACCCATCAATAACAATTCTACCCAGAATCTTGTACATAGCTCAACATGAACTCCATGCATTAATGCTAGTTTCCATTGAACCATCTTCTAGGTATCTTTATCAAACACTATTTTTACACCTACATCATCCATCTTTCTTACATAAGTTATATTTTATGCCAATCCAGGAATGTGTAGAACACCAGGAAGTGTTCTAATCCTTCCACTTGCAAATTAAACTGGAATTTTCTGTGACCTATGATTCTGGCCTTCCTTTTATCCCTTAGGAAGACATCACTACCATGATATTTACCATACTCACAGAACCACTCCTTATGGGGAGTGAAGTGAAAGGATGCACCTGAGTCAATCGGCCATGCCTCATGATCTACATGTGCATTTGAAGAAGAATCCAAGTACACATCCCCAACTTCATATGAGGTGGTTTTTACCTATTCAAAAGAGCATCATCAGATCACTTTCCTTTCTTAGGATTTTTAGATTTACAATCCTTTTTGTAGTGCCCTTCTTTTCCACATTTCCATTATATCTTCATAGGTTTTCCTAGAGATTTAGATCTCCCTCTATATTTAGATATCCCACTTAAGGACTTATTTATTTTTCTATTCTAGGACCATCCTCTTATAGACAATGCATCCCCATTCTATCTCTCCATATTTTTCCATCTCATCTCCTCCGACAATAAGGAAGAGACTATTTCAACAAATTTCAAGGTATCGAGTTTAGGCTTCTGCGATCCATATATACATTATATGATTTTTTTTTTGGTAATAATCACATCAAGGAATATTTTTCGATGCATTTCGAGTCAACCAGTGTGATTCATCGTGAGGAAAATGAACCACACTAGTTGGTTCGAAACGCAGAGACAAATATTCTCTTATGTTATTATTACTGAAAACATTTCCTATAAATTTCAAGGTAGTTGTATTTCTACCTATAACAACAATAGATTATCCCATGAGTCTTGTAGAGAAAAAAATAGACCGATGCACTTATCTTCATCTGAAACTTTAATAACAACAAATGAAAATTGACTTACTACAATATTCAGGACATTCAAATTCTTTGTTGCTGATTATGAATCCTTCATCCTCAAGTTATATATCTTTTTCCACAAGAACAATTTGTTCACCAAAGACTTATATTGATACAAAGTCCCTAACTTATCCCATAAATCCTTTTTTGTATCTTCTCCTGATACATTCAACAATATTGAATCTGAGAGACACAATCATAATGTGTTCTTTTCCTTCTGATCTAACTTTTCCCAGTCTTTTGCCAACATTCGTGTTCATGTCATATCAAGATATACAACAATCCACTAATCTTTATCCACCAATAGATCTTCCATCTTGAGGTTCCACAACTCAAAAATTTATCCATTGAATTTCATGATCTCTATCTTTCCACTATTCCTCATATTTTTTCACCACAAGAATTGATCTCATATATCTCCCACTATAGCAGGGTCTACCACTTGCTAGAGAAAAACCCCTTAGTAGCAAAGGCATCCCCTAGAAGCTGAAACAACTCTGATATCAAATGTAGGTTTTAACCAGGTACAAAAATTACCTGCAAGAAAATTCTTGAAAGAGAAGAAAAAGAAATGGCGAGAACATTCAATATACTCAAATTGTTAGAAAAATTATATATTACAGAGCAATGGAACACATAAAAAAATACTACAGAAATATAAACACATAAAACACATAAAACAAGAGAGACACAAATATAAATGGTTCACCAAATTTGGGCTACGTACATGGAGAAATAGCCAGTCCTTCCTTTTATATTATCTAGCAAACTAAAGAGATACAACCTACAATAGATCCGTTGTAATACCCTCTTCACTCTCACACAATCTCCTCTCTCTTTCTCACTCAGAATACAGATCTACATAGACACAATACAATTCCCTCATATATAGCGAGGGGTTACCTTCTAGGGTAAAATTCCCTAAATTAAACATAACTTCTACCATTAGATCTTGGCTTAATGAACGACCCAAATTGACTATGAAATTACAACATTTTACAAGGCAATCGACCCCCCTGGACCCCCCTTGTAGCACAAATATTACGGGCGACAATTACGAACTGGGGTCCAATGCAGTGATACCACTGAATAAAGAAGATAATTAGGCTCCACACCCAACAAAAATATTTTCTCCTAAAACAAAAACAGGGAAAACTAGATTGATTCTCCATTATATTCCTTTCAATATTACAATATATATATATATATATATATATATATATAGATATATATACATGTCAAATCATTCATAAACCCCAATCCATTAACCCTGGATTAACATAACCATAATTACCTTGACTCAATCTACAACATACCACAGGGAAAAGCCATCATGCCCAAAATCATGCAGTGTGAAAACCATGCAAAAAACCATTGGTAGGTCTGCCCAACTATTATTTGGTCTGCATAATTTTTGTTTGTAACACATACTATTGGCCAGATAAATCGATCTTGTGGACAAGGCCAATCTCCCTAGTATCAAAAGATATCTAGCAACAAGCAGGAGAAGCAAATCTACCTTTCTCTAAACATATTGCGATTTATTAATAAAAACTATAGAGGTGTTTAGACCATACCTTAAGTCCAACGCTAGTTCGTAGCAGCCATCCTTCAACTGTCCGAAAGAGTTTCCTTTTGAGAACCTACAATCACAAACAAACACACATCAAATAAAACCTACATAGCTAATATAATAAATCATGTTCATTATGGTGATCAAGGAATCCATAAAATAAACCATAAAACACAGCTTATTGAGAAAAATAAGCTTATTTGTATTAACTTTGAAATAGAAGAACTTTACAACCTTTGGTGCCTTGATGTTGTACAAGCTCTTCCCAGGGTCCGAAACAGGAATCTCCCTTACTTCAACAAGCCTCACACTCTTCCAAATGAGATCAAAGAGGTATGTAATCTCTCCTCACAAAAGCTCAATTAGGAAGACTAAGTTCCAACAACATTTCACCTCAAAAATATTCAGCTTTCAACCTCCTCAGTAACTAGCCCAATGCTTCATTTTATAGTGCAAAGGAAGGAGGTTACAGGTCCACCTATGAAGGGATAGAGTCCTCCTTCAAAAGGGATAAGCTCCTCACATCAAGGGGTTAGCTCCTTAAGGTATGAGATGCATGAAACTTAGAGGAGCGAACTTGCCACCTCAAGATTCCTTCCAGAAGCTTCTAGAAATGACTCAAAGTGAGTTTTTAAGAATATACTTGCACCTTTTTTACTTTTACAGGGGTTCACACCCATAACACAGAGACAGAGTGGTCAGGTGCGCAGGGGACATGACCATTAGGTGCGGGACCGCAGGTAATGCTAAGAGAAAGTGCAAAACTAGAGTTTTATAGACTTTTGAGGGCTTTCTCTTATTTTCAAGGCTTGATATGAAGAACTGAGGCTTAAGACTTGAAAAGGAGGAAAGTATGAGTGGTAATAGACTCACACAGATTATAGAATGTCAAGGTGACAATATTTTGTGCAACACATACCCAACATTTTCTCACTTGTTTTTTTCTTTCGACAGGGTGTCGGAGGAGTGCTTAGTCATTGGTCCATGGTTGTAATGCCCATTGTTTATCCACACCAAGAAAACTTCTTAGTGCTCACATAATTTTTCAATGCATCTGCAACATTCTTCAAAGTTTTCACCTTTATCAGGAACACCTTTTTGTCTTCAACCATATCCCTCACAAAGTGATATTGAACATCAATGTGCTTTATCTTCGAATGATAAGCAAAGTTCTTTGCTAAGAAAATTCCACTTTTGCTATCACAGTCTATCCTTATAAGTCATTGTACCAACCCTATACTTGAACACAATCTCTGCAACCAAATTGCTTCCTTTCTTCCATGATTGGCTACCATGTATTCAACCTTTGTAGATGGAAGATCCATTATAGACCTTCTCTTTTTCAATCAACTAACTACTCCTCCAAATAAGTTAAACATATGCCCACTTATAGATATTCTTCAATCTAGATCTCCATCCAAGTCTACATCAAAAAATCCATGTGTTGGTCCAATTTAGGGGGGCAAATAATATCATAAATTTAATTATCAATCTGGAATTTGTGAACTTGGAGGCACACCAAAATATATGGATTAGAGAATAATTCCTAAAATAGCTTAAATTGTAAGTTTTTAACACACTTGTATGGTGAAATGCTTCTAGACTATTTGGACACCTTCAATATTGTAAGCAAGTAAAATTTAATCTCCCTTATAGGAGATGGATTCATATGTTTCCAAGAGCATAACAACATTTTCATATTATCAAGTGCTTTTTAAAAAAAATGAATTACAAGAATGAACAAATTGACAATTCTTAATTGTTGTCGATGAAAGTACATTAATCTCTTTTACAATATATCATTACATAACATACTATCAAACTTAGCAACAATAAATATTATCTAAATAATAGAAACCACAACATACAAAATATTACAACAAAATTGAAAGAGCATACCAGACATTTTAAAGACTAAGTGTACATGCCTAGCAATGGGGGCCCTCCATGCTTCGCTTGCACCCTTGAATGAAAAATAATCAATAAATATTATGTAAAAACATCAACATAATACACACAATACAATGAAGGTATCCAAAATCTTTAAATATATTAACTTCAACCAAGTAGCATTCTTCACCAATAATAACATGTCTCTTACTTCAAGTGCTACATATTTATACGAGATGTTTGATAACTAAAACTACTAAAAATGCTCAAATCAGTTTCTGAGATCCTAGAAAAGTGATAATAGGTCAAATTCAACCTTCATATCCATCAAATATGAAGAAATTCCCTTAAAATAAAAAATTGTCCTCATTTATTTCCAAAAACAAGGGATTTTCTAAACAAGTGGCCTAGTTTGACTAGCGTTGATCAAGCACATGTGAGGCTATTTTATAAAGGAAGACAGGAATTTATCCGTCCTTGGACATTGAGGGTCATCCCACATATCTTAAAATTCACCCAGCTGTCCTGAACACATGTGAATCTTGGAGCTATTACGGGAAATTGCAACATCCTGTAATTTCTGCTAAAAAATTAATTTTAATGTCAAACTTTGCCAAAATTAAATTCATAAAAAGCAACTAATAAATGTACCAGAGATGGTCAATTTCAAGAAATTGTTGAAAATGGCAACAAGAAATGCTAAAAATAGAAGTGCTAAAAATAGCACTGCTATAAATAGCAGTTTGGGTACCAGTGTTGGACATAGCAACAAGGAATGAAAAATGGAAGTGCTAAAAATAGCTTTGCTATAAATAGCATTTCAAGTTAGATTCCAATCTTAGTTAGTCCCTGAACTAAAATTGAGAAGTAAAATTTGATTTTGATCTTAGCAGTTGTTTGTAAAATAATTAATTAATTCATCTTGAGTTAATTAGTTGTAGAAAATCAAACATGAAGTCTATGTGGGGACATGCAATAGTTTCTCCATTGATTGAGGAATTTATCCATCAATTAAAGAGATAAGGATGAGTTGTAATTAGTTGGCTCAGTTAACTGAGTCAAGTCCAGTTAGATTAATTCAAAGAGTTTGTTGAATTAATTGTGAGTTCAGTTAGTTAATGCTTGCACGCATGTAACTGCTACACTTTAGATAATTGAATATTCTCTCATAAATAACTCATGCATGTAAGTTCAGATAGAAACCTAGTTGAGATCAGATGATGGGATAATGTACTATCAGTTGGAGGATTTATCCTATATAGGAAACTCATCCATGCAGAAGGAATTATCTCCTTCAAGTTTGTGTCATTATTTCTAAGCCAAGTGAGAAGTGTGAGGTGGGAATTCACACAAGTGGAAGCACTGGACCCCAGGAAAAACTGCGCAAGGGAATAGGAGGCTTGGAGGGCAGAGAAGAAGGTTGTGAGAGCCTTTGACTATCTATGAGCAATATTGTTTGATTACAGAGAGAGTAGGATAGCTTGAGAGCTGATTCTTTTTGTAACTTGAA
This sequence comes from Pinus tabuliformis, assembly GCA_031772625.1. Lineage (NCBI taxonomy): Eukaryota > Viridiplantae > Streptophyta > Pinopsida > Pinales > Pinaceae > Pinus > Pinus tabuliformis. The sequence goes on from CM062808.1 coordinate 577,001,583, forward strand.
CAAGATTTCCACTTGTATGATAATACAGAGATTGGGGTTTTAGGCTGAGCCTTTCCCCGGGTTATTTCTTTTGTGTTATGTGTGATTTATTTCTCATTCTTAGTTATATGCGTTCTCATTGATCATGCTCAAATTGATTAAGCTTCCGCAAAGTTTATTGTAGAAGTATATCTTGTATTATGCTTTAGTCTATTGCATAATTGTTGATCTACAGTGGGAATTTCTACATGGTATTAGAGCAAAGGTGATCAAGGCGAAGAACATATACAAGAAGGGAGAAGTTCGAAGTTTGAGGTTCCTAAATATAGAAAGCGAGTTCTTATCACATCTCAATTTCACCAAGGGCGTTCAATGGTTTAAGGCTCGAGTATGCCCTTGATGGTAGCTCGAATTATATAGCATGGAAGGATCACATGGAAGTAGTATTAGAGGATAACGGTCTAAAGGAATTCATTGATCAAGAAGTCCCCAAGCTGACTGATGCTACTCAACTGGCGGAATGGAAGAAATGTGTGTCTAGAGAAAGGAGAATCCTCCCTGAGGGAGTTCGAGACCACATTGTCTCCAGCCTCCATGAGAAGGAGACACCATTTTTTATGTGGAAAACATTGAAAGATCTATATCAGAATAGTAGCGATCAGAGGAAGCTAGCCCTAAAAGACAAGCTTCGAAAGATAAAGTGTGAAAAGGGCAACACGATCTCTACATATCTAAACAAGCTCACCTCCTGCAGGGATGAGCTTGGAAGTGTAGGAATCACGACCGCTGATGATGACATGGTGAGTCTTGCACTCCACGGTCTTCCTAAGAGCTGGCATAGCTACCAAGTCTCGGTTAATGGAAGAGAAAAACTACTAGATTGGGAACGACTTTGGTCGGATCTGATGCAGGAGGAGATAAGAAGAAGCAACAGAGATGGATCTTATTCATCCAAGGAGGATGAAGAAAATTGTGCCTTAGCGAGTAAGGCAAAGAAAGGGAAGGAGAAGGATTCTCATCCCAAGTCGAGTTCTTCCTATGGTGGGAAGAAGTTTGACAAATCAAAAGTGTGATGCTTTCATTTTCATGAGGTGGTCCATTTTGCTACAAATTATCCACTGAAGAAATCCAAGATGGGATCCAAGGAAGGATCTGAAGGTAAGGCATTGGCCTCATAGTTCGAGTTGGATTTCACCCTCTTCGCATGCATGGTTTCATCCATGGTGGGATGTGGTTGGTTTCTTGACAGTGGAGCTTCTTTCCACATGACCGACGATAGGAGTTTGTTCAATACCTTGGTGGAGAAAGATCTCTAGATACTCATAGCAATGGGTAATAATGAAAAGCATAGTGCCTCAGGTGTAGGCATGGCTGGTTTTTAGAAGGAGCATCAAGCTTGCATTACCTTGACCGATGTCAAGTATGTACCAGGACTGAGGAAAAAATTGGTGTCGATCGCAATGCTAGAAGACAAGGGCTATGATGTAGTCTTCAGTAAGGGAAAAGCTTTCCTTCAACACATACCACGAGACAGGTGAAGCAGATCAGTTCACGAGTTAAGAACTTGTATACTCTTGAGGTTCAAGATGCATACAAAGCCTTAAGGAGTAAGGCAACTGATGGAGACTTGGTGGTTGAGAGGGAGATTACATTACCTCTCAACATGCAGCACCAGAAGAAGTCTCAGACAATTGTTGAGGAGCCACAATTGGTGAAGTAGCTTCAGGAGGTTGTGGAATAGCCACAACTAGAGAAGCCGAGAGGAGATCGAGTAGAGACATCTACTTATGCAGAGACGTCCAGTAGGGGGAGATTTCGAGCTAGGCGGGCAGAGGGATCACATGCATCCATACCTCCAGGTAAGAGGTGGGGCAATGTGGAGTGACAGTCCCAAGAAGGTTGGAATAGGGGCAGGATCATTTAGGTACCCAACCTCTTTGATTAGACCTTGCTACGGGAGCCCCGAAGAGGAGTAGTAGGACTAGCTGAGTGGGTAGAGGCAGATGCAAATGGAGCGGCAAAGAGATCTATAGTGTAGGAATCCCAAGACAGTGAAGAGCTAGTAGCCTGCAACAATGCGAGAGCCACAACAGTGTTGCACCAGTGCAGGATGGCACATAGAGGTGTGCAATGGTGCGAGATGCATCGATTGTTGCAATAGCTCAGAGGTCATAGAGGGAGCACTTATCAGTGGCAAAGGAAGCTTCAGCATCAAAGGATGTTTCTAGCCCAATAGGGAGGTCAGTTGGGAGATTTTTTGTTTCTAGAGTTGCTGGAGCAATAACACTTGGGAGAAGTGTTGCATGCAAAACATTCCAAAGGTTCAGGATCAGGTTCAAGTTGAATCCCTTTCTTGTTGAGAGGGAGTGTTGAAAATGGCAACAAGAAATGCTAAAAATAGAAGTGCTAAAAATAGCACTGCTATAAATAGTAGTTCGGGTACCAGTGTTGGACATAGAAACAAGGAATGAAAAATGGAAGTGCTAAAAATAGCTTTGCTATAAATATCATTTTGGGTTAGGTTCCAATTTTAGTTAGTCCCTGAACTAAAATTGAGAAGTAAAATTCGAATTTGATCTTAGCAGCTATTTGTAAAATAATTAATTAATTCATCTTGAGTTAATTAGTTGTAGAAAATCAAACATGAAGTCTATATGGGGACATGCAACAGTTTCTCCATTGATTATGGAATTTATCCATCAGTTAAAGAGATAAGGATGATTTGTAATATTGAGTTGTAATTAGTTGGCTTAGTTAATTGAGTCAAGTCTAGTTAGATGAATTCAAACAGTTTGTTGAATTAATTGTGAGTTCAGTTAGTTAATGCTTGCATGCATATAACTGCTGCACTTCAGATAACTGAATATTCTCTCATAAATAACTCATGCATGTCAGTTTAGACATATACCTAGTCGATATTAGATGATGGGACAATGTACTATCAGTTGGAGGATTTTTCCTATATAGCAAACTCATCCATGCAAAAGGAATTATCTCCTTCAGGTTTGTGCAGTTATTTATGAGCCAAGTGAGCAATGTGAGGTGGGAATTCACACAAGTGGAAGCATTGGACCCCAGGAAAAGCTGCGCAAGGAAATAGGAGGCTTGGAGGGCAGAGGAGAAGGTTGTGAGAGCCTTTGACTATCTAAGAGCAGTATTGTTTGATTGCAGAGAGAGAAGGATAGCTTGAGAGTTGATTCTTTTTGTAACTTGAACAAGATTTCCACTTGTATGATAATACAGAGATTGGATTTTTAGGCTGAGGCTTTCCCCAGCTTATTTCTTCTGCGTTATGTGTGTTTGATTTCTCATTCTCAGTTATATGTGTTCTCATTGATCGTGCTCAAATTGATTAAGCTTCTGCAAAGTTTATTGTAGAAGTAGATCTTGTATTTTTCTTTAGTCTATTGCATAATTTGTTGATCTACAGTGGGAATTTCTACAGAAATTATGGATGATGTATGAGAGACATGGAACAAAAATAGAGGCAAAATATAGGTTATGTGACTAAAATAAACATCAAAAAGTGGCACACAACATTCCTCCAAGAGGAATATATTGCATGTCCCCATGCTCAAAATTGTCCCTTATGCCTTTACATTGATTCTCTACCACCTCTGTTGCTTGTAACAACATTTACATATTATCTTGAGGAGTGTGAAGAATTTTTAACTTATGATACTTTTCATTTATTTTCTTCTTCTGTTGATACCATTTGTATGCTTTCTTGGAAATTAAGATTTCTTGTATTGCAATTTCTTGTTTTTTTCTTCAATCTTTGACTTTCCTTCTAAATTTTTTGACTTCCAATTTTCAATGTTTCATTCTCCTTTTTAAGGTTTGTTTTGAGGATCTCCATCACCGTCACAATTTGTTTCATTTTATTACTCTTCTTTGAAGGTCCTTTTCTTTTTACTTTCTTTGAAATTTATGGATCTTTCTCATCAATAGGAATATCATTTGTGATTTCCTCTTCCTACTTATCCCTTTCTTCTTGTTCCTCTAAGGCCTGAAGGTAATCATATTGGAATTGTTGTGCCTTATCATCTTTTTCTACTATCTGTCCTCTTTGGGCATGTGGATGCTTCCTGAACCTTCTTTTGTAAGTGTAAAATATTTTATTTTTTTGCTGAAGTTTTTCCTCTTTTCTTATTGCGATTCTTTCCTTCTTCTTCATTACCACTTATGATGAAAATGTCTTTTTCCCTTGAGTATTTTTCCATAGATTGAAAACCATTACTAAATACGAATTGATTGCATGAAAAATTGTGCTTCTGTAATTCATGCATAGCAATCATCTTGATGAGGCCATGATGATAAAGGATTTTGTTCATGTTTTTACCATGTTTTTGGACTCCTTTAGCCATTTTAAAAAGGATTTGTAGTAAAAATTAAGGCATATTGATCTCATAGTCACCTTTCAAATGTTGTAAAAGTTTAATGTGATACAAGTATATTATTCTAAATCTACCCTCACACATGATGAATTTTTGGATAATGTAAGCCATCCCATCCACGGATGAACTAACCAGCTTCATGAAATTCTTTTCTTCCAGTTAACAGATGATGCTTTGGATTCGTATAAAAATGGAGTCGAAGATTAATCTTTGCATTCTTTAGTTTTGACATATCTTTCTCCTTGTTGATGTAGTCTAGTCCCTCGTGCCATAATTTCTTATGATAATATTATGGTGAGGTTACCTACTGAGGCCCTCTCACCATCAAAAGAGGAAGAAAATTCCACACAAAACTTTTCATTATACCCATTGAACTTTTCTAGAAAGAAAACCCAATGAATTTTTTCAAGAAGTTAAAAATAATATTTATGAATTGATTTGGAATAAAAAATTCACTGGTTCAAACCCTAGACACCATGATGATTTTCTGAAAGAGAAAAATCATTTTCTCTGTCTGTAAAATTTCTAAAATTTTCTTCTTTGTCAAACTCCATTTTTTGACACAAATCTGTTAATACCATGTTTTTTATCTCTATTTAAAAAGAAAAAAAAAATTCCTCAATTATTTGTTTTCAAATTCACCATTTTTGCATCAATTAGGGTTCACGTGAAAATTTTTCTTACCTGTTGATCCAAATTTGAAAAAAAACTTTGTTCTCTGTGGTTATCAATCAGAGGTTTTTCTTTCTGTAACACCCCTACTTTAGAAAAATGATATATTCAAGGAATACTGACATATGAATACATGATTGTAGTGTTTTTCTTTAAAAATAATACCATCTTACCTCTTGAGGTTGATTCCGTATTGGTTTCAAAAACCTTACACCAAGTTACCCAAATCACATAAAGTCTGCGTTTTCCTTCAAAATCTCCAACACTTTGTTTGGTTTTGTTGAAAAGGAAGTGATTTTATGTTTGAAAATTTCATTTGTGTACATCTAAATCACATATTTATGATGGGAAGCTATTACATTAAGTTATGGGTGTAATTAGTGATGAGGAAAGTGTGAAAATTGACACAGGAAGACACTTTGGGTTTTTACGTAGGCAAGGTTCGATTCTCAGGGAGTTATTTATGTTTTGAATAAATTCTAGAGGAATACATGGTTTAAAGACCAGTCAAATGTAAGAATACATATTGAGTGTAGCAATAATTGACTGTGGAAATTATGAAAATGGTTACAAAGCTTACCTTATGAATTCGTGGCATCATTTTGGCAGAACTGGGCATATAAATTGAAGTGCTGATTCTTGAGTGTGGTCATGAGTTCTTTTTTCATCTTTGATTCCCTATTCTCTATGTTGGGTTTATATGGAAAATGATAAAATGGGTATGTGGTAGAGTCATAGATAAATACACTTTGAAAAATGATTACAAAGTACCCAGAGTGTTATATGAGGTCGTGGTCTTCAACTTATTTCAACATTAGTAGACCCTTCAACCCATAGAGACTTTGTCAAATTATGAATATGATTTCAGGCCATAGAGACTTTGTCAAATGAGAGGTAAGATGGACTAGGATAGAGGCATTTGTATCACCAGAATATGATTTCACAATCACTTTTAAGCATAATAAGCATAATGGAGTTCTGTAGGTATCATTTTTACAAGAATCAACATTCATGATTGCTTCTTAGATCATGTGCCTTTTTCTTGAAACTTATGCATCCATACTTCCTTGAATCATATTCTTTTATCCTTAGGCAAACATTTTCACCTTTTTTAAAATGAAATTGATTCTCATATGTTGAAAAATGAAATTGTCAACATTAAAAATATTTTTTCTTGCTTGAATGATCACTCTCTGTTGACATAATTGTTACTTCCTTCTTGATGTCCTCTTTTAGGAAGCCTTGTGCCATGATGTAGATTATCATTATTTCTATACTTTAAGAGAAGAAATCCTTGTATCTTAGGAAATCCTTTTGCTTCTTTTGAGACTGATATTTTTGACCAATATTGAAAATTTGTCTTTATATCGCCTTGTTCTTTTTAGAAAGTGGTATACCACTTTTTGATGTTTAGGGACAGGTAAATGAAATGAATGATATTGTAAATGAAGTGAAGGGCTATGAAAGGGGAAATAATGATTAACAGATAATAGGTATAGTATCATTACTTTTAAATGAAGAAATTTGTCAAAAGTGAAACATTAAAAATAAAATTCTCTTACAGATTTTTCAGTTACTTCCTTGGTCATGCTTTGTATTTTCTTTTGTGGCGGATTTGATTAGAGAAGATTCTTCATGTTTTCTCTTCTGAATGTCCTTACCTTGGAGTTGTTTCCATTATATTCAAATATTCTTTCTTGTAGCTATCGAACTCATGAATTTCTTGAAGTGTTTTCAAATTTTACTGCTGGAGTAGGCTACAAGTCCCTCTACTAAAGATGTTTCCATGGTAATATTTTGGGCCCCTATGAAAATTTAATGTCTTCAAAATATAGTATTGATGGCTACAAATTTATTTCCCTCTCTCTGATCATACGTGTCCTTCTGAAATAGAGATGTTATTCAAAAGATAGTGCATAACTGTAAAAAGACTTTCAAGAAGGAAAATCTCAAAAATTGTGCACCTTCTCCCTCAACTTAGGAATTGACTTGTCCTCAAGTCATGTTTGAAAATAAAAATATTTTATTGACTACTAACAAACTTGAAATTATTCAAATGAAAATTTTAGAAGTAAATAGTATATCTTTTTTTGAATTCTCATTGGCAAATTTTACTTGCTTTTCCAATGAGAATTATGTTTTATATTGTGCCAGTTGCCTAGTTTTCACAACTAAACCCCCTTTTTTATTTATTTATTATTCAAGAGGGAGGTAAGGTAGACACACGATTGTGTTTTTTCAGTGCCTCCGTCTCATTTTGTTGTAAAATATATTGAAAAATGTCTTCTTTGTTTATAGGCTTATTATAGAGCTTTATCCTATTTCCATTAACCAAAAATGAGACTTCTTCTTCATCAATTATCTTAACCTTGACTGAGCCATTCTCATAAATTTATTCAATTTGATATGGACCAAGCCAATGAGTCATAAATTTGGCTTGAAAAGCTTTGAATTTTGAATCAAATAATAAGGCCCAATTACCTACTTTGAACTGTTTCTTCTTCATGAAGTTATCATGGCAAGTGACTCTCTATTGTTGAACCGTAAAACTATCTTGTACTACTGCTTGGCTCATTTCATCTAATTGATTTAACTGCATCACCCTTTCTTTTTGTGCTTCATCTAGGTCCGTCCCTAAATCAAATTCCAACTTGCAAGTATGAAGTTGAAACTCAATGGGGAGTAATACTTGCTTACTATATTCCATGTCATAAGGTGTGAAACTATTGTATTTTTCCAAGTGATTCTATATGCCCATATAGCCTCATGAATATTTTCTGACCAAAATTTCAATGCATTCAAACTGTCTTGGTCATGATTGATTCTAAAGTTTTATCAGTAGACTCTATTTAGCCATTTTCTTGTGGATGATAGGGTGTATACTTCTGATGCTTGATCTTGTATTTTTCTGCTATGTCTTGCACCAATTTAGAAGTAAATTGTGTTCCTTGATCAGTAACAATTTCTATGGGAAATCCAAATCTTACAAAGAATTCTTGAGAGAGAAAGTTAACTACTATTTGTTCTATAGGTTTTGGAAACAATTTTTCTTCAACCCACTTTGTCACATAGTCAGTACATACCAAGATATACTTCTTTCCATTTTATGGTGGATTGATAGGACCAATGAAATCAAGTTTCCATTTCTAAAATGGCTTTGTGAGAACTTGCGGCTTTAGTGGCATATCATCACATGGTACCACTTTTCCCATCCTTTGACAATTGTCACATATTTTGACATATTTCTTGGAATCTTTAAAATGGATGGCTAGTAATACCCCAAAATACGTATTTTGTATGTTGTTCTGTTATCTACAAAATTTCCACCAAAAGGTTCGTCATGAAAAGATTTTAAAATTTCAAATATCTCATCTTGTCTTACACATCGTCTAATAATAAGATAATAAACAATATATAAAAGATCTCCATCAAGCCATGCGTATCTAACACTTTATTTAATCAATTTTCTTTACTATTTTGATGTAATTTGTGGAGGTAAATTTCTTGCTGATAAATAGTTATCTATATCAGCATACCATGGATTTATAACTAATATTGAAAATAAATGTTCACCAGGAAAATTATCTGAGACAGGAAAAATCTCACCAAGAGTATGTAATCGAGATAGAAAAGATGCCACTTGATTTTCCCTTCCAGTTCTATCTAGAACAACAATGTTGAATTCCTACATCAATAACAACCACCTTGTTATTCTTCCATTACTAATGGGTTTATTCATCAAATACATGATAGAAGGATGATCTATATGGATGAAGACTTCATAACATGTGATGTAATGATGAAATTTATTCACATCATGAACTACTACCAACATTTCTTTCTAAGTAACTATGTAGTTCAATTCTGCAAGGGTTATATTTTTTCTAATAAAATAAATAGCATAAGTCATATGATTCTCTTTTTGACCCATAGATGCCCCTATTACAGTTTTTGATGCATCAATAGAGATGTGAAATGGCAAAGGCAAATTAGGTCCTCTCAGGATAGTTGTTTTGGATTGTTTTTCTTTGAGATTTTCAAATTAATTTTGACAAGTATCATCCCAATGAAATCGTATATCTTTTGCAAGTAATTTGAATAAATGAAAAAATATTTTACTAATATTTTCAATGAACTTTCTATAATAGCCTACATATCCCAAAACCTTCTTAGTTCCTTTTGATTTGTAGGTTATGATAAATTGACAATGATTTGTATTTTTACTAGATAAAATTTTATCCCTGAAGATGAAACATGATGACCCGACAATATTCCTTCTATCAATATCATAAAACATTTTTCATTTCTAAGAGATAAGTTTGTTTCCATGCACCATTTTAAGACTTTTTTCCATTTTATTCAAAGAATAATCGAAAGTGTTGCCATACATAGAGAAATCATCCATATAAACCTTTATGCATTCATGTATTAAGGCAACAAAAATAACCAAAGTTTCTATTTGAAGAGTAGTTGGTGTATTAAATAATCCAAAGGGTAACACATTGTTGGAAAATATAGCCTAGGTGTTGGCATTATGACACGGGCTTGGAACTATGGCACAGGTATTGTCCTTGATGGAAACTCACTCGGCAAATCACTTAGATGACAATTCAGGGTCACAAGCTCTTAGAATAAAGGAAAAAGAGGTATATACACGGGTTCCCGTTGACCAAGCCGTGTATACACGTCAATTCACAGACCAAAAGGTGCGTATGCATATACATGCACTTTCATGTACAGAAAAGCATATACGGTTTTGAAAACTTGGTTTTTGGTCCTTAGTATTCGGACCTATGGTTTTGTACCATGGTATCTCATCCAAAATATTGAACCCAGGTATTGGTTTTAAGTGGTTTTGGACCATGGTATTGAGTAAGGCCTAAGACTATAAAAGGGGAAGGAGATCATTAGGCAAAGGCACTCAAGGATTGAATATCTTATGAAGAACAAGATCTAGAATACTGGTTATTGGGTTATGGTGCATAGCTGGATCTGAATCAAGGAGGAACCTGAGTGTTAGGAGAAGGATAACTTCTATCGATGGGTTAAGATATTAAGGCTTGAAGAGAAGTATATTTGTGTGATTTTGATCTGTTGTATTTGGCACATGAATTGATCTATAAATCTGATGATCTGGGTATAACTGATGTCTGAATAATTGAAAAGGGTGAATTATATTTTATAGATTTGTACGCAGGTTCAGCATAGCAAAGGCGCGTATACATGCAGGTTCAACGATTCAAAACAACATATATGCAAGTTTTCCATAATATAGCAGTGTATGCACGCAGGTTCTACATATTGAAGTAGCGTACATCTCATAAAATCTGTTTTAGCTACTTCTATTTATTACTGCAGTGTTCTGGGTTCAGAATTAGTTTCTGGTTACTGTTACTATATTTTGGTTACATCATTTAGCGAAGTGATTGATTGATTCAGTTTTTGGTTGGTGCAAAGGAGATTGGTTGATGCAGATATATTTGATGTTTGATTGATGTTATTAATGGATCTAGTCTGAAAATTTATGAAACATGGTCCCTGGAAGAAAAGAGAAAGTTGTAGCCTTCTGTGGGCCAAGACCTACGTACTAGTACATCAGCTAGTACAAGAGCTAAGGGGGTTGTAGCTCCCTTCCAGGAGAACCTGGAGAACGAGAGAAGGTTGTAGATTTCTATAGGTAGAAGCGTATGTACTGGTATAAGACTGCACTAGTACAGAAACATTGTAAAAATTAGTTTCTTATTAAAAGAAGATAGAGACGAATTGCAGTAGGTGGTTTTCACCCACATTGGGTTTCCACCTTATATCTTGTGTTCTTGTGTGTGACTGTCTGCTCTGTTTTACTATACCTGGTTACTTTTTAAATGGTTATGATGCACAGATTAATGATCAACATCTGAAGAATAAATTAAATTATAAGTCTGTAGGTTATACGCTAGTTTCCTTAACTATAGTTGCGTATATACACAGTTTTCACTAACTGAGGTAGTGTATACAAATTTGATTGTGAAATGAAAAATAATTGACTTGGTAATACTGATTCACCCCCCCTCTCAGTATTATTTCCAACAATTGGTATCAGAGTAGGTCCTTCAGATGAAGCTTGATCGCTTCAAGGAAGATCTATCATCATGAGCAACTACGAAAAAGAGGCATCCATTCAGCCACCAATTTTTTATGGGAGAAATTTCATCTATTGGAAGGTAAGAATCACAACCTATCTTTAATCTCTTGGAACAAAAGTTTGGGATATTGTGGAAGGAGGATACACATTTCCAGCAGCAACTCCTACAGATACAGTAGGTAAAAAGTAGTATGAAACAAATGCAAAGGTTGTCAATACTCTATTGGGGAGTCTATCACAATCAGAATTCGTCAATTTTATGTAGCTCAAAACTGCCAAAGAAATATGGGACAAGATCGTTCTAAGCTATGAAGGGGATGATCAGGTAAAACATGCAAAACTAAAATCTCTCAGAATTCAATATGAAACTCTCAAAATGCACAATGATGAAAGTGTAGCTAATTATTTCCTATGCATAGATGAGATTGTTAATGGCATGAAAAATCTGGGTGAAGAAATAAAAGAAGTCACTTTAGTTGAAAAGGTTCTAAGATCCTTGTCTTCTAAGTTTGAATCAAAAGTTTCTGCCATAGAAGAAAAGCAGAATCTTCAGAGTATTACTATGTCACAGCTGCACGGAATCCTAACTTATTTCAAAATGAGAAAAGGGAGTCCATCAGACATGAGAGAAGCTGCATTCAAAGCTTCAGGAAAATGAGAATATAATGAGTTAGAACATATGTCAGAAGGAGAGGAAGAATCAAATTTTATCAGGAACCTTCAACGGGGCTCTGGAAGATTCAGAGGTAAGTTACCTTTCAAATTCTTTGCTTGTGGAATAGTCAGTCACTATGTAGCCAAATGTCCTCATAAAGATAAGCTTGATAAAGGTAAGGACCGGTTAAATGGAATAGAAAACACAACGTAAGTAAGAAGAGATATTATACACATGAAGACAACGATGGACTTTCAAATAGTGATGAAGATGAACATGGTAATGATTATAGACTTTTGATGGCTTTTGAAGATGATGATTACTTGGATGCTATAAATGAAGATGATCTCTATGAAGAAATTTCTAAACTTAAAATATGTTTAGAAGAAAAGAGTATGATTATAGATACTATGACATTCCAACTTGCTAAAAGGGAAAAATACAATGAAAAGTTAGAATGTGAAATTGCGGGACTTAAGAAAAGATATTGAGAAAACAAAAACTCTTAATCTCAGATTTGCTAAAGGATCTGAAACTTTAGATGAGATTATCAAAGTTCAGCATTCTCCTCTAATAAAAATAGGTCTTGGATATATGGAAGAAGCATCTCAAGCGTAGAAGCCATCCACCTCCAAAAGTTATCTTGAAGCAGCAAGGAGAAGTGAACAAGTTGACAATCATCAGCAAAGGCATAAAGCGGATCATCGGGTAAATCGGGGTCAATCTAATTCAAGGATGAAGATAAGCTACAACCAACCGCAGGTAAATCATTCCCAATTTGCTTCAAGAATGAATGTCAATGGAAACTACAATCACATGGTCAGTATATTTGATAATCGCAGGAATTTCTTTAATGGCCAATGTTTCTCATGTCAGAACTTTGGACACAAAGTTGCTGAATGTGTTGCCTACAAGACCATCATGTCTAGGGAAACAAAAAATCAAAGGAGTATGACTGGGATCATGAAGAGGACCTTCAATAATTTCTCTTCTCTTGAAAATGAAATAGAATTCTCTATTTGTAACAACTTCGGTCATGAAGATTCTAAATGCAAGAGTAAGTTTCAGCAACCATCTCAGAAGGAGCAAGCTTGATTGGGTCCCAAAACATGGAGAAAGAAAGAACTGTAAACAGAAAGATGAGGTATAGCCTTATATGTAGAAGGACAGGAAAATCAGTGGTACATTGACAGTGGATGCTCAAAACATATGACAGGAGATAAACAAAAACTTCAGTGATATAGTGTCTTAGAAAAGGAAAGGAAGGTCTCATTTGGAAATGACGCCCCTGCACTCATAAAAGGTAAAGGCTCTATTCTTCTAAAAGAAAAGGTCAAAGCTAGAAATGTTATGTATGTTGATGGCCTAAAGCATAATCTATTGAGTGTTAGTCAAATGTGTGATCAAGGAAAAGAGGTGGTATTTCGATCAAATGGATGTATTGTTCATGAGCTTGATATAGGAGAAACAATAATCAAAGGCATAAGAACTCCAAATAATTTATACATACTCAAGGGAGGACATCAACAATGCTATCTAAGCAAAAATGATGAACACTGGCTATGGCACAGAAGATTGGGGCATCTAAGCTTCCCTCAGATAAGGAAAGCATGCAAATATCAGGTTGTTCATGATCTTCCTGACATCAAAATTCCAGACAATACAATATGCAAATCATGTCAGTTTGGTAAGAAAACAAGAACACATTTCCTTGAGAAGGAAGGATCAACTAGTAAGCCACTTGAACTTGTCCATGCTAATTTATGTGGTCCATGAAGGACAAAGTCACCTCGTGGAGAAGAATACTTTATATTGTTCATTGAGACTTTTCCAAGATGTTTTGGATAGGACTTCTGAAGCATAAAGACAAAGCTTTCCAAAATTTCAAAGCTTTCAGAGACTTGGTTGAAAATGAATTAGATCACAGAATCAAATGCCTCAGGTCTGATCAAGGAGGGGAATTTACCTCGGATGAATTTTTCGACTTTTGTGAAGAACATGGAATAAGAAGGGAATTCTCTACTACAAGGACTCCTTAGCAAAATGGAGTGGTGGAAAGGATGAACAGAATGGTTCAACAAATGGCTCATGCTATGCTTGATGAGTCTGGAACACCTGCAACCTTCTGGGGTGAAGCTGCATTTGTTGCCGTTACTATTGTCAACAAAACAAATGCCCAGGTAAACAACACTCAAACTCCTCATGAACTTTAGTATGGTAAGACTCCTACTGTAAAATACTTCAAAGTATTTGGAAGAAAATGTTACATCAAAAGGACTGATGAAAAGCTTGGCAAGTTTGAACCTAGAGCAGATGAAGGCATTCTCTTTGGTTACTCTTCCCGAAGTAAAGGATATAAGTGTTACAATAAAATACTTGGAAAAATTGTTGAAAGTATTGATGTGGTGGTTGATGAAGCAGGCAACAATCCAAAGCAGGTAAAATCTGAAGATTTTGAAGATGATGAGGACTATCCTTCAACATCAAATCAGACTAATGATGAAGAAGAAACCTATGAGGCACCAGAAGAACAGATAAGGGTAGAAGAAAAGACTCCATCCAGGTACATCCAGAAGAATCATCCAGAGACTCAAATTGTGGGGCAGAAAGAGGCAGGTGTACAAATAAGAATAACTATTACATAAGCTTCAAGCTATCTAGCATTGCTCTCCTCTGTTGAACCACGAAATGTAAGTGAAGCATGCAAAGATGAATGCTGGGTCAAGGCCATGAATAAAGAACTTGAGTAGATTGAAAAGAATAACACTTGGGAGTTGGTTCCTAGACCAAAAGATAAGAATGTCATAGGGACAAAATGGATATTCAAAAACAAGCTGAATTAAAATGGAGATGTTATTAGAAACAAGGCCAGACTTGTTTGTAAAGGGTATGCTCAACAAGAAGGTATAGACTTTGAAGAAACTTTTGCATCGGTTGCTAGACTTGAAGCCATAAGAATGTTCCTTGCTCTTTCTAGCTTTCAGAAGTTCAAAATATATCAAATGGATGTGAAATCTACCTTTCTAAATGGAGACTTGGAAGAAGAAGTGTATATTGAGCAACTAGATGGATTTATCCTTGCAAATGATCGAAAACTTGTATGCAAACTCAAAAAGGTTCTCTATGGTCTTAAACAGGCTCCAAGGGATTGGTATTATCATTTGGACAAATACCTCCATCAACAAGGTTTTTCAAAAGGAACAACAGATAGAAATCTATATATAAAAATTGAAAATGATAAATTGTTGATACTTGTTGTGTATGTTGATGACATCATCTTTGGTAGAAATGAAGAAGACATGAGTCAAAGCTTTGCCTTGGTGATGAAAAAGGAATTTGAAATGTCCCTAATTGGTTAGCTCACATATTTTCTTGGTTTACAAGTCCAACAAAACAAGGATGATATCTTTCTATCACAAACCAAGTACCTCAAGCAGATCTTGCAGAAATATGGCATGGAAGATTCGAAACCAGTATGTACCCCTATGGTAACAGGATGTAGCCTCAGCGTAAATGATGAATCAGCAGCAGTACATCAACCAACCTATAGATCCATGATTGGTAGTCTGCTCTATCTAATAGGTACCCGACCAGACATCATGCATGCAGTGGCAATAGTTGGAAGATTTCAGGCAAATCCAAAGGGTGCTCATCTTTAGGCAGTTAAAAGAATTTTCAAATATCTTCAAGGAACTAAAAACTATGGCTTATGGTATCCTAGAGATACAGATCTCACACTTCATGCATATACAGATGCAGATTGGGTAGGAAGCGTGGATGACAGAAAAAGCACTAGTGGTGGTGCATTCTTTATGGGATCCAGAGTAGTGTCTTGGTTTAGCAAGAAACAAAGTTCAATTGCTTTATCTACAGCTAAAGCAGAATATGTGGCTGCTGCATCTTGCTACACACAACTCCTTTGGATGATGAAAACATTGCAAGACATTCAAATCACTTGTACTCCACCCATCTCCATTCTATGTGATAATACAAGTGCAATCAACATTTCAAAGAATCCTGTCATGCATTCCAAGACCATGAACATACCTATCAAATATTATTTTCTTCGAGAACAAGTGCTTGAACAAAAAATCAAATTGGAGTATGTTCCCTCCAAGGAACAGGTTGCTGATATATTCACCAAACCACTACCCAGGGAGACATTTGAATACCTCAGGCAGAATCTGGGAGTAATTGATGCATCATCTTGCTGTTGACACTTATCTGTTTCAGAGAAAAGTGGGTGTACGTGAGTTTCATGAAGCATATCTGTGTACATATGCAGGTTTCAGTGGATACAGTCACGTATATGTTGGTTTGAAGAAAAACAGTTGGCCAAACTTAGGATGAAAAGAGTTTGATGTGGGTTTTATCATCTGTCACAGGTTCAGGGGGAGCATATACTTCTAATAATGCAATTGTTGGTATTACCTTAGAAGATCTTGGTACAATTTCACAGTTGTTTCTGATTCAGGTGGATCAGGTGCAGAGGGAGATCATGGTTGCTGGTCTGGATGGTGATTGACAAATGCTGCTGATATTGTCTTAGATATTTGGCCTCTATGTCATGTATTTCTTTGAGTATCAAGGTCATGTAATGACCTATTTTGTTTCCCCACCATGCCTGGGATGGATGATGTAATGTTCTTGTTTTATCATGTATAAGTTTTTGGTGTATCCCCACTTGGTTGGGTGGATAAGTCAATATTGGTATATCCCCACTTGGTTGGGAGATGGATGTACGTATGAGTCTTTGGTGATAGGAAGGTCATTTATGATGTATAGATTCATGTTCTTCTTGTAGAACATCTTTTTGTAGACCTTGCTTACAGACAGGGGGAGCATGAACAACACACTTCAGTAGAACATATATTTTAGCATGTACTCAGGGGGAGAATAACCCTTTGCCCTTGATGACAAAGGGGGAGAGTGACTTAGGGTTGCCATCAACTCCAAAGGGGGAGATTGTTGGCATTATGACACGGGCTTGGCACTATGGCACAGGTATTGTCCTTGATGGAAACTCACTCGGCAAATCACTCAGATGACAGCTCAGTGTCACAGGATCTCAGAATAAAGGAAAAAGAGGTATATATGTAGGTTCCTATTGACCAAGCCGCCTATACATGTGGATTCATAGACCAAAAGGTGAGTATGCATTTTGGTCCTTGGTATTCGGACCTATGGTTTTGAACCATGGTATCTCGTTCGAAATATTGAACCTAGGTATTGGTTTTAAGTGGTTTTGGACCATGGTATTGAGTAAGGCCTAAGACTATAAAAGGGGAAGGAGATCATTAGGCAAAGGCACTCAAGGATTGAATATCTTATGAAGAATAAGATCTAGAATACTAGTTATCGGATTATGGTGCATAGCTGGATCTGAATCAAGGAGGAACCTGAGCGCTAGGAGAAGGATAACTTCTATTGATGGGTCAAGATCTTAAGGCTTGAAGAGAAGTATCTTTGTGTGATTTTGATCTATTGTATTTGGCACATGACTTGATCTATAAATCTGATGATCCAGGTATAACTGATGTCTGAATAATTGAAAAGGGTAAATTATCTTTTATAGATCTGTACGCAGGTTCAGCACAACAAAGGTGCGTATACACGTAGGTTTGTCAATTCAAAATAGCGTATATGCAGGTTTTCCTTAATATAGCAGTGTATGCATGCAGGTTCTACATATTGAAGTAGCGTACATCTCATAAAATCTGTTTTAGCTACTTCTATTTATTACTGCAATGTTCTGGGTTCAGAATTGGTTTCTGGTTACTGTTACTATATTCTAGTTACAACATTCAGAGAAGTGATTGATTGATTTAGTTTTTGGTTGGTGCAAAGGAGATTGGTTGATGCAGATATATTTGATGTTTGATTGATGTTATTAATGGATCTAGTCTGAAAATTTATGAAATGTGGTCCCTGGAAGAAAAGAGAAGGTTGTAGCCTTCTGTAGGCTAGCACCTACGTACTAGTACATCAGCTAGTACAAGAGCTAAGGGGGTTGTAGCTCCCTTCTAGGAGAATCTAGAGAATGAGAGAAGGTTGTAGCCTTCTGCAGGTAGAAGCCTACACACTGGTATAAGACTGCACTAGTACAGAAACATTGTAAAAAGAAGTTTCTTATTAAAAGAAGATAGAGACAAATTGCAGCAAGTGGTTTTCACCCACATTGGGTTTCCACCTTATATTTTGTGTTCTTGTGTGTGGCTGTCTGCTCTGTTTTACTGTACCTGGTTACTGTTTATATGGTTCTGATGCATAGATTAATGATCAACATCTGAAGAATAAATTAAATTATAACTCTACAGGTTATATGCTAGTTTCCTTAACTATAGTTGCGTATATGCGCAATTTTCACTAACTGAAGTAGCGTATACAAATCTAATTATGAAATGAAAAATAATTGACTTGCTAATATTGATTCACCCCCCTTCTCGATATTATTTCCAACACTAGGCATTAGTAAAAGTAGCTTTTTCCTGGTCTTCTAATGCTATTTTAATTTGATTGTAGCCACTAAATCCATCTAGAAAGGAGAAAAACTTTTCCCTAGCTAGTCTAAGAGTTGATCTATGAACTATAATGGGAAATGATCTTTATTTAGTTCTCGATAATCTACATAGACTCTCCACCTTCAACTCTTATTTGGAACCAATATTAAAGGATATACCCATTGATTGTCGAAGATAGGGTAGATAAATGCTACCTTTAATAGTTTTTGCAATTCTTCTTTAACTATCTCTTTCAACATTGGGTTCATTCTTCTTTGAGGTTTCCTTATAGGTTTGACATTATCATCTGTGTAAATATGGTGAGTGCATGTTTCAGTATGGATGCCTTGCATATCAATGTACTCCCAAGCAAATGTCTTTGAATATTTCTTTAAGAGTGCAACCAATTGTTCTTCTTGTGATTGTTCCAAATTGATACCAATGTTCAAATATTTCCCAAGACTCATTTCGTTTGTTTTACTTTGAGAAATTGTGATTGGAGTAACAAGAAAAATAACATTAAATGATGTTTGTAGAGAATTGATTGTGCAATTTTCCTAAAAATGTTGTTCTAGAATTTGATCTACAACAATGTATTTTATAGTTCTTAATTTCTCTGAGATATCTGGTTCCGAATTGAAATATTATATCAAATCTTCATTATTTTCTTTCCTAAAATCAAGAGATTGATTAATACTTAAGATAGGTTGAAATACTTCTTCCTTGTTTTGTTCTGTTTCATCAGGCCATGATAATAAATAAGGCAATTGAGGAGGAGGATAGAGAGATATGTTTTCTTTCATTTCCATGTGAAATGATCATGCTTCCTGATCTACAACCAATGAAGGCATCAACTATGGCCAACCAAGGTCTTCCAAGAATTAATGGGTGTCCTCCTAGATTTGATTTTGGTTGAAGAACTAAGAAATCTATTGGATACTCCCAAGAATTAAAGGAAACTATGATATATTCAAGCACTCCTTCTGGAACTACTTTAGATCTATCAGCTAGTTCCAAAATTGTAGTGCTTGGTCAAATATTTTGCAAATTCAAATGTTCCATTATTTCTATTGTCATCACATTAATAGCCACCCCCGAGTCAATTAAATTCTTAGGAACTGAAAAATTTCTAATAGTAATTGTCACCATTGGAATTTATGGTTCAATATATTTTTCAATGGTACTATTTTTTGACATGAGGTTAGCTAATTTTCCAATCACATAAATTGTTGGTGGATATTTCTTTCTTTTTCTAGTTTTCTTTATACATAATTCCTTGATTTATTTTGCATAAATAGGAATATATTTAACATCTTGCAATAAAGGAATTTTCACATAAGCATTCTTCAATTCATCTAAGATATCAAATTCAGGAAGAGAAATTCAAGATTTTTTCTCAATTGTAAAAGTAGGTGTTTGAGTCATTATCATTTTATTCTTTTGAATTTGATTATCTTTTAGTACATGCTCTATGCTAGAATTTTCAGGAATCCTCTAGGTTTCTATTTGTTCTTCTATGATGATAGGAGAGTCATTTTGTAAAAAATTTCTAGATCTTAAGTGAATATCTTGAATAGGAAGGATTAAATATGTAAGAAATGAAGTTCCCCCTTCAACATTATATATTGGTCTTTCCACTTTATTACTCATACTTTCCATTGGTTGGGGTGGTGGTTGGTTAGATGGTAGCTTAAGCTGCTGAGGTTGGGTTAATGGTATGTAGGTAAAGATTGTTGAGGAAATGGATTTTGTTGTTGGGGTTACTGGAATTGTTGATATGGAAGAGGTTCTTGAGGATAAGATTGTTGCTATTGTTTTTGAAATGATGGTTGTTGATATGGTTATGAGTATGTTTGTTGAAATAGATGTTGCAAAATTTATTGAGGAGGTTGGTTTCCATAAGCATATCCTCTCAAACCTTGAGAATATTGGTTTTGATTTTGCGGAGGAGGTCAAACCTGCCAAGGCATAGGAGTATTCAATAAATTTTGAACAGGATATTGATAATTTTGAGGAAATTGCTGAGAAATTGTTGAGTAGGAATTTAAGGCATACCTGCAAGTCATGGCTGCCAAGGGCTTCTTTGTGCTAGGTAGTAAATAGTTTCTATTCCTTGAACTTCTTCCATTTCAGTTGCCTAAAATTCCTTCAACTTTGGACAATCATTAGTTGCATGATTTTTTTGTGCAAAGTCGACAAACCTGAATATTGTCTAAAGGAAATTCTTTCAATGGATGGTTCTTTCTACATTTAGGACAAAAAATTGATAATCCTTGATTTTTTTCTACTTATTTCTTCCTTGTTTTTAGTATGTCAACTTGTGTTCCTATTGTACTGATCTCAAAATGGGGCACTTAGGCTTCTTGTCTAACTTACAAGAACCTCTCCCACTTCCAAAGCTTTAAATATTCCCAAGTCTTATTGATTAACCAATGCGGAATTAATGAATGCTTGATATTAAGGTGTATGCTAGTATTTGTTTTAAACTGTTTAGGTGTTGTAGATTAATGTGCTGAAGCTGATATATAAATACATACAATAGTAAATAATGCAGTAGTAAAACAAGAACATAAGACAACAATTTAATTTGGAGTTCACCCAAAACTCTTGGGCTATGTCTCCTTGAGCTCTAGTCAACTTGACTAGGCTCTCTAGGATTATGGCAGGTCCTTTTACAAGCTCTTGGCTCAACTCCATTGTTTTACATAGGAACAATAGGCTCAGAACACCATCTCTCCCTGGCTCTTGAAGCTCTCGGCTTTCTGGCTCTCGGCTTTCACTCTGGCTCTTGGGATCTGGCTTCTTTGGCTCTCTGCAATTTACAGTGCTCTGTAATTTATAGCTCTCTGACTTTTCACTTGAACTCTAAGTGACTCCCTTGGTTGTTCTTTTTCCTTCTGCGTTGCCTCTTTCTACTCTTTTTCACCTTAGCTTCCTGCTTTGGCTTTTCTTTCAGCAACAACCCCCAACAACCTTCAACAACCCTTGTCTTTGTCGTTTTGTAGCTTTCTGAGCCAAATTGGTGATGTCGGTTGATTTTCCCTCTCAAGCTCTCTGGCTTCCTGCTTTGGTCCGCTCAAATCACCTCTCTGAGCATTAAATAATCCTTTCTAACACCTTTAGGGGAGGTGGCCACCTGTTCTACAATGGAAGAGTGCATCAGTGCTTGAAATCCCCCAGAAACAGTCGTTCCCTGTTTACACAAAGAATCACTGTAAAACATGGGAAAAATTGCCAAATCTCTGTTCATCGGACTTCAAAAGTCCTTAATTTCGCTTTATAACACTATCAGTTCTGCCTAAAATCGCTTATTGCAAGTCATAATGGGCATTCCGTGGCTTCCCTTTGTATTTAGAAAATACATTAAACATTGTAAAATCCAATCAAAATGGCTTTAGCCAGATTTGAAACATTATATGTTTTCATTCGCAAACGCTTTTGGGTCCGTTTTCATCGCAAGTCGCAATAATGCGTGGACCCAGGGTAAGCCATATGGTGTGGCCTATGCCAATGTGATCTGTCGATGCTGATATTGGCGATCGTGGTATCACTTGGCTCGTGGTCCCACCTCTGCCTCGTGGCATTCGCTGATTTCAGTGATCACACCTTCACAATGGCCCGAGACCTTTGCCTTGGCTATACACTGCCTGCCTCCGATATGATCATCGAAGGTCACTGATCGGGGGGGCCTTCTGCCCAACCTTAAGTCCTCCTCTTTGCCTCATGTGATGCAATTTTCCATTATAAGGGTCTTTTGACATTTTTAGGGGTTTTTGCCTCTTTTTCCAAAGAAATTGGGCATCTTCTGCATGCGATAACTTGTGCATCCTAAGTTCATTTTAGCCCATTCAAGTTGCAGTAGATTCAGAATGGGGAGATCTCTGCAATGAGACTATTTCTGAGAGCATACTATGACTTTGATTTTACTCTGATTTACAAAGTATTTGTGTCATTTGGCACCTTTTACCTCTTATATGAAGTCTTTTAGACTTAGAGGTTTATCCAAGATCCATTTTTGGATCATGCCTTCCCACTAAGAGAAATTTTGGTCTCGAAAATATTGATATATTGATCTGAATAGTACCTGACAGTAACAACACTCTCTTCTTTCAGCCTCCAAACACTTGCATTGCATAGTGCCTTTAACCAAAGTTTTTGACCACTTCCCTTCTGGATGGGCTAGTCTTCCCAGGAAGAACTATCTTCCTCCTTTCCTTCTTGCAGAAGTCCTGTTGAAATGGTTCTAGAAGGTCGTTTGAGCTCTCTGTCTTGATCTTTGATCCAAGATGGCTCAAACAAATGTGAAGTACACCTGCTTCACAAAAACATCCCTTTGTACCTATTTGACAAGCTGTCAAAAAAAACTGTTAGCAACAACAGGAATACAGACAACAACTGGATGGACTAAGCTCCTGCTTCAACAAAAGAAATAGATTTCACATCTTGTGAACACCTCCATGTCTTACATCTACATACAAATGATGGACAAGACAACAAGCCCACAAAACATGCCTTTAAAACAAATGACCCTTTAAGTCAAGCATGTAGAAAAGGCCATTTGGACTCTTTTCAAAAGATGAAACATTTCATCATTATTCTCCATCTTGGAGACCAAGTCAACTTTTCCCAAGTCAACATTACATGCATGTTTAAAGCAATCAACCCTTCAAGTTAATTACACATACATGTTCAAAACAAGGAAAGCATCAACATCCCTGTGTTCATGGATCTCATGCTCATGCATGCATTTCATCCTTCAAATTTCACTTAAGCACACTGTAACTTTGAAGCTAAAATGAAATATAATGTTGCAGCAACAAAGTGAGTCTCCTACTCAACCTTTTTCCATTCACCATCTTGGTAGAAACCTGCAACTTGCATCTCATCAACAATAAATGCAAATAGATGCATCAATAGACATCCAATCCTTAATTGGAAAATAACTCTAACCATTTCTTACCAATCCAGTTCAAAGGTATTTCCCTTTTTTGCATGTCAGCATCAACATGTGAATCATTTTGAATCACATTATTCATGGAAACTTCATTTCCATTTTTGCCATCTTCTCTTTCCACTTTCTTCAGCTTTGGTGGAAGCATTGTTGGATTCAATGTCCAACATTTTGCAGAAAGATGTCCTTGCTTATAGCAGTAAGTGCACTACATGTGTATCCTCTTGACAACACAATTTGCCTTGTCCAATGGACCTTTGGCTGCTTGCTTCTTTTCCCTAAAAAGTTTCCTGTATGTGGCCATTCTCTTCCAACATCTAGAAACATGATGGTTATCCAAAACAAAAAAGGAACATGCAACTCTTTTCCCATACTTATGTGGAAATTTACCAGGCTTTGAAAACTCAAAAGGAATATGATTAGAACCAGATTTATACCTGCCTCTTTCACCTTTATTGCCTTCATGAGGAGGTGAATTTAGTGAAGAAGTAGCTCCATTTGGAACACCATCAATCTCTTCAAGGTTATCAGAGTTTCCACAACTCTCTGGTTCAAATGTGTGCTTCTAAACACTTGCATCCTGAAAATGATGTTTCAAGCCATTGCATTCCCCCTGAACACAATCCTCACACTCTGCAATGCAACCCCTTCTTGGAGTTGTTTCAATGGCCTTCATGGTAGCTTTGGAACTCTCTCCATAAGACTATCCATAGCCAAGACCTAAATACTTGGGCCTTTCTTCAACCATAATTGGTTCAAAAATACCTTGTGCATGCTTTCCCAAGCCCTTTCCTTCATAGCCCATCTTGGACATTAGCTTGGAACCTATGCCTATAGTATGTTTTTCAAAAGAACCAATATAAGCATTCTTAGAAGAATTTGAAGACAAACTGGAATGGTTTACCTCTTCTTCAAGTTGATACTTGACCAAGTCTTCTTGGGCAGCAAAGAGCTGTGACTCCAACTCATGCATCCTCTTCAGGTTCATATTTTCAATATGAAGTTGCCTCTCCATTTCCTGTAGTCTGTCAAAAAGCCACTTCTTCTCTTCCTTCATGGAGTTCAACTGCTCTCTAAGTATGTTGCTCTTTTTCCATCCTCATACATTTCTCTCGCCTTGTCCATCATGATGAACAAGTCCTACTTCAAGTCTCCATCAAAGAGTCTTGTGATGAAGAAGGAAGAATTCGAGGATACACTTGAGGAAGTTGTCATTATGTCAATGAACAAAGAACTTCAAATGGGATTAATAAAGAGCTTATTTCAACAAACTTTTGCAACAAACCTCTTCTGCTCCAAGGATTGCCTCGAGGTCCTTTGGGATAAAAGAATGCCTTCAACCCTTCTTCCTATTTGTCCTTCCTAGACTGAACTATCAGTAGCTTTCCCTTCACCTCTGCAAAACTCAGAAAATAGTCAGTCTACAAAACAAGCATACAGTCAACCTCTTGCTATTCAAACACGTTTTAGAAAAGCA
Organism: Pinus tabuliformis; assembly: GCA_031772625.1. Lineage (NCBI taxonomy): Eukaryota > Viridiplantae > Streptophyta > Pinopsida > Pinales > Pinaceae > Pinus > Pinus tabuliformis. The sequence goes on from CM062808.1 coordinate 577,026,338, forward strand.
GTCTTTTCTTTGTCAATCAAGCATTTTGATATAACCTTCTTTGAGTGTGGGTTTAATCAAACTTAGGCTCCGATACCACTTGATCTGAAAATGGGGCACTTAGGCTTATTTTCTAACTTACAAGAACTTCTCCCACTTCCAAAGCTTTAAATATTGCCAAGTATTATTGATTAACCAATGCGGAACTAATAAGTGCTTGATATTAAGGTGTATGCTAGTATTTGTTTTAAACTATTCAGGTGTTGTAAATTAATGTGCTAAAACTGATATATAAATACATACAATAGTAAATAATGCAACAGTAAAACAAGCACATAAGACAACAATTTAATTTGGAGTTCACCCAAAACTCTTGGGCTGCATCTCCTTGAGCTCTAGTCAACTTGACTAGGCTCTCTAGGATTATGGCAGATCATTTTACAAACTCTTGGCTCAACTCCACTGTTTTACACAAGAATAATGGGCTCAGAACACCATCTCTCCCTAGCTCTTGAAGCTCTCAGCTTTCACTCTGGCTCTTGGCTCTGGCTCTTGGCTCTGGCTCTTAGCTCTAGCTCTAGCTCTGGCTCTTTGGCTCTGGCTTCTTTAGCTTTCTGCAATTTACAACTCTTTGTAATTTACAACTCTCTGGCTTTTCACTTGAACTCTAAGTGACTCCCTTGGCTGCTCTTTTTCCTTCTGCGCTGCCTCTTTCTACTCTTTTTAACCCTAGCTTCCTGCTTTGGCTTCACTTTCAACAACAACCCCCAAAAACCTTCAACAACCCTTGTCTCTATCGTCCTATGGCTTTTTAAGCCAAATTGGTGTTGTCGGTTCATTTTCCCTCTTGGGCTCTCTAGCTTCATGCTTTGTTCTGCTCAAATCCCCTCTTTGAGCATTAAATAGTCACTGCTAATGCCTTTAGGGGAGGTGGCCACCTGTTCTACAACGGAAGAGTGCATCGACGCTTGAAATCCCCTCGAAACAGTTGTTCCCTATTTACACAGAAAAACATTTTAAAACATGGGAAAAATCACCAAATCTATGTTTATCAGACTTCAAAAGTCCTTAATTCCGCTTTATAACACTATCGGATCTGCTTGAAATCACTTATCGCAAGTCGTAATGCCCATTTCGTGGCTTCCATTTGTATTTAGAAAATATGTTAAACATTGTAAAGTCCCATCAAAATGGCTTTAGCCGGATTTGAAACATTATATGTTTTCATTTGCAAACCCTTTCGGGTCCATTTTCATCGCAAGTTGCATTAACGCATGGACCCGGGGTAAGCCATATGGTGTGGCCTACGCCGACATGATCCACCGACATCGATATCGACGATTGCAGTATCGCTTGGCCTAGGGTCCTGGCTCTACCTCGTGGCATTTGTCGATGTCGATCCGCCGATTTCGGTGATCACACCATCGCATCAGCCCGGGACCTTTGCCTTGGGTATACACCACCTGCCTCCGATCCAACCCACCGATTTGATCATCGGACGTCGCTGATGGGGGGTACCTTCCACCCGACCTTAAGTCCTCCTCTTGCCTCATGTGATGTGATTTTCCCTTATAAGGGTCTTTTGCCATTTTCAGGGGGTTTTTCCTCTTTTTTCAAAGAAATTGGGAATCTTCTGCATTCGATAACTTCTGCATCCTAAGTCCATTTTAGCCCATTCAAGTTGTAGCAGATTCAGAATGGGGAGATCTCTGCAATGAGACTATTTCCAAGAGTAACTTGCGACTTTCATTTTCCTCTGATTTACAAAGGATTTGTGCCATTTGGCCCCTTTTACCTCTTATATGAAGTCTTTTATACTTAGAGGTTTATCCAGGATCCATTTTTGGATCACGTACTTAAGAGAAATGTTTTGAAATATTTAAACAAATTTTGAAGTTCAACTCTAGTTATACTTCTTGTTGTTGATTTGATAACCTTAGAATTTACATCTCTTTTTCGTGTTTGATCTCTTCCTCTTGATTATTTCTGACATAATTCTACAATTTCTTCAAATGGTAAATATGAACTATCTCCTTTTCCCATTACATTAATAATATTAAGATACTCCTTTCATATTCCTTTTAAGAAGATTGTTCGAATGATATTAGAGTTTAAAGAATGATGTTTGGACTTTTGTAAGTTATAGAGAAATTGTTGGGGGCCAAAACTTCCTTGTTTTGTTTATATCTTTACCTTGTTTTCTTGCTAGTTATACTTTCATACCAGCTATTTTGTGCCTAAAATCCCTATAGATATAAGCCTTGTCATGTTTCACAAGTTATATAGTAATTTATGTTTAAGTCTAAGGAATCATCACCGATTGGATGCTAATCTCGTTAATTGCACCGATTTGGTGCCACATGGTCAAGATTCATTACCAAAGCTAGTGGCACTATTGTTAACCTGTAGTTGTTACAGTGCAATTGTCGCAATTCTCTTTTTGTCTATCTTTTGATTCAATTTTTCTATTACAACTATCATGTAATTTTAGGCAAACAACCTCTATGGTGTTTGGATGTAATTGTATAAAAGGGGATTTGTAGTTGGGAGTTAGGGTTAGCAAGACATCTTTGAGTTTTTTAATAGTTACTTTTGATATTAATGCAATCTTCAGCTTTCTGATCTTCTTTATGAATCTGTGAGTTAAGCAGATACCTGACTAGGGAGTTGGGCCCACTCTCTTGATCAGGTGATGTGCTTGTGTTCTTTTGTGTGTATTCTTTTAGTTATGCATTTTATTTCCTTTTCTTGTGAAACGTATTGCTGTTACAGTTGATGTCGTGAATCGTTATGCTACTATTGTTTATTTACTACCTTGGATTGCATGTTTAGTTAATTAATCAAACTCCTGATCAACTATTGGATTATGAATTTTCCCCTGCATATATAGTGCATGATATCCTTGCAATAAAAAACAACCCCGGATTGACATATTAATGTGGTAAAAGGGTGGAATCGTAACATTCATGCTCGAACCCCAACATTTTGGCACCATTGCAGAGGAGGCTATCAAGGCGCAAGAACATAATGACATTGATATTGGAATAAATTTCTCATCCTGGGAGAGAAAGGGGGTTTTCCACTCTGCTCCAGGTCCTGAGTGTAGTTATTTTTTATTTTGTTTTGTTTCCTATTTTTTTATTCTGTTTTTTTTTCTCGTTCTTTTTTATTTTATAGGGGTCACTCTCTCGTCCTGGGGAGGGAAAGAATTTTTCACCCTGCTCCAGGTCCTGATCTTAGAATTTTCCCGCAACTTTTTTATTTTTTATTTTGAAAGACCCACTCTCTCATCCCGGGGAGGGAAAGAGTTTTCTCACCCTGCTCTAGGTCCTGAGCTTTAGTTTTTTTTGCTGGCTTATTCTTTTCCTTTTTTTTGAATCATCCTCTCATCCTAGGGAGAGAAATAATCTTTCACCCTACTCTAGGTCCTGAGCCATGTAAGTTTTAAGGTTTTCTTTCCAATAAATGTATGAACAAGGGTTTGAATAAAAGGGGTAGAGGAGGACCCCAAAGGTAAGGAAGGAAGGATTTGGGGAGAAATACCTATATCCAGGAGATTATTGCGAAAGCTGCATCAGAATCCTCTTCAAAATCTATTGCTAGGGTGAACGTTCACACAAAATCGGAGGGGAATTTTGTGGAACAACCGATACAGCCCCCAAGAGTGGAAGTATCCCTTCAAATAGCTAGAGAAGAAGTAGGAATCAGGGCATCAGAGGAATCAGAAACAACTCCTTTAGTATCAGACAGTGAGGAAGTGCCCAACAGAGGGTGAGAAGAAGAGATCCACCCAAGGATTGAAGAAGGAGACTTCACATGATTTTCTTCACCTCGCGATCAAGGGAGTGCTATTAAACTTCCATAACCATTAGTTGTTACACTACAAGAACCTGTTGAAATCCCAAGCGAGTATTGGAAATTATTCATGGCACCCCCAACATCTTCAATCAAATTTCCGATTGGGGATATCAGGGATGATGCACCAATGAAGCCTATTCAACTGACCGCACTGCCAAATTTCCATGGGTTTTCCATAGAAGATCTAGACACTTTCCTATTTGAGTTGATATCATTTGCATAGGATATGACAATATCAATGATTCTCAAAAGATGAAATTTTTCCTGCTACATTAAAAGGGATAGCGTTGTGATGGTTTGTGGATCTAGGAGGAAAATCCATCTCTACCTGGGATGACATGAAGAAGACCTTCCTAGAAAAGTATCAGGATTAATGTAAATCCCAGGACATTAAGGAAGAAATCTTTACATTCATGTAGAAGGAGGAAGAAAATATGGAGGATTGTGTGGAGCATTTTAAGTACACTCTCCAGAGGTCTAGCCACAATGACCTAGATAAGGATATCCTGAAAGTTATTTTTCTCTGGGCCTTGAGGGAAGAATCTTTCAAGCTTTTAAACATAGTAGGTAAGGGGGATATATCTAAAGAATATTTTGACACCATATATGAACTCTGCGTTCAATGTTCAAGGGGAGCTGGAAGGAATAGACAAGGAATTCAGACCTTCAAAGAATCAAGCAGGGGAATCACAAAAGAAAAATTGGAAACCTGCTGGATAGTTTGAAAACTGATATCCTAAGCACATTATCTTCATAAATGGATACATTGTAGGAAAAACAAAAGCAGATGGAGTTGGAAAGAACCACGGTTATTTTCTGCCCTCGGTGTAGGAAGAAACATCCATTGAAGGAGTGTCCACTAGACACTATAGAGACATGTACTATTTGTGAACAGAGTCACTCCACCAATGCGTGTCCATCCATTCCAGCAATAAAGGAAATATTTAAAGGGACGAACAAACAACTAGATCAGTTGTGCTTTATGGGGTCTAAGAAACCATGGCAACTATTATCACCTGGATTGAACCTCAGGCTGAAGGAAGGTAATGCTAGGGTAATTGCAAACCATGCTTAGCCAAGCAGCTAGCCCTACTAGGCTGAGAGAGGGCTCTCTCCATGAAGATCTTAGCCAAGATGACGGGATCAGGAAAATGATATTAGGCTAGGTATAGTGGCATAAAGTTTTATTTGATTTTGAAGGGGTTTTGCTGGATCAGGAGGAGCTAGACAGTTAGGGCTAGGGAATTACGTCAAAATTGCAGTGTGTTCAATGGGGGATGGTAGGTATAAGGCTTAGATCTCTAGGGTTTTATGGATGAACTGTTTCAAGAATGGTGAGAAGCTACAAAGAGAATGTGATTACCATGGATCCTTCCTAGAATGTAGAAAACATATAATGGTGAATATTTTCCCAAAGAAGAGCAATGATGTTATGAATTCTGCCTATCAACTTGAAAACATTCACTTAGAAGCAACGAAATGATTAACAAAATACAAAAAACATACTAACATATGATCACAAGAGAAGAAATAGTACTAAAACTCCATATCACATGGATCCCAGAAAAATAGTTGCAATTCTTATTTATCTCCCGCTAAACTGCTACAAAATGATGTACAATCAAGGTATGAGCATCCAGCTGAGTCCAACCCTCTACAATGATAAAGAAGAAGAAGATATAGGCTTTGTTTCAACCTCCTACCATCCTCAGGGGTCGAATCCCTAATATGAGGAGCTAATCTAACCAACACTAAACAAGAAATAGGAATATAGGCATCTTAGCAACTTGCCTCTAAAAGTGAAAAATTGATTCATTTCAGCTCAAATTGACTTTTAATGTAATGAATCTACCCTCTACTACTAATTATCCATCATATTTACAATCCAAGTCATCATTTACCATAGTAAAATATCCTCCATGAGAGAAAATCCATGAACACATTCAACTGTCAAAACATAGAAAAATAGCCATCCAGTACAAAATTTGCCCTACGGGTAGCGCCACTGGCCCAACGCGCAACACCACTTTCTAGTCCCTTTTGGAGGCCTTCTTGGCATCAAAATTGAGCTCATGATAGCTCATTGGAAAGGGCTGTAAGTGTGATTTCTAAAACACCTATAATTTCTTCATTTGAAGCTCACTGGACCCCTCAAACGTTGATTATTCCAAGACTACTTTGTGTGTCCAAAATGTGGCAGAAAGGTCATTTTTAGGGTGTTTTCGACCTTTTGGTGGACAAGTTCTGCCAAAAAAACTTAACAAATACATAGGGTGCATGTACTCATCACTTTGAATCCAAAAATTCAAGCCATTTGTGCATTGGGTGCCCCTAGGAAAAGCGCAGCGCCGGTGGCACTGCACATTGAGCCAGATTTTATGTGTGTGCAATTTCCAAAATTTGCAAAAAACAAAATCTTCTCCAAACCTGACCAAAATTGGTGAGAAGCACCACCATCAAGCATCTTGATGAGCCAAGGAAGCTTCAACAAGCAACCTAAGCCTATCCTCCTCTTTTTTTCCCTTTAGAGCCCGCCTTAGCCTAGCTTTCATCTTTTTGACCCTCATGTTGCAAATTTTGTTTCAGGTCCTGTAATGGTAGGCCATGTGCATGATCATCTGACTATCCCTATTGACCTTCTTCAACAACTTCTCTAAGCAAAAATTTACCCTCTCGAGCCAAGTCTCTCTATCATCCTCAATTTCCTTCTTAATAGGAGACAAAGTGACCAGTGCCTCCTTGTCACCTTGTCTTTTTACCTTGAGAAGTTCTAGCTCCATGAAGACCTCCTTGTCACTCAACTGCTTGTTCTCTTGTTCCAAATATGTGATGACATACTTGGCCCTCTCCAAATTTTCCATCAATTCTTGGACTTGATCCTCCTTTTCTTGTATTATGATGTCCTTTATTGTTTCTTCATCTTGAGCCTCTAAGTTAATCATTTCCATGCCATGATGAGTATAATGTTTCTCTAGCTCATCATGCTCTGTCAAATCAAAGTCTCTCTCTTTCTCCTCATCATCAAAACTTTCCTTCGGCATCTTTTCCTTCCCTTTGTGTAGCTACTCCACCTATACCTACTATGTTGATGAAGAAGGAAAATCCCCTTCCACATCCTGTGGAGTAAGCATTTGCCTATGGGTTGATGAAGAAGGCAAGGTCCCTTCCACATCTTGTGGAGAAAACACTTTCCTATAAACTACAAATAATCTCCTTGTGCCCCTCTGATATGTCATGTAAGTCTCGTGCACCTTAGTAGCTCTAGTCTCTTTGGCCTCCTCATCTATTTTCACTTGAGCACTACTAGAAGGTCCCCCTGATTCTTGAGACACTGGTGGAGGAATTTGAGGACCCCTGAAGATGTCATGAGAAATAAATGTCTCCCAAGAGATGTTGAGGAGGCTAAGATGATGAAGCACAATCATCTTGATCAGGGAATAATGATAGAGACTGCTCATCTGCTGAGGGTATGGCTTTTTCTGCACAAAATGGGCCATCTTCTCAATATTCCTGAACAAGAAATAAGGGAGGTTTAACATCATCACCCTAGTAAAATGAATGAGAAGCCTGATGTGATAGGTTTACATCCTGGAAAATATGCCCTCACAGGTGAAATATTTCATGATGATTTTCATCATGGGGGCATACTTGTCGTCAAGGAATCTGAAAGGAAAAATTCTTTCTACCTCATTTTTGTACCTAGGTTTGATATAAGGTTCATAATAATGTTCATCTAGGTCTCGTGCCTTGTACCATTTATCCCCTACATCCAGAATCCTGGTTGCATCTACAATAATGGAGGGTGAGACTATGAATGTCACCCCAGTAAGAGTCACCTTGTTGTCCTGAAGATTGGCTACAAAGAGCCTAGTGAGCTCAGGATGGTGCTGAACTCTCTCTACCTATTCACAAAACTCATAGCACCATAGATGTCTAAAGCAAGTGACAACTAACTGAGAGGCCTGCAATTATTTGAGGTTTGATGGCTCTTCCCTAATAATTCTACCTCCCTTGTGTGGTTTTCTCTGATGCCGACGTCTATCTGTCGAATTGTCACTGCCTGTGTTTTCCTCCTCGTCATAGTCTCGATCTTCTCTGTCCATGTTTGCAAAGTTTGAGGCTGTACACTCCAAGAAAAGGGATGAAGGGAATGAGTAATAGTTATTTAGGAGTGAGGGAATGGGAGATGACCTTGTGAGGTATTTTGATGGGCTAGAAAATGAAGGGAAGGATATGAATATGAATGTGAAGTAGAGGGGTTTGGGCCCTTTTTGAAATATAACTTGTGGGATGAAGGATGAGGGGGGTATAGATGTTATGGAGTGATGTAGGGAAGGGGTTTAGGGTTTAGTGATAGGTGGTGGGAAAAATCGAGGGGGTTAGGGTTTCTATAATGTCATTGAGGGAGAAACTAGGGTTTCACATTTGTCATGGTAAATTCCTTCAAACACTGCAATTGCAACTTCAATGATGAGGTAGAGGGAGTGCACTTACTTGTTTGAGAGATGAGAGGGTTGTTTGGAATTTTCTATGAAGTTTAGAGGCTTTTTTGTCTTTTCTTCTCAACATGCAGTGCCAACTACAGACACGCAGTGCCACCTCTCAATGCACAGTATAGTGTAATTTTGCACTGCTGAAACCTCCCAACGCACAACGCCACCCCCTGAATGTGTAGCGCCACTTCAATCCAACTTTTGACTGCCTTTCCAATGTCCAAATTAGGATTTGGATATCTCATTGGAAATATTGTCCTATCTAATTTCTAGAACATTTTGAATTTTTCAATTTGGAGCTCATTTGCCCTGTCAAAAGCTCAATCTCCCAAGACTGGTCAAAATGTGCAGAATGAGGCTGCCAAAATGAAGAGTGCTATTGCAGTCAACTTTTGGAGGTATTCCTGAAATCCAAATTGAGCTCCTGATATCTCATTCAAAATATCATTTGAATCATCAGGAAATTCTTTTAGACTTTCCAGCTAGGTGAAATCTTGATTTTCCCAAGGTCACTCCAGAAGTGCAACAACTCTCCTGTGGCAAATGATGTTTTGGAAATTTCTCCCAAACCATGCGACCTGTGTAAAAACTGAAGAAGGTTTTTCGTCTTGGGTCTATGGCGGACAAAAACCTCTCTCACTTTTGTCAAATGCATATTTTATTGCTCAGAAATATCATTTGAATAAAAACTATCTTGATATGTGGAACAGGGGATTTGTAGAAATGAAGGGAAATGAAGGGGATGAGGGGCTTCTAAATTCTTGAGAAAATTTTGGGAAGTAGGGAGGGATGTTAGGAAGCAAGGAAAGTTAATTTCAAGGATTGAGTGAAGGGAAGGGGTCTAAAAGGGAAAAACACAGGCCTAACCTAGAAAAGTGTCAAATTGTAGCAATAGGCTAGAGTTTCTGGGAAAATGATGAATTTGAGGGATATCGGTGATGGGATGTGTTTAAGAAGGTATATTAAGGATAGGGGAAGGTGTATGAGCATCAGGATACAAGTTTTTTTGATGATTTGACCATCCAAGAAAAATTACCTTCAAAACCTAGGAGAGGGAAATGAGCCTTACCTAAGCACAACTGAAGCACAAACAAGGCGCAAAATGACCCATTGGAACCTGAAATAATGATGACAACTCTTTGAATGGTGGTACACTCAGCCGAATGGTGACATGAACCAATACTTGGAAGACTTTGGAAGGAGTGAAAACAAATCCTAGACTTAATACCCAGTGACCAAATTTTTACTTGAAGACTCACTGAAATGAAAAAAATTGACTTTGACACCCTAAGACAACTTTATAAGAGAATATTTGATCACTGCTGGTAGTATGAAAATATTGGCTCTAAAAGTAGCAACGGTCATCAGGCTTAAATCTAGGTACATCTCAGGATCCTTTTCAATATTATATTAGGAATCCTCAATTAGTTCCTTTTTGGGCTCAATATTATCAGTATCCACCTTGGCAGCCATGGTGCCCTCAACCTAATTTAATTTCTTCATGGTATCAAAACTAGCGTAGTCATACTACCCCTACTGCTCAATTTTCTCAGCCTACATAGCAACAACAGTTACAACTTCCCTCTAATGTTCCCTCCAATAATCCTCCTCTTCGACCTCAACTTCCCATTCAACCAAACCCAAATCCAAACAATAAGGGTGCTCAACAAGCAGACACCCTCAACCTTCCTTCTTATAGCATTTCTACCACAGGATTTAATAATATGAATTTGCGATCTAGCCAGGTAGTAAATGCTCCAACATCGCCCGTTATTGTTGAACATCTTGACGATGAAAATCTAGAATCTTAAGCATTCGCAGGTGAGACAACCCAACGGTCTATGGAACATTCTCATTCTCATTTGAGTGTTACTCAGGCCTATCAAACTGATCCTCCTTATCCAAAACGATTAACCCTAAGTAAATAGGTCCCTCAACTAGAATTTGATCTTTTAGGAGAATTGCAGAGTCTGTTTGTAAAAACCCCCTTGCTTCAAGCCATGAAAGATGTACCTATTTATGCTAAAACTATCAGAGAATATTGTTCCAAGAGACCTGGGAAGAAAAAAGAGGAACCACTTACAATTCATGTTATGGGGAGATTATCTGACATTATGTTGGGAAAAGCTATGCCTATAAAATATGGGGATCCTAGGAACCTGATTCTAATAGTCCATATTAATGGGGTAGATATTCCAAATGTACTGGTAGATTTGGGTGTGGAAATTAATGTAATTACTTCTGAAACCATGCTTACACTGGGATTGCATGATCTTAAGCCTACCCCTACAGTCTTGGAGCTAGTTGACAGATCTACAATTAGACCGATAGGGAAGTTGGAGGACATAACAATCTCAGTGGATTCTTGGCGCTATCATGTTGATTTCCTAGTCCTGCATACACAGTCCCCAGCTGGTGGTGACCCCCTTATTTTAGGGTGGCCTTGGATTGCAACCGTTGATGCCTACATTGGGTTTCGGTGAGGAAATATGATAATTTCTAATGGGGAAATATGAAAAATCTTATTCTCTATCCCCCGGCAGAACCAAGTTGACAAAGAAAGCCAAAAAAGAACCCTTTGTCTTTGGATGGGATCGAATCTAAACTCCAACCAGTCCTTACCATGGGGCAAGATCTTTGCTTTATGAATGATACAAAGGATGACATTATCAACACTTTTATTAGCAGCCCTCATGTTGTTCCTTTTCCAACTCGGTAGTTTTTGAAATCTATCATGAGCTATGAAACACAGGAAACTATCGGATCAAAAATAAAAAATGAAGATATTTCTATAAAAACATTCTCTGACAACATACCAGTGGAGATCGAGTGAAGGAAGAAACTGAATATCAACTCGAATCTTTCACCAACCCAGATTGAACAACTCCTAAAGATCCTTCAGTTATAGAAAGAAGCTTTCACCTAGAATTATACCGATATGAAGGGTATCCCTGCCAATTTGTGTACTCATCATATTTATATTAAAGAAGATTATTGACCCTTGAGACAACCTCAAAGAAGAATGAACCCTACCTTGAAAAACATTGTGAAAGAGGAGCTTCAAAAGTTACTGGATGTAGGATTCACTTACGTAATCTCGAACAGTCAATGGGTATCCCCATTGGTCATTGTTCCTAAAAAGAATGGTAAATGGAGGATTTGTGTAGACTATAGGGAGATGAATAAAGCAAACTTGAAAGATCATTTCCCTCTACCATTTATTGACGAAATTTTTTTTCTCTTTCCTAGATGGGTTTAGCGGGTATAACCAAATCCAAATAGCTCCTGAGGATCAGGACAAAACCAACTTCACATGCCCTTGGGGAACATTCGCTTACCAAGTCCTTCCATTTGGTATTTGTAATGTGCCTGCTACCTTTTAGAGGGAAATACTAGGGATTTTTTTTTATTTACTCAATGATAGTGTTGAGATCTATATGGATGATTTTAGGCCATATGGAGGGTCATTTGAAGAGGGGTTGGAAAACTTGGGGAATTTTCTTAAAAGGTGTAAACAAATACATGTTTCTCTGAGTACAAAAAAATGTCACATGATGAGAGAAGAGGGAGCAGTGCTGGGAAATTTTCTTTTGGCTGCTAGAATACAAGTTGATCCTGCCAAGGTAAAGGTACTTATGCATTTTCCTGTACCCAAGACATATACTCAGGTACATAGTTTCATTGGTTGTGCTGGTTTCTATAGGCATTTTATAGAAGTTTTTTTCCAAATTAGCATTCCCACTTTTTCAGCTATTAATGAAGGATGCACAATTTTTATGGACAGATGATTATGGAGTAGCTTTTGAGAAAATCAAAGAACTAATCTACCGAGCTCTAATATTGCGTGGTCCTAACTAGGAACTTCCATTTCATATCCATACAGATGCCTTTCAAATAGTTGTAGGGGAGTTGTTGGGATAGCAAGAAGATAAGAAGCCGTATGAAATTTATTATGTCAGAAAGAATCTAACATCTACTGAGCTAAACGATATGGTAACGGAGAAGGAGTTCCTGGCTGTTATCTATGTTGTAAATAAATTTTGACATTACATTATTGGGTATCCTACTTTTGTACACGTTGATCACGCAACAATCAGGTATTTGATGAATAAACCTATAACTCTTGGGCATATAAAAAGGTGGTACCTATTACTTCAAGAATTTGATATCACCATTATAGATAAACCAGGAAAAGATAATGTAGTTACTAATTTTCTGTCTATATTAAACATTGATAATGAAGGAGCACCTGTAGAAGATAGCTCTCTGAATGAACATTTGTTTGCAATTTCTACTAATACCCTTTGGTATGTAGACATTCCTAACTATTTGGCTACACGAAAATTACCACAATATTTGTCATATAGGGAACAATGGAGGATCATTCATCATAGTGCCCGTTACTCATGGATAGCGGGATACCTCTTTTATACAGGGGGTGATCAATAGATCCATTGTTATGTAGTAGAAAGTGACATCTATGATATCTTGAGAGATGCTCATGATGGCCCTTGTGGGGCGCATTTTGTGGATAAATGAACCGTCCACAAGGTGTTACAGATGGGATATTATTGTCCCTCTATCTTCAGCGATGAACGTAACTATGTTTGAAGATGTGATAGCTACCAATGCATGGGCCAGCCTGGTTGCTCAAGTGAAATGCCATTACAACCACAATTACTTCTTGAGCCTTTCACAAGATGGGCTATTCATTTTGTAGGTCCATTTAACCCACCTTCACAATCGAAAGTCCACATTTTAGTCTACATAGATTATGTAACGAAGTGGGTAGAATCCAAGGCTGTAGCAAAAGCAACATAGCAGGTTGTCTCAGAATTTTTGTTTGAAGAAATTTTTGCTAGATATGGTGCTCCTAAAGAGATAGTTTCAGATGGAGGAGTGCAGCTCACATCACACATGATAGAAAAGCTTATGGAGAAATATGGTATCAAACATAGGATAACAAACCCATACCATCCTTAGGCGAATGGTCAAGTCGAGAGCACAAACAATGTATTGGAAAACATTCTCACCAAGGCCATGGCAAATAATCATCAAGATTGGGCTAAAAAACTTCCTAAAGCTCTTTAGGAATATAGAACAACATGGCAGAACACAATAGGGTTAAACCATATGAACTTGTCTATGGAAAATCCCCATTGTTCCCCATTGTTCCCGGCGAAATTTGAAATTAGTACGCTCAGAACAGCTCTAGAAGTAGGATTGAACCTCTCAGAAGCCCAGAAACACTGGTTGGAACAACTAAATGAGCTTGATGAAATTTGTTTAATGGCTATCTAAAGGACTGCTGCCATACAACAACAGAGAGAAAAATGGCATGATAAATTTATTAAAAATAAGGTTTTTCATAAAGGGGATTGTGCATTACTGTATGATTCCTGTTTTAAGGATTTTAAAGAAAAGCTTCGCTTGCGATCATTGGGACCGTATGAGGTTGATGTGGTATTTGACAATGGGACTATTAGGTTGGTCAAAATCGGTGATTCACATGTTTTGCAGGTACTTCAACAAGTGCACGAAGATTTTTGTAATTTATGCTGCTGAGGAGAATTTTTTTCTAAGTGTTCAGTGTTGTTACTCCTTTGGTGTTGTTACTCCTTCAGTGTTGTTACTCCCGATGTTCTTACTCCTCTTAAGCTAATTTTTTTTCTAAGTGTCTGATGTTGTTACACCTTTGTTGTTGTTACTCCCGATGTTGTTACTCCTCCGAAGCTGATTTTTTTCTAAGTGTGCGGTTGTTGGGAACGGGTCCCCTGGGGTCAATTTTGGGGTTAAAATCCCAAGTTTTGGGGCTAAAGGCCCAAGTTTTTTGTAAAGAATGTAAATTCTCCACATTTTGTGGCCGCGGAGTGCAAAGATGTAAGCAGTAAAAAAGGGGTTTTTGCCCTTTGTTTAGATAGTTTGTGTCGGCTTGATGAGATCTTCCCTTGATCCATGGACCATGGGATTGTATAAAAAGGGAGTCTTAGAAGAGTCTAAGGCAGTGAAGAATTTTTTGGGAGAGTTCTGAGTAAGTTTATGGGTTTATGAGAGCTAAGAGTGAAGAGTCTTAGCATAGGAAGAGGCTCTGTAGCTGAGTGCACATAGGCCTAGGGTAGAAGTCCGCAGCTGAGTGTGTGGACCCCTACAACTATGTGCGTAGGGAAGTTAGAGTCTGTACTAAAGATCTGAACCATCAATAAAGAGAATTATTCTGGAGGTATATGTGTATGAGTTATTTTACTTATGTTTTGAATACTGCAATTATGTTATGTTGAATATTGGGTTTATGAATTAATTCTATATTGATGCGCGAATATATGTAATTTACTTTGTCATATGAACATAAGTAAGAATATTTGTTTATGCACAATAATCATAATTACTTGTTAAGACTGTACGAAACTAACATACTCTAAGTAAATACAGAAGTAAGAGTAATTACAGAGGTGCGTAAGTTCCTGATCTATATATTTAGGTTTTGCGAAGGACGATCGGAGACTTTCGCGGAAGCTTTAAGGACAAATAAGAGAAGTACATTGATAAGCCCTAAAGGGCTTATTGATCTATGCAAAGGAAAAGTGAGGGTATAAAACTGACATCAAAACCATCTCAGGGTGTGGAAGCTTGATTCCTGCATTCCCCCCATACTGCTTCGAGTGAGACTTCATTCCACGCTCCATGGATTGATGCCAAAAGGGCTAGTAGTGTAGAGATTTGCTTGGCTACTTAATGCTGAACCTGGGTCAGGGCCCATCAAGCCAAAAAATGGTTCTTTTGCCAGGACTGGGATCTGCATAACGATATGTGTGATGTCACATCATTGGAATCCACTAAGAAAGAGATTGAAGACTGGTTGGATAGAAAGATCCACGAATTCGTGGTGCAAGAAAACAAGAATATGCAATTGACCAAAGAACAGTGGTTCGATAGATATCTATACACAGAGATACATGAAATCTTCTTCTGTTCCTTCCCTATTGAATTATACGAGTGGATCACGAAGTTGACAGATGGCCAAGGAAGGTGGAGGCTTAATGGTCTAATAGTCTGGACCCCAGAGTTAGTGCAGAGATTAGAAACCTCTAAAGATAAGATCATCTGTGATGTCAATCATTGGCTCAATCATATCATAGGAGGATTTGTGACAGAGTTCGTGGTCGATATGTCAGTCAGTTACAGCAAAGCAGAGCGACACTTCTTAAAAGGACCGCGAGGTAAGTATTTAAGGTCTTCAAATACTTGGATTAATATGCTATTGTGTGAAAAGAGGGTTATGTAGTTACTTTGATGTTTGGGACTACGTGAAGTGAAAGGACTTTCAGGGACAGAGGAAGAAAAGGCCCTGGATATGGCCCGCTAACTAAACCTCCTCTAAGTGATGACAAGGGAGCAACACAGGCTTCTCCGCAGAGCACTATTCAGTTGATAAAGCAAGGGTTCCCATGAATACCTCATCCACCCACACCACCTCCATCTTCACCTCCACCACTTACACCCTCACCCACATCATTGCCACCTCTGCCACCATTCAATATAGCAAACTCCATAAAGCTACCTGTGCTCAAGGGCGTGGGAAATGAAGATCCAGACCAATTTTGGTTCATCACGAAGGCTGTATGGGAAGCTTAGGGTATCACGGATGATCAAATGAAGAAAGAAATGTTGGTTAGTGCTTTGCAAGACTGTGCACTAACATGGTACATTAAGTATTGCATGGATAACTCGATGTCCACGTTGGTAGATATCCAGACTGTGCTAAATAAGGAATTTAGTAGACCTAAGTCTGAAGCTCAATACATTGTGGGATTCAAAGAGATCATGATGAAGCCTAGTGAGACACCCTCGAATTTAGACCATAGATTGAAGTGTACATTCTGTGAGGCTAACATGAATCTGACTAATGGGTAGCACCGCGAATGGTTGTGGCCTCGCTTCTACCTCATCTAAGGGTTTCGCTATCACAACAAAAGACTGGGACCCATGTGGAATCTTTGGAAATTGCGATGAGATTGTACGAGACACCAATGTAAGATGCTAATATGGGGGTTTAGCATATTAATGTGCAATTGCAGAACCTTTGCTTCGAAATGCAGAGTCTGAAAAAAGACAAAACAACTCGGCCAAAGGCGCGTGAAGAAGTGTGGTGCCTAAAGTGAAAAATCCAGGGGCATGACAAAGATCACTATCTGGTTTTCACAAATTATGTTGTAGCAGGGGGACCAATGCCTCTAAAGTTGGAATCTGCAGTAGGGCCAAGTATCGGGCTGATGCTATGTTGTGCTATCTGTCAGGTAGCTAGGAAACATGAGATAGACAATTTCCATTTGCTACAGCAATTTGTACAAACACTGCAACAACTCTTCTGCAACTTCTGTCAGTCAGTGGGACATGATGATCGCAATTGCCGTAGTTATGAATTAATCATGACAGGACACTTGCATACAGGGTGCAGGAAGAAATGCGGCCTCCGGACCAAGGCATTGGAGGAGCATGAGGCAAGTATCAGGGGCGTGTATGAGGTCGAGGTGGAGGAGGACCTAGTAAAGGTCGAGGGTAGGTTATTTGTTACAATTGTGGGGGTCCAGGACACTACGTGTGAGTATGCTCGAATCTGAAACGTCTGTCATGTCGCTATTGTACTCAGTTTGACGATGCAATAGAGGATTGCCCTATATTCTTGGCTAAGATACGCAAGAAGGGGGCGCAGCCTCAGCAGCCGACTCGAAACCTGCAGATGATGATAGTTGAGCCTTGCGAGGAAGATCCTCAGGTAAATATTGTGCTACGGAGTGGGGCAACGACTGTTGAAGATAAGGGGAAGTAGCCTGAAGAAAGTGAGTGGGTCCACAAAGCACCAGAAAAGGAGATCAGTTTTGATCTAGAACACGTGAAAGAAACATTTATGAAAGCGAATAAAAGTCTTGCTAAGGCATCTACCTCACGGAGTTAGGAGAAGCCGGATAAAGAAATGGACCCATCCATGATTACCATGTTCTTGGATACCTGCATGAAACTGCTACGTGATAGCAAGGCTATGAAGGGACTATAGGAGTTGATCAATAGGTGCAATGGCAAGGAAAATGCTATTGACGGACCACGCGTAGTTAGAAAGCTTGGTAAGAATAAGGCAAGAACTCGACGTGAGATGAGACTCACCACATAGATAGGAGAATACGAAATGGACTAAGTTGTCTTGGACCTAGGGTCCGACGCGAATGTTTTGCCGAAATATACATGGTAGAGAATGGGGAGACCTATGCTATAGTGGTCTCCGATTCAGTTAAGGATGGTGAATTAGCAAAAAATCATCCCATTGGGAAGGTTCCAGGGGGTAACAGTTAATATTGAAGGCGCAAGCGCACTAGCTGATTTTGAAGTGATAGAGAGTGTGGATGATAGCAATCCCTACCCCGCGCTCCTTGGGATTGATTTGGCCACTGACATGAATGGGGTAATCAATCTGAAGAAGCGAAAGATGATATTTGATAAGAAATCACTCTGCGTAGTGGTGCCACTAGACCCTACAAAAGGACCGCGCTATACTGAACCAGTCCGCGATTATGAAAGTGGTGACGATTTGGACCACATTTACAAGATAACGACGAGAACAAGATTAGGTGAATCTGATAGTAGATGGACATATTGCATGGGACCATGAAAGTTCCTACACATCATATTCAGATGAAGTACTAGAGCACTAGTAGAATCGACTGGATGAAGTATCTACACTGCACTATAATATGATGACGCTTTGTATCCTCAAAGGTAAGAAATGTTCCTTACTATGATGATTTGACTGATGTTGATCACTTTTTGGATTCATTTGAGAGAGAAGTGCCAGAGAAGCATTGCTTCCAGGCCCTAGACTGGGCACTATGCACTACACCTCCAGGATGGTGGGGCACGCACAAGGACAGTTTTGATGAGTGGTGCGTATACAGAAAAATGATTAGAGTGCGGTTTGGCCACCCGCAAGTGTGACTACTAGAAAAATATGATGGGAGAAATGATCCACACGATGATTTGGCCAAATGTACTTAAACATATGGAGTGAAGCCTCAGCCAGAGTGGGTACATTTGTTTTGTCATACCTTGGATGTTATACCGATGGATTGGTACTTGGAGACAGAACTCTGCCATGGAACTAAAGAATGGGATGTTTTGCACCAAGAATGTTTGATGACGTTTAGCTTTGAGGATGGACTTGAAACTATTAATGAAGCATTGCAAGAGGTTAAGGCAACAATTTTTATGATACTGCTAGATTCTCTAGATTTGATTCAACCTGATTAGACTACCCAGTTGAACCACACGCTAGAGTGATACAATGTAACAATGGAAGAAGAAGACGAAGACCCAATGAAGATTAATATTCCAGAGATTGAAGGTCACCGTGAAGTTGAAGGATTGCAATTAGAGAAACAACACATAGCCAAGCTGCTCAAAACTAGATAGGTGAACATTGGCACGGAGGCAGAACTGAAGTTTGCAAAGATTCGGGACTACTAGGGCAACATGATAGTCGATAAGGTTGCCGAACTAATCGTGAATATCCGGATCTGTTCCCCGTGAAATTTTCAGATCTAAAAGGGATAATAGAGGACCTGGGTGTCATGAAGATCACTCTAAAACTAGATGCGAAGCTAGTTAAGCAAAGAACATACCGCCTCAATCCAAAGTATAAAGAAAGGGTCCATTTGGAGTTGGATAAAATTCTTGCAGTAGGTATTGTTGAACCGGTGGAAGAATATGATTGGGTGAGCCCAATAGTAGTTCAAGAAGGATGTTACGTTCTGTGAGCGATGGAAAAACTGTTAAAGAAGGATGTTACGTTCTGTTGGAATAAAAAATGTCAAAAAAACTTGGATGTGCTAAAGGAGAAAATTGTTACCGCGTTGATCCTAGTCTTCTCGGATTGGAAGAAGGAATTTCATGTGCATGTGGACGTGTCATGTATTGCACTAGGAGCAGTACTAACACAGATTAGTGAAGGGGACTTGGATCATCCTATAGCGTTCACAAGTAGGAAGCTGTCCAAAGTTGAGAAAAATTATTCCATGACAGAGCGCGAGGGATTAGCTATGGTGTATGCAGTCCAGAAGTACAGGCATTATTTGTTGGGCAAACATTTTAAGATGTATACAAACCATTATCCATTGAAATACCTAGTCAAAAAGCCTGTGTTTGGGGGGAAGATATGCAAGTTGCTATTGTTGTTCCATGAATATGATTTTGAAGTCATTGTGAAACCAGGACGACTGAATGCAGGACCGGATCATCTGTCGTGCATTGAAAATGGAGAAGAGCCTACTAATTTAGAGGAAGGACTGCCTGAAATGTAACTCTCTATAGTGCATGTTGCAGATAGTCACTTTGAAGATATTATACACTTCCTAATGACAAGAAAAGCTCCGGAAGGATATACAAGTCAACAGAAGAAGGAACTGGTGGTGCGCACGACAATTTTTTTTGTCATTGTAGGGCACCTATACAAAATGGGATCAGATGAAATATTGCGACATTATGTGCTAGAGTTTGAATGAAACAACATCCTTAGTGAGGCTCATGGTGGAGCCATGGGAGGTAATTATGTAGGAACCTCAACAACGCAAAAGATTCTACGCATTGGGTTGTGGTGGCCGACCTTGCATAAGGATTCAAAAGCGTATTGTAGGGCATGCGATGCATGCCAAAGGACTAGCAGATGATCGCATAGGGATGAGCTACCACTGAATCCACATATATTGTTATAGACCTTCGAGAAGTGGGTGATTGACTTTGTGGGACCAATTCAACCTCCAAGAAAGAAGACGGGTGCATGGTACATCATCATCATGACTGAGTACTTAACCAGATGAGCGAAGGCATAGCTTGTGAAGGACTGTACAAGCACAACAACAACAAAATTCCTCTTTGAGTACGTGTTGACAAGGTTTGGTTGTCCAAAAATTTTAATGAGTGATCACAGTATGCATTTTCTTAATGAGACGATCAATGTGATGATGGAGGAATTTTAGGTTTACCATCAGAAGAGCACGCCATATCATCCACTAGATAATGGGGTTGTGGAAACGTTTAATAAAATATTGGAGAGCATGCTAACAAAGGTTTGAAATGCTCAAAGAAATTACTAGGATGTGAACATACCCGCGGTGTTATGGCCTTATAGAACAGCTTGCAAGAAGCTGACTGGACAAACGTCGTTCAGGCTAGTTCATGGCGTAGAAGTTGTGATCCCGTTGGAGTACATTGTACCTACTTTGTAAATAGTGGCATTCACCAGAATGGTGGATTGCAGAGCACTCGAGGAGAGGCTCATGCAGCTAACAGAGCTTGAAGAGGATATATTTATAGCTGGATTCCATCAACAAGTCCAAAAGGAGCGTGAAAAGGCATGGCAATATTGGCACATCAAATTGTGCACCTTCAAGGTAAATGATTTAGTTTTATTATATGATAACAAGTTTGATGGGGCCATATGTCATCATGGAGATCACTGACGGTGTAGCAGATTAGATGGTAAAGTTGAATGGAGAGTCATTCCAATGGAGGGTGAATGGTAGCTGATTGAAGCCATACACCAGCAATCTGATGAGATGACTACATGATGGAAGCACAATCTTAGCTCTCCAGGCAGCTGAAAGGAGGCACGGTACTATAAACTACACAACCCGGGTTGTGGAGCTACGCGATTGTTGAACTGTGTGGGATGAAGGAATGTCACGGTGTGAGCAGAAATGTGCGGGGAGCTGTGCTATCGAAGAAGGGACCACGTAGGGTAGTTGAAAAGTGACCGTTCTGGTCACTGTTCATGACTTGATAGTGGGAAAATGACTAAATGGAGCGGCCGGGGGGGGGAGGGACATGGCATTTAAGTCAAAATTTAAGAGCAAGATCTTTGAAAACATGCCGCCAATCTAGCATTTATGAACAAATTTTGGGGGGAACAGTTGGATTTGAATTCGAAAATGCCTATAAATATAGGTGGGTGCCCAGCGAAAAACACTTGGAATTTTGAGAATTGAGGTGTTGAGCTCTTAGGCGTGTATGAATTGTGAGTACTTTGAAGCTTTGATAGCAAGTTCAGCATTTGAGAGGTCGCCAAAGGAAATGAAGGAGTTTTTGTCTAGCATCATGTCGGCGCTTGCAGAAACTGTGAGTGCTAGAGAAGCAATTGCAACTGAGGGAGCTACCGTGGAAGTAGCAATGGCAACTGAGGAAGCTGCCCGAGAGATAGAAAGTGTCTAAATACTTGCAAAGGTACCCAAATCGTCGAGGTTTCCTAGGCGAAGCCCTACGCCGACCAAAGAGGGTCCAAAAACGAAGAAATATAAGTAGAAAGCCACACTTCTGGTGCACCCATCATCCAGAAAACACCCACAGAAGGAAAAGTCCACCACACAGGAGAAGGGAAAGGTAGTTGACTTAGAACCTGAAGAAGACAGTGAAGAAATCAATATGGGTGGGAACGACATTGACACAGGGGCCGAGGACGTTGATGTTGAAGGGTATTAACCTATCTCTAAATTGCCAAAATACATTCCTCCGCGTCGAGGCAAGGCAAAGGTCCCCAAGGACATTGATGAGAGGAAAGTCACACTACATAGACCATTGCAGCTAGACAAGATCACATTTCAAGGACCGCACTTGGCGCGTGTCCCCATTTTAAAGCTGGAGGATTGGGATATGGTCGATTCAGAGCACTTTCCCCACCTAGTGACTAATCATTTCATGCGTTGTGTCTTCTATAAGGACACTGGTGTGACCGCGCTAAATCTAAGGAAATGGATAAAAGGGGTGGACAAGGTAGGACTGCTAAACATGCTATGGGTGTTGCATTACAATCGCGCCCCCATAACCATGATAGTGATCAAACAACTACTATGCTTGGTGCACAATGGGTTCCTATGGTTAGAAGAACCAATATTGATCACTAACATGTTGATCCATATGATCACTCGTCTGCCGCATTTAGGACTGAATTTAGACATGGAATTTGGAGGAAAGACAGGTGAGCGCGACCTTGCCAAGCAAATGAAGGACAAATTTAAGCTCGTCAAGAAGCCCCGTGACTACTCCATTTCTAGTATAACTGACCCTAAGGTTAGAGTAGCCACCCAGATCCTAGCATGGAAAATTATGAGGAAGTGTCATGCAGATGAAGTGTTCATGCCAATCGTATCATTAGCGGCCCAGTGTACTGAGGACATACAATTCAACTGGCCAAACTACCTCTGCAACAATTTCCTCGCAAACTGCAGAGAGGCACAGGATCAGAGAAAAAAATTTCACTATGCATGGTTGCTGTTATCCATAGTACTGGCCACATGGGAGTTACTAGAGGATAGTCAATTTCCTTTGGTTTCACAGGATTTACTGGAAGCAACGAAGTTCAATTTTCTCTGGGCCACCAAGGACCCCCAAAGGGCTAAGGATAGCAAGATATTTTTGATCTTGATGGAGATGAGTATCAACATGGCCATAAACTGCAAATCACGGTTATCACTGATTGTCTTCAAACAGTTGGCAGAGTATGTGGAGTTCAAGGTGGACTTCCATTGTGTCTCCATGCAAACGTGGAAGGACCCTGATAAAAATTAGTATAACCTTCCATACTTGGCTAGATATGACGCAATCATGGCGGTCCTTGACTGCTGGCCAGCAAAGCAGCACGCGGCCTCAGAAATGACAGTTGGGTCTAGCAAGTCTGCAGTGAAGCGAAAGAAGGGAGAGGCCAAACTAAAAATGGAATAGTTCACCAAAAATAGGAAGAAAGAGGCTAAGACAAAGCCAAAGACGAGCGCACTACCAAAATGCAGATAGAAGGGTAGGAAGATGAGGAGGAGCACAACTCCGACAGGAGTCAGAAATCTCCTTCCCCGGAGTCAGAAGAGGAAGAGAAACGATCTGAACAGGGAGGAGCATAATAGGGAATAGGAGAAAGTAGGGCCATGAAAGAAATCCAAGACTAGAAAAATGTCCCTCGACCCAATCACCTTGTCAGAAGGTGATTTGAATGACATTGGCGATGCGGTGAGGGATGTGACTGCAAAACTGCTGCAGCAGTTCGAGCAGCAATAGAAATAGGCCTTGGGTGCCATTCAAATGGGTCTGCACAAGCTGTAGATGTAGGCGTCATAGGTATAGACCAGTGTGGGGTGAAGCAGCATGACATCAACTAGTTTGGCACCTGGAACTTTAGAGGTAGCAAAAATGGTGCGCACACTAGATCCTCAGGCCATAGTGCTACTGGATGGAGCGCTGACTACAGAATCAGAAGCTGATAGGGCCATTGTTAGTACCCTCAAGAGGGTGGGGCTAAACTTGGCCATGTTTCTAAGTGAAGCCCTTCACATATTGCAAGATGGTGTGATCGTGGAACTTCGGGCTCAAGAACAACGCACCCTGAATGTTATCAGTGAGAAGAAGGTGAACAATGCTAAGTTAGATGTACAGAACAATTCTGCCATTGATCTTCTTAAGGCCACCATGGAAAAGAATGAGCATAGGACCAATGTGGTGACTGAGGCATGTAGTTCCAAAGCTGGATATTCCTTAAGATGTGCTAGTGGATGTGAGAATTCAGAAGCTCACTATCAAGGTGCGCGAAGTGATAATAGAGCTAGTTAAGATTCATTTCGAACTGAACCTTAAAGCTAGAGAGCTTGAGTTGAGGGACCAACCTTTGACCCCACCAGAGGTTAAAGAGCAGCATGTGGCCACTGTCAAAGATGAAGTAGCAGTTGTAGATGCCGTTGTGAAGGAGTGCAATTCATTCTTTGAGTAGTCGCTCGAAGTAGTCACTATGTGCAGATGCTAGAAGTAGAGGTGCAAGAGCTGTAGCAGAGATATGATGAGGTTAAAGTAATGACCCGGACCGTCACCATCACACAAAGGTTAGAGAAGCTGCAGGAAGCAAAGGTGTTGAAAGAATAGGTGGATGCAGCTCAGTGCAAGGAGATAATACTCAAGGCAAGATTAGGGCCTTGGCTAGAGGAGGCCTATGTACTCACTGCCTCCATTGAAGGGAAATTCGCTAATCTATAGGCGACACAGTAGAAAATATAGGCAGATTGCACAGAGCTAGCAATAGAGAAACTGGTTGAGTAGGTGAAGTAGGCGGCAACATAGTGCACCACCAAAGTCCCAGTGGTATAGGTGGAGTTGGGAGGTCTTCGCGATAGGATATTCACGCCAATGGAATGACTCGAGGGCAAGTCACCATATTTGTGTTGGGGGCCTATTGGGAATGGGTCCCCTGGGGTCAATTTTGGTGTTAAAAGCCCAAGTTTTGGGGCTAAAGGCCCAAGTTTTGTTTAAAGAATGTAAAGTCTCTACATTTTGTGGCCACAGAGCGTGAAGATGTAAGAAGTCAAAAAGTGTTTCCACCCTTAGTTTAGATAGTTTGTGTTAGCTTGATGAGATCCTCCCTTGGTCCGCGAACCATGGGATCGTATAAAAAGGGATTCTTAGAAGAGTCTAAGGCAATGAAGAAGTTTTTGGGAGAGTTCTGAGTAAGTTTATGGGTATGTGAGAGCTAAGAGCAAAGAGTCTTAACATAGGAAGAGACTCTGTAGCTGAGTGTGCATAGCCATAGGGTAGAAGTCCACAACTAAGTGCGCCAACCACTACAGCTGTGTGCGCAGGGAAGTTAGAGTCTGTATTGAAGATATGAACCATCAATAAAGAGAAGTATTCTGGAGATATCTGTGTATGAGTTATTTTACTTCTCTTATGAATACTGTGACTATGTTATGTTGAATACTAGGTTTATGAATTAATGTTATATTGATGCACGAATCTATGTAATTTAATTTATCATATGAACACAAGTAAGAATATCTATTTATGCACGATAATCATAATTACATGTTAAGACGGTACGAAACTAAGATAATCTAAGTAAATACAGAAGTAAGAGTAACTACAGAGGAGCGTAAGTGCCTGATATATCTATTTAGGGTCCGTGAAAGATGATTAGAGACTTTCACAAAGGCTTCAAGGAAGAATAAGAGAGGTACATCGATAAGCCGTAAAGGGCTTATTGATCTACATGAAGGAAAAGTGAGGGTATAAAACTGACATCACAAGCATATCATGGTGCGGAAACTTGGTTCCTGCATCCCCCAATACTACTACGGGTGAGACTTCAATCCACACTCCATGGATTGATGCCGAAAGGGCCAATAATGTAAGCATTGTCTTGGCTACTTAACGCTGAACCTGCATTAGGGCTCACCAAGCCAACAACAGTGTTGCTACTCTCAATTTCATTACTCCTTTGAAGTTGAAAATTTTTCTAAGTGTTCAGTGTTGTTACTTCCAATGTTGTTACTCTTCTTGTGCTATTACACTGGTAAGAAAAATCTCCTAAGTACATGACGCTGTGAATCCTCCAATGCCATTATACCATGCATGTTGCTACTCTTCCACGTAAGCACCAGGTATGATCCTAACTAGACTTAGCATAATGATTAATGATTCTATGACATGACGTGGGAATGACTGCGGGTAGTCATTTCTTAATGGGGGGGTACAACCATGATGGCATATAGAAAATAGTTAAATTTTCATAATGATCCATCCCGTCACTTCTGAAAAATCGTGATGGTACGTATAACCCATAATGACGCCATTACATTTCACAAGATTAATCGATAACCATATGGATTTGAAACATCATGCGATTGGTTATTCAATCAAATATCATAATATCTCATTATTACCATAACCCGGCCACATATTTTTCCATCCTTCCCAAAAATCTACTTGCTCTTTGTGTTTTTTATGATTGGCTGTGGATATTTCCCTTTATATACCTATGTATCTTGACACCCCTTTGCATGATACTATTTCCAAACCATTTCTACAAGAATTGGCCTGCCAACACTCACTCTAACAATTTTGCTGCTAGTCTGAATGCTATTACCAGAGATCGAGCAAGAATGGGGGGG
Organism: Pinus tabuliformis; assembly: GCA_031772625.1. NCBI lineage: Eukaryota > Viridiplantae > Streptophyta > Pinopsida > Pinales > Pinaceae > Pinus > Pinus tabuliformis. Next base: position 577,052,625 of record CM062808.1, read on the forward strand.
TTTGCTGTGTGATATGAACTAGTGACGATGATCAAGGTTCATAGTAACCTAGATTTATGGTAAATTTTCATAGACGTAGGTGGGGACAGGTACTTTCAAAGATTATAGGGATTTGATGAAACAAACATAGTAGAATTAATCTTGAATTTGGAAGGTGAACACTCCAAGGTACGGGGCTAAGAGTTCGTATTACAGAGGAGGCCATTGCAGCTGCTAATGGACTGCCACAGGGGGGCCAAAATGGTTTCTTGGAAGGCCCCACTTCTATAATATATAGAGGTATTTTCACAAGAGAGAAAGACAGTAGCTCAAAGGGGCAAGGGATACGACTGAAAATCGCTACCCTATCCTTAGGGAGAAGTCACCTATTTCATATCAAGGTATATTACTTGTGAAGGAGGTTTCTCTATCCTATTCAAACATCATTTTAGGATTATGGCATCCCTGCCATATCGACATGCCCCAGCTTACTTGATAGATATGCCATTTTTCTTAATGAAATGTTTACAGTTGATGACACATTTTGCTTGCCGTTCTCCGAAAGTGCCGGGAGTCCTTACCAACAATGATTTAGTATGACTGATGGTTATCCAGGCACTAACCTAAAAGCTACTGCCATGGCTACAGTTTTTGAATCGGCAGAGGAAGAACTGGAAGGATTATTACCGGTGGAGGAGGAAATCGATGAACAAGATGCGGAAAGGAGAAATTCCGCAGTCGATGTTGAACCACAAGAACCAACATCGATCACGGAGGCCATGTAAGCAAACATAATGGAAGTTGATGATGCCTATAATGCTACTAATGATGCACAAGAAACACTTGCCACAGAAATTCCAAGGGCCAAACAAGAGGGTGTAGGTGGTGCAGGCACAAGAACCAACACCACCCACACAAATCATACTGGAACTAGTACAAGTGGCATAAGCTGTGCTTAGCAATGCTTCTCAAGAACTAGTATAAAATTCAAAGAGAGTCACTCAGTCAGCGAAACAAAAAGTTGAACAGGCTGATTTTCCATCTACAGGTAAGGTCGAGGAAAATTTATCTCAGTCACCTTTCACCTCAAGCCTACCCAAGGGGGCTAGAAAATTTTGAACACCCTGTCGTTCAAAGGTTGAGGAGGCTGTGCTAACTATCCTGGAGATCAATAAAGGGAAATTGGACACTCTGGAAAAAGTTGTGACTCAAGCACAAAATCTCATTGAAAAAAGGAAAAATTGGTCAAAGGTGTGGAGGCGAGCACTGTTCCACAAGAACCAGTGCTAGTCGAGACATCAGTGGTAGAAGCCACAAATATGGGCAGTCTTGCAGAATTAGTGGCAGAAGAGACTCGTGCTGAGAATGATTCATGATAATATGTGGTAACTCAAGGTCCAACAATAAATCCTCAAGTACGAGAACAGAGTATTGAGGGAAAAATTTTGCTAGATGACATAGGAACTCAGAAAAAGGACCCACTGATTGAAGCTAAATTTGAAGGCAAAAAGACAATCCCAGCACAAGAGGATGTATAGCTAGCGTTGGAAGATGTGGTGAATGTCAAAATTATGGTTGTGACGGTCCCAAAACAATATAAAGGGGTCGAGATGGATGTTGTTTTAATTGATAAGAGGGTGATAGAAATAGAAGCCTTGAATATAGAGCCTCCGGATGTAATAATTTCGGAACCGCAAGATGAAATTAGAGTCGATGGACAGGCCGAGGAAGTAAGAACTAAGGAAGAACAGGTTGATATAAATGTTGAGGATCCACTAGGACCCACATCAGCAACAGGATTGGTGGGAGCAATCCCTATTAAATAGGAATTCATTGAATACAACACACATTGGAAGCCCTCCTTCAAGGAGAGATACCAGTCCCAATTCAATGAAAACATATAGTTGAAGATTGACAATATTCAGTTGAAAAAGAGGATTTTTTGATTAAAGAGGGAAGCACAAAGAAATAGGAGAAAGATTGCAATCCTTAATGATAGACTTGCAAATCAAATAGAAGAACCTGTAGCAGCCCAAGCCAAAGACCCTCCTACCACTTCTACTGCGACATGGACTAAGCCAATAGAATGGTTATTTGAGAGTAGGGCATTCTTCTTGACTGCTAAAGCTTAGAAATGCTAGAAGACTTCCATGCGCTTGCAACAAGGATCTATTTCAGTAGATGATCACCAAAAGTGGATTAAGATAGTCAGAGAACAAGAAGCAAGGGTAGTCACTATTTATATTGATAGGGAATATAGAGAGAGGAGGAAGCATGAGAAGCAACAGAAAAGAATTGTGTAGCTAGAAGAAGTGCACATGTTGAAGACAGACAAGGAAGAAATGTTTGAATTTCCACAATAGGTACTTGCTTGCTGCCTTCCATCTCATAGCTATGCACTATTCTTGCATGAAAAGTATCTTTTATTTTGTCTAAAGAGTATATTTCATGAAATTAGTCATAAGATCGAAGACTCAATGCAGTTCCTCTGGATCATGAGATTGCATAACACTATAGACCAGCATCTTCTTTGTTAACTTTATATGCATGACTATTACTTGACGGATGATCAAACCTTTAATCCTGTTCCTTATGTGGGAGACATCCAACTCAGAGTGTTCACCTCTTATATTGTAAGTCATGTTAGGTGGAAGAAGGCTTTTGATACTTTTGAGTCCAACAAAGCCACTCGATCTTTATTTGTTCGGAGAGAACACTGTCCATCTAATAGTATCCTTAATAAGCATGAGACTTTTCTAAATATCGAAGGGAATAATAAATAAATACTTGCAAAGCAAAAATGGTGCATACAACTATGTACTACTCAAATAGTTTCCTGTCAGGAAGAGGATAAGGATGCTTGTCAAAGGAGGTGGATGCTATCTTCCTCTGCGGTGAGACTCAGAGAGCCTTTCGGAACACACAATTATTCCAAGGCATTAGAAAGGATGTTGTGCTATATGGCTTGTCTACAAACCACTGGGGTTCACTGGATAGGTATCAGGTTTCAATTCCCACTACTTTGGCTACCGGCTAACATATACACCCCAACCTATGTGGTGAACAACGACTGGTGGAAGGATGTTTTATCAACCCAAGGATACCAATTAGTTGGTACTGAGATGGCCAAAAAGTACGACCTTGCCCAGCTACATGCCGAACACAGTTAGGCGAACCCAAAATTGTGATGATGACGGATAGCATGAGGACATGCAGAAAATTCAGTTGGGGGGGAGATGTCGGGGGCCAAAACTTCCTTGTTTTGTTTATCTATTTACCTTGTTTTCTTGCTAATTATACTTTCATACCAACTATTTTGTGCCTAAAAGCCCTACATGTATAACCCTTGTCATGTTTCACAAGTTATTTAGTCATTTATGTTTAATTCTAAGGAATCATCACCAATTAGCTGCTAATATTGTTAATTGCGCATATTCTTGTGGCACTATTGTTAACCCATAGCTATTACAGCGTAACTATCACAGATCTGTTGTTGTCTATCTTTTGATTCAATTTTTCTGTTACAACTATCATGTAATTTTAGGCAAACAAGCTCCATGGTGTTTGGATGTAATTGTATAAAAGGGGATTTGTAGCTAGGATCTGGGGTTGGCAAGACATATTTGAGTTTTGTAACAGTTACTTTTGATATTAATGCAATCTTCAGCTTTCTGATCTTCTTCGCAAATCTGTGAGTTAAGCACATCCCTAACTAGGGAGCTGGGCCCACTCTCCTGATCAGGTGTTGTGCCTATGTTGTTATGTGTGTACTGTTTTAGTTATGCATTTTATTTCCTTTTGCTGTGAAAGGTATCGCTGTTACAATTGATGTCGTGAATCGTTATGCTACTACTATTTATTTATTACCTCAGATTCCATGTTTAGTTAATTAATTGAACTCCTGATCAACTGTTGGATTATGAATTTTCCCCTGCATATATAGAGCATGATATCCTTGAAATAAAAAATGACCCCCTATTGACATATTAATGTGGTAAAAGGGTTGAATCGTATCGTTCACGCTTGGACCCAAACATAAATCTTTCTAAATATTCCTCTAAACCTTCATCTTATTGCTGAGACATTCTAAAAATATCATCCTTTGAACCTCTAGACCTACAATGTGCTTGATCTTTCTTATGGAAGATTTTTCTCATGTCATCCTAACTGGCAATAATATGTTCACCTAATCCCATAAACCGTTTTAATGTAGATGCTTTAAGGGTAGTAGGGAAAATATGAATCTTATGTGTATCATCAGTGTAACTATAGGTACAACATAAAATATTGAATTCAAAAAAAAACAAATCAGGATCTTCAGAAGCCATACCATAGAAATTTGTTAAAACATAGGGTGGAATACTTTTCATTTTTACCTCTTCTCCCAAAATTTCTCTAGTGTCCAATATTGGAAATCCAAAAGTAGATTCTTGTTCTCCTTGCTCATCTTTTGCTCTTTCATCTTCCCTTCTCTTGTTTTCATTTTCTCTTCTTTTGTCCTCTTCCACTTTCCTTTGTCTTTCCCATTCTCTTCATTTCCTTTCATATTCTTGTCATTGTTCTGGAGTTAGTCCTCTTAACCCTTCTGGCATATTGGATCCTTGTTCTTCTAACATTTCTTTTTCAACTATTTCCTCAAGAGTCTATCTAATGTTCCTTTTTCAATAAGAATTGGAGATTGTGTTTCCTATTCTAATTGTTCAAGGATAGGTTGAACAATAGGTTTCTTAATTTCTCTTTGTTTTCCTATAGAAGATGTTCCTGTTTGTGCTTATTTTCTCTTTACTTCACAGGCCAACAAATTTTGTCTCTCAATAAGAGTTAATCTTTTCCCTGAACTTTGTTTTTCCTCTAACTCTTCCAAGGTTGGTCCTCTAGCAACGGGTGTAGTTAGTTCATATGTAGATGGTCCTGCTCCCACCCATGGTTGAGTAGTTTGGGTGTTCTTCTTTATGTATCTACCCTTTTCATCCCTTTGTTTAGGCATATAGAAACATAACTAAACTTCTAGTCTTTAAATGTGCTTCCCGATAATGGTGCCAAAAATGTTGGTCCAATTTAGGGGTGTAAATCAAATCATAAATTTAATTATCAATATGGAATTTGTGAACTTGGAAGCACCAAAATAAATGGTTTAGAGACTAATTCCTAAATTAACTTTAATTGTAAATTTTTAACACACTTGTACTTGCAAATGATTTTTGGCTATCTTGAGATCTTAAATGTTCTAAGAAAGTAAACTTGAAGCTCTCTTATAAGATATTGATTCATAATGTTTCCAAGATCATAACAACATTTTCAAATGATCAAGTTCTTTTTTAAAAAATGAATTACAAGAATGAACAAAATGACAATTCTTAACTGTTGTATATGAAATCACATTAATCTATTTTACAAGAGGTCATTACATAACATACTATCATACTTAGCAATAGTCAATATTTTCCAAATAATGGAAACCAAAACATATAAGAACTTACAACAAAATTGGAAGAGCATACCAGGTATTGTAAAGACTAAGTGTACATGCTTAGCAATGGGGCCCTCCATGCTTCACTTGCACACTTGAATGAAAATCAGTCAAGAATGCTTGTGTAACAACATAAAAATAATACATACAGCATAATGAAGGCATCAAAAAGCTCCAAGTATATTAACTTCATCCAAGTAGCATTCTTCACCAATAATAACACGTCTCTTACTTTAAGTGCTACATATTTATACAAGAGGTTTGATAACCAAAAATACTAAAAATTCTCAAATTAGTTTATGAGATCCTAGATAAGTGCTAATAGATTGAATTCAACCTTCAGATCCATGAAATATGAAGAAATCCCTTAAAATAAAAAATGTCTTGATTTATTGCCAAAAACAGGGGATTTTACGAACAAGTGGCCTAGTTTGACCAACCTTGATCGGGCGCATGTGAGGCCTTTTTCTGAAGGAAAATAGGATTTTATCCATCATTTGAAATTGAGGATCATACCACATATCTCGAAATTCTCCCAGTGTTATAAAATTATATATTACGGAACAATGGAACACATAAAATATTGCAGAAATATAAACACAGAAAACACATAAAACAAGAGAGACACAGATATACGTGGTTCACCAAGTTTGGGCTACATCCATGGAGAAACAACTAGTCCTTCCTTTTATATTATCCAGCAAACTGAAGAGATACAACCTACAGCAGATCCTCTGTAACACCCTCTTCACTCTCAATCTCCTCTCTCTTCCTCACTCAGAATACAGATCTACATAGATGCAATACAATTCCCTCATATATAGTGATGGGTTGCCTTCTAGGGAAAAAAACCGTAAATTAAACACAACTTCTACCGTTAGATCATCTGCCTAATGAACGGCCCAGATTGACTAGAAATTACTAGACTCTAACAAGGAAATTTTACATCTATTTTTAGCTTTGGGGGCACTTCCCTGGAACCCTCGTCGGGGGACCGCTGGCCCCCGGACCCCCCAACCGGGGGGGATTTACCACCCTGGACCCCTACGGGGGGGACAAGTCCCCCCTGAACCCCTCCGTGTGGAGGGGTGCACAGTCTTCCTGGGGTATACATCTGGTTGAAACCTTTGAATACAGAAGATAATCAGGCTCCACACCCAACAATCTCCCACTTGGAGACTGATTATAGCAACTCCACCGCTACTTCATTTGCTAGACAATGACTCCACTTTGGACCTGCTATTTCTCATCTTCTTCATAATACTTGAAGACCAATTGAAACTGAGCAGATTCTCAGTTTCTCCCTGGTTACAACTTTTGTTAACATATCTGCAAGATTCTGGCTAGTGTGTATCTTTTCTAGCGTCAACTGTCCATCTTCCAATGCTGACCGTATGAAATGGTACTTAAGATGTATATGTTTAGTCTTGGAATGAAATGTAGAGTTCTTTGCAAGATGTATGGCACTCTGGATGTCACTGTATAACCTGCCCAACTCTTGCTTCTTGCCCAATTCATCCAGAAACCTTTGTAACCAAATCATTTCTTTACTAGCCTTTGTAGCAACAACATACTCTGCTTCTATTGTTGAAAGTGCAACAACACTTTGGATTTTTTGAAACCCAACTGACAGCTATTCCACCTATAGTAAATACATATCCTGTAGTGCTCCTCCTATTATCTATGTCACCTGCCATATCTGCATCAACATATCCCTGTAGAGAAATGTTAGAACCACCAAAGCATAATGCTTGATTTGTGGTACCTCTCAAATACCTGAGAATCCACTTCACTACCATCTAATGTTCTTTTCCTGGATTTTTCATGTAACTTCTTACAACTCCCACTGCATGTGCAATATCCGGCCTTGTGCATACTATTGCATACATTAAGCTTCCAACTACTAATGCATATGGAAATTTAGACATATGAGCCATTTCTTCTTGAGTCTTGGGACACACCTCCTTACTTAATTTGAAATGGCTAGCCAAAGGTATACTAACTGGTTTTGCATTCTGCATATTAAAAATTTTCAACACCTTTTCTATGTAATCACTTTGAGACAATGTTAATTTTCAATTCTTCCTGTCTCTAGTTATTCTCATACCAAGGATTTGTTTTGTAGCACCCAAATCCTTCATTGCAGATGAGTTTGCCAATTTCCTTTTGAGCACATTTATTTCCTGCATGTTAGAACCTGCAACAAGCATGTCATCTACATAAAATAACAATATAATATAGCTTCCATCATTTTGCCTTTTGAGATAAACATAATGAACAGAGTGACATCTAGTATAACCTTATTCAGACATAAACCTATAAAATTTTAGATACCATTGCCTTGGATTCTGTTTTAAGCCATACAAGCTCTTCTTCAACCTACACACTACTTTCTCCTTCCCTTTTAACTCATTTCCTTGTGGCTACTACATATATATCTCTTCCTCCAAATCCCCATGGAGAAAGGCTGTCTTTACATCTAATTGCTCAAGATTCAAATCTTCAGCTGCTACTAGAATTAAAATAGTTCTGATTGAAGTCATTTTAACAACAGGAGAAAATATTTCATCAAAATCAATACCTTTCTTCTGTGCAAACCCCTTCACCACAAGTCTAGCTTTGTACCTCTGTTTTCCTCCATCTTCTTCCTTTAGCCTGTAAACCCATTTATTCTGCAATGTTGTTTTACCTGCAAGCAACTTGACTAAGTCCCATGTCTGGTTATGTCCTAAGGAGTCCATCTCTTCTTTCATGGCTTTCTCCCACTTCTTCCTATTTTCTACCTGCACTACTTCTTCATAACATTCTGGTTCACAAGAATCAGTCAACAATACATAATATAATGAAGGGGAGTATCGTTCAGGGGGTCTACTTATCCTAGTAGATCTTCTAACACCACTTTTAGGTGTTTGAAGTGCTTGTTGCTGTTGTGGTTGTTGTTCTAGCTATTGATCATTATGATTTTCAGGCACCATCACTTTTCCTGTGATATCGTCAAGCACTATGTATTCTCTATTTTCTTTTTCTTGTTTCTTTTCCTGCAACTGATTCTTATACAAGACCTTTTCATTGAATATTAAATCTCTGCTCCTAATGATTTTGTGATTTTCATAATCATATAAGCGATAACCAAAATCATTAACACCATATCCAATAAAGGTACATTTCTTTGATTTTTCCTCAAGTTTTGTTCTATTTTCTTTGTTAATGTGGACAAAGGCTTCACAACCAAAAGTCTTTAAAAATTAGTTTACCCTTTTACCTGTCCATGCCTCCTCTGGAATACCACCATCCAAGGCACTTGAAGGCCCTCTATTTATTAGATAAACAACAGTATCTACAGTATCTGCCCAAAATTGTAAAGGCAATCCTGCATGCAATCTCATGCACCTTGCATGCTCCATGATTGTCATGTTCATCCTTTTTGACACACCATTTTCCTGTGGTGTTCCTGGAACTGTCTTCTCTCTGCAAATTCCATTCTCTGAATAGTACTTATCAAACTCTTTACTGCAATATTCACCTCCATTATCTGATATGAGACACTTCAACCTTTTCCCTGTCTCATTTTCAACCAAAGCTTTCCATTTCTTGAAATTATCAAATACATCAGATTTATTTTGAATACAATAAATCCAGGTTTTTCTGGTTGCATCATCAATAAAAGTAACATAATAATGAGTGCCACGAAGAGATGATACCTGAGTAGGTCCCCATACATCTATATGCACAAGCTCTAATTTTTCGATCTTCTTTTCTTTCCCAACTCTAAGGAATCTGACTCTCTTCTGTTTTCCATAAACACAATTCTCACAAAATTTTAAATCAAAATGCTTCAAACCTGGCAACAAATTTCTTAAGTGAAGAATCTGCATCCCCTTCTCAATCATGTGCCCAAGCCTATGATGTCACAATGTCGTATCTTCTCCTGTAGAGGTTAAAGCATTAACAGAATTAGAAATACCATTACATAAATACAATGTACCAACCTTTTCTCCTTTCGCTATTACCAAGGATCCTTTAGTGACCTTCTAGGTTTTATCTGTATGCAATCTTCACCTCCCAACTGCCCTGTTGAAATCAGATTTTTCTTCAGATCTGGAACATGCCTTACCATCTTCAATAGCCACTGATTTCCATTTTGCTGTTTTATGAAAACTATACCCATTCCAACGGTTTTATAGGGTTTATCATCACCCAATAGAACTTGTCCAAAATCTCCTTGAACATAATCATGAAAATGTTTCTTATCAAGTGTGGCATGGAATGAGGCCCCTGAATCTATCACCTAGGCATCAATAATATTTTCTAATGAAAGAATCAAAGCATCTTGAAACACATCACCTATTACATTCGCTTCATGATTAGTTTCTTGCTGCGCATCTCCTTCTTTTCCCTTCCGAGACTTGCAGTCTTTCTTTAGGTGTCCTTTCTTCCCACATTTCCAACACACCATCCCTGATCTGGACTTAGATCTGCCTTTTCTTGACTTACTGCGATATCCTAGGCTCTTTCCTCTTTCCATTTTTCTTCCCCTAGTCTTTGTAGTCAAAGCATTACCTAATGTCTCACCGGAGCTTTTCCATCGCATTTCCTCGCTAAGAATTGCACCAACAACATCATCAAACTTTAAAGTACTAGATCCAGAGACAGAGTTACTAACGGCCATAACTAAACCATTCCAACTTTCTAGCAATGAGCACAAAAATAACAGAGCCCTAACTTCATCATAAAAATTTACCCCTACAGAACTTAACTGACTTGTAACTGTATTAAAATCATTTAAATGATCTGCAATAGATCCACCTTCCGACATCTTCATATTAAATAAACTCTTCATAAGAAATACCTTATTTCAGGCTGAGGGTTTTTCATACAGTTTGGCCAATGCTGACATTAAACCCTGTGTTGACGTTTCCTTTGAAATATTAAACACTACCGATGCCGCTAGGCACATCCATATTGTTCCAAGTACCTTTCTGTCCAGAATATCCCATTATGTGTCTGTCATACTCGTCGGATTCTTTTTCTTTCCACTCAATGGTAGGTACAGATCTCTCTGATACAGATAATCTTCCATCTGCAACTTCCACAGCTGGTAGTTTTTGCCGTTGAATTTTTCGACCCTAAACATACCATCTTCCGCCATTGCTCCCACTCGAACTAGGAACCCTTCTCTCCTATGAGTTTATCAGCCAAATAGACCTTCAGCTCTAATACCAGTTGTTAAAAAATTATATATTACGGAACAATGGAACACATAAAGTATTGTAGAAATATAAATGCAGAAAACAAATAAAACAAGAGAGACATAGATATACGTGGTTCACCTAGTTTGGGCTACGTCCACGGAGAAACAACCAGTCCTTCCTTTTATATTATCCAGCAAAATGAAGAGATACAACATACAACAAATTCGTTGTAACACCCTCTTTGCTCTCAATCTCCTCTCTCTTCCTCACTCAGAATACAGATCTACATATGCAATACAATTCCCTCATATATAGTGAGGGGTTTCCTTCTAGGGCAAAAAACCCTAAATTAAACATAACTTCTACTATCAGATCATCTGCCTAATGAATGGCCTAGATTGACTAGAAATTACTAGACTTTTACAAGGCAATTTTACATCTATTTTTATCTTCAGGGGCACTGCCCCCGAACCCTTGCTAGGGGACCGCTGGCCCTCAAACCCCCACAGGGGCAACAAGTGCCCCTTGCATCCCCCCGCGTGGAGGGGTGTACAGTCTTCCTGGGGTATACATCTAGTTGAAACCTTTGAATACAGAAGATAATCAGGATCCACACCCAACACCCAGCTGTCCTACACACATGTGAAGCTTGGAGTTGTTATAGGAAGTTGCAACATCCTTTAATTTCTGCTAGAAATTTAATACTAATGTCAAAATTTCCCAAAATTCAATTCATGAAAAGTAAATGATAAATGTACCTGAGATGGTAAATTTCAAGAAACTTGGATAATGTATGAGAGACATAGAAGTAACATAGAGGTAAAATATGGGTTATGTGATGAAAATAAACATCAAAAAGTGGTGCCCAACACCATCTATGTCCAAAAATCTGTCCAATCCTATTCTTCCTTGGTAACATATATGATAATCACTAGTTCTATGAAAATACCTGAAAACCCACTTCATTGATATCCAATGCTCCTTCCCTAGTTTCGACATAAACCTGCTCAATACTCCTACTGCATGTACAATGTCTGGGCTAATACAAACCATTGCATACATTAGGCTACCAACTGCATTCACATATGGAACATGGGACATGTCCTCTTCCTATTCTTATTCCTTAGGACATTATTCAGCATATAACTACAGTGGTCTTTGATTCAGTTAAGGATGGAGAATCAGCCGAAAATCATCCCAATGGGGAGGTTCTAGGGGGTAACAGTTCATATTGAAGGCACAAGTGCACTAACTGATTTTGAAGTGATAGAGATTGTGGATGACAACAATCCATACCCCGCGGTCCTTGGGATTGATTTGGCCACTCACATGAATGGGGTAATCAATCTAAAGAAGCGAAAAATGATATTTGAGAAGAAATCACTTTGTGTAGTGGTGCCACTGGACCCTATAGAAGGACCACGCTATACTGAACCAGTTCACGATTATGAAAGTGGTGATGATTTGGACCAGATTTACAAGATAACGGTGCGATATTAGGATTGGGTTAATTTGATAGTAGATGGATATATTGCATGGGACTGCGAAAGTTCCTGCACATCAGATTCAGATGAAGTACTGGAGCACTAGCAGAATCAACTACATGAAGCATATACACTGCATTGTAATATGATGACGTTGTGTATCCTTAGAGGTAAGAAATATTCCTTACTATGATGATTTAATTGATGTTGATCACTTTTTGGATGCATTTGAGAGAGAAGTGCTAGAGAATCATTGCTTCTAGGCCCTAGACTAGGCACTGCACACTATGCCTGCAAGATGGTGTGGCGTGCACAAGGACAATTTTGATGATTGGAGTGTATACAGAAAAATGATTAGAATGCAGTTTGGCCACCCACAAGTGTGACTAACAGAAAAATATGATGGGAGAAATGATCCGTGCGACCATTTGGCCAGATGTACTGAAACATATGGAGTGAAGCCTCAGCTAGAGTGGGTACATTTGTTTTGTCATACCTTGGATGTTATACCAATGAATTGGTACTTGGAGACAGAACTCTACCATGGCACTGAAGAATGGGATGTTTTGCACCAAGAATTTTTGATGTTGTTCAACTTTGAGGATGGGCTTGAAAGTATTGATGAAGCATTGCAGGAGGTTAAGGCATCAATTTTTAGGATACTGCGGGATCCTCTAGATTTGATTTAACTTGATTGGACTACCCAGTTGAGCCACACGTTGGAGTGATACAATGTAACGATGGAAGAAGAAGACAAAGACCCAAGGAAGATTAATATTCTAGAGATTGAAGGTCACCACGAAGTTGAAGGACCATAATTAGAGAACCTAGACATAACCAAGCCACTCAAAACTAGACATATGAACATTGGCATGGAAGTAGAGCCAATGTTTTCAAAGATTGGGGACGACTAGGACGACACGATAGTTGATAAGGTCACTAAACTAATCCGTGAATATCAGGATCTGTTCCCCGCGAAGTTTTCAGATCTGAAAGGGATAATAGAGGACTTGGGTGTAATGAAGATCACTCTAAAACCAGATGCGAAGTCAGTTAAGCAAAGACCATGCCACCTCAATCCAAAGTATAAAGAAAGGGTCCATTTGGAGTTGGATAATTTTATTGAACTAGTGGAAGAATCTGATTGGGTGAGCCCAATAGTAGTTTAGGAAAATAAGCAGAAGGATGAAATAAGGGTATGTGTATATCTCAGGAAGTTGAATGACGCCTGACATGATCCCTTCCCCACTCCATTCACTGATGAGGTGCTGGATAATGTTGGCAGCCAAGAAGCATATTCGTTTACTAATGGGTTCTCAGGGTACCATCAGATCAAGATTGCGGCAAAGGATAGGAGTAATATGAACTTCGCAATCGAATGGGGATGATTCCAGTATATGGTGATGCATTTTGGGCTAAAGAACACATGGATGATCTTTTCATGCGTAGTCATCACAACGTTCAAGGAATTCATTCATAAATTTTTGGAGGTATACTTTGATGATTGGATAGTGTTTGGATTAGTAAAGCTCCATGTAGCAAGTCTGCGCTTGATGCTAGATACATCCCAGAGGTACCAGATCACACTCAATCTAAAGAAATGTTTGTTCTATGTCCCTTTTGGGATCTTGCTGGGTCATGTGGTATGTAGACAAGGCTTGATGGTAGACCCTGTGAAGATCGCGGTCATAATCAATTTGGAGGCGCCAAGGAGTGTGCAATAGACACACACAATGCTGGGGCATACGGGATACTATAGGAAATTCCTTAAGAGCTATGCCCAGATCACTGTGCCGATAGAAAAACTGTTAAATAAGGATGTTACGTTCTGTTGGAATGAAGAATGTCAGAAAATCTTGGATGTGCTAAAGGAGAAAATGGTCACCGCGCCGATCCTAGTCTTCCCAGATTGGAAGAAGGAATTTCATGTGCATGTGGATGCGTCATGTATTGTGCTAGGAGTAGTACTGACATAGGCTAGTGAAGGGGACTTGGATCATCCTATAGCATTGGCAAGTAGGAAGCTGTCCAAAGTTGAGAAAAATTATTCCATGATAGAGCGCGAGGGATTAACTATGGTGTATGCACTCTAGAAGTTTAGGCATTATCTGTTGGGTGAACATTTTAAGATGTATACAGACCATTCTGCATTAAAATACCTGCTCAACAAGCCTATGTTGGGGGGAAGATATGTAAGTGGTTGTTGTTGTTACAGGAATATGATTTTGAAGTCATCGTGAAACTAGGATGACTGAATGCAGGATCGGATCATCTGTCGCTCATTGAAAATGGATAAGAGCCTACTAATTTGGAGGAAGGACTACCTAACACATAACTCTCTATAGTTCACATCACGGACAGTCACTTTGAAGATATTATACACTTCCTGATGACAAGAACGGATCCAGAAGGATATACAAGTCAACAGAAGAAGGAACTAGTGGTGCGCACGACAAAATTTTCTATCATTGCAGGGCACCTATACAAAATGGGATCAGATGAAATATTGCGACGTTATGTGCCAGAGTTTGAATGAAAAAGCATCCTCACTGAGGCTCATGGTAGAGCCATGGGAGATCATTATGTAGGAAACTCAACAGTGCAAAAGATTCTATGTGTTGGGTTGTGGTGGCCGACATTGCATAAGGATTCAAAAGCATATTGTAGGGCCTGACAGACACTCGCATAGGGATGAGCTACCACTAAATCCACATATATCATTATAGCCCTTTGAGAAGTGGGTGATTGACTTTGTGGGACCAATTTAGCGTCCAAGAAAGAAGGCAGGTGCATGGTACATCATCATCGCGACTGAGTACTTAACCATATGGGCAGAGGCACAGCTTGTGAAGGACTGTACAAGCACGAAAACAACAAAATTCCTCTTTGAGTACGTGATAACAAGGTTTGGTTGTCCAAACATTTTAATGAGTGATCGCGGTATGCATTTTATTAATGAGACGATCAATGTGATGATGGAGGAATTTTAGGTTTACCATCAGAAGAGCATGCCCTATCATCCATAGGCTAATGGGGTTGTGGAATCATTTAATAAAATATTGGAGAGCATGCCAACAAAGGTTTGAAATGCTCAAAGAAATGACTAGGATGTGAACGTACCCGCAGTGCTATGGGCTTATAGAACAACTTGCAAGAAGCTAACTGGAAAAATGTCGTTCAGGTTGGTTCATGGCGTAGAAGCTGTGATGCCAATGGAGTACATTGTACCTAGTCTACGCATAGTGGCATTCACCAGAATGGTGGATCACAGAGAACTCGAGGAGAGGCTCATGCAGCTAACAGAGCTTGAAGAGGATATATTTATAGTTGGATTCCATCAACAAGTCCAAAAGGAGCGTGAAAAGGCATGGAACGATCGGCACATCAAATTGTGCACCTTCAAGGTAAATGATTTAGTTTTATTATATGAGAGCAAGTTTGATAAATTTCTAGGAAAATTGAGGATGCATTGGATGGGGCCATATGTCATCAAGGAGATTACTGATGGTGTAGCAGTTTAGTTGGTAAAGTTGAATGGAGAGCCTTTCCAAGGGAGGGTGAATGGCAGCCTATTGAAGCCATACACCGACGATCCGATGAGATGACTACATGATGGAAGCACAATCTTATCTCTCTAGGCAGCTGAAAGGAGGTGCAGTACTATAAAATACACAGCTCGAGTCGTGGAGCTACGTGATTGTGGAACTGCACGAGATGAAGGAATGTCACAGTGTCAGTAGAAACGCGCGGGGAGTTGCGCTATCGAAGAAGGGACCGCGCAGGCAGCCGGAAAGTGATCGTTATGGTCACTGTTCATGACTTGACAGTGGGAAAATGGATAAATGGAGCGGGGGGGAGGGGTGCCATTTAAGTCAAAATTTAAGAGCAAGATAATTGAAAATATGCCGCCAATCTAGCATTTATGAACGAATTTTGGGGGGAACAATCGAATTTGAATTCGACAATGCCTATAAATTACAGGTGGCTGCCCATCGAGAAACTCTTGTCATTTTGGGAATTGAAGTGTTGAGCTCTTAGGTGCGTATGAACCGTGAGTACTTTGAAGCTTTGGTAGCAATTTCAACATTTGAGAGGTTACCGAAGGAAACGAAGGAGTTTTTGTCTAGCATCATGTCGGCGCCTGTAGAAACTGTGAGTGCTAGAGAAGCAATTGCAACTGAGGGTGTTATCCTAATAGAAAGTGTCAAAATACTTGCAAAGGTACCCAAATCATTGAGGTTGCCCAGGCAGAGGCCTACACCAACCAAAGAGGGTCCGAAAATGAAGAAATATAAGCAAAAAGCGACGCTTCCAGTGCACCCGTCACCCATAAAACACCCGCAAAAGGAAAATCCCGCCACATAGGAGAAGGGAAAGGTAGTTGACTTAGAACCTGAAGAAGACAGTGAAGAAGTAAATATGGGTGGGGACGACATTGATGTGGGGACCGAGGATGTTGACGTTGAAGGGTCCTACCCTATGTCTATATTGCTGAAATACATTCCTCCGCGTCAAGGCGAGGCAAAGGTCCCCAAGGACATTGATGAAAGGAAATTCATGGTGCATACACCATTGCAGCCAAACAAGATCACATTTCAAGGACCACGCTTGGCACACGTCCCCCTTTTAAAGTTGGAGGATTGGGATATGACCAATATAGAGCACTTTCCCCACCTAGCGACTGATCATTTCATGCGTCGTGTCTTTTATAAGGACACTGGTGTGATTGCGCTGGAGCCAAGGAAGTGGATAAAAGGAGTGGACAAGGCAGGACTACTAAACATGCTATGGGTGTCGCATTACAACCGTGCCCCCATAACCATGATAGTGATCAAATAAATACCATTCTTGGTGCACGATGGGTGCCTGTGGTTAGAAGAACCAATATCGATCACTAACATGCTGATCCATATGATCACTCGTTTGCCAAATTTAGGACTGAATTTAGCCATGGAATTTGGCGGAAAGACAGGTGAGCTTGACCTCACCAAGAAAATGAACGACAAATTTAAGCTCGTCAAGAAGCCATGATGCTACTCCATTTCTAATATAATTGACCCCATGGTCAAATTAGCCACCTAGATCCTGGCAGGGAAATGAGGAAGTGTCGCATAGATGAAGTGTTGGCACCAGTCGTATCATTAGTGGACCAGTGCGTGGAGGGAATAAAATTCAACTGGGCATGCTACCTCTGCAGCGAGTTCCTCGCAAACTGCAGAGAGGCACAAGATCAGAGAAAAACTTTTCATTATGTATGGTTGCTACTATCCATAGTACTGGTCGCATGGGAGTTACTAGAGGATAGTTAGTTTCCTCCGGTTGCACAGGATTTACCGGAAGCAGCAAAGTTCGCTTCGCTCTGGGTCACCAAGGACCCCCAAAGGGCCAAGGATAGCAAGACATTTTGGATCTTTATGGAGATGAGTATCAACATGGTCATCAACTACAAACTGTGGTTATCACCAACTGTCTTCGAATGATTGGCAGAGTATGTGGAGTTCAAGGTGGACTTCCACTGTGTCTCCATGTGATCATGGAAGGAGCTTGATTGGAAGTGGTATGACCTTCCATACCTGGCTACAGATGATGCAATCATGGCGGTCCTCGACTGCTGGCTAGCAGAGCGGTGCATGGCCTCAAACATGACAATTGGGTCTAGCAAGTCTACAACGAAACGAAAGAAGGAAGAGGCCAAACTAAAGATGGAACAGTTGGACGAAAATAGGAAGAAAGAGGTTGAGGACAAAGCCAAAGTGGAGCACACTACCAAAATGCAGAGAGAAGGGTAAGAAGAAGAGGAGGAGCACGACTCCAACAAGAGTCAAAAATCTCCTTTCTCGGAGACAACAGAGGAATAGTAGTGATTTGAACATAGAGGAGCAAACCTAGAGACTACTCCATTCCGAGTTAAGCACAATAGGGAATAGGAGAAAGTAGGGCCGCGAAAGAAGTCCAAGGCTAGAAAAATGTCCCTTGACCCAATCACCTTGGCAGAAGGTGATTTGAATGACATTGGCGATGCAGTGAGGGATGGGACTATAGAACTGCTACAGTAGTTCGAGAAGCAGTAGAAATAGGCTTTGGGTGCCATTCAAATGGATCTACATGAGTTGCAGATCTAGGCATCATAGGTACAGACCAGTGCGGGGTGAAGCAGCAAGGTGTCAACTTGTTTGGCACCCGGAACTTTAGAGGCAGCAAAAATGGTGCGTACACTGGATCCTCAGGCCGTAGTGCTGTCGGATGGAGCACTGACTACAGAACCAGAAGCTGATAGGGCCATTGTTAGCACCCTCAAGAGGGTGGGGCGAAAATTAGTCATGTTTCCAAGTGAAGCCATTCACATATTGCAAGATGGTGTGATCATGGAACTTCAAGCTCAGGAATAGTGCACCCTGAACATTATTAGTGAGAAGAAGGTGAACAACACTCGATTGGATGTACAAAAGAATTATGCCATTGATCTTCTTAAGGCCACCATGGAAAAGAATGAGCATATGACCAAGGTGGTGACTGAGGCATGCAGGACTCTTCCAAAGCTAGATATTCCTGAAGATGTGCCAGTGGATGTGAGAATTCAGAAGCTCGCTGTCGGGGTACACGAAGCAAGAATAGAGCTATCTAAGGTTCATTTCGAACTAAACCTTAAAGCTAGAGAGCTCGAGCTGAGGGACCAGCCTTCAACCCCACCATAGGTTAAAGAGTAGTGCACGACCACTGTTAAAGATGCAGTAGCAGCTATAGATACCATTATGAAGGAGTGCACTGCACTCTTCGAGTAGTTGCTCGAAGTAGTCACAAGCCTATAGGAGGATCCCAATGTGCAAAGGCTAGAAACAGAGGTGCAAGAGCTGTAACAGATAAATGATGAGGTTAAAGTGACAACATGGAACATCACCATTATGTAAAGGTTAGCGAAGCTGCAGGAAGCAAAGTTGCTGAAAGAACAGGTGGATGCAGCTCAGCGCAAGGAGACAGTAGTCAAGGCTAGATTAGGGCCTTAGCTAGAGGAGGCCTATGTACTCACAACCTCCATTGAAGGAAAATTGGCCAGTCTATAGGCGACACAACATAAAATATAGGTAGACAACATAGAGATAGCAATGGAGCAACTGGTTGAGCAGGTGAAGCAGGCGGCAACATAGTGCACCACCGAAGTCACAGTGGTATAGGTGGAGTTGGGAGGTCTTCACGACAAGATATTCACGCCAACAAAGTGACTCGAGGGCAAGTCACCAGATTTGTGTTGGGGGCCTATTGGGAACGGGTCCCCTCGGGTCAATTTTGGTGTTAAAATCCCAAGTTTTGGGGCTAAAGGCCCAAGTTTTGTGTAAAGAATGTAAAGTCTCTACATTTTGTGGCCACATAGTGTGAAGATGTAAGCAGTCAAAAAGTGTTTCCACCCTTAGTTTAGATAGTTTGTGTCGGCGTGATGAGATCCTCCCTTGGTCCGTGAACCATGCGATTGTATAAAAAGGGATTCTTAGAAGAGTCTATGGCAATGAAGATGTTTTTGGGAGAGTTCTGAGTAAGTTTATGGGTATGTGAGAGCTAAGACCGAAGAGTCTTAGCATAGGAAGAGGCTCTGTAGCTGAGTGCACAAAGCATACGGTAGAAGTCCACAGTTGAGTGCGCCGACCCCTGCAACTATGTGTGCAAGGAATTTAGAGTCTGTAATGAAGATATGAACCATCAATTAACAGAATTATTCTAGAGATATCTGTGTATTAGTTATTTTACTTATGTTATGAATACTGCGATTATGTTATGTTGAATATTGGCTTTATGAATTAGTGCTATATTGATGTGCGAATCTATGTAATTTACTTTATCATATGAACGCAAGTAAGAATATCTATTTATGCACGATAATCATAATTACCTGTTAAGGCTGTATGCAACTAATATAATCTGAGTAAATACAGAAGTAAGAGTAATTACATAGGAGTGTAAATGCCTGATATATCTATTTAGGGTCCGTGAAGGATGATCAGAGACTTTCGAGGAGGCTTTAAGGACGAATAAGAGAATTACATCGATAAGCCCTAAAGGGCTTATCAATCTACGCAAAAGAAAAGTGAGGGTATAAAATTGACATCACGACCATATCAAGGTGCGGAAGCTTGGTTCCCGCATCCCCCAATACTCCTATTGCATGTGCAACGTCTGGCCTAGTACAAACCATTGCATACATTAGGCTACCAATTGAACTCACATATGGAACATGGGACATGTCCTCTTCCTATTCTTATTCCATAGGACATTATTCAGCATATAACTTTACACCTACATGAATAGAGCCTTCACTAGTTTGATATCCTGCATATTAAACATCTACAATATTGTCTCGACATACTTCCTCTAGTTTGAAAAAAGCTTCTTCTTTTCCTGATATCAATTAATTTCCATAACCAAAATGTATTTTACAACACCAATATCCTTCATGTCAAATTTAATGGGAAATTGGGACTTCAAATCTTAGATAATTTCTTTGTAATTTCCAATCTGTTGGGTGTGGAACCTGATTATCTTCCTGATTGTTTAGAGGTTTTCATTTTAGTCGCATTGTATCCTTGTTCTTAATGGGGTAGTAACTCTGCTTCTTTAATCACTATCAAGGGGGTCCAAGGGGGGTGATGATGACTTTTATGAGCCCGCCTCCTTGGTGGGAGTTCAGGGGTAGCATCCCCAAAGCTAAAATTAGATGGAAAAAATTCCTTGTAAAATATTGTAATTTCGTAGTCAATCTGGGGCATTCATTACGCAGATGATCTAATGGTAGAAGTTAAGTTTGATTTAGGGTATTTTTTGCTAGAAGGAAATCCCTCATTTTATATGATGGAATTGTATTGCGGATGTGGATGATTATTCAGAGCGAAAAAGGAAGAGGGGACTATGTGAGAATGAAGAGGAAATGACAACAGATCTATTGTAGGTTGTAACTCTTCATTTTGATGGATAATATAAAAGGGAGGACTAATTGTTTCTCTGTGGATGTGTCCCAAATTGGGTGAACCACGTATATCTGTGTCTCTCTTGTTTTACACATTTTATGTGTTTATGTTTCTGCAATATTTTATGTGTTCCATTGCTCTGTTAATTAATTTCTAGCAAAATCAACAACATCTCATCGACATATAAGACCAAATAAATAATATGATTACCAATTGTTTTTAAATACACACAGTGATCCTCTTTTATCCTCATGAAACAAATTCCCCATATATATGTACCAAATTTTTTATACCACATCGTTGGTGATTGTTTTAACCCATACAAAGAATTTTTAAACTTGCATACCAGTTCTTTCTTACCCTTCACAACAAGTTATTCTAGTTTCTTCATGTCTATTTATTCTTCCAAATACCCATGAAGGGATGTTGTATTCACATCCATCTTCTCTACCTCAAAATAAAAAGAAGTAACAACAGAAAAAATTAATCTAATAGAAGATAATTTGAAAACAAGAGAAAAAAATATCATGAAAATCAATTCCTGACAACTACAAATAACCGTTTGCTACAAACCAAGCTTGGGATTTCTGAACCTTGCCTTATGCATTCATTTTCTTCTTAAACACCCACTTGTTTCCAATGGTTTTCCTTCCATATGACAACTCCACCAAATCCAAAGCCTCACTTTTTCCTAAAGATGTCATTTCTTCAACCATGACCTCTTTCTAGTGTTTTCCATCCTTTGAATCCACTAGCTCCCTGATAGTTCTGAGCTCATCATTAGTATTAGACAAAAAAAAATTAAACATAAAGTATATGAACTATACCTCTCTGGATTCCCTCTCTCTCAATTTGATCTCCTAAAAAATGGAATGTGTGGCTCCTCCTCTTCTGATTCTTGTTCCAGTGTAGAGTCTGATTCTTCCTCTTTCAGTTTAAATTCTATCTAATTAGTTTCCTTTGATAAGACTTCATGTTTAATAACATATTTCACCTCTCTAAACATGACACCTTAGTTGTACACAACCTTCCTTCTTTCTAGGTTCCAAAGTGTATAACCCTTTAAACTATCCTTACACCCAATAAAGATGCATCTTTTATATTTGCTATCCAACTTGGTTCATTTCTCCTTTGGAACATGTACATATGCATCACGGCCAAATACCCAGAGATGTGGGAGAGAGGGTTTCTTACCATTACATACGTCATGTGGAATATTATCCTCCAACACTAATGAAGATGATCTTTTAAACAAATAACATTTAGTATCCACTATCAAAATTCCTGTCCTATCCTGGCACCACTTATCATGTAGTTTTCCTTTTTCCATCAATGTACTATTGATTCTTTCTACAACTCCATTCTATTGAGGTGTGTATGAAGTAGTATTCTTCCATGCTATACCACACTTCTCACAAAACTCTTCAAATTCCTTCCTACAGAACTGTCCACCATTATCTATCCTCAATGCCTTGATCTTTTTCTCTGTCTAATTTTCCACCAGAGCCTTAAATTATTTAAACTTGTTAAAGACTTCATATTTCCTCCCAAGGAAACATATCCATGTAATCCTCAAGAAGTCATCTATAAATGAGATAGGGTACACAAATTTACTCAATGATAGAGTTGATACAGGTCCAAACACATCACTGTGCACATGCTCCAATATCCCTTTTAATCTCTTAGCACCGAAGGGGAAATTCACCTCATTCTACTTCCCATATACACAATGTTGAAAGAAATCTAAATATAGAGAGAAATTATACATACCTTCAGTTAATTTTTGAAACTTCAGTAAAATTCCACCTTGGATAGCTCAAATTACTGCAATGATGATTTCATTAGATTCCTATTTTCGAGAGGACCTAAATCAACCTAAAGATCACCCAATTTGGTTAAGCAGAAGTTCAGTTATGAATTATTTTATTCATACATGTATTATGGAATGGGTCTGTCCTAACCACAAGAGTAACACCTTGGATTAGTCTTTACCCCAAGTGAACCCTCAGGAAAATCTATAAATAGAAGAGACCTCAAGATCATTTGGACACATCTTCTCTTCTCTTTTGACTTGGTTTGCACAGGTTCGACGGAAGGAGTTTGCTCAAGGGTTCGAAATCATAGGCGAAAGATTCGTTTTGGGTTAGGGTCTTCTGGATCTCGGTCATTGGCACAGAACAGGGAATTATTGTCCTTGGATGCTACCGCACAAGCCTATGATAGCTACCAGAGACCTATAGTCACTGGCATGGAGGCTTATGGGAGTGACTATGGCTTCAAAGACAAATCTAGAGGAATTGGTCCCCGGTCGCTTGCACATAGTGGTCTTGAGAGCAATGAGGACATCTCGGTCACTAGCACAAAAATATTAAGGGAGTGACACTGGGTTTTAAGTGTATTACACCACATTCACATGCATAAAGACTTCCTAAAATCGATCGTGCAGTGACAGTCACCCGCATATAGTGACCGAAGAGTGACCAAGAACTTTCGGTCGCACATAGATATTTTTGATGAGAGCGACCAGAGTTCAAATCTATATTTGAAATCTTGGCTTCAATTCACTTTAGTGATCGGGTAGATCTAGGTTTCTCTCTTCTGTTATACAAATCTATCGATCTAATTTGTTAGTGTCTACTACAAACATATGTATTGGGCTCATTGACAGTGAAAACCATGTTCAACAGTGTTTGACACAATGATAAAAATATACAATAGTTGGCATCAGTTTGTGATAGCACATTACAACCATTAGTATGAGGGTTTTGATTCCTAGCATGATTAGATTTGTTTCATAGATATCATTATTGTTTTTCTGCATAGATAATGTTATGGATCATTGTAATCTCTTTTGCTGCATCATTTGATGACGATCTAAGAAGAGGAAGATTTGCAAGGGTTTTCACCATAGTGGGTTTTGCCCTGGTCTTGGACCAATCGGAGTGTCTCTATATGTGTGAATGCTTTCTTCTATTGTTCCTTTTATGTTCCATTTCATTGATGATGATGGTGATGTTGTTTCTTTCTATATAATTACATATGGTGATGTATAATGGTGTAGATATGAAAAATGTAATGGTGATATGGGGTGAACGTAATGTATTAATGATGAAATGAAACTATCATAGCAAAGAACAATGATGCCCTGAGAAAATTTAACATGGTATTAGAGTCAAGTTGAATAAAATCCATGGAGATAACCCCACTAATAACAACTTTAATGGAAGAAAGAAGAGGATGGTGGAGACCTAAAATAATTCTAAGGTTTGAAGAAAACCCTAGGAATCTTGATGATTAGGGTTTGATGAATTCTATGAGGTTAGGGTTGGAGATAAGACCCTGGTTTATGTCAAAGACTTGAGATTTAATGTATGAAACTCTAGCATGGTCCATGCTCAAGAACTTGACGAAGATTTGATGATTCCCTTCAAGAGGGATAGGATCACCTCTCATTGAAGATAAGTATTTCTTGACTTATGGTACTTCTTACCTGTTAGACTTATGGATCTGATGATTATGTTTATTGCTTGTACTTCCTGCATATGTATTTGAGTATATGGATGTTTCTGACCTCCTTGATGAGATGTGATGAGTAGATCCTTCTTGAGTATCATTTTTAGATGCAAATCTTAAAAGAGACAAAGAGGTACCTGATGAAAAGATGAAAAAAATGCTTCAAGCGGCCTATGTATAATGAATAGATCTCGGGTATTTGAATACCACAAGTTATTCATGGTATGTTTCAAATATTGGTTCGGTAAGCCCTAAGGTATGATGAGAATTTATCTTTATTTCCTATGATGAAAAGATGCACTTACTGTTGAATATTTTGACCTTCTTGAATTCTATGAAGCTATCTAATGTTGATACACTGATACACTTGATGTTTGTCTAACATGTATGATCTAGCTGTTGGATATCTTTATCCTATAAAGAAGGCTAGCACCTTGGCTCTATAAAATGATACTCTTGATAATTTGATGCATTTCATATATAAGGATAGTTCATTGAATCCTATACATGAGTCTGCTGGTAATGTTTGTGATAAGCATGATCAAATAATATGGAAGGAGTGATTGACACTCTTGTTGTTTTGATAAAACCTTATTGAATGACCTAATTTTATCTATTTGGTCATGAAGAGCATGATAACCTTGATGTGAGAGGTATAAGTGTAATATTGATATTCTATACCTCTTACTATATGTGGGGTTGTCTTGATGGCATATGGTTAAAATGGGTGTAGTAACTTGATGGAGTGACTTGACAGAAAATGCTATTGTGTTCATAATCTCTAAGATGTGATGCTGCATCTATCTACTGCTTTGAGTCTAACCTTTGATGAAAGATTGATCTCATGATGTTGATAGTCATATGTTTATGATCTAATAGACCTATTGCTTCATGACTCTAGCAGAGACATGTTGCTTACATGAATGAAGATGAATGATGTAGAGCCTAAGTCAGAGGGAGAACCTCTTCTCAAGATTCTTACCATTATTACTATTTGTATTCTATGTTGTTGAAGTATGATTTATGTGCATTTAATAGTATTGATCTCTAGTAGAGTCTTAGATCTAAAGCCCTTATAGAAATTAGGGTTTTTTCTATGGACACAGTCATAGATCTAGAAGATGTTTTCCATGGGCGCACTCATGGTAAGGCCTAGACAACGTCCATGCAGCTAAAGTCACTCTCATGCTAACCTGAAGGGAGTGACCAGAGGTTTGACCATCATCTAAAGTTTTTTGAAGCTTTCTGAACTCTGAATCATGATGTCTCTGACATATTCTGCCACTATTAACTGATTTCCAAAGTTGTTGAATTAAATTGTTGATCATAAAATGAAGTATTGTGCATGAACTCAGATGGTCACCTGGAAGATGTCAGTATCAAAAATGTATTGCAGATAATAGAAATAACTACTAGCAAGAATAGGTTGAATGTTTCCAATAACATGAACATGCAGACTTAACTTGTGTTTGCAAGTGACTGGGACATACATATAGATATGTCACTATGTTGGTATAATTTGGCATTACTAGTATATATGAAAAGTTCTTTGTCATGATGCTTGATAATAACTTTGAATTGATGATTGAGATGTGCTTTGACTATAGATCTCTCTACAATAGCATTTGGACTTGACCTGATGTATAATGATCTAATTTGATGATTCTTGATTTTCCCTAATATCGATATTATGTGGGAATGATGATGTATGTGGAAATTGGCCTCCTTGTTCTTAGCACATTTGTTGAAGTAATGATAGTTGTGATTTGGCATGAAAAATGGAACCTGCATGACTCATCCTTGATGTATGCATTTATACCTAGTGACATGATGACTTGTATTATGATTATGAGAATGACTTAATCAAGTTCAGATTGATAATGCATGACTTGTTGGCATGATGAAGTCATGATTTGATATGAGCTCCACCTGTCTCCTGGTTGAAAGTATTAATACTATGATAATGATGACTTTGATAATGGTCGTGATTTGGCTTATAAAATATAATGAGTTGGCATTGTTGATTGATGGTACAACACTGAGTTATGTAAATATGATTATGTTTGCTAGCAAGGCATTATGCTTAGAGAATTGCAATCCAGATATGTCTAGATTTGATAGTTATCTGATGAAGTTAGGATGATGAGTTCCAAGGTATGGCTTTGATATTGATTATGTTTCTGGTTTTATATCATGATGATCTACTTATGATAGGTGATGTGCCTCTGATGATCTAAATCAGACGAAGATAGGTTATGAAGCTCGAAATAATGTATCATAGCATGATGAATTGATTTCTGGAATTTGGGAATCAAATTCCATATCAAAAATCTATTGGAAAATGTTTTTGAATAATGAAATTTTCAAATCCTTCGATACTCAAAGTTGAAGTTCAAGATGTTGTTGAACTTGACATGGCATCTGGCTATTAAAGAATTGATGTTCCATTTTGAACATACATATTTATATGTATGATGTACATATACCTTGAATAAATTCGTGAGTGAGTTGCTTTACTCACATAGAGTTGCCACCAAGCATGCTTTGAAATAATTGCATGAGGTATTCTATTTTGAGAGTGAGATATTTATCCTATGATATGTACCTGCATAGATGTATTTCTGATATTTGAGATTATTATTGACAAGAAAATTTGGATGTTGCTTTAGTATGCGATCTTCCATTATATCTTGGATGAGAGGTCCATAGCATGACTGAGGTTGATCATGATCTTTCTAGCATGGCTAGCTATGAGGCAAGATAGAAAAACTCCTTAGAGAGTTGTTTGAGCATGATCTAGATATGGCATGGATACATTATGATAATTTGATTGGCAGTAAGTCCTATATTTATAGTTGGGACCAAGATAGTCTCATATATTGAGACAGTGTAGTTGTTCGAAACTAGCTCAAGCTTGTGGTTGGCACCTCCTTGAGAGGGAAGATGATTACGATATCTTTTTATGATTCATATGGTTATATATAATCTGAAATGATATTTTATTTGATGTTCTATATGAGCAGGAAACAATTGTTATTGAGACAAGTTGATGATGAGAGAAGCGTTGATCGAGGAAATTGATCAAACTATTCTTACCCTACTTGAGCTCACAGGGTGATGAATTGAGATAGAAGGCTCCTGGTATTGAGAGAACTCTGGAGAATAAAACATTATCTTATCTGTTACCCAGGGATGAAGAATGCTACTCTCCTATATTTATAGGGTCAAAGAATCATGCTCCCCTACTTGGTCTTTATAGAGTATACCCCAGTTGGCATCATACCCTCAAGTAGGCCAACATGATGGGAATACCGCTCCTCATTTTGGCCAATGAGTTGAAAGTGTACCTGGGATGTACAACCCAATTTGATTATGATGCAGGTGTTCTACCACATAACTATTCTAGGTCATCGATGGGAAGATCAGTAGGTAGTAGGATGGGTTGAGGTAACCTGATCTGATTCTCGGTTGAGGGTCAACTCCTTGATGAAATTCTAGGGTTGAGGGTGTACTCCCTTAAGTGATTATTTATCCTATTTCTCGGTATGAGTGGCATCTATTGCTCCTCGATGTGGTTCCAGGTTGATATTTTCTCCTTGATGATATGCTTTCTGATGAAAATTGATGATGATATTCTGAGTAGTAGCCCACCAACAAAAATTCTAGATAGCATTCTGATTGGATAAAGGGCGGTAGCTTAAGCTCCCCTCTGGTAACAATTTTTTCTTCTAGATCCAAGAATGTTCAGCATATGAGAAGGAATAATGAAGTGATAAGAAGGAATAAAAAAAGGATAGATTGAGATGTACAATGATAATTTGTGATGCTGAGACACCTGAGATGGTCATGGCACAATTACTACATGACAAAGATGATCTATTACGATTCGTGATGACACTAAAATATTCCAGAATAGCATATTATTTGATGGATAGATATTGGTCACTGGAATTCTCCATAGTTGAGAGGTAGTGCTAATTTTTTCAACTATAATAAAATTCCATCTTGGATAGCTCAAATGACCAAAATGATGATTTTGTTAGATTCCTCTTTCCGAGAGGACAAAAATCGACCTAAATATCACCCAATTTGGTTAAGCAAAATTTGAGTTATGAATTATTTTATTCATACATGTATCATGGAATGGGTCGGCCCTAGCCACATGAGTAACTTCTTGGGTCAGTCTTAACCCCAAGTGAACCCTTAGGAAAACCTATATATAGAAGAGACCTCAAGATCATTTGGACACATCCTCTCTTCTCTTTTGTCTTGGTTCGCACATGTTTGACGAAAGGATTTCGCTCAAGGGTTTGAAATCATAGGTGAAAGGTTCGCTCTGGGTTAGGGTCTCCTGGATCTCGGTTGTTGGCACAGAGGCTTATGGGAGTGACTATGGATTCAAAGACAAATCTGGAGGAATCGATCCCTAGTTGCTTGCATAGAGTGGTCCTTAGAGTGACCATGACATCTTAGTCATTTGCACAACAACAGTAAAGGAGAAACTCTGGGTTTTAAGTGTATTGCACTATGGATTTAAGAGATCTGTGGTTTGTATCTTTTGAACCATTGACCGGAGAATCCACAGTATGAAAATTTTTATACCAACGTTTCAAATCCCAAATGGGATCCATCATCAGGGTTTGAGAATGATGATAAAAGAAGAGCAGAATGGATAGAATAAATACTCATGAGGATAAAATTTTTAAGGAAAAGCACAGGTCGGCTTGAATCTAAATTTATTTTAATTTTTATTTTTATTTTTAATTTATTTTTCATTTTAATAAATTTCTTTTGTTTTATTGAAATTTTATTAAAATTTTTAATAACTAGGTTTATAACCTAAAGATAGAATTGATATTTAAAACAAAAATAAAAAAAAAAAATTAAATAATAGATTGAACTAAAATATATTCATTTCTATATAAATTAATTTAATATATTAAACCAATTTATATTAATAATTATAAATAATAAATATTTATAATTGATTAATATAATAATTAATATATTAATTAATAGTTATATAGAAATTATTATATTCTAGCATTAGAAAGTTAATTATTAAGTTAAAGGAGCAATTTTAATAAAATGAAGGGAGGATTAATTATTAAAGAAAAACTAGGGAAATATATCAAATTCTATATAAAAAAAATTTTAATTATTTGAACCAAATTATATTAATTCAATATAAATAAATAATATTTATAATTAATTAATATAATAATTAATTAATAGTTATGAAAAAAAAAATTTAATATATTAAAGTATTTTAATGCTAATAATTCTAATTATGATATAAATAAAAAGAACTGACCAATAGAATAGGATAGGATAGGGATAACTTACCTGCTGAAGGCTTACCTGGGGATGGGTTGACGCTTTTTGATTTCCCTGATCAGGGGAAGCCAGCTCCCGCTAATCTCCATACCATTGTCTCTGTTCAGATTACAAGGATGCTTAATAATTTCAAGTGCTTCTCTGATCTTTCGTCTCTGATGCTGCTCTTCCCTTGCGATAATTGATGCGTTCTCCAGGCAGATGTGGTGCTTAGTCTTCGAGGAGTGTTCTGCCAATGCTGAGGTACGAGATCTTCCATTCCTGATGTCAGCGCCATGTTCCTTGAGTCTTGTCTGGAGGGAGCGACCTGTTTCACCTATGTAGCTTTTTCCACAAGAACAGTCTATTTTATAGACACCTTTAAGTTGATGCTTGTCAATATCATCTTTTACAGACTTCAAACTTTGCCTGATAGTACCAGGAGCTGAGAATTGTGTAATAATGTTTTTCTTTCTTAGGATTTTAGCGATTTTGTCTGTAACCCCATGGATATAGGGAAGAAAAACCTTACCACATTGAGGTTGGTCCTGATCTTTAGGCTTGGGAGATGACAACCTTCTTTCAGCTTTCTCCATGGCTTTTTTAATCTCATGATCTTTGTAGCCTATATTCTTAAAAGTTAAAACTAAATGCCTCTTTTCTTCGTTTATATGCTCTGCGTCAGAAATTTGAAGGGCTCTAATGGCAAGAGTGTTTAGAACGCCAAACTTTTGGGCTGGGTGATGGTGGGAATCCGCATGGAGGTAACTTTCTGTGTGGGTTGACTTCCTGAAAACCTTATGGCCCAAAGAGCCATCCTCCTTTCTGATGATAAGAATGTCCAAGAATGGGATGCTCATGTTTTCTTCAAGCTCCATTGTGAATTTTATTTCAGGGGAGATGGAATTTAGGTGAATGAAAAACTTGTCAAGTTCTGCTTTACCATGTGTCCACTTTATATTGGTGTCATCGACAAAACGCTTCCACCAGGCCGGCTTTAAAGGATATGATTCCAGGGCCTTCTTCTCAAAATATTCCATGTATAGGTTGGCCACGATTGGCGAGAGGGGTGATCCCATTGCTACACCAGATGTCTGCTCATAAAATGTTCCTTGGAAGGTGAACACAGTTGACCTTAAGCAGACTTCAGCCAGCTTTGCAGTCCCTGGATCAGTAACATCTTTTATAACCTGAATGGCTTCATCAAGAGGAATCTTCGTGAATAAGGAAACCACGTCAAAGCTTACAAGGATGTCATCACTTTCCATCCTTTCATTTTTAATAAGATTCACAAAGTCCTGGGAGTCTTTGATGAAGGAATCAGTATTTCCGACAAGGGGTTTTAGAATTTTAGCAACGTATTTAGCAAGCTCATAGGTTGGGGAGCCAATAGTATTAACTATCGGTCTGAGGGGGACCCCTTCCTTATGGATCTTGGGTAATCCATAGATTCTAGGGATGGTTTCACAAGAGGGGGTTAATTTCTTCTTTAATTTTTCGTCAAGGTTGGAATCTGAGATTATCTTTTTTACATCCTTCATAATTTTGGCCATGGGATTACTGCTCAGCTTCTTATAACTGCCACAATTTAGGTGATCATTCATTTTTCGTACATAGTCTTCTTTATCCAAGATGACTGCTGCTCCTCCTTTATCTGCTTTAAGAACTACTACCTTGTCATTATTTCGCAAGGACTTGAAAGCTTTTTGTTCTTCCTTACTCAAGTTGCTTTTGGGAGATTTGGCTTTTCTCATGATGAGAGAAAACTCTTGTCTTAATGATTCTTTGTCTTCCAGAGGGAGGTTGCTAATCCCATCTTCTATGCTACAAATCATCTTTTCAATGGGGAGGCTTTTAGGAGCCATCGCAAACCCCATACCTTTGCTAAGAACATTAATGGCTACCGGGTCTAATTCCTGGGAAGACAGGTTGACCACTTTTATTTTTGATATTGACTCACAAGTGTTTTCTGAAGACATACTTTTTTCTTCTTGAAAACTCATGCCTAAGTCTTGATTGCTAATGACTCCCATGCTATCTTTGGAGTTCACTAAATCCTGATTGCTTTTGTTATCTGGGGTATTCTTTTTGCATTCATTGTCAACACAAGCCTCCTGGTCACCCTTGCTCGGCGCATTACTTCCTGAGAGTGACCATATAGTCACAGTTTCCAGCATACGTGGACCAAGAGAGCGACTAAGATCTTTCAGTCACACACAAACTGTTTTGATGAGAGTGACCAAAGTTCAGATGTAAGGTTTGGCATCTTGGCTTGAGTTGACTTTAGTGATCTGGTAGATTTGGGTTTCTCTATGCTATTATATAGATCTATAGATCTGTAGATCTAATTTTTATTATCCGCCACAAACATATGTATTGGGTTCATTTATAGTGACACCAATGCTCAATAGTGTTCGACACAGTGACAATAGTATACAACAGTTGACATCAGTTTGTGACAATGCATTACAACCATCAGTATGAGGGCTCTAATTCCTAGCATGATTAGATCTGTTTCATAGAATTGTTATTTATTTTCTGAATAGATAAAGTTATGGATCATTGTACTATCTTTTGCTGCATCATTTGATGACGATATAAGAAGGAGAACATTTGCAAGGGTTTCCCCCATAGTGCGTTTTTCCCTAGTCTTGCACCAATCCTGGTGTCTCTATATCTGTGCATGCTTTCTTCTACTATTCCTTTTATGTTCTTTTGCATTGATGATGATGGTGATATTGTTTCTTTCTATATAATTCCATATGCTGATGTATAATGGTGTAGATATGAATAATGTAATGATGATATGGGGTGAACTTGATGTATTAATGATGAAATGCAACTATCATAGAAAACAACAATGTTTCGCTAAGAAAATTTAACACCTTTTACCATACCATTACCACACAGTATTTGAAGGCCTTTCTCTCCAAAATGTCTAAGTCTTTGATGCCACAACATAGTCTTTTCCCTAAAGACCATTAGATTTTCTTCTCCACTTTTAGGAACCATAGAACTTTTGCACCCATCAATAAAAATGCTACCCATAAGCTTTTACAGAGTTCCAATTCAAAATCCCTGCATCAATAACAGTGCTCCCTAAACCATCTTGTAGGTATATTTCTCAAACATTTTTTTTACACATGAATCACTTGTCTTGCTTAAAAAAAATAGGTTTTTGGCCAATGGTGGAATGTTGAGAATGCCAAGAAGTGTTCTAATCCTTTCACCTTGCAACCTTAGCTTGGATTTTTTGTAAGTTATGATTCTAGCCTTCCTGTCATCCTCTAGGAAGACATAACTGCCATCATATTTCTTGTAATGGAAGAACCATTCCCTATGAGGAGTAAAGTGGAGGGATGCACCTGAGTCAAGCAACCATGCCTCATGATCTATATGTGTATTCCAAAAAGTATCCAAGTACACATCCCCACCTTAATCTAAGGTGGTTTTTTCCTCTACTGAAGGAGCATCATTAGATCCCTTTCCTTTCTCAGGATTTTTATATTTACAATCCTTTTTTATAGTGCCCTTATTTTCCAAATTTCCAACATACCTTTATAGGTTTTTCTAGAGATTTAAATCTCCATCTAGATTTAGATCTCCCACATGAGGAATTATTTCTATTTCTATTTTTGGACTGTCCTCTTAGAGGTAAGGCATCTCCATTCTAACTCTCCATATTTTTCCATCTCACCTCTTTTGATAATAAGAATGAGGCTATTTCATAAATGTTCATGGTAGTTGTATTGCTACCTATAAGAACACCTAGACTATCCCAAGAGTTTGGTAGAGAACATAACAGACTGATGCACTTATCTTCATTTGATATTTTAATAAAAACAAATGACAATTAAGTTACCACAGTATTGAAGGCATTTAGATGCTCTGTCACCGATTTTCCATCCTTCATCCTTAGGTTATATATATTTTTTTGCAAGAAATGTTTGTTCACTAGAGACTTAGATTTATACAAAGTCCCTAAATTTTCCCATAAAGGCTTTGTCATAGCTTTCCCTGATACATTCAACAATACTGAATCCGAGAGACACAATAATATAGTGATCTTCACCTTCTGATCTAACTTTTACTAATCTTCTATTGACATTCATGTTGATGCCATGCTGAGATCTACAACAATCCACTAATATTTTTCCACCAATATATCCTTCATCTTGAGCTTCCACAACTAAATTTTTTTCCATTGAATTTAATGATATTTGTCTTTCCATTGTTTTCCATATCCTTTCACCACAAGAATCGATCTCGTAGATATGCCCTTGTAACAAGGTCTAGGACATGCCAGAGAAAAATACCTTGGCTACAAAGGCATCCCCTTGAAGTTGAAACAACTCTAATACCAAATGTAGCTTTTAACCCTGTATAAAAATTACCTAAAAAAATTGTTAAAAAAAGAAAAAAACAATGATGAGAACATAAAATATACATAGATATTTTCTCCTTGGACCCAAACCGAGAAAACCATATTTATTTTTCATTATATTCCTTTCAATGTTACAAGATATATATATATATATATATATACACACACACACACACACATGCACATGTCGAAGCATTCATAAACCCCAATGCTAGTCATGGATAGAGCATAACACATACCCAACAACTTTCAACTAGTCAATGTTTAATTTTTGAGAGATAAGTCTCTATATCATATTTCCTTTTATATTGATTTTAATGATGTGTATGTTGCTTTTTTTTATGTTCACATGAAAATCATTTGCATCTAAAGATATTTAATGGATAATTATATTTTCATAATCCTACTTGTTATGTTGCATGTAATCAATCATTAATAGTAGGGAAATATCTATTGTGGCATTTAATCAAGAAAAAAATGGAGAAGTTGTAATTCCAAGCTCCCCATATCCTTAGCCACTATATGTTATATTAGGTATGTTATAAAGTGCTATTAGAGCCAATGTTTCAAAATTGAGGTTATATGGGCCAAAAACTAGCTAATAAAAGAAGAATCTACATATTTCTTGGGAAGTGTTTGAAAAGATATCTTGTAGTAGACTGGAAGGAATGAAATTTGTAGAAAATGTAATTGATAGAATACCTAAAGGATATGATGAGAGAAAATTCAAAATTTAGAGGAAAATACACAATCTTGGATGGAATCTAGAGGATAGTTGGCACAACAATGTTGATTATGTCTTATATATGGTTGAATTCAGCTCAGGAAGGCATTTATGGAGAAATCATGGTATATTAGTGGTGGAAAATGGATAAAATAATTTTATAAACCATAGTGCAATGTTATACTAGTAACACTTGGAGATGTGTTAAGCTATTTGATGTTCCCTATCTCTAGTATTGGGTATTGTACTTTTTTAGCTACCACTAGCGATAATTATCCATGAAGATGTGGTCACATTCATGTAATCAATTTAGGATCCTAGCATTTAGGAAATGAATGGATGGGAAGGAATTGTGAGAGGAAACAAAAATCTCTCTATTTAAGTGAATATCTTGAAATTTATCTTAATTAATGAACTAATTGACTAAAAAAAACAATTCTAAATGTCAAACAAAAAAGCAGCTTGAACCATATTAGTGAAGTGGACCTATATAGATGATGTGGACAAAAAGGATGATGTCGTAATCTAAGGATAAATTATCACTTACTAATACTACATCAACAAAGACAACTCCTAAAACAATTCCTCCCAATTTATCTTCTCTCTCTCTATTACATCAAATGGATATTTATATTATATGTTGCAGTTTTAGGGTAGTTATAATCTTCTAACTAGGTCAATTGACCTAAAATGTGTGGTTGATGGCCTCTCATTATGAATTGGTCAGTTCAATTAACTTGCATGGTCAAATTAAATTCAACTTGATAGTTAACAAGATTTAACTATAAGGCTGAGTTTTGCAACATATTCCCCTGACTTAAGTCCATGATTATTCTAAACAAGTAGGAGATGTGGATTACAATAAGAAAATTTGAGAGAGAGATGATGGTAATTTTTTTTTTTTGATAAGTCTTGTGCTTATGTATACTATGATTCTTGATTCCTCGGCTATTCTTTTGATGTCAATGTTGGTGTTGCTAAAGTTGGCGTCAATACCAATAATGATTGCAAAGATACAACTTGTCCTTGTTCAAAGGTAGTCTCAAGTCACATCCTTGGCAATTTCTTTGACACATTTATATTTATTTTACTAAAATTTCTAGTGCACCCCTTGTACCTCTATTTTTATAAACTCTGAATGTTAACTTGTTTCCGAAAAAATCGATTCAAACATTGTAGGAGAAAAAAATTGAAATATCGGTTGGATAGGAGAGATTGGAGTATATGTTAGCTAAAGAGATGGTTCCTATGTGAAACTAGTGGTTTTCTTGTGTATATATGGTGCAAGCCTCTACAATTGTTGGTCAAAATTTTGATCATTCATCAATAATGTATTGAGCTTGAATCCTTTTAGAAGTCATCCTAGCTAGGTATAGTAATTTTTGTGCTAATGTAACTTGTACTTGTTGCAAGTTAGGAATACACTAATTTTATAATTTATATTCTTGTTCCAAGTACTTATTTAAGTGTTTAAGAGAATTATTTTCTTCAATCTATGACATCTTCCCATCTTTGAAATATTGTCTCTTCTCCTAGATCAAGGCTGAATTACCTTACCTATTTTCGTTAGTCTAATTGACAAGGATTATCTTTCTCTTAACTCCAACATCATTTTTCCTCTGTCGGTTAGGTTTTTTTATTAAGTTATATAGTAACCTGATTTAGCTACATGTCATGGAAAAGTAACTTGTCCATTTATTCAAAATGTTCAACTTGATTGTCACCTAATTAGTTGATGTCTCCAAGTTCTTCCATATTTGTTAGAATTTATCAAATTCTCCTTTTAATATTGCATATGTTTGGTTGAGTTGTTCCTATCAACTCTACTCTTTCACTTTTTCTCGATCTTCCTTTAATTTTACATTCATTTCTAGCAGTTGATGTACTAGACATAGGAAGGGGTATATTCGATTGGTTTGTAGGATGGGTGAATGAACTTGGAGCTTCTCTTATTCCATGTTGATGAAATCTTCCCATATCTACTTTTCTTTATTTCTTATGACTTCTTCTGTTCCTACCCTTCTTAATGATCTTCTCCATCTTAGGATTTATTATTTATTTATATAATTATATAGGTCAAAATTTTTATTGTTAGAAACCTCTCATGGAATTTCATTTATTTGCATAGGTTTTGTTCTTTTCATTAGGATAGTTGTTGAAGACACTAGCTCTACTTATTATGTATGTATCATTTATTGCATAGCCTCCATTAGCTCTGTTTTTTCCTCCTCAATCTACCCTTCATCTATGTGGTCTTTGTCTATTGAGGCTCACTCTGGATGAGTCAACTATTTTGGTACAATTGATTCCCTATGTTTACTTAATTCTTAGTATTAGTATTAATGGCTTAGGTCTTAGTATTAGAAAGTTGGTTGATCTAGAGATAGTTGGATTGAATCCCACTCTCATTCATTTTTTCCTCCTTCACTCCATATTTATTTCTCAGAGTCAAACTCCTTTATCAGTTTACTCAAATTTGACTGAGAAGCCTCCCCTGCTTTTTTGTTCCCTTACCCTTCTTTGGAAAGAGCTATGATTGTTAATTTTGAGTTGTTTTTTTTTCATATTTGGGAGGATATATTAGATGATACCTCCTCTTTGACTACCACTGGCGATACTAGTGGTAATTCCTCGGTCAAGTGGATATTAATTGAATGCTTTATTCTTAGCCACTTGGGCACTAGTTTTTGAGTTGGTTTTTGTAGGGGTTTCGATACAAAAATGTTTGTATATTATTTTCCTTTGCCTCTCATAGTTCTTTCAAGATAAAATTTTGTTTTATTTCCTTGTGATATTTTTCCTTTTTTGTTTTCATAGTCTCTGCATAGGTAGGTCCAACACTTGACCCCAATATTCCCTTTAGTTTCATTATTTTTTGTCTAGTGGAATTCTCCTTTTCTTTAACCATTTTAGCCAATTTTTTAGCTAACTCTTGTACTTTTGCTAAATCTGGGTGTGGAGTTCCCTAAGGAGATGTTACATTTTGTCACCAAATTGACTAGGTTCCTCCATCATTGTTGGGTTTTTCCTCTTTTTATATATTGGTTCCTTGGATAGTGACTTGGCGATTTTGTTGAGGACATCAATAAAGGGTTGAGTATACATTTAAGCTTCATTTTCTTCTCCCAACTATATACTTATAAACGCCAGGATTAATTCTATGGACTCATCAAATGGTTGACCCAGAATCAAAGTTTTCTACTTGGTTTCCTCTTTAATTATTCAAATATCTAGTTGTTGGTTGGATAATAGGCCATGTCCTTTCGAGCTAACATCATTATTCTTCATACCATAACTTTCTTCTGTTGAGACAAAGCTATATGTGGACCAAGTTGGGGAGTTCCCAATGGACCCTTTATGGAGTGCTCCATATATATTAGTTGTGTTTCAAGATCACAACACAATGTTGGAAAATTACTTTTTGGGTAACTGAACATGTCAGAGTTGGGTTTCCAAGTATAAAGAGTTGATAACTCTACATGGTCGTGACTTTTTCTTTTATAGATATTGCTTCTTCAACTAAGTTTACTTTACTCTTTACAAGGCAAATTAGTAGGGAAGGGAATCTACTTTCCTTCCCTAATTTTTGGCATTATTGGTGGTTTTCTTTTATGATGTTTGCCAAATGTTCTTCCCATTCAAATAAATTCCCTTCTTTTACAAACTATTTGATTTCCTCCAACATGTTAAGTTTGAAATTGATTCTTCACTAGTAGTCGTGAAGCACAAAGAGAATATGATGCAAGCCCATTCAGTGGCTTTTCAGTCACCTAAATAATTATTGATACTTTTGAGTTCTTAGTTGATGTCAACGCTATAAATTTTTTCATCCAATACCCCAAGTCATTAACTTTGGGAATTTTATATGTTAGAATTAAATAAAATAGCATTGGAACACATAAAATATTGCAGAAACACAAACAAAGAAAAAATAAAACAAGAGACACACATATATGTGTGGTTCACCCAATTTGAGCTATGCCCATGGAGAAACAATTATTCCTTCCTTTTATATTATCCAACAAACTAAAGGGATACATCCTATAGCAAATCTGTGGTCACTTCCTCTTCACTCTCACAACATCTCCTTTCTTTTTCTCACACACAATTCCCTCATATAAATTGAGGGTTACCTTGTAAGGAAAAAAAAATTAAATTAACATAACTTCTACTGTCATATCTTCCACCTAATGAGTTTCCTAGGTTAAGTATGAAATTACTAGCATCAACAAATGACTGAAATATGACCTCTAAATCAA
Organism: Pinus tabuliformis; assembly: GCA_031772625.1. Lineage (NCBI taxonomy): Eukaryota > Viridiplantae > Streptophyta > Pinopsida > Pinales > Pinaceae > Pinus > Pinus tabuliformis. The sequence continues at coordinate 577,091,900 of CM062808.1, forward strand.
AAAGATAATTAAGCTCCACACCCAATGCTATATCCTCTCTTACGAAGCTCTATGATTCTATGACATAAACCTAGAGTGATCAACAATGGATTTCCAAACCACAAATAACCTCCTTGATAACCTCTCACTAGAAATTAGTAACTTCTTCCATCCAACTACCAAAGTCATATATTAGTGGTGCACTTAGAAAATATTTATATGTGCTTGTTCAATTACTATGGCATTTGATGGTTTTATTCTCTACCCACTAGTTGAATTCCTACCAATTCTTATCACATTCAATTTCTTCCATATTTTTCTACCTAATGTTAGAGATTTGGAGTTCTAGCTTCTTCACCCTTGTATTTTCAAATCTCTGCTTAGGTTGGGGTTCTACTAGGATTTGCCTCATCTACACTTGTCCTCTAATTCTTGTTATCTTATCTATTTGTTATCATAGGAGTCAAATTTCAGGGTTCATTGTGGTAGTTGGTTGATTGATATTGGCTTCATAAAATAAATCACTCAATTTCTCTAGCATACAAAATAATCAAAACAATCATATTCCTCCTCCATATTTATGTATTTAATTGGTGAGGAAGCAATAAATTGTTTTGTCAATGTGTCATTATGTTAGTCTTTCGAATTTATGACTATGTGAAATGTTGCCTCATATGGAGTTGATGCACAAGTTCCAATGTACTAAAATTTAGTTAAGCGATATCAAAGCTTAGTTGAGTTGATTATTGGGTCGATAAGGTAATTTAAGAGCAGGGAAAATTTTAAGGGAGGAAATTTATTTTAAAGTTTAGAAACCTTGACAAATCTTACTAGTCCACAATATGCTAACTTTAAAATGTTTGGTGATATCTTTGTAAAAATACTCAAATTTCTAATGATTTTATATGTAGTTCTATAAAATTTTGGTGATTTTTAAGGTGAAATGGTTTCATACTATAAATTTGGGCGAATCATTTTTAGAAAAAAGGGAAACTAGCGAATCTTTTTTTTTAGAAAATCATGAAAAACTAGCCCAGCTACGAATATTAGCCCCTAAAATTTTCCCTATTTAAGAGGTTGGTTTGTTTTATTTCAACAAACTGGTTTGTTAGAAATTTTCAATCAATTTTCCTCAGTTGATCAAACTTTTTTCTAATTTCTTGTTGAGTCTCCATTGCCAAATAGTCGATACTTTTTAGTCTATTCATTTGACTTGTTCAGTTTTGTCTGTCCATTCAATTCTTCAATTGTATATTCATCATTTTATTTATGTTGACTCACTGTTCTCACATTATTTTGAACATGGATGATACTCTTTTGCATTGGTTGGTTATGAATGACTTAATTCTTTTTCTTGTATTACTTACTTTTCCTTCTTATTCATGTGTTGGTACAAATTGTATTTTCTTGACCACACTTGTCTTTTCAAAGGTGTATTATCTGTTGATTTCATTTTACTTCCTCATTTTATATTTTTTGTCTTCTAGGGACTTGAATTATTCTCCATATCTTTTTTGAATAACTACTAGTTTTAATGTATAATTTTTGCTCTTGCTTAACTATAAGGCACTTTTGGGAAGTTTTTGTTTGTAACTTCTTATAACTAAATTTATTGTTAACTAATTTTACATAATAATAAACAAACTAATTTTGGAAAGGTAAAAATGACTCTCAACTCCCACCTGTAACACCCTAAATCCACACCTGGATTGTAAATAACATGTACATACAAGACTTGTGTTGGTGAGAAAGTATACCTTAACTACATTGGAGAGTTGAGGATTAATTTTGGGGGTTGACGTGCCCATGTGCATGTATATGTTTTTGTGTGGTGTTCCTATGTGTATGTGTTTTTATGTGTTTTGAGGCTACAGAGCCTAATTTTGCAAATATGAAATTTCATACATTTTAATTTTAAAAAATATACATTATTGTTGCATACCAAGTCATCCAAAAAGGGTATGGGGTGCTAAAACTCCACATGTATCAATGGGGCTTTCTATGACTTAATGTTTAAAATAAGTACACATTTTTTTAACCAAAGTCCATCAAGTGAACTTATGGGGTACTAAGTGTCAAAGGAATATCATGCACATAACTGTAAGGATGTTGGTATGATGGAGGGAGAATATTTCCTAGTATGGTGCAATAGGAATTCATGGAGCCACAATGCTCTAGACATGCCTAGTTGAACAAGTTTGTCACCATTGAGGTAGTGACATAGGTCGAAGGGTTGCAAGTGTAGAGAAGTGTGTGAACTATTTGGGTGTGGGGATGATGGAGGATGCGAACCTGCATGTTGGATGTTACTATGTTTTGGTATGAGGGTCTAAAGGGTACCTAGAGGCCCCTAAGTGTAGTAAGAACTCCTAGAGCCATGGTTCTATAGAATTACATGGCCAATTAAGTTGGTCACCATGGATGTATTGGCATAAATTGAGGGATTTTTAGTGTAAATAAGGGTGTACACCACTTAGGTGTGGGAATGATGGGGGATGTGAGCCTATATTTGGAGGCCTTTAAGGTCTGGTACCTTGGCCCTGTTTATTTATGGTACCAATCATGTACCTAATTTTGGGTACTTGTTTCCTTATGGAGATGAAGCCCCATCTCAGGGGTGACCTACTGCTGTGAGAAAATGAGTAGCATGGTATATGAATGGGAGGAATGTTTAAGGACCAAAACTAGTCGGTGACAATAAAAGATAAATATTTACTTTCTATGATTATTTATTTTTTACTGGAATAATCCATGGTATTTTGTGAAATGCATGTGGATTTGAATTTAAGGTTTTTATTTGTGCAACCTGACGCAAGAGCATTAAACCCAGGAGGAAATCATTGTAATTAAATAGACATAGGGGGTCATGTACTTTTAGGAAGTTGGATTCCTAAATAATAAATTAATGTAATTTAGGCCTTTAAGTGATTTAATTAGATGTGTGAGAGGAAATTGTAAGTTCTCTCGAATAAATGAGGACATGAGTGGGAGTAATGACAAAAGATTTCAAAATCAAATGTAACTCTTTAAACATTCCATGATTCGAGGGACAAGAGAGAGTTTTTAGGCATTAAATGGAGAATAGAGGTGGACATAGAGGATAGAGTACATCTAGGAATTGGTTCAGTAGATATAGGAGTCGAACCAGGATAGTTCAACAGAACTCCTAGAATATATGTAAGCCTACGGGCAGAGTCAAAAGGAGGAGGCCACTAACATTGAAAAATAGGCATGTGTGAGATAGAGAAGTCTTAGATGTAATCTTTTCTTTTGCATATATATATATATATATATATATATATATATATATATATATATATATATATATATATATATATATATATATATATATATATATATATGTCTATATATATATATATATATATATATATCTATATGTATATATATATATATATATATATATATATATCGATAGATATATAGATATATGGTTTCATTCTTGACTATGTCAGAGTGTGTGAATTGCATGTTTTATGATTGATTTTGGTATGAACTCATAGGTTCTGTAATAGAGAATTGCAGGCAGAGTTCTAAAGAATGCGCGGAGGAGAGAATGATTCAAAGGAATCATAAGGGATCTTAGAATCTGTTATATACCTAGGGGGGATAATATGGGGTACCAAGGGAGGTACCCAAGGTAATAATGTAATAATGGGATGGGCCATAGTAATAAATAAGGTGGTTAACCCATGTCATGTAAGGGACCACAAGTAGTTAATAATAATGTAAGGGGCCCATGGTATTAGTTTGATGGTATGAGGGAACCATGGTAATGATCCATGGTATTGTATGTATGAGGCCTATATAGAGGCTAGAGACTCCACATGGGAGATATAGAGAAGGATTATTGTATGAACAGGCATATGGCTTGTGGAGTGTTCTCCTTCCTTAAGGAGTGAATGTATGGTGTTGCCCTACCTTAAGGGTTTGATATCAATAAAGAGAATCATTTCTATCTATTTCGATCTTGTTATTATTGGGTATATTTGTTATTTCTCATATATTCTGGGTTAGATCTATAACAAGTGGTATCAGAGCACTTTCTTGGGCACAAAAGTGGATTTTTTTTTTTTTTTAATTTTTGCAGGATTTCAGGGGCCGCAAGTTTGTAGATCCGATCTATAAATTTTGGTGCAATATCTACAAAATCTAATTGCATATCTATATTCTTTGTAAAAAAATAGCCGATTTCAAAAAAAAATCGGTTGAATCGGAGTCCGGATGAAGGAGATATCACTGATCTAAAAATCAGTGGGGTTGCAGACAATTTTTCAGGGCAGCGGGTTTGTGGCGCAGATCTGGACGTCCTGGTGTAAGATCTGCAAAATATAATTGTAGATCTGGAATCTTTGTGAAAAAACACCTAATTTCAAATAAAAATCAGTCGAATCGGAGTCCGGATGAGGGAGATATCGCTGATTTAAAATCAGCTCTTTTTTTAGAAATTTTGGGGTGACGGCGGGAGAGTAGCAGTGCAGATCTGAAATTCTAGTGCTTGTATCAAGACTTCTACCACAAGGGCAGATGAAGAATGATTGTTCCATTTCTAAAAATAGGTTATAATAGGGATTCTGAGCAATATTGACGGAATTGTGACCAATTCAATTTTTCGCCAATTTTTTTTTATGGCGGGCCTAGATCGGAGTTTGAGGGACTTGTATAAATTTGATGGCTCTCATCCAGCTAGATGGATAGCGCAAATGGAGCAGTGTTTCAATCGGAATCGCATCTATGATAATGAGACTCAGCTTATGGTGGGAAGCATGTACTTGGACTATGAAAGACGACAATGGTGGCAAGAGCATCAATGTTCCAATAGAAAGTTTTGGACTTGGGACATGTTTACAAAAGCTATTATGGACCTCTTTGGCTGCAAAACTATTCTTGTTGATAAGCTCACACAGACGGACACTTTGCCTAGCAAAGAGCTTATTTTTACAGAAAAGAAGGAAACCATGGAACCTAAAGGGTTATTTTCTACTGATGCTTTCTTATTGCAGGTTCATGGATTGATTCAGAAGGAGAAAATTGTTGTGACTATAAATCCTAGTTGCAAGCAAAATCTTATAAGTGTTAATTTGGAAAAAAGATTGCAAGTTCCAGCAAAACACATTGAAACTGCACAAGTTGATAATGAGGATGTTCAAGTGTACAAGGATTTGAATATTTCTATGGATAAATATGTGTTGCATGGTGATTTTTATGCTTCAGAGATGGATAATATGGATGTTATTTTGGGATATCCTTGGATGGAATCCGTGGGTACTATCAATATTAATGTGCAGAAGAAATTCCTGAAGCTCTGGTATAAAAAGAAGAAATTACATTACAGGATATTTCCATCAATAAGCAGGTAGAGCACATGGAAGCTGAAGCGGAAGATATTCCAGGGACTGACATATCAGATGATGAGCCTTTGATGATCAACAATCAAACACAAACAGAGGCTGAAGAAGAAAAGGTTACAGGTGATGATACATCAGAAGAGGGCTCAGTGGTTGAAGTCATATTGAAAAAGAAGACACCACAACAGGCACCACAGCAGGGTGAAGTAAAGAAAAAGCCATCGTGGGTTAAAACTTCAACATATCATCACCCACATCACCCCGCAAGACAACCATCAATATGGCAACCAATTAGCCACATGGACAACAACCCCCGCATGACAGATCGAGAGGAACGAAGATCCACCTACTACACATCCACACAGAAGAGCTACCACAGTCGACTTCCATCTCAAGCGAGCGAGGCACCAGCGAGATCGAGGGTTCACCTTTCTCTTGGATGGCTAGATGCACGTGCATGGTACCAGTGGACCACTCTTTTGAGTAGATCTTATTATTTATGTTCTTCCCATGTTTCAGGGACGAAACATGCTTAGGGGGGTGGAATGTTATATACCTAGGGGGGATAATATGGGGTACCAAGGGAGGTACCCAAGGTAATAATGTAATAATGGGATGGGCCATAGTAATAAATAAAGTGGTTAACCCATGTCATGTAAGGGACCACAAGTAGTTAATAATAATGTAAGGGGCCCATGGTATTAGTTTGATGGTATGAGGGAACCATGGTAATGATCCATGGTATTGTATGTATGAGGCCTATATAGAGGCTAGAGACTCCACATGGGAGATATAGAGAAGGATTATTGTATGAACAGGCATATGGCTTGTGGAGTGTTCTCCTTCCTTAAGGAGTGAATGTATGGTGTTGCCCTACCTTAAGGGTTTGATATCAATAAAGATAATCATTTCTATCTATTTCGATCTTGTTATTATTGGGTATATTTGTTATTTCTCATATATTCTGGGTTAGATCTACAACAAAATCCATTGGAAGAAGTAGAGTGAAGTTAAGCTCAAAGAAATTGAGCAGTGGAGGTGGAAAGTGAAACCTTGAAGAAAACCCAAGCTAAGGAGAACGCTGAGGAAACAACGTAATTTCCAAGTAAAAGGGGTGAGTGGAGAAGTGAAGAGGAATGCACAGGAACCGTTAGATCTCTTAAGATCAACGGTCCTGATTGTATCACATCGACAGAAACCATTGGGACGAGGACTGGAATGGGCCTTTGAATAAAGCGATTGTGATATTGTGATTGAGTGACAGCCATTGGATCTAACATCAGATCGACGGTCCAGATCTATTCGCTCATCGCATATCAGAGAAATCAAGGTCTAAGCGACTATGGAATAGTTAAGGGGCGATACACCGATAGTGATTAAGCGCTAATCAGCGATCGGAGATATCGTCTAATCGGAGATCGGGCCTTAATATAGTGCCACACTGTGGAGCGACTAAAGGAAGCAGACTTGATGATAAATATAGTCACGGGTTTAATGAATTTGAAGTCCGTTATTTGCATTCGGGCGGAGTTTTCCTTTGTAAACGAAAAGGGTATGAATTAAGCGCCGATAGTGTATTTCCTAATCCTAAAGGGAAATCACATATTGGAAAGCAAAGGATATATATGTATGCATGACCAAGGAAAGAATGCGAAGGCCAATTGCAATGAGGTTTAACCTCGAGAACCATGACAAGGATGTATGGTAGGCGAAAAGGTAAGTTTGAAGTTAATTCATTTTTTAATGGGTTTTAGGAGGAAAAACATTGATGATAGGTTTTATGTGTAAATATATACATTAACTAATGTTTAAAGGGGGATGGTTGTATATATATGAATTATGGGTTATATAAAGGTTCTGAAGGGTTTCTTAAGTCCCGATAAGAAGGATTTATAAGAAAGACTTTAATCAAAGTCTTATACAAAGACTCGAGGGTTGATATAGTCCCGATAAGAGGTTTAGGCGAGGTGATTGAGTTCCGATACAAAGGAACCGATGATAAAAGGGGCCTTAATCATTTATGGTTTGAAGATTTGACTCCCTTGGGAGGGTCAAACACCTGGGATAGATACATTTATGTAGGTTCTTGCATACTGTGGGTATGTGTGGGGAGGTGCCCCGGCACCATTAGTGGTATTAGAGAAGAATTGAAGTTAGAGCAGAATTGAAATAAAAGCCGAATTGAAATCAGAGTGAGGAAAGATTTTTACGAAAGGGAGTTTGCACACAGAAGAAGGTCATGTGCGTAACTTAATGGATGAATGATAGAGACTACAATAGAAGACTGTAAGGAGAAATTTTGTAGCGGTTCTAGTAGAGGCTTGGAGTAAATAGGAACAAAGGATTCCTTGAAGGAAAGAGAAAGAAAGATTTCTTAATGCAAGTGTCGAACTGTAAAAAGGGTCTTTTTCACCTCTATTTACCTCACATTAACTTATCAATCCAGGAATTATTTGTTATCTCAAAGAGTGCACTCAGTTTGAGGCAATCATTTGTCAGAGTAATGCTAGTAGTATAGCGCTCAAGAAAATACAAGAGTAAACAGATACTTAAAATAAGATCTACTTACATCAAGGCACTTTAAGACTTAAATCATGCATTCAAAAGACTAGGTAAATTATCAATCAAGGGTACAGTAAAAATAACTCATCCCTCTGTAAACTAATGTAACTGAAGACAATCATGGAACAGATCATAAACCTGGGAACTAGACAATGAATGTCAATTCTCACTACAGTTTCGAATCTTTCAACACAATAGTAATGCAAACAACTGGAAATGGAACAACAACTATAATTGAAATAGTAACTAGGAAATGGAACATCAACTAGTCTTGATAAACAGCGAAACCTTACTCTAAGGAAATAAAGGTAGAAATCGTATCTTACAGAAATCAGAGAGCAATCCTTACTCTAAGAACAAAAGGGACAACAAATGGAAATGGAACGGAAACCAATTAGCGATGAAATATAGAACAACGCTTGGAGCCAATTGTGAATGTACAGTAAACCAAAATAAATAACACACACAACACACCTTGATATTGAAAGAAGCAGTAATCTGACTTTGATACCAAAAATATTAATCTCAGTTATAACGGATAACGATCGCGACTCGTAATGGAACATCAATGCTAATTGAACAACAATCGTAATGAAGTATAAACCATAGATGACTACAGTAATACCAACTTAACAATGTTATAGCCCGGTTACTCTGTAATTGAACAGCAATAGCATTCTGTAAAGAACAGTAATGTTACATCGATGATTTAAAGGAACAATAATGCATTATAAAGTCAAAATGAACAATACGACATTCTTGTTACATAGAACGATATTGTAAATATAACAGAGCTATGATATAAAATAACAAAACACACTAGATTACTGATCAAAGTTGATAATGAAAACCACGCACAAATTAAAGATAATGGTACAAGAGCAAGTGTTCCACCAGGGCCGGGCCCTTAGCCTCCAGGGATACACCGCTTGAGATTATTCCAGGATCAAAGGTGGAACAACAACCAGATTTATATTAAAGCATCCAAACAAAGTTACAGTGGATCACTTCTCAACGAAAGTCAAGGATCGAAGTTTTTAAATACAACAAGAAATTACATAAGAGTAACAACAACCATCCCTTGGGCTAGCAGTGCTGCTCCTTTTTATAACAGACGAGCGGAGATATCAGTGATGCAAAAATAGTTAAGATTGTGATCCCTCAAGATCAAAGAATCCTGAGGGATTCGCCAAACTGTTAATTCCAGTTATCCCTTTGTTCTCTTGCACTGATTCGATATCTCCATTTCCTTTCCTTGGCTAATATGCTTCAGTTTGGATCGCCTTGTCTGCATATGGTTTCCTGCCACAAGGGCAGCAGTTAATTATGCCCTGTCTTTTTCCTTGGGACAGAAATCTTTCATTTATCCCTTTTTTTGCATAAGAAAATGGCGATTATTAGTTATTTTGCATTACATACAAATCTCATAGATTTTGCCATAATTTCTTATTATTTACCTAGTTCATGATGCAAAGGGATTATGAGTTTTTAAAGAAAATGTGACAAAATAATCAATAAAGCATACCTTCTTCAGCACTCCACACACCCCCTTGCTTACTCTTTTTCATGCCCTCATGAAAACATTGTAGTTGACATGTAAGGCAATGAGAGAGTAAGCTAGGGACGAGATCTCATGTGGTGGTCTACAGCCATGATGCCTAACTGGGTGTTCAAAAAGATGGCCTGTCTAGCCCTCAGGCATCTCATATAGGGCTTGGTACCCAGGTGCAGGGTGCCAAATAATTGGACTCCTGAACCTATATCCTAACCAAGGTGGCCTTGCCCTCAAGATAAGTTCACCATAGAGGCTCATGCGATCAACAACTAACTTAAAGTTTTCATAATTAAATGGTTCCCTAAGTTGGATGTTCGGATTAGAGGTCTGATATCAAAATTTAGCAGTTGCAATGGAAAGGTCCTTGATGGTAAAGAAGTATTCTATCCCTTGTCGATTGATTACTGTATGAATGGGTCCTAATGCTTCAATCACGCCTGGAGTCCTCACGAGACTCCTGTGTTTATTCCATAACTATAATGGATCTCTAGGCTCAGCTCTTACCCATAAGTCTAATCCGTTTTCTTGTCTTTGGAAGGCATTATAGGCTTTAAGCCATTTGATTTTATTAACTCCAAATGAAACAAATGCCTACAGTTGGATATCCCCAACGAAAGGGCTAGGGTTCTGCTCTGTCTCTTGATCTAACAAGAGGTTATGCAAATAGAATTCACATAGTAGTCTTTGAACCTTTACGCCATAGTGCTTACAACAATTTATAAAATCATCAATGGTATTAATTTGTATAGGGGCTCCTCCTTTGACAGCCTTAATTTTCAATTGCAAATATCGTTCCATTAAAAACAAGGCATAATTCTTAGCAGGGACTCTACATGCTAGGACATCAGTGCATAAAGAATATAAGGTATCCATCTACTTGATAACTACATCTAACCTATGAGTTACCTTGGCGACTCTCTCTTCTTCCTTTCGCCATCCTTCAAAAGCCTGGCTTTCGGATAGATTGACATTCCTTAGCTGTTGTTGTAATTCTTCATACTTTTCTCGAGAAACTATTTGTTCTATGATTTTTTCTACTGCTTGTTGGGCTTTCATCAAACCCTCTCATAGGGTTACTGTTGTCAAATCACTATCCCATGTAGTAGTGGCAAGTGGAATATTTACTTGAATCTTCTTATTGCGTCACCTCGTGTTTATAGTCTGCATTCCTTCAGAGGATTGTGCCTTTGTCTGAACTTCTTTATCACAGGCCGACGTATCATCTATTTGCACTTCAACATGGGAAGTAGTTGAATGTTGTTCCTTTTGCTTTTGAACGGCAGTCTGCACTTCAACAGAGTTTTGAACGACAGACTGTTCTTCAACAGTGTTTTGAACAACAGACTGTTCTTCAATAGGGTTTTGAACAGCAGGCCGGACATGGGTCCTCCGAACCTTTTTCTTAGGGGGTCTCACTTGAGTGGTTGCATGTCTTACCCTTGAAGTCCTTTTTGCTCTCTTTCTCATTTTCAAAACCCTGATTTGTTGTCGAATTCATGCTATCACATTCAACAATCTTTGCTGTTCTTTTCGTAGTCTTCTAATTTCTTCTGTTTTTTTAGAAAGAACAGTTGTCTGTTTAGTCGAGCCTGGGTTGTCACCTTGGCCAATTCCCTGGTTTTCTTCTTGGGGTGCTCCTTCGTTGTTTTTTTTAGGTTGCTCAAGAGTAAAAACCCTAGTTGGCTCTATTATTTCCTGGGTGACTTCTTTTTCCACCCCTTCTTCGTCTTGGAATTCTTCCGATGTAGTTTGGCTGGGAATAGATTTTTCCTCCTCTGTATCACTTTTCTCTCTTGTCATACCTTCATCATGAACAAGATGATTATCTTCTTCTACTTCCCTGTCACGTAATTCTTTGGGTGCATTCTTGTCCTGAGCAGAATGTTCTTTCGGTTCTTCTTCAATATGGAGGCCTAGCGGGTTGAGAGGTTGGACATATCCGCCCATTTTGGCTAGAATTTTGGCCAATTCATTCTCTTGCAATGGATTTTGCAATGGGCTATCTTTGCGTTGCTCTGTTTATACCTCCTCCTGCCTAGGCTTCTCGGCCTCTTCCTCCATTTCTCCTTCCTCATTTCCTTCCAATCCTTTCTCATTCTCTTCTCCTTCCAATTGTGGGGGTTGCTCATCCCCTGAATCGTCTATCTCCACTGGTTGGCTAGTATCCCCTTGGGAATTTTCCAGCCTCCCCCTAATCCGTGCCAATCTAACTGATTTCCTCCGTTTCAATGGTCTATCTGGTGTACTGGTTGCATGCTTACGTTTTGGGGCCGGCATAGTCAGTCCCCCTTCTATCATGGCAATTAGCTCTTCCCAGCTGCTCTGTTGCTGAGAAATATTGTGACTAACTATTAGCTGTATCAGCCCATGGTGACTTACTACCGATTCTACATGTTGTGATTTCCTCATACTTCGGGCAACATCATGAAGCAATGAATTTAAAAATGCAGGTAATTTCACAGAGCATTTCTCTTTTAATAAAGCTAAGAGTTTAAGGTGTCATGGTCTTACCACATCTTTCCTACCTTCACAGGTGATGTAGCTCTGGATGATCTTCGCCAATTCTGCCCATGGCTCACCCAATGCTACTGGTAAGACTCCCTTTCCTCTGACTTTCAGGTTCCAGCCTTCATCTTGGAAGATCTTCATGATCTTTTGCAGTCTCTCCTTCTTTAGAGTCCACACAAGTCCAGTGGCTGGCAATCCCGAGACCTCTGCAATTATGTCATTGGTGACTGCTCTGTGTCTCCCCCTTACTATGGAGTGATATTATTGCAAGTTCTACAAGAATTCTATTACTACAGTCTCGTTGAATTCCTATAAATGATTAAGATAAACCAGCCACCCTGCCCTTGCCAGGATTTCCCGTGCAACATTAGAAACTGTCAATACCTGTGGTTCTCTCCGAATTGATCTTCTTCTCATGCTTTAGCTCACTGTCAAAACGTAGAGACAACAATGGAACAACGGGCTGTTCAAATTGTTAGAAATACAAAAGAAATAACGAAACAACAGGGTTCATTCAAATCCTAGGTTACTTACTAATTGCTATAGAGCATAATACAGAAATGGCTTAGGAATAGCAAGCCATGCAGATTGAAAACAATATACCGTTGAGCCTTGTTATTTCCAAGTAAGTAGTTTTCTGAATAATAGTCTGACATGTATACCAGTAAATTATGAGGTCACCTGCCTCCCCCGTACAATGTGATAGGCCGCCCTCGACCGTCAAATGAGGGAGTGGCGTGTCGACCTACCATAATACATAGTCATAAAGGAATAGTGTATGCCAAAATGCCATGTTTTACAAAAGGAGTAGATTGCTGAAATCGAGGTGTATAGTAGGATCACTTAACAAATAAGAGAATGCTATGATATGATGCGAGGCTGGGAGGATAGGATAGCTGACATGCACAAAAAGTTTGATGCGGTCATTATCAACTTTTTCCATCATGATTGGCTGTAATAGATTTTCATGTGTTTAATGGTTCGAGGAAATAATATACATAATCTTATGTGACATATTACAAAGGTATAAGAAAAAAAGGGTGTTAATGATTACTATTGGTGTATAAAGAATGTGACTTCAATACCATTAACAGAGCTCTGCTACCGACAGGTGTCCATAACCTTGACAGAGTTGTTTATTTAACCCATGGAACCATGATCCTTTGTGTATGCTTAGGAAGTGCTGTACAATGTGAAAATGGAGGCCATTATGCTGGCTTGGTAACCAGTTAAACCATAATGCCATTCACCAAGAAGGAGTGAAAGGTGGGCAGGCAGCTCGTGATGAGACCTCCTGTTCCAAGGACTCTTTATTTTTTTTGATGTGCCTCTTGGATCATATCCCTGGTGTGGTGGCCATAGTGGGAATGCCACTTCACTTTCTTCCTTATGATCATGGTAGGCTGGCTCTTGATGAGACCCCCTATCCGGCATTTGACAACCCATAAGTTATATAAACATTTTTCCCCTTTTTTTTTCTTTTTATAAAGTACTTTCCTATGTATACAAAAAGGGTGGTTCAACACTCCTTCAAAGTAGGAATGGTGGAAGAAGTCTTAACATCTCAATAGAAAAATATACCCTTTGTTCTTATTCCTTAATAATGATGAAAGAAGATTATGGGAATTAAAAAAAAAAAGAACCACCATGATAAAGATAAGCAATCATATCAGTATTAGTAGGATAATGACAACAAAAGTGATTGATAATTGTGTCCTTTCCTCTTTCCTCTTATCAATTCAAAGCAATTTCCTGTAAAAATAGTGATTTCATATGATTTACTGATTTCAGTATGCTCTAGTTTTGTATCCATTGCATAAGTGTATAGTTGTGTGTCCAAAAAGACTCGAAATTATCATATATTGGGAATAACGGCAGCTGTCCTTTAATTGGAACAGCAAGGAGAACAAGCATCAATAAAAGGAATACGAGAATGCTATTATTTCAAAAAGGAAGAGCAAAATGTACAAGTGTTGTTCCTTTGGAAAAGGAATAGCAGAAAATGCCATTGCCATTCCTTTGGAGAAGGAACAACAAACCCCAAAAGTGTTGTACCTTTGGAAAAGGAACAACAAAAAAATGCAAGTGTTGTTCCTTTGGAAAAGGAACAGCAAAAACACAAGTGCTATTCTTTTGGAAAATGAACAGCAAAAACCAAAAGTGTTGTTCCTTTGGAAAAGGAACAACAAAAAACGCAAGTGTCGTTCCTTTGGAAAATGAACAACAAAAACCAAAAAGTGTTGTTCCTTTGGAAAAAGAACAGCAAAAACACCAGTGTCGTTCCTTTGGAAAAGGAACAACAAAGTGAAAAAGGAACAGCTAATAAAAAAAGTGTTGTTCTTTCGGAACAGGAATAGCAAAACGAAAGTGTTGTTCCTTTGAAAAAGAAACAGCAGAAAAACAAAAGTGCATACAAATGTTGTTCCTTTGGAAATGGAACAGTAAGAACAATAGTGTTGTCCCTTTTGAAAAAGGAACAACAAAAAAATGCAAGTTGAAAGAAAGGAATCAACAAGATAGTGAAGGTGTTGTTCCTTCTAAAAGGAACAACAAAAATAATAGAATTGTTGATTCTTCGAAAAGGAACAACAAAGTGCAAAAAAATATGTATAGAGAATAATTTATGCTAACAAAGCAAAAGAATTATGTACAAAATGTAAAAATAGTTAAATCACTTTAATGAACCAGAGGTGAGGAATATTTCTCTTCCTCCACCAAAATTTTCATGTCGGAGTCTTCGTGGAGTTGCTGGTAGAAGGATTCCTGAGTAAGTGGTTTGCGATATAGTCAAACTCAGTGGCCGTTTTCCTTGAAGGTATGTCCAGATCCATCAATGGTGATTAGGGTAAGGGTACCATTATCATGCACCTTTTGAATCTCATATGGCCCGAGCCAACGAGTCTGAATCTTCCCAGGAAAATCCTGAAACCTAGAATTGTATAAGAGCGCCTAATCTCCTTCGTGGAAGACTTTCTTTTTAATGAGAGCATCATGTCGTTTAGCTCACTACTGTTGGATTAATACAGTGTGTTGAAGGTCAGAGAGCCTAATCTCATCTAGCTCATTTATCTGCTGTAATCTATTAATCTGTGCCCTGTTGAGATCTAGACCAACTTCTTGTGTTGTTCGCAATGTTTGGATTTCGAATTCTATGGGAAAAATGGGTTCCTTTCCGAATACCAATTGGTATGGTGAATAGCCAATAGTACTTCTCCATGTTTTTCTGTAAGCCCACAAGGCTTCTGGTAATCTTGCAACCCAATCGTGTCTATGTGACGCAATGGTTTTTGTCAAGATTGCTTCTATTATTTTATTGCTGCTTTCTACTTGACCGTTTGCCTGTGGGTGGTATGGAGTAGTAATTTTATGCTGGATATGATAGTTTTTTAGTGTTGCGGCAATCTTATTACCAGCAAAATGTGGTCCACCATCTGTAATTATGTCTCTTGGAAGCCCATATCGCACAAATATATGGAACAGGAACTGTATGACAGAATCCTCTGTAGCTCTTCGCAATGCCTCTGCTTCAACCCATTTGGTGACATATTCTGTTGCCACAAGAATATATGTTTTTTGGTTCGAGGATGGGTTAATTGGACCAACGAAATCAAGGGCCCATCCTCGAATGGTTCAATAACTAGCTGTGGATTCAGGGACATTTCGTCGGACTGACCAAGGCGTCCTGCTCTTTGGCAACTATCACAAGCTTGAACGAACTTTTTTGCATCTTTGAAGATTGTGGGCCAATAATACCCTGTTTGAAGCACCTTATATCCAGTTCTCCGATCGGCAAAATGTCCACCACATGGTCCATCATGACAATCTTTCAAAATGTCAAAAATTTCATCCTCGCGGACGCATCTCCTGATGTGCATATCCACCCTTGTATGGAACAGGTAGCCCCCAATCCAAGAAAATCGAGCACTTCGCTGGACAATCTTTTTTCGTTCATTGGCGGTCAGATGTTTTGGTATTTACCTACTGCTAAGTAATTCTAAACATCAGCATACTAGGGTGTTTTAACAGTGACAACAAACAAATTCTCATCTGGAAATTGATCTTCAACTGCTGCTACGTCCACTAGTTTTGGCATTTGCAAGAGAAAGTTAGCTACAAGATTTTCTTTTCCATGTCTGTCCTTGATTGTAATATCAAATTCCTGCAATAAAATCAGCCATCTGGTTATTCTACCATTTGTGATCGGTTTATTTGCTAAATACTTTATGGCAGAGTGATCTGTATACAAGATAACATGATATCCAGTAATGTAATGCCTAAACTTATTGACAGCATGTATTACAGCTAGAAATTCCTTTTCAATAACGGTATAATTCAATTCAGCAGGGGATAAATTCTTGCTAATATAATAAATTGCATATGGTTTTTTATCTTCTTCCTGCTCAAGGACTACTCCAATAGCTGTATCTGAGGCATCTGATGAAATTTGGAATGGCAGGTCCCAATTTGGTCCTCGAAGGACTGGGGATGTGGACACAAGCTTCTTTAGATCCTGAAAAGCACGGTCACATTTTTCTGTCCAAAGAAAGTCAACATTACCTGTCAGTGCATATAGAGGTGCAGCAATATGCGAAAAATGTTCTATAAATCTTCTATAGTAACCAGAAAATCCGAGAAAACTGTGTACCTTTGTTTGAGTGGTGGGAGTGGGAATTAGTAAAATTATTTGAATTTTGGCTGGGTCTACCTGTATGCCAGCTGTTGAGATATAATGGCCTAGAATAAGTCCTTCAGTCATCATCATATAACATTTTCCATGGCCCAAATAGAGCCTAGTGGCAATGCAGCGCTGGAGAACTTTTTCCAGTGTGTCCAATGCTGGATCGTCTTTGTATGGTGTAAAATCATCCATGTATACTTCGAGTCCTTCATTTATTAAGCCTGAAAAGATGCTGAGGATAGCCCTTCGAAATGTGGGAGGAGCATTGCATAAGCCAAAAGGTAGAACTCTGTAGGCAAATGTTTCCCAAGGACAAGTAAAAGTGCTTATGTCTTGGTCTTCACGGGCAATCTGAATCTGATTGTATCCACTAAAGCCATCTAAGAAAGAAAAGAATTTCTTTCCTGCTAGAGTTTCTAATACTTGATCAATGAATGGAAGGGGAAAGTGGTCCTTTTGTGTTGCTTTATTTAGTTCTCTATAATCTACACAAATTTTCCACTTCCCATTCTTCTTTGGTACCACGACAAGTGGAGAGACCCATTTACTATCGAAGATAGGGTAGATGAAGTTCACATCTAAAAGTTTTTGAAGTTCAGCTTTTACAATGTCTTTTAGGTGATGATTAAGTCTCCTTTGTGGTTGGTGAATAGGTATCACATCTTTTTCTACGTAAATGTGGTGTGTACATAACTGGGGATCAATTCCTTTCATATCAAGATAGTCCCATGCAAATTCTTCTTTGTATTTCCTCAGCAGTTAGATGAGCTTCTCTTCTTGTTCGGGAGTTAGGTTGGCATTAATGTTTAAAGTCTTTCCTGGGTCAATTTCTACAATTTTACTATTTGAGACAGAGCTAGTAGGTATTGTTTGATCATGCGTATCTTTAAGAGGATCTTATTCTAATTCATTATCAAATGCTGCTTCTATCACGTGACACTGTATGCGGTATCTAGTTTCATTTTGGCTAATAAAATTATTAATGGCATCATCTTCTGTTTGGTTTTTGAAATCGAGGGACTTTTCAATGGTTAATGGAGATCTAATATTTTCGGTAAGGTATGATACAGGATGTTTGTTAGTTTTTATTATTGTGACACTTGGCTGCGTTGGGGGATATAAAGCTAGATTATTAATATTTTCCCCCCTAGCTATGGTCATACTGCCTTGTCGACAGCCAATATAAGCATCGGTAGTCACAAGCCAAGGTCTGCCTAAAATCAATGGATGTCCATCAAGTCAGTTTTTGGGGTTTATTATCAGAAAATCGGCTGGATACTCCCAGGAGTCAACGGATACCATGACATCATGTAGTGTGCCTTCTAGCCGAACCACAGATCAGTCAACCAGTTCTAATAAAGTGGAGGTCGGTTCTACTGATGTAATGCCCAGTTTTTGGCAAGTGGTGGTTGTTAAGATATTAATTGTAGCTCCTAGATCAACTAAGGCATTTGAGAAGGTTTGTCAATTGATTTGTACGGTTAATATTGGATTTCCTGGGTCTTCATATTTAACAGGTGTTTCCTTCCCTAATAATAAATCGGATAGAGTGCCAACTACTTGGACTTTTGGGTTGCTTGTTATTTTCCTCCTTGGTTTCTTTATACATAGCTCTTTGATAGTCTTTGCATATATCAGAATGTATTGAATAGCTTGGAGGAGTGGGATTTTTATGTACAAGTTTTGTAGTTCTCCCAAAATGTCAAAATCAGAGTATTGTATAGGTCGAGGTATAATTAGGCGTTCTGGGAATGGAGGAGAGGATGTGGCTACTGGATTATGAATTTGTTGTCTGGTCACTTCCTCTTCTTGTGGCGATTGTTCCATAGGTAACTGATTTTCAACTTGAGTTGTTTTATCTCCCTCTATTTCAATGATACGCCTAGATCTTAAATGAAGATCATTACACTCCCTTAGACCGGTTCCTATCTCTGGTGTCTCAATTATTTGAATGGATTGGACCGGTATATTATTTAGATTGGGGTTGGGTTGGGCTGGGAGTTGCGGTCTTAAGTTAGGCTGGGGGCTTTGTTGTAATGCTGGTAGTGTAGGTTGAGGGAGTGGGATGGTTCCTACTGGCTGATTCATCGATCTTTGCCAGTTTATCTGCTAGACTTGACTCTATGATGTAGGAGGGGTCCATTGTGCTGGATATACATTGTTTTGCCAATATGGTGGGGTATAGGGAAAATTTGGCCAGTTGGGTTGGTTTGCTTGATTCGGCCATGGAGATGATGAGGGAATGATTGTTGCGGCCAATTCGGGAAGGGAGGTTGATTTTTCCACATTGTATTATATTGTTGAGCATGATATTATGGAGGCTGAAAAGAAGAAGTTGGGTCTGAAAACATACCTGATTGTCGCGGCTGCCATTGACGGCGCTGATTAAGTAGATACACCGATTCTGGCTCTTCTTCTGCTTCCTTGTATACTGATTTCAATCCAGGAAGTGAGGGGCAGCTCTCTGTGGAGTGGTCTTTTGTACAAATGGTGCAAACTTGGACTGCATCTAATGGACACTCCTTATGGTTGTGTTTCTTTCTGCATCTAGGATAGAAGATTACCAAATTCTGTTATGCTTCTGCTTGCTTTTGTTTGGCCTGCATAATATCAAGTTGTGTTGTCAGTGTCCCCAATATGTCAGTTTTAAAATATTCTAATAAATTTCGAATTTTGGCACGAGTTACTCCTTCTGCTGAAGTTCTATTATCTCTTGAAAACCGATCATGTTCTGCTGGTTTTAGTCTTGTGCTGCCTCTCGAGCTCCTAATACATAAATTAATAATGTCAGCAAAATTTTCCTGATAAATATTTCCTTTTCCCATAATATTTAGTGTTTCAATCCATTATTCCTTCATTTCCCTAATTAATGTTGTTTTTAATACATTATTAGGTAAGGGTAATGATGCATAAGGAGATCTTTGAAGATTGTACTGGAAGCGCTCTACATAGACCTGCAATAGTCCTGATATTTTTTTAGAAAAGATTCTTTCATTTGGTCCCAATTATTTATAACACCACCACCTAATCCCATAAACCATCTTAGAGTAGCCCCTTTTAATGTGGAGGGAAATAATTTCAGTTTTTAGGGGTCCGTGGTATAGTCATATCCTCTACACAGCATGTCAAATTCGAATAAAAATGCATCTGGATCTTCTGATGTAAGGCCATGGAATGTAGGAATATGTTGGAGAGGAATTGCTTTCATAGGTTCATTAGCTGCAGTATCCACAATGGGGTATTGCAGTGTAGAGGTTTTCGTGCTTGGCTGGTTCTGGGCCATTTGGTCAAATATATGCCAATAACCTTCTAGGATATCTAGGAGGGTATTCCTAGGTTTTTGAGGGGGAATGGCTCTAACGGGAATGGCCTTGACAACACTTCCTTTATCTGGGATGATGAGAGTGTCTAATGTCTGGGAGGGTTCAGGTTCTTGAATTTCTTCAACTTCGTTATAAATGATTTTTGCAGCACTTCCCTTTTTTGGGCTACTTAATGGCTGTATTACCCCAAGAGGAGATTTCGGTTCTTCAGTTTCTCCTGTTTCTCCCCTTCCTTCATAAATATTGCTAAGGTTCCCTTCTTGCAATGATTTTTGGCTAGAATTTTCAATTTCTTGAAAATATTTCTCTTCGGTTTTACTATGCACCTCAGCAAAGGCTACAGATGGTGATCCTGTGGTGTGAAGGGAACTAGTAGGTTGTCTAGAAGCAACTTTTCTAGGTCCTAGTGAAGGCTAAGATTCTACTTTTTTAAGGATTTTGTCTATAAAGGTCGATCGGCCAAGGGTCACTGGCCCCTTAGCTTTATCGGGCTTGGGTAGAGGTTTAGGATTCTTTTCAGGCTTTTTCTGCTTAGTCATGCACTCAAATCAACTGCTATGTTCTACCCAAGAAAAATAGCAACAAATCTGTAGGAAAGCGGGCAGGGGAGTAGGGAAATTACATACTCCACACACAAGTTCTTACCTTTTGTTTTTAAAACCCAGTTCTTTCCTAACAAGTTCTCACACTACTATGGAAAAGAAACAAATGGCTACACTCTTCCTCGGCAACGGCGCCAAAACGTCGAACCATAAAAAGGGTCTTTTTCACCTCTATTTACCTCACATTAACTTATCAATCCAGGAACAATTTGTTATCTCAAAGAGTGTACTCAGTTTGAGGTGGTCATTTGTTAGATTAATGCTAGTAGTATAGTGCTCAAGAAAATACAAGAGTAATGGATGCTTAAAATAATATCTACTTACATCAAAGCACTTTAAGACTTAAATCATGCATTCAGAAGACTAAGTAAATTATCAGTCAAGGGTACAGTAACAATAACTCATCCCTTTGTAAATTGATGTAATTGAAGACAATCAAGGAACATATCATCAACTTGGGAACTAGACAATGAATGTCAATGCTCACTACAGTTTCAGTTCATTCAATGCAATAGCAATGCAAACAACTGGAAATGGAACAACAACTATAATTGAAATAGCAACTAGGAAATGGAACAACATTTAGTCTTGATAAATAGCGAAACGTTACTCTAAGGAAATAAAGGCAGTAATTGTATATACTTACAGAAATCAAAGAGCAATCCTTACTCTAAGAACAAATCTGACAACAAATGGAAATAGAATGGCAACCAATTAGCAATGAAATATAGAACAGCACTTGGAGCCAATTGTGAATGTACAGTAAACCGAAATAAATAACACACACAACACACCTTGATATTGAAAGAAACAGTAATCTGACTCTGATACCACAAATATTAATCTCAGTTATAACGGATAACGATCGCGACTCGTAATGGAACAACAATGTCAATTGAACAACAATCGTAATCAAGTATAAACCATAGATGAATATAGTAATACCAACTTAAGAATGTTACAGCCCGGTTACTCTGTAATTGAATAGAAATAGCATTCTGTAAAGAACAGTAATGTTACATCGATGATTTAAAGGAACAACAATGTGTTATAAAGTTAGAATGAACAATACGACATTCCTGTTACATAGAACGATATTGTAAATATAACAGAGCTGTGATATAAAATAACAAAACACACCAGATTACCAATCAAAGCTGATAATGAAAACCACGCACGAATTAAATATAATGGTACAAGAGTAATTGTTCCACCAGGGCCGAGCCCTTAGCCTCCAGGGATACACCACTTGAGATTATTCCAGGATCAAAGGTGGAACAACAACCAGATTTATATTAAAGCATCCAAACAAAGTTACAGTGGATCACTTCTCAACAAGAGTTGATGATCAAAGTTTTTAAATACAACAAGAAATTACATAAGAGTAACAACAACCATCCCCTGGGCTAGCAGTGCTACCCCTTTTTATAACAGACGAGCGGAGATATCAATGATGCAAAAATAGTTAAGATTGTGATCCCTCAGGATCAAAGGATCCTAAGGGATTCACCAAACTGTTAATTCCAGTTATCCCTTTGTTCTCTTGCACCGATTCGATATCTCCTTTTCCTTTCTTTGGCTGATATGCTTCAGTTTGGATCGCCTTGTCCGCATATGGTTTCCTGCCGTAGGGGCAACAGTTAATTCTACCCTATATTTTTCCTTGGGATGACAATCTTTCGTTTTTCCCTTTTTCTGCATAAGAAAATGGAGATTATTAGTTATTTTGTCTTACATACAAATCTCATAGATTTTGCCATAATTTCTTATTATTTACCTAGTTCATGATGCAAAGGGATTATGAGTTTTTAAAGAAAAGATGACAAAATAATCAATAAAACATACCTTCTTCAGTACTCCACAGCAAGTTCTGAAGGGAAGAGGACTTGGAGACAAAATAGAGAACAATCCATGGTGGAATCGTGAAACAAGATCATGCTGATATCTTGAAGGTGAGGTAATATGTTATGTTTTGTTTTAAATTGAGAATGTGTGTTTTTATATACTAATGCATAGGTGACAAAAAGAGAAGCTGTGAGAGGAGAACCAAATGTGTTCTTGAAGATAGAGTAAGGAGAACACTCTGAAGGAGAAGTGGCAGTGAACCTGAAGAACCCAACAAGAGATTGGATAGAGAGGACAACTGAAGTGTTCTCAAGAGAGAATGAGAAATTGTAGAAGCCTAGAAGGAGCAAAGGTGTTGCTCAAGAGGAGGTTCCAGATAGAGGACCTTGCTTACAAAAAGAATGTGTGAGGAGAGCTTAGTGAGGTAAGATTGCAGTGAGGAGGACTAGCTCTAGCAGAGGCTTGTTGCAGATGAGTGAGGAGCTCATGAAGTAAGAGAAGAAGATGACTACTGATAGTCATAGCAGAGGTTTAGAGAGAAGCCATAGCATAAGAAAGATGAATAAAGAGGATGCCAAGGAAAACGACAAGAGGATGATTCAAGAAGAAATTGACAAGGATATTGCAGAATTAAAAGAATAACTCGATGCATTGAGGAGAAAACTTGAGGAAAGCCAAAGACTAGGTTGGGTCCTGAGGAAGAAGCTAGTGGAATGGCATGAGATGCAGAGAAGGCTACAACAAAAACAAGTGAAGTGGCTGATGGAAAAAATCAAGGAAGTTGAGTTAGAAATGGAAGAATCCATTTGTGAACTAGAATAAGGAGAAATTCTGGGAGAAAGTGAAGATGAAGACTTGAAGACTGAAACTTCAAGTGAGGCCAAAGGGTCACATGGGTTTAAAATTGAGAATTTATGTGTGTTTGTAGGTGAAACATGTAAAGAAGGACAATTTGTCGATATTGTCATAAAAGAGGAAGAAGACCAACAGAATCAAAATTTTGTTTTGGAAGAGGATGAGACAGATAGGTCTCATATCTTGTTGGAGAAAGATATCAAGCAACAAAGTGAAGGGCTTGAGAAGATTGAAGAAGAGACTATCAAAGAATTTCTAAATCATATGAAGGATTTGGAACAACAAGGAGATATCTTGGTTGAAGCATCAAGTGAGACCACAGGGTCTTATGTTTTTAAAACTGATAGTTTGTGTAAGATGGAAGGTATTGTAGGAGAAAAGCAACCGTTTAAAGATATCTTCAGAGGAGATGAAGATCTAGAAATAAAAGGTGACAAAGAAAAATTCTCAGAAGAAGAAGAATTTGACTGCATACAAAAGGAAAAGTCTATGGATGAGTCTATAGAAATTGTCATGGGGATGAGGAATCAAGGTCTTATTCTGATGAGGAATGAAGAAATACTATCTCAGAAAGGTAATCAAATGAGTTTTATTGATGTTGTTGATAAAAATCAAATGATGATAATGCAGATGATGAGACAAGGATAGCTCTTGGGGAAGATAAATAGCAAGAGACTAAAGGCAAACTTGAAGAAGAAACTATGTTAACTGAAAACATAGTAAAGGATCATCAATTCACTATGGTGATAGGCACAGTGGAAGTAGCTTTGGAAGCTGTAGAGACAGTCAAGGAAAAAGAAGGACATCCATTGAAAGATGTTAAGGAGGAAGAAGTCTATGCAAAAGACTTAGCAAAGGGAGAAAGAACACTAATAAAGGAGTGTTTTGCAGAGGATAAGCTATCTTTTGAAGCTGTCAGAAGTATGGAGAAGTATATTTTAGAAGATAAAAACTCTGAAGTAAAGGAGGATGGAGAATGTCTCTTAAATGAGAGAAGCAGTGAATTATTGTAGCAGAACGAACTTAAGATTGGAAGTGATGATGAAACACTGGCAAAGTGTCATAGAGAAATTTTATTGTTGGAATATTTGTTGGAGAATTCAGAGTATGATAGTATGATTGCAGAAAAAGGAGTTCACTACAGTGAACAAGAGAAGGAAGACATCATTAGGACAGATGGTGTGGAAGGGAGACTAATGGATAGTCTCATTAGTTCTTTTGAGAACTCAGAACATCATACTGATGTGCTAACAAAGGAGAAAGAAACTGTGCAGCAAACTGGATTGTTGTGAAAGGAAGATAAGGCACAACATCCTTATGTTTTTTATTTTAACAACTGTTTTGTGAATGTAGGTTTTCTTGCAATTGCTGGAGGAGACCAAATAAAGGTGAAAGAAGAGAATTCTATGGAATAACTCAATCCATGGAATAGAGAAGTTAATTTGCTGGAGAAAGTGCTGAACAGTCATGATTCAATCATGAAAGAGGGTAAGGATTATAGGGAGGCAACAAGCAAGGCAAGAGTCAGCATAGAAGTCATAGCAAGCAAAGCAAAAGTTGGAGCAAGCAAGGTAGAAATCAACAAAGCAAGCAAAGCAAGAGTTAGCATAGGAGTCAACATAGAAGATAGCAACAACAACCTGAAACAAAAAGAAGGAGGCAGAAATATGAAGCAGAACATGAACCAGTTCAAAGATATGCTGGAAAAAGAGATTGAAGAAATGTGGCAACTGATGATGAAGTAGCTCAAGTGGAGGAAAATGGTAGCAGCAGGAAGCATGATCAATTAGAGTTTGAACCTGATTGACAAGAAGAAGAAAATGGATCAAAAGACAGTAGAAGTGTAGTAGCAACAAGGGAACAAAGCATGTGGACAGTTACAAAACAAAGTGTGGGATCCAGGAAGACCAAGTCTAGAAGACACATGATTAGGAGATCATATTTTCTACTTTGGGAGTCTGATGCAGGAGCATTAAACCTAGGAGGAAATCATTGTAGTTAAGTAGACATAGGGGGTCATGTATTTTTAGGAATTTGGATTCCTAAATGATAAATTAATGTAATTTAGGACTTTAAGTGATTTAATTAGATGTGTGAGAGGAAATTTTAGGTGCTCTAGAATAAATGAGGACATGAGTGGGAGTAATGAAAAAATAGTTCAAAATCAAATGTAACTCTTTAAACATTCCATGATTCGAGGGACAAGAGAGAGTTTTTAGGCATTAAATGGAGAATAGAAGTGGACATAGAGGATAAAGTACGTCTAGGAGTCAGTTAAACAGATATAGGAGTCGAACCAAGATAGTTCAACAGAACTCCTATATGTAAGCCTATGGGAAGAGTCAAAAGGAGGAGGCCACTGACATTGAAAAATAGGCCTGTGCGAGACAGAGAAATCTTGGATGTAATCTTTGCTTTTACATACATACATATATATATATATATATATATATATACAGGGTTTTATTCCTAACTGTGTCAGAGTGTGTGAATTGTGTGTTTTATGATTGATTTTGGTATGAACTCGTAGGTTCTATAACAAAGAATTGTAGGCCGAGTTCTGAAGAATGCGTGGAGGAGACAATGATTTAGAGGAATCATAAGGGATATTAGAATCCATTGGAAGAAGTAGAGTGAAGTTAAGCTCAAAGAAGTTGAGCAGTGGAGGCGGAAAGAGAAACCTTGAAGAAAACCCAAGTTAAGGAGAACACTGAGGAAACAACGTAATTTCCAAGTAAAAGGAGCGAGTGGAGAAGTGAAGGTGAATGCACAGGAATTGTTAGATCTCTTAAGATCAACGGTCCTGATCATATCGCATTGGTGGAAACCATTGGGACGAGTACTAAAATGGGCCTTTGAATAGAGTGATTGCGATATTGCGATTGAGCAACAGCTGTGGGATTTGATGTCAGATCGACGATCCAGATCTGATCACTCATCACGTATCAGTGATATGATCAGAGATCAGGCATTAATATAGTGCCGCACTGTGGAGCGACTAAAGGAAGCGGACCCGACGATAAATATAGTCGCGGGTTTAATGAATTTGAAGTCCGCTATTTGCGTTCAGGTGGAGTTTTCCTTTATAAATGAAAAGGGTATGAATTAAGCACCGATAGTGTATTTCCTAATCCTAAAGGGAAATCACATATCGGAAAGTGGAGGATATATATGTATGCATTACCAAGGAGAGAATGCGAAGGCCGATTGCGATGAGGTTTAACCTCGGGAACTGTGACAAGGCTGTACGGTAGGCGAAAAGGTATGTTTGAAGTTAATTCCTTTGTTAATGGGTTTTATAAGGAAAGGCATCGATGAAAGGTTTTATGTGTAAATATATACATTAACCAATGTTTAAAGGGGGATGGTTGTATATATATGAATTATGGGTTATATAAAGGTTCTGAAGGGTTTATTAAGCCTCAATAAGAAGGATTTAGAAGAAATACTTTAATCAAAGTCTTATACAAAGACTCGAGGGTTGATATAGTCCTAATAGGAGGTTTAGGCGGGGTGATTGAGTTCTGATACAAAGGAACCGATGATAAAAAGGGCCTTAATCATTTATGGTTTGAAGATTTGACTCCCTTCGGAGGGTCAAACACCTGGGACAAATACATTTATGTAGATTCTTGCATACTGTGGTTATGTGTGGGGGGGTTCCCCGGCACCACAACCGTATGTATATGTATAAGTTATTACATTTAGAACACATCCATACATGCATTACAACCATACTAAAAGTAATGTAAAAATGGAATTTCCCCAAAAGATAGGTTACAATGGTAACATGAACAATGATATTCCTCATATGATAGTTGGATGTGTTACTGGGGGCAAAGAAAAGGAGAATTCATTCAAAATCTAAGTTACAGAGGTTCACAAGGGCATGGGTATGCCTCAACAGGTGGCTAGAATTCACTAGGTGGTGGCTGGGAGTGTTATAGAATGATATCATAGCCCAATTTTAAAACACTCAAACATATGGGTCGAAATCCATTACAGGTAAAATCACATCTTGTTGAGAAACCATTTGAAAAAATTCATAGCGAATGGATATGAATAGAATCCCAAGTTTTTGATGAAAAGCCACTAGAATTTTGGATAAACAATTTAATTTTATGTTTTTACAGGCTTGGAATCTATAAAATGATGAGTAAATTTTACTTGGATAAGTGATAAATTCATACAAACATAAAATTTTAGAAAATAAGTATTATCGATGGAAAAATAAAAGTAAATTTTAGAATTAAAATTAAAAAAAGAAAATTGTGATCATGTTAGCAGTGAGGTCATAATTCCAAGTGGTAGTGCTAGGTTGTAGCTAAGTTGGCAGGTGGAGGAGGGCAAGTGGAAAATTGTAGATAGAAAATGACACCATTAGGTGAATCAATGTGCTTTAATGATGTTATTTTCATCATAGAATGTACGCCACAACTATTGCTCTCATGCAATGCTAATCATTGGATCCATTAGATGATTTATGCCCCATTAACAAAGAAGCAAGTCTCACCTGATCGAAATATATGATGTCTGACGTGAAAAGTATGAGTTTTCCGATCCATTAGGTGGATTGTGCAATGTAAAATTCCATGCTACTTTCAACCTGAGGTCAATTTTTGGGCCATTGAAACATAGTAATCTTAGTTGTTACATTCATTAGCTGGGTATCTTCATTTTAATCTCCACACAAGTTGGAACCTGATGGGAAATTTAGACAATTGACGAGAGGTCATCATAGTTATCATATGCATAATAGGTGAAACTTGTCGTAAACCTCCATGTATATTCAACTCGATACAAATCTAGGCTATTGGATTGAAGTATTCTTAGCCATCAAATCCATTGGGTGCAAAACCTCATTATTATTACATCATTGATGTCAAAGGGGATGCCTAATGAAGTAACACTATCATCCATGAAGCAGTATGACAACCTGATCTCTTTCATGCTCTCATCAAGTGAAGTCAAAGATGTTTGAGGTTTATTGACTTTTTGATGAAGTTATGATGTCCTAATGAGCCTATGGATAGTCATCATTGATAAGTTTCCAATGGTATATGACCCTATAAAAGTATTCTCTTATATGATAACTTATTGCCATTTGAAATGCAGTAGTAGCAGCAGACTCAAACTATGGGGAGGAAGCCAAAAATCACCAAATTTGTTAAACAGTGAGCATCTTCAGGGAGGATCTACGGGTTAGTGATCTAATCTATGATGAAAAATGGTGAAATTTTCATGAACTTTAACATTGTTAAAGTTTGAGCATGTCTTCTTAGATCAAACAAATCTAATAGCTAGATGAGAAATTGAATAGTGGGTATCTTACCAACTTGTCCAAAGGTTATCCAGGGGCACTATCCTGTCCCATAGTGACACATGGAGCATCTCATGGGCCACCAGGTGGCATGATGGCATCATGTTGATGTCATCATGCAAAGGACCATTGACCCTCAAGAGTAGGTCATGGGGCATGGTCATATGGACCCATAAAGGCTAGGTCCGAAAATCTAGGGTTAAAGTTAGGAGCAAGGTCACATATTTGATAGTCACATGGTTTTCTTTGTGAAAATATAATGGTTAAAGCTCTAGCATTGGCGGAATGTTCATTGACCCATGGTTAACCTCCATGTGTTTCGATCTGCCAAATGGATATAAATATACGCATTGTGGAGAAGAAATAATGAACTTGTGCAAACAAATGTAAGAAATACATGTTTTATGTTTTATTTCTAAGTCCCATAGTGACAGATGGAGCATCTAATGGGCCATGAGGTGGCATGATGACATCATGTTGATCTCAGCATGTCAAGGACCATTGACCCTTAGGAGAAATTCATGGGGCATTGTTGCCACTAAATTGTCATTATTATTACCATTTATTGACATCTATTTCATCCATTTCCACTATTCTTTTATCACGTTGTTTATCATAATTTATAATTTAATTAAATTTTATAATTATTCATGCTCTTGTGGATTAGTGATGTTTATTCTCCTTTATTTTCAATAAATTGAAGATCATTATGCAATATGTTTCCGATGATGGTTTATTAATGAATTTGTTATAACATAACTCATGATTTTAGCCTCCAATATATCTTCCAAATTACAAATTTGATCTTCATCTCATAATCAAATATTCCACCTCAAAAATTATTTGGGATAAAATGTGATAGTTTTGTGTTGGACTTTTTGGAAAATGAAGATGAATCTTAAAAATGCAAGACACAGGTTTTGTGCAGAACAAACCAAATTAGTTTTCCATGGAGAAGTTTTCCAAAATTCGCTCTATATTGAGGGAAATACAAGGTTATTTGAAGGATATTTTTTCAGATTTGTTGTTGTGCCCCTTTTTTAAATTCTCCCAATTGCAATACCAGATTTGACTAGTTCCAGCTAAATCATGATGGAGAGATCTTTCAGATCTGATATTGTTTATTGAGAATTTGTAATCAACCCAAATTGTAAGGGGAGATCAATTTGTAATCAATTTAGTTGTAATATCATTTTGATCTCTATGTATTTAAATGAAAACAAAGATCAAAGAAAGGGGATGGACAATTATTGAATTAGAGGAAAAACTTAGAGTTGTATTGTATCTATTTATAGTTTTAATGAAAGGAGATAACAGTGGAATTTCATATTGTCTACTTGTAATATGATTTGAATTATTTTTCACAACATAACTTACTCTTGAGAAGTTGGGCCCACTACCTTGGACAAGGTGCTGCCTTGAACATGTAAAGTAGTTTAGTTGCGTACTTTTTCTTTTTAATTAATTGTTGTTTCTTTGAATTTCAACTACTATTCCTTAAATTAAATTTATTTTTTTTAAGTAATTTTTTCGTTGTTGCATTTTCTAGATTTGTTAATGTTTATTTCAATTTCTAGATTTCATTTAATTTGCTGCTCTAAATTAACATTTGAATTATGTTGGGTGTAATAGGCTAAATTTGGAATTTAGGAAGGTGTGGTTTAATTTAGTATGGATTCAAACTATGTGATTAGAATAATTCTTTCCTGTCATTTACCTTCTGCTTTTTAAATTTAGTATTGTTTTTCAAGTCATACAATTTATTTCTTGTCAAATGAGCTTGATAGTGTAGAACCCAATCATGAAGAACTAATGTTAGTTTTTGATGGTTTCTTGCATACATTTTTCCACTTTCCTTGAAATAAAAAGACGCTCCTCGAGTTGATAATTAATGTCCAGGTGCTTAGTTGTTTTTTAATTAAGGAATCAATTTCCCCAACATTTTGGCATCGTTGTTGGGGAGGTTGTAAAATAACACTACCACCCTAATATTTGGTTGTAGATGCACACTTGACTCTGAGAGGGTTGGATATTAAAGACGAAAGGTAAGAACCTGTGCATGCACCATAGATAACTTGTAGTAAGATCTTCCCTCTATAGGTAGTTTAAGGTCATATAGCATGCATGGACAAAAGTAGGAAGTTTAGAGGTAGACCTTTGATTTTAACATTTCACTTAAGCGATGATGTAAGCACCACCATTGATAGGAACACTTGAAAGAGGATCATCGAAGTAGCACATGAAGAAAATCTTATATTTTGGTAAGAAATGACACACATTGCTACTTTTGAATTCCCTATCAGATATCTAGGAGGAGTGACACAAATGCACATCATTCCCCATATGCTCTACCAAATTTTCATGGTTTGGAAAACAAAGTCCCAAATACATTCTTATTTGTGTTTTAAGTAATTTGTAGAGGATATGATTATTGTACTAATGCTCAAAGGTTGAAAGTGTTTCCTCTTATTCTAAAATGAGTAGCCCTTTGATGGTTTATGAGCCTTGGTGGGAATTCCATTCAAACATGGGAGGACATAAAGAATGTATTCTTGAAGAAGTGCCAAGACTACTTCAAGGCCAATGAATATATTTTCAGTATGATACAAGTGAAAGATGAAATCTTGGAGGACTATTTTGAGTGATTTCAGTGCAACCCTCAAAAATCAAAACATAAGCATTTGACAAAAGAGATCTTGAAAACACTCCAACTCAAAGGAATCAAATATGAATTTTTAGAACTCTTAAAATTGATGGGAAAAGGTGATGTTTTTTAGTTATCATATAATGATGCTTTTGAATTATGCATAAGGTATTGCGGAAGAATCTTCAAGGGTGGTAAGATTTCTAGAGAACTTTCTTCTCAAATTTTTAAATTTGATGCAAGAATAGGAGTTATAGGAGATGAAATTAATGATTTATTTGAACATTTTAAAATTAATATTATTAGCTCTCTAATTTCACAATTATATTTTTCAAGTTAGAAAAATTTAAATAAGTTTTCTACCCTCAATGCCAAAAGAACCACCCCAAGCATAACTACTCTTTCTTACCTAGGATGAAAGCAGCATATCAAAGAGACCAAGAAGCTACACACTCACAACCATGGCAACCATGGCATACATGTATGGCTAAAAAAACTTTCTCTCCATTCTCTTACTTGCATTATCCATTATGGAATACTCCTGTATTAGGGCAGCCATACTAATCTCAGTATAACCCACACCAATAGTGTCCACAATTTTGGCATGGAATGTCTTATGATTACATGACTATTTTCCCTCATCTTCTAGCACAAAAACATATCCATATTCTTTATCATATTTTCAACAACATATTTCTTGTCTATCAAAATCATCCACACAATCCAATCAACTACATCATCAAAATCCTCCATGCCCTACACAATTTCCTACTCAACTCATTCCACACCCTCAACATAATAAACCAGTACAACATGCTTACAATGATGAACTTCAAAACTTACTCAGCCTTCCCACCCATTTTATCTCACTTGAACCATTGCATGAAACATATATTGAGACTGGGAAGGTTTCAAATCCAAAAATTGCAGAAGTTATGGACGAAAATGAGGTTTATTCTAGTTTGCATCAACAAGTTGTCGAGATCAATAAGACGTTGGATACTCAATTTTTTGAAGAACTTCATGATATCAAAAATATGGGAAATCAAGAAAGTAAAGCCTATATTGAAGATTGGTTTCACTCCATCCTTTTCTTGCATCATCACTCCATACTTCAACAATTCTTGGCACCATCATTTCAAGGGAAGTTGGTCTCTCATACCCTAGTATTTATTAACATGTATTTTTCAAATTAGGGTATGGACATACTTGAGGACTTATTTAAAAAATGGATCCACTGGAAGTACTCTTATATGTAAGCATGTTTTATTTTTCAAAGTAGATTAGGTTAGTGTAGAAAATAAAATAAATAAGGAGATAAATAGAAAAATTTCTTTATATGTAAAAATAGTTGTTTATGTTGTAACACGCTATGAAAATTAACATCGATGATAAATATTTGAGTTTATTTATGTATATAGATGTATTATATTGAAAACTATATTTATACAAATAATAATATCCATTTTTATCACCATTTTGGAAAATTGCTTGATTATCATATCTTATGGCATGCGGGCTTCATCAAATTTTAGAAAAAATAGTCGGGACAATAATGTTTTGAGGAATCAAATGGACATATTTTCAAAACTTGTTTCTATTATAAGTATCCATTGGTGTATACTTTATAGCCCAATTTTAATCACTCAATTTGATTTGGAACGAAAATGTTATGAACAAAAAATTGACAACATTTCTAGTAGACAACTTAAGGACATAGTTTGGACAGTCCGCTTTTGGAGGACTAAATGACTAGATTTTGCAAACTTGCTTCTATGGTATATTAACCTATGAATGTAATTTACAATACAATTCAAATAACTCTATTTCGATATTGTATGATAAAATTATGAAAAAAATACTAGTTTCCTATCGTAGATCAATATTGTTAAAATTTGTTTTTTTCCGGCAATTCACTAGCATATTTGACCCATCAATTATTCTTTAATTAAAAAATTATTTCTATTGGGGATATATACATGAGTATAATTTAATATCCAATTTTAATTAGTTAAATATGTCATCAAACGAAAAAGTTATGATTAAAATATAAATTGTTGCTCTAAGCTGGGATATCAAAAATGACTCTGTTATGAAGGTTTTTCTAGGTAAATTTGACATATCATATCATGGAATTTTAAAAATTGTTTCTATTTGAGACTGTTAGTGTCGGCATCTTCATCCCTCCATCAGTGATCAAATTCTCTTGTTGCATTACATGTTAGGTGTCTTACTTGATCAGCTGCATTCCATTAGGGTCATGGATCATCTGATGGTAGTGGCATATTATACATTTTCCCTCATGGTCTTTACCTACTAGCCAATTTTCATACATCTAGATCATCTACCATCATTTTTTGTCTTTAAATCTGCAAAAGTCATTTTTAGGGTTTTAGGTCTCATTAGGTCTAGGGTTTCGTCAATAAGGTCTTCTCAATGCTCAATAATGGTCAGTAGGTGCATGAGGTGGTCAAATAAAGTCTCAGCAACAATAATTTCAATAATCACGTGTTTAATGATTGATTTTTCCTCAAAACCTTGTTTTGAGGAAAAACTAAGTTTTTTATGTTTCATGTACAAATTTGATGTAATTTCATTTTTTTCCATATGTAATAATTTCAGAGGCAGCCCTGGTCACCTTGCCAAGCCTCTGCAACTCCAGTTCCTGCAAAAGAAACAAAATGCCAAAGTATTTAGTCCATCAAAGGCAAAAAACCAAGCAAAATGCCAAAACAGAGTTTTAAAAGAAAGTGAAAGTCAAACATTAGCAAAGTGAGTTTTCTTGAGTGAAAAATCAAAGCCATTTCTATATAAAGTGTTTTCATGACAAAGAAGGCTCATTTGTGTTCACAAGTGAAGGAGAGCAAGAGCATTTCCATCTCCAAAGCCGAGAGAACGATTCTCTATTCAGAACAGGGGAAATTGCTAGCGTGGCGCACCTGGGCATGGGCGCGGCGCACCCATTTAGCATGGCGCACCAGGAAATAGTTTACAATGTATTTTTATAAGGGGCGTGGCACACCGAGGTAGCGCAACACACCTGTGAGGTGGCGTGCATAGGTCTACAAGGCCCGAAATTGTTCACATCTTCCTCCAAAGGCTCTCAAATTGTAAACTTCTCATCTTATAAGTAAGTTGACACTCCCTCATGGCCAATGAATGAGTTTTCTTAGTGTTCATGGTGATTCAATAGGGAAATATTGAAACCCTAAATCCTTGCATTGCTTTCTGAAAAAACACTGCCTAGGGTTTACAAATTGTTGTTTTTGCTGCTAAATCTCACCCATATCATTTTCACTCCCTCACTTCATTTTCTCCCTCCCTTTTCATTCATATTTACGCATTCCATATTCCCCATATCCCTAAACTACTAACCCTAATCCCTAATATCATTACCCCAAACCCTAAGTGATATCCCTAAACCCTAAATATCATTCCCAAACCTTTCCATTTTCCCTTACCCTACAAACTACATCCCCAACCCCTCATACATAGTCCCTCCATAGTCCTTACCATCAAATTCATATATTTTGACAGCAAACACCTATTGAAACTATAAAATCTCTTCATACTCATCTAATAAAACTCAAGCATTGGCTAAACATGGAGTTAGATTCTTCCTATGACAAAAATGAGGAAACAGTAAGTGACTCTTCTAGAGAAATTCATGCACCAAAGAGACCCCACAAGAGTGGAAAACATAACCGAGAGGAGCCTACTTCACTTGCCAAGCTGTTGACTTGTCCTCTTGCAATCACATGCTTCCAACATCAATCTTGTTATCAATTTTGTGAGATGGTGGAAAGAGTCAAGTACCACCATGAGTTTGCCAGACTGTTTGTGCTCCATCTTCACAATGGCCAAGTCAATTTGGCAGGTGTGACATTCACCTTGACACCTGAGAATATAGCTCAAGCAAACGACATTCCAAATGTAGGTGAGCAGTGGAATAAGGGAAAACTGGTAGACAAAGATCATTATGAGCCTTATATCAAGGTTGGTTTTCAGAGACATGTCAGTAGGGTCTTCCCATTCAGGTACCTACAGGACACATATGCTCCCTTGATGAAACTCATAATTAAATATTTCAGTTGTGAGGGCAGATTTTCTCATCTGTACACCTATCACATCATATTTTTGATGCACTTTACTAGGGTGAGGATGATGAACCTCCCCTATTTCATTTGCCAGAATATTGAGAAGATGACCAAACTAGTGCAAAGGAAGCCTCCTCATCAGCAATATAACAACATCTATCACTTTGCACTAATAAAAACTTGTGGTTTTGCATAAGCTTAGTATACTAAATGTTTCATGGGAGGATTTCATCTCACATGAGGTATTTACTAGTCCTCAAGTGCCCCCAGGAGTTTTTCAAGTGCCCCCACGAGTTTTTCTTGAGATTGACAAGGAGAGAGCCCTCTTGTTATAGACATTTTTGGGCACTGCAACCCCAAGCATAAATGTCCATAAACCAAGGGCTCCTACATCCCTAAAAGAACAAGGTCAACTGATTACAACATCTCCCAGAAGTTCTCCATGAAAAACTACTCAGAACTGGTCAAAACTGGACCATTTCACCTGCTCCATAGTCAAGGTGCATTGCATCCCACCTAAATACACACAGTAGGTGCGATGCATGTCAAAAAACCCTTCTATGGGGTGCGATAGGCGAGAGTGGACAAATGTCAGGGTCAATCCGCAAGGTGGAGAAGCATAGAATCTTCCAGAAACTTCTCCTGTGACACTTGCCTCTCTGCGTTCAACCAGGGATGAGTAAGAGATCATCAATATCCAAGTGGAATCAAGAACTATCAGAGAGAGGACACTAATCAAATCTTAAAAACTGACTCACCTCCCTTGCAAACATCTATATATGGATCCCTCATCCCAGAGATCCAGGAGGATGGAATTTTGTATCTTGTATGGAAGTGTTGTTGGTTTCTTGGTGCAATATCATAGTGTTGGGTGATCTAAGTTTTTCATGAGGTGAAGAAGGGCTTTCTTGCTGAGAGGATGATGTTGGGTTAGAACAATTGGTTGTAATCCTCTTTTCTCTTTCTTGATTATTAATAAAGCTATTCAAGTTTTCCTCCAAATTCTTGTATGATTGATGATTTATGCATTTGTGTGGTCAATATACATCTGGTCCTATATTGCTTATGATAATAGATCTATGTTCTTGGATAGTGTTATGCTGCTTTGATTCTATAGGTACTCTTTGAAGTTAGGTAGACAAGGAAGCGAGTAGCAAAGACCTATCAGAAGAGAGAGGAAACGAGCAAGGAACCAAGCGCAAGACAGAGGTTGGTCTCCTTATTCTTCTCTCGTCTATTTCTCATTAAGGAAAATGAAAGTATTTTTTAGTGTGTTTGTTTCTAAGGTAGCTACCAACCTTAGTGGGACTAGCAGCTCTGTATAGACACTAGTTTTCCTGATAAAAAAATGGCGACTCCGCTGGGGAGCGAATAGATTGTTTGTTCATATACATTTTCTTACATTATAAACTTACAGATGGAGCCTGATGTCAAGCCAGCTAGCCTTCGAACTGTAGTTGCTATGCAAGTGCAAAGTAGATCAACGCTGCTTCAGTCTATCTCCGGGTTTTGTTTATGAATTAAACGATTGATTTACAAGCTCTCTAATTTCCCTTGTGGTGGCTCTAGTAACCTCTTTAGATCTACCCCTGTGATTGATTTACTAATTACCACTTGCTCGGCCTAAATCCCTGAACTGAACTGCAAAATGTGACCCAGAATCCAATCAAAGTCTCGTCCCTGGTCCAGCGCACTGTCTGTTCTGTGAACTTCAAATGCATTTCACTTCTCGAGTGTAGTAGGTGCGTTGCATTTCAGTTTCACTGTGTTACAGGTGCGCTGATCAGACAAGGCCTTGTTCCTAAATTTTGGTTTCTGTGTTCATGCTTTTCAGCTCTATTCAACAGTTTTCCTGCCTGTAATCAGTACACCTCTGTTTGAAACCCCTTTCCTTGCTGTTATTCCGCCTCCATTGTGCAAAGAACTGTAAATGTTTTTATGTATTTTTGAGTCATTTTCAGTTCTCCTTTACAAAGAAGTAGCGTAATTGTACTGTCGTTTCTTGATTTGAAAGTGTCGCAAGTGTCGTTTTCAGTCATAGAAGAGAATATGATTGTTCTTGATAGTCGATTACACTGTTACTCTTGTATTTGATTTGAGTTAGTAGTTTTTCAAGTGTCGAAAGCAAGTTTTCAATTCAAAATAACAAAGTGTCGTCATTGTCCTCATTTTGTTTTGAAAAGAAACTTGTTAGTAATTGTCGCTTTGGAAAATAATTCAGATTTGCGCTTAGCTTTCTTTTTATCATTCACACATTAAGAAGGCTGAAAACAAATACATGCACGTGCATTTGTATTTAGACTATTTGTTGGTTTGATTTAGGACAGTGCATATAGTGTGTGACCTCTACTCTTTGTTGAAAGAATGCCATCTCTCTTTCCTTAGTAGCTAGGATTTTCATTGCAAAAAGAAGATTAAATGACTGTTTATCATCTTAGATTGCATTCTAGGAATTGTACATCTACATCACGCGGTGAACCTGAAAGGCAAATTTCTTAAGCAAGATCAACTATAAAATAAATTTAATGAATCTAAAAATGCTTTGGAACCTAATGCACAACATTTAGAAGTCTAGGCTAGAGACGTATTCCGGCGTCGTAAAGCCTCGTAACTGTTGTTTTCATTGTTGGTTGGGTGATTCCTCCACTTTGAGACGATAAGTGCCAGTACGGACTTGTGCTCCCATGTACCGTCGAGTATATTTTGGGAGACCACAATAGGCTTAATCCTTTATCCATAGGAATCCGTGTTTGCCGCCCTATCGATCGCAATGCACTGAACACAACATTCGGGAAGATTGATTGCCGTACCGTAAAAAGTATTCTGCAGTTTTGAGATTGGTTTGGTAATCCCTCTGTCTAGATTTCCAGAGCAGTCCCTTTCGTTCCTTTTCAGACTCCTTAATGAAAAAGGTCCATCTGAGCACTTGTCACTTTAGGCTCATTAAAAATCGAAGGCGACTAGAGTCATCTTTTGTTTTTTCTCGACTCTTAAAAATTGAAAAAACAAGTTGTGTCAAAGCGTCTAAAATTTATTTTAAACGGAATAATCATCACCTTTCCTACGTTGATCTTAAGTTGAGAAAAATGGAGTCCACCAACCAAGGAGTTCCCCTTGGAGGAAATCCTAGTCCCTTCTCCTCTTGGGGAGATGTTGGTGCACCCCATATGGCCACATTGTCTCTTCCAGGATTGACAATCAGCTTGCCCGTATGGCTCTTCTCAACTTCTATCGTTCAGAACACCGTGATTCCTGAACAATCAAGTCAGCAACTAAACGATATTAGAGTTACCCCCCAACCCTCTACTTCGTCCAATTCTTCCTCTCCTCCTTCCTCTTCGCTTGATGAAGCTGGTAAAGCCCAAAATCAAGTAACTGAGAAGAAGAAGGAGAAGAAGAAGAAAGAGAAGAAGAAGAAGGAGCCAAAGGCGAAAAGGGGCAACCAAGCATCGTCTAGCAAAAATCCACACACTGCACTGACCATGCCTAAATTGCCATGTGTCATTTGCAAAGGAGACCACTATCATCGATATTGTCCTTGCATCCCTCGGATCTTAAGAGACTGGTCTCCTTGTTTGCACAATCCGGTGTCATCAAACTCTGATGATCATGTTGAGAATACACCGTCAACTAGTGGAATTGAAACCCCTGGACAAAAAGGAAAATATAAATTTCCTTGTAAATTGTGTGAAGGCGATCATGCCGTCTATCGTTGTCCCTTCTTAGACGAAGCTGAAAGAGTTTTGGATGACCATCCGGTTTCACCGTTACGGCTTCCTCCTGGATACAAGAAACTCTTTCCGAGTCCGTCACTAGTTGAAAATCCGGCTGACATGCCCTTGTGGTCGGCCGAAGTGTCTATCATTGAAGATAAACCATCTGAATCCATACCAGACGAAATTCAAAAGGTCGAGGCGATAGTTGACCCGATCTTTCCTTCAGAAAGCCCATCTTCAGATGATATAGTCACCGAAGAGAACAAGAACAACACCCGTTCAAATTCTCTTCGTAAGCACATACTCCGATGAACATGGGGGCAGTCTACCCGTTCCTTTACCGCAAGAGGGAATTTCGTCAGAGTCATATCCGGCCGTCTATTCGGTCCCACCTCCAAGCAACTTGGTTGTTTCTTTTGACTGGAATCTACTAGGCAGACCCCATTTACCGGCTAGTGTACCATTCCGAATCATTGCTCAAATATATAGAATGGTTATGGCCGGTACCATCATAAATGAAGGGGCTTCTGTGAGTATCCTTTCCTCAACTGCTTGGAAAGTGCTTGGTTCGCCATCACTTTTGCCTGAGATGAGAAATCTAACAGGCTTTGACAAAGGAACCAGTCGACCATTAGGGATCCTTCCCGATGTGCCGATAACATTGAGAAGGAAAACCGTTCACATGAATGTAATGGTAGTCCAACGACCCATGGATTATAATCTACTCCTTGGACGAGACTATATTTATTTCATGGGAGCCATTGTCTCCTCACTCTTTAGAGTAATGTGTTTTCCGCACGAAGGAAGAGTGGTCAAGCTCGTAGACCAGCTTTCATTTCCCGGTTCACACATAGCAAATAGTCATATACCAACCCTGAATGGTCTTTTCACACAAGGAATGTCTCATCAATCCCCAGTCCATCCTCTTGATGAGCACGAGTGATTCGGAGGATATGACTGAAACCCAGGGGGCATGCACACTGGCCTATTTCGGCAGGAAAACCTTGGGTATAGGGTAGGTTTCAGCGGAGAGTATATGACTGGCCTGACACACCCGTCCATTTTGGAAAATGGGATTAAACCAGAATAAGATACCTCTGTTAAGGTAGGCCTTTCTCGATAAAACAAATGTTTTGTCTGCAAATTGAGGGGTAACCTGAAAAGGTAAGCCTTTCTCGATAAAACAAATGTTTTGTCTGCAAATTGAGGAGTAACCTGGAAACTCTACTTCGCTATACCTGGGGGCATGAAAACCTTTTGGCGTGCAAGCGAAGAGCGACCATTTATTTTTTTAAATTTATAGGTCCTCTAACACTTTAAACTCATAGGATTGGTCGTTTCCTAACTTGCATAAAGAAAGGATGTGGGGCAAAGCTTTGAAATAATGTCGTTTTTATATATGAGACATCCTTATTATGCGACTAGATTAATCGAGTTGTTTTAACACAAAATTAAAGCTCGTTAAAAAATAAACATAAGCAATGA
Source organism: Pinus tabuliformis (assembly GCA_031772625.1). Classification (NCBI taxonomy): domain Eukaryota; kingdom Viridiplantae; phylum Streptophyta; class Pinopsida; order Pinales; family Pinaceae; genus Pinus; species Pinus tabuliformis. The sequence goes on from CM062808.1 coordinate 577,132,435, forward strand.
GCAAGTGTTTCCCCAAGCGTTTAAGCTCATTAAAAAATGAACCAATTTCCGGTAAATAACCATCGTGAACGTATTACTTCAGCCTTTGAAGCCTTGGGCATGTTCTCATCATCACCTCCATTTTGTACTGGCCGATCATTCACCTCCACTTGATCGCTTACTCCTTTTGAGGAACAACTGCGAAGAGTGATCTTGTTAGCCATCCTTGTGACACTGCCGTGACTAGAAAATTCCAAACCTTACCTGGAATCAGCTGCTACCCGAATCAATCACTCGTTCCTCAAAAATGAGTCTCCTTTAAGCTCTTTTCAACTGACTCGTAAAATATGAAAAGATTGCTGAGCCATTGGCCTCTGCAGCTCGTTAAAGTGACTGGAAGCGCTATCCCTCCTTTAGATTTTAATCTTTTTGGACCCGAGGGATTATTACACAAAAAGATTGAGTGCTTGTTTTGTTCGGCTCGTTAAAATTACTGAAAATTCATCCCTTTTGTATTATTTTATACTTTTTTGGACTTAAGGGATTAGATGACAAAAAAGGATTTTTGGAGTTTCCTTTACGTCCCTTTTCAGACTCTCTAAAATTAAAAAGGAACGAGTTATCTTTGTCGTTAAACTCGTTAAAACCTAATAGCGACAAACTTGTCCATAACAAACAAGAACGAGTTTCACTATCGCTAGGCTCGTTAAAACATAGCGATGGATTTGCCCGAAGGGCAAATTATAAAACAAGCATATTTTATCCTCCTCAAGCTTGACAAAAATAAAGAGGTACTGGTTAGAAACGACTGGGGAAAAATTGGGAAGAAAACTTGAAGAAACATTGTTGGTAGCAAGTCGCTCTTGAACATGACACTTTCACTCTGCATCCGAGTCAGGTTAGGTTGTTCCATTCACTGGTCACATCACCATGGTTCCATCACACCATCCACATTTGGGGTTAATGCTACCAATCCATCATGTCAGTGTCACTGATATGTTCAAGAGAAGTCACTCAGAGAATTCACTTGTGTCTCACCCGCTATAATACATTTACGCTCCATTCTTTGATGACCACCACCCTGAACCTTATATCACCAGATCATTTTCACCTCCATTAAAATAATTTGCTCAGTTCCGTGTCATTGATGTGGGATTCACTAAGGCCCTCCTATGACGGATCGCTTCTTGTCGACATCAGCTCATTATCCAAGAAGTCGATCTAGGAACAACCCTTTCAGTACTTTGAGGCTTGCATGCCTCAATGGAAAGTTTCTCACTTCCGACGATTGGTTTACATCAATGGCCTTCGATCGAAAGATTTTGCGTGGTGTTCAACGCCAAGTCCCTTATTCACACCATGTGAATTGTACTGTAGTACCTTGAGGGTCGTCATCATTATCGGTGATTCCTCTCGCGCCTGTTAATGACTTACATCATTGGCTAGTAATGAGGCGATGTATTTCCATGTTCGACTCCAGAACATCTCTCACATGGATCGAATTGTACTTTGAGTGAAGATAGAACGAGATTGAAGACCCCGGATCTAGTTTCATCCATCCGAGCTGTGATATATATTCAGGAAAATAAAGACATCAAATGTATATCATTGCTGCATAGATAATCATCCAATCTAAGGGATGATGGCTCTACCAGAATCATCAGTCTACACTCAGACAATTGTCTGTCCTATGTACATGAAAATGAATTTATAAAGCTGAGCATGGGAATGCCCACCTCAGCTAGATCATGAAAATATTATGAAGATAATGTATTGTATTGTATCTTATCACAGGTCGCCTTCCAGCTCGAAAAAACTTTGGATCCTCATGATAAAGCATTTCACCCGACATCAAAAGATTAACGACCTCATGCTTTAGGGGGCAACTGTTATAGACATTTTTGGGCAATGCAACCCCAAGCATAAATGTCCATAAACCAAGGGCTCCTAAATCCGTAAAAGTGTTGTTCCAACCCCTAAAAGAACAAGGTCAACTGATTACAACATCTCCCAGAAGTTCTCCATGAAAAACTACTCAGAACTGGTCAAAACTGGACCATTTCACCTGCTCCATAGTCAAGGTCCGTTGCATCCCACCTGAATACACACAGTAGGTGCGATGCATGTCAAAAAACCCTTCTATGGGGTGCGATAGGCGAGAGTGGACAAATGTCAGGGTCAATCCGCAAGGTGGAGAAGCATAAAATCTTCCAGAAACTTCTCCTGTGACACTTGCCTCTCTGCATTCGACCAGGGATGAGTAAGAGATCATCAATCTCCAAGTGGAATCAAGAACTATCAAAGAGAGGACACTAATCAAATCTCAAAAGCTGACTCACCTCCCTTGAAGACATCTATATATGGATTCCTCATCCCAGAGATCCAGGAGGCTGGAATTTTGTATCTTGTAAGGAAGTGCTATTGGTTTCTTGGTGCAATATCATAGTGTTGGGTAATCTAAGTTTTTCATGAGGTGAAGAATGGCTTTCTTGCTGAGAGGATGATGCTGGGTCAGAACAATTGGTTGTAATCCTCTTTGCTCTTTCTTGATTATCAATAAAGCTATTCAAGTTTTCCTCCACATTCTTGTATGATTGATGATTTATGCATTTGTGTGGTCAATATACATCTAGTCCTATATTGTTTATGATAATAGATCTATGTTCTTGGATAGTGTTATGCTGCTTTGATTCTACAGGTACTCTTTGAAGCTGGGTAGACAAGGAAGCGAGTAGCAAAGACCTATCAGAAGAGAGAGGAAATGAGCAAGGAACCAAGCGCAAGACAGAGGTTGGTCTCCTTATTCTTCTCTCATCTATTTCTCATAAAGGAAAACGAAAGTAGTTTTTAGTGTGTTTGTTTCTAAGGTAGCTACCAACATTAGTGGGACTAGCAGCTCTGTATAGACACTAGTTTTCCCGATAACACCTCTCCCAACCTGGTAGGGCTAGCTACCAGGTTAAGCGTGGTTTGATGTTACCCTAGACTCTGCCTTTCTCAGATTGAGGTAGATTTAGGCCATAAAAAAGACATACCTATGAATTCAAATTCATTTCTCTTTGGAATCACTCAACTCGGATGAAAAATAAAGAAGTTATGATTAAAACATTGATGGTTAGTATAGTTAGCCATCATTGTCCCACAAGTAATAAATAAATTTTAATTTGTTATTTTTTTCCATGGATTTGTTTTATATAGTAACTAGTTATTTTTTTTCATATTTATTGGATTATGAGAGCCCTCACACCTCTATACTTCCATGATTTCATGTTTCATTGCAGGTAGATGGTCATTTTTTGTAGGTCCTAGGAGAATAAAGGAGATCCATTTATGAGCAAGTTATTCTTCAAGGAAATGTTAATGAAATAAGGGCATTCTATCCAAGCATATATTAATAAATTTAATATCATATGATATTGAGTTTTTTTTAAGTGTCATAAGCTAATTTTGTTTTATCATAAGAACTTGCTACAAAATTGTTCCCGCCATTTCCCCCAACATGAAGAAAACATTATGAAGACATTTTCATTACTTGACGAATTCATAACAGGAAAAATGAAGAATTGATTTTCAATTGAAAATCCAAGTCATTTCCACCAAATCATTTTTTCGAAAGATATTTTGTTTCCGTTCATTCACCATTGACAAATTGTTGTTCCTGGAAACAAATTGTTGTTCCCTTAGGAAACAACATTGTTGCACTTGAAATCAAAACTGTTGTAACATAAGTTATTTATTTATTTATTGTTTTTCAATAAAGTGTTGTTTCTTTTTTTATTTATCTTATGTTTTTATTTTTTAGGTGTTTTTTCCTCAAAGTCACGGTTTTTATTCCTTTATCAAAATAAAAGAAGGAAGTTCTTAAGTTTCATGATGTTGCTCCACACCTCTCCATTTGTTCCCCAGTGTTATGAAGTATATGGTTACCTCATATCTAATATTAAACACTCTTATGGTAATCCTTTCCATAAATGATTTACTCTTAATTCCTCATTATTTTGTAAAGTGACTATGAGTGTTGGATCACTAATCCTCTTCCATGTCACCTTGCTAGGATCACCCATTGAATTAGTTTTTGTGAGGGATTTCCACAGTCATGCTTGATACTTCATGTCCATAAGCTTAAAATAGTATGGGTAGTTTCGAGGTTTCACATGCAAAAATGGTATTATTGGATAAATAATTCTTGAATCATAATTGTTGTTACCTTAGCTTCAGTTGATGTTTCCTAAGTCACAAATGTTGTTCCCTTAGTCACAATTGTTGTTTCCTAACTCACAGTTGTTGTTCCCTTAGTCATAGTTGTTGTTTCTTGACTCACAATTGTTTTTCCCTCAATCAGAGTTTTTTTTTCCTGACTCATTATTGTTGTTCCCTCAGCCACAACTAATGTTTCCTGACTCACAATTGTTGTTCCCTCAGCCACAACTGTTGTTTCCTAAGTCATAGTTGTTGTTCCCTCATTCATAACTACTATTTCCTAAGTCATAATTGTCGTTCCCTCAGTTACAATTTTTGTTTCCTAGGTCACAACTATTGTTCCCTCTATTACAGTTGTTGTTACCTAAGTCACAGTCATTGTTACTGATGGGCCTCGAAACTAGACATAATTTAAGGCCCATCTGACCATCCTTCAGCACATGAAACCTATATTTTTGCATTAGATAATATATTCTTAACTTTAATATGTTCATTAGGAAGGTTTATGTATAATTACATATTTGTGCCTAATATTATTTATTTTTGTGGAATATTGTGAGAATATTGGGAAAATTATGAAGATTTGGAGAAGGAGATAATTTAGAGACTTGCTCTCTACTACAATAGGATCAATGTTTAATAATAAGTCAACAAGATATCATGAAATCATGCACAAATTCTAGATCTCCAATGATTGAAAAAATCTAGGAATGTGTTCCTTGTCATTTAATGCAGATTCCTAGCATTGGGAACCAAATCCACTATTTGAGAAATTTTGGAGGGGGGAGCTTCCTACTTTCATGGGGAATGATTTCTAATAATTTTTTATAAGAACCAAGTCAATTTTTCCTCTAAGGGTTGATTTTTCTTAGTCCTCCGGTGGAGAACACTTGTATTTTTGTAGTTCCACTTTCATTTCTTGTAGGGATGTAATTGTATTGATGGAAATAATTAAGATTGGTACCTTTTTCACCTTCTAAATCTTGGTACCCTTCATAGCACTCTAAGTTTAGTTGGTCTTGGCCATCCTAGGATCTTCGGAGCCCTTTTGTATAAGTTACGTTTCTTCTTTTCACTTCTTATTCACATACATCTCTTGTTCTTGCTTTGTTCTATTTTTGCATTTAGTATTGATGATTTTTTGTTGTAGGATTGGGTTAAATGGTTGACGTATGTTATTTTTTAGGATCACAATAATGATTTCATCATTTTAACAACTTTGGAAGGTCCTAGTAATCTTTGAGCTACTTGGATTAATTTGCTTATTTCCAAATCTAAATTTCTGGAAGTCCCTTATGACAAATAGTAGTAATTTTATACTATTTTTTAGAACGTGCTAATAAGGTTCAATTTAGTTTATTCCAATTTAATTATACCATATATTTTTTTATGTTAATGAAAAAATTTACCGCATTTCATTTTCACTTGATTAGGTTAGGCATTTGATAGATTAACTAGGTCACTAGTTCTCGTATTTCTAGATTTTAGACTAGTAACTTTATGCTATTTTTTAGCATGCGTTAATATAGGTATTTTTGAGTGATGCTAGTTGGAATGGAGACCCAAGACATCCTATTTAATAAAAAAATTTCCTATCCAAATTTTATTAGATTTTCTTGGTCATTTAGTGAATTATATCTTCCTGTACAAAATCTGTAACTTCCTATAGCAGCACCTATAGCTGCCTGTAACACTCTTCCAACATGTATATACTTGCCCATATTTGCTAAAAAAGGTTGGTTTTTGTCCCTTAGGGTTGAATCATCACTCCTAGGCTCTAAATCAATGATTAGAGAATACTAAATACCACTTAGGACTTGCCTTTTACTGCTACAAAACATTTCAACAATTTGAGTTAATGGACAGATTTATGAAATGGATAATACAATGATGATTTTCTTGATTGCCACATCCAATGAACTCTGTCAATGGATATGAAATATTTGAAATAAAATGATTCATATTTAGTTCATGATATTTTATTTATGAAATTAGAATAGGTTTTCTTTCCTTGTATTTTCTTTCCTGCAATAGGTTAAGGTTTCCATTTCGAGCATTCCATTTCTACAATTAGTTGAGGGTTTGATTTCATTATGTCATGAAAACGAACCAAGAACACATTGTTGTTGCACATATAGTGCTGATACCTCTTAATTTTGTATGAACCCTCGGTTGATAATTAAATTTTGTGGCCTTGGGAGTTGCAACATTCTTGTAATTCTGGAGCTCCAATGATTGAGAAAATCTAGGAATATGTTCCCTGTCATATAATGCAGATTCCTAGTGTTGGGAACTAGATCCACTATTTGAGGGATTTTGGAGGGGAAGACTTCCTCCTTTCATGGAGGATACTTCCTAATAATTTTTTATAACTACCAATTCTAATTTGCCTCTAGGGGTTTATTTTTCTTAGTCTTCTTGTGGAGAACACTTGTATTTTTGCAGTTCCACTTTCATTTCTTGTAGGGATGTAATTGTTTTTATGGAAATAATGAATATTGGTACCCTTTTCACCTTATAAATCTTGGTCTCCTTCATAGGACTCTAGGTTTCCTTGGGTTGAGTCCCATCCAATTTGGATTTGATTTAATTGGTCATTCGGTGAATTATATCTCCCTATAGAAAATTTGTAACTTCCTGTTGCAGCCTATAACTTCCTGTAGCAACTTCCTGTAGCACTCTTCCAGCATGTATATACTTGCCCATATTTTCTCAAAAAATTTGGTTTTTGTCCCTTAGGGTTGAATCATAACCCTTAGGCTCTAAATCAATGGTTGAGGAGGAATAAACACCACTTAGGACTTGCCATTTTACCCCTGCAAAACATATCAACAATCTGGGTTAATGGACATATTTATGAATTGTATAATACAATAATGATTTTATTGATTTCCACATCCAATGAAATCTGTCAATGGATCTAAAATATTTGAAATGTAATGATTGATATTATTTCATGGTCTTTTCTTTATGAGATTAGAATATGTTTTCTTTCCTTGTGTTTTCTCTCCTGTAATAGGTTAAGGTTTCTGATTCGAGCATTTCCATTTCTGCAATTAGTTTATGATTTGATTACATTTACTCCATTACATCATGATAGCAAAGGAAGGACACATTGTAAGTTTCATATATAGTGCCAATAACTCTTAAGTTTGCATGAACGCTAGGTTGATAATTAAAGTTGGCAGCCTTGGGAGTTGCAACATTCTTGTTGGAACATTGAGGCTCATCAGTTTCCTCAGTCATAATTATTGTTATTAGCCCATTTTCATGCTTTTGATTCAAAACTTGAAGCTATTTCTCATTCCCCCCCTTTGTTAATGAGAAATACTTTTAATGTTCTAGGTCCTCTTTGACATAATGATTGGGTAGTCAATTTATCTTTGTTTATCTATAAATGTAATATTATTTTTAAGAAATAATTATGCAAAGATTATTTCTTCATGTCAATTTTCAACTTTTTTAATTTGTCATGTTAGCACTCAGAATGAACCGCAAGGCTGAGAAAAGGTCGTTCTAAGGTAACCACAGACCAAGCTTTCGATCTGGCATCTAGCCCTACTAGACTAGAGAGGGCTATCTCTTTGCCAACAAAATGTGGCTGTGATAACTGAAATCTTAGGCTAGCTATGGAGGCGGGGATTTTTTTGAAAGGTTTTGGGTTGAAACAGCAAAAGAGAAGACGATTGGGCTATGGAGTCGATGCCAGTTTCTTTCGGCAAACTTGGGGCAAAGTAAGTGCCATGTTCAACCGGATAGAAGATTTCAAATGTGAGAAGAATAGGGGAGAAAGACCAATTCCCTGCACGCATCAAACAGGGGATGGATCTATAGTAGCAACTTTAGATGAAAGAGAAACACGAGGTTGCTCAATAGAGCATCTAACAGAGAATGAATTCTGTAAAGACAACCATTACATCTAACAACAAAATCACCATGAAAGGAGCATCACAGGGAACGGATTCCTAACACATCTCTTAGATACTGTTGTAACAAGGTAGAGAAAACAAAATATGTAAGTGAACGACAGGAAAAACATACTAAACACGAAACACCGTGATGGATCCCAGGTCTAAAGGGAAAAAACTGCTTTATTAAAATGATATTCAAGAAACTTTACATAGTGCCAAGCAGTCTCTCTCTGCTGTAAAAATCGAACCTCTATATTTTAAAAATAATCCTATATATACTAAATTACAAATATATTTTTATTTCCTCAACATTAGAAATAAAAAAATAAAATCCTATCATAAAACTCTATTATAAACTAATTTGCAACTAAAATCCCAAACTATCTTGAGAACCATGAGAAATAGTTTTTGAAAACCCAAATTATGTGAAGGTTTGCCAAGTGGATTAATATTACTACATCTACTCCTTTAGGTTTAGAACCATATTCCACAAAATCTTCCTTTTGACTGCCACCTTGCACTTGCCTGCACGAATTTTGGAGTTGTTTGATCGATTTGTTGTTCTTGTCCCTCCTTGGATGTTCTCTGACTGCCATTTGTACCTAGAATTCTGTGAGCTATACAATAACTGTAATGTCATCCATACAAAGTCATACTCCAGCCATAACCGATATAATTAATTTTAGCACAAGCATCGCGAGGATCATCAAATTTGGCAACCATATCAACCATCATTTGACTGGAGATAAACTCCAAGATTCCATCACAAGCAATAGAAAGGGGTAGGGTCACTAGATAAATCCACTGCAACAAGATCCTTTCCATAACCATGGATTTGCTACAATCGTCCGACCATTTCCATAGATTTAAAATGCTACTAGCATTTTATGTCACCTCTGAAGACAAATTTTACAAACTCAACAAACCTGTGCGTACATACCAATAATGATTGCATTCTAAGAATTACTCTTTCACTTAGACATTTAATCAAACAATTGACCTTCACCTATTAATAATGTAATCCTATATCAAATATTTAACACCATAGAATGAATCCTCTCTTATTTTAATCAATCATACACTAGGATTCAACATTTTTTCAGTGCCCTCTTTTAAGATTTTCATGGGCTTGACACTAGACTCGGTTGCTAGGCTTTGACCTGTGTATTGTGACTTATAATATGCAGCATGAGTGGCTTTGGAGATTTAGCAATGAAATATAAGAATTGGATATCATGCTAATGACTGTTTTTAGGAAACTCACTGTGCAACCTGTTGTTCTGTTTGTTTCCTAGGTGTAAGCGTTGCGCACAGGGCCACACTCTAAAATGGCAACGCCATAGCTAGATCGGCTTGGCTTTAAATTTCTTGACCTTATGTGTGTTGTGGATGAAGGGGCACTAAGCTGGGCCTTCGGCTCTCATCTTAAGCATGACAAAAAAACAAGAATCCATGGAACCAATATGCAAGTTTAAATGCATGCAATTTTGGCATGCGAGTTATGGTCTTCCACCTTTAAGCGAGAATGCTTGAGAATTTTATTTATAGGAAAAAGCATCCCGTCAAACAGATCCCCACGAATCTCTTCAAAACTTAGCACTGCTGATCTCATGGCTAAACTTTCCCCTGCACTATGCATTCATGACCTTCCATGGTTTTGTCTAAAGAATCATCAATCCAGTCACTTGGTGAATGCCATCTGATGAAATCTTCAAATTTTGCCTTTGGATTTGTTGCTTTAAAAGCTACCATATCTGAGGCTAGAATTTCTTTTTCTAGTTGAGCATGTAGACTTTTCCCATCAAGGGAATCACTGAGGGCTTCAATTGCCTATTGTCATTCTTCATGCATATCCTGTGTCATTATCGGTATATCCTGAGTAAAAGGAACATGCATCTTCTGGCGGGTCTTCAACAACATCAGATCTCTGGCTGGTCTAGCTGAGCCCCTTCATCCTTGATGCAAAGATCAATTTCCAGTATCAGATCTTGTAGATTCATTATGGTTATCCAAGTAAGACATTGATGCCTTAGAATTCCCAACATCTTTCACACCTTCAACAGACCTAAAGTTGCCAAGTTCTTTTATGAAGTATATTGTGAGAATTATCCTTTCTTGATGCATTCCTTTCCAATGGTTTGATCTCTACCTGCTTTGCATCCTCTCTTTAGTCAGAGTCTTTGTCTTTATTGCGTTTACCATGTTTTTTTGTACTCCATAGCTTTCTTATTGATACATATAGCAAGGAGCTATAACTTTTGATACACTAAACAATAACTGAGGTCAATGGTTCCATCATTTGACATCATTGGTAAGGGCTGTAACTCTTCCCAACACCAGCGCACCTCACGCATGAATTCTACCCAAAGTACAGAAATGGCTCGTATGTTGCAACTTCCAAACCAAAGAGAAAGTAAAGATAATTGTGTGAACAACAATTCAAGTGTTGGACCTTTAATATTCCTGTATATTTATGACCATACAAGCTAGATTTTGTTTTTGGAGGCCATTCATGGAAAAGATCTTTAACTACTCGATCAAGAACAGTAGGTGGAGGAATAGCAACTGATGCTGTTACACTCTAAATGTGTGGATTTTCAGCTGTAACAAAATCCTCCACAAATTATCCCTCGAATGAAAAGAAAAATGCTTCCACTAGAGCACACAATCTTGATGCAAATCCAACTGGACTATTTTGAATAAAATTGTTCCCAGCCATGATAGTTATGGGCATAAGAGACCACTTATCGACTTCAAGCACAAAGGCATTTTCAAATTCAGCCATCTCAACAGAACTTTCAACCACCTTATCTGACCCTATGGTGATTAACTCAAATCCTTTAATTGGATCTTCTGCAGAGTACCACTTAGACCAAGGGAAGTCATCATCCCATTTTTTGTTGTCGAATAAATCACTTTCCATGCTCACTCTAGTCTCTATACTTCGAGATTCATTCTCCTCATATGTTCAAGCTCATGTCCTGATATATGTGTCCTATATGTTAGTCTCATTGTGTAGTGCACTTGGATAATTGGTGCAAAAGAATCAGATGAAGCAAATGTCAATTTTGACATAAAGAGCTCATAGAGACCTTCCAAATGCATCAATTTTACTGGAGCTGGCTCCCAATGTGATCTACTTCAAACCTCCGAGTTAGTGTTGTATCAATTTTCTGAATTCCCTTATATGAATTGCGAGTTGGATTATGCATTGGTACAAATGATGGCCAGATCCTGATAGCACTATCAAAATTTGACAAAGCAATTGCAACAACACTTAGAAGCTTGGTGGCCTTTAGTGCATCAAGGTCATCTCCACTCATACTTTTTGGAGCAATTATTAAAAAATATTTAATGCCAAACCACAACTGTAGAAAGTGTAATCCATCTCTAGAAACATGAGACCAACAACAGTAAACCAACTTTTCACCCGCAATATCATTGTCAACAATGTACAATGTCCTTTGCACAAATTCATGGATATCTCTTTCAATCAAAGCAGAACGAGCTCGCCATATGTTGAGATGAGGATTAGCAACACAGCAAAAAACCTCAAAGGCTATGTTCTCTCCTTGTCTATAACAATCCAGCCACAAGAACAGCCATTGACATCTCCTAGCTTCCTCTGGACCATTCAATACATGAACTGCTGCACTGGAGATCTTTGAGTCAATCATTCATTTGGTGATATCTTTGGATCCAGGAGCCAGTTTTAGGAGTATGATATACCATTGGAAATTTTTTTCTAAGCTGCTCCTGATGAACATGCTTATGACATGTTTTGTGTTGAAGATCATGTGCAAAAAATCTAACAAAATAGACATAATAAGTGGCCCATTTTGATCACTAAAGGAAGGCCAAAGGACTGACTCTAATAGTGGTGACATCTAGGATGGTAGCTCCTTGGAGGTGCCAAGAATCATAGATCTCTGGGAACATGTATATTAGTGCCTCATCTATTGGGAAGTACAGTCAAACATTGGCAAACCCAAAACAACTTATACCAATCCATAAAACATACACATACTACAACCTCTACATAAACAAATACCGAAAACTGAAATGCTGCCTTGGGAAGATTATTTATACACAAACCTACCCTACTTTACAGTAAAATCAATAGTTCAAGTGATGTTATAATGCCAGATCAACCAATCAAGTAACTGTGACAAGGATGCTGCTTGGAAGTTCTTCAACTAGGACACAACTGGAAAGGCTGACAGCCATACATGCACATAATGAGTTTGCTTGTCTAAAAGGTAGTCTGATCTATCATTCAAACTGAAAATTGTTTCCATGTACGTTGCAATAGGATCAAAGAAGCCAGACTCTGTTTGCTGCCCTAACTCCTCAATACATGCTTCCAACTGCAAAATATCAATGCAAATATCCACGGGCAGCCTTACCTTCTCTTCCTTCTGTTGAAAAAGTTCCCCAAAGAATGGGACTTGATAGTCCAGATCCTGGGACTATATTTGGGTCTCCAATTCGGTTAGATCTCCTTCAATTTTTATGGCAAACTCTTGCAAAAAATCGAGCCTAACTTCATGGCTACATCGACAGGATTTCAGATAAGAAGAAAGAGATGAAGAAAAGTTATCATCTACCTCATCATTTGTGCATATATCTTCCCATTCTCTAAAGCCTTGAATAGAGGGCACCTCTATTTTGAATTCTTCCTCTTTCTCCATCCATGTTTCAGGAAAGATATGCCAAAAATCTGCAAATGACTTAATAGATCTGATAGGAAAACTTTTAATCCATCTTCTACATTTTCCATGAAACGAATCAAAGAACAATCCGATGAAGACATATTCCTTTTTAACTCTAACAATTTTCACAAATGTTTTAAAATTTTCTATATGTTCAAGAGTCAAAGTTAGATCTTCAACATTGAATTTAGGGCCATTACTTGTTAGGTCCCTATAATACTAGTGATTACCCCATTACTATTGTAGTTGTATCCCTTATTAATATTGTTGTGCCCCTATTGTTCCCATATTGTTATTACTATGCCCCATAGAATCCCTCTATTGTTATTTTTGTGCCTTTATATTATTATTGTTAGGTCGGCTGGGTTCTATTGTGACTCCTTAGATTCTCATATATAAAAAGGAGGTTTTGTCATTTGAATCATCAAGGAATCATTCATTTGTGTAATGTAAAGGAGGTTGCCCCCTCGAAGAGGCTGAATTCTAAGGCGTTGATCTATCTTTTCTATCTTTTTGTGAGTTGGTTTCATAACATTTGGTATCAAAGCTTTTAGATTCTAGGGTTTCGCTGCTCCAAATAGGTCATCGTGGTATTTTTGCTATAACTTTTTTTCTGTGACATTTCAAAAGCGAAACAAAAAACCCATTTGAGATGAAATCGCACTGAACCTTGGATCCAAATTTCAGATCTTTTCGCGATATATTTACGGATATATGATCTGAGGAAGTTGGTCTTTTTGCAGACTCCTGAATTACATTACAAACAGGTGACCTGGGGAAATCGTCATAACTTTCTCTCTGAGCATCAGATTGAAATTTCCTAAGAAGGTGTAGGAAGAGAATGGACTATAGTTTCTTTTGTATATTTTTTATATCCAAAGTTCGAAACAGGGACACATGGCACGTCATACAAGTTCGCTCTACTGAACTAGTCTATAATTAGGTCACTGTGGGAGATTTGACATAACTCTTCCTTGGAAAATCCAATTTGGATTAGACTAGTGGCATTGGAAAGAGGAAATAGAGGGCTACTGCAAGTCACAATTTCAAAACTGGATGATCTAAAATTACAGAGATACATCAGAGGCAATATCAAGCTCCTACAAAGTGAAAAAAGGTGTGTAGATTTTTTTAAATTCTTGCTTAAGCTTGGTTTGAAAAATTATTTTGAAGGAATTCAAAGGGCATAGTAGAGCATTATTATCAGTAATTGATGCCCCGAGGAAACAAAATTCAAACACATAGTAAGCAACTTGAAAGCTCTAGCATGACTCATGAAGAAGAGGAAGAAATGCTACATGATATATCAAAATTACAAGACCAAGTGCAACAAATGTCACTCTCAGAAAAGCTAACAGAAGCTAAGATAAATGGCATGGAAGCTAAGATGAATGGCATGGAAGCTAAGATGGACAATTTGAAGATAGATTTGAATACAAATTGGAAGACAAGCATGGCAGATTTGAAGACAGATTTGATAAATTTTCTACAAGAAATACTTACTAATGGTGGAAGGGTACTTAAAGGAAACTCATGATGCGAACAAAATAAATGTTAATCATGATTTCATAGACTCTAATGTTGGATTGAAGACCCACCATATTCCACAAATCGATATGAGGAATTTTGATGGCAAGGATCCCGCAACATGGATATCACAGATGGAGTAATTTTTTGATCTCAATAATGTGCAAAACACACAAAATGTATGTATTGCAACTTTATATTTGGAACCAAATCAGTTTGTATGGTATCAATGGCTTTGCTCTCGTAAACAAATTATCACTTGGGAAATTTTTACAGAAGAATTGACAGCACATTATGAGGATACAAAAAGCAACACTTTTTTTAGCCAATTGATAAGTCTCAAACAAAAGGGTTCAATAATGGAGCACATTGAGGAGTTCCAAATATTGAACATAAGGGTAAAAAATATTCGAGAGGAGCATAGGATTGATGTGTTCATAGGGACTTTAAGGGATAATATCCAACATGAATTTTTCCTTTCGGAACCTGATTCATTAGAGAAGGCATTCAGGTTAGCAAGAAAAATGGAAAGCAAAATTATGGCAACCAGGAAGCATACCACTCACAACTATAAATATGGAAGTGTTGTTGCCCCTAGTCTTCCACAACCTACAAGGTTGACACCACAACAATTGGAAGAAAAAAGGGCAAAAGGGCTTTGTTACAGTTGTGATATAAAATACACTAAAGGTCATAAGTGTGCTGAGAAGAAATTATTCTACATAGATTGTGAAGAGGAAGAAGAAAAGGAGCAAGAAAGGTCAAAAGAAGATGATATACTCCAGGAACAAAGCCTAGATAAAGAAGAAATGAATCTGACCATATCTTGTAATGCATTGGCTGGAATTACCACTCGTCAAACCATCAAGATAGAAGGACAAATCAAGAAGAAAAAGGTAATAGTGTTGATTGATTCAAGAAGTACACACAATTTTATTCATTGTAAGGTAACAAAAGAATTGAATTGCTTCCTATATCCAACACCAGAGTGTCAAGTGATGGTTGTAAATGGAGGAACACTAAATTGCTCTGGAAAGTTCCATAATATCAAGCTATCCATGGGAGAATATGTATTGGCTAGCCCAATGCTTTCCATTCCAATGGGAGGTGTTGATGTTGTACTAGGAGTCCAATGGCTACAATCCTTGGGTACAATAGATTTTAATTTTCAAGAACTTTTCATGAAATTTTCTATGGAAGGAAAGGAAGTTGAATTAAGGGGTATTGCAGGGAAACCGGGAAAGATAATTAGCTCTAATGGTATGACAAAGCTTCTAAAAAAGGAATAAAGAGGTGTAATTGCACAATTATGTTCACTAGATGTTTCCACATCGAAATCATCTATTTCTCCAGATCTCCAAAAAGTCTTGGACAATCATTCCAAGGTATTTGAGACTCCCAAAGGTGTCCCACCTATTCACGATCATGATCATGCTATTCATCTGATTCTAGGAAGTGTTCCTCCAAACATCAGGTCGTATGCCCAAAAGAGTGAAATTGAATGCATGGTTGTAGAAATGCTAGAGGCTGGTATAATTCAACCTAGTCAAAGTTATTTCTCTGCTCCAGTAGTATTGGTGCACAAGAAGGATGGATCATGGCACATGTGTCTGGATTATAGGGAGCTCAACAAACTCACTATTAAAGATAAGTTTCCCATTCCTGTCATTGATGAATTATTGGATGAATTGCATGGATCAATTTACTTCACCAAGTTGGATCTTCGTTCAGGATATCATCAAATTAGAATGAAGAGTGAAGACATTCCAAAAACAGCATTTAGAACTCATGAGGGTCATTATGAATTTTTGGTCATGTCTTTTGGCCTTACCAATGCACCTTCTACATTTCAAGGTTTGATGAATCCATTTTCAAACCCTTCCTTAGAAAATTTTTGTTAGTATTTTTTGATGATATACTAATCTACAGCAAGTCTTGGAAGGATCATGTTGAACATGTTGACAGGGTGCTACAACTATTGGAGGAGAAACAACTATATGCAAAAAGATCCAAATGTTTCTTTGGAGTATAAGAGGTGGAATATCTGGGTCATATTGTATCTAGTGAAGGAGTTAAGGTAGACCCTAGCAAAATTAAAGCCATTAAGGAATGGAAAATCCCCACATCCATAAAGCACCTGCGAGGATTTCTCGGGTTGACAGGGTATTATCGCAAGTTTGTTAAGAATTATGGGAGAATAGCAGCACCTTAACAACATTATTGAAGAAAGATGCACTTTCATGGACTCCAGAAGCAACAAACGCCTTCGAACATCTTAAAGAGGTAATGTGCCAAGCACCAGTATTAGCTACACCGAACTTCACAAAAACCATTATTGTGGAATGTGATGCCTTAGGAAATGGAATTGGTGCTGTTTTAATGCAAGATGAAAGGCCCATTGCTTTTGAAAGTCTTCCAATCAAGGGAAATTTTTTACGCAAAGCTATTTATGAGAAGGAAATGTTGGCAATACTACATGCACTTAAGAAATGGCGACCCTACCTAATGGGAAGATACTTCAAGGTAAAAACGGATCATGATAGCCTTAAATACTTCTTAGAACAAAGATTATCCTCTGAAGAGCAATAAAAGTGGGTCACAAAGATGTTGGGTTAAGACTTTGAAATCATCTACAAAAAGGGAAGCAAAATGTGGTGGCAGATGCACTCTCAAGAAAGGATGAGGATGTGGAAGCATTGTTGTGCGCCATTTCTATTATCCAACCAGATTGGATAAACAAAGCAAGGGAGGAATGGAAGAATGATGATGAAGTGTGGGCACTTATTCGAAAGTTATAACAAGATTCTAGTACATATGATACATTTAGCTGGAAAAATGATTCGTTATGGTACAGAGATCGCTTATACCTCTGTAAGAATTCCCAACTCAAGCAAAAGATTCTTATGGAATTGCACACTTCTCCCCTAGGAGGGCAATCAGGATTTTTAAAAACTTACCACAGGGTTAAGAAGGAATTTTTTTTTTGGGATGGCCTTAAATCGGATATTCAAAAGTTTGTGGCAGAATGTTTGGTTTGCCAACAAAATAAAGTTGAAACAATTAAGACCCTGGGTCTATTACAACCTTTATCCATTCCAAGCCAACGTTGGGAGGAGGTTTGAATGGATTTTATCACAGGTTTACCCAGGTCTGAGGGAAAGAGTGTCATCATGGTGGTAGTTGACAAACTTACCAAGTATGCACACTTTTGTGCATTATCACATCCATTTAAAGCCAGTACAGTTTCTACTGCATTTATGGAAACAATTCAAAAGCTACTTGGAAACCCAAAGATTATTGTAAGTGACAGAGATCCCATTTTCACTGGAAATTTTTGGAAAGAATTATTTTCTTGTCTCGGTACTCAGTTAGCTCATAGCTCATCTTATCATCCTCAATCTAATGGGCAAATTGAGATAGTAAACAAATGTTTGGAAGGATATCTTCATTTTTTTGTATCTGATAAACAAACATAATGGGTCAAATGGTTGCCTCTGGCTGAGTGGTGGTATAACACATCCTTCCATACAACAACAAAAATGACCCCATTTATAGCACTTTATGGATATCAGCCACCATCCATCACATCATATTTAAAAGAAAATTCTAAGTTTCAAGTAGTGGAACATCACATCGAGCATCAACAACAAGTCCTCCAACTCTTAAAGGATAACCTCGTGTTGGCACAAAATAGAATGAAACAACATGCATATCAACATTGTAGCAAAAGAAGTTTCGATGTAAGTGATTTGGTATTCCTACGGCTACAACCATATAAACAAATGTCCCTTAAGAAAGCTAAGAAGGATAATAAATTATCACCAAAGTATTATCGTCCATACAAGGTGTTGCAAAAGATTGGTACTATGGCATACAAATTGGAGCTTCCTGCAGCTTCTCAAGTGCACCCAGTTTTCCATGTTTCATGTTTAAAGAAGGTTATAGGTGACAAACTCCTAGTTCAAACAATATTTCCAGAACTTGATGAGGAAGGAAAAATTATATTGGAACCAGAAGCAGTCACAGAAACAAGAACTCGATAGCTACAAAATCGATCAATTTTGGAATATCTCATCAAGTGGAAGAAATTATTTGTTGAACATTCCACATGGGAGGATGAGTTTTTATACAAAAGCATCCAGAACTACTAAAGCATTGAGGACAACAATTTTTTGAAGGAGAGGGGCATGTTAGGTTCCTATAATACTAGAGATTACGCCATTACTATTGTAGTTGTATCCCTTATTAATATTGTTGTTCCCCTATTGTCCCCATATTGTTATTACTATGCCCCATAGAATCCCTCTATTGTTATTTTCGTGCCTTTATATTATTATTGTTAGGTCGGCTGGGTTATATTGTGACTCCTTAGACTCCTATATATAGAAAAGAGGTTTTGTCATTTGAATCATTAAGGAATCATTCATTTGTGTAATGTAAAGGAGGTTGCCCCCTCGAAGAGGCTGAATTATAAGGTGTTGATCTATCTTTTCTATCTTTTTGTGAGCTGGTTTCATAACATTACTCAAAATATATGCATTCTTTGGTAATTGATTAGGAAAACCAGGAAGATTAGAAAAATTGATAAATGAATACCTTGAACAAATAAAAGCAACATCTGATTCCTTCATTTTTAGCCAGTGGAGCCACCATGAATACTTTGAAACTTGAGATTTCAAACAATGGAGTCGCCAGGCAGATGTTTCAGCCTTCATACGTGTTTGACTGCTATCCACCATCAGCAATCAAATTGTCAACTTGAATGATCTTTCTTGAAGAATATCTGTCACCTTATCCCTGGCAACGACGCCAATATGTTAGCACTCAGAATGAACCTCAAGGCTAAGAAAAGGCTATTCCGAGGTAACCACATACCAAGCTTTCAATCTGGCATCTAGCCCTGCCAAACTAGAGAGGGCTCTCTCTTTTCCAACAAAATGTGGTTGTGATAACTGAAATCTTAGGCTAGCTATGGAGTGATCGGATTTGTTTGAAAGGTTTTGGGTTGAAACAAAAAAAGAGAAGACGATTGGGCTATGGAGTCGATGCCAATTTCTGCCAGCAAACATGGGGCAAAGTAAGTGCCATGTTCAGCCAAATAGAAGATTACAAATGTGGGAAGAATAGAGGAGAAATCCTGCTACCTTGCAGGCATCAAATAGGAGATGGATCTAGAGTAGCAGCGTTATAAAAAGAGAAACACGAGGTTGCTCAACAGAGCATCTAGCAAAGGATGAATTCTACAAAGACAACCATTACATCTAACAGCAAAATCATCATGAAAGGAGCATCATAGGGAATGGATTCCTAAGACATCTATTAGATAATGCTATAACAGGGTAGAGAAACAAAATATGTAAGTGAATGACAGGAAAAACGTATTGAACAGGAAACACCATGATGGATCCCAGGTCTAAAGGGAAAAAAAGGCTTTATTAAAATGATATTCAAGAAACTTTACACAGTGCCAAGCAACCTCTCTCTACTACAAAAATCAAACCTCTATCTTTTAAAAATAATCCTATATATACTAAATTACAAATCTATTTTTATTTCCTCAACATAGGAAATAAAAAATAAAAATAAAATTAAAATCCTATCATAAAACTCTATTATAAACTAATTTGCAACTAAAATCCAAAACTATCTCGAGAACCATGAGAAATAGTTTTTGAAAACCCAAATTATGTGAAGGTTTGCCAAGTGGATTAATATTACTATATCTTCTCCTTCAGGTGTGGAACCATATTCCACAAAATCTTCCTTTTGACTACCACCTTGCACCTGCCTGCACGAATTTTGGAGTTGTTTGATCAATATGCTATTCATATCCCTCCTTGGATGTTCTCTGATTGCCATTTGTACCCAGAATTATGTGAGCTATACAATAATTGTAATGTCATCCATACAAAGTCATACTCCAGCCATAACCGATATAATTAATTTCAGCGCAAGCATCGAGAGGATCATTAAATTTGGAAACCATATCAACCATCGTTTGACTGGAGATAACCTCCAAGATTCCATCACAAGCAATAGAAAGGGGTAGGATCACTAGATAAATCCACTACAACAATATCCTTTCCATAGCCACAAATTTGATACAATCATCTGACCATTTCCATAGATTTAAAATGCTAGTAGCATTCTATGTCACCTCTGAAGACAAATTTTACAAACTCAACAAACCTGTGCGTACATACCAATAATGATTGCATTCTAAGAATTACTCTTCGTCTTAGACATTTAATCAAACAACTGGCCTTCACCTATTAATAATGTAATCTTGTATCCAATATTTAACATCATAGACTGAATCCTCTGTCATTTTAATCAATCATACACTTGGATTCAACATTTTTTCAGTGCCCTCTTTTAACATTTTCATGGGCTTCGCACTAGACTCAGTGGCTGGGCTTTGACTTGTGTATTGTGACTTATAATATGCAGCATGAGTGGCTTTGGATATTTGGCAATGAAATATAAGAATTGGATATCATGCTAATGACTGTTTTTAGGAAACTAACTGTGTAAACTGTTGTTCTGTTTGTTTCCCAGCTATAAGCGTTGCACGTAGGGCCACACTCCAGAAGCACAGTGCCATAGCTAGATTGGCTTGGCTTTCGATTTCTTGACCTTGTGTGTGTTGTGGATGTAGGGCACTGTGCTGGGCCTTTGGCTCTCATCATATGCATGAAAAAACAAACAAGAATCCTTGCAACCAATACACAAGTTTCAATGCCTGCAATTTTGGCATGTGAGTTATGGTCTTCCACCTTCAAGCCAGGATGCTTAAGAATTTTATTTGTAGGCAAAAGCACCCCCTCAAACAGATTCCCACAAATCTCTTCAAAACTCAACACTACTGATCTCATGGCTAAAATTTCCCCTGCACTATGCATTCATGACCTTCCATGGTTTTGTCTAAAGAATCATCAATCCAGTCACCTGGTGAATGCCATTTGATGAAATCTTCAAATACTACCTCTGGATTTGCTGCTTTAAAAGATGCCATATCTGAGACTAGAATTTCTTTTTCTAGTTGAGCATGTAAACTTTTCCCATCAAGGGAATCACTGAGGGCTTAAATTGCCTGTTTTCATTCTTCATGCATATCCTGTGTCATTATCGGTATATCGTGAGTAAAATGAGCATGCATCTTCTGGCAGGTATTCAAAAACATCAGATCTCTGGCTGGTCTAGCTAAGCCCCTTCGTCCTTGATGCAAAGATCGATTTTCAGTATCAGATCTTGTAACTTCATTATGGTTATCCAAGTAAGACATTGATGCCTCAGAATTCCCAACATCTTTCACACCTTCAGCAGACTTGAAGCTGCCACATTCTTTATGAAGTATATCACAAGAATTATCCTTTCTTGCTGCATTCCTTTCGAATGGTTTGATATCTACCTGCTTTGCATCCTCTCTTTGGTCAAATTCTTTGTCTTTATTGCATTTACCATGTTTTTTTGTGCTCCATAGTTTTCTTATTGATACATACAGCAAGCATCTGTAACTTTTGATACACTAAACAACTGAGGTCAATGGTTCCATCATTTGACATCATTGGTAAGGGTTGTAACTCTTCCCAACACTAGCGTACCTCATGCACGAATTCTACCCAAAGTACAAAAATGGCTAGCATGTTGCAACTTCCAAACTAGAGAGAATGTAAAGATAATTGTGTGAACAACGATTCAAGTGGAGCACCTTTAATATGCCATGTATATTTATGACCATACAGGCTAGATTTTGTTTTGGAGGCCCTTCATGGAAAAGATCTTTAAGTACTCGATCAAGAACAGTAGGTGGAGGAACAACAGTTGATGCTGTTACACTCTGAATGCGTGGATTTTCAGTTGTAACAAAATCCTCCACAAATTGTCCCTCGAATGAAATGCAAAATGCTTCCACCAGAGCACACAATCTTGATGCAAATCCAACTGGACTATTTTGAATAAAATTGTTCCCATCCATGATAGTTATGGGCACAAGAAACCACTTATCGGCTTCAAGCATAGAGGCATTTTCAAATTCAACCATCTCAACAGAACTTTCAACCACCTTATCTGACCATATGGTGATTAACTCAAATCCTTTAACTGGATCTTCTATAGAGTACCACTCAGACCAAGGGAAGTCATCATCCCATTGTTTGTTGTCGAATAAATCACTTTCCATGCTCACTCTAGTCTCTGTACTTTCTAGATTCATTCTCCTCATGGTGTTCAAGCTCATGTCCCGATATATGTGTCCTATATGTCAGTCTCATTGTGTAGTGCACTTGGATAATTGGTGCAAAAGAATCAGATGAAGAAAATGCCAATTTTGACATAAAGAGCTCATAGAGACCTTCCAAATGCATCAATTTTACTGGAACCTGGCTCCCGATGTGATCTGCTTCAAACCTCCGAGTCAGTGTTGTATCAATGTTCTGAATGCCTTTATATGCCTTGCGAGTTGGATCATGCACTAGTACAAATGATGGCCAGATCTTGATAGCACTATCACAATTTGACAAAGCAATTGCAACAGCACTTAGAAGCTTGGTGGCCTCTGGTGCATCAAGGACAACTCCACTCATACTTTGTGGAGAAATTATCAAAAAATCTTTAATGCCAAACCACAATTGTAGAAAGTGTAATCCATCTCTAGAAACATGAGACCAGTGGCTGTAAACCAACCTTTCACCTGCAATATCACTGTCAGCAATGTACAGTGTCCTCTACATAGATTCATGGATATCTCTTTCAATCTGTTATCACTTAGAACCATAGTTCATGTATGTAATGTTGTCCACAAGTTTCATATGAAAATCTTTGGTTTAGTGAATAGGTTTATATGTGTGTGTGTCACTTTGAAATTAGAATTTCAAAAGGTATTGATGTAAGTCCGTGTAAAAAATCGTTAGATACCCTCCATCATTGTTAGTTAAGGCATGTCTTGTCTTGATTGCGTCATTAGTACTTTGCGCAGTTTCGCAGCGCTGTCTGTTTGGTCAATTTAGCTGCGAAATGATGTTTCCGCCTTTTTGCAGCGTACTGTTTACCAGCCATTTCGTAGCGCGTTTTGTCAAATCTTAACTGTTCGCGCTACGAAATCGGGGTTTCGGGGTTTTTGTAGCGCCTTTTCTTGAAATGTCAAGTCTGGGAGGGGTGAGTCATAGGCCCGTCCACGTTTGTCAGTTGATGTCCTCTCCAGGTCATGATAGATCATCATTCCGCCATAAGGTCCAGGATCACGCATATGAATATCATCTTAAGGGATTTTATGAGGTATGGTTGTGTCATAATGTGTTTTCATGATGGGTGAACATGTCTGCTGAATGACGAGTAAAAACGCAAAGAAGCCCGAGTTCTCATTTAAAGGGATCATTGCAAGCGAGCCTGCACTCCAAAGTCGAGATTGTTTTCGAGCTGTAGCTGCTATTAGTTTCCTGTGTGAAGATATTTGAAGCAAGATGGAAAAGAAGGAACATCGATCCGGTAGGTGCCTGAGAACAGAGCCAAAGGGGCTTGATGTTACGCTCAGAGATGAAGGTGTAGCAAGAGCCTTTCGAAATGCTGGTTGCTGGAGGTTCTGCGAGAAGTTGAAGGGAGGACATGCAGAGGTAACGAAGGCTTTTGCATTGAATTTTACTGGATTGAATTCAAAGGTGTCAATGTTAGAATTTCCTGTGTCTCCTGAAGCCATTTCTATTGTCACTGAAATTCCGAGGGGAGGACAAGAATGGTTCAAAAATTTTAAATTTGACATGAGTCCCTGTAGAGAATTTTTGAAGGAACCGTATGTAAATGAGGACCTCACCAAAGCGGTGCCAAGGAGTTACGTAAAAGAACATTATGCTATGCTCCTTACATGTATCCAGAAATACCTAACATGCGAGGGAAGGTACAACAAAGTTTATGCCTATCACTTCAAACTTTTGTTGCATTTCACAGGTAAAGCTTCAATAGATATCCCTTTCTATTTGTTCAAAAGCATTAGTAAAATGTGTGATAAAATCCAGTTAAAGAAAGATGGTTGTGAAACATCCTTGTTTCACCATGGTTTAGTAAAGTTGCTGGTGTTGGATGGTTTGCAAAAGATTGGCAGAGATTGGGATTCTTTTGTTTTTATGGCCGGCTTTCAAAGTAAAACAGGCCTCACTCCATTGCCTGTGAGGGAAAGGGAAGAAAGAATTGAAGAACCTACTCTGGCTGAACTCAGAAAGGAGGTGACAGACCAAAAGAAGCCTAAAACCAAGTTAAGGAAATCAGAGAAGTCTGTGGTGGCAAAGGAGACACCTAAATCATCAGCAAAAGAAACACCTGAGTCATCATCTAAGGAGACACCTCAGTCATTAAAGCAGAAGATCCAGAAAAAGAAGGATGAAGCTGGACCAAGTGAAGTTGAAAAGATTTCAAGGGTAAAAACCAGAGGTCAACTAAACAAGGAGAAAGGTAAGTCAATCACTGTGGAAGAAAGACCTATGTCAAAAGGCAGTTTAAGTGACTTACTTGTAGCTATTGAACTTGAACAAGATCAGCCAATACAGATTGAACCAATAGAGTTTGAGCAAGATCACCCAGTGCAGCCAATGCATATTGACCTCACTCAATCTTCACCCGAAAGTACTAAGAAACCAAGAGCTTCAAAAAGGTTGAGATTTGAGGAGCCTAGTAAAGAATATGCTTTCAAGCCACGTAGGCCAGTCACAAGAAGACAAATGAAAGAGGTGGAGAAAGCGCAGAAAGAGGAGGCACCTGTAGAAGTGCCTAGTACAGATGTACTTGAGGTTTTGACCGGAACAGTTCATGCAGCCAGGAGTAAAGACAAGAGAAATAGGGTCATGATCAGCCAAGGAGGAAATGTCATTGCTATCAAGCAACAGGCAGGAATAACACAAGAAGAAGTGCCTCAGATTAAAAATGTTTCTAAAGAAAGGGCAGTGAGATATGCAAATTATAAAAAGGCTGTACTAAAAGGTAGAACAAGTCTAATGGGCCAAACTGACTCAGTTTCTGATGCATATTTGTGGACAGTGCCAGCTCTGAAGCAAGCAAAAACCATGAAACAACTGAACACAAGCCTAAGAGCAGAAAATAAGGCTTTGAAGAAAGAAGTTAGCAGTTTGAAGAAGAAGCTAGGTAAACTAGCTGATTAATCCAAGGGGAAATTTGCTTTTCAAGTTTTGATAAATTTTGGTTTCCATCATTTTGAAACTTTTTGGATCCCTAACACCTGTACAAAGTAGCTGAAGAAATCATGAAGTTAAGTCAACAGTGCTTTAAGATTCATATGTTCTGTTTTGATTATCTACAGCAGTTTCGTAGTGCGCTACGAAACTGCTGTAGATGACTGTTTTATGAGAAAAAATGAAATTGATGCTGAGGTCAGCAAATCTTGAAAAGGATGACTCGAGGCCAGTAAGGAGACTATACAAAGCTATCCAGATATTCAAAGAATGACAGGTGTAAGTGTTGGAGAAAAAGGTGAAATATTTTGTTTTTGCTAAAGTCTTCCTAAAGCTACTTTATGACCGAATTATTAGGGTTCTGGTAGGGTTACCAGAATTTTGGGTTGGACACTTGTTCAGTTCACAGAGCATCCAGATCATAAGGCATATGGTGTCATGCGTGGTTATTAAAGGTATTAAATAGCTTGAAGCATGTTCTTTTGGAAATGAAGACTGATGGAAGGCAGAGACCGTGAAAACAGGGCACATATCCTCATCAACTAATGAGTCATCCACACAGCAAGTATCCGAAGCTGCTCGTTCAGTGAATGTTTCTCCAGCATGTCTTGGCCACTACAGAAATGGTACAGGTGTCAAAGTTCAAGAAAGCATCAATGCACACGAGGAGATAGAGTTAGAGTTTCAATAGGAATGGGACTCTATGTATTCACAGCGCAATACCTTTGTATTTAATAAGTTTGTTTAGATATAGATAAGGCAATTAATGATAGGATTTCGAGCTCCCCTCATGCTGGAGGTGGAGTCTCAAGTAGTTGTAATTTTGTTTTCCTATATATAGGAGAAACTCTGATGTAAACAAGGTTGGAGATTTTTATAAAAACAGAGTTTTCATATTGGCTTATGTAAAAAAGACTTTGACAGTAATAGAAAGAGTACTTTTTCTTCCCAAGATTCATCTTGTGTCTCAAATGCTCAGAGTATATGTGTTTTGGTTTTATTCATCTTGTTTTACAATTCAGTAAACATGCAATCACTCTGAATTCACCTAGTGCTCAGACTTCCTGTGTGTGTTTTTTGAGTTGAGGTTCTTCTTGGTAAATGTTTTGAGCATTTTGACATTATATGCCTTGGTTTCTATGATTGAGTAGCCACTTGTTTACTGCAGAAGTGTATGACTCCATGAGCCCAATGGGAGAAGCCTAATTTTGTTGTCCCAACCAGCTTAAATTTCATCTACTGTTTAAAGAGTTAGCCATCTTTTTTGCCCTTAATGCATA
This sequence comes from Pinus tabuliformis, assembly GCA_031772625.1. Classification (NCBI taxonomy): domain Eukaryota; kingdom Viridiplantae; phylum Streptophyta; class Pinopsida; order Pinales; family Pinaceae; genus Pinus; species Pinus tabuliformis. The sequence continues at coordinate 577,159,221 of CM062808.1, forward strand.
TCAAAAATCTGTGAGAGAGCCCTCTCTGACTAAGGAGGCTAAACCTTAGTCTAAAGCTAGGTTTGAAACAGTTACACATGATCTTGCTAAGTAGCAGCCCTTAGTACCGGATTTTGTGATAACACAATCAAAGCAAAACGAGCTCACCATATGTTGAGATGAGGATTAGAAGCACAACAACAGACCTCAAAGGCTATGTTCTCTCCTTCTCTATCACAATCCAACCACAAAACCAGCCATTGACATCTCCTGGCTTCCTCTGGATCATTCAATACGTGAACTGCTGCACGGGAGATCTTTGAGTCATTTATTCATTTGGTCATATCTTCTGATTCAAGAGCCAGTTTTACGAGTATGATATACCATTGGAAATATTTTTCCGAGCCGCTCCTGATGAACATGCTTATGACATGTTTTTCACTGAATATCATGTGCAAAACATCTAACAAAATAGACATAATAAGAGGCCCATTTTGATCACTAAAGGAGGGCCAAAGGACTGACTCTAACATGTCAAGTCTGCGATCTTGTAAAATTTATGATGATTACCACAAAATTATACTTAAATCTTTCCATCACTATCTAAAAAATTGTTCCTCAACCCCAATATTAACAAAGAAAAATATATTTATCAATAATCATTTTAAGGTTATTATTTTTCCATAAGCAAGATTAATCAAGTTGAAAGTAGTTACTACAAATTTTTTTACATCATCCCTAGCTCTTAAGGAGCTGATCAACCACCCCATCTATTAAGTAATATTTTGTTGATTAACAATAATCATAGTTTAATTTTAAACATAAATAGTCAACTGAAGGATAGGAGATCTCATCACCAACCGACCTGCCATGATCATAGGTCCTAAAAAAGTGACATTACACTACTGGTCACCAAGCTAGGGTAATGGCCCTCGATCGTAAAGCTGAAGGAAAAGAGGTCTCATCATGAGTCGGCTTGTTCACTTTTGTTAGCTCCCATGAATGACATTTTGATTAACTCGCTATCAAGCCAAAATAATGATCTTCAGTATACATCTAAGTAAATTGAAATGTACTTGTAACTATGTATTTATTTCTAATAGACGGGACACTGGCATCTCAATCGGTTAAAAATGCATCCCTGTTGAGGCTATGGATTCTTAGTGGCAGAAGTGACCATGACTATGGTATAGAAGTTAATTCAATACTATGATCTACGTGGTTACCGTTTTTTGTCAAAACTAATTGTCGATAAATCCCACTGTTGCATATATAAGGTTTTCCAGAACTCATGTTCCATGGGGAAAGATTTAATATGTTCCTGGATGATGATGATTATCATTTATATCTATTATTGAGTTATAAATATTCACTTTACATGTCAGGGATGAAACTTTTGGGATATTTGAGATTTGACATTTTGTATCCTCTCATTTATCATTCCTTTATTCTACATGTTTCATATCTTTAACTAAAGATAGTTTCTTTGCCCAATCAGTCGCCATTTATTCATAGATTAACAACACTACTATTATTTTGGGGTAGAATAAAGAGTCCTAATTCTGATTGTGAACACCAAGTAATTGGTCAGATCTTGAGAAGCAAAGACTGAGATAACTAATTCATCCCATGTATCACCATTTGCATGCCCATAATAGCCAAAGCTATTGGGTATAGGGAACACATATTTTTATCATCATTTTTACCCTCTTTTCTATTCCCTTTTAATCCATTATTATCCCATGACATTCACAACATGATTATGCACTTTTATATATAATGAGGTAAGTGAAGTGAGGAATTATTGATTGAGGCTACAGATGAGATATGTTATAGAAACATTTATGATAGGGAAACTAATTAGTTTGTGGGAAGGAAACCCAACTGCACTTTATGATTACTTTCTTTCATCTTGCATGGCTTCCACCTTCCATATCACATCCAACATCGACTTAGCCTACACCAAATTTAACAAATATCAATCCATCCATGCCATTCCACGCTTTCACAGAGGTAAAACTTGAGGAAAAATAGCATAAGTTTTATAATTTATTAAAAGGTGAATGTCATGCAAAACCACTGAACATTATTTACTCATATTTTTAGATCATTAGTTCCACTTCTTCGTGACTTCCCATTTTTTTAAAGACACAAAATATTTTAATCTGGGGGGTGTACTTTTTATTAATTTATTTATCATGACCATTCGATTAATACTCTTTATCATCCATCGATATCCATATTCATTCTCGAAACCTCCCTTATTCCATGTTGTTTTACACCAAGCAGAGATTTCAACGACAATTGTAACAACAGCCTAATTTTTTTCTAGTGTAGGATGAGGGCATGCTAATTTTCCAGTTTGGGGGAGGACTTGCTATGCATGATAGATGTTTTCTCTTTTCTTCCTCATTTAAGGCATACAATTTCATTTTTTATACAATACATAAATTGATTTGTGTATATCTTTAAAATTATGAACTGGATTCTTGTAATTTTTGGACAACAAAGAGGTATCATTAAAATATACAAACCCAAAAAATTTCAAGCTAAACCAGTTTGTAAGAATCCATAAACCATGCATTGTCACTTATAACAATTTTTATGATATCTTGATTTTTTTGCATTGGATTGCTTTGATTTTTAGTACGAGGAAGCATTAATGTAATAGGAACAAACACGTAAAATTTGAGGCAAAACTGATTTATACTTTTATGAGAAATTAAAAATTATCACCTTCTGTGTTGGAAATAATACTGAGAGGGTGAATCAGTATTAGCAATTTAACAATCTTTCTTTTCCATAAATAGATTTATATACGCTACTTCTATTAATGAAACCTGCATGTATATGCAACTTTGTTTAGAGCAACCAGCGTATACCTTTCAATCTTATAATTTAGTTAGTTGATCTTTAATCCGTGTATCAGAACCATATAACCAGTAATCAGATGCAGTGAACAGAATAGGCAATCACACACATGAACACAAGATATAAGGTGGAAACTCAATGTGGGTGAAAACCACCTGCTGCAATCGTCTCAATCATTCTTTAATAAGAGACTTCTTTTACAAATTTTGTACTGGTGTAGCCTTATACCAGTACACAGGCTTCTACCTGCAGAAGGCTGCAACCTTATCTCATTCTCCAGCTTTTCCTGGAAGGGAGCTACAACCCCCTTAGCTCTTGTACTAGCTGATGTGTTTATTAGTACGCAGGTGCTGGCCTACAGAAGGCTACAACCTTCTCTTTTCTTCCAGGGACCACGTTTCATAAATTTTTAGACTGGATCCATCAATAACATCAATCAAACATCAAATATATCTGCATCAATCAATCTCCTTTGCACCAACCAAAATTGAATCAAACAGTCACTTTTCTGAATGATGTAACCTGAACACAGTAAGATTAACCAGAACCAAATGCAGAACCTAGAACACTGCAAACAACAAACAGAAGTAGCTAAAACATATTTTATGAGACGTATGCTACTTCAATGTGTCAAACCTACATTCATACGCTATTATCTGAAGGCAGACCTACGTATATGTTGTTTTTAAATGATGAACCAGCGTGTATACGTGTCTTTGCTATACTGAACCTGCATACAGATCTGTAAAAGATTATTTAACCTTTAAAACTATTCAGGCATCAGTTATACCCAGATCATCAGATTTATAGATTATGAGATGCACCAATAAAATATCAAAACCACACAAAATACTTCTCTTCAAGCCTAAAGATCTTGACCCATCAATAGAACTTATCCTTCTTCAAGCGCTGAAGTTCCTCTTTGATTCAGATCTAGTTACGCACCATAACCCAATGACCAGTATTCTAGATCTTGCTCTTCATTAGATATTCAATGCTTGAATGCCTTTGCCTAATGATCTCCTCCTCCTTTTATAGTCTTAGGCCTTACTCAATACCATGGTCCAAAACCACTTTAGAATCAATACCTTGGACCAAATACCTAGGGTCAATACTTCGGACAAGATACCTTAGACCAATACCATGGGTCAAAATACCAAGGACCAAATACCATGGACCAAAACCAAGCTTTCCAACGTGTATGCACTTTTCCTTGCATGAATGTGCGTGTATACGCATACGCGCCTTTTGGTCTGTGAACCCACGTGTATATGTTGTTTGTTCAAGGGGAACCTACATATACCTATTTTTCCTTCATTCTATGATCTTGAACTATGATCTGTCATCTGAGTGAGTTGCCATCAAGGACAACACCTGTGTCATAGTGCCAAACCTATGTCATAATGCCAACAATCTCCCCCTTTGGACTTGATGGCAACCCCAATTCATTCTCCCCCTTTGTCATCAAGGGAAAAGGGTTATGCTCCCCCTGAGTATATGTTAAATTCTCTGATATGCTGAAGTGTGTTGTTCATGCTCCCCCTAACTATAAGCAAGGTCTGCAAAAAGATGTTCTACAAGAAGAACATGACTCTATACATCATAAATTACCTTCCTATCACCAATGACTCATACATACATCCATCTCCCAACCAAGTGGGGATATACCAAGATTTACTCATCCACCCAACCAAGTGGGGATACATCAAAAATTTATACATGATAAAACAAGAACATTACATCATCCATCCCAGGCATAGTGGGGAAACAAAAAAAGGTCATTACATGACCTTGATAATAAAAGTTATACATAACATAGAGACAAAATATCAAAAACAAGACTATGATAGTCATCAGCAACTATCATCAACAACATCTATCAATTACCATCCAGACCAGCAACCATGATCTCCTTCTGCACCTATTCCACCTGAATCAAAAACAACTATGAAATTGTACCAAGATCTTCTAAGGTAATGCCAACAATGATAATGCATTATTAGAAGTATATGCTCCCCTTGAACCTGTGCCAGATGATCACTGTTAGATCCATATCAGACTCTTTTCATCCTGAGTCTGGCCCACTAATATTCTTCAAACCAAACATATACGCGGCTGTATCCATAGAAACCAGCGTATGTACATGGATACGCTTCATGAGACTCACATACAACAATTGTTCTATGAAACAGATAAGTTTCAACAGCAAGATGATGCATCAACTACTCCCAGCTTCTGTCTGAGGTATTCAAATGTCTCTTTGGGCAGTGGTTTGGTGAATATATCAGCAACTTGTTCCTTGGAGGGAACATACTCCAATTTGACCTTTTGTTCAAGCACTTGTTCCCAGAGAAAATGATATTTGATAGGTATGTGCTTGGTCTTAGAATGCATGACTGGATTCTTTGAAATACTGATTGCACTTGTATTATCACATAGAATGGAGATGGGTGAAGTACATGTGATCTGAATGTCTTGCAATGTTTGCATCATCCAAAGGAGTTGTGTGCAATAAGATGCAGCAACCACATATTCTGCTTCAGCTGTATATAATGTAATTGAAGTTTGTTTCTTGCTGAACCAAGACACTAATCTGAAACCCATATAGAATGCACCACCACTAATGCTTTTTCTATCATCCACGCTTCCTACCCAATCTGCATCTGTGTATGCATGAAGTGTAAGATCTATGTCCCTAGGATACCATAAGCCAAAATTTTGAGTTCCTTGAAGATATTTGAAGATCCTTTTGACTGCCTGCAAGTGTGATTCCTTTGGATTGTCTTGGAATCTTCAAACTATTCCTACTACATGCATGATTTCTAGTTGGGTACCTGTTAGATAGAGTAGACTACCAATCATGGATCCGTAGGTTGGTTGATGTACTACTGCTAATTCATCATTTGCACTGAGGCTGCATCCTGTTACCATAGGGGTACATACTAGTTTAGAATCTTCCATGCCATATTTCTTCAAGATCTGCTTGAGATACTTGGTTTGTGATAAAAAAATACCATCTTTATTTTGTTTAACTTGTAAGCCAAGAAAATATGTGAGCTCACCAAGCAGGGACATTTCAAATTCTTTCTGCATTACCAAGGAAAAATTTTGACTCATGGCTTCTTCATTGCTACCAAAAATGATATCATCAACATACACAACAAGTATTAGTAATTTATCATTGTCAATTTTTATATGTAGATTGCTATCAGCTGATCCTTTTGAAAAACCTTGTTGATGAAGGTAGTTGTCAACACGATAATACCAGGCCCTTGGAGCTTGTTTTAGACCATAGAGAGCCTTTCTAAGTCCGCATACGAGTTTTGGATCATTTCCAAGGATGAATCTGTCTAGTTTCTCAATATACACTTCTTCTTCTAGGTATCCATTAAGAAAGGCAGATTTCACATCCATTTGATATACCTTGAACTTCTAAAAACTTGAAAGAGCAAGAAACATTCTTATGGCTTCAAGTCTAGCAACAGGTGCAAAAGTTTCTTCAAAGTCTATACCTTGTTGTTGAGCATACCATTTACAAACAAATCTGGCCTTGTTTCTAATAACTTCTCCATTTTCATTCAGATTGTTTTTGAATATCCATTTGGTTCCTATGACATTCTTATCATTAGGACTAGGAACCAATTCCCAAGTATTATTCTTTTCAATCTGCTCAAGTTCTTCATTCATGGCCTTGATCCAACATTCATCTTTGCATGGTTCATTTACATTATGATGTTCAATGGAGGAAAGCAATGCTAGATAGCTTGAAGCTTCTGTAATAGTTCTTCTTGTTTGCACTCCTACATTTTTCTACCCCAAAATTTGACTCTCTAGATGATTCTTTTGAATATACCTGGATGGAGTCTTTTCTTCTACCCATATCTCTTCTTCGGGTGCCTCATTGGTTTCTTCTTCAGAATTTGTCTGATTTGATGTGGAAGGATAGTCCTCATCTTCTTCATAATCTTTGGTTTTTACCTGCTTTGGATTTTTTCTTACTTCATCAACCACAACATCAATACTTTCAAAAATTCTCCCAAGTCTTTTATTATAACACTTGTATCCTTTACTTCAGGAAGAGTAACCAAGGAGAATGCCTTCATCTGCTCTAGGTTCAAACTTGCCAAGTTTTTCATCAGTCCTTTTGATGTAACATTTTCTTCCAAAAACTTTGAAGTATTTTACAGTAGGATTCTTACCATACCAAAGTTCATGTGGAGTTTGAGTGTTGTTTACCTGGACATTTGTTTTGTTGAGAATAGTGATAGTAGCAAATATAGCTTCTCCCTAGAAGGTTGCAAGAGTTCCAGACTCATCTAGCATAGCACGAGCCATTTGTTGAATAGTTATGTTCATCCTTTCTACCACTCCATTTTACTGAGGAGTTATTGCTGTAGAGAATTCCCTTCTTATTCCATGTTCTTCACAGAAGTCGAATAATTCATCCAAGGTAAATTCCCCTCCTCGATCAGACCTGAGGCATTTGATTTTGCGATCTGATTCATTTTCAACCAAGGCTTTGAAGGCTTTGAACTTTTTGAAAGCTTCATCTTTATTCTTTAGAAGTCCTATCCAACAGCTTCTGGAAAAGTCATCAATGAACAATATAAATTATTCTTCTCCACGAGGTGACTTTTTCCTAGATGGACTGCATAAATTAGTGTGGACAAGTTCAAGAGGCTTACTAGCTCATCCTTCCTTCTCAGGGAAATGTGCTCTGGTTTGCTTACCAAATTGACATGATTTACATATTGTGTTTTCTGGAATGCTAAAATCTGGAAGATCACAAACAACCTTGTATCTGCATGCTTTTCTTATTTGAGGGAAGCTTAGATGCCCCAATCTTCTATGCCATAGCCAGTGTTCATCATTTTTGCTTAGGTAGCATTGTTGTTGTTCCCCCTTGAGTATGTATTGGTTGTTTGGAGTTCTTACACCTTTGATCACTATTTCTCCTGTATCAAGCTCATGAACAACACATCCATTTGATCGAAATACTACCTCATTTCCTTGATCACACATTTGACTAACACTCAATAGATTATGATTTAGACCATCTACATACATAACATTCCCAGCTTTAACCTTTTCTTTTAAGAGAATAGAGCCTTTACCTTTTATCACTGCAGGAGTGTCACTACCAAATGAGACCTTCTTTTCCTTTTCTAAGGCATTATATGACTGAAGTTTTTCTTTATCACCTATCATCTATTTCGATCATCCACTGTCGATATACCACTGATTTTCTTGTCCTTCTGCATATAAGGCTATTCCACATCTTTCTGTTTGTGATTCTTTCTTTCTCCATGTTTTGCGACCCAATGAATCTTGCTCCTTTTGAGATGTTTGCCAAAATTTACTCCTGCATTCAGAATCTTCATGACTGAAGTTGCTACAGATAGAGCATTATATTTCATTTTCAAGAGCAGAAAAGTCATTATAGGTCCTTTTCATGATCCCAGTCACATTCCTTTGATTTCGTGCTTCTCTAGTCATGATGGTCTTGTAAGAAACAAATTGAGTAGCTTTGTGTCGAAAGTTATGACATGAAAAACATTGGCCATTAAAGAAATTCATGCGATTATCAAATTTACTGACCTGATGATTGTAGTTTCCATTGACATTCATTCTTGAAGCAAATTGAGACTGATTTACCTGTGGTTGGTTAGAGATTTTGTTCATCCTTGAAGTAGATTGAACCTCATTTACCTAATGATCTGCTTTATGCCTTTGTTGACGATCCTGTTTACTTCTCCTTGCTACATCAAGATAGCTTTTGGAGGTTGATGGCTTATGTGCTTGGGATGCTTCTTCTGTATATCCAACACCTGTCTTTACCAGAGGAGAATGATGCACTTTAATAATTTCATCTAAAGTTTTTTATCCTTTAGCAAATCTAATATTGAGAGCTTTTGTTTTCTCAACATCTTTTCTTAGACCCACAATTTCAGATTCTAAATTTTCATTGTGTTTTTCCCTTTCAGCAAGTTGGAATGTCAAAGTATCTATGATCATACTCTTTTCTTCTAAATAGATTTTAAGTTTAGAAATTTCTTCATAGAGGCCATATTCATCTAAAGCGTCCAACAAATCATCATCTTCAAAAGCCATCAAAAGTATATAATCATTACCATGTTCATCTTCATCACTATTTGATAAACCATCGCTATCTTCATGTGTATAGTAGCTCTTCTTACTTACATTCTGTTTTCCATTCCATTTTGTTGGTTCCTTACCTTTATATAGCTTATCTTTATGAGGACATTTGGCTACATAATGACCAACTCTTCCACAAGCAAAGCATTTGAAAGGTAGTTTACCTCTGAATTTTCCAAAACCCCATTGAAGGTTCTTGACAAAGTTTTCTTCTTCCTCTCCTCCTGAAATGTGTCTCAATTCATTGGGCTCTTCTCTTCCTGAAGCCTTGAATGTGGCTTCTCTCATATTCTTTGTGGTTGTGTCATAGTAATACTCTGAAGATTCTGCTTTTCTTCTATGGTAGAAACTTTTGATTCAAACTTAGAAGACAGGGATCGCAAAACCTTTTCAACTATAGTAACTTCTTTTATCTCTTCACCCAAGTTTTTCATGCGATTAAAAATATCATCTATGCATAAGAAGTAATTAGATATACTTTCATCATTGTGCATTTTGAGCGTTTCATATTGAATTCTGAGAGATTGTAGTTTTGCACGTTTTACCTAATCATCTCCTTCATAGCTTAGAACGATCTTGTCCCATATTTCTTTGGTGGTTTTGAGCTACATAACCTTGACAAATTCTGATTGTGACAGACTCCCCAATAGTGTGTTGACAGCCTTGGCATTTGTTTCATACTGCTTTTTACCTGCAGTATCTGTAGGAATTTCTGATGGAAATGTGTATCCTCCTTCCGCAATTTCCCAAACTTCTGTTCCAAGAGATTGAAGATAGGTTGTTGTTCTTACCTTCCAATAGACAAAGTTGCTCCCATCGATGATTAGAGGTCTAATGGATCCCTCTCGTTCGTAGGTACTCATGATGATAGATCTTCCTTCAAGCGATCAAGCTTTTTCTGAAGGACCTACTCTGATACCAATTGTTGGAAATAATATTGAGAGTGGGGGGGTGAATCAGTATTAGCAATTTAACAATCTTTCATTTCCATAAATAGATTTATATATGCTACTTATGTTAATGAAACCTGCGTGTATACACAACTGTGTTTAGAGCAACCAGCATATACCTTGCAATCTTATAATTTAGTTAGTTGATCTTTAATCTGTGTATTAGAACCATATAACCAGTAATCAGATTTAGTGAACAAAACAAGAAATCACACACATGAACACAAGATATAAGGTGGAAACCCAATGTGGGTGAAAACCACCTATTGCAATCGTCTCAGTCTTTCTTTAATAAGAAACTTCTTTTACAAAAAATTTTGTTTTAATGCAGCCTTATACCAGTACGTAGGCTTCTATGTGCAGAAGGCTACAACCTTCTGTCGTTCTCCATCTTTTCCTGGAAGGGAGCTACAACCCCCTTAGCTCTTGTACTAGCTGATGTGTTTACTAGTACGTAGGTGCTAACCTACAGAAGACTACAACCTTCTCTTTTCTTCCAGGGACCACATTTCATAAATTTTTAGACTGGATCCATCAATAACATCAATCAAACATCAAATATATCTGCATCAATCAATCTCCTTTGCACCAACCAAAACTCAATCAAACAATTACTTTTCTAAATGTTGTAACCTGAACACAGTAACAATAACCATAACCAAATGCAAAACCCAGAACACTGCAAACATCAAACAAAAGTAGCTAGAACATATTTTATGAGATGTACGCTACTTCAATGTGTTGACCTTGCATTCATACACTGTTATCTAAAGGCAGACCTGCATATACATTGTTTTTAAAGGATGAACGAGCGTGTATACACGTCTTTGCTATACTAAACCTATGTACACATCTGTAAAAGATGATTTAACCTTTACAACTATTGAGACATCAGTTATACCTAGATCATCAGATTTATAGATTACGACATGCGCCGATAAAAGATCAAAACCACACAAAGATACTTCTCTTCAAGCCTAAAGATCTTGACCCATCAATAGAACTTATCCTTCTTCAAGCGCTCAGGTTCCTCCTTGATTCAGATTCAGCTATGCACCATAACCCAATGACTAGTATTCTAGATCTTGCCCTTCATTAGATATTCAATGCTTGAGTGCCTTTGCCTAATGATCTCCTCCTCCTTTTATAGTCTTAGGCCTTACTCAATACCATGGTCCAAAACCACTATAGAATCAATACCTTGGACCAAATACCTAGTGTCAATACTTCGAACAAGATACCTTAGACCAATACCATGGGTCAAAATACCAAGGACCAAATACAATGGACCAAAACCAAGTTTTCCAACATGTACATGCTTTTCCTTGTGTGAAAGTGTGTGTATACGCATACGCGCCTTTTGGTCTGTGAACCCGCATGTATACGTGGTTTGGTCAAGGGGAACATGCGTATACCTGTTTTTCCTTCATTCTGTGATCTTGAACTGTGATATGTCATCTGAGTGAGTTGCCATCAAGGACAACACCTATGTCATAGTGCCAAACCTGTGTCATAATGCCAACACCTTCAACCATTTTTCTTATATCTCGTGATCTATGAATCAATTAACTTTGATATTTGGGTTGAAGAAGCCTTAATATAGTGAAAATTTTCTTGCAAATTTCCGCAAGATTTGGTTTGTACTTTTTGAGAAAATGGTTAATGAAGTTTGTTGTTACTTGTATCATATTTTGCTACAACTTCATTCATATATATATATATATACACACACGTTATTGAAAGTTAATGTGCAAATTGTTACAACTTAATCAACATTGCTAGAATTGAAAAACCACTATTTTGAAGAGGCTTTTAGGGAATAATTCTCATGTTCCATCAATATCATGAGTTGGGGTGAGCATTTTGATTAATTTATTATAGCTTGGTTAATATAGAGACATTGGGTTGAATGAGGACATGCAACATGTTCATTTTGGGGGAGATGTTGGGCTACTAAATTTTAATTATTGATACCATTTCTTGACATCTATTTCATCCATTTCCACTATTATTTTATCATGTTATTAGTCATAACTTATCATTAGTTCCATTTTATAATTATTCATGCTCTTGTGGATTAGTGATGTTTATTCTCTTTTATTTTTAATAAATTCAATATTATTATGTAGGATTTTGCTAATGATGGTTTATTAATGAATTTTTTATAACATCACTCAAAATTTTGTTCTCCAAGATATCTTCCAGATTGCAAATTTGATCTTCATCTCATAATCAAATATTCCAACTCAAAAATTCATTGGAATAAAATGTGACAGTTTTGCATTGGCCATTTTGGGAAAATGAAGATGAATCTTAAATATTCGAGACACGATTTTTCTGCATAATGGAACAAATTAGTTTTTTGTTGAGTAGTTTTCCAAAATTCACCCTAGATTGAGAGAAATGGAAGGTTCTATGAAGGTGATTTTCTCATATTTGTTTGTGGCCATTTTCCAAATTATCCCAATTGCAATACCATATTCTAATAGTTCCAGCTAAATCATGATGGAGAGATCTTTCAAATCTGATATCGGTTATTGAGATTCTGTAATAAACCCAAAATTTTAAGGGGAAATCATTTTGTAATGAATTTAGTTTTAATTTCCCTTTGGTCTCTATCTACTTAACTGAAAACAAAGATCAAAGAGGGGATGGGAGATTATTGAATTAGAGGCAGAACTCAAAGTTGTATTGTATCTATTTATAATTTTTAATGAGAGGAGCTACTAGTGCAATTTCATAATTGTTACTTGTAATCTGATTTGAACATGTAAAGTAGTTTAGTTGTATAGTTTCATTTGTTATTCCTTGAAGTAAATTTCCTCTTTTTAAAGTATGTTCTTGGCTGCTGCATTTTCTAGATTTCTTATTTCCTGCCATTTCTATATTTCATTTAATTTGTTGCTCTCGATTAACATTTGAATTATGTTAAGTGCAATAGGTCAAATTTCCAATTCAACAAGGTGTAGTTTAAATTAGTATTGATTCAAACAGCGTGATTAACATAATTCTTTTCATGTCATTTACCTTCTTCCTTTTAAATTTACTATTGTTTTCAAGTCCTACATTTTACTTCTTCTCGAATGAGCTTGATAGTGTAGAACTCAACCATGTAGAACCAATGTTAGCTGTTGGTGGCTTCTTGCATATAATTTTATGATTTCCTTGAAATAAAAAGATGCTCATCGGGTTGATAATTAATGTCCAGGTGATTAGTTTCTTTTTTAATTAAGCAATTAATTTCTCCAAAAATGGTCATATGGACTCATAAAGGTTAGGGCCATAAATCTAGGGTTAAAGTTAGGAGCAAGGTCACAAATTTGATAATCAAATGACTGGCTTCGTGAAAATATAATGGTTAAAACTTCAGGATTGGTGGCACATCCATCGACCCACGGTCAACTCCCATGAGTTTTGATCCACCAAACGCATCTAAATATAGATATCATGGAGAAGTAATAATGAACTTGAGCAACCAAATAAAAGGAATACACATTCTATGTTTTTATTCCAAGTTCAAAAGTGATCAATATTTGTTCAAGTCCATCAGAATTGTCTTTAGTTATTTTTCTATGATGAGAAAAGGTTTGAATTCTAATCATTATTTTTTTGGATAGTCAACGAAGATTGTTTTCCAAGATTCATCATTTTTTTTTTATTGTGGACATAGACTAATGGAAAAACTCCACAATTTGTGTTTGACTTTGGACAAAGGTTTGTGGCCAAGCTCTCTTATTATTTATTTATAGGCCCATGGCTAAGCTCCATTTTTGTTTGATTGTTGACAAAGGCCTATGGTTGAGTTCTTTATTGTTTAGTGGTCAAATTTCACTATTGTTTGATCAGTGGCTTGTGGTTGAGTTTCATTATTGTTTGATTGAAGGTTTGTGGTCGAGTTTCACTATTGTTTAATTGAAAGTCCGTGGTTGAGTTAATTATTCTTTGAGTGGTTTAGTTTTATGATTGTTTGATCATTGGTAATGGAGACTTGTGGTCAAGTTCCACTATTTTTTTATTAGATGGAAATGGCTAAGCCTTATTACTATTTGTTAGGGATCGTTAATAGAGACCTATGGCTAAGTTGCACTATATGTTTGGTCATTGAAAAGAGGCTTGTGGACGAGCTCCTCCATTGTGTGTTTGTATTACTGATGGAGGCCTATGGAAGAGTGTCATTAGTGTGTTTGGGATCCATTGAAATATGTATGTTTCAGAGTCTCATCAGTGTGTCTGGAATCCATTAATGGAGAAAAATGGTAGATTTCTATCACTATATGATTCAGATCATTGCTAACCAAATTCCATCACTATCTAGTAAACTTATAACAATAGCTAAGCTTCACCTTTGTTGATTCATGTTTGAGGTTGAATCTCATATTTTTTGGAGTCACTATTTACTAAGAACTGAGTGTCACCATTGTTGGTATGCTATATATAAAATATATATTCGGTTGCACTATTAGCAATATGAGAGGTCAAGACCTCCACATTTTGGTTTGAAAACTTATCGATGTTAATTGGTTGTTGAATGGTTTCATTGGATATTGTGTAGTCATGGGGTTAGATGCCACCCTTGTTGGCTAAGGAAGAATATTCATTTTTTGGTAGATGATATGACAAGCAACAAAAAGGAACATTTGCGGTATGACACTTGTTATGGATAAATGAGGTCACGTTTTTTAGCCTTTTTAGGTATAAGGTTATAATTTTATTCTTTATTTTACCCCACCATTTTTCATTTTGTAGAACATTTAAGTGAACAAAAGAGTTCCTTTTGTAGATCCATTACTAAAACAGATTAATTTGTAGAATCTTGCTAGAAAGGGATATTTTGTTAAAATATTAATTTGATTTTTGATTTTATACAGTTTTTGGGGGTGTTAAAGCTTATTTTAAGGACATATTAGATTTTAGAAGAAGTGTGATGATCAAGGGTCAACAGTGAACAATTATCATGGAATGAAAACCCTTGAAGATGTATTCTTGATGATCATAATATTTGTTATGTGTTGTGGGGGCTTATGAACAGGTTGCATTTGGTGTTGGGAGTATGGTTAAAATAGGTTACAATAAGGGATTTATGTCACTAGATTGATGGACAAGTTGGAACATGGTACGACCAAGAAATGATAGGTTCATGACATCAGTATGACAACAACAATTTGACTAGTTTGAAGACTGTGTTGGTCAATTTAATTATCTTAAATTTATTACATTAAATTATCAATCTAAGTAAGTAAACTTGTGAATTATGCATACAAGTATATGCTAGGAGTTTATCTTTTAATTCTAATTGAAATAAATTGCAATGAAAGAAAATTATACCCTATGAAATTGAATAAAATGACATGAAATGAAATATTATTCAAATAAAGCATTGGAAATATAATATATGAAAGCGTTATACATATCAATCTAGGAAAGTGATGGAAATCCTAATCTAGGAGAGCAATGAATATCTATTCTAGGAAAGCAATAGAAATCTTGATCTTGGAAAGAAATAGAAAACTTAATCTAGGAACTTAATGGAAATCTAATCTAGGAAAGAAATAGATACCTTAATCTAGGAAAGAAATGGAAATCTATGAAAACCAAAAACATCAAAAACAAACTCACTTAATAAAATGTAATTAAATAATCAAGTTAACTATCAATACAATTATTTTAGTCATCAATGATCATGGTTGTGTAGATAAGGTAATATAGTAGTCCCTCTTTTTTTTAAATATAATTATTACTACAATAATTAGCATCAAGTCACTTATAGAGCTCTAGTCATTTATTGTACTATTCACACTTGCAAGAAATTAAAATGACAAGAATGTAAAGATATTGAAAAGTAAATAAATCAGGTCCTAAACTAAGTGATCACTGTAATTATTTATTAACTAAATAGATTAGAGAATTGTTAGATAATTGTGATAACTTCAACAACTAGATTGTTTATTGTTCAGAATGAGTGATCTCTTCCTTAATTTGATGGATATTTCAAAGTATTTCTTGTATTGTTACATTTGCTAGCCACAACACGAAATATGAGAAAATCGATTTGAAAGTTCCAATCATATCTCCAAAATTGTGCATTGTTTTGAATATATTCTCATGAATCACCTAGATGGGCTCATTTTGCACAAAATCCATGTTTTAGATTTTTCATATCTGTTTTAGTTTTCCCAATAATTGCATAAAAAATTTACTGCTTGAAAATTGTTGCTAATCTAGATCATCATCTTTGATCATGTATTGAAGGCTCGGACTTGAAACACTGAGCAAAGTGTTATTGTTTATCTACAAAATAAACTAATTTAAAAAATAAGAAAACCAATATAAATTACATAGATTATAAAACTACATCTTATAACAATCCAATAATCTAAAACTATAAACTAATTAACACAAGAATTTATGAAATGTGTTTTATTCCATCATGGTTTAGATGCTTGCTCCAAGAGTCACTACCCTTTGAATGGAGAACAAACTCCTATTTATACAAAAAATAAGATAATTAATTAATAAATGTGGATCCACAAATCTCTCTTAGATCAACAAATGCCTCATGTTGTTACAACCATGTGTTAATATCTATCAAGTAATATCTATAAATACTGTCTAAGAAACCTCTAAAATATTTGGTAAGAAGGTTTGTCAAAGCTTTCATGATTCTTCTCCATCAAATGTGCTTGATTTATTATTTCAAATCTTCCTCAAATATTCAAGGTTTGAAGATGAAATTTGAATTTGAGGATAAATGGCCAAATATGACTTTGATAGAGTCTTTAAATATGCCTATAAACATCAAACAATTCATCCAACTTCTACATATAAGTGAAAACATGTTATTATTCTAATATTTAAACATAAATTCACTCAAATACAAAAACAAATGATTTGGAAAATAATAATTCTAAACCCATATATATTCATAAAAATTGCCTTAATGTAAGGTTATAATATAGTGGAATATGATTAAATTGAAGGAAAAATGTGTGAAAAATATGACATTTTGGAGACCCAACAAAGATATGTAAAAGAGAAAGTGGACCTAGTTTGAAATATTATAGAAAGTGATCCACGAGAATTTGAAGAAGGTGGTGGGTTCTTCCACTAAGGTTGGTGCCTCAATCAGGTTGAATCCTATAACAAGTTGAAACTTGCTCATTTTGGAGGTTGGTTCTTCAATCAGGAAGTAGCCTAGAACAAGTAGCAACATTCATGTCCTCTTGTGTTGATGTGATGGCTTCTTGATGCATTGTTGATGTGATGATTACTTCTTGATGCTTTGTTCTATTTATTTATATGTTACAAATGGTTATGCTACATTAATACATAATTTCTTATTGATAAAATGTGTTGAAATGTTAAAATTTCCACCACACAAGTTCACCCCCCCTCTCAGTGTGATCTTTGTTCTAACAAGGCATATTAGAGTGGGTTTCCTTTAAGAACAATTAACTACTGAAAGGTTAATTTCAAGAGAATATGGCAACAATCATAGCAGTAAGTAAGCCTCCTATGTTTGATAGATCTAACTATACCTTCTAGAAGATAAGAATGTATACCTATCTCATTTCCTTGGGAGATGATGTTTTGGAAATTATAGAGATCGAATATAAAGTTATTGATACTATTTTAATAATGTTAGATCTAAGACTTTTGTGATCCATAATTTAGAGAATAGCTTTTCGGATTAATCATAACGCAAGGATTAGGTCGATGTTTAAATAGGTAAGCCACTCTATACATTCAATGCACAAGCTAATCATGCTTTTCTAACTCGTTTATCAATTTCAAAATTTGTCAAAGAAATGTTGTGCAAGTTAGCTCATGATGTATGGAACAAACTTAAAAATTATTTTGAAGGAGACACGAAGGTAAAAGATGTTATGTTACAATATCTTAGGGCCCAATTCAAAAGGTTGAAGATGGAAGAAGATGAGGATTTCAGTTTGTATTTTCTTTGAGTATACGATATTCTCAAAAATGTAGGTCTTGATGAAGAAGTCAAGGATCACGTTGTTGTTTGAAAAATATTTATATCTCTTCCATCAAGATTGAATCCCAAAGTATTAGCTCTTGAAGATCTCACGGATGTAAAAAAAAGACTATGGTTGTACTTCATGGGACACTCTCAACATATGATCTAAATTTTAATTTTAGGGGTAATATAAATTTTTCTTTCTAGTTTTTTAATATTAATTTTAAAGGATGTAAATAAAATATTCATTAATTAGATTTTGGCTCATTTTTTATACAAAACATTTTATAAAATAATAACAAACAAATTGAGAATGGTGCTCTAAAATATTACCTTTGAAAATCAAGGAGGATTAATGCTAAAAGGATAAATAATAAATAATATTTCTATTCTAAGTGGTTATTCACACTAGGCGAACAAATAAGGGTAATGGTGTGGTAGTTAAAATTGACAAGGAAAACATATTTCATAGGGCAAGGTCCTGTTTCTCTTTGATGTCATGCACATATTTTTATTTAATCCCTTGGTAATTAGATGGATTAATCCATGTGTTAGAACTTCTTGAATTCTTCATGGTGAATGGAAAGATATCCCCTTTATTTCATAGTAGTAGAGATATTTGGTAGCGTTTCACCGTTTCCATTTATTTTATGTTCTAATGGTTAAATCTTTGAGTAAAAAAGTACAACAAGAAATATTAATAGACAACCTTTTGGGAATAAATATAGGAATATGAGTAAAGAGTATAAACCACTCATAGTTTATTGATAATACCATATTGATTAGGGAAGCCTCCATTACAATTGCTTATTAGTTCAACTTGGTCTTGAACTCCTTCATTAATCCATTAAATGGAAAGGTAAACAAGAAAAAAAAGTAATTTTTTTGGGTGAAATGCACACTCACAACTCATTCAACACATCTATAGAATCATGTAATTTCCATATTAGCGTCAATAGACCTCCTTTAACTACCTTGGAATTTTTCTTTCATTAAGCAATCCTTTAGCTCAATATTAGCAAAGTGTACTAGACAAAATGAATGGGATATTTTAGCAATCAGATTCCCAATGGTTAAATCAAGTTGGAAAATAATTCTCATCATTTCTTATCAAACCTGTTATTTTCTCCATACTTATCTTCTAGTTCATAGCAATGTTGGCATCAATTGGTGTTATGGAAATAATTGCTAAAGATTTGAAAATTTTTTTATGGTGGCAAGGTGTTGGCTTAGTGGGTCCTGAGCTAGGTTCAGAGCGAAGTTTGCTAAAAAAGTCCCTACACTACTGGCCCTTTCGGCATCAACCTGCAGAGCGCGAACTGAAGTCTCACCCGAAGAAGTATGGGGGGATTCTAGAACCAAGTTTTCGCACCTAAAGATGAGTGTGATGTCGTTCTATGCCCTAAACCTATCTTCGCACAGATCGATAAGCCTTTAGGGCTTATCGATAGAACTTCCCTTAATCAGATTCTATACCTTCGCAAAGGTCTACGACTATCTTTCGCGGACCCTAAATAGGTGAATAAACCACTTACATGCCTCTATGATTACCCTTAATTGTGTATTTACGTAGATCATCTTAAGTGTTTGATAAGTTTAACATGCAACATGATATTTTTTGTGTAAACAGTTATTTCTATAGGATTAAATGCACGGTGTATGGAGAATAAAGAAACCCTCAAGGGTCTTCCCAGGACACTTGGCAGACTGTAAGATTATCTGCAGCTATCACAAAGCTACATACATGTCCATAATCAATAACTAACTATCAAAGAAAAACAGATTCATTACCTCAAGCCTCAGTGTAGATTTGCTGGAGAACATAATGCAGCTATGCAGAAGTCCCCTGAGCTGGCTCTAAATCAAGTCCTGCACATGGAAGAGACAAGCATAATCACAAGATAAAACCTTGATAATTAATACATGAATATATAAAAGACATCTACTTACACATAACTAAGCTACTCATGCTAAAAGGTATTGGACAAACAAATAAATGAATGATAGTACCAACACAATGGAGTAGACAGTACAACTGCAGTTCTATATTAATGTCTTAAGAGTGATTACAACCATCTTTTGCATCAACCTTCCCTTACCACTCCAGCTCCTCTCTCTCTCTCCCTTCTTACCAACTTCTTATGCTTATATTTGAGACTATGCTCAACAATCAAGTAAGCTATCCTTTCAAATGATTTGACCTCTATCACAATATCCCTAGCTCTGCTTATGTAGCATTCAAGTTAGGTTTGCCAAGTTCCTCCATGAGTTTATTTAGGTAAAAGCAATGATGCTTCCATGCTTTTGAGCTCTTTCCCATTTTTCCCCTTCATTAGGATTAGAAATCCCTCAAATAGGTCAAACCTAGATGTTTCCTTACTTTTTTTAGTAGATTTAGGAGAGAATATAGAGATATTTCTACGTCAATTCACTCCTTTGACCTCTAGACTCTCATTAGGTTTCACTAACGCTATCCCTGAAGTAATAAGTAGAGTTAGTGGGGACACTAATGCTCCCATAGGCTTACAGAGAATATTTATAAAGCATGTTGTTACTGTATAGCCAACGTTAGTGTGGAAACAAGACTTTTGAACTTGGTCTTTGTTTCAGCCATCATGTCTTTCCTCTCTGAGCTAATGAGGGGGTAATTTTTTTGTATAATAGATGCACCCTAAAGTGTGAGATCAGAGACTGTAATGATGGCCAAAATACTTTACTTAACTATTATTTTCCTTGTTCGACAAAAAGAGAGAATGGATCGATGCTTCGGGCGGTACAGGAAACTTGATACAACTCATATATATTTAAAACAACTAAAATCATTTCCTGAGGCGGGCATTCCCACACTCAGTAGCTATGTCAGAGTGGTTTTCTCATAAAAGATATATGATGATGCTAGTTGCCCATAAGCACAATGCAAATCCGGTGTCATAATAGGATCATTCTAATGAGATGTCTCCAAAAAACAATATACACAACTTGGGAGAGGAAACAAGGATGAGTGATGCAAGCCTCTACCCAAGGTCTTGATTTCCACTTCACCAAAGAGCATAGATTGATGCATGTGAATATATGCATTGATGTCGAAAATGCATGAAATCGTCTGATTACCAGTCAATAAAGGAGACCGTTAACATATGTGAGGAAGGCCACCAATACTGGTGATGGTCTCCAAGATGCATAGTACAATCTAGCGAGTGTGAAAAATGCTTTTGTTGTCAAACACTTATAGAATCGCTTAACTAGGAGCCAATAATGAGATCTCCTGATCAAACACAAGGTGACCTGCCACTACTGTCTGCAAGTACCAAGGCACTGAATGTGTTTTTGGGTTATCTTCCTAGGTAGAGTGTTGAAGTCGATAAGAAGATACGTGTCGAAAGGTAGGCAATAATGTGTCCTACATCAATCAACACGAAAAGGGACAAGAATGATTTGTTTTTTGAGGAATATTTAAGCAATGGGTCAAAATGACGGAGGGCATGATGAAAGGATATGCTTGATGGGTTAATGGAGGAAACAAAAGGTTAACCCTTGAACAATAGAAGGCACGACAATGGTTTTAACCATGCAGAACTAAACTCATGAACACCAAACAGTGTTATGATATAGAGATGCAAGAAAATAGGGTATTTAGGCTAAACTCATAGGATGGTAGGATTCATATTGAGAGGTCATCACAATGAAGGTTTATCTGAGGGAGTTCCATGTTCAAGGGAACGACTGCTGCCAAACCACACTTTCTAATAATGAATATAGTTGTATTGTATAATTTCCCTGTCTAATTAGTTTAGTGAGTCCAGATGGGTAAACTCAACGATCCTTTCATATTTTAAGAGTCTGAAAAGAACCACAAAAATAACGACTCTATGCCCTATCTGATTAGTCTAATGAGTCCAGACAGGCAAACTCGTTGACCTTTTCAAGTTTTAAGAGTCTGAAAAGGATCATAAAAAGAGCGACTCTATACCTTGTCTGTATAATTTAATGATTCCAGAGTAGACAACTCGGTGGTCTTTTCATATTTAGAGGGTCTGAAAAGATCATAAAGAACGACTCCAGGGTGGTCCCTTTATCATAGTTGTTAATCGGGTGCGACAAAAGTTTAATACTATACCTGGATCGGTTACTTTTCTATGAGTTAATCTATTGAGTCTGGATAAAGAGAAACCTATGCTAAATAGATGTTTACCTCATTTTCTTACAAGTATGAGGAGACAGACTAAACTCACTTTTCGTCGTGAACTTTTAATGAGTCACATGACAACAAACTCAATAACTTCATCGAATTTTAATGAGTCAAATGGAGAAAACTCAAGGTATCCTTTTCAGTTTAGTGAGTGAAGAAAAAGAGGTAAAAGAACTGCTCATTCCTTCTTTGTAGATTTAACAAGCCCGAAGAAGGGAAAAACTCGGGCATTTTTCGATTTAAGAGCGAGAAATGGTCCCAAAAAAGTAAGTGCTCTTGTTGTTTCTGTAGATTTTTAACGAGCCCAGTGACAAAAACTCAGGATTTTTCAGTTTAACGAGTGACAAAAGTACCTAAAAGAATGCCCAGGTTGTCTTCATAGTTTTTAATGAGCTTGATGAAAAAACTCAGGATTTTCTCAGTTTTATGAGCGAGAAAAAAGTGCCTAAAAATAATTCTCTAATGATCTTTTTCAGTTTAATGAGCTAGAAAAAGAGGGAAAAATAGTTTCTCAGACCGTCGTCGTATGTGTTTAATGAGTCCAATGATGAAAAACTCGAGGATTTTTTAGTTAAAAGAGCGAGAAAATATCCCATAAAAGAACACACTCATAGCTTCTTTGTAGTAGTTTAACGAGCCCAAATAAGGAGACTCGAGGTTTTTCGGATTAACGAGCAAGGAAAATACCATAAAAATAATGCTCGATATTCTTCGTGGTAGTTTAATGAGCCTGAAGAAGGAGACTCGAGGATTTTTTGGATTAATGAGCATGAAAAATACCATAAAAAGAATTCTTGAAACTTCTTGATCTCATGCTTGACAATAGAAGGGTCTATGCCATGCATTTCCTCATAAGACTAAGGGAAAACATTGCGGAAATTTTTAAAAGGGTAGGTGAAGCTCGCAATTTCCTCAAGATTGCAATCAGCTCCAACCTGGATGTTTTCCACGATGCATGTCTTGAAAGAAATATCGATGAGAAATGTTTTTGAAACATTTCTCATGTTCTCTTCCAAATCCAAAGTTTGTATAGTTGTATAAGGCGAGGGAACGATTTCAGGTGCGTCAAATGATAGGATTTGAATAGTCATCATGTCCGAATCAGATATCGAAACACAATGGTGTGAGTCCTCCAAAGGTCGCTCTTCTAAACTCATGATTTCTCTAATAGCTTCATCCATAGGTAGGACTTGATTGAGTGGATCGAAATAAGGAGCAATGATGGAAGGGGAAGTGGTACCGTTGCCCATAACCAAAGTGACCGGAGATTCAGATGCATATTGAATGGCTTGGTGGGCCAATTCAACTACTGACATCAGCATTTGTTCTCCGTAAATGTCAATGTCTGAAGGAGCTGGTAGGTTCCATGGATCGGTCAGTTCATGAGGAATGGATGAAAGAATATTGACCATATGTGGAACCATTGGCAGCTGAAGAGGGAAACAACCCATCAGGGAAGAAGCCTTCAGTAGACTGGTATTGATATTGACGTAAGACTCAGGTACACCACCTACTAGGGGTACAGAGCCTCTTAGTAATAGGGAATAATCAAGGGTGTAAAAAGACAGTTGGTCCACTGTGACTACCTTTCCATCCAATGAAAATGGGATGATGAGAAAGACAGTAAACATAATGGTCGTCATGGAATACATCCAACTGTGACCCAACAAGAGATTATAGTCAATCTTTTTATCTATGACTTCGATGTCCACCATTACCATTTTCCCATACAAGGTGATGGGGTAGCTAGCTAGGTAACCTTTTGGGATGAAAGTGTGGTTGTTGAAAGCTTTAAGGGAATTCGACGGCAGGGATAGGGTTGGAGAACCCAAAGCGAGCCAACATGAAGCTAACATTACGTAGGTAGAAGAACCTTCATCAATGACAGTTCTATGTATACCTTTACCTTTCGAAAAGATTTGCACTTGAAATGCAAGCTAGTGAGAAAGGGGAGGTTTACACTTTTCCGTGTTGAAAATTGCAAGCATGGAATCCTGTGGGTTGATACCACCAATGGCTGAAAGCAAAGCTTTCCTTTGTGCTGGACATGCTTGTAATACTTCGAGTGTCGACATAGCTGACAATGCTTACACCAAGTATTCTACAATGCTATAGTTTTGGGTGGCATGTGCAGATGTATTGTGTGTTGTGCGTCGAAGTGCCCCTTTAGGGGGGCGAATCATAAGGTCAAAAACTAGCCTTTCGATATGAAGATCATTAGGTGGCAATGTGTTTTGACTTGAGGAGGGTTCATCTGCATGAGCGAGAGGACCTCCATAAGATTTGGCTCTGGTCTGTAGATCTACCATTTCAAAGGTATGAATGGTAGATGGTCCTTCACTAGCTAAAGGATGTTGTGAACCACCATTGCCCCCTTGTGGGGTTTGGGGTTGGTTCGTAATAATGTGTTGTTGCTGCTGAGCAGGGAAAGCATTATTTAGGACATTGAGGGTCCTACCAATATCCTTTTTAGCAATGAAATATGTGCATTCCTGAAGACGCGGGTAGTGATAGGTCATGTGGTCTTCAACGCAGATTTTTCAAGGGAATCTAGAGGGTTTATCCTTTCCATCGTCAGGGGGTGCAACAATATTTTGCTTTGTGTTTTTCTACTTTGTTGACTACTCTTCAGAAGGAGGTCTTTTTCTTATTCTTCTTGTTCTTACCACTGGGTTTTTGTGTAGCCTGCAAAGAGTTGATCAGGTGGTAGGAAGAGCAGTCGATTTGGTAGAGGGGTCCACTAAAATTTGGGCAATGTGACCACTGAGTTGTTTTACAGTAGCCCCAAGGTTGCACCGATAATCACATCGGTGTGTGCTCGGGGCTGCTAAGTAGCGAGAGCATTGGAGTTGTGAGGGGCATTGGGGATTATGTCGTAAATAGTTCCAGAATGTGAATATATCAGATCCAAGTGTTCGGCACGGCGTATGGATTGGTCTTCTGTGACCACACCACCTAAGGAGACATCCTTAGTGATTTGGTGGAGTAGAAACTTGTAGAACCAATCCTCTAAGAGATAGTCTAGGAGGGGAGCTTTTACTAACCTCCACCTATGTCTCCATTCATGTATATGATTATAGATGTGGGTGGCAGTACCCTAACATAATGAAGTGAGGAGTTCCGTCCCAGTTTCATAGTGGATGGGTAGCTGGAAGTGCTTTAAGAATTCATCACTAGAGTATCAAAGGTATTGACTGATGCACGTGGTAACGCGATGTACCAATTGGCTATGTTGCTAGTGAGGGTGTGGGGAAACAGATGTAATTGGATACTATCATCCACGATGGAGTTAGAAACACACCAAAGATGATAGGTGGTGATATGGGTACCCAGATCCTCTACCAAATACTGACAGACATCCCTAAGTACCAAGAAAGGCAAAGTGTGTGATGCCCCCGAATCATACGAAGGCAATGACATATGACTTGAGGATCCTTGCAGTCCTCCCATCATTTGATTCCCAATATTATACACAGGTTGCGTGCTATAGTAGTTTCCTTGGGTTATGGTATTATAATGTGGATTTCCATGGGGATTGTTAGGCTGGGGTATAGAATTGCTGCCAGGATAAGCAATACCCCCTTGAATCATTTGAGGTTGTGAGGAGGGTGCCACCATGGATTGGTTGGGACCTCCTTGAGGCTTCCCGCCTGCCACAGAACTAACCATATGTTCTTGACTGGCATAAGGAGTGCTCATGTAAATCAGTGACTGACCATGCATGCCTGAAAACAGAGGGGGGACTGTTACGTTCCCGACCAGTATATGCATGTTGGGAGTAATCCAGATACTTGAATCTGGGGGTTAGAACTATACAATGGATGCCAACCATATTGTTGATTGAATGGACCCACGCTAATTGTGCTATATTGAGAGTTATAAGTAGCGTTGTATGTAGCACTTGTCAAGGCATAGAGTTTAACACTAAAGGGGCGGAACCCAGAATAAACTAGGTTCCACTCATGGAGGGTGTCATGTTAGGGCTTGTACCTGGGACAAATGGGATAGCAGGGTTTGCCATCAAAGGTGTGGTAGTGACTATCGACTAGAGAAGTGGTGGTGGACCAAAAGTGTCCAAAAAGTCCCATGACCGTTAGTCATTGATGGGATGGGTGGAAGTGTTGCAATTGAAGACAAAGGAGGTACAAATGCAATGGAACCAAGAGTGGGTCCAACAGATTTGTGATTAGAGGATTGTATGGAGGAAGAAATCTTGCAGTAAAGAAATCCTTTGTTAAGCTTGAATCATCAATTGTCCAAACTGATTCTGTGTGAGATCTCAGAGATTGATTTCCCAAAGATGGGGAATCCATTTCACTGGAGCTTGGTGGATCTTCCACAATGAGTGGAGGAAGTCCTAACAATCATCTCAATTGATGATGAGGGCTAATGTAGCCATGGTGGCCGATAATTTTTATCAATAAATTTTATTGTGATGTTTATTAGAGTCTCAATGATAACACTGTGGTACCTAAAAAATAAAAAATACACTAAGTGAATCAATCAACAAATAGAGGGAAATGACCCTATCTGATAAGCACTGATCACTGGAGATGAAACCCAGTATCACAATGAATAAAAGAGAGGGTTGGCAAAATGTACAGTTACGGTTACTCTAGAGCTTCTCTTGAACCTCAGATTGAGGGGCCAAGTACTCTCGTGAAGATAAGCACCCTCCTAAAAACTAAAGACAGAGTAGGTTTGTCTGTGTTAGGTGCCAAGGCATCTTGCCCAGTCACCTTGTGTAAGTCCCTAAAGTATGGCCACTAAGGATACCTCAAATCACAGACACTACTGGGGGGGACATAGTCGCAGACAATACGCTATGTGGGTAGGATACCTAAGTCCCCGACTTAGCTTTGATATCCCCGAAGGGATCCCCGATACACAAAATACCCAAATGAGTTGCAAGTGAAGGTGGGCTACCTTCACTTACAGTCCGATGTTGTCTCGTATTTAGCTCCACTTTTACCAGAGTGGTCCTGGTAGTATCAGTGTAGAATGATTTATCTCTTTTAATGACACTAGTTTTGGTTTCTGATCTTGGGCAGTTTACTCACACCTCCTATCCAAGATCCTAGCCTGAACTAATGTTTGTTTTCTCTAGAAAGAGTTACTAATTGATTTTAGGTTGATTTTAAGTTTACTTTGTTAGTGTCTTTGGTAGGGGTGTTGACGTATGATCTTTGGTGGGACTTTGACTCAAAATCATGCAAAAGACAATGCTTGTAAATTTTTAATTTCGATGAATAAGTTGTATTGTACAAGGGAGTCTTTCATACATCAATATTCATTCCATGCATCCTA
Source organism: Pinus tabuliformis (assembly GCA_031772625.1). Classification (NCBI taxonomy): domain Eukaryota; kingdom Viridiplantae; phylum Streptophyta; class Pinopsida; order Pinales; family Pinaceae; genus Pinus; species Pinus tabuliformis. Next base: position 577,186,648 of record CM062808.1, read on the forward strand.
TTCATTACAACACTAGCATAACTGACAAAATTTTTTCAATGCTCTCTAACAACTACTGAAACCAAATAATGCAGAACTTAACCAGCTAAGCAGAATAATGAATAAATTTTTTGATTTTTCCCTTTATGAAAATAAAACTTTTAAGAAGAAAAGTTATTTTCTTAAAAATAATTCTTTTAGGACATAGATCTTGCAAACAAAATACAGCTACAGATCCCTTATCAGTCCAGAAGCAAGTTTCCCAACCCTTTGAGGTCATAGACACTGCTACATATCAAAATTTTGGTGACTAACACTCTGTGCTAGAGGCCATAAAGAGATATTGGAGGCACTAATGCTCTATTTGTGCAGATAAAGAGCTTTATAAATCCCTATTTACACTGCTAACCTGCGTTACTATGGGAAAACACTTCAAAACAGGGCTTTGGGGATCAGATCCAGGGCTGAATATATGAAAGAAGAGTGTTGCAAGGTCCTGATGGGTCAGAAAAGGAATGCAGAGGTACAAGAATGTCTAGAAGGAGGAGGAAACTAGGAAATTTCTGGGTAAACTGAGAGCTAATTGTAGTCCCTAGTGGACTTGCCAATTCTGTTATAGGATTAAATTCACAGCGTATGGAGAATAAGGAAACCCTCAAGGGTCTTCCCGGGACCCTTGGCAAACTATAAGATTATCTGCAACTGTCACAAAGCTAGATGCATGTCCATACTCAATAACTAACTATCAAAGAAAAACAGTTTCATTACCTCAAGCCTCATTGTAGATTTTCTGGAGAGCACAATGCAGCTAGGCGAAAGTCCCCTGAGCTGGCTCCAAATCATGTCCTGCACATAGAAGAGACAATCATAATCACAACATAAAACATTGATAATTAATACATGAATATACAAAAGACATATAGTTACACATAACTAAGCTACTCATGCTAAAAGGTATTGGACAAACAAATAAATGAATGATAGTGCCAACACCACGGAGTAGACAGTACAACTGTAGTTCTATATTAATGTTGGAAGAGTGATTACAACCATTTGTTGCATCAGCCTTCCCTTACCCCTACAGATCCTCTCTCTCTCCCTTCTTACCAACCTCTTATGCTTATATTTGAGACTATGCTCAACAATCAAGTAAGATATCCTTTCAAATGATCTGACCGCTATCACAATAACCCTAGCTCTGCTTATGTAGCATTCGAGTTAGGGTTGCCAAGATCCTCCATGAGTTTATTTAGGTAAAAGCAATGATGTTTCCATGCTTTTGAGCTCTTTCCCATTTGTCTCCTTCAATAGAATTAGAAATCCCTCAAATAGGTCAAACTTAGATGTTTTCTTGCTTTTCTGAGTAGATTTAGGAGAGAATATAGAGATATTTCTGATTCAATTCGCTCCTTTTATCTCTAGATTCTCAGTAGGTTTCACTAGCATTGTCCCTGAACCAACACGTAGAGTTAGTGGGGTCACTAATGCTCCCTTAGGCTTACATAGAAGCTTTATAAAGCATGTTGTTAGTGTATAGCCAGTGTTAGTGTGGAAACAAGGCTTGTGAACTTGGTCTTTGGTTCAACCATCATGTATTTCCTCTCTGAGCTGATGAGGGGGTCATTTTGTTGTATAACAGTTATTACTACGTGCGTCCATATAACAAGGTAAATCATGTAAATTCATGCATCAATACAATATTAATTCATAAAATCATCATTCATCATAACATAATAACGCATTCATTCATAACAAAAGGAAATAGATAAACACATGAATTTCTAGAATAATCTCTTTATTAATACTTTAGTTGTTCTTACAGACTCAAAACTTCCCTGCACACAAAATTGCATGGGTTCGTGCACTCAACTGTGGACTCTACTCTAGACCTCTACGCACACAGTTGTAGAGCCTCTCTTATACTCTAAGACTTCTTTGTTCTTTCTTCTACTGACCCATTACATTTGTTTTCATTGTTATCTATCATGCCTTAGACTCTCTAAGACTCTCCTTTTTATACATTCCCATGGTTCGTGGACCATGGGTAGGTCTATACAACTTGACAAAACTTACATAAAAGAAGGGTAAAACCCTTTATGACACTTTACTATCTATGCACTTCATGGCCACAGCTTGTGGAGACTTTACATTCTTTGCAACAAAACTTGGGCTTTTGCCCCAAAATTGACCCTAGGGGACCCTGTCCTAATAGGCCCTCAACACAAATATTGTGACTTGCCCCCGAGTCACTCTACTGGTGTGAAGATCTTACTGTGGAGACCTTCCAACTCTACTTTTCCACTGCTACCTCCATCACGCTCTGCGTGGATGCCTGTTTGATCTGCTCTACTAGATACTCTATTACTGGTCTTGCACTATCTTCCTTGATCTTTTGTTGCGTTCTCTATAGGCTTGCTAGCTTTTCCTCAATGGTGGTAGAGATAACATAGGCCTCATCCAGCCAAGGCCCCAATCTGGTTGAGGACCACCTCTTTATTTTGCACTGCCTCCACCTATTCGAGCAACTATTTTGCCTCATGCAACTTGGCCAAACACTGTGATATAGCGACGATGCACGCTATCACTCTTGATTCATCATATTGCTGCTGCAATTCATGGGTTTATATGTTTAATCTCTACAGGTTATGATCTTCCTAAAGTGTCGTGACTACCTCCATGGATTGCTCAAAGAGCATGGTGAAATCCCTCACCATGGTGTCTACTGCTATGGCTCCATCCTTCATAGCGGCTTCACGCTTTTCTCTAAGCTCTGGTGGAGTTGAAGGCTATGAATTCAACTCAAGCTTTGTTATCTTCAAGTTTAGTTCAAACTGAACCTTAGCCACTTTTTTTTTCATCGCACACACTTGCAACCAACTTCCCGATCTTTGCGTCCACCGACACTTCCTCTGAGATATGCACTGCAAGGACTGTCCTACATACCTCGACCACCACAATTGCAGTTTGTTTGTTTTATGCTTAGAATTTCTTCCATGCTTCTAGCACTATTGTTTTCCCCACAAACATTTATTTGTTGTTGACCTTATACTCACTGATCATGCTCAGCACGCACTGCTCCCAGGCCTTAATCTATGTGATCACACCTGCATGCAGTGTGTGAAGGAACTCACTAAGGAGCGCGACCAAGTTGAGGCCCACATTCTTCAAAGTGCTGACAATAGCCTTATCAATGGCTACATCTACACTCATAGCTCCATCAGGTAGCACGACTGCTTAGAGATCCATTAAGCGAACCAACTCTACTGCTTGAGTGGTCCCTGGTGCCAAACTGGTTAAGGCAATGTTACTCTACCCTGCAGCTGCCTGGAGTCTAATAGTTTGGATTTGCAGCTCACACAAACCCATTTGTATGGCACCTAGTGCTTGCTTCTACTACTACTCAAATTGCTACTACAGTTTTGCTATTGTATCTCGCACCGTATCTCCAATATCATCCAAGTCGCCCTTTGTCAAGGTAATTCAAATGAGAAACAACTTAGAGGCTTTTGTCTTTTTGTACTGTCCTTCCCTTTCCTGCAACCTATACCACTTCACTCTAAAGGGAATGCTATCCTACTAGTCTCCTTCGCCCTACTCTGACTTCTCTTCTTCCTCTGTTTGGGGCGAACAATATTTTTGACTTCTATTGGAGCCGCACACCACTTCTGCTCTGGCCTTCTCCTCGACCTCTTTCTTCCTCTTATCAGCCAACAGCTGAACCTTCTACCTGGTTTTTTCCTTTCTCTTTTTCTCCACGGACTTTCTAGTCCCAACGGCCTCATCAGATGCAACATGCCAATCTGCTGCCCAGTTCTTTATGACCTTTTCAATACCATCATCCGTGGCCAGATAGGGTATGTCAAACCATTTCTGGTCAAGGTCCTTGCATGCCCAGATGTAAATATGGTGGAAGTCCAATTTGAAATCTGCATACCCCAAGAGTTTCTCAAACACGGTTGGTGACAACCGTGGCTTCTGGTTGATGGCCATGCGAGTACTCACCTCCATCAGCACCCAAAAGACATTACTTTCTGTTACCCACGCAACATCTTTTGTGGCCCAAAGAGATGCGAAATTTTCTACTTCTGGTAAATCCTTTTCCACAGGAGGAAGCTGGCTATCCTCTGGAAAATCCCACATGACCAACACAATTGAGAGCAACAGCAACGACTATTGAAATGTCTTTCTATCATTCTATGCCTCTCAGCAGTTCACGAGGAACTCGCTACATAGGTAGCACGTCCAGTTGAACTGTACACCCTCCACGCACTGAGCCACCAATAAAACCACTAGTGCTAGCACCTTGTCTGCACAGAACTTTCTCATCACCTTGCCAGCCAAAATTTGCATGGAAATCTTGACCACGGGGTCAGTAATGCTGGTAATCGAATACCCGCATGGCTTTTTGACAAGTTTAAACTTGTCCTTCATCTTCTTAGCGAGGTCACGCTTGCTCATTTTTCCACCAAATGCCTTGGTTAGATTTAGTCTAGAGTGTGGTAATTATGTGATCTGGTGTATCAACATATCTGTTATAGGGATTGGCTCATTCAGCCACAAGCACCCATCGTGCACCAAGCACAGCCACTGCTTGATGACAATGAGGTTTATTGGAGCGTGGTGGTAGTGAGGGATCCATAGCAAGTTCAATAACCCCGACTTGTTAACTTTGCAAATCCATTCCACCAGCTCCAGCAGGGTGACACCAGAATCCTTGTAGAACACCGTCCTCATGAAGGTGTCTGTGGCAAGGTGGGGGAACTGCTCGAGGTCCACCAAATCCCAATCTTCAAGCTTCAGATGCGGGATATGTGCCAAGTGCGGAGCTTCGAAGGGTAGGTTCTCTAGTAATAGGGGTGTGTTAAGGAGGAACTATCCCTCATTTAGGTCCTTCGGTACTTTTACTTTTCCTTGACATGAAGGGATATACTGCGGCAGCTTAGAAATAGGGTCTACCCCCTCAATATCTATGTCTTCCACACCCTCCTTAGCCTCCAGATCTACCACTTTACCCTTCTCTTTTGCACTTGACTATTCTTTCCATTTCACCTGTGTAGCTGCATGCTTTCTCGGTGACTCGTGGACTGGCATCAACTTCTTTTGTTTATCCTTCTTCAGCTTGGGGACCTCTCTCGTTGGTGTAGGCTTCATCCTAGGCAACCTTGGTGTCATAGGTATTGTTGTTGGAACCTCCATACTCACAACCTCAGGGGCAGCTCCGTCAAAGCAAACAATCTCTCCAGCGCTTACAGTTTCTGCAAGACCTAGTCCTAACATGATTTTGCAAATAATCTTTCTATATGACTCGGAATACTGAGCGAACATGGGGCTCGCGAGCAAATCCTGAAAGAACTCACGGTTCATGTGCAATAGACAGCACAACTCAGAAATTCCTAGAATGCAAAGTGTTTCTCACTGGATGACGCCTGTAATTTATAGGTGAGTTTGAATTCAAATTCAACCATTCCCCCCAAACTTTGTCCATAAATGCGAGATTGGAGGCAGATTCCCCAAGATTTTATTCTTAAATTCAGCCTTAAGAGCCTTAAACGCTAGCTGCCTGCTCCTCTTAACCGTCTTTTGGCAGTCAAATCATGAACAATGAGAGTAATGGTCACTTTTTGGTTGCACCGCCTAGTCTCCCCTCCCATAGCGTAGCTCCTTTCGTGCTTCTTCTGGGACTATGACACCATCCTATTTCACGCAGACCCTTTTTCAAGAAACTCTACAACCCAGGAAATGTATTTTATAGTCTCGTGCCTCCTTGCAACTGCCTAGCACGCTAATACTGTGGTACCATCATGTAGTCATTGAGTTGGATCCCTAGTGTATGGCTTCAATTGGCTTCCATTTACCTTTCTCGGAAATAGATCTCCATTCAATTTCACAAGCTGAACTACTCCACCATTAGTAATCTCTTTGATAACATATGGCCCCAGCCAGTGCATCTGAAATTTTCCTGGAAATTTATCAAAATTACTGTAATATGATAAAACTAAATCATTTACCTTGAAGGTGTGTAGTTTGATGTTCCGATCGTGCCTTGCCTTTTCGCATTCCTTCTACACTTGATGATGGAATTCAGCCAAAAATATATCTTCTTCGAGCTCTGTCCGCTGCATGAGCCTCTCTTCTAAGGCTCCATGGTCCGCCATCCCAGTGAATGCTGCTATGCATAGACTAGGCACGATATACTCCATAGGCATCACAACCTCTATGCCATAGACTAACCTAAATGGTGTCTGACCAGTAAGCTTCTTACAAGTAGTTCTATAGGCCATAACACATCTGGTACGTGCATGTCCCAATCATTCCTTTGTGCATTGCAAAAATTTGGCAGCACGTTCTCCAATATCTAAATAAATGCCTCAACCATCCCATTGGCTTGAGGATGATATGACATACTATTTTGATGATAAACTTGGAATTCTTCTATCAGTGCGTGTTGGGCAGTGGATCCCCCCATAGCAGGTTTTTGGGGCTTAAAGATGAGTTTTGGGTCAATGTAATGTAAGACCCCACAAAATGCAAGTGTGGAGTGCGAGAGTCTAGTGTTTTTCGCCCTAAAATATTGTAATTTAATATAGAATGTGTTGGCCTACCCATGGTTTGTAAACCATGGGAATGTATAGATAAAGCGAGGCTCTAAGTGTAGAAGTTAGTTCTTTGGCTAGTCTTGATCTTAAGTGTTATGGGTTTTTGAATAAGTAATTCGCTCTGAGTCTATAAGTCTGAGTCTTGGGTTGTAGGAATCGGTAGAGGCTCTATAGCTGTGTGTGTAGAGGCCTGGTAGAGTCTGCAGCTGTGTGCGCAGACCCCTGCAGCTGAGTGCGTAGGGCAGAGTTGGGATTGTAACTGAACAGAGTCGTAATAAAAGATAAGTTGATTATGAAATACTGTGCATTTGCTCATAGATTTGTATGTTTATGCTTCTATTATATCTATGCATATCTTTACGATTTATGATTGCACGCACTTGTATGAATGTTAAATGATTGAAGAGAATATTGAACCCACAAAATTAAGTTAGATCTATAATAATAACACAATAAGGACAAGGGATTTAGACACTGCCTCGTCGTGCTCCTTACATATCTACGCGAATATCAGCCAGCTGCATGGAGTAGCGCAAGCACATAGGATCGGTTCACGAACTTCCCATACCTCATCAAGACATCCCTAGCATGCGGAAACCTGGTTCCAGCACCCTCCCATACTACCTCGAGTAAGACCTCAGTCCGCACTCCGCGGACTGTTGTAGAAAGGGCTGGTAGTTTCAGGATTTGTTTGGCTCAATCACTTCTGAACCTAGGTCAGGCTCCAACAAGCCAACAAATGGTTCTGTTGCTGGGACCAGGATCTACCTAATCGATGTCTGATGTTGGAACACTGGAATCCTACGAAGAAGGAAATTGAAGATTGGTTGGATCAGAAGCTTCACGAGTTCGTGACACAGGAAAACAGAACTCTGCAAATATCCAAGAAGAGGTGGCTAGATTGCTACGTATATATGGAAATCCATGAGATCTTCTTCACGTCCTTCTCTTCTAAACTATACAAGTGGATTGCGAAGTTAGCTGATAGCCAGGGAAGGTACAAGCTTGATCAAATGATACTGTGGACTCTGGAGTTAGTGCGTAGACTAGAGGCATCAGAAGATAAGATCGCATGGGTCATGGACCATTGGCTCAACCAGATAATAGGGGGATTTATCACTGAGTTCGTGGTAGACACGACCATGAGCTATAGCGAAGCAGAACGACGTTTTCTCAAGGGACCGCAAGGTAGGTAATCAGATCCATAATACCTGGATTAAGATGTTGTTATGTGAAAGGCGGGTTATGCCAATACATTGATGTTTGGAATGACGCAGAGCAGAATGATCTACAATGGTATCGAAGGATAAGGAAACAATCCCTTAATTTCACCTTCACGAGAGAGCAAGGAAGAGCACACTCGGGTTTCCCTGAGAAGTGTGTTCAATTTGATAAGGTAGCGCATTCCACAGTTATCACCTCCACTTATGCCATCACCTGCTTCACCTACTTCACCTCCATCTTCACTTACCCCAACTCCTCCACCCCCATGGTTCCGCATGACGAATGTGATCAAGTTACTCGTATTCAAAGGAGTAGGGAATGAGGATCTGGACCAGTTCTGGTTCGTGGTAAGAGTAGTGTGGGAAGCATAAGGGGTCACGGATGACAAAATTAAGAAGGCCACAATGGTGAGCATGCTGTAGGATCGCGCGCTGACATGGTATATCAAGCACTCGAATGATCATCCGTATGTAGGAATAGTGGAGATCCAGAATGCGCTGAACAGAGAATTTAGTCAGACAAAATTAGAGACACAGTCAATCATTGGATTTAAAGAGATCGTGATGCTTCCAGGCAAGACACCTTGGGATCTAGATCAGAGGCTGAAGAGTATGGTCTGTGAGGCTAATATGACGTTAACGGATGTGTAGCACTGCGCATGGTTTGTGGCATCTTTGACACCACACTTGAGGACGACACTATCACAACAGAAGCTTTCAACCCAGGCGAAGCATTGGAAATGGCGATGAGGTTATATGAAACACCAATATAGGATCCGGGGCTGGGAGTCCAAAAAATCCATGCACAGCTGCAAAATTTGTGCTTGGAGATGCAGAGTTTGAAGCAGGATAGGGTGCCACAGCTAGAGGCGCGCGAAGAAGTGTGGTGCATAAAATGCAAAGGCTAAGGCCATGAAAAATACCACTTTCTAGTATTCGCGAACTACTTGGCCGGAGGGGGGCCAATGCCATTGAGACCATAGGCACAGGAAGCTCCAAGTGCGTTGCCTGTGCTATGGTGCATGATATTTTAGATAGGAGGAAAGCACATGACGGATAACTGTCATTTTTTGCAGAAGTATACACAGACTCCCCAACAGCTGTTTTGCAATTTTTGTAGATCGGTGGGCCACGACAAGCATACTTGTCGTAGCTACGAGTTAATGATGGAGCGAACCCCAACATATAGAATGCAGACAGAAACATGAGGCCTTGACCCAGCCGCGGGGATGGTGTGTGCTGGATTTCAGGGCCAAGGTTGAGGACATGGAGGAATGGGGCTAGGAAGGGGCCGAGGACAGCTAATCTGTTACAATTGCGGAGGACCGAGGCACTACGCTCATGATTGTACCAATCCAACGAGAATATCTTGCTCGTATTGTTCTCAGTTTGATCACAAAATTGTTGGCATTATGACACAGGTGTTGTCCTTGATGCTAACTCTCTTAGATGAAAGATCACAGTATAGTAGGTAATCAACAAAGAATGAAGAAAGAAAGGTATAGGCAAGTTCACCATTGACCAAGCTGCATATACATGAAGGTTCACTGTATTCAAAGTCACGTATATGAACAAGGTATATGCAGGTTCACCATTGACCAAGTCGTGTATACACGCAGGTTCACTATATACAAAGTCGCATATATGTACACACACACTTTCACAGGAGGAAAAGTGCATATACCTTGGAAAACTAAGTTTTGGTCTAAAGTATTTGATCCATGGTATTGGTCCAAGGTATCGGGTCTAAGGTATTGACCCTAGGTATTGGATCCAAGGTATTGATCCTAAGTGGTTTTGGTCCATGGTATTGAGCAAGGCCTAAGACTATAAAAGGAGGAGAAGATCATTAGTCCAAGACACGCAAGTATTGAATATCTGATGAAGTGTGAGATCCAGTATGCAGGTTATGGGTTGGTGATGCTTTGCTTGATCTGAGATAAGGATGCACCTATGTGGTTGATGATGGATGATGGGGATCTTAAGGCTTTGGATGTATTATCATTATGTGGTTTGATCATGGATAGACTAGATCTGAATTACTGATGCATATTTTATCATATAACTGTTATGATCTGGGTATGACTGATGCCTGGTATAGCTGTAAAGTTATGAGTAAATATTTGCAGATCTGTATGTAGGTTAGCCTTGGTAAAAGCACATATACACACTGGTTCTACTCAGCAAGGTCACGTATATAGTATGAAGTATGATATTTGAAGTTACAGTTGGATCTGGTTGCTGCTACAGAGTTCTGGGTTTTGCTCTGTGTTTTGGTGACTATGTTTGATGACAGGGTTTCAGTGATTTAGTTGTTGGGTGATTCAGAGATTGATGATGTAGATGTGGTTGATGGTTGTATTGCAGTGGTGATTGATTTTGAGCTTCAATGTTGTTGATGGGTCCAGTATGAAAATTGGATGAAACGTGGCCTTCATATTATGGTGTTGTGATCCGGGAGTATCCAGTTTGAAAATTTATGAAACATGGTCCCTGGAGGAAGAGTGAAGGTTGGAGCCTTCAGTGGGTCGGCGCCTACATACTGGTAAAATATCGGCCTGTACAAAAGCTAGGGAGTTGGAGCTCCCTTCCAGTAGTAGCTGGAAAATGAGAGAGGGTTGTAACCTTCTATAAGCCGACACCTATGTACTGGTAAACATATCGGCCAATACAAGAGCCAGGGGGTTGGAGCTCCCTTCCAATAGCAGCTAGAAAACAAGAGAAGGTTGCAACCTTCTGCAGGTGGGTGCCTACGTACTAGTATGAGTCTATGCTAGTACAAGATTGTAAACAAGGTTTTCTTATATTAAAAGGAAGATAGCAACAGGTAGTTTTTGTCCTGCATTGGGTTTCCACCTTATATCTTTGTGTTCATGTGTGTTTCTTATGTGTGATGATCTGTTCTATTTTTACTGCAACTGGTTACTATTTATATGGATAATGAAGTAATGATGCATTGATTAAAGATCAACATATGATGAATTAACTAAATCATAAGTTTGTTAGATATATGCTAGTTTCCTTAAGCACAGTTGCGTGTACACGAGGGTTACCTTCATTGAAGTAGTGTATATGAATTTGAGTATGGAAATGAAAAAATTATTGATTTTCTAATACCGATTCACCCCCCCCCCCTCCCCCCCCGCCCTCAGTATTATTTCCAAAAATTGGTATTAGAGTAGGTCCTTTGGTAGAAGCTTGATCGCTTGAAGGAGATCAGTAGAACAATGGGAAAGAAAGTGTGTCAGAAGAAGAAGACAGATCAAATGAACAATGATAGCTTACCGTTAGGTGGAAGCAAGGATTGAGATTCCAAATCACCTCAAGATGAACAAGCAAATGAAGCATCAGATAAAATCATAGATCAACAAGATCTACTTAACAAAAGGGAGTGTGCCCTCAAAGAAGAAGTCACCAGATTAAAAGCTTAGCTGGAGTGTGCCTTCAGAGTATGTCAAATGCTACAAGAGAAGAATGAAGAACAAGAAAATGAGATTCTCAAACTAAGGCAACAAGTGGAAGAAGGAAGCAAGTCTGAAGAAATCTTGAAGAAGAAATATCTGGAAAAGGAAGAACAACATCAGGTTGAGGTAAATATCTTGAAAGGTAAATTAGAAGAAAAGGATAAACTATTACAATTTCAAGACATTAATAATATTTTTGATGATATTCTTAGTAGTCAAAGGTCTCCTACTATCAAAACTAGTCTTGGTTATTATGAATCAGTTGAAGGTGAATCTAACTCACAGGGTGAGGCAAGAAACTCTAATGCAAAATATGAAATGATCAACAAGGAAATGAGAGGTTAACCCCATCAACAACCAAAGAAAGAAAGTCTTCATAGAAAATATTCTACTCCAATCTATGGAAGTGATAGTCAGTTATGTTCTCAGATGAATAATGTTGAGTGTTATGTATGTCATAATATTGGACATGTTGCAGCAAGATGCAGAAGTAGAATGGTTCAAGACTGTCACACAGAAAGAGCATCACATTCCAGATACTTTAAGGGGTATTGTTTTTCTTACAATATGTTTGGTTACAAAGCCGTTGACTGCTACAAAAGGAATATGAAACATGTAAGATGTTATACATGTAACAAGCTTGGACATATAGCAAAGGAATGCAGGAGAAGATTTGGGGCACCATACCAAAAGGTGAAAACATCATCACAATTGAAGATATCGAAGAAAAAGGAAGTACAGTTAGAAACATGTGGCATAGCAGAATATACAGACATGACAAACTCAGAGGGAACTAAAAGTGTGGAACCTCAATGTTATAAATCTCATGTGCAAGTTTCATGAAGACAAGTCGTGTGTATACATGAGTTAGAAGCTGCACAGTCGTGTATATGTTGGTTTGAGGAAAAGCACTGGGACAGACTATGGAAAAGGAGTCTAATATGGTTCAATTGCTTATCTGCTCTATTTGATGATGGTATGGCACAGGTTCAGGGGGAGCTTCAAATAATGCATAGTTGGCTTTATGGCTAGAAGTCTTTGGTGGTGATGGTTATATGGCTGAATGATACATCTTACTACTTATTGGTTGGTCAAGAGAATGGTACTACAGGTTACAAGTTTGAATGGAGCAACAAATGATTATGGGACATATCATATATGGTGTATGATAGTAGCTGATGACTATCATGGTCTTGTTTAGGTCTTTGGTCTAAATGTCAGATATATCTTTTAAAAGACCCATGAGTCATATGATGTAATACTTTCTATCTCAGTCATGTATAAACATTTGGTATATCCCGACTTGGTTGGGAGATTGATGTATCTATGAGTCATTGGTGATAGGAAGGTCATACTCACTTAGTTGAGCTGTAGAGTCATGTTATTCTTTTGAAAAATATTTTTGCAGACTCTACATGTGCTCAATGGGAGCATGGATGGATTGGTACATCTTAGCATATCAGAGAATTCAGCATGCACTCATGGGGGCATGACCCTTTGCCCTTGATGTCAAAGGGGGAGAGTGACTTGGTGTGGTTGTTGCCATCAAGTCCAAAGGGGGAGATTGTTGGCATTATGACACAGGTGTTGTCCTTGATGGCAACTCTCTTAGATGAAAGATCATAGTATAGCAGGTAATCAGCAAAGAATGAAGAAAGAAAGGTATACACAGGTTCACCATTAACCAAGCCACGCATACATTCAAGTTCACTATATGCAAAGTCACGTATACGAACAAGGTATACACAGGTTCACCATTGACCAAGTCGCATATACACACAGGTTCACTATATACAAAGTCTTGTATACGTACACACGCACTTTCATGGGAGGAAAAGCATGTATACCTTGGAAAACTAATTTTTTCGTCTGAAGTATTTGATCCATGGTATTGGTCCAAGGAATCGGGTCCGAGGTATTGACCCTAGGTATTGGATCCAAGGTATTGATCCTAAGTGGTTTTGGTCCATGGTATTGAGCAAGGCCTAAGACTATAAAAGGAGGACAAGATCATTAGGCCAAGACACGCAAGTATTGAAAATCTGATGAAGTGTGAGATCCAATATGCAGGTTATGGGTTGGTGATTCTTTTCTTGATCTGAGCTAAGGATGCACCTATGTGGTTGATGATGGATGATTGGGATCTTAAGGCTTGGGATGTATTATCATTATCTGGTTTGATCATGGATAGACTAGATCTAAATTACTGATGCATATTTTATTGTATAACTGTTATGATTTGGGTATGACTGATGTCTAGTATAGCTGCAAAGTTATGAGTAAATATTTACAGATATGTACATAAGTTCGCCTTGGTAAAAGCGCGTATACATGCTGGTTCTACTCAGCAGAGTCATGTATACAACATGAAGTATGATATTTGAAGTTGTAGTTGGATCTGGTTGTTATTGTAGAGTTCTGGGTTCTTCTTTGTGTTTTGGTGACTATGTTTGATGACAAGGTTTCAGTGATTCAGTTGTTGGGTGATTTAGAGATTGATGATGTGGATGTGGTTGATGGTTGTATTGCAGTGGTGATTAATTTTGATCTTCAATGTTGTCGATGGGTCCAGTATGAAAATTGGATGAAACGTGGCCTTCATATTATGGTGTTGTGATTCAGGAGTATCTAGTCTAAAAATTTATGAAAGGTGGTCCTTGGAGTAAGAGTGAAGGTTGGAGCCTTCAGTAGGTCAAGGCCTACATACTGGTAAACATATCGGCCAGTACAAAAGCTAGGGGGTTGGAGCTCCCTTCCAGTAGTAGCTGGAAAAGAAGAGAGGGTTGTAGCCTTTTGTAGGTCGGCACCTATGTCCTGGTAAACATATCGGCTAGTATAAGAGCCAAGGGGTTCGAGCTCCCTTCTAGTAGCAGCTAGAAAATGAGAGAAATTTGTAACCTTCTGCAGGTGGGTGCCTATGTACTGGTATGAGTCTATGCCAGTACAAGACTATAAATAGGTTTTTCTTATACTAAGAGGAAGATAGCAGCAGGTGGTTTTTGTCCCGCATTGGCTTTCCACCTTATATCTTGGTGTTCATGTGTGTTTCTTATGTGTGATGATCTGTTCTATTTTTACTGCAACTGGTAAGTGTTTATATGGATAATGAAGTAATGATGCACTGATTAAAGATCAACATATGATGAATTAACTGAATCATAGTTTGCTAGATATACGCTAGTTTCCTTAAGCACAGTTGCGTGTACACACGGGTTACCTTCATTGAAGTAGTGTATATGAATTTGAGTATGGAAATGAAAAAGTTATTGATTTGCTAATACTGATTCACCCCCCCCTTCTCATTATTATTTCCAACAAAAATGGTAGATTGTCCTACGTTGATTGCACAGATGCGCGAGAAAGGGGTACTATAGCCTACTCCAACTTAGAATATCCAAATGATGAGGTATGAACCGCGCGACGAAGACCCCAACGTGAACATGATGCTCAAAAGTGGCATGACCACAGGGGAAGATAAGGGGAAGTAGCCCAAGGAAGATACATGGGTTCGTAAGGCTCCTACAAAGGAACCTGAGTTTGACTTGGAACACGCAAAGGAAACATTTATGGAAGCTAAGAAGAGCTTCGTGGAGGCCTCTACTTCATGTAGTAAGGATCAACCAGAGTTAGGAATGGATCCTTCTATGCTAAATACCTTTTTAGAGACATGCATGAAATTGCTGCACAAAAATAGGGTGGTTAAAGGACTACAGGAGTTGATAACTAGGTGCACAGGGTCAAGGGAACCACGCGTAGTTCGGAAACTGGGAAAGCATGCATTGCGCACCGGAAGGGAAATGAGATTGACGACGCAGATTGGCAAATATGAAATGGATTAGGTAATCCTAGACCTGGGTTCGGACGCGAATGTGTTACCAAAGCAGACATGGGAACGCATGGGTAGTCCTGTGTTACAGTAGTCCTCTATTCAATTACGGATGGTGAACCAACAAAAGATCTTTCCCATGGGAAGGTTACAAGGGGTAACAATGGATATGGAAGGTGCGAGCACACAGACAGACTTTGAGGTAATAGAGATTGTGGATGACAATAACCCTTACGCCGCATTGCTAGGAATAGACTGGGCCACTGATATGAATGGAGTCATCAACCTGAAGAAGCGGAAGATGATATTTGAGAAAAAGTACCTTCGCGTAGTAGTTTCGCTAGATCCAGCCGAAGGAGTGTGTTACACCGAACCTGTGCGCGACGATGACAAAGACGATGAGCTAGATTGCATTTACCAAATAACGGCACAAGACTAGGATCGGGTGAGACCGACTACATATGGGAGAATCTCATGGGAGTACGACAGTTCCTGTAGTTCAAATTTAGATGAAGAGATAGAACATTGCAAAAGCAGTTGCACGAAGTGACAACGCTGAATTGCAACATAATGATTAGATCATTGCGGTGTGTGATGACCGTAGCAAGGGCACTGCCAACATATGATGAGGTAACAGGAGTGGAGGAATTCTTAGACAAATTTGAAAGTGTAGTACCAGAATAGCAGCGGTACGGTGCGCTGGAATGGGTGTTGCGCATGACACCCGCACAATGGTGGAATACACATCAGAAGACTATGGGGAACTTCAGTATTTGAAGCATTAGCAAAAGAGATGCAAGACCTTCTGAGCAGAGCAATGTCGACTACCAAGGAAGCTGCATTGAACACTATGTCACCAGTGGGGGATGCACCAAAAATTCCAAAATCACCCCAGATGCCAAGGCCCAAAAAGGATCCACGGGTAGCAGGACCAGTTCGTATGTCTCCACGAAATCCGTGGTTTGACAAACTGTCGATGGAAGAAAAGGGAAAAATAGTTAGTATTGAGAGAGATGATGAGGAGGAGGATCCTTAGACCTTTGTAGAAGAGATGGAACCAGATGAAGAGATGGAAGAAGACATCCAACCAATATGCGCCACGGCAAAGCTACCCAAGTATGTCCCTCTGCAGAAAGGGAGGGTAAAGGTACCTAAAGATTTGGATGTTGTTAAAAGCACACTCAACACCCCGTTCCTCCCCATAGGAGTTCTGTTTGAAGGTTCGGTTGTGGGTTTCATACCCACTATGAAGTTTAAAGACTGGGACCTCGCAGACAGCGAGAAGTTCCCTCATTTAGAAACTAGCCAGTTATTGGAACAAAGCACGGAGGGGGCAGTTACAACACTAAAACCATGGAAATGGTTGCGTCAGGTGGAGGAGGCCAGGCTACTCCACCTCCTATCGATTCCACACTTTCATCTGACCCCAATCATGATATCAGGAAACTACTTTTCCTGGTGCGCGATGGGTACTTGTGGCTAGAGGAGTCCATTACCATTATGGCGGAGCTCATTCATAGGATTTCTTGGTTTCCCTATATGAGAAGGGACCCCATGGAGATAGCTGGCACAAGTGGAGACTTGGTGATTACAGAGGCCATGAAAAATAAATATAAGTTGGATAAAAAGCAGACGGGTTATGTTATTACTAGAATTCAGAACAAAGAGGTCCGAGTCGCTACCCAGTTGTTGGCAGGAAAGGTGATGAGAAAATTTCGTGGCAACGAGGTATCGACAACGGTCATCCCGCTGGCCGAGCAATGCGCAGAAGGGGTACGATTCAACTAGGCATAGTTCCTCTACGAGGAGTTCCTGACAAACTGTAGAGAGACCCAAGAGTAGGGTAAGACATTCCTCTATGCGTGGTTACTCTTATCCATCCTGTTGGTTACAGGAGAATTGCTTGAGGATAGTCAGTTTCCTCCCCTTGACCAGGATTTGCTAGAGGCAGCAAAATACACATTGCTATGGGAAACGAAGGATGCCACGCAAATTCGAGAAACCAAGATCTTCTGGGTGCTGATGGAGGCAAGCATACGATTTTGGATCAACAAACGGTCATGCCTATCCCCCTCGGTATACGACAGTCTGAGGAGATTTGTAGACTTTAAAGCAGATATGCGCAATGTATATATTAGGGCACGGAAGGATCCAGAGCAGAAGTGGAGCACACTCCCCTTCATAGTAATAGATGATGTTGTCTTCGCGGTGCTCAACACATGGCCACCGGAATGGCGTGCACTAGATTTGTTGGTGCGCGATGAGATGGAGATTCAAAGACAGAAGGCTGCCACCAAGCTACTAGCACAACAGAAGCAGAACGAACAGCTACATGAAGAAGTATAGGCTTCTCGGGAGGCAGCGAAGGCCGCTGCGAGAAAGGCAACAACAGGAGGGGCCACTACGACTTAGGAATAAAGAGGCCTAGACTTGACCACAGGGCATGGGATAGATGATACGATGGAAGGCGTGGACCCAAGCACCACCTTTACACAACTGAAATGGCCACGCAAGACAGAATGAACGGGGCCGTAGAAGAAGACTAAGGCTTCCAAGTTGGATGGGGAGCCTATTACACTGACTGAGGGTGACCTATATGACATCAACAACACAATTTGCGAAGTCACTAGTGAAGCGCTCTAGGAGGCAATGACATAACAATAGAATGTGTTGGGGGTGCTCAGGGCACAACATCAGGAACTTCAGGTGCAGGCCCCACACCAAGGAATGGTAGCTATCTATGGGGCTATAGGTAAATCAATAACTGAGCAATTACTATGAGCCAAAATGGAAAATACCATCGCGTTGCCGAAAGGAGCACTGATAGTGGACAATACAGAGGATAGGGATGCGATAGGCCGACTCAAGGGACTTGGCCTAAACTTGGCTGCCCTTCTGTGAGAGATATTATACTAGCTGTAGGATGGAGCGACGACGAAGCTATGTGCTTGGGAAGGACACCCAGTACAAATGCTTAGTGAACAACGAATCAACATCGAGTACCTGAGCCTCCAACGTGATGAAGCGGTAGCACAGACTTAGCAGTTGGAGCAAATCGTCGAGGAAGCATGTCACCGTGTTCCCGAGCTAGAGATTGCAGTAGACTTACAAGTAGGTATACGGATCCACAAATTATCTAGTGGATTTCGTGAAGAAAAGGAGGAAGTAACAAGGATCCAGCTAGACCTCAACCTCCAAATCATGGAGCTAAGGCAAAAGGCGCAACCCTCTAGACTACTAGAAGTCAGAAAGCAGCGGCACCATGCCATTCAATCAGGGTTGGAAGCAATAGAGCGTGCCATATAGGATTGCACGGGCTTGTTAGATCAATCACTCTTCACCCTCACTTCACTGCGAGAAGATCCAACGCTACAACAGTTAGAGACAAAAGCACCGGAGTTGCAACAGGCCTATGACAATGTTCAAGGGACCACACAGATGGTTTCCCTTACTTAGCAACTAGCCAAGATGAGGGAGGCCCAGGCTCTAAGTGAATAGGTGGACGCCACGCATCAGAAAGAAGCAGTGCTTAAAGAACGCATCCAACCAAGATCAAGGGAAAGCTAGCACAGATGCAGGGCATATATGCACTCAGGCAAGGATGAACTTCACGCAAAGATCACCGCACCAGCTGAGTGACTCGGGATAAGTCACCATGATTGTGTTGGGGGCCTGTTGGGTAGCGGATCCCCTCGTAGCGAGTTTTTGGGGCTTAAAGTTGAGTTTTAGGTCAATGTAATGTAAGACCCCACAAAATACGGGCACGGAGTGCGAGAGTCTAGGGTCATACACCCTAAAATATTGTAATTTAATATAGAATGTGTCAACCTACCTATGGTCCGCAGACCATGGGAATGTATAAATAGGACGAGGCTCTAAGTGTAGAAGTCAGTTCTTTGGCTAGTCTTGAACTTAAGTGTTATGGGTTTTTAAATAAGGAATTCGCTCTGAGTCTGTAAGTCTGAGTCTTGAGTTGTAGGAATAGGTAGAGGCTCTACATCTATATGCGCAAAGGCCTGGTAGAGTTTGTAGTTGTGTGCGCGGACCCCTGCAGCTGAGTGCACAGGGTGGAGTTGGGATTGTAACTAAAAAGAGGCCTAATAAAAGATAAGTTGATTCTAAAATATTTTGCATCTGCTCATAGATCTATATGTTTATGCTTCTGTTATATTTATGCATCTCTTTACAGTTTATGATTGCATGCAATTGTATGAATGTTAAATGATTGATGAGAATACTAGGCCCACAAAATTAAATTAGACTTATAATAATAACATATTAAGGACAAGGGATCTAGACAGCGCCTCATCGTGCTCCTTACAGATCTACGTGAAGATCAGCCAACTGCACGGAGCAACACAAGCACGTAGGATCGGTTCGCGAACTTCCCCGACCTCATCAAGACATCCCTAGGGTGCGGAAACCTAGTTCCAACACCTTCCCATACTACCTCGGGTGAGACCTCAGTCCATGCTCCATGGACTGTTGCTGAAAGGGCTGGTAGTTTTAGGATTTATATGGCTCAATCACTTCTAAACCCGAGTCAGGCCCCAATAAGCTAGCAATGCACTGATCGTTTCATTAAGGAAATGTGTACCGCAATCGCTCATTAAAATCTTTGGGCAACTGAACCTATTCAACACATATTAAAATAGGAACTTCGTTTTTGTTGTCCCTATGCAGTCCTTCACGGGTTGCGCCTCCACCCATCTAGTCAAATACTCGGTCGCGGTGATGATATGCTGTGCACCCGTCTTCTTTCCAGGAGGCTGAATCGTTCCTACGAAATCAATTGCCCACTTCTCAAATGGTTGCAATGATACCTACATATTTAAAGGTAGCTTATCCCTCCGCGATGGCCTACTAGTTCTTTGACATGCATCACATGCCCTACAATATGCCTTAGAAGCCTTATGCAATGTTGGCCACCACAACCCAGCACGTAAAATATTCTGCGTTGTTGCTTTCCTTCAATAATGGCCTCCCACAAATCCTCCATGAACTTCATCAAGGATACTATTATATTCGAAGTTAAGCACATGTTGTGCTATACAACAACCGCCCCATTTCAATTCTTTCTTAATTTTATTCTTAGATGCTAAATAGGAAATAGGGTCCCTTTAATTTATAAAAAGCAATAAAATCTTTATATATAAATCAATTTCTTTGTTTCTCGCTTTTTAAATAAAAGTGCTTCAAAAAACCATCTAAAAATTACACATATCGCATGTGCTTAAGGCCAAAAGCATTCAATCTAAATATTAGTGTAGAAACGCAAAGTTACCGCACAATCCTAAATCTTAGGTTTCTTAAAACAATTCATTGGTGAACATGCGATTGCGATGAAAGTATCGCATATCACTTATCCCAATTCCGACAAATAAGCAATAATGGGCCATTGAAACTTTGCGATGCAATAAGATTATCGCATCTCGCATATCACTAAAAACCATATGAGGCCACACTTGAAAACTTGTGATGCGATATGTATTGATCGCATATCACAATCTTGACAAAAATAGGACTCACTTCGGGGGAATGTGATGCAATGTTAAAAATAAATAAAGTGATAATAAAAAGAAAACATTATGCGGGCGGGTAAATAAGGATTTCCCCAACTCTTTGTGCCAAGTCATCATGCATCACAATCGCATAAATTCTAAAGGCTTTTAGAACATGGTGCTTACACCTCCCGATTTGCGATATGTGATGGCTCTCAGAATATTAAAATAATATATATTGAAATCGCTCATCGCAAAATTGGAAGATTGATGGCACGCATTCTAATTAGGCCTTGGGAAGAATGTGATGCAATCTATTTATTGAATCATTTAAGTTTGACGTCATTCAATACGGTGAAGCATTAAGAACAGTAATGACTTCGGTCCTTCAATGATTTCATCTTGCGTGTTAAAATCAATTCATAATACGAAATCTTTCACACCAAATTCTACTTCCCTGATCTTCAATTGTACTATTATCACCACTATCCATTCAAACATTAGCCTCTGAATGTTTTAGGTTTATCGCTCTTTTCTATTTCATATAATTGTAATTTGAATCTGGAAGTATGCAGCCAGCTAAAATGACAAAGAAGGCCTGAAAGACAAAAGCTTCCCTTGCAATAGCCAAAGAAACGGAAAAGGTTGTGTTAATCTCAGATACGACATGCCAAGACTGTCAAAATATTTCATGGGAAGGAATATATGATATGCTGGAAAAGGAAAACCCAAAGGTAACAAAAGGACAGGCAATAGCTGATGGACCTGCAGAGTCAGAGAATACACTTAGTGATTTAGCCGATTCTTTCCTTCACCGAATAGCGGCCCGCACAAAGATTTTTCCATACAATGACATGGTAAAATGGGTAGTTGAAGGTATCAACATAACAGATAGAACACTCTTCACATCTGATGGGAGAATATTTGGGTCCTTCAAGCCTGAGGATTTGAAGAAAATGTATCATCTTCCAGAGCCTTAGAAGTGCTACAACAAATCATTCCTTGAAGCTTTCGCGAAGGAAAATGAAGCAGAGTCCAACCCCATCAAACAATGGAGGCATTTACCTAACAAACACAAGCACGAGTCATCCAGTACATATTCTGTGAACTCTCTAGCATCTCCATATTGTTATGTTGCCGTAATGATGTGTAGATTATTTAGAAGCCCCAATTCTGCTAAGTTCTCCATCGAAATGGTTCCCTTAATAAAAGCAGCTCTAAATTATTATGTGATGGATTGGGAAACCATTCTATCAGATAAAAAGGTTGTCCAAATACTTGATTATAGGAAGAATAGGTTTTTTACCATCGGAGTGGTTCCCCAATTTTACATGAGTGCATATATAGTTGACACCATTTGTTTTAACTCTAATTTTCCTATCATGGGATGGAAATGGACTGTGCAAGACCCAACCCCTATCCATATTTACCATAAAGATGTATGGCAAAAGCAATATAAGAAACATTTTTTCAAAATTTTCCATTGCTTCATCCTACCCATTCATCAGGCCATCTTTAATAGACTAGCCCCTCAGCTGTCTGAGGAAGCCAGCATCGATCTAACTTCAATTGGCAGTTGGTTTGGGGAAGAATTGTTTACATACATTAGGGTTTATGGTAGTATAATTGATCTGCATGTCCTTCCTCTATATGTCCCAGATAAACTATTGGCTAGGGAAATAGCTTGTCAGAGGGTTGAAAAGGGCCTTACAAAAAATCTCAAAGACACTAAGAAATAGTTATGGCCCGCCTTTCTGTTCCAATGTTGTATCTATTTGTTGCATGACTACAAGCATGCACAAGATAAAGCTGAGAAAATAAGGGGTCTGAACCTAGCTGTTATTTCCAGAGGACAATATGACCCAAATAAAGTGGCTTATAATTTCACTACTCAGGTAAAGGTTAAGAAATTCATCCATGAAAAAGATGAATTCGATGACTTCTTCAGATCAGCAGAGACATTTGCCCAAGTGAGCCATCTCGAAAAGATCAAGCTGGGATCAGGGAAAATGGACCAATTCATTCAGTAGAAGGTACAAAGGCTTCAATGAGTACCACTGGACTTATTAAACACTACACTGGTCATCCATCAAACAGGGCAAATCACAGAGCAAATAATAGAGCAGGACATAGAGAAAACTTCGGGTAAATCCGAGACAAGCGAGAAAGTTAGTGAATAGTTGGACACAGATGTTCACATTGATCTGGTGTTAATCAAAGAATGGGAACAATTTGACCTTCAGATTAAGGGTCAAAGTGATACCCAAACTGTTATCACGCCACAATCTCCCTTAGCACAACAGCCCATAGTTCATGATCTTGTGGTTGAAAAGGCATCCAGTAAGGATTCAACTAGGAGGGAAGTCGATATAATCCCTGAGAATCCTTTCTTAGAGATTATATTGAGGATTGAGGAAATCCCACCATTAGATGTGTTTTGTAGCCCTAAACACTACGTTGTAGTCAAAAGGTAGAGGAAGAACAGGAAAATAGACCAAGTATTGACAACTGTCTCTCAAGATGAATACATGAATGTCATTTGGAAAGATTCAGAAGCTGATCCCTCTGAAGATTTAACTAAATTATCTCAGTTCCCAGGTGCATACACAGCTACCACGATCGATAAAGCAACTGAAGTTAATCTATTGATCAAGAAAAAAGATCAAAAGATTAAACAACTTGAAGATCAACTAAAGGCTGAGAAACAGAGGATTAATTAGCAGGCAATTGAAATATAGCAATAGTTATCCCAAGAGTTTGAACAACTAAAACTAGTGCATCATGAAGAGATTAAATCTAAGGATGAGCAAATAAGGAAACTACAACTCTCGATAGAGTAGTTCAAATAAAATCCTAAAGGTGGAGAGTTTATAAAGGAAGCCCAAGCAATAAATAATTTTTTATCTCAATAGCTAACCCAACTCTGCTAAAAGATATCCCTCATTCATCCATTTTGCATCAAAACCAACACTTTGGTAGACCAAGCAGTCAATTCTAGATTGGAATTAGAGGAAGAAGATGACAAGATTATAGATTATATCTCTTGGAAAAACATAGAAAAGGGAAGTGCTACTAAATTACCAGTGATTGAAGAATCTCATAAATAGATATTGTTCTCAGAATGGGAGACACAACTGACCAAAGTAGAAAGAGCAACTTCAAGGGCCAGGGTAGCAAGGAATAATGTCATTGAATTTATAAATGATAATTTACACAGTGCCAACTTAATTTTTGAGTGCACTCCTGAAAATATTCCTAAGGTAAAAGCATTGGAAAAACAATGGAAGCAAGATTCGAACACTAGAGAAGAAAAACTCAAAAAATTAAAAGGCCTCAATTGGGATACACATTGGATCTATTTGGTCAAACCGCATAGCCAACAAATGACAGTCAAATGTCTTGTGGATGCATTCGATCGCATGATACCTGAACTCTTGGATGCAGTGTACACATGTCAATTGCATGCCAGGATGAGTCATCCACTGGAAGTCCAAGTGATGCTCGAGATTTGTCAACTAAAGCCATAGGAGGAATGATAAATGCAATGCATCTTTTGAAGTTATTTGCAATTATATTTTTGTCATAAGATCCCATATTTTTAGAGAGGTTGTTGCAACCACTGAAAGCATCTTTTACAAACAGTTTTTTGTTATTTTCACTATAAAGACCCTTTTATGTCATTTGAGAAAGGGTCCTGAATTTGTATTAAAAATTGGATTGAAGAAGAGAGCACTTTTGCACTTCTTAATTTATTTTTTATAGAGAGCAAGGATCAAGGTTCAAACATTTTTGTGTACATGGACTTCAAAAGGAGTTGCATTTCCATATTTTTTTTGGAGTTTTCAGAAATAAAAGGGAACGATCCAAATTGTTACTTCAGTAGCACGTTCAAATACATATGGTACTTATATTTATGTCATTTTGTTTCATTTTAAGAAATTTAATAATCTTTTGATTCAATATTGTTTTATATGTGACTGTCCATTCAATTCTGCATTTATATCACTTCTGAGTAGTTCTGGAATTGATATCTTGAACATGTATGCTGGAAATTAATGTTATTATGATATGCGATCTATTTTATATTACCTTGTTTGAGGTAATCATTGTTCATGCTTCACTTCTGTAAATTGATCGATTAATCTTTATTAGTGATTAATTACCTGAAGTCATCATAAATCGCATAGATATTGAGTTACCCATGCTAAATATATATATATATATATATATATATATATATATATATATATATATATATATATATATATATATATATATATATATATATATATATATATATTAGTATATTTTCAGAAGTATTATCATTCAAACCATCTATCACACATTCACATATTTTAAACACCCACTCATCTTAAACACATCTTTATAGGGAAACTAGTCCCATATTATTCAGTCGGAGCCACCATATCAAATGGAAAAGAAACTGTATTAAGGGCCGGACTGGGTGGTTATCCCCCAATGTTGTTGCAGTGATTTCAGAGACGTCAACATTTTTGGCGCTAGAAGGAGGGCCTGACTGTGAATGGCAAGTAAATCTAAATCTACAGGCCATTCTAAGAGTAAAACTCCCTCACCATCACCTCCAACTTCTCCTTCATGTTAGCCTCCTATACCAATAGGGTTTCATATTTCATGATTGACAGTGGAAATGCTAAAAATGATCATCTTTGATGATGCAAAGGTTCCATTTTTTGTGGACAAAATAAAAAGTTAAAAAATGTAAAGAGGGTATGCCTTAAAAGAATAATCAAAAGGCAAGAGAATGAAATGGTCAAAAGAAAAAAGAATTGAAATGAACCCCAAAGAAAGACCAGGAAAGTGGCCAATCAAAATTCCACTGCTATCTTGAGGCATGGCTCAACAGTTCAAGCTAGGCCATGCCATGTTTTAAATTGATTGTTTTAGAGTAGGTAATGAGTACCTGTTCAAACAATTCAAGCTTGACAGATGACTAGCTGGATAGAGAAAGAAAGGAGCCCACTAGCTTAATCTGGGCCCTTGGAAGATATAAGGGTAGATTTAGATAGGAAGGCAGCAAAAAGAAAAGAGCATATGAGGGTCTGCAAGTCTAAGTGCACCCTCCCTGAAGTAACAAAAAATGCTAGGTTCTAAGTTGGGTAGGTAGCCAGAAGTTGTAGAATCCTGATCCTATTCAGTCTTGGCCTTGATCAAGAAAGCATATGTTAGCAGTTGCAAAGGTATCTATGCAACATTTTGAAGGCAAAATATAGAAGCATGTCTAACTCCCATGTTTTCCCCCAAAGACTCTCTTTCTAACATCCCATGGAGGACTTCAGGACTTTCCTAAACAATCCTCGTTGTATTTCTTCTTGGAAATTTCGTGACAAGTTTTCACTTTCTTCTCCGAAAAGAAGCCACATTTCTTATGAAAAATCATTCCCCATCAACTCCTAAAAATCTAAGTTTAAATCATTAAACTTAGTTTTCTATTCTTGACTTTCAATCTTTCATATTCCCAAGGCACATTAACTTCTAACTTTATTATCTAAATCCCTATGTTCCCCTTTTTCCCCTACTACTATATCACTATTGTGAAAAAAAAAGCCCACAAAATATGTAAATACCCCCCTTTGGCATTATAGCCATATTTTCAAAGTTTGAAGAATCATACAGAATCAAAGGTTTTGTTGTATTTGGTTGATTTATGGTCAGGGATTAAATTAACATTTGATTAGTTTAATGACCTATTCCTACCCTTATCCCCTATACAAACCCATCACAGTGCATTACCCGCGCCATTTGTATAAAACCTTGTTAAAAACCCACTTTTTCTGCTTTTCTAAAGTTTATGTTTCGGCGCGCTCACCACAAAAAACAAAAAAAAAATATTATTAAATCCCCGCCGGGACCCGTCATATCCACCCATCACCTCCACAGCCCGTCTACCGTCGGATCCGGGCCCTTCCATCCGACGGCCCACATCAATATCGGACCACCCTCGATGCCTGAACATTAGTGCCCGAAGTCTATCAGAGGGTGACGTCAGGGCTCGGACGCGTGTCGCTCCTGGGTTGTGTCGGGCGGCCTCCTGCCAAAACCACACCCGTACTATGAGTGGTCCGATATTACCACTTACCGCCCTCCTATTTTCGCCCTACGTCACTCCTACGTCACCTCACGTCATTGCCGCTTTAGCATAATATTACCGCCCCATCCGCCATTGCTCCAAGCTGGCTGCCATGTCACCTGTCCACGTAGACCCGCTCACTGGCCGCCACGGCATCACTCCGTACCCGACCCCACCTATGACGTCATGCTGACGTCATCCGACAAAAGGCGCCAAAGGCCAAATTTCCCTATTTTGCGCGAAAAAGTCATTTTTTTCACGTTATTTACAAAAGTACTCACTGTACTCCTGCATGAGAAATTACGTTGCTTGTCCGCCAGCTCTGAAGATTGCTCCCTTGCTGCTGGCGCCTTGAATTCACCTGTTTATCAACACCATTGTTCGAGTACACCCAGGTATTTATCAGTTTCCCTCTCCGCACCTTGGTTTTTGTATAATTCCCTAAAACAAGCAAGAAAAGAGAGAAAACACAGTAATTACCAGGAATCCTCACTGTCCAGTGTTTCATTTCCCACTGTAAGCCCAAATTCACCTACAGAGGTTCCACATTGTACCAAATTACCACCCATTCACAGCTTGTTTGCGCATTCGAAAATCTAGACCACTGCTAGACAAATCCACCGGGAAAGAAACTCTCAAATCCCAACATTTGCTCATTGAATCTCTCCCAGAAGCATTTCAACTCAGTTTGTCCCTTATTTACCTTGACCTCTCTGCAAATTGCTCCCCTTGTTGAAAATTCATTGCTCTATATTGTTGTACCCAGAAAATCAAGTTCAAACATAGCTTCAAATATCAATTAACCATGGAGACCCCTGTGGCATTAAACATTGCCCCATTAAATTCCCCACATAAGGACCTGGAATGGCTAGCCCTGGCAGACAGAGATTATCAAATGAGAGACACTATAGAGTTGTGTAACAAATACCACATAGAAGCAGTTTGTGAGTTAAGGAAGAAACACAAAGATGGTACAGACCTCCTGGGAATTTGGAAATCCCATTTGCCAATCTACTATCTCCCTTAGGTCAATGAGTTTCCTGACTTGATCCACCAATGCTCCACAAACTATGACCCCAATCAAAGAGTTGTTCTGAGTCCTTCAGGCTCTGTCTTGTTCCATATTACTCCTGAAGCCATAAACCAAATGCTGCAGTTTCAACCTACAAAGCCACTGGTCCCTCTTTCCATGCAGCTTTTATTAGAGCAGGGTGCCAAGCTCTCCAACTCACAAATTACAAGAATTGGCCAACTGTTTATGCTTCCAGAGTTTCAGCCTAAGCAGCCTCCCCCTTATCTGCATGTCTGGTTTAATGACATAGGGAGACTATTAGTAGACATGATATCCTCCATCCTGGGGTTCAAAACAAGTGAGTTTGTAGATGAGACAACATTGGTACTGCTATCTATTTTTGCCCCAGGACAGCCCCCTGCTATCCAGTATGACTATGCTGCATTTATAGCCAACAAAATTCATGAACAGTTTACGAACTTGGAAAGAGAGAGGGTTTTCAAGTACACCTCCTATATATATCATCTGATATTGTACAATCAACCTGATGCCTTTCCTCTTTTCCTCAAGAAACTAGATCCAAAGGGAAACAGAAGGTCTGTAACGTTCTAGACATCAGTCTGCCATCATATTCATTACTCACCATATACATACTATGAGTTTATTGACCTCTTCATTCACCCAACCTTATCACTACTGCAAAGTTCACCTCCTCCTAGACTCACTGATGATATGCAGAAAATTCTCCAGCTCTCTAAGAACTATAGCATTGGAGATTGGTACTTTTACCAAGACCACACAGTGATCAGAGTATATGGTTGTGAGTTAGCACCATACATGCTACCAAAGTATGTTCCCATGAGACTCTTTGCACTAGAATACTTCAGGCAGTTCAGCAATGCAGATATGATTCACTTCCATAGCAGAAACAAGAAGGCACAGTGAAAAATTAAGCATCAATTGGGTCCATTTATCTTCAATAAGAGGGAAGAAGCCTGGGAAGAGGCGGACCAAATGATAAAGGGCCTCCTCCTCAAGACCAGTTTCTATTGGGCACCCTATGACCCTAACCATTTCATAAGCCTCAGAAGAATCAAATATAGGCTTGCCACTTATGATCATTTTAGCATTCCAGAAATTGAAAAATATGCTAACCAACTAGAGTGGAGACAAGGCACCTTAGTGGAAGATTATTCTGAGGAAGAAATAGCAGAGAAGGACATTAAAACTTTAGAAAAAGCAGTTGACTTGGAATATTTTGGACAGGTTTGGTCTTCTGGCACTCAGCATCTTGGAGAAGCTGCCTCTTCGTCCACCGTTCCCAAGCAGCCTGCCAAAACAACTGACCAAACAACAGACATGGCTAAAGGCAAAGCAGAGCAACAGGAAGGTACAGCCAAGGAACCTGCCTCCACAGAACAACAAACACAAGAGCAAATCCCTCCAAGACAGGAGGTAACAGTTGAATCCTCGGTTCTACAAACACCTGCTAATGAAGAAAGAATGAGGAAAAGGGATAGACAAGAGGACACTCCTCTTACAACTTCAACGGACCAGCAAGGGGAAAAAAGACAGAGGTTAAACCCCTTTTCAGAGGAGGAATTACCAGAGAGGCCAATTAACAATATGCCCCCTCCTAGCATCGAAACATCGGCCAGTTCCTTGCAGCAAGGACAGGACATGCCACATGGGACAGAGGTGAGCTCTTCAAGGCAGAAATCTAAGGCGGACTCTAGCATCAAGCAGAAGTTCATAGATATCAAGAAAAGGAATGAGCCCCTCAAACACCAAATCTACAACCATCTCTTGAAAACGGCGCCAACTAATCAGCAGAGATTAATGTCTGCTTATGACATTCAAGAACAAAAAATGACTCTTAGTCATTTCAGGCCTACCATGCAGCAACCTCAAACAACTGCCGATTATATCAGAACTAATCTGGAAATTTTTGCCAAAGACATCCACCCCTTGGATCAAATTGAGCTCCATAGGCAAACCGG
Organism: Pinus tabuliformis; assembly: GCA_031772625.1. Taxonomy (NCBI): domain Eukaryota; kingdom Viridiplantae; phylum Streptophyta; class Pinopsida; order Pinales; family Pinaceae; genus Pinus; species Pinus tabuliformis. The sequence goes on from CM062808.1 coordinate 577,216,358, forward strand.
GGAAATGATATATTCCACATTAGCTGATAAAACCCTACTGGCACACCAATTACAAAATTCTCTACACAACACTGTTGCTCAACTGGAATTGGAGAAGGCATCATCTCAAGCCAAGGAAAACAGAATCAAGTCCTTGGAAGAAATCATTGTAGATTTGGGTCATGATCCAAAGGACCCTAAGGGTGTGCAGGCACTGTTAAAGAAAAGAGATGAAGATATAGCAACTATGAGAAAGCATATCAAGTTTCTAGCTACCCTTCACCCTCAGACTGGAGAGGTGGCAGAGCAGAAGAAGGATCAGGATGTAGTTGCTCTACTCCTGAGTTTATACAAGAGATTGATGGAAATAGAAAGTGTACTAGAGGTGGCACTAAAATCAAGACAATGTGAGGCACCAATGCAGCTAGCACAGATATCTGCATCCACTGAAGGTGTACCCCTTTCTACTACTACAGCAGCTCCTCCCATAGGACAAACATCAGAGGAAAGCCCTTCAACATCAGCACCAACTACAGGAGCATCAACGCCAGCAACAACATCAGATCAGGGACCCAGCCTAAGCATGCAGAACATGATGAAGGAGCTGGAAGCTTTAGAAGCACAGATGGCTGAACTGCAGGATACCAAAGATAAACTGGCTGCCATTGAAGAAAAGTATGATAAATCAAAGCAAAGTGTAGCTGAAAAAATAAGAGAGGTAAGGGCCCTTGAGAAGAAAATAAAGGAACTGGAGAAGGAGCTCTCTCTTGATAAGGTTGTAGTTGAAATTAAGAAGATCTTGCGGGCCAATATTGGTCAATCAATAATAGACCAGTGGAAATACATTGAAACTATCCATGAGCATATGGATCTCATAGGCAGGGCCGAAAAAGAAAGTTAGAGAGCAAGAGCATCTCTAAGCAATATGCCTGAAATAGCCAACAGGATGATCAATGTCCTAAACAATCGCACTGGCCCCCAGCTGGCAGCAATGGGTATCATTAACAGAACTGATACCATTTTACTGGTGAAGAGAGTGCTCACTCTGAGAAATCATGTACAAACATTGGATAGAAGATGTCAAGAAATGCAGACAGAGGTGAACAAATTCATTGAGAAAATTACAACATTACACAACAGAGGCCTTCCCAGCTTAGTAACCAGTGCAGGAAGGTAACTATCTCATGAAAACTATGCCAAGAGAGTCAATACATATGCTACAAATCAGATCACTGCAGCAGCAAGTGTCCCAGAGGAAACAGGGCCTCCATCTGGGTAGAGTCTCTATGACAAACTAGAGAATTTGCTTTTTTATTGTGAATGAGATCAGACATCTTTTTGAAGTGCCTCCAAACTACTACAAATATACTGAGGTAGATGAAACCTTAGGCATAATCCTAAGACACCAATTGCCTACTCAGGAATGGTGGACGGGCATGATACAAACACTATTGTGAAGAAACAGGTTGTTCACCATATTTTTGTATTTTTATCACAAATCAGAATTTTTAGAAAATTAATATATTTTCTCTGACTGGGAAAGCAATTGAAAGGGCCAACTCAGCAATCAAGTTTGACCACCAAAGCAGATGCCTACAGATGCAGATGATGGGGCTGAGATAGCCGCACCACGACAAAGCAGTAAAGGGCGTATTTATCAGAATCAATACGAAGAACCCAACCGAACCAGTTGCCTCCAAAAGTCAAAGAATTTCTGACAGAGCTGAAAAGTCATTCATTGTCCATTTAAAGTAGTAATAACTATTGTATCTGCTATTTTTGAAAGTTGGTAAAGACAGTTATTGAGCAAATGACTCATCGTTAAGATATTTTGTAAAACGATTGTATATATATCCCCACACATAATCTTATTAGGGTTTTTGATTTTTCTTCTGGAGAAGCTATGCTGTAATTTCAGACTTTTAATACAGGAAGCAAATGGAATTTCTGAAGTTCTGAGTTGTTTGAGGTGTTGTGTTGTGCTTGCTTGCTACTACAGGATTCCTACACTATTTCATGTCACAATAAGTTTTCTGAACCATCTTATTATGTATTTCGGTCTTTCATAATCCACTTATACTGTATGTTTCATATGTTCAACAGTAGAGAAAAAGAATAGTTCAGGATTTGTTCATTCAACACCCTAAACTCAATCTGTACTGTTATGAATGTTTTCTTCAGAATTAGTGATGACTGTGTAATTCTTAATTGCTCACTTTCATACTAAATCTTTCATAGTAAATACTTTTCAGGAATTCTAATATGCTCCTGAGTGATATTTCCTTTCTCCACATCGCTAGCTTAGTGAAAGATTCTTAGTTGCCTCTCACTGGATGGAAATAGTTCATATTCCACAATTTGAAGTTTGTTTCATAAGTATCTATATGGCCTTGCAGTCTCATCACTCTTACTCAATACCTCAAACAACACATAATCACAGACTCCATTGCCCAATGGATTGAACCTCCTGAAGATCACATCTCAGCTGATAGAAGAAATCATTCAACCAAAACTTTAAACAAAATTTAGTACATCATAACTAGCCTAAACATTATCCAAACAAAGCTAAATCCTAAAGAGAGAGCCCTCTCTGATTGCAGGTAGGCTAGGACCTGTGATCCAAAGATTGGTCTGTGGTTACCTCGGCCGTATTCCCTTAGGAGTCAAAGGGAACAACCTGAGTGATAACACTTCACATTCTAAATCTCCTATTCCTAAGCAAGAAGTTGAAAATAAAAATACAAAACCCATTGTTGAAACCCTAAACAAGCCAGACAATACTTGTTTTGAACCTCCTAAAGTACATTCTTTGATTCACAAACTACAGGGGATTTCAATATCCCAAGAAGAGTCTGAGTTATCCCAATGCAGTGTTACTTCTTAATATATCCCATCGCAACCACTAACCAGGGAAAAGAGTGAAAAGCTTGGTATCCCACTAGTTGAATTCCCTCTACCAAGTAGAAAAAGGGCTAGAAAGACACCATCAGAATCTAATAGCAAGACTTTGTCCTCATCGTCATCCATTCCATCTATACCATTCCAAGGTCATACATCTGTTTCCAAACTTCAGATCATAGTCCAAATAGGTACAGGAGCTTCAACATACTCTACCCAATCAATTTCAATCGCTTCTTCACCCTCTTCTACTAAGAGCTCAACAATGGCACATAATCAACCTCAATCGAGGCCATGGACCAACCCAGGAGCTATCAGAATGCCTGCACCTTTGACCCAATTGCTAGCACATCATGAAAAATGGCTACCTAAATTTAATCCTAACAATGGCCTGTTAGCATAAGAACATATAAACAATTTCATGTTATCGATTAACTTGAATGGAGTAACGGAAGAAGATGTTGTTGTAAGACTATTTCCATACACTCTACAAGGAGTAGTAGGATCATGGTACTTTTCATTACCACCAGGTTCTATCAATAGTTGGGATGCTTTTCAAGAGCAATTTTTAACTAAGTTTGGAGATGATAGGTCTACAACAACTTTGATTAATGACCTCTCCAACCTGAACGCCGAATCAAAAGAACCCATTAAGGACTTTAACTCACGCTTCAATAAGTTATTGAATAAAATACTTGTGGTATCCAAGCCTAGTGAGGACATCTGAAATGAATGGTACATTTATGCTTTGCCTTCAAACATAGCCATCTTCATTGATAGCGCTGCCAAACCAACATTAGCAAAAAATATGAAGGAAGAAATAGCTGTTGAGAAATGTATCCTGGCTTTGGAAAAGAAAAATTCTCTAAAGGAAATCGAAGAAAGTTACCTTTAGAGATGACTCAAAGAATAAAGAAACCAAAGATCCATATGACATGGAAGGCCTACAAAAAGTGCTTAAAACTATGTCCAATGAAATGGTAGAAATCAAAAAATAGGTGGCTAAAACTTCTACAAAAAGACCATTTAGGAATTTTAAAAGAAATCAGCCAACTAACCCTAAACCACCCAATGCCATATCTAATGCAGAATCTGATTTAGATGATGATGAAGAAGAAGATACAGTTTTATCAGCTGATGAGACAGAGGAATATGAAACAGTTGAATGTCATGGAATGTGGGACTTTATTCTACCTAACTCCGATAATGAAAGTGAACAGGAAGCTCTACCAGTAAATACTAGAAGTAAGAGCATCGTAGAGCCTATTTAGTCAAATCAAAAGAAGAAAAATTAAAATCCTATTACTAAAGAGAAAGTTCCCTTAAAGAAAACTCGAGTTTCATCTCCCCAAACTCAACTGTTGGGTCCCTATAATACTAGTGATTACCCCATTACTATTGTAGTTATACCCCTTATTTATATTGTTGTGCCCCTATTACCCCCATATTGTTATTTCTGTGCCCCATAGAATCCCTCTATTGTTATTTTTGTGGCTTTATATTATTATTGTTAGGTCGGCTGGATTATATTGTGACTCCTTAGACTCCTATATATAGAAAGGAGGTTTTGTCATTTGTATCATCCAAGAATTGTTCATTTAAGTAATGTAAAGGAGGTTGCCCCCTCGAAGAGGCTGAATTCTAAGGCGTTGATCTTTCTTTTCTATCTTTTCTTGAGCTGGTTTCATAACATTTGGTATCAGAGCTTTGGATTCTAGGGTTTCGCTGCTCCAAACAGGTCATCGTGGCATTTTCGCTATAACGTTTTTCTGTGACGTTTCAGAAGTCGTAAGAAGAACCCATTTGAGAAGAAATTGCACTGAACCTTGGGTCTGAATTTCAGAGCTTTTCGCACGATATTTTTGGAGATATGATCTGAGGAAGTTGGTCTTTTTGCAGACTCCTGAATTACACTCAAAACAAGTGACCTGGGGAAAATCGTCATAACTTTCTTTCTGAGCATCGGATTGAAATTTTGTAAGAAGGTACAGAAAGAGGATGGACTGTAGTTTTCTTTTATATATTTTTCAGAGTCAAAGGTTGAAGCAGTGACACGTGGCACTTCATAAAAGTTCGCTCTACTAAAATAGTCTATAATCAGGTCACTATGGGAGATTGTGCATAACTATTTCTTGGAGAATCAAATTTGGATCAGACTAGTGGCATTGGAAAGAGGACATACAAGGATACTACAGGTCACAATTTCAGAACTGGATGATTCGAAATTATAGAGATACATCAGATTCAATATCAGGCTTCTACAAAGTAAAAAAAGGTGTGTAGTTTTTTTTTTTAATTTTTGCATAAGCTTGGTTTGAAGGAATTCAAAGGGCATAGTAAAGCATTATTATCGGTAACTGATGCCCCGAGGAAAGAAAATGCAAACACCTAGTAAGGAACCTGAAAGCTCTAGCATGACTCATGAAGAAGAGGAAGAAATGCTACATGATATATCAAAATTACAAGAACAAGTGCAACAAATGTCACGCTCACAAAAGCTAATAGATGCTAAGATAAATGGCGTGGAATCTAAGATAAATGGCGTGGAATCTAAGATAAAGGGCATGGAAGCTAAGATGGATGATCTGAAGACAGATTTGAGGACAGATTTGAAGACAGACATGGCAGATTTGAAGACAGATTTGACAAATTTTCTACAAGAAATACTTACTAATGGTGAAAAGGTTGTAAAGGAAACTCATGATGTGAACAAAAGAAATGTTAATCATGATTCCATAGACTCTAATGTTGGATCAAAGACCCACCATATTCCAAAAATCGATATGAGGAAGTTTGATGGCAAGGATCCCGCCACATGGATATTACAGATGGAGCAATTCTTCGATCTCAATAATGTGCAAAACACACAAAAGGTACGTATGGCAACTTTATATTTGGAACCAAATCAGTTTGTATGGTATCAATGGCTTTGTTCTCATAAACAATTTATCACTTGGGCAATTTTTACGGAAGAATTGATAGCACATTATGAGGATACAAAAAGCAACACTTTTTTTAGCCAATTGATAAGTCTCAAACAAAAGGGTTCAATAATGGAGCACATTGAGGAGTTCCAAAAATTGAACATAAGGGTAAAAGATATTCCAGAGGAGCATAGGATTGATGTGTTCATAGGGTCTTTAAAGGATAATATCCAACATGATGTGCGCCTTTGGGAACCTGATTCATTAGAGAAGGCATTCAGGTTAGCAAGAAAAATGGAAAGAAAAATTATGGCAACTAGGAAGCATACCATTCACAACTATAAAGACGGAAGTGTTGTTGCCCATAGTCTTCCACAACCTACAAGGTTGACACCACAACAATTGGAAGAAAAAAGAGAAAAAGGGCTTTGTTACAATTGTGATAGCAAATACACAAAAGGTCATAAGTGTGCTGAGAAGAAATTATTCTACATAGATTGTGAAGAGGAAGAAGAAAAGGAGCAAGAAAGGTCAAAAGAAGAGGATATATTCCAGGAACAAAGCCTAGATGAAGAACAAATAAATCCGACCATATCTTGTAATGCATTGGTGGGAATTACCACTCCTCAAACCATCAAGATAGAAGGACAAATCAAGAAGAAAAAGGTAATAGTGTTGATTGATTCAGGAAGCACCCACAATTTTATTCATTGTAGGGTAGCAAAAGAATTGAATTGCTTCCTATATCCAGCACCAGAGTGTCAAGTGATGATTGCAAATGGAGGAACAATAAATTGTTCTGGAAAGTGCCATAATATCAAGCTATCCATGGGAGAATATGTATTGACTAGCCCAATGCTTTCCATTCCAATGGGAGGTGCTGATGTTGTACTAGGAGTCCAATGGCTACAATCCTTGGGTACAATAGCTTTTAATTTTCAAGAACTTTTCATGAAATTTTCTGTGGAAGGAAAGGAAGTTGAATTAAGGGGTATTGCAAGGAAACCAGGAAAGATAATCAGCTCTAATGGCATGACAAAGCTTCTAAAAAAGGAGCAAAGAGGTGTAATTGCACAATTATGTTCGCTAGATGTTTCCACATTGGAATCATCTATTTCTCCAGATCTCCAAAAAGTCCTGGACAATCATTCCAAGGTATTTGAGACTCCCAAAGGTCTCCCACCTATGCGTGATCATGATCATGCTATTCATCTGATTCCAGGAAGTGTTCCTCCAAACATCAGGCCGTACAGATATCCATATGTCCAAAAAAGTGAAATTGAACGTATGGTTGCAGAAATGCTAGAGGCTGGTATAATTCAACCGAGTCAAAGTTCTTTCTCAGCTCCAGTAGTATTGGTGCACAAGAAGGATGGATCATGGCGCATGTGTCCAGATTATAGGGAGCTCAACAAGCTCACTATTAAAGATAAGTTCCCCATTCCTGTCATTGATGAATTACTGGATGAATTGCATGGATCAATTTACTTCACCAAGTTGGATCTTCGTTCGATATATCATCAAATCAGAATGAAGATTGAAGACATTCCGAAAACGGCATTTAGAACTCATGAGGGTCATTATGAATTTTTGGTCATGCCTTTTGGCCTTACCAATGCACCTTCAACATTTCAAGGTTTGATGAATTCAATTTTCAAACCATTCCTTAGAAAATTTGTGTTAGTATTTTTTGATGATATACTAATCTACAGCAAGTCTTGGAAGGATCATGTTGAACATGTTGACAAGGTGCTACAACTATTGGAGGAGAAACAATTATATGCAAAAAGATCCAAATGTTTCTTTGGAGTCCAGGAGGTGGAATATTTGGGTCATATTGTATCTCATGAAGGAGTTAAGGTAGACCCTAGCAAAATTAAAGCCATTAAGGAATGGAAAATCCCCACATCCATAAAGCATCTGCGAGGATTTCTTGGGTTGACAGGGTATTATCGCAAGTTTGTTAAGAATTATGGGAGAATAGCAGCACCTCTAACAACATTATTGAAGAAAGATTCATTTTCATGGACTCCAGAAGCAACAAAGGCCTTTGAACATCTTAAAGAGGCAATGTGCCAAGCACCGGTCTTAGCTACACCGGACTTCACAAAAACCTTTATTGTGGAATGTGATGCTTCAGGAAATGGAATTGGTGCTGTTCTAATGCAAGATGAAAGACCCATTGCTTTTGAAAGTCGTCCAATCAAGGGAAAGTTTTTAAGCAAAGCTATTTATGAGAAGGAAATGTTGGCAATACTCCATGCACTTAAGAAATGGCGACCCTACCTAATGGGAAGACACTTCAAGGTAAAAACGGATCATGATAGCCTTAAATACTTTTTAGAACAAAGATTATCCTCTGAAGAGCAACAAAAGTGGGTCACAAAGATGTTGGGTTATGACTTTGAAATCATCTACAAAAAAGGGAAGCAAAATGTGGTGGCAGATGCACTCTCAAGAAAGGATGAGGATGTGGAAGCATTGTTGTGTGCCATTTCTATTATCCAACCAGATTGGATAAACGAAGCAAAGGAGGAATGGAAGAATGACGAAGAAGTGTGGGCACTTATTCGAAAGCTACAACAAGATTCCAGTACTTCTGATACATTTAGCTGGAAAAATGATTCGTTATGGTACAAAGATCGCTTATACCTCTGTAAGAATTCCCAGCTAAAACAAAAGATTCTTATGGAATTGCACACTTCTCCCTTAGGAGGGCACTCAGGATTTTTAAAAACTTACCACAGGGTTAAGAAGGAATTTTTTTGGGATGGCCTTAAATCAGATATTCAAAAGTTTGTGGCGGAATGTTTGGTTTGCCAACAAAATAAAGTTGAAACAATTAAGACACCGGGTCTATTACAACCTTTATCCATTCCAAGCCAACGTTGGGAGGAGGTTTCAATGGATTTTATCACAGGTTTACCCAAGTCTGAGGGAAAGAGTGTCATCATGGTGGTAGTTGACAGACTTACCAAGTATGCACACTTTTGTGCATTATCACATCCATTTAAAGCCAGTACAGTTTCTACTGCATTTATGGAAACAGTTCAAAAGCTACATGGAAACCCAAAGATTATTGTAAGTGACAGAGATCCCATTTTCACTGGAAATTTTTGGACAGAATTATTTTCTTGTCTTGGTACTCAGTTAGCTCATAGCTCATCTTATCATCCTCAATCTGATGGGCAAACTGAGATAGTAAACAAATGTTTGGAAGGATATCTTCGTTGCTTTGTATCTGATAAACAGACACAATGGGTCAAATGGTTGCCTCTGGCTGAATGGTGGTATAACACTTCCTTCCATACAGCAACAAAAATGACCCCATTTATGGCACTTTATGGGTATCAACCACCATCCATCACATCATATTTAAGAGAAAATTCTAAGGTTCAGGCAGTGGAACATCACATCGAACATCAACAACAAGTCCTCCAACTCTTAAAGGATAACCTCGTGTTGGCACAAAATAGAATGAAACAACAGGCAGATCAACATCGCAGTGAAAGAAGTTTTGATGTAGGTGATTGGGTATTCCTACGGCTACAACCATATAAGAAAATGTCCCTAAAGCAAGCTAAGAAGGATAATAAATTATCACCAAAGTATTATGGTCCGTACAAGGTGTTGGAAAAGATTGGTACTATGGCATACAAATTGGAGCTTCCTGCAGCTTCTCGATTGCACCCAGTTTTCCATGTTTCATGTTTAAAGAAGGTTATAGGCGACAAGCTCCCAGTTCAAACAATATTGCCAGAACTTGACGAGGAAGGAAAAATTATATTGGAACCGGAAGCAGTCACAGAAACAAGAACTCGACAGCTACGAAATCGATCAATTTCAGAGTATCTTATCAAGTGGAAGAACTTATCCGCTGAAGATTCCACATGGGAGGATGAGAATTTTATGCAGAAGTATCCAGAACTGCTCAAGCGTTGAGGACAACACTTTTTTGAAGGAGAGGGGCATGTTGGGTCCCTATAATACTAGTGATTACCCCATTACTATTGTAGTTATACCCCTTATTTATATTGTTGTGCCCCTATTACCCCCATATTGTTATTTCTGTGCCCCATAGAATCCCTCTATTGTTATTTTTGTGGCTTTATATTATTATTGTTAGGTCGGATGGATTATATTGTGACTCCTTAGACTCCTATATATAGAAAGGAGGTTTTTTCATTTGTATCATCCAAGAATTGTTCATTTATGTAATGTAAAGGAGGTTGTCCCCTCGAAGAGGCTGAATTCTAAGGCGTTGATCTTTCTTTTCTATCTTTTCTTGAGCTGGTTCCAATGAAATGGTATAAATAAAAAAACAGGTGGCTAAAACTTCTACAAAAAGACCATTTAGGAATTTTAAAAGAAATCAGCCAACTAACCCTAAACCACCCAATGCCATATCTAATGCAGAATCTGATTTAGATGATGATGAAGAAGAAGATACAGTTTTATCAGCTGAAGAAACAGAGGAAGATGAAACAGTTGAATGTCATGGAATGTGGGACTTTATTCTACCTAACTCCGATAATGAAAGTGAACAGGAAGCTCTACCAGTAAATACTACAAGTAAGAGCATCGTAGAGCCTAGTTAGTCAAATCAAAAGAAGAAAAATTAAAATCCTATTACTAAAGAGAAAGTTCCCGCAAAGAAAACTCTAGTTTCATCTCCCCAAACTCAACCATCTTCATCCAATCCTCCCTCATCATCAAAAACACTAGTAGTGTCGGATTCCATGGATTATAACATAGTTGAAGATATGAAGAAGACTCGAGCAAACACTTCTTTGCATGAACTTCACAAGCTCAAGCATCAAGAAAAGTTGTTGCTTAAAGAATTAAATGCAGTACCTTCTTCTCTACTTCCAACTGGTGTTTTATCCAAGGCTGCCAGAGGATCAGGTAAACCACCATCTAATAAGGTAGATTCTACCAATATCGTTTTAATTGGGGATAGATCAAGTTCGCATACTCCTCCTTTTCTCTTGACTTATGAGATCTATAATATAAATTTGCATAATTGCTTGATTGATTCAGGGGATTCATCAAATATAATGCCAACATCAGTTTTCTCCAAATTAAATATTGAACCCCATAAATCTGCAGTCCATATTGTCCAATTAGATCAAACTAAGGTTCAAGTTTTAGGAGAAATAAATTCAATTACTATTAGACTATTTGCTGATCCAAGGGTTATTTAAAGAACTAATATATTAATAGTTGACATCCCTGAGTTTTATGGTTTAATTCTTAGTAGAGATTGGTCTGAAAAACTTCATGGTTATATTTCAACTAATTGGCCTCACATGTGGCTTCCCTATAATGGAAAGCCAAATCAAATCAGAATTGACCATGAAAAACACTTGACTCACGCAGTAACGAAATTTGGAGAAGAAAATCAACATGTAGCCTTCAATAATAACATTCTTGGAAACTATTCGGCTGAATCATTTTTTGGGAGCTTCAATGCTCAACAATCTCATTTTTCTATTAATAGTGTGATATCACAAGTCAAAAATTTCTCCCATACCAATACTTCTAAGTGTGTTAGTGTTGTAGATAAACTTGTAGATAAACCTGTAAATAAGCCTTAATTTTGGTTTTTGTATTTTTATGGATCTAATTCCAATGACGGTGCAAGAATAGGATGTATTTTAGTCAGTCCTAAAGGAGAAAAGACGATGTTACCATGTAGATTAGAATTTGAGTGTACCAAAAATACAACAGAGTATGAAGGATTGACTCAAGGTCTTTATAAAGCAATAGGCCTGAATATCCAATATTTGAAAGTATTTGGTGATTTTGAAATTGTCCTTAATCAAGTGAGAAATAATATCCATTGTCTTTCAGGGCATTTGAAACATTATCAATCACTTGTTCAAGATCTTATAACTTATTTTCTGGCATTTGATATTTCTCCTATTCCCAGATCACAGAATGTAGTAGCAGTTCTCCTGGCTAACGTTGTTTCTAAACTCCTTCCATCTAAGGATTATAGTCCAAATAGATTTTTTGTTGAGTTAATTTTTCGGCCATTTGTCCCAAATAATGTCACCAATTGGAGTGTGTTCAATCATGATGAGGATATCCTAAATTTATTAACATTTGAAGGATCTTGTGATGATCAATCATTGATGAAAGCAATCATGATCTTCAATTAAAACAAAAATTCAAAGAAAATCCTATTCCTAAATTTGTGGTTAAACTGGAAGATCTTTATGATATTAAGTATAGATTCGAAAAGGTCACTAATGCAAAACTTCAAAGTTCAACTTTAAGGTTTGAATTAGTAAACCTTGGTATAGATACCGAACCACAAAATGTTAATATAGGGCTTGGACTTTCACCTGATGAAAGATTTTCTTTCATCCAATTATTGAAGAAATACAAAAATGTTTTTGATTGGAATTATGAGGATCTGAATAATTATGATACCTCTATTATTCAACATACAACTCCAATGATTTCTGACAAGAAACCGGTACAACAGAAACTAAGGAAAATTCACCCCAATCTTGAGAGTCAAATCAAAACAGATTTGAATAAACTCCTTAAATCCAAAATAATCTTTCCTGTCAAACAGTCGATATGGGTCTCAAATTTGGTACCTGCCAAGAAAAAGAATAGCGATATTAGGATTTGTATAGATTTTAGAAATCTCAACAAAGCATGTCAAAAGGATAAATTTCCCATTACCAATAATGGAACAAATACTTGAATCAGTAGTTGGCTTCGAGTTAATGTCTTTCTTTGATGGTTTTTCAAGATATAATCAGATCCTGGTACATCTAGATGATAGATTAAAGGCTACATTTAGAACCAAATGGGGAACATATGCTTATCAAAAAATGCCTTTTGGTTTGATAAATGTTGGAGCTACTTTCCAACGAGCCATGGATATAGCTTTCAAAGGTTTGATCAATAAAACAATCTTTGTTTACTTAGATGACATAATTGTTTACTCTAAGAAAGAGGGCAACCAATTGCATGATTTAAAGCAGATCTTTGAACGTTGCAAAATGTATGGGATTTCCTTAAATCCCAAGAAATCATTATTTTCTCTTAATGAAGGTAAACTGTTAGGGTTTATTGTATCCAAAAATGGCATATACATTGATTCGGATAGGATAAAAGAGATTTATGATATCCCTTTGCCACATAATAAGAAATATATACAATCTTTCTTGGGACAGATAAATTCTGTGAAAAGATTCGTTCCTGATTTTTCTCATATTTTTTTACCCTTGCAATCCATGATTAAGAAAAATTCAATTTTCAAATGGGGACATAACGAAAGAGAAGCTTTTGATTCGATCAAACAAGCAATCATTAATGCTCCTGCATTAAATACTCCAAATTTTTCTAGTCATTTTATTTTGTATACTTTGGCCACTGAATCATCTTATGTTGTTGTCTTAACACAAATCAATTATCAACAAGTGGAAGCACCCATATATTTCTTTAGTTCCAATTTACAAGGTGCTGAGCTGAATTATTTAGAAGTCGAGAAACAAGCCTTCGCTGTGTTTAAGTCTATTAAACATTTTAGACCTTTTCTCCTAAAAACACATACAAAAGTAATAGTCCCATTCTTTGTAGTAAGGCAATTGCTAATTCAAAGAGAAGTAGGAGAGAAAAGAGCTAACTGGGTAACAACTTTACAAGAATATGATATTGACATTAAGCCAGCGAAAATTGTTAGAGGACAAGGTTTTTGCAGGTTGATAGCAGGAGCTTCCAATACACCAGATCATGAAGATTCGGGTAGTACTGCACAAGTAAATGAGATAAGTATAATTCGTTTTTAATCTCGATATGCTGATTTGATTTTTTACTTAAGAAATGGATATGCTCCCCTTCAGTTCAACTACAAAAACAAATTTGCTTTAAGGTTAAAAGCCAAACAATATGAAATCATTGATAATGTGTTATTTAGGAGAAATTATGATTTTGTTCTATTAAGATTCCTTGAAAAATCTGAAGTGCAAAAGGTTTTACAGGAATTGCATGATGGCCCAGTTGGTGGACATTTTGGAGGAGACACTACAGCACAAAAAATACTGCATGCTGGGTATTATTGGTCGACTTTGTTCAAAGATACCCATGACTATGTGAGGAAATGTAAAATATGTTAGACTGCTAGTGGGAGGCAAAGGAAACCAACCTTTCCTTTACAACCAGTTAATATTGAGCAACCATTCAAGTAGTGGGGGTTTGATATAATAGGAGAAATTGTTCCTCATTCTTCCAAACATTGCAGATATATCCTTATAGCCACCGACTACTTCACAAAGTGGTTAGAAGAAATTCCACTAAAGGTAGAAAATTCTGATGCGATTATTGAATTTATTGATAATTTCATTATCACCAAGTTTGGTTTACCTAATGTGCTTATTTTTAATAATGCATCTTATTTTTCTGGAAATAGTATAGTCGAATTTTCTCTTAAGAGAGGTTTTAAGTTAAAATACTCTGCAAATTACTATCCATAAGGAAATGGCTTAGCAGAATCAACTAACAAAAATCTCATCAGGATTATTAAAAGGATTGTTGATCAAAACCAAAAGAATTGGCATAAATATGTAATATTTGCATTATGGGCAGATCTTATAACCCAGAAGGCCTCAATTGGTACTTCTCCTTTTAACTTAATGTATGGTAAAGAAGTTGTTATTCCACTAAATCTAGCCCTCCCATCACTAGCCCTATGTTAGGTCCCTATAATACTAGTGATGCCCCCATTAATATTGTAATTGCATCCCTTATTAATATTGTTGTGCCCCTATTGTCCCCATATTGTTATTACTGTGCCCCATAGAATCCCTCTATTGTTATTTTTGTGCCCTTATATTATTATTGTTAGGTCGGCTTAGTTATATTGTGACCCCTTAGACTCCTATATATAGAAAGGAGGTTTTGTCATTTGAACCATTCAAGAATTGTTCATTTATTTAATGTAAAGGAGGTTGCCTCCTTGAAGAGGATAAATTCTAAGGCATTGATCTATCTTTTCTATCTTTTTGTGAGCTAGTTTCATAGCATTTGGTATCAGAGCTTTGGATTCTAGGGTTTCGCTACTCCAAATAGGTCATCGTGTCATTTTCACTATAACTTTTTTTCTGTGAAACAAAACCCATTTGAGATGAAATTGCACTGAACCTCAGGTCCGAATTTTAGAGCTTTTCGTGCTATATTTGTCGAGATATGATCTGAGGAAGTTGGTCTTTCTGCAGAGTCTTGAATTACATTCCAAACAGGTGACTTGGGGAAAATTGCCATAACTTTCTCTATGAGCATCAGATTGAAGTTTTGTAAGAAGGTACAAAAAGAGGATGGACTGTAATTTCTTGTATATATTATTTAGAGCCAAAGGTCGAAATAGTGACACGTGGCACTTCATACAAGTTCACTCTTCTGGAAAGGTATATAATAAGGTCATCTTGGGAGATTGTGCATAACTCTTCCTTGGAGAATCCAATTTGGATCAGACTGGTGGCATTGGAAAGAGGACATAGAGGGCTACTATAGATCACAATTTTAGAACTAGATGATTCGAAATTACAGAGATACATCAAATTCAATATCAAGCTCCTACAAAGTGAAAAAAGGTGTGTAGTATTTTTTTAATTTTTGCATAAGCTTGGTTTGAAAACTTAGTTTGAAGGAATTCAAAGGGCATAGTAAAGAATTATTATCGGTAATTGATGCCCCGAGGAAAGAGAATGCAAAAACCTAGTAGGCAACCTAAAAGCATGACTCATGAAGAAGAGGAAGAAATGCAACATGATATATCAAAATTACGAGACCAAGTGCAACAAGTGTCACTTGCACAAAAAGTAATAGAATCTAAGATGGATGGTTTAAAGAAAGATGTAGAAGCTAAGATGGATGGTTTAAATAAAGGTGTAGAAGCTAAGGTGGACTGTTTAAAGAAAGGCGTAGAAGCTAAGATGGATGGCATGGAAGCTAAGATGAATGTCATGGACGCTAAAATAGATGGCATGGATGATAAGATGGAAGAATTGAAGATAAATATGAATAAGTTGCTACAAGAAATGGTCACTAATGGTGAAAGGATAGTAAAGGAAACTCATGATGAAAACAAAAGAAATGTTAATCATGATTCCATAGACTCTAATGTTGGATCAAAGACCCAACATATTCCAACAATCGATATGAGGAAGTTTGATGGCAAGGATCCCGCAACATGGATATTACAGATGGAACAATTTTTCAATCTCAATAATGTGCAAAACACACAAAAGGTACGTATTGCAACTTTATATTTGGAACAAAATCAGTTTGTATGGTATCAATGGCTTTGCTCTTGTAAACAAATTATCACTTGGGCAATTTTTACGGAAGAATTGATAGCACATTATGAGGATACAAAAAGCAACACTTTTTTTAGCTAATTGATAAGTCTCAAAGGGTAGTAAAGGAAACTCATGATGAAAACAAAATAAATGTTAATCATGATTCCATAGACTCTAATGTTAGATCAAGGACCCAACATATTCCAAAAATCGACATGAGGAAGTTTGATGGCAAGGATCCCGCAACATGGATATTACAGATGGAACAATTTTTCGATCTCAATAATGTGAAAAACACACAAAAGGTATGTATTGCAAATTTATATTTGGAACCAAATCAGTTTGTATGGTATCAATGGCTTTGCTCTCATAAAAAAATTATCACTTGGTAAATTTTTACGGAAGAATTTATAGAACATTATGAGGTTACAAAAAGAAACACTTTTTTTAGCCATTTGATAAGTCTCAAACAAAAGGGTTCAATAATGGAGCACATTGAGGAGTTCCAAAAATTGAAAATAAGGGTGAAAAATATCCCAGAGGAGCATAGTATTGATGTGTTCATAGGAACTTTAAAGGATAATATCCAACATGATGTTCGCCTTTAGGAACCTGATTCATTAGAGAAGGCATTTAGGTTAGCAAGGAAAATGGAAAGCAAAATTATGGCAACCAAGAAGCATACCACTCACAACTATAAAAATGGAAGTGTTGTTGCCCCTAGCCTTCCACAACCTATAAGGTTTATACCACAACAATTGGAAGAAAAAAGAGCAAAAGCGCTTTGTTACAGTTGTGATAGAAAATACACTAAAGGTCATAAGTGTGCTGAGAAGAAATTATTCTACATAGATTGTGAAGAGGAAAAACAAAAGGAGCAAGAAAGGTCAAAAGAGGAGGATATACTCCAGGAACAAAGCCTGGATAAAGAAGAAATGAATCCAAAGATATCTTGTAATGCATTGGCTGGAATTACCACTCCTCAAACCATCAAGATAGAAGGACAAATCAAGAAGAAAAAGGTAATAATGTTGATTGATTTAGGAAGTACCCACAATTTTATTCATTGTAAGATAGCAAAAGAATTGAATTTCTTCCTATATCTAGCACCAGAGTGTCAAGTGATGGTTGCAAATGGAGGAATGATAAATTGCTCTGGAAAGTGACATAATATCAAGCTATCCATGGGAGAATATGTATTGAAAAGCCAAATGCTTTCTATTCCAATGGGAGGTGCTGATGTTGTACTAGGAGTCCAATGGCTACAATCCTTGGGTACAATAGCTTTTAACTTTCAAGAACTTTTCATGAAATTTTATGTAGAAGGAAAGGAAGTTGAATTAAAGGGTATTGCAGGGAAACCAGGAAAGATAACAAGTTCCAACGGCATGAAAAAGCTTCTAAAAAGGGAACAATGAGGTGTAATTGCACAATTATGTTTCCTAGATGTTTCCACATCGAATTCATCTATTGCTCCAAATCTCCAAAAAGTCTTGGACAATCATTCCAAGGTATTTGAGACTCCCAAAGGTCTCCCACCTATTTGTGGTCATGATCATGCTATTCATTTGATTCCAGGAAGTGTTCCTCCAAACATCAGGTCGTATAGATATCCCTATGCCCAAAAGAGTGAAATTGAACGTATGGTTGCAGAAATGCTTGAGGCTAGTATAATTCAACCTAGCCAAAGTTCTTTCTCTGCTCCAGTAGTATTGGTGCACAAGAAGGATGGATCATGGCACATGTGTCTGGATTATAGGGAGCTCAACATGCTCACTATTAAAGATAAGTTTCCCATTCCTTTCATTTATGAATTATTGGATGAATTGCATGGATCAATTTACTTCACCAAGTTAGATCTTCGTTCAGGATATCATCAAATTAGAATGAAGACTCAAGACATTCTGAAAACAACCTTTAGAACTCACGAAGATCACTATGAGTTTTTGGTCATGCCTTTTGGCTTTACCAATGCACCTTATACATTTCAAGGTTTGATGAATTCCATTTTCAAACCCTTCCTTAGAAAATTTGTGTTAGTATTTTTTGATGATATACTAATCTACAACAAGTCTTGGAAGGATCATGTTGAACACGTTGACAGGGTTCTACAACTATTGCAAGAGAAACAATTATATGCAAAAATATCCAAATGTTTCTTTGGAGTACAAGAGGTGGAATATCTGGGTCATATTGTATCTCATGAAGGAGTTAAGGTAGACCCTAGAAAAATTAAAGCCATTAAGGAATGGGAAATTCCCACATCCATAAAGCATTTGCGAGGATTTCTTAGGTTGACAGGGTATTATCGCAAGTTTTTTAAGAATTATGGGAAAATGGCAGCACCTCTAACAACATTGTTGAAGAAAGATGCATTTTCATGGACTCTAGAAGCAACAAAGGCCTTCGAAGATATTAAAGAGGCAATGTGCCAAGCACTGGTCTTAGCTACACCAGAATTCAAAGAAACCTTTATTATGGAATGTGATGCTTTTGGAAATGGAATTGGTGTTGTTTTAATGCAAGATGAAAGACCCATTGCTTTCGAAAGTCTTCCAATCAAGGGAAAGTATTTACACAAAGCTATTTATGAGAAGGACATGTTGGAAATACTACATGCACTTAAGAAATGGTGACCCTATGTTGTGGGGAAAAATGCCTATGCAGGACGATCCTATCCACCTAAGGTGTGACAGTGCCTTAGCAAAAAACAGAGACAGCTATTCTAGTATTCTTCCTTTATGAATTAAGAATGAGGAGAGATGGATGGACTAACCGGTGTCTTCCGTTTGTCCCTCGATCTAGTTTCTCTTCTCTTGGAGAGTTCCCAGCTACTTTCCTTCTCGCTCGCCCAGCTTCAATAGGTTTCTGCAAGATCACAAGAGAAGAACACTACACAAGACATAGATTCATATTCATAACTAGTTCAGGATTAGAAGTAAACTAAACATACTAATGCAATCATACATCAAAGATACACCAGTATATAGGAGAAACCAAGATAGCTTTATTGATGAATAACAAGGTTCAGGAAGAGATACAACCCAGAGGGCTCCAATCCAGCATCTCCTTCCCAGCAAAATGGAATTCCTATCTTCACCTCCCTTCAAAGCATTAAGCACCCAATGATTATGATCTCAAACCAACAGCAATTCTTTGCAATAACAAAATTCCAGCCTCTAGATCTCATGGAGGAGAGATCCATATATAGATGTTTGGAGAGAGGATGAGTCAGCTTGAGATCTGACTAGTGTCCTCTCCCTCTGTCAGTTCTTGATTCCACTTGGAGGTTCTTGCTTCCACTTGGAGATTTGGAGCCTCTTACTCATCACTAGTCGAATTCACTGAGGCAAGTGTCATTGAGGAAGATTTTGGAAGCTTCCTGGGTTTTGACACCTTGTGGAATGAACTTGCCACATGTCAACTCTCGCTCAGCGCAGGTAGCCAGTGTTGGCTTTGACATTCAGCGCAGATAGCTAGTGGAGCCACTGAATTGATCCTGAATTGACTTGTTTTTGAGCAGATTCTGGTGGATAACTTCTGTGAATTGCTATGGTTTGTTAGCCTTGTTCCTCTAGGGGTAGGAACAACATGTTTAGGGACTTTGGATCCCTTAGATTATGGACATTTCATGCTCAATGTTGTAAGGCACAAAAATGTCTATAACAGTTGCCCCCTAAAGTATGAGGCCGTTTATCGGATGAAATGCTTTATCCAGGAGGGTCCGAAGTTCATCCAATGCTGGGAGGAGACCTGTAATAAGATACAATACAATATATTATTTTTCATACTGCTTTCATGATCTAGTTGAGGCGGGCATTCCCATGCTCAGCTTTATAAATTCATTTTTCCGTACATAGAACAGACAATCGTCTGATGGTAGACTGATAATTTTGATGAAATTATCATCCTTTGAGTAGGATGATTATCTGCTGCAATGATGTACATGTCAATGTCTTTATCTTTCCTAAATATATATCGCAGCCCGGATGGATGAAACTAGATCCGGGGTCTTCAAACTCGTTCGATCTTCACTCTAAGTACAAGTCGATCCATGTGAGAAATGTTCTGAAGTCGAACATGGAAAGACATCGCTTGATTACCGGTCAATGAGGTAAACCGTTAACAAGCGCGAGAGGAATCACCGATAATGATAATGACCCTCAAGGTACTGCAGTACAATTCACGTGGTGTGAATAAAGGACTTGGCGTCGAACACCATGCAAAATCTTTCGGTTGAAGGTCATTGATGTATACCTGTCGCCGGAAGTGAGAAACTTGCCATTGAGGCATGCAAGCTTCAAAGTACTGAAGGAGGTGTTCCTAGATCAACTTCTTGGATAATGAGCTGATGTCGACAAGAAGTGATCCGTCAAAGGAGGGCCTTAATGAATCCCACATTAGTGACATGGAACGGAGCTAATGATTTTGATGGAGGTGAAAACGATCTGTGACATATGATTCAGGGTGGCGGTCATGAAAGGATGAAGGATAATGTATGGCAGTGGATGGGACACGGTTGAATTTTCTGAACGACTTCTCTTGAACATATGGCGACATTGATGCGATGGATCGGTAGCATTACCCCAAATATGGATGGTATGGCGAGACCATGGTGATGTGACCGGTGAATGAAACAACCCAACCCGATTGTGGTATGGAGGAAAAGTGTCATGTTCAAGAGCGACTTGCTACCATCAAAGTTTTCTTGAGTTTCTCCCAATTTTTCCCCAGTCATTGCTGACCAGTACCTCTTTATTTTTGTCAAGCTTGAGGAGGATAACATATGCTTGTTCTATAACTTACCCTTCGGGCAAGCCCATCGCTATGTTTTAACGAGCCTAGCGATAGTGAAACTCATTCTCGTCTAAAGACAAGTTTGTCGCTATTTAATGATTTTAACGAGTCTAACGACAAAGACAACTCGGTCCTTTTCATTTTTAGAGAGTCTGAAAAGGTACGTAAAGATAACTCCAAAGTTCCTTTTTCGTCATCTAATCCCTTAAGTCCGAAAAAGTATAAAACAATACAGAAGGGATGAGTTTTCGATAGCTTTAACGAGCCGAACAAAACAAGCGCTCGATCTTTTTGTGCAATAATCCCTCAGGTCCAAAAAGATTAAAATCTAGAGGAGGGATAGCACTTCCTGTCGCTTTAACGAGCTGGAAGGCCAAAACTCGGCAATCTTTTCATATTTTACGAGTCAGTTGAAAAGAGCTTAAAGAAGACTCGTCTTTTGAGGAACGAGTGATAAACAGGGTTAGCAACTGATTCCAAGTACAGGTTGGGATTTTCCAATCACGGCAGTGTCACAAGGATGGCTAGGTGAAATCACTCTTCGCAGCTGTTCCTAAAAATGGGTAAACAAACATATGGAGGTGAACGATCGGCCAATGAAAAGTGGAGGTGACGGTGCAAACACGACCAAGGCTTTAGTGGCTAATAATGTTACATTCACAGTGGTTATTTACCGGGTAGTGGTTCATTTTTTATTTTAAAATGAGCTTAAACGCTGGTGGAAACACTTGCTCATTGCTTATGTTTATTTTTTAACGAGCATGAAGTCCGCGTTAAAACTGCTCGGATCTTACGTTTATTTTTTAACGAGCATGAACTGTGTGCTAAAACTGCTCGATCTTGCGTTTATTTTTTAACGAGCATGAACTGTGTGCTAAAACTGCTCGATTAACCCAGTCATATGATAAGAGTGTCTCATCGAGATTCTATTTTTTATGGAGCTTCATCTCATAAAGCTATGCCCCGCATCCTTTCTTTACGCAAGTTAGGAAACGGCTAACCCAAAAAACAGATAAATAACCGCTCTTTGCTTACACTCCAAAAGGTTTGCATGCCCCCAGTTATAAAGTACGATTTCAAGGTTACCTCTACTTCTTTTCCGTCAAAACATTTGTTTTAACGAGAGAGGCTTACCTCTTTCAGGTTACCCAAAGGTTGTCTCGTTAATCTTTCAAACAAAACACTTCCTCGGCAATGTCTACTGAAATAGACAAAGGTGAGCGACGAAGCCCGCCAACTCACATAACTTTGACAAAAGAATCTTATTCTAGAATAACCCCTCTTCCTAGACGGACGGGGTACAGACTAGTCATATTCTCCCATGGAAACCTACCCTATACCCAAAGTTTTCCTGCCAAAGCAGACCAGGATGCATGCCCCCTGGGTTCCAGTCATATCCTCCCGGATTACTCGCGCTCATCAGGAGGACGGACCGTGGGTTGAGACACTTCTTGCGTGAATAGACCATTTAGGGATGGTACATGACTATTTGCGATGCATGATCCGGGGAATGAAAGTTGGTCCACGAGCTTGACCATTCTTCCTTCATCCGGAAAACACATTACTCTAAAGAGTGATGAGACGATGGTTCCCATGCAATATATATAGTCTCGTCCAAGGAGTAGGTTATAATCCAAGGGTCCTTGAACGACCATCACGTTCATTTGAACGGTCTTCCCTTTCAATGTTATGGGCACATTGGGGAGGATCCCTAAAGGTCGATTGGTTCCTTTATCGAAGCTTGATAGATTTCTCATTTCAGGCAAAAGCGCTGGCGAACCAAGCGCTTTCCAAGCAATAGAGGAAAGGATACTCATAGATGCCCCTTCATCAATGATAGTGCCAGCCATTACCATTCTGTATATTTGAACGATAATTCTGAATGGTATACTGGCTGGTAACCGGGGTCTGCCTAGTTGGTTCCAGTCGAAGGACATAACTAGGTTGCTTGGTGGTGGGACCGAATAGACGGCCGGATATCACTCTGATGAACTTCCTTCCTGCGATAAAGGAATGGGAGCATTGCCCCCTTGTTCGTCGGAGTCAGTGTTGATGAAGAGAATTTGGATGGTGTCGTCTTTATTCTCCTCTGTGATGGTATCATTCGAAGATAGGGCCTCTGAAGGCAAAACCAGGTCAACTGCCACCTCAACCTTTTGACTTTCGTCAGGTATGGATTCAGACGGTTCATCTTCAATGATAGGTGCTTCGGCTGACCATCTGAGCAGGCCAGCCGGGTTCTCAACTAGTGAAGGACTTGGCAGGAGTTTTTGATATCCAGGAGGAAGTTGCGCTCGTAAAATTGGGCGATCTTCCAAAACTCTTTTAGCCTCGTCTAAGAAGGGACAATGGTGGATGGCATGGTCACATTCACACAGTTTGCAGGGAAATCTAGCTTTCCCTCTCTATCCTGGGGCTTCACTTTCGCTAGTTGACGGTGTGCAGTCAACATGGTTATCAGAGGTTGATGCCACCGAATTGTGCAAACGGGGAGACCAGTCCCTCAGTATCCGAGGGATGCAGGGACAATCTCTGTGGAAGTGGTCTCCCTTGCATATGACACATGGCGATTTAGGCCTGGTCAGTGCTGTGTGTGGATTTTTGTCAGACGACACTTGTTTGCCCCCAGTCGCTTTTGGCTCCTTCTTCTTCTTCTCTTTCTTCTTCTTTTCCTTCTTCTCCTTAGGAACTTGGTTTTTTGTTTTACCAGTTCCGTCACGCGAAGAGGAAGGAAAAGAGGAAGAATTATAAGAAGTAGAAGGCTGGTGGGTAACTCTGGTCTGGTCTAACTGTTGACTCAACTATTCAGGAATAGTGGTGTTCTGAACGACATTGGTTGAAAAGAGCCAGACTGGCAGGCCAATTGTCAGTCCTGGAAGTGACAATGTGACCATATGGGGCGCACCAACATCTCCCCAAGAGGAGAAGGGACTAGGATTTCCACCAAGGGGAATTCCTTGGTTGGTGGGCTCCATTTTTTCAACCTAAAGATCAACACAGGAATAAAGGGTGATTGTTCCGTTTAAAATAAATTTTTAACGACGCTTTAGACACAACTTGCTTTTTCAGTTTTAAAGAGTCGAGAAAAAGCTAAAGATGACTCTAGTCTCCTTCGATGTTTTAACGAGCCCGAAGTGACAAATGCTCGGATGGAATTTTTCTGTTATAGAGTCTGAAAAAGGCCAAAAGAAACTGCTCTGGAGTTCTAGGCAGAGGGTGTGCCAAACTTTTTGCAAAACTGCAGAATACTTTTTAGGGTACGGGCGGTCGATCTTCCTGAATGTTGTGTTCAGTGCATTGCAATCAATAGGGCGGCCGACACAGCTTCCTAAGGATAAAGGTTTTATTCCTATAGGGGTCTCCCAATATATACGCAACAGTACGTGGGAGCACAATCCGTACTGGCGCTATCGTCCCTCAGGAGGAATCACCCACCTTCAACGAGATCGACAGTCACCAGGATTTACGACGCCGGAACACGTCTCTAGCCTAGACCTCTATGTTGTGCATTATGTTGCAAAGCGTTGTTAAGTTCATTCAGTTTATTTTAGGTTGATCTTTTTAGAAGTTTGCGTTTTTGGATCACCACGAGATGTATGGTACAATCCCTAAATGCAGTCTAAAGATGATAAGCAAGCTTTATATATTTTTAACTATGAAAATACTAGCTACAAAGGGAAAAGAAAGACACCATCTTTTCTCAAAGAGAAATCAGCACACTCTAATGCACTTTTCCTAAATCAAGCATGCAAACTATCAAAAATGCAAATGCACAATGCAGATGTTTGTTTTCCTCTTTCTTAGTATTGATGCCTACAAAGAAACCTTTTTGTACAACTTTGAATTTGCTTTTAAATGACAAATACAAACAAGTTTACTTTTTTCGAAATCAGAAAGGGTAGAAGAGAATACAACACTTTACGACTTTCGAAATGAACACTTGTTTCGACACTTAAAAGAGACAAACTCAAACCAATAAGCAAAAGTAAATGTATAATCAACTGTAAACAGCCAATGAACTCTCTCCTAAGATCACAATCAACAGATTTGAATCAAGGGCTACAGGATGATTATTTCACTCATGCAAAGGAAAACTGTAAATGACGCCACAAACACATAAAAACACTCACAGTCTTTTTGTACAAAAGGAGGCGGAATTTAAGCAGAGAAAAGGAGTTATCAGACTGGTACCTATGCTGGTTACAGGCTGCAAAAATCAGAGATCAAAACAGGGCAAAACAGAGCAGAGAACCCCAGCTGCACAAGGCCAAACTGGATCAGCGCAACCTCAACACTGGGGTTTTGACATTCAGCACAGGTAGCCTTCACGGGACCTGCATTGAAATGCAGAACCTCTTCACAGGGGTCGCGCTGAAGGAGAAACGAGAGTTTCTCACTGGGTTCTGGGTCATAGATTGCTGATTAATCAACGGTTTCAGGCCAAATAAAAGCAACAAGCAAGGTACAATCAAAGGGATGCTTTGAGGGAGTACTAAGATCTATCACAAAGGATCATCAAATCATTTGTGAGTCCATTGTTCAGCTCATAGACAAATCCAGTGATTGGATCAAAGCAGCAACTGTCTACTTTGCATCTGAGAAGAGCAGATGCAGTTCGATTGTTGTTGTTGAGTCTATGAAACAAACAATGATAGAGACACAAATAAAATGACTAAACAGATCTCCCCAGCGGAGTCGCCAATTTGTTATGGGGAAAAATGCCTATGCAGGACGATCCTATCCACCTAAGGTGTGACAGTGCCTTAGCAACAAACAGAGACAGCTATTCTAGTATTCTTCCTTTATGAATTAAGAATGAGGAGAGACGGATGGACTAACCGGTGTCTTCCATTTGTCCCTCGATCTAGTTTCTCTTCTCTTGGAGAGTTCCCAGCTACTTGCCTTCTCGCTCACCCAGCTTCAATAGGTTTCTGCAAGATCACAAGAGAAGAACACTACACAAGACATAGATTCATATTCATAACTAGTTCAGGATTAGAAGTAAACTAAACATACTAATGCAATCATACATCAAAGATACACCAGTATATAGGAGAAACCAAGATAGCTTTATTGATGAATAACAAGGTTCAGGAAGAGATACAACCCAGAGGGCTCCAATCCAGCATCTCCTTCCCAGCAAAATGGAATTCCTATCTTCACCTCCCTTCAAAGCATTAAGCACCCAATGATTCTGATCTCAAACCAACAGCAATTCTTTGCAATAACAAAATTCCAGCCTCTAGATCTCATGGAGGAGAGATCCATATATAGATGTTTGGAGAGAGGATGAGTCAGCTTGAGATCTGACTAGTGTCATCTCCCTCTGTCAGTTCTTGATTCCACTTGGAGGTTCTTGCTTCCACTTGGAGATTTGGAACCTCTTACTCATCACCAGTCGAATTCACTAAGGCAAGTGTCATTGAGGAAGATTTTGGAAGCTTCCTGGGTTTTGACACCTTGTGGAATGAACTTGCCACATGTCAACTCTCGCTCAGCGTAGGTAGCCAGTGTTGGCTTTGACATTCAGCGCAGGTAGTCAGTGTTGGCTTTGACATTCAGCGCAGACAGCTAGTGGAGCCACTGAATTGATCCTGGATTGACTTGTTTTTGAGCAGATTCTGGTGGAGAACTTCTGTGAATTGCTGTGGTTTGTTAGCCTTGTTCCTCTAGGGGTAGGAACAACATGTTTAGGGACTTTGGATCCCTTAGATTATGGACATTTCATGCTCAATGCTGTAAGGCACAAAAATGTCTATAACACCCTACCTAATGGGAAGACACTTCAAGGTAAAAACGGATCATGATAGCCTTAAATACATTTTAGAACAAAGATTATCCTCTGAAGAACAACAAATATGGGTCACAAAGATGTTGGGTTATGACTTTGAAATCATATACAAAAAAGGGAAGAAAAATGTTGTTGCAGATGCACTCTCAAGAAAGAATGAGGATGTGGAAGCATTGTTGTGCGCCATTTCTATTATCCAACCAGATTAGATAAATGAAGGAAGGGAGGAATGGAAGAATGATGAAGAATTGTGGGAACTTAATCGAAAGTTACAACAAGATTCCAGTACATCTGATACATTTAGCTGGAAAAATGATTCGTTATGGTACAAAGATCGCTTATACCTCTGTAAGAATTCTCAACTCAAACAAAAGATTCTTCTGGAATTGCATGCTTCTCCCTTAGGAGGGCACTCAGGATTTTTAAAAACTTACCACAGGGTTAAGAAGGAATTTTTTTGGGATGGCCTTAAATCGGATATTCAAAAGTTTGTGGCGGAATGTTTGGTATGCCAACAAAATAAAGCTGAAACAATTAAGACACCAGGTCTATTACAACCTTTATCCATTCCAAGCCAATGTTGGGAGGAGGTTTCAATGGATTTTATCACAGGTTTACCCAAGTCTGAGGGAAAGAGTGTCATCATGGTGGTAGTTGATAGACTTACCAACTATGCACACTTTTGTTCATTATCACATCCATTTAAAGCCAGTACAGTTTCTACGACATTTATGGAAACAATTCAAAAGCTACATGGAAACCCAAAAATTATTGTAAGTGACAGAGATCCCATTTTTACAAGAAATTTTTGGACAGAATTATTTTCTTGTCTTGGTACTCAGTTAGCTCATAGTTCATCTTATCATCCTCAATATGATGGGCAAATGGATATAGTAAACAAATTTTTGGAAGGATATCTTCGTTGCTTTGTATCTGATAAAAAAACACAATGGGTCAAATGGTTGCCTATGGCTGAATGGTGGTATAACACTTCCTTGCATACTGCAACAAAAATGACCTCATTTATGGCACTTTATGGATATCAGCCACCATCCATCACATCATATTTAAGAGAAGTCTAAGGTTCAAGCAATGGAACATCACATCGATCATCAACAACAAGTTCTCCAACTCTTAAAGGATAACCTCGTGTTGGCACAGAATAGAATGAAAGAATAGGCAGATCAACATCGTAGTGGAAGAAGATTTGATGTGGGTGATTGGGTATTCCTACAGCTATAACCATATAAACAAATGTCCCTCAAGCAAGCTAAGAAGGATAACAAATTGTCACCAAAGTATTATGGTCCGTACAAGGTGCTGCAAAAGATTGGTACTATGGCATACAAATTGGAGCTTCCTGCAACTTCTTGAGTGCACCCAGTTTTCCATGTTTCATGTTTAGAGAAGGTTATAGGTGACATGCTCCCAGTTCAAACAATATTGCTAGAACTTGACGAGGAAGGAAAAATTATATTGGAACTGGAAGCAGTCATAGAAACAAGAACTCGACAACTACGAAATCGATCCATTTTAGAGTATCTCATCAAGTGGAAGAACTTATCCGCTGAAGATTCCACATGGGAGGATGAGAATTTTATACATAAACATCCAGAACTACTCAAGCGTCGAGGACAACACTTTTTTGAAGGAGAGGGGCATGTTAGGTCTGTATAATACTAGTGATGCCCCCATTAATATTGTAGTTGTATCCCTTATTAATATTGTTGTGCCCCTATTGTCCCCATATTGTTATTACTATGCCCCATAGAATCCCTCTATTGTTATCTTTGTGCCCTTATATTATTATTGTTAGGTCGGCTAGGTTATATTGTGACCCCTTAGACTCCTATATATAGAAAGGAGGTTTTGTCATTTGAATCATCCGAAAATTGTTCATTTATGTAATGTAAAGGAGGTTTCCCCCTCGAAGAGGTTGAATTCTAAGGCATTGATCTATCTTTTCTATCTTTTTGTGAGCTCGTTTCATAACACCCTAGTACAATTCATTGAAGAAACTCCTTCCTCTATTCAATTAAGGTTTGATCAAATTCTTAAATTAGATTAGGAAAGAGAAAAAGCCAAAATTACTCATGCTAAACATCAGAAATTCATTAAATCTTCTTTTGATGCAAGTTCAGCCGGCTCAAAAACATTACAGATTGGTGATATCATTTTGAAATGGGACAAAGCACATGAAGACAAAGGTAAACATAAAATCTTTCAGAAAATGTGGTTTGGGCCATTTCAGATCGTCAAAAAGGTGGGCTCATCAACTTTTTTACTACAAGACTTATTAGAAAAGAGAGATTCTCTTCATGTGAATGGGCTTATCTTAAAGAAATTATTTCCCTAAGGAGGTAACCCCTTCTTATCTGTACATAGTCTTTTTATGTAAATTTTGATTCCTTTCAATAATGTTGTAAATAGTATACCATTGGCTTTATACTATTGAAATATCTTTGAAAACATATTGTGAATATTCGTTTTTATAAAGTAGAAACTTTTAAGGAAGTGATTACAGTTTTGGAAAATTAGATAAACATCATAAAACTCTGAGATGTTCTTTGAAATTGTGAAATATTTCAAACCAAGAAAGTGTAGTGAATCATTTTAAGTTGCATCTATTGAGAGAGGTTATTTTGTAAAAAGTAAAGACTTTCTATGATTAAGCATCTACATCTCTATAATTGTCATCCAATAACTCTTAAGCAGTCAAAGATTCACCCCATCCATTAGGATTATTGGTTTTTAGAGTGTAATTCTAAAATATATCTGATTTAAAAGATAAGAGGTCTCATTACGAGCCTACTTACCATGATCATAGGGAAATAATTAAACTTACATTACCAATACTGCATACCAAAATAGCGTAGTGGCTTATAATCATAAGACAAGGGGTCTCATTACGAGCCAACTTGTTCAGTTCAATTACAACAGTGAATGGCATTGTCATCTTCTGGCACCCAAACCAGGACAATGGATTTTATCCAAAAAAGGAAAAATAAAAGAGTAAATAAATAAAAAATGCAAATATATCTAGATATATCTTTCTGAATTTATCTGTAAAATATTATTTTCTTAGATGGATGGGATAATGAGTAATTGATGGTTAAAAGGTAACCTTGTCGAGACTATAGATGTTTGCTGGCAGTAGTGGCTCTACCTATGACAAAAGAGTAAATCCAAAAGCTAAATCGTAGAAGCCCCCTACTTTATCTTTAACAACCAATCAAGGCTTGAAGAAACTATAAATGTTTTCATTAATAATAAGGGTTTGTAAAAGAAATTGCAAAACTGATCAATTTTTTCTTATTCAAAGTAAATTTTTTTTCTAATACATTTCAAAATAGTTTCCTTTTCCTCAATTGTTTGTACTAAAGAAAGTGTTAGAAATTTCATCTTTTTATTCAAAGATAACTGGTTCTTTCAGTGAATCGCCAATTGTTGTGCTATTCAACAACCCCCCCATTTCAATTTTTTCTTAATTTTATTCTTAGATGCTAAATAGGAAATAGGGTCCGTTTAATTTATAAAAAAGCAATAAATTCTTTATATATAAGTCAATTTCTTTGTTTCTTGCTTTTTAAATAGAAGTGCTTCAAAAAACCCTCTAAAAACGACACACATCGTATGCGCTTAAGGCCAAGAGAATTCAATCTAAATAGTGTAGAAATGTGAAGTTACCACACAATCCTAAACGTTAGTTTTCTTAAAACAATTCATTGGTGAACATGCGATTGCGATGAAATTATCGTATATCACATATCACCAATTCTGACAAATAAGCTCAGTAATGGACCATTGAAATTTTGCGATGCGATAAGATTCTCACATCTCACATATCGCTAAAAATCATATGAAGCCACACTTGAAAACTTGTGATGCGATATGTATTGATCGCATATCGCAATACCGACAGAAATAGATATGACTCACTTTTGGGGAATGTGATGCGATGTTAAAAATAAATAAAGCGATAATAAAAATAAAACATTATGCAGGCGAGTAAATAAGGATTTCCCCAACTCTTTGTGCCAAGTCATCATGCATCGTAAATGCATAAATTCTAAAGGCTATTAGCACATGGCTCTTACACCTCCCGATTTGCGATATGCGATGGCTCTCAGAATATTAAAATAATATATATTGAAATTACTCATCGCAAAATTGGTAGATTGATGGCACACGTTCTAATTAGGCCTTGGGAAGAATCTGATGCAATCTATTTATTGAAGCATTTGAGTTTGACATCATTCAATAAGGTGAAACATTAAGAACAGTAATGAATTCGGTCCTTCAAGTATTTCGTCTTGCATGTTAAAACCAATTCATAATACGAAATATTTCGCACCAAATGCTCCTGCCCTGATCTTCGATTGTACTGTTATCACCACTATCCGTTCAAACATTAGTCGCTCTGAAGGTTTTAAGTTTATCTCTCTTTTCTATTTCATATAATTGTAGTTTGAATATGGAAGTATGCAGCCAGCTAAAATGAAAAAGAAGGTCCGAAAGACGAAAGCTTCACCTAAAGTATCCGAAGGAACAAAAAAGGTTGTGTTAATCTCAAATATGACATGCCATGACTGTGGGAAGATTACATAGGAAGGAATATATGATATGATGGAAAGGGAAAACCAAAAGGGAAAAGAAGGACAGGCAATGGCTAATAGACCTACAGAGTTAGAGAATACACTTAGTGATTTAGCTTATTATTTCCTGCACCGAATAGCGGCCCATGCAAAGATTTTTCCATACAATGACATGGTAAAATGGGTAGTTGAAGGTATCAACATAACATATAGAACACTCTTCACATCTGATGGGAGAATATTTGGGTCCTTCAAGCCTGAGGATTTAAAGAAAATGTATCATTTTCCAAAGCCTTAGAAGTGCTACAACAAATCATTCCTTGAAGCTTTCACGAAGGAAAATGAAGTAGAGTCTGACCCCATCAAACAATGGAGGCATTTCCCTAACAAACACAAGCATGAGTCATCTGGTATGTATTCTGTGGACTCTCTAGCATCTCCATATTGTTATGCTGCCACAATGATGTGTAGATTATTTGGAAGCCCCAATTCCGCTAAGTTTTCCATCGAAATGGTTCCCTTAATAGAAGTGGCTCTGAATTCTTATGTGATGGATTGGGCAACCATTCTATCAAATAAAATGGCTGTCCAAATACTTGATTATAGGAAGAACAGGTTTGTTACCACTTGAGTTGTTCCCCCATTTTATATGAGCGCATATATAGTTGACACCATTTGTTTTAACTCTGATTTTCCTATCATGGGATGGAAATGAACTATGCAAGACCCAACCCCTATCCATATTTACCATAAAGACCTATGGAAAAAGCAATATAAGAAACATTTTTACAAAATTTGCCATGGTTTCATCTTACCCATTCATCAGGCCATCTTTAATAGACCAGCCCCTCAGTTGTCTAAGGAAGCCAACATCAATCTAACTTCAATTAGCAGTTGGTTTGGGGAAGAATTGTTTACATACGTTAGGGTTTATGGTAGTAAAACTAATCTGCATGTCCTTCCTCTATATGTCTTAGATAAACTACTGGCTAGGGAAATAGTCTGTCAGACAGTTGAAAAGGGCCTTACAAAAAATCTCAAAGATGCCAAGAAACAGTTATGGCCCACCTTTCTGATCTAATGTGATATCTATTCATTGCATGACTACAAGCATGCACAAGCTAAAGCTGAGAAAATAAGGGGTTTGAACCTAGCTATTATTCCCAGAAGACAATATGACCCAAATAAGGTGGCTTATAATTTTATTACTCGGGTAAAGGTTAAGCAATTCA
Organism: Pinus tabuliformis; assembly: GCA_031772625.1. Lineage (NCBI taxonomy): Eukaryota > Viridiplantae > Streptophyta > Pinopsida > Pinales > Pinaceae > Pinus > Pinus tabuliformis. The sequence goes on from CM062808.1 coordinate 577,248,893, forward strand.
ACCATGAAAATGATGAATTCGATGACTTCTTCAGATCATCAGAGACATTTGCACAAGTGAGCCATCTCGTAAAGATAAAGCTGGGACCGGGAAAAATGGACCAATTCTTTTAGTATAGGGTACAAAGGCTTTAGTGAGTACCACGGGACTTATTAAACACTACATCGGTCATCCATTAAACAGGGCAAATCACAGAGCAAATCATAGAGCAGGACATAGAGAAAACTTCAGGTGAAGTTGAGACAAGTGAGAAAGCCAGTGAACAGTTGGACACAGATGTTCACATTGATTCGGTGTTAATCAAAGAATGGGAATAATTTTACCTTCAAATTAAGGGTCAAAGTGATACCCAAACTATTATCATGCTGAAATCTCCCTTAGCACAATAGCTCATAGTTCATGATCTTGTGGTTGAAAAGGCATCTAGCAAGGATTCAACTGCGAGGGAAGTGAAGATAATCCCTAAGAATCCTTCATTAAAGATTATATTGAGTACTGAGGAAATCCCGCCGTTAGATGTGTTTTATAGCCCTAAACATAGGGTTGTAGTCAAAAGGCAGAGGAAGAAGAGGAAAATAGACCAAGTATTGGCAACTGTCTCTCAAGATGAGCACATGAATGTCATTTGGAAAGATTCAGAAGCTGATCCCTCTGAAAACTTGACTAAATTATCTCAGATCGTAGGTGCATACACAACTGCCATGATCGATAAAGCTGCTGAATTTAATCTATTGATCAAGGAAAAAGATCAAAAGATTAAACAACTTGAAGATCAGTTACAGGCAAAGAAACAGAGGATTAATCAACAAGCAATTGAAAGACAGCAGCAACTATCCCAAGAGTTTGAAAAACTAAAACTGGCGCATCATGAATATATTAAAGCTAAGGATGAGAAAATAAAGCAGCTACAAATCTCGATAGAGTAGTTCAAAGAAAATCCTAAAGTTGAAGATTTTATAAAGGAAGCTCTAGCAATAAATAATTTTTTATCTCAATAGCTAACCCAACTCTGCCAAAAGATATCCCTCATTCATCCATTTTTCATCAAAACAACACGTTAATAGACCAAGCGGTCAATTCCATATTGGAATACGAGGAAGCAGATGACAAGATTACAGATTATATCTCTTGGAAAAACACAAAAAAGGGAAGGGCTATTAAATTACCAGTGATTGAAGAATCTCACAAAGAGATATTTTTCTCAGAATGGGAGAAATAGCTGATCAAAGCAGAAAGAGAAACTTCAAGGGCCAGGGTAGTGGGGAATAATGTCATTGAATTGATAAATGATAATTTACATAGCGACAACTTAATTTTTGAGTGCACTCCTAAAAATATTCCTAAGGTAAAAGCATTGGAAAAACAATGGAAGCAAGATTCGAACACCAAAATGGTCTATATACATCTTAAAGTGTCTACCTAGAGGGTAGTGCCTAAACTTCTAGAGCACGTACACCATAGCCAACCCTTCATGCTCTGCTGTTGAGTAATTTTTTTCAGCCTTAGACAGCTTCCTGCTCACAAATTCTATCGGTTGATCCAATTCTCCTTCACTAGCCTGTGTCAGAACTGCCCCCAGTGAAATGCATGATGCATCCACATGAACATGAAAGTCCTTCTTAAAATCCAAGAAGAATAGGATCACCGTGGTGACCATATTATCCTTTAATACATCCAGACTCTGCTAACATTCTTCATTCCAATAGAATGTAGCATCCTTCTTCAACAACTTTTCCATTGGCATGGTAATCTGAGCATAACTCTTGATAAACTTTCGATAATATCCGGTGTGACCCAGTGTTGCACGCAGCTGTCTAACACTCCCTGGCGCCTCCAAATTAATGATAACCATGATCTTAGTAGGGTCCACCATTAATCCCTGTTTGCATACTACATGAACCAACAAGATTCTGAAAGGGACGCAAAATAAGCACTTCTTCAAGTTTAGCACGATCTGATACCTTTGGCATGTATCCAACATTAAGCGCAAACTAGCTACATGGCATTTTACCATTCCAAACATGGTCCAATCATCAAAATATACCTCCAAAACTTGTGAATGAACTCTCTGAATGCCGCAATGACTACGCGCGAGAACATTTCCGGTGCATTCTTAAGTCCAAAAGGCATTACTGTATACTGAAAGCATCCCCACTCAGTCATGAAGGTAGTCTTACTCCTCTCTTCTGGCGCGATCTTTATCTGATAGTATCTAGAGAACCCATCATTGAATGAATATGCTTCCTATCCACCAACATTATCCAATACTTCATATGTGAATGGAGTCGTGAAAGGGTCATGAATGCAAGCACCATTCAGCTTCTTGAGATCTACACAAATCTTTATTTCATCCTTCTGGTTCTTTTCTGAACTACCATTGGACTCACCCAATTAGATTCCTCCACTAATTCAATAATATCCGATGCCAACATCTTATTCAACTCCAAGGAGACCTTTTCCTTGTACTTAGGATTAAGGCGATATGGTCTCTACTTAACAGGCTTCATGTTTGGTTTCAATGTTATTTTCATCACTCCCAAATCACCTATTATCCCCTTCAGGTTTGAAAACTTTGTAGGGGAAAAATCCTAATATTCATGAAGCAACTTAGCGACCTTATCCACCGTAGCATCATCCCAGTAATCCCCTATCTTCACAAACTTCAGCTCTATCTCTGTTCTAATGTTCACTTGTTTGGTTTTCAGTGGCACAGTGATATCCGGATTCTCTATCTGCAGCCCCTCAAATTTGTAGTGACCTTCTACCTCTGGGATATTAATGTTTCTTGGATGATCCTCTTCTTCTTTAACAATCACATTATAGCACTCCAGCACATGGCACAGCTGGGTGGTCCAATATGGTTGAATCAAATCCAAGGGATCTTGCGGTATTCTAAAGATCATTGCATTGACCTCCTGTAATACCTCATCAATGCATTCGAATCCATCCTCAAAGCTGAATTTCATTAAGAATCCCTGTCTTAAAATATCCCACTCCTTAGTGCCATGGCAGAGCTCTATTTCTAGGTACCAATTCATTAGTATTACATCTAAAGTGTGATAGAACAAATCCACCCATTCTGGTTACGGTTCTACTCCATAAGTGTCAATCCATTTTTCTAAGTGATTGCGCATGTCACTTCTCCCATCATATTTCTCTGTCAGCCGCACTTTTGGGTGACCAAACCACACCCTCATCATTTTTCTTACTTGCAACATCCATCAAAACTTTCTTTGTGCGTACCCCACAATCTTGCTGGCATAGCGCGCAATGCCAAATCCAAGGTTTTGAAGTGATGCTTCTCTAGTATTTCCCTTTCAAATGGATCCATAAATTTATCTACATCAGTTAGACCATCATAATACAGAAAATTCCTTACCTCCTACAATATACAACACATCAATTGTTCATCATGTGACAGTGCAACGTAGATACTTCATGCAACCTATTCTACTAGTGTTCCAACTCCTCATCTGAATCTGATGTATAGGAAATTTCGAGGTCTCATGCAATGCATCCATTTGTTGTTGGATTCACCCAATCTTGGTCTCGCACTATTATTTTGTAGATCTAGTCCAAATGATCGTCACTTTCAAAATCGCCGACTGACTTAGTATAATGTAGTCCCTCTACAGGGTCCAAAGGTACTACTACGCAAAGCGAGTTACTCTCGAATGACATTGCCCGCTTCTTCAAATTAATCACCCCATTCATGTCAATATCCTAATCGATCCCAAGGAGCGCAAGGTATGGATTGTTGCCATCGACAATCTCTATCACTTTGAAATCAGCCAACATGCTCACACCTTTAATATCTACTCTCACTCCCTGCAAGCTTCCCATGGGGATAATCTTTTGCTATTTTTCCATCCTCAATTGAATCGAAGACCACTATAGCGCAGGTATCCCCATTCGTTCCTGTGTCTATTTAGGCAATAAATTCGCATTCGACCCCAAATTGAGAATAACTTGATCCATTTCATACTCTCCTATTTGCACAGTGAGTCTCATCTCATGCCCTGTTCTTGCCTTATGCTTACCAATTTTTCTTACTATGCATGGCCTTTCAAGAGCATTTTATTTTCTGACAGACTTATTTATTAACTCATGTAATCCTTTCATGGCCTTGGTGTCACATAGAAACTTTATACAGGTCTCCAAGAATGTAGTAAGCATGAAGGGGTCCATTTCTTTAGACAGTGGGTCCTGGCTTCCTGAGGTAGAGGCCTCAGCCAAAATTTTCTTTGCTTCCATGAAAGTTTCTTTTGCGCGTTGTAAATCAAACCCAACCTCTTTTTCTGGAGCCTTACGGACCCATTCACTCTCTTCATGCTTCTTTCCTTTATCTTTGCTAGTCTTTTCCACTTCGTAGCACAATATTCACATTAGGCTCCTCTTCCTGGGGTTCATCCCTCATCATCTGCAGGTTCTTGGTAGGTTGCTGAGGCTACGTCCCCTTTTCCTACATATTAGCTATCAACACAGGGAAATCTTCTATCGCATGGTCAAAATAAGTACAGTATCAGCACAATAGACATGTTGGGTTCGTACACTCTCATGCGTACTGTCCTGGAACTCCACATTTGTAGAAAATAACTTGTCCCCGACCTCTCATAGGTCCTCCTTCACCTCGGCCTCGTCTGCGGCCCTGGTATCCTCCTCACACTCCCCTAGTGCCTTTACCTAAAGGCTGAGTTTCTATCTGCATTTGATACGCAGGAATTCTTTCCATCATTAACTCATAGCTACAACAGTTATGCTCATCGTGGCCAACTGATTTGCAGAAGTTGTAGAATAGTTGTTGTGATGTCTGAACAAATTTGTGTACTAAGTGACAATTGTATGTCACATGTTTTCCAGCCACCTGATAGATAACACACCACATCGTGGGCCCTGTAATTGGCCCTGCTTGAGGTTCTAGCCTTAGAGGCATTGGCCCTCCTCTTGCAACATAATTTGTGAAGACTGGGCAATGATATTTATCATGCCCCTAGCTTTTACACTTTAGGCACCAAATATCTTCACAAACCTCTAGCTGAGCTGCTCTATCTTTGTTTAGACTTTGGAACTCTAGGCAAAGATTCTGCAACTCAATGTGAATTTGTTGAACTCCCAAAGCAGCATTTGGAATGAGTGTTTCATGCAGTCTCATCACAATTTCCAGGGCTTCCGCCTGGGTCCCAATATTTTGTTGTGATAAAGCAACCCTTAAGAGAGGTAGGATCGAAGCCACAAACCATTCACAGTGCTTCCCATCCGTAAGATTCTTGTTAGCTTCGCGGATCTAGAATTTCAATATTTGATCCATCTCCCAGGGTGTTTCACTAGGCCTCATCATGATTTCCTTAAATCCAATGATTGATTGTGCTTTAGACTTGTGCCTACTGAATTCCTTATTCAATGCAATCCGAATGTATGCCAACGCGGCTGTCAGGTTATCGGTGTTGTACTTAATGTACCACGTTCACGTGCGATCCTGTAAAGTAGTAACCAACGTAGCTTTCTTCATCTAATCTTCTATAATATTCTGGGCTGTCCATATGGCCTTTGCAATGAACCAAAACTAATCTCGATCCTCATTTCCCAAGCCCTTGAAAATAGGCAACTTCACTGCATTTTCCATATTGAATGACGACAGAGGTGGAGGTGTTGTGGGTGAAGGTGTATGCTATGGAGGTGAAGATGGAGGTGGTGTGGGTGGATGGGGTATTCACAGGAACCCTTGCCTTATTAATTGGACAATGCTCTACGGTGAAGCCTGTACTACTCCTTCATCATCACTCAGAGGAGGCTCAATCAACGGTCTATATTCAGGGCTTGTTATCCCTTTATTGTTGAATATATTTCCACTTCACGTAGCTCCAAACATCAAGGTAATTTCATAACCTGCTTTTAACACAAGATAATTTTAATCAAAGTATTCAAAGATATTAAATACTTACCTCGCAATCCTTTGAAGAAGCATCTCTCTGCTTTGTTGTAGCTGACCGGGCTATCGATCGTGAATTTTGTCACAAATCCTCTTATGATGCAATCAAACTAGTGATCAACAGCATGCATGATCTTATCCTTAGAGGCTTCCAAGCTCTGCATTAGCTCTGGGGTCCACACGATTGGACCGTGAAGCCTCCACCTTCCCTGGTCATCTGCTAATTTAGCGATCCACTTATATAGCTCGATCAGGAAGGAACATAAGAAATATTTTTGTATCTCTCTGTATAGATACCTGTCCAACCACTCTTCTTTCGTCAATTGTGGATTTTTGTTTTTTTGTTTCGCGAATTTGTGGATCATTCTATCCAACCACTCCTCAATTTCTTTCTTTGTTGGATTCTAGTGATGCAACATCACACATCTCTTTATGCAAATCTTGGTCCCAGCAACAAAACCATTTGTTGCCTTAGTGGGTCCTAACCCAGGTTCAGAGTTAAGTTTTCCAAACAAATCCCTACACTACTGGCCCTTCCGGCATCAACTCGCAGAGCACGGACAGAAGTCTCACCCGAAGAAGTATGGGAGGATGTTGGAACTAAGTTTGCTCACCCAGAGATGAGTGTGATGTTATTTTATTCCCTAAACCTGTCTTCACATAGATTGATAAGCCCTTAGGGCTTATCGATATAACTTTCCTTAATTAGATTCTATACCTCCACGAATGTCGATGACTGTCTTTCACGAACCCTAAATAGGTGAATGTTGGCATCATGATTCAAGTGTTGTCCTTGATGGCAACTCACTCAGAGGTTGGTACAGGTGCTCAGAGGTTGGTACAGGTGATGGCAACTTAATCAGAAGACAGATCTTAGTACAGCATGCCAAGGAAGTTAATATACGCAGGTTCGTTAAGCCCAAGTCGCGTGTACACGCTAGTTGGATTCAGAAAAAGCGCGTGTATGTGGAATGGTACCTTTGGTCCATGGTGGTTAGTCCTTGGAAGTTGTGCCTATGATTTCGGACCATTGTGTCTCGACGGGCGTGTCGATCCCTAGTTTTGAAGTTGATGGTATTGTGTTACTATGGTTTTGGTTCTTGGTATTGAGCAAGGCCTAAGACTATATAAGGAGAAGAAGATCATTAGGCAAGATCATCTTTCGACAAGGCTTGAATATCTAAGAGAGAAAGAGATCTGATATGCAGGTTCTGGGTTGCTTGATCTAAGCCAAGGAGAGATCACATCAGTTGATGGAAGACTAGATCTAAGGATAGATCGGGATCTAATGGTTTGAAATGCACTATCATGATATGGTTGATTATGCGTATTTCTAGATCTGCATATTGTCGCAATGTTATGTTCTGGGTCTAACTGATGTCTGGTACAACTGCAAATTGAGAAAGTTTATTTTTAGATCTGTACGCAGGTTGGCTTCGGTAAAAGCGCGTGTATACGCGGGTTTTGCTCATTGAAGTAGCGTATATCTTTTGAAGCTTGATTTTGGGTTTACAGTGGGGTCTGACTGTTATTGCAGAGTTCTGTAGTCTGCTCTGTGTTATGGTAACTGGTGATTGACAGGGTTCAGTGATTCAAAGTTTGATAATACAAGTATTGGTTGTTTTATGCTTCAATGATCTGTTGTGAAATTTGAATGAATTGGGGTCTACAGATTGTAATGTTATGCTTCAGGATTATCCAGTCTGAAAATGTATGAAAGGTGGTACCTGAAGGAAAGAAGATTGTAGGTCAGCACCTACGTACTAGTATCTTGGCTAGTACAAGAGCAAAGGGGGTTGGAGCTCCCTTCCAAGGAAGTTTGGAGAACGAAAGAAGGCTGTAGCCTTCTGCAGGTTGTAGCCTGCGTACTGGTATAAGGCTGCACCAGTACAAAAGATTGTAAACTGAAGTTTCATATTAAAGAAAGATAGAGACAACTTGCAGCAGGTGGTTTTCACCCACATTGGGTTTCCACCTTACATCTTGGTGTTCATGTGTGTGGCTTTTGATCTGTTCTGTTATACTGCACCTGTTTACTGTTAATGTGGTGAATAATGTCCTGATGAACTTAACTGAAGAATAAGCTAACTAAATTATGAGTTTTCTTCTTATACGCTGTTTTATTTAGTCACAGTAGCGTGTACACGCTGGTTCACCTAACTGAAGTAGCGTATATGTTTCTGAGCATTGAAAAAGTTTGATTGATCTGATAATACTGATTCACCCCCCCTCTCAGTATTATTTCCAACAATTGGTATCAGAGCAGGTCCTTCAGAGAAGCTTGATCGCTTGAAGGGAGATCATTCATCATGAGCAACTACGAGAAAGAAGCATCAATCAGGCCACCGATTTTTGATGGGACAAATTTCAATTATTGGAAGGTAAGAGTTACTGCATATCTTCAATCTCTTGGTACAGAAGTTTGGAACATTGTAGAAACAGGCTATGCTTTTCCTTCAGCTACTCCTACAGATCCAGCTGAGAAAAAGCAGTATGAAACAAATGCAAAAGCAGTCAGTACTCTATTAGGAAGTATATCCCAAACAGAATTCATGAAGGTCATGCACTTCAAATCAGCAAAAGAGATATGGGACAAAATGATCACTAGCTATGAAGGAGATGAACAGGTAAAGCAAGCTAAACTTCAAACTCTCAGGATTCAATATGAGACTCTCAAGATGTATAATGATGAAAGTGTGGCTAATTATTTTCTTCGGGTAGATGAGATTGTTAATTGCATGAAAAATTTGGGTGAAGAAATAAAAGAGACTATAGTAGTTCAAAAGATTCTAAGATCATTATCCCCCAAGTTTGAATCTAAAGTATCTGCAATAGAAGAAAAAGAAAATCTCCGTGTTCTCACTATGTCTCAGCTACATGGAATTCTAACTGCTTATGAAATGAGAAAGGGAGGTCCATCTGACAGAAGGGAAGCTGCTTTTAAGGCATCAGGAAAAGAAGATTACTATGAAGCAAGCCATGTTCCAGAAGAAGAGGAAGAAGAATCAAATTTTGTCAGAAATCTTCAAAGGGGTTCTGGAAGGTTCAGAGGTAAGCTACCTTTCAAATGCTTTGCTTGTGGAAGAGTAGGTCATTATGCTGCAAAATGTCCTTATAAGGATAAAGGAAAAGAACCTGCTAGATGGAACAAGAAACAAAGTGCAAATAAGAAAAGCTACTACACCCATGAAGATAGTGATGGCTTATCAAACAGTGATGAAGATGAACAAGGTAATAAATATAAGCTGTTAATGGCATTTGAAGATGATGATTATGAGGATGCTGTAGATGTGGATAATCTCTATAATGAAATTACTAGACTCAAGAGATGCATAGAAGAAAAGAGTGTGATCATTGATACTTTGCAATTTCAAATTGATGAAAAGGAAAAACATCTTGAAAAACTAGAAGGTGAAATTGTTGGTCTCAGAAAAGAAATTGAGAAAACAAAAGCTATTAATCTTAAGTTTGTCAAAGGATCTGAAACTTTGGATGAGATTATCAATGTGCAGCGGTCTCCTCTAAACAAGACAGGTTTGGGCTATAATGGAGAAACCCTCAAGCATCCACCTCAAAAAGTTATCTTGATGCAGCAAGAAGAAATGAGCAGAAGAACAATGAAGATAATCAGGTAAAGCAGGGACGAATTACAAACAGAAACTATCAGGGACAATCCTTCTTAAAGGTGAACAAAAGCTACAACCAACCACAGGTAAAATCTTCTCAGTTTGGCTCAAGAATAGATGAAAATTACAATCAGTTGGCTGGTAGATTCAATAACCGCAGAAGCTTCTTCAATGGACAATGCTTTTCTTGCCATAACTTTGGTCACAAAGCAGCTCAGTGTGTTGCATATAAAACAATCATGACTAGGGAAGCTCAAAAACAAAGAAGTATGACAGGGATTATAAAGAGGACCTATAACAACTTTTCGGTTCTTGAAAATGAAGTTGAATGTTCTATTTGCAATAATTTTGGTCATAAAGACTCTGAATGCAGGAGCAGGTTTCAGGAGAAAAAGGAACAAGCCACGAGCACCAAAAAATGGAGAATAAAGGAACCTCAAACAGAAAGATGTGGGATAGCTTTTTATGCAGAAGGACAGGAAAATCTATGGTACATTGACAGTGGATGTTCGAAACATATGACAGGTGATAAAGAAAAACTTGAATCTTATTCTACTTTAGAAAAGGGAAAGAAAGTTTCTTTTGGAAATGATACTCCTGCAACTATAAAAGGAAAAGGTATTGCTCCTTTGAAAGAAAAGGTCAAGGCTGGAAATGTTTTGTATGTTGATGGATTGAAGCATAATCTACTAAGTGTCAGCCAGATGTGTGATCAAAAAACCGAGGTTATTTTCAGATCGAATGGATGTCTTGTTCGTGATCTTGATACAGGTAAAACAGTTCTCAAAGGCAAAAGAACTCCAAATAATCTGTACATATTTGAAGAAGGACAACAACAATGCTATCTTAGCAAGGATGAAGAGCACTGGTTATGGCATCGAAGGTTGGGACATCTAAGCTTCTCACAAATAAGGAAAGCATGCAAATATCAGGCAGTTCGCGATCTTCCAGATATCAAAATTCCAGACAACACCATATGCAAATCTTGTCAGTTTGGAAAGCAAACCAGAACTAACTTTCCAGAGAAGGAAGGATCAGCTAGCTTGCCTCTTGAGCTAGTCCATACAGATGTATGTGGTCCATTTAGGAAAAGGACACCTCGAGGAGAAGAATATCTGATATTATTCATTGATGATTTCTCAAGGTTTGTTTGGTTAGGGCTTATGAAGCACAAAGATGAAGCATTCGAAAAATTCAAATCCTTCAAAGCATTGGCTGAAAATGAATCAGGACACAAAATTAAGTGCCTCAGATCTGACAGAGGTGGGGAGTTCACATCAAATGAATTTTTCGATTTCTGCGATGAACATGGGATAAGAAGAGAATTCTCTACAGCTAGAACTCCTCAGCAAAATGGGGTTGTGGAAAGAATGAACAGAACTATCCAACAAATGGCTCGTGCTATGCTCGATGAATCAGGTACTCCTGCAACCTTCTGGGGTGAAGCTGCACATGCTGCTGTTATTATTCTTAACAAAACAAATGTCCGAGTAAACAGCACTCAAACACCTCATGAGCTTTGGAGTGGTAAAACTCCTTCCGTGAAGCATTTCAAAATCTTTGGGAGCAAATGTTATATTAAGAATACTGATGAGCAACTTGGCAAACTTGAACCTAGAGCAGATGAGGGCATTCTTCTTGGTTATTCTCCACATAGCAAAGCATACAAGTGCTACAATAAAAGACTTGGCAGAATTGTTGACAGTATTGATATAGTGGTTGATGAGAAGGGATATATTCCTAGGCAAGTTCATCATGAAGACATTGAAGAAGATGAAGGTTACTCTCAAAGGCGAAATGATGAAGAAGAAGAACCTCAAGAAGAAGAAGAATCTCAAGAAGAACCAGAGGAGCAGACAAGAATAGAAGAGAAGACTCCATCCAGATATGTTCAAAAGAATCATCCAGAAACTCAGATTGTGGGGCAGAAAGAAGCAGGAGTACAAACAAGAAGGACACTTGCAGAAGCTTCAAGCTACTTGGCACTACTCTCCTCCACTGAACCACAAAATGTGAAAGAGGCATGCAAAGATGAATGTTGGGTCAAAGCAATGGATGAAGAACTTGAGCAAATCGAAAAGAACAACACTTGGGAATTAGTTCCTAGACCAAAAGATAAGAATGTAATAGGAACAAAATGGGTCTTCAAGAATAAATTAAATGAAAATGGAGAAGTAATTAGAAACAAGGCCAGACTTGTTTGTAAAGGGTATGCACAGCAAGAAGGAATAGATTTTGAAGAGACCTTTGCTCCTGTGGCAAGACTTGAGGCCATCCGAATGTTCCTTGCTCTCTCAAGCTTTCAAAACTTCAAGGTATTTCAAATGGACGTGAAATCAGCCTTCCTGAATGGAGACTTAGAAGAAGAAGTATATATTGAGCAGCCAGATGGTTTCATTCTTGGGAATGATCCAAACCTTGTATGCAGATTGAAAAAGGCACTCTATGGACTCAAACAAGCTCCAAGGGCTTGGTACTATCGGTTGGACAAATATCTTCACCAACAAGGCTTTTCAAAAGGATCAGCAGATAGCAATCTCTATATAAAAGTTGAAAATAACAAATTGCTAATTCTTGTTGTTTATGTAGATGATATTATTTTTGGCAGCAATGAAGAGACTATGAGTCAAAACTTTGCCTTGGTTATGCAGAAAGAATTCGAAATGTCACTTCTTGGAGAATTGACATATTTTCTTGGATTGCAAATCCAACAAAATGAAGGAGGTATCTTCTTGTCTCAAACCAAATACCTCAAGCAGATCTTGAAGAAGTATGGCATGGAAGAGTCAAAGCCAGTATGTACACCCATGGTTACAGGATGCAGCCTCAGTGCAAATGATGAATCAGCAGCAGTTCACCAACCCACTTATAGATCCATGATTGGGAGTTTGCTTTATTTGACAGGTACTCGACCAGATATTACACATGCAGTAGGAATGGTTGGAAGATTTCAAGCCAACCCAAAGGAAACTCATCTTCAGGCAGTCAAAAGAATCTTCAAATATCTTCAAGGGACCCAAAACTATGGCTTATGGTATCCTAGAAATACAGATCTCACTCTTCATGCTTACACAGATGCAGATTGGGCTGGAAGTGTGGATGATAGGAAAAGCACAAGTGGTGGTGCTTTCTTCATGGGTTCCAGATTAGTATCTTGGTTCAGCAAAAAACAGAGTTCGATTGCCTTATCTACAGCTGAAGCAGAATATGTGGCTGCAGCATCTTGTTGCACACAACTTCTTTGGATGATGCAGACCTTGCAGGACTTTCAAATCACTTGCACTCCACCCGTCTCTATCTTATGTGATAATACAAGTGCAATCAGCATTTCAAAGAATCCAGTCATGCACTCAAAGACCAAGCACATACCAATCAAGTACCATTTTCTTCGGGAACAAGTGCTTGAGCAGAAGGTCAAGTTGGAGTATGTTCCTTCTAAGGAACAAGTTGCTGATATTCTCACAAAACCACTGCCCAGGGAAACTTTTGAATATCTCAGACAAAAGCTGGGAGTAGTTGATGCTTCATCCTGTGTTGAAGCTTGTCTGTTCTACAGAAAAGTTGGTATACGCAAGTTACGAAGGTATATACGCGTATACACGCGGATTCGTGCTGGGAAAGTCGCGTGTATGGTGTACGCATGTTGCAGAGATTATATCCGCGTACATACGCTGTTTCATGCAGGAGAATCGCGTATATGAAGTTCTGAACAGCAAGGGCAAACTCTGGAGTTCTGAACAGCAATGGGTATGTCAGAATTCTTCAGGCACGGTTTCAGGAGTGCAGCAGGCACAGGTTCAGGGGGAGCAGCTTAAAAGTCTCATAAAGCATTGTTGGCATTCAGATGTTTTGGTTGTTGATTTCAAGAAAAGGAGCTCAGAAAGAAATCCTGGTTGCTGATCTAAAAAGATGTTTATAATATGCTGCTGATGACTTTCATAAGTCTTGGTCTAGATCTGTTGTCTCTATGTCATATATCTCTCTTGTGATATCTCTTTTATGGTGTCAAGGTCATGTAACGGCCTATGTTGGTTTCCCCACTATGCCTGGGATAAATGCTGTAATGTAATTGGTTGTTTCTGATATGTCCCCTCTTGGTAGGGAGTATGGATGTAAGTATTGATTTTTTTGGTGATAGGAAAGTCCCTTATGGTGTATAAGTCTTGGTTCTTGTTGAAGAACATCTTTTGCAGATCTGGCCTACTGTCAGGGGGAGCATGAGTCAGCACAGCCAAGCAGAGGTATCAGCATGTCCTCAGGGGGAGCACAGCCCTTTGCCCTTGATGTCAAAGGGGGAGAGTGACTTGGTGTGGTGGTTGCCATCAAGTCCAAAGGGGGAGATTGTTGGCATTATGATTCAAGTGTTGTCCTTGATGGCAACTCACTCAGAGGTTGGTACAGGTGCTCAGAGGTTGGTACAGGTGATGGCAACTTAATCAGAAGACAGATCTTAGTACAGCATGCCAAGGAAGTTAATATACGCAGGTTCGTTAAGCCCAAGTCGCGTGTACACGCTAGTTGGATTCAGAAAAAGCGCGTGTATGTGGAAAAGTACCTTTGGTCCATGGTGGTTAGTCCTTGGAAGTTGTGCCTATGATTTCGGACCATTGTGTCTCGACGGGCGTGTCGATCCCTAGTTTTGAAGTTGATGGTATTGTGTTACTATGGTTTTGGTTCTTGGTATTGAGCAAGGCCTAAGACTATATAAGGAGAAGAAGATCATTAGGCAAGATCATCTTTCGACAAGGCTTGAATATCTAAGAGAGAAAGAGATCTGATATGCAGGTTCTGGGTTGCTTGATCTAAGCCAAGGAGAGATCACATCAGTTGATGGAAGACTAGATCTAAGGATAGATCGGGATCTAATGGTTTGAAATGCACTATCATGATATGGTTGATTATGCGTATTTCTAGATCTGCATATTGTCGCAATGTTATGTTCTGGGTCTAACTGATGTCTGGTACAGCTGCAAATTGAGAAAGTTTATTTTTAGATCTGTACGCAGGTTGGCTTCGGTAAAAGCGCGTGTATACGCGGGTTTTGCTCATTGAAGTAGCGTATATCTTTTGAAGCTTGATTTTGGGTTTACAGTGGGGTCTGACTGTTATTGCAGAGTTCTGTAGTCTGCTCTGTGTTCTGGTAACTGGTGATTGACAGGGTTCAGTGGTTCAGTGATTCAAAGTTTGATAATACAAGTATTGGTTGTTTTATGCTTCAATGATCTGTTGTGAAAGTTGAATGAATTGGGGTCTACAGATTGTAATGTTATGCTTCAGGATTATCCAGTCTGAAAATGTATGAAAGGTGGTACCTGAAGGAAAGAAGATTGTAGGTCAGCACCTACGTACTAGTATCTTGGCTAGTACAAGAGCAAAGGGGGTTGGAGCTCCCTTCCAAGGAAGTTTGGAGAACGAGAGAAGGTTTAGCCTTCTGCAGGTTGTAGCCTGCGTACTGGTATAAGGCTGCACCAGTACAAAAGATTGTAAACTGAAGTTTCATATTAAAGAAAGATAGAGACAACTTGCAGCAGGTGGTTTTCACCCACATTGGGTTTCCACCTTACATCTTGGTGTTCATGTGTGTGGCTTTTGATCTGTTCTGTTATACTGCACCTGTTTACTGTTAATGTGGTGAATAATGTCCTGATGAACTTAACTGAAGAATAAGCTAACTAAATTATGAGTTTTCTTCTTATACGCTGTTTTATTTAGTCACAGTAGCGTGTACACACTGGTTCACCTAACTAAAGTAGCGTATATGTTTCTGAGCATTGAAAAAGTTTGATTGATCTGATAATACTGATTCACCCCCCCTCTCAGTA
Organism: Pinus tabuliformis; assembly: GCA_031772625.1. Taxonomy (NCBI): domain Eukaryota; kingdom Viridiplantae; phylum Streptophyta; class Pinopsida; order Pinales; family Pinaceae; genus Pinus; species Pinus tabuliformis. Next base: position 577,264,270 of record CM062808.1, read on the forward strand.
TTATTTCCAACAGTGAATAAACTGCTTACGCACCTCTGTGATTACCCTTAATTGTGTATTTATGAAAATCGACTTAAGTGTTTGATAACTTTAACATGCAACATGATATTTTTCACGTAAACAATTATTATTTAGGAGAAAATATAGAGACATTTTTGAGTCAATTCGCTCCTTTAACCTCTATATTCTCATTAGGTTTCACTAACACTATCCTTGAACCAACAAGTAGAGTTAGTGGGGTCACTAATGCTCCCTTAGGCTTACAGAGAAGCTTTATAAAGCATGTTGCTAGTGTATAGCTAGCGTTAGTGTGGAAACAAGTCTTGTGAACTTGGTCTTTGCTTCAACTATCATGTCTTTCCACTTTGAGCTGATGAGGGGGTCATTTTGCTGTATAACAGTTATTACAATGTGCATTCATATAACAAGGTAAATCATGTAAATTCATGCATCAGTATAATATTAATTTATAAACCCATCATTCATCATAACATAATAGTGCATTCATTCATAACAAAAGGGAATAGATAAACACAGGAATTTCTGGAATAATATTTTTATTAATACTTCAGTTCTTCTTACAAACTCAAGACTTCCCTACGCACACAGCTGCAAGGGTCCACATACTCAATTTCGGACTCTGCTCTAGGCGTCTGCGCACACAGCTACAAAGCCTTTCTTCTACTTTAAGACTTCCTCGTTCTTTGTTCTGCTAACCCATTACATTCATCTTCATTGATATCTATCACACCTTATACTCTCTAAGACTCTCCTTTTTATACAATCCCATGGTCCGTGGACCATGGGTAGGTCTATACAAGCTGACACAACTTACATAAAAGAAGATTAAAACCATTTATCACACTTTACTATCTACGCTCTTTGTGACTGCAACTTGCAGTACTTTACATTATTTACAACAAAACTTAGGCTTTTTCCCCAAAACTTGGGCTTTTGCCCCAAAATTGGCCCTAGGGGACCTTGTCCCAATATAAGGGAAATTGGACAAAGAGAAATACAATTTAGTAAACTGGTAAGTGGAAAGAGCTCCTAAGGATAGGGGAGTTCTAGGTATAAGGGACCTTGTTCTCCTTAGTGTAACAACCCTGGTGAAAATTCCATGTAATAAAAGTAAATAAAGGAAAAATAATACCATGGGTAAGGGACACTTATTCCAGGCTGAATTTTGGGCAAAGATATCCTCATGGGCATCACTGGATGTGTATTTTTGGCTAAGGAAATTGGCAAAGGCAAAGGAATTGAAAGGAAAAAAGGTATTTTTGGCACATTTGTTTATGAAAATAAAGGAAATTAGGAGAAAAGAAGGTAAAAGTCATAGGTTGTATGTGACGAGTAAATTGAAGGAAAATAATGGAAATTAAAGAAAATAGAGGCCTCGTTGATAAAAAGGATTCTAAGAATAATTTGGAAAGATTTGTCAATGTAAGCTCTTAGTTAGTTCAAATTTGGAGCTCTCTCTCTCTCTCCCTCTCTCTCTCTCTCTCTCTCTCTCTCTCTTGGTCACTTAGATTTTTCTTGGAGCACTCTAGTTTTAGATCAAGGAAGGAAACGAAAGCAAGGAGCAAGGAAGGAAAAGAAGGATCAAGTGGCTTTAGTAGGAATACTTGCACATAACCGTTTGCATGTGTGATTTCCTAGCTGGGTTGGACATGCATGGATTTTCACGTTAGTGTATGGTTTTGTTGCTATCATTGGCATGGTTTTTCTGGTTTATGATAGTGGTTTTCAGCCTAGCCTTGCCTTTTTTGAGATGCCATGGTGTTGGGATGTCTATTTTCGTTTCTGATCTTTGGTTTACTAGATGGATTTTAGAATCTAGGGTGGAGATGGTCTCAAGTTTCATTTCCAAAGGTGTAGGCATCCCTTGGCCGGTTTTGGTGGGATACATGGTAAATCGTGAGGGAGGAGTCTCAGTTTAGGGCCTAGTGATTTAGGTTTGGATTGTGGTAAATCCTGAGAGACTGGTCTCATTTTAGGGCCTAATGATTCAATATTGGATTGCAGTAAATCTTGAGAGACAAGGAGACAAAAAATTCCTTAAGGATAGTGATGGATTCCTCATGGAATTCCAAGTTTGGTTTGGTTGTAATTGGAGCACTCAGATAGGTGTGATCACGGTTTGGTGAAGGTGGAGGTGGTTGAACCTCTATATTCCTTTTATTGTTCTTAGATTGGTTGTTCTATGAGATCCCACATTCATGCTTAGAATATGGTATCGAGGTGACTTGCTGAAAGAGAGATTTGGTTCAGCCATGTCTATGGTCGGGTGGTATGTGGAAGTCCTGAACCTGGTCAAATTTTCTTGTGATTAATAAAAGATAATTTTCCTTACTTTTTCAGTTGTCTATATGTGGATTTGATGGCTATCATATCTCTGATATTTATATGGTTTTATGTTGGTTATAAGCATGGCTATACACCCGGTTCATGTCATGGTTATCTCATGATTTTACTTGTAAATGAATGCATAATTTATCTATGACCTAATAGATGATAATGCAACAAATGACATGAGGGAAAATGGTTCATAGTGATTCTCAAATAAGGATGAGATCCCTATGCTTAGATTTGTTATTTACTCATGTAGGTTTCATATTTACTAAGTGTTTGAAAAAATGTTTGTCATGGTTAGGTTTGGTTAGGTCAAGCCCTTGATAAAGTTTTGAGCTAGAGGCTTTTCCTTGGTGTCATTTGATGTCTTGGAAAGTATCATCAAGTTCTATTCATTGGTTTAGAGACTAGCCCTAAAAAAGTGGCTTAAATATCGGAGTATCTGGCACAGAACTGACTGAAAAATACTGCATTCTCTCCCTTGGAGGCACTTTGTGTTTTTAGGAAAAATAGTGTCTTTTCGATCTACTAGCCCCACTAGGATTGGAAGCTATCCTAGAAACAAACAACCAAAGCAATTTCTGATTTCCTCTATGTATGATAGATAAGAGAGAAGCAAAGGGACCAACCTAGATCTTTCGCTTGACTCCTTGCTTGATTTCTCTCCCCCTTGATAGAGCTTCCAACTCTTCTCCTACTTATCCCGCTCAGTGAATACCTATAGAGACAAAGTAACAAAACACCATCAAAGCATAGTGATCTACTATATCATAAACATTGCAGAATCAGAAATACAATGAACATACAATGGCATTCACAGATAACAAAATTCACAAATACGCAATTGTATGGAAGAAAACTCAAAGAACTTTATTAAATAGAAGGGAGAATTACAACCCAGCTATCTGATCCAGCATCATCCTCCCAACATCAAAGCCCTCTTCACCTCATGAAAAGAAAGATCACCCAACAATACAATACTCTTTCTCAGATACAAACTATTAGCACTTCCTTACAAATTACAAAATTCTAGCCTCTAGATCTCTCAGATGAGGGGTCCATTTATAGATGTCTGCAAGGGTGTGAGTCATCTCTGGGTTTTTGATTATTTTCATTCCACTTGTTTTTTTTGGTTCCACTTGGATATTTCTTGGATCTCTTACTCATCCCTAGGCGAATTCAGAGAAACGAGTGTCATAGGAGGAGTTTCTAGTAGATTCCATGAGCATCCACTTAGCAAACTGTCTCTTTCATTTGTCCATTCTCTCTCATCTTACCCCAAATAAGGCCTCATCAGTATGAATCACACCTGGCTAGTGTAGAAGTGAGTATGCATCGCACCCTGACAGTGGAGCAGTTAGTATGGTCCTATTTTGGCCAGTTCTGGATGGTTTTTCAGGTGGAACTTTTGGGGAATGATGTTATCGGTTGACCATGATCTTTTAGGGTATGAAACAACACTTTTAGGGATTAAAGAGCCTTATTTTATTGACATATAAGATTTGGGTTGAAGTTCCCAAATATGTCTATAATAGTTGGCCCCTAAAGCATGAAGTCGTAAATCTTTGATGTGGGGTGAAATGCTCTAACATGAGGATCCGAGGTTTTCGAAACTGGAAGGTGACCTGTATAAGATACAATAAAATACATCATCATCATATAATTTTCATGATCTAGCTGAGGTGGGAATTCCCATGCTCAACTTTATAAATTCATTTCATGTCTTTAGAACAAATAATCGTCTGCAGTTGCAGCCTGGTGATTCTTCATATGTAGGGTCATCGTCCCTGGCTTGGATGACCATCTGTGTAGCTTCTGTGTACATTTGATGTCTTTATATTCTTGAATATATTGTAGCCCGGATGGATGAAACTAGATCCAGGGTCTTCAAACTCGTTCAGTCTTTGCTCGATGTACAAGTCTATCCATGTGAAAAGATGTTCTGAAGTCGAACATGGAAAGACATCGCCTCATTACCAGCAAATAATGTGAGCTGTTAACAGACACGAGAGGAATCACCGATAATGATAATGACCCTCAAGGTACTACAGTACAATTCACGTGGTGTGAATATATGATTTGATGTCGAACACCACGCAAAATCTTTCGGTCGAAGGCCATTGATTTCAACCTGTCGCCAGAAGTGAGAAATTTGCCATTAAGGCATGCAAGCTTCAAAGTATTGAAAGGGGTGTTTCCAAGTAAACTTCTTGGATAATGAGCTGATGTCGACAAGAAGTGACATATTGTAGGAGGGCCTTAATGTATCCCACATCTATGACACAAAACGAAGCAAATGATTTTTTGGAGGTGAAAACGATCGATGATATAAGGTTCAGGAATGGTGGTCATGAAAAAAATGGAGGTTGAAGGTATTGCAGTGGATGAGACATTAACTGGATGGTGAATTCTCAACTAAGTGACTTCTCTTGAACATATTGGAAACACTGAGATGGATTGGTAGCATTAACCCCAAAAATGGATGTTGTGAAAGACCAATGGTGAAATGACCAGTGAACGGAATAACCCAACCCAACTCAATCATAGTGATGGAGTGAAAGTGTCATGTTGAAGAGAAATCTGCTACCATAAAATTCTTCAAATTTTCTTCCCTTTCTCCCTAGTCATTGCTGCCTAGTACCTCTTTATTTTTGTCAAGCTTTAGGAGGATAACATGTGCTTGTTCTATAATTTTCCCTTTGGGCAAACTTGTCACTATGTTTTAGCATGTCTAGCAACAGTGAAACTTGTTCTTGTCTGGGTGGACAAGTTTGTCACTATTGTTTTATCAAGTTTAACAACAAAGATAACTAGGTCCTTTTCATGTTTAGAGAGTTTGAAAATGGATGAAAAGAAAACTCCAGCAGTTCTTTTTCGTAGCATAATCCCTTCGGTCCGAAAACGATTAAAATAATACAAAAGGGATTACTTTTCGATCACTTTAGCGAGCCGAAAAAGACAAGCGCTCAAAATTTTTTGTGAGATAATCCCTCAGGTCTGAAAAATATTAAAATCTACATGAGGGATGGCACTTTTGATTACTTTAACAAGTTGGAAAGGCCAATAGCTCAATAATATTTTCATATTTAACGAGTCTGAAAAGGGTTCAAAGGGGACTCGTTTTTGAGGAACGAGTGGTATCCGAGGTAGTAACTTGTTCCAGGTAATCTTGGAACTTCTAAAAACATGGTGATGTGAAGAGGGTGGCTAATAGGACCACTCGTTGCAGCTGTTCCTCAAAAGGGTAAACAATCAAGTGGAAGCGTATGATCAGCCAAAAGAATGGAGGTGATGGCAGGAACACAACCAAGGCTCAAAAGGCTGATGTAATGGCAATCACAAATGTTATTTACCAAAGGTAGGTTCATTTTTTAACAAGCTTGAACCTTGCGAAAACTATGCTCAGTGAAGGCGAGTTCAATTTTTAGCGAGCTTGAACCTTGCGGAAACTATGTTCAGCTTTAGGTTTATTTTTTAAAAAGCTTATACCATGCAACAACATGCTCAGGGTGGTAGGTTTATTTTTTAACGAGCTTAAACCATGTGACAACATGCTCAGGGTGGTAGGTTTAATTTTTAATGAGCTTAAACCATGCAACAACATGCTCAGATTTTAGTTTTCTTTTTATGTAAACTAGAAACGACAAACTAAAAAGCTAGAAAAACTAAAAAGCTAAGGAACTACTGAGGTTAGGTAGGATGGTTTTGTTAGCAGTTTAGACAAAACACTTCCTTTGCCTCGTCCGCAGAGCAGACAAAGGTTAATGGTGTGTTAGACCAATCACCTAACCTAAGAAGTTAAAACTAAAAAGCTAAAATGCTGAAAAGCTAAAAAAATGAAATTTGTCATTTTTAGCTTGCATAAAAGGGTTTGCATGCCCCTAGACATCGAGAAAAGGAGAGTCTCCAGGTAACCATATGGAAATCACTACAGTTAAGCAGGATTGTTTTTGTCAGTAGAGCCAACGAAACACTTCCTTGGCTTTGTCCATCAAATAGGCAAAGGTGAATGGTCTGAGATAACACTTCCAATCACATAACCTATAGGGAAACCTATCTTTTCAGTTGGGTTCATCTGCCCAAGAAAATTAGGGTGCATGTCCCCTAAGCTTCGTTACATTCACTAGACTACTCACGGTAATTAGGTGGATGGAATGAAGGTTGAAGAGACACTCTTGATGCAAAAGGACCATTTAGGGGTGATGTTTGACTTGGAGCTGTGTTTGAACCGGGAAATGAAAGCTACTCAATAAGCTGGAAAATTTTGCCTTCATGTGGGAAACATATCACTAGAAAGAGTGTTGAAACAATAGCCTCCATGTTGTAAACATAGTTATGCCCAAGGAGTAGATTGTAATCTAATGGCCCTTGGACTACCATCACGTTCAAGTGAACGGTTTTCCTTCTTAAAGTAATTGGAAACTTAGGAAGGATCCCTAACGGTCGACTCGTTCCTTTGTTAAAGCCTGACAAATTCTTTGTAACAGGCATAAGTGATGGTGAACCAAGCACTTTCCAAGAAGTTAAGGAAAGGATACTCATTGAAGCCCCTTCATCTATCATAGTGCCAGACACAATCATTTTGTAAACTTGTACTATGATCTGGAATATGTTGAGGCCCCGAAAATCAGGTCTACAACAAGGGGGATACCCACCCAGTCCGGACCTTGGTTAGCAGCTCCTTCTCTGTTTGGTATAGTGGGTACGACTGGGGATATGGGACCAGTTTCCCAATTTATGTGTGTGTGTGTGAAGGATTGATATTTCTCTTTCTAACAGTTTCTAAATGGAATACCTTTTATTCTAACTCTAATCTAATAATATGGAAATTGTATTGTAATAAGCAGAAATATCTAAGTCTACACTAACCCAAGGTGTAATATTTCTGTTATGCGATCTAAAATGATTTCAAATAACAACTGCTAATCTAGATCATTCAACTGTTATGAGAAAAGAATTCAATAAGGATGAACTACTTCATATAAAAAGTTAGACGAAACAGTTGCGAAAACATATCGCATAATAAGCTACTCATACATTAAGCATAAATAAATAGCTATCATCGTACAAAAGTGCCAAATGATAACTCAGGCATTTACGCATCAATATATAAACAACTGAACATGAATATCACTTTAACACAAAGGCAGAAATAGTTAAGAGATAGAAGTACCATTTATAACTAGTCCTACTCTTGAGCTTCAAGCGATAATGATTTATCTCTTCTTGATCTAACATCCACTAAGAGTACAGAAGTGAAACACCAGTAGCAAATATTAAATGCAAATATCAATAAATCCTGTTCCATTCATTCATCAAAACCTCCTCAGAGGGTACAAAAGTGCATGTTTTAGGGATAAGTTTTTGACAAATTTCAGGACCCTACTCTAAATGCATGAGAAGGGTTTAAATACTACTAACTAAATCTAAAAATAACTTATTACAAAAATGTAGGATGTGGTTTAAATGAACGTCCTCATTTCAGGAAAAAATAAAACAAAATTAAAACTAAAATTGAATATAAAATTAAAACTACTTCTATATCTACTCGAAATCACACACATTCAGCATCTGTTTGAGAAGAGTCGGCTGGCCGACTTCCGATTTTAGCTGAGCTGAGAAAACAGAATCGGCAAGAGCTGGTGCCATCTTCTCGGCAGAATTGATGATACACTTGAGAGTCATCCACTGGTTTTCGGATTCAAATTTTACTTTTTACCTCTATTATTGCTTTCCTACAACTTTTTTGGGCTTACAGGTGACTGAGCAATTAGAAGCTTTCCTTTTCAAGAAATTTTTCTCAGCGATGCGTGATTAGCGCTAGGCGCTAATCGCGCATTGGAAACTGCCTCCGTTTCTTGATCCAGGCTTCCTTGGTGCATTTTTCACCTTTTGTGCGTTTTCTTTTAGCGGATATAAAGTTCAAATTTTATGAAAATAACGAATTCGTAAGCTCTTGACCTTGAGTCTTAAACTGTCTATTTCTGATATCAACACTGTCCAGTATCCATTTAACCATGTCCGTGTATGGGAGAACTTTGGGCCGTGCTGCTATCCGGCGTAAGAACGAACAAGCTAGCTCTGTGATGGATGCCTCAAAAGAACTATGTGAGCTCATAGTAGCAGTAACTTCCATTACTCTAGGATTCTCCTCCTTAAGTAGATTATACATGCCTTCCCACGTAGCAATACCGGCATCTCTATTACATGTGGTGTCTGTATACAAGTGTGCCATTTCTTTCTCTTCAGAGCTCGGAGCTTTGCTTTTCTTTCCCATAATATCCTGCATATTGCTTTGTATCGTTCTCTATTCTCCATTCCTGCAATTCACAAGTAAAGTGAAAATAATGATAAGGAAGGGTGATAGGAAAGTTTTAAATGTCAAAGACATATAAAATATACCACCTTACGTGAAATGATTTTTAAATAAGCATGAAACCATATTCCATTAATAATTGGCAACTAACTCATTAACTAGCATTAAAGCGCATAACCAGGGGTTGGTTTATGGAAAATAATTTTTTGAACCATGAGCCCGAAAGATCTGCGATGAAGAGATTTTGCGATTTGCTTCACAATATCGCAGATTGTAACGTCGCAGAATCTCAACATCGCAAAGTTGATAGCTCACTATATCGCATTATCATATTGTTGCTTTATTGCAAAACTGCAATATCACAATATCGCAATATCGCAGGAACGTCATATATGACGATCTTCGTTAATCTGTTTTCTGCGAAATGCAATTTTCGATATGCATCATCGCATATCGGTAATTGAAGGTGCTTCAATGTAAGTTTTCTTTGATGTATGCGATGCGATATTTGTTTATTATCGCGTATCGCGATCTCGCAATGTTAGAATCTGGCTTGTAAGGAGGTATCTTGTTATATTTTTGCGATGCAATATTTCCTAAGGAAAGATTTTGTCTTACCTTATCATAGAACTTAGATTTTTAGATTTTTCAAGGGGGTCTTCCTAAGTTTATGATGGTAAGTTTTATTAGGAAAGGAAATTCAAGAACTAACTTGATTTTTTTTTTAAATTTTAACTAAGGGTCCCCACTTATTTAGTATTAGGAATAATGTTAGAAAATTATATATTATGGAGCAATGGAACACATAAAATATTGCAGAAATATAAACACAAAAAACAAATAAAACAAGAGAGACACAGATATACGTGGTTCACCCAGTTTGAGCTACGTCCACCCCGAATAGCCAGTCCTTCCTTTCTATTATCCAGCAAAATGAAGAGACACAACCTATAGCAGATCCGCTGTCATATCCTCTGTTTTCTCTCACAGTCTCACCTCTACATTTCCCACTCACAGAATACACATCTATCACACAACCTCAAAATACAATGCCCTCATACAAAGAGAGGGGTTGTATTCTAGGGCAAAAAACCCTAAACTAAACATAAGTTCTACCGTCAGATCATCTGCCTAATGAACGGCCCAGATTGACTAGAAATTACTATACTTTTACAAGGAAATTTTACAACTGTTTTTAGCTTCGGGGGCGCTGCTCCCGAAACCCCCCGCCAGGGGGGGGCTCCCAAAGGTCGCAGCCGCCCCCCCGGACCCCCCCTGCAGCGAATATTTTACAGCCGGAGTTGCTGCCCCCATTTCAAACTGGGGTCCAATGTGGCGATACCTTTGAACATAGAAGATTATCAGGCTCCACACCCAACAATCTCCCACTTGGAGACTGATTGTAGCAACTCCACCGCTGCTCCATTTGCTGGACAATGACTCCTCTTTGGACCTGGCTATTCCTCATCTTCATCGTCATCCTTGAAGACCAATTGAAACTGAGCATATTCTCAGTTTCTCCCTGGTTGCAACTTTTGTTAGCATATCTGCAGGATTCTGGCTAGTGTGTATCTTTTCTAGCTTCAACTCTCCATCTTTCAACACTGATCGTATGAAATGGTACTTGAGCTGTATGTGTCTAGTCTTGGAATGAAATGCTGAGTTCTTTGCAAGATGAATGGCACTTTGGCTATCACTGTATAACGTGCCCATATCATGCTCCTTACCCAATTCACCCATAAACCTTTGTAACCAAATCATTTCTTTACTAGCCTCTGTAGCAGCAACATACTCTGCTTCTGTTGTTGAAAGTGCAACAACACTTTGGATTTTTGAAACCCAACTGACAGTTGTTCCTCAAACAGTAAATACATATCCTGTAGTGCTCCTCCTGTTATCTCTGTCACCTGCCATATCTGCATCAACATATCCTTGTAGGGAGATGTTTGAACCACCAAAGCATAATGCTTGATTTGTGGTACCTTTCAAATATCTGAGAATCCATTTCACTGCCATCCAATGTTCCTTTCCTGGATTGTTCATGTACCTGCTTACAACTCCCACTGCATGTGCAATATCGGGCCTTGTGCAGACCATTGCATACATTAAGCTTCCAACTGCTGATGCATATGGAACTTTAGACATATAATCCATGTCTTCTTGGGTCTTTGGGCACATTTCCTTGCTAAGTTTGAAATGGCTAGCAAAAGGTGTACTAACTGGTTTTGCATTGTGCATGTTAAATATTTTCAACACCTTTTGTATGTACTCATTCTGAGATAATGTTAATTTACGATTTTTCCTGTCTCTAGTTATTCTCATACCACGAATTTGTTTTGCAGCTCCCAAATCCTTCATTGCAAATGAATTTGCCAATTTTCTTTTGATCACATTTATTTCTTGCATGTTAGATCCTGCAACAAGCATGTCATCTACATACAATAACAATATAATATAGCTGCCATCATTTTGCTTTTTCAAATAAACACAATGATCAGAGTGACATCTAGTATAACCTTTTTCAGACATAAACTTGTCAAATTTTAGATACCACTGCCTTGGAGCCTGTTTTAAGCCATACAAGCTCTTCTTCAACCTGCACACTAGTTTCTTCTTCCCTTTCACCTCATATCCTTGTGGCTGCTACATATATATCTCTTCCTCCAAATCCCCATGGAGAAAAGTTGTCTTTACATCTAACTGCTCAAGATGCAAATCTTCAGCTGCTACAAGACTTAAAATAGTTCTGATTGAAGTCATTTTAACAACAGGAGAAAATATTTCATCAAAATCAATACCTTTCTTCTATGCAAACCCCTTCACCACATGTCTAGCTTTATACCTCTGTTTTCCTCCATCTTCTTCCTTCAGCCTGTAAACCCATTTATTCTTCAATGTAGCTTTTCCTACAGGCAACCTGACTAAATCCCAAGTTTGGTTATGCATTAAGGAGTCCATCTCTTCTTCCATGGCTACCTCCCACTTCTTCTTGCTTTCAACCTGCATTGCTTCTTCATAACATTCGGGTTCACCAGAATCAGTCAACAATAAATAATATAATGAAGGAGAGTATCGTCCAGGGGGTCTAATTATCCTGGTAGATCTTCTAACACCACTTTCAGGTGTTTGGGGTGCCTGTTGTTGTTGTGGTGGTTGTTGTTGTTGTGGTTGTTGATTATTATTATTTTCAGGCACTTTTACTTTTTCAGTGATTTCATCAAGAACTGCATATTCCTTGTTTTCCTTTTCCTGTTTCTTTTCCTGCAACTGATTCTTATACAAGACCTTTTCATTGAATATTACATCTATGCTCCTAATGATTTTGTGATTTTCGTAATCATATAAGCGATAACCAAAATCATTAACACCATATCCACTAAAGGTACATTTCTTTGACTTTGCCTCAAGCTTTGTTCTATTTTCTTTATCAATATGGACAAAGGCCTCACAACCAAAAGGCTTTAAAATAGAGTAGTTTACCTTTTTACCTGTCCATGCTTCCTCTGGAACACCACCATCCAAGGAACTTGAAGGCCCTCTGTTTATTAGATAAACAACAGTATCTACAGCATCTGCCCAAAACTGTAAAGGCAATCCTGCATGCAATCTCATGCACCTTGCACGCTCCATGATTGTTCTGTTCATCCTTTCTGACACACCATTTTCTTGTGGTGTTCTTGGAACTGTCTTCTCTCTGCAAATTCCATGCTCTGAACAATACCTATCAAACTCTTTGCTGCAATATTCACCTCCATTGTCTGATCTAAGACACTTCAATTTCTTTCTTGTCTCAATCTCAACCAAAGCTTTCCATTTCTTGAAAGTAGCAAATACATCAGATTTATTCTTAATACAATAAATCCAAGTTTTTCTAGTTGCATCATCAATAAAAGTAACATAATAACGAGAGCCACTGAGAGATGATACCTGAGCAGGTCCCCATACATTTGTATGCACAAGCTCTAATTTTTCATTCTTCTTTTCTTTCCCAACTCTGAGAAATCTGACTCTCTTCTGTTCTCCATAAATGCAATTCTCACAGAAGTCAAAATCAACATTCTTCAAACCCGGCAACAAATTCCTTGAGTGAAGAATATTCATCCCCTTTTCACTCATGTGTCTGAGCCTATGATGCCATAATGCTGCATCTGCTCCTTTGGAAGTTAAAGCATTAACAGAGTTAGAAATACCATTGCATAAATACAATGTACCAACCTTTTCGCCTTTTGCTATTACCAAGGCTCCTTTGATGACCTTCCAAGCTTTATCTGTGAAAGTTGTCACACAACCTTCACCGCCTAACTGCCCTGTTGAAATCAGATTTTTCTTTAGATCTGGAACATGCCTTACCACCTTTAATAGCCATTGGTTTCCATTCTGCTGTTTTACAAGAACCTTACCCATTCCAATGATTTTACAGGGTTTATCATCACCCAGACGAACTTGTCCAAAATCTCCTTGAACATAGTCATGAAAGTATTTCTTATCAGGTATGGCATGTGTTATCTCAAAATCAGATCCTGATAGGCTGCTGGTCAGGTTGACTCTAAGTAGCTATTTCAACCTACTTTAGGCTGAGGCTTAGCCTCCTCAACCTGAGAGGGCTCTCTCTTGATGGATTAATGATTTTGATTAAAGATAAGATGGCTAACTCTTATAGAACAACTGTGAAAAATATGAATGGTGGAAACACATTAAACAAAACTATCCATTGGGCTTATGGAGTCAACAACACCTCAATATAACAATGAACTCAATCCTACATGGAAGTCAGGACATTCAGCATTTAAACATTCAGAACATAAACTCATATGGGACCACACAGTTTATAAATGTATACAGGAAGTCAGAGCACATTCAGTGAATTCTGAGTGATTATACATCCATACCACTGTAAGAATTAAGAAAAGGACAACATCACATATTCTGAACATAAAAAATCCTTCATGAATCCTGAGAAGTAAAGTCAAGCATGTATTACTGAAAATGAGTCTTACATAGGCCAAATACAAGCTTTTCCATAAAATTTTCCAACCTCTTGTACATCAGCTCTTCTGCTATATATAGAGCTCTTTACACAACTTATATTCCTCTTCTAGGATGAGGAAAATTCAAATTATACCTGACCTGACACCTAATGACACTCAAAACTAACTATTAAATGCAAATGACACCTAACTAGCAGTCCTAGAGACCTAATACAACTAGGAGTGTAACTCCTTATCATGATTACAACAACCTTATATAAGCATTAAACACTCCTTTTGACACATAAAACTCCATGAAGTCGAATTTGATGAAGCCCATAACCTTCCAGCTGGCCCTTGATGACTCATCCTTTTGTTGTTCCTAGAAACTAGGAAACTGTCCCTTGCTCTGTTCTGGCTGAAAAATAGGTCTTGGGACAGAGCTCATAACTTCTCATAAACAATGTATTTGGAAAACCTGAAGGAGGCTTTTGTGAACCAATCCATTCTTAACAAAAACCTCTCTTGGTTTTTTGAAACACCTTTCCTACCGCCCAGAATATTTCTTTGAAAAACAGGTGTCAAACAGAGAAATATGCCTGTGAAAAACTTGCACCTACAGCAGTTTCGTAGCGCAAGTTTGATCATTCATTTCTCTCAAATCATAATGGATTTGAAGAAAGTGGAAGAGGTTTTTGTATTTCAGTATCTTAGGAATAAAAACCATTTTCACTTTTCAGAGATGAGTTTTCCATTGCTTGGTAATCCTCTTGGAAGTCGACTGCTCTTTTCGTAACATAAAGCTTTGGAGTTCATAAATGTCTTTCCTTTCCTTGTTTTGCCTTTGCTAGACACTTATACTTTGTGAATGATCCATTTCAGACCCTCATATTCAAAGAATATTTCCCTTTGTCTCACAAAACTGGTCCATCAAATCACAATATGCAGCTACAGCAGTTTCGTAGCGCGCTACGAAACTGCTGTGTATTAGGCATCATCTTCAGCAGTTTCGTAGCGCACTACGAAACTACTGTGTAATTTCAAAACATAGTTTCTAATGTCAAAATTTGATTGTATTGAGTTTCATTATCTTGAAATGTCTCTTTTCATGTGCCCTCTCTTCAATTTCTCCCTCCTCATGTTTGTATATCAATAAAGAGATTGCTTTCATCAAATCACCAACTACAATAAAATCTCCACGAGATTGAACATATAGTGCAAGAATATGACCATGATGGCCACATTCAGACTGTAACTCTCTTGAACCATCATCACGAAGCCCCCATTTGTATAACTGAATCTTTTGATTGATGCCAGCAAGCAACTTTTCATTAAATGCATTTAGATTGTAAACAGAAACCTTTGTCTCCTTCTCAATAACAAGTTGCAGTTTACCATCTTCAACTAAGAATACTAAAATTCGGCCTTTGTTAGGTTTGTTCTCCTTGGGCAATACATATGTTGTCCCAACAAAATAATAAGCATTGTTGTCATCTGTAAATGAACAACTGAGGATGGAACTCTGATGTATGCTGACCCTGAGTTTTCCAAGTGCTTCTTATGCATGAAAGGAGCATGAGAATGACCAAGACCAATTCTTCCTTACCTTACCCTTTTCTTTTGAAATCTTTTTAGTGATAACAGTGGCTCCACTTGGGATAGTGTGCCCTTGTGGTTCACTAAGAACCTGCAGTTCCAGTGCCTTATCCTCTTATGATAAACAAAAATTTATTTGACAAGCATCTCCTTTAAGTTTCTTGGGCCTTCACCTCAGGCTTAAGCTTGATGATCACTGTATGAGAAAGAAGTCTATATCTACTGAGGAAAAAAAAAAAAAATGCTCAGTCAACCTTGAGCTTATTTGCATTTTCCTACCTACCTACCCTATCAATTTCAAACTTCTTTCAGCTCAATCAATGTGAAATTTCCAATGTAGCCAATCATTTGTCTTATCTGATATTTGAGTTTTTTGACTGCATCGGAGTTCAGAGCCACTATGATATTGTGATGACCATTGCCACTGAAATTGCCTCTGATCTTCATAGAAAAACTGAAACACTGGAGAGTAAAACTCTTTCATGTAGTCAGCTATAGGATCCCAGAATACATGATTAGCTTGATGGTTCTCTAGTTGTGCAAACTGATCTTCAAAAATATTGTACTCTTCCTCAATCACGAAAGAGAAAGGAAGCAACACCCTCTCCTTATGTGCTGCCATAAAAATCTTTTGAAAAGAATGATCACAACCACGAAGACTATATGGTTGAATTTGACCTTGTAAACGTTCAATATCTTTCTCAATGTCTTTGGCAAATTCATCCAAAAATTTCATCTTATCCTCTGCCTTGCAGTCAAATGATTTTAGATAAGAAGACAAGGACAAAGAAAAATTTTCATCTATTTCTTCATTAATATCATGATCATTCCACTGTTTGAAACCTTGAATTGAAGGAGAGTTTGTCACCGCATCTGATCTATCCATCCATTCCTCCAAAAACATAAGCCAAAAGTCTTCAAATGACTTAATGGATTTGGTAGGAAAGCTTTCAATCCATTGTTTACATTTCCCTTGAAATGAATCATAGAACAACATAATGCAAACATCCTCATGTTTAACTTTAAGAAGCTCTATAAAATCACAAAAATCTGATATATGCTTCAAATTTAAACTCAAATCTTCTCCATTGAATTTTGGACCATTCCTTAGAAAATATGCATCCTTGGGAAAATGATTTGGGAAACCATGAATTCCTGAAAAATTTATGCATGCATACCTTGAAATAAGAATGGTAGCATCTGGGTCCTTCATAACTCCAGTGGAATCACCATGAATGTATGAATTTCGAATTCTTCAACAATGGAGTCGCCAAGGTAGATTTGCAGCCTCAAAAAGATTTCTGAGCTCCTGCTACCTTCAGAAGTTCAGTCTCTTGATTTCGGGAATGAATAATCTTCAGACTCCCGGCAGACGCACCAAAATGTTATCTCAAAATCAGATCCTGATAGGCTGCTGGTCAGGTTGACTCTAAGTAACTATTTCAACCTACTTTAGGCTGAGGCTTAGCCTCCTCAACCTGAGAGGGCTCTCTCTTGATGGATTAATGATTTTGATTAAAGATAAGATGGCTAACTCTTATAGAACAACTGTGAAAAATATGAATGGTGGAAACACATTAAAAAAAACTATCCATTGGGCTTATGGAGTCAACAACACCTCAATATAACAATGAACTCAACCCTACATGGAAGTCAGGGCATTCAGCATTTAAACATTTAGAACATAAACTCATATGGGACCACACAGTTTATAAATGTATACAGGAAGTCAGAGCACATTCAGTGAATTCTGAGTGATTATACATCCATACCACTGTAAGAATTAAGAAAAGGACAACATCACATATTCTGAACATAAAAAATCCTTCATGAATCCTGAGAAGTAAAGTCAAGCATGTATTACTGAAAATGAGTCTTACATAGGCCAAATACAAGCTTTTTCATAAAATTTTCCAACCTCTTGTACATCAGCTCTTCTGCTATATATAGAGATCTTTACACAACTTAGATTCCTCTTCTAGGATGAGGAAAATTCGAATTCTACCTGACCTGACACCTAATGACACTCAAAACTAACTATTAAATGCAAATGACACCTAACTAGCAGTCCTAGAGACCTAATACAACTAGGAGTGTAACTCCTTATCATGATTACAACAACCTTATCTAAGCATTAAACACTCCTTTTGACACATAAAACTCCATGAAGTCGAATTTGATGAAGCCCATAACCTTCCAGCTGGCCCTTGATGACTCATCCTTTTGTTGTTCCTAGAAACTAGGAAACTGTCCCTTGCTCTGTTCTGGCTGAAAATAGGTCTTGGGACAGAGCTCATAACTTCTCATAAACAATGTATTTGGAAAAATTGAAGGAGGCTTTTGTGAACCAATCCATGCTTAACAAAAACCTCTCTTGGTGTTTTGAAACACCTTTCCTACTGCCCAGAATATTTCTTTTAAAAACAGGTGTCAAACAGAGAAATATGCCTGTGAAAAACTTGCACCTACAGCAGTTTCGTAGCACAAGTTTGATCATTCATTTCTCTCAAATAATAATGGATTTGAAGAAAGTGGAAGAGGTTTTTGTATTTCAGTATCTTAGGAATAAAAACCTCTTTCACTTTTCAGAGATGAGTTTTCCATTGCTTGGTAATCCTCTTGGAAGTCGACTGCTCTTTTCGTAACATAAAACTTTGGAGTTCATAAATGTCTTTCCTTTCCTTGTTTTGCCTTTGCTAGACACTTATACTTCGTGAATGCTCCCTTTCAGACCCTCCTATTCAAAGAATATTTCCCTTTGTCTCACAAAAATGGTCCATCAAATCACAGTATGCAGTTACAGCAGTTTCGTAGCACGCTACGAAGCTGCTGTGTATTAGGCATCATCTTCAGCAGTTTCGTAGCGCACTACGAAACTACTGTGTAATTTCAAAACATAGTTTCTAATGCCAAAATTTGACTGGCTTGAGCTTCATTATCTTGAAATGTCTCTTTTCATGTGCCCTCTCTTCAATTGCTCCCTCCTCATGTTTGTATATCAATAAAGATATTGCTTTCATCAAATCACCAACTACAATAAAATCTCCACGAGATTGAACATATAGTGCAAGAATATGACCATGATGGCCACATTCAGACTGTAACTCTCTTGAACCATCATCATGAAGCCCCCATTTGTATAACTTAATCTTTTGATTGATACCAGCAAGCAACTTTTCATTAAATGCATTCAGATTGTAAACAGAAACCTTTGTCTCCTTCTCAATAACAAATTGCAGTTTACCATCTTCAACTAAGAATACTAAAATTCGGCCTTTGTTAGGTTTGTTCTCCTTGGGCAATACATATGTTGTCCCAACACAATAATAAGCATTGTTGTCATCTGTAAATGAACAACTGAGGATGGAACTCTGATGTATGCTGACCCTGAGTTTTCCAAGTGCTTCTTATGCATGAAAGGAGCATGAGAATGACCAAGACCAATTCTTCCTTACCTTACCCTTTTCTTTTGAAATCTTTTTAGTGATAACAACATGGAATGAAGCCCCTGAATCTACCACCCAGGAATCAGTAATATTTTTGAAAGAAAGAATCAAAGCATCTTGTAACACCTCACCTGTCACATTTGCTTCATGATTGCTTTCTTGCTGTGCATCTCCTTCTTTTCCCTTCCAAGATCTACAGTATTTCTTTAGGTGTCCTTTCCTTCCACATTTCCAGCACACTGTCCCCAATCTGGACTTGGATCTGCCTTTCCTTGATTTATTGCGATATCCTGAGCTCTTTCCTCTTTCCATTTTTCTTCCTCTAGACTCTGCACTCAAAGCATTTCCCGATGTCTCACCGGAGCTTTTCCATCGCATTTCCTCGCTAAGGATAGCACAGACAACATCATCAAACTTTAAAGTACTAGATCTAGAAATGGAGTTACTAATGGCCATGACCAAACCATTCCAACTTTTTGGTAATGAGCACAAGAATAACAGAGCTCTAACTTCATCATCAAAGTTTACCCCTACAGAACTTAACTGACTTGTAACTGTATTAAAATCATTTAAATGGTCTACAACAGATCCACCTTCCGACATCTTCATATTAAATAACCGTTTCATAAGAAATACCTTGTTTGAGGCCGAGTGTTTTTCATATAGTTTCAACAACGTCTGAATCAAACCCTCTGTCATGGTTTCCTTCGAAATGTTGAAGGTGACTGACGCAACAAGGCATAACCGTATTGTTCCGAGTGCCTTTCTATCAAGAAGGTTCCATTCTTCGTCTGTCATACCCGTCGGCATCTTTGATTTTCCACCCAATGGTAGGTATAGATCTTTCTGATACAGATAATCTTCCATCTGCATCTTCCACAGCGAGAAGTTTTGGCCGTTAAATTTCTCGACCCTAAACTTACCATCTTCCGCCATTGCTCCCACTCGAACCAGGAACCCTTCTTTCCTGCGAGTTTATCAGCCAAATAGACCTTCGGCTCTGATACCAGTTGTTAGAAAATTATATATTATGGAGCAATGGAACATATAAAATATTGCAGAAATATAAACACAGAAAACGCATAAAACAAGAGAGACACAGATATATGTGGTTCACCCAGTTTGGGCTACATCCACCGCGAACAGCCAGTCCTTCCTTTCTATTATCCAGCAAAATGAAGAGACACAACCTACAGCAGATCCACTGTAATATCCTTTGTTTTCTCTCACAGTCTCACCTCTACATTTCCCGCTCACAGAATACACATCTATCACAAAGCCTCAAAATACAATGCCCTCATACAAAGAGAGGGGTTGCCTTCTAGGGCAAAAAACCCTAAACTAATCATAAGTTCACCGTCAGATCATCTGCTTAATGAACGGCCCAGATTAATTAGAAATTACTATACTTTTACAAGGCAATTTTATAGCTGTTTTTAGCTTCAGGGGCGCTGCCCCCGAAACCCCCCACCAGGGGGGGCTCCCAAAGGTTGTAGTCGCCCCCCCTAGACCCCCCCTGTAGCAAATATTTTACGGGCGGCGTTGCCACCCCCATTTCGAACTGGGGTCCAATGTGGCGATACCTTTGAATATAGAAGATAATCAGGCTCCACACCCAACAAATAATACTAAATAAGAAGGGGGGTTGTTGCTAGACACAAAAATTGGTGATTCACTTGGAAGAACCAGTTATGTCTGCTATTCTTTTGAATTTTCAAAACTTCCAAAACAGAAAATTTTCCAGAAAATTAAACTTTATTATAGAAAGATTAAGTACATTATGCTTTTACCTATCAATGATATTTCGTTTCTTCTTTTTTCAACTTTGATTATTTACTCCCTCAAGCTAGTCCTTGTATCTACATCAGTCATTACTTGGTTTATAAAGATAAAAAAAAAAGTCTTCTCTACAAATCATTTTTAAATATGCTAATTTGTCGTAGGTAGAGTCTCTGCTGCCAGCAAGCGTTTATAGCTTCAACAGGGTTACCTGTTACCCAACAATGATCCTGTATCCTACTTAGAGAAATTTACAACTTTTAAAGAAAAAATACATTTCCACACTTTTCGCTTTCATTTTATTTTTATCCTTAAAGAACAATGTCTTGGTTTGGTAGCCAATTCATGACATAGCCATTCACTGATTTATAACTTTGCTGAACAAGCTGGCTCGTGATGAGACCCCTTGTCTTATGATTGCAACAATCTTGAGTCATTGCCCTGTTGTGGTATGCAGTATTGGCAAAGTCAGCAAGCTATAATATCTATGATCATCATAAGTCAGCTCGTGATGAGACCTCTTACTCTTTAAGTTAAAGTGTATCTTTGGATCATTCTCCGATTGTTGTAGTTTCCTAGGCGGGGAGGAAGACATTATTTCCTTAAGACAACTCTGGATGACAATGATAGAGTTTTTGGAAAGAGCTTTTCTACAAAGAATCTTCATTTTTGTTATTGATACCTTTCATTGGACTGAAATAAGACAATTTCTAATTAAAGATATTTTTTGTCAAAGTTTATACAGTTGAAACTAGTATCATTTCTAGGTCTAGAGTCTTTAACTCATCTTTCAATAGTAATGATCAATTTTTAGAAAGAATTCTATTTATACAAGTGAAAAAAAACAAAATCTAAAAGAGAATTTGTGTCTTTTTCATGAATCTCAAATGTAACCATTTACAACTGGTTTTATTATGGAAAGAAAAACAACTAATCTACAAAAATAGAAGAATGATCTTCTATGGAATTTTTTTTTTTTTTTTTTTTTGAGGATCTGACCATTAACAGGTAAAGAATCTCTTTTCCCTGTTAAATCCTATAACATGAAAGTAGACGGACCTATGACTTCTATGATTTGAAAAGGACCAAGCCACATTCTTTGAAATTTTGTATGTTTCCCTTTTTCCTCATGAGCCTTGTCCCATTTTAAAACTAGATCTCCCATTTGAAAATCTTTTCTGGATATCATGTTTGAATCAAAAGAAGCCTTCACTAATGCTTGGTGATGAGCGTGAGTTATCTTAGCCTGTTCTCGTTGTTCTTCTAACTTAATTAATTCCAGCTGCCTTAGTTGTAAGGAAGAAGTTGGTGATTCATCAATATATTGAACCAAGGCTAAAGAGGGAATTGCCAAATGAGTTGGAAGAACCACTTCTTTCCCATAAACTAAATTAAAGGTAGAAGTGCCAATGGAGGCTTTCTGCGTTATTCGATCTGCCCATAAAGCATATATTAAAGAATTATGCCAATTTTTATGATTTTGGTCAATGGTTCACTTAATGATTTTGATTAAATTCTTATTTGTAGATTCAGCTAACCCATTCCCTTGTGGGTAATAATTGGCAAAGCATTTAAGCTTGAAACCCCTTTTGAGTGCAAATTCGGCCATTGCATTACCAGAAAAATATGATGCATTATCGAACATTAAAGCGAAAGGCAACCCATACTTGGTGATTATGAACTGATCTATGAACTCAATGATATTTTCAGCATTAGATGTCTTGAGTGGAACTGCTTCTACCCATTTAGTAAAGTAATCTGTCGCTGTAAGGATATATCTATGCTGTTTAGAAGAGTGAGGAATGATCTCACCTATTACGTCCAATCCCCACTGATCGAAGGGTTGTTCAATGTTAACTGGTTGTAGTGGTAAGGATGGTTTCTTTTATCTCCCAACAGCAATTTGATAGACTTGACATTTCCTTACATAGTTATGTGCGTCTTTGAATAATGTGGGCTAGTAATAGCCTGCATGTACAATTTTGTGAGCAGTTGCATCTCCGGCATAGTGTCCACCTGCTGGCCCATCGTGGAGCTCCTGCAAGACTTTTTCAGCTTCAGATTTCTCAAGACATCTAAGGAGAACAGAATCATAATTTATTCTAAAAAGAACATCATTCACAAGCTGATATTGTTTGGCTTTTAACCTTAGAGCTCTTTTCTTGGTATGATCGAGGTTTGAAGGAGCATATCCATTCTTTAGATAATAAATAATATCAGTGTTTAATGACTCAACATCGTTTAGGCTTACCTCGTACACTTGTACCATTGCAGATGGATTTTCGAACATTAGCGATGCTTCGACCAGCATTTTGCAAAAGCCTTGACCTTTTACAATACTTGTTGGTTTCATTTCTGTGTCATATTCCTGTAAGGCAGTAACCCAATTGGACCTTTTCTCACCCACATCCTTCTGTACTAGAAGATTTCTTACCGCTAGAAATGGTACTATGATTTTGGTATGTGTTTTGAGTAAAAAAGGTCTGAAATATTTAATTGCTTTGAAAACAACATAAGCTTGTTTCTCCACATCTGAATAATTCAACTCAGCTCCTTGTAAATTGGAACTGAAAAAGGCAATTGGGGCTTCCGCCTTTTCTTGATTTGCTTGAGTGAGTATCGCAGCATATGATCTATCCGAGGCAAATGTATACAAAATAAAAGGGTTGGAAAAATTTAGAGTTGCTAAAGATGGAGCATTAATAATTGCTTGTTTGATCAGATTGAATGCCTCATGTTCGTCTTGGCCCCATTTAAAGTTTGCATTCTTTTTAATCCTTGCTTGTAAAGGAGACACAATTCTTGAAAAATCTCGAACAAACCTCTTTGCAAAGTTGATCTGGCCAAGAAAAGATTGCATGGCTTTCTTGTTGTGAGGTAGGGGTACTATGGAAATTTCCTTGATTCTGTCAGGATCAACGTGAATTCCAGATTTTGACACTATGAATCCGAGAAGTTTTCCTTCACTTAATGCGAAAAAGGATTTTTTCGGGTTAAGTGAAATCCCATACCTTAAACAATGTTGGAAGATTTGTTTTAAATCTCTGAGATGGTTGTTTCGTTTCTTGGAATACACAGTTATATCATCCAAATAGATTACCACTGATTTATTAACTAACCCCTTGAATGTGATATCCATGGCTCTCTAAAATGTGGCACCCATGTTAATCAAACCAAATGGCATCTTTTGATATGCATATGTGCCCCATTTAGTTCTGAATGTAGTTTTAATTGATCATTGGGATGTACCAACACTTGATTGTATCCTGAGAATCCATCCAAGGATGACATTAATTCTGAGCTCACAACTGCCTGCAATATTTGTTCCATGGGGGCAAAGGAAAATTATCCTTTTGGCAGGTCTTGTTAAGATTTCGAAAGTCAATGCAAATTCTAATATCTCCATTCTTCTTTCTAACAGGTACCATATTGGAGACCCATTTAGAATGTCTAACAGGAAAAATTATTTTGGCTTTCAATAACTTATTGAGTTCAGTTTTGATCTGGTTTTCTAAATTGGGATGGATCTTTCTCAACTTTTGTTGGACAAGTTTTTCATTATCAATCATTGGAATAGTATGTTGGATGATGGAGGTGTCGTATGTTTTGAGTTCATCATAATTCCAAGCAAAGACACTTTTTTATTGTCTCAAGAGACGAATATATGCTAATTTTTCTTCAGGGGCTAGGCCAAGGCCTAAGTTGATATTCTGTGGTTTGGCATCAGTTCCTAGATTTACTAATTCATAATTCAAAGTTGAGCTTTGGAGATTTGAATTGGTAGATATTTTGAATCGATCTTTCAAATCATAAAGGTCTTCTAACTTGACTACTAATTTAGGTATAGCATTATTAGTATTATCTTGTTGCAATTGTTGGTCATGTTGGTCTTCATCAATTATTTGATTGGTGTAGGATCCTTCAGATGTGAGGAAACTCACGATATCAGGATCGTCATTGAAAATCCTCCAATTGGTAATGTTATTAGGAATAGATGGTCTAAAAATTAACTCAATTGAAAATCGGTCAGGGCTAAAATCTTCTGAAGGAATGAGCTTGGAAGCTACGTTGGCTAAGAGGTTTGCGCTAGCATTCTGGAGTCTGGGAATTGATGAAATATTAAATGCTATAAAGTGTTCAGTCAGATCTTGAACTAAAGATTGGTAATGTTTTAAATGACCTGATAAACAGTGTATAGTATTACGTACTTGTCTGATTACAATTTTGGAATCTCCAAAAACTTGAAGGTATTTGATGTCTAATCTGATTGCTTTGTATAACCCTTGGATTAAAGCCTCATATTCTGCGGTATTGTCGGTGCAATCAAATTTGAGTCTGAAAGTTAGCATAGTTTTATCTCCCTCTAGGATTATTAACATGCATCCTGCTCCTACTCCTTCGTTGGACTTAGAACCATCAAAAAATAACTTCCAAAACAAAGATTTATTTACAGGACTATCTATAAAATTAATACATTTAGAACTATCTGTTTGAGAGAAATTTTCTACTTGAGATAAAACATAATGTTCTAAGTAAGGTGAAGTATGAGCATTAAAATTTCCTAGGAAAGAATCTACTGAATAGTTGCCAATGATGTTATTGCTATATGCTACTGGTTCATTTTCTCCCTCTAGTTCTGTTACTATGTATTTTTGATGTCATTCACGCTCAACTTTTATTTGGTTCGGTTTACCATTATAGGGGAGCCACATGTGGGACCAGTCAGTTGCAAAGTATCCGTGAAGTTTTTATGACCAATCTCTGCTAAGGATTAAGCCCTAAGAATATCAGCAACTAAAATGTCGATAACTTGACATACCTTTGGGTTGGATGACAGCCTTATGGTAACCTGATTTAATTCTCCAATTACTTCGACTTGCGATTGATCTAATTGGAATATGCGCACAACGGATTTTTGGGGTTGAACGTTCAATTTTGCACATATTGAGTTTGGTAAGATATTCGATGAAGATCCAGAATCCACTAAGCAATTATGCAAATTTTTATTGAAAATTTCATGAGTAAGGAGAAATGGGGGAGTATGAGATCTCGATCTTCCTCCAATTAAGGCGATATTATTTGGATCAACCTTATTCATCACATTAGTTTGAGGTCTTACCATGTCATGGGAAGCTTGAGATATTACAGTGGCAGGCAAAGGTGTAACTGGTACAGCATGTAATTCCTTCAAAAGTACTTTTTGTTGGTGTTTTAACTTGCTCAATTCATAAAAAGTGATATTGGCCCTAGTCTTTTTCATGTCTTCTATGATATTATACTCCATTTCATTTGAAACGATCAGCGTTTTAGATGGAGTTGATGGGTTTGTTTGGACTGGGCTGGTTTGAGTCGCTTTAGATGTCGTTTTCTTGGTTGTGACTTTATCCTTGGTCATTGAGCTTGCGCTCTTTGGCTTAGGTGTAGGTTGAGGGGGATCAAGTTGATTTCTACTGCGAGTACTAACCGGGAATGCCTCTTGGTCCTCTTCATCTGGGAGGATGAAATCCCACATACCTTGTAACTCTACAACTTCTTCTTCATCGGTATGTTCTTCAGTAGCGATTTCCTCTTCTTCTTCTTCTGATTCAACACTTGTAATTGTGTTAGGGGGTTTGGAATCGGTTGAAGGATTTCTTTTAAAAGGCCTATATGGCTTTTTAGAAGAAGTTTCTGCCACTTGTTTCTTAATGTCGACCATCTCGTTAGACATGGTCTTCAAAACTTTTTGTAATCCTTCTAAATCGAATGGATCTTTCGATTGTTTTTTCTTGGGATCTTCTTTGAAAGAAACCTTCTTAGATTTTCATTCTTCTATCACGTTTTTCTTTTCTAGGGCCATAATACGTTTCTCTACTGCTATTGCTTCTTTCATATTTTCAACTAAGGTTGTTTTGTTAGCCCTATCAACAAAGATTGCTATGTTTGATGGTAAAGCAGTGATGTACCATTCACTTCACACTTGTTCGCTAGGCTGGGAAGCAGTATGAATTTTGTTTAAGATTTTATTGAAATGTAAATTGAAATCTTTGATAGGTTCTCTTGACTCAGCCCTAAGGTTAGAAAAGTCGTTGATCAGTGTCACTGTAGACCTGTCATCCTCGAACTTGGTCAGGAATTGTTCTTGGAAGATGTCCCAGCTAGTAATAGATCCAGATGGTAATGAGAAATACCATGATCCGGCAGTTCCTTGTAGAGTATAAGGAAAAAGTCGAACAACAGTGTCTTCGTTGGTAACTCCATTGAGATTTATGGATAGCATAAAGTTATTTATATGTTCTTCCACTAGCATGCCTGCCTCAAGATTAAACTTAGGAAACCATTTTTCAGGATGGGCCGGTAGCTGACTCAAGGGTGTAGGCATTAAGACTGCCCCTGGGTTATTCCATGGAGATTGGGCCATCGCTGAACTACTAACAGAGGAAAGTGCAGAAGATGATCACTGCGGTTGAGAAGATGAGGATATTACGACTCCAGATGGTTGAGAAGGAGTTGTGGAAGTTCCAGTGGGTTGATGGACAATGATCTGAAGTGAAGGAGTGGATGGTTGACTTCACAGTGAAGATGGATGATGATGATGAAAGAGTCTCTCTATCGGACCCTTTAGGAGACTTCCTTAGCCTTTTCCTTGTAGGTAGAGGTAACTCGGTTGGCTGAACACCAAACCTTTCGCTTTTTAATCTGGTAAGAGGATGAGCAAGGTTATATTGCGAAGTCACACTGCCTTGAGATTTATCAGATTTTTGAGGAGATATAGAAAATCGTCGAAGTTTGTGAATCAAAGATTCAACTTCAGGAGGTTCAATAGTAGATTGTTCTGAAATGTCAGGGTTTGTAGTAGCGGCTGTTGCTCCAGTGACTTCTGACTCTGGATTTAAAGATTCTAAATGCAGTGGAGAAGTCGGGGGAGATGGTGAGGGCGACTTACTCTCAGAATGGTATTTAGATTTAGATTTTCTTGTCATTCACAGTTTGGGGCCCTCCTTCTAGCGCCAAATATGTTTAGGCCCCGAAAATCGGGTCTACAACAAGGGGGATACCCACCCGGTCCAGACCTTGGTTAGCAGCTCCTTTTCCGTTTGGTATAGTGGGTTCGATTGGGGATATGGGACCAGTTTCCCAATTTATGTGTGTGTGTGAATGATTGATATTTCTCTTTCTAACAGTTTCTAAATGGAATACTTTTTATTCTAACTCTAATCTAATAATATGGAAATTGCATTCTAATAAGCAGAAATATCTAAGTCTACACTTACCCGGGGTGTAATCTTTCAGTTATGCGATCTAAAATGATTTCAAATAACAACTGGTAATATAGATCATTCAACTGTTATGAGAAAAGAATTCAATATGGATGAACTACTTCATATAAAAAGTTAGACGAAACAATTGTGAAAACATATCGCATAATAAGCTATTCATATATTAAGCATAAATAAATAGCTATCACCATACAAAAGTGCCAAATGATAACTCAGGCATTTACACATCAATATATAACAACTGAACATGAATATCGCTTGAACACAAAGGCAAAAATAGTTAAGAGATAGAAGTACCATTTATAACTAGTCCTACTCTTGAGCTTCAAGCGATAATGACTTATCTCTTCTTAATCTAACATCCACTAAGAGTACAGAAGTGCAACATCAGTAGCAAATACTAAATGAAAATATCAATAAATCCTATTCCATTCATTCATCAAAACATCCTAAGAGGGTACAAAAGTGCATGTTCTGGGGATAAGTTTTTGACAAATTTCAGGACCGTTCTCCAAATGCATGAGAAGGGTTTAAATACTACTAACTAAATCTAAAAATAACTTATTACAAAAATGTAGGATGCGATTTAAATGACCGTCCTCATTTTAGGAAAAATTAAAACTAAAAGTGAATCTAAAATTAAAACTACTTTTGTATCTGCTCCTTGAAATCACACACATTCAACATCTGTTTGAGAAGAGTTGGCTAGCCGACTTCCGATTTTAGCTGAGCTGAGAGAACAGAATCGGCAAGAGCTGGTGCCATCTTTTCGGCATAATTGATGATACACTTGAGAGTCATCCACTGGTTTTCGGATTCAAATTTTACTTTTTACCTCTATTATTGCTTTCCTACAACTTTTTTGGGCTTACAGGTGACTGAGAAATTAGAAGCTTTGCTTTTCAAGAAATTTTTCTCAGCAATGCGCGATTAGCGCTAGGCGCTAATCGCGCATCAGAAACTGCCTTCGTTTCTTGATCCGGGCTTCCTTGGTGTGTTTTTCGCCTTTTGTGTGTTTTCTTTTAGCGGATATAAAGTTCAAATTTTATGAAAATAACGAATTCGTAAGCTCTTGACCCTGAGTCTTAAACTATCTATTTCTAATATCAACGTTGTCCAATATCCATTTAACCATGTCTGTGTATGGGAGAACTTTGGGCCTTGCTACTATCCGACGTAAGAATGAACAAGCTAGCTCTGTGATGGATGCCTCAGAAGAATTATGTGAGCTCGCATTAGCAGTAACTTCCATTACTCTGGGATTCTCCTCCTCAAGTAGATTATACATGCCTTCCCACGTAGCAATACCGGCATCTCTGTTACATGCTGTGTATGTATACAAGGGTGCCATTTCTTTCTCTTTAGAGCTCGGAGCTTTGCTTTTCTTTCTCATAATATCCTGCGTATTGCTTTGTATCGTTCTCTGTTCTCCATTCCTATAATTCACAAGTGAAGTGAAAATAATGATAACGAAGGGTGATGGGAAAGTTTTAAATGCCGAAGACGTATAAAATATACCACCTTATGTGAAATGATTTTTCGATAAGTGTTACCGGGAATAGTGTCTATGCAGAACTGCTAATCCCACAAAGGCTGGTAGCTACCTTAGAAACAAACAAACAAAAACTACTGTCGTTTTCCTTTATGAAAGATAGATGAGAGAAGAATAAAGGAGACCAACCTCTGTCTTGCGCTTGGTTCCTTACTCGATTCCTCTCTCTTCTGATAGTCCTTCGCTACTTGTTTTCGTACCCAGCTTCACAGGACCTGTAGAATCAAAGTAGCATAGCACTATACGAGAACATGGATCTATTATCATAAGCAATATAGGATCAGATGTATATTCACCACACAAATGCATAAAACATCAATCACACAAGTGTATGGAGGAAAAATAGAATAGTTTTATTGATAATCAAGAAAGAGCCAAGAGAATTACAACCAATTGTTCTGACCTAGCATCATCCTCTCAGCAAGTAAGCCCTTCTTCACCTCATGAAAAGCTTAGATCACCCAGCACTATGATGTTATCTCAAGAAACCAACATCAATTCCTTACAAGATGCAAAATTCCAGCCTCTGGATCTATGGGATGAGGGATCCATATATAGATGTCTGCAAGGGAGATGAGTCAGCTTGTGATTTGATTAATGTCTTCCCTCTGATAGTTCTTGATTCCACTTGGAGATTGATGATCTCTTATGTTAGCGCTTGAAATTTCACCTCAGGCTGAGAAAGGTAAACCTCAAGGCTACATCAAACCATTTAGCCTCGTAGCTAGCCCTACGGGACAGGAGAAGGCTCTCTCCGGTCAATCTCAGTAGATCTTCGATGGATGAGATGACCAATAAGGTAACACTGATATTAGGCTAGTAAACTGATAAAAGGGTTGATTTGGGGTTTTTTGGGTTTTCGGTGGCAAATTGAGGAATTGCAATTTTGGGTGCGGGGATTTGACACAGTTTCTGCAGGGGGTTCCTTGGGGCGAGGTAGGAGACAGCGTTGATGCCTTTAACTGAAGTGGATGATCAAGAATGAAAGATGAGGAGCTAAAGAGAGCAAACAATGACTTTGAATTCCCTTTAGATAGTAGAAAACATTGAAATTAAACAAATTTAAAAGCAGAGCATGGCTAGCATGAATTCATACTTTAACACTTCATTTGTTTAATATGCAGAAGGATAGAAAGGAAATGAATCACATAACAAAGCTTACAATAACATGGAGAAACACACCATCAACACATGAGTCCACAAGAATCCCAAAGATGACTGCAAAACCCTGGTCTTCCTAAATTGCAGAGATACAAGTGAAATAATACAATGATAGCTTCTCCCTCAAGAGTCCAACCATGAAAATGAGCAAGAAAGTACATAATATAGATGATCTAACTTCTTTCCCTGCCTCTATGGGTCGAGCTCACTATCCTAGGATCTTTTTGAACCACTTCTAAACTAAGCACTACAAAATAGGCAGTCAAAACAACTTGCCTCTATAAACTTGGAAACCAGTTCATACATTCAATTTTTACCCTTTACATGCAAGAATCTTCTAGAAGAGTTAAACAAGAGTAAAAGTATCCAAAAAGTGTCACAATTATAGTCAAGAGGACCACCATCCACCTCAAAAAGTCAAACTAGAGCTAAATTGCGTTTTCTGAGCTGAACTGGTCAAATCTGGCAAAGTTTCCTCAACGGGTCGCGCACATTTTCTCAACGTGTCGCGCACTTTGGATCTCTGTTTGGAGGCCTTCCCGGTGTTAGAATTAGGTGCAGGATAGCTCGTTGGAAAGGTCTCTGAGTCTACTTTCCAACCCAACTAGAATTTTTGGATTTGGAGGCCATTTGCCTAGTTAGAAGTCAATTCTCCCAAGATTGCTTCTGCAACTCAAAAAAGGGGCAGAAAGTCAAATTTTGCATGTATTTTGACCTTCTGGAGGCCCAAAACCCCATAAAAACTCAAGTCCATCCATAGGAATGTGTAATTTTGCATGATAAATCTAGAAATGTTGAGTTTTTGCAAAACGGAGCTACGATGACAAAGGGTCTCACCGGGGGTGAGACCCGTTGAGAAGCCAAAACCTGTAAATTTCC
This sequence comes from Pinus tabuliformis, assembly GCA_031772625.1. Taxonomy (NCBI): domain Eukaryota; kingdom Viridiplantae; phylum Streptophyta; class Pinopsida; order Pinales; family Pinaceae; genus Pinus; species Pinus tabuliformis. The sequence continues at coordinate 577,295,577 of CM062808.1, forward strand.
AAAAAATACCAAAATTACCCAAAATTCTCAAAAAAATTTGGGATTTATGCTGTAGCTGATGCTAGTGAGTGCCATGATCTTTGAGGGATGCCTCAGCCAAGATACGGAGTGGATTTGGCCTTCTTCTCCATTTTAGTGCCTCGGTCAACCTCCTTTGAAAAACTTTCATTTTAGCCTTGCAGACATGCATCCTTGCCCAATAGTGATTTTTCATGTTTCTCAGCAGCTTTTTCTCTTGGTTGGCCTTAGCCAACAACCTCTCCAAGTGGGCATTCTCCTGAATGAGCAGTGACTCTCGGTCAGCAGGCAATGGATCACCGGGCCTCCTACGGTTCAAGACTCGGTCGCTACAAATCCTCCATAGCTCATCAAGTGCCTTCTCCTCTTCTAACTATGTGTTTCGCTGCTCCAGGTAAGTAATAGTCCATTGGGCACACTCAAGTCTCCTCTGTAAAACATCATTTTCAGCCATGAGATGCTGAATAATCTCCTTCGCCTCTCGGCTAGGAGAACTGGCCTCAAGATCAATGACCTCGGTGTCTGGGACTCCTGATGGACCATCATGAATCATGGGCTCTTTGCCCCTCTGTGCTGCCTGTGCTGATGAAGAGAGCGAGGCCCCTTCCACCTGATGTGGAGATAACACTCGCTGAGCTGGTGATGAAGGCGAGACCCCTTCCACCTGCTGTGGAGATAGTACTCGCCTAGCTGTTGCAAATAAGGCCCTCTGGCATCTCTGATAAGTGAGCTGAGATGAGGAACTAACATGTCAAGTGACCGAAATATCAGGCTGCTGAGATGGTCCTCCCTCCTCCTGAATGACCTCAGGATGTTGCTGGGGTGGCGCTGTGAAAAACTCACGGGAAATGACTCCATATGGGAATACATTGAAAAACAGTGAACATAAGGGAGCACATGTATGTATCAAGGGGACATTTGGAAACTTGTTTACAAAACTTTTCACATATTCACCAAGAAATTTTTATGCTTATAGCATGCATATGGTGAAGCAAGAGTAGGGTTTGAGTTTCTGATGCTTTGGGAGAGGGTAGGGTTTGTATTTTTTAGTGATTAGGGAGAGGGGAGGGTTTGTAATTATTTATAACATAGCATGGGGAAAATAGATATGAAGGCAAATATAAGTAAAAGGGAAGGAGGGGAATACAATTTACAAGAGGGAAATACCTTGAAACAACACCAACCCTAGCACCTTAAAACATTAACATTACAGTCATTTGAAATTTCATCCACTTGCACCATTTGATTCTTAAAACATGTTCATACTATCCACCAATCATAACCAGCAACCATTGCATGATTAGAACACCTACCTCAAACGATTTGATGGCTTGGAGGGCGTTTGAGCAAATTTGAAATAAGTTTGCAGGGAGACAGCTCAACGGGTTGCGCACGTTGAAAAAATACACTGCAGGCAGCCTCTTGACGGGTCGCACCCCTCTCAACGGGTCGAGATTTTGAAGGAGGTCTTTGAAGGCCTTCCTGGTGTCAGAATTGGGCGCAGAATAGCTCGTTGGAAATTTATTTGAGTCTACTTTCCAGCCCAACTAGAATTTTTCAATTTGAGGTTGATTTGACCTATCAAAAATCAAATCTCCCAAGACTGGTCAAAAAGTGCCAAATGAGGCTGCCTCAAGGAAGAGTGTTGTTGCAGTCAACTTTTGAATGCCTTCCTCAACTCAAAATTGAGCTCATGATAGCTCATTGGAAAGATCCTTGTGTCTAGTTATCATTTTACCCATCAAGCAAATCATTTGGCCAACCAAGCTAGGAGAAAACTTGATTTTCCCAAGGTCACTCCAGAAGAGTCTTTGATTCTCCTGAGGCAACGGTATTCTTGACATTTCTCTCAAAAAATGATACCTGTGAAAAAAGTGAAGGCGGTTTTTCTTCCTTGGCATGTTGTGGACAAAAATCTCTCTTAGTTTCCCAAAATTCATCTTTGATTGATCTGAAACATCTTTTGAGTGAAACTTGTCCCGATGTGTGAAACAAGGAATTTTGTCAAAATGAAGCGAAATGAAGGGGATAAGGGGCTTCTAAATTCTTGGCGAAATTTTGGGGAGTAGGGAGGGATGTTAGGAAGTAGGGGAAAGTGGAATATCAGAGATTGAGTGAGGGGAAGGGGTCCAAAAGGGCAAAACACAGGCCCAACCTAGAAAATTGCCAGGTTGTAGCTAGAAACTAGGGTTTGTGCAAAAATGAGGAATTTGGCGGATCTAAGGGATGGGAAGTGTTTGATAAGGTACTTTAAGGATAGGGGAAGGTGTATGAACATCTGGATACAAGTTTTTCCGATGATTTGACCGTCCAAGAGAAATTGGCTTTCAAAACCCTAGGAGAGGGAAATGACCTTGCCAAGGCACAACTGAAGCATGAACAAGGTGTACAATGACTCATTAGACACTGACATGATAATGACAACCCTCTGAATGATGATAGGATCAGCTGAATGATGACATGGACTGACATTTGGGCAAACCCTAGACCTAATGCCTAGTGACCAAATTTTGCTTGAAAACTCTTTGAAATGACAAAATTTGACCTTGACACTTCAAAATCACTTTGTAAGAGCATATTTGATCACTGAAGGAAGGCTGGAAAGACTGACACTAACATCTTACTCATCCCTGGTCGAACTCAGATATGCAAATGTCACAGGAGAAGTTTCTGGAAGATTCCATGCTTCTCCACCTTGCGGATTGACCCTGCCATTTGTCCCTTCTCACCCATCGCACCCCATAGAAGGGCTTTCTGAAATGAAACACACCTGCTATGTGTATTTAGGTGAGATGCAACGCACCTTGCCTATGGAGCGGGTGAAATGGTCCAGTCTTGACCAGTTCTGAGTAGTTTTTCATGGAGAACTTCTGGGAAATGCTCTAATCCATTGACCTTGTTCTTTTAGGGGTTGGAACAACACCTTTAGGGACTTAGGAGCCCTCGGTTTATGGAAATTTTATGCTTGGGGTTGCAGTGCCCAAAAATGTCTATAACAGTTGCCCCCTAAACCATGAGGTCGTTAATATTTTGATGTCAGGTGAAATGCTTTATCATGAGGATCCGAAGTTCTTTCAAGCTGGAAGGAGACCTGTAATAAGATACAATACAATACATTATCTTCATAAGTTTTTCATGATCTAGCTAAGGCGGGCATTCCCATGCTCAGCTTTATAAATTCATTTTTCATGTACATGAGACAGACAATCGTCTGAGTGTAGACTGATGATTCTGGTAGAGCCATCATCCCTTAGATTGGATGATTATCTGTGCAGCAATGATGTACATTTGTTGTCTTTATTTTCCTGAATATATATCGCAGCCCGGATGGATGAAACTAGATCCGAGGTCTTCAATCTCGTTCGATCTTCACTCAAAGTACAATTCGATCCATGTGAGAGATGTTTTGGAGTTGAACATGGAAAGACATCGCCTGATTACCAACCAATGATGTAAGTTGTTAACAGGCGCGAGAGGAATCACCGATAATGATAATGATCCTCAAGGTACTGCAGTACAATTCATGTGGTGTGAATAAGGGACTTGGCATTGAACACCACATAAAATCTTTCAGTCGAAGGCCATTGATGTAAACCTGTCACCGGAAGTGAGAAACTTGTCATTGAGGCATGCAAGCTTCAAAGTACTGAAAGGGTTGTTCCTAGATTGAATTCTTGGATAATGAGCTGATGTCGACAAGAAGTGATCCGTCTTAGGAGGGCCTTAATGAATCCCACATCAATGACACGGAACGGAGAAAATAATTTTAATGGAGGTGAAAACAATCTGGTGATATACGGTTCAGGGTGGCGGTCATGAAAGAATGGAGCGAAAATGTATTATAGTGGGTGAGACACAGGTGAATTCTCTAAATGACTTCTCTTGAACATATCGGCGACACTAACATGATGGATTGGTAGCATTAATCCCAAATGTGGATGGTGTGATGGAACCATGGTGATATGACCAGTGAATGGAACAACCCAACCCGACTGGGATGCGGAGTGAAAGTGTCATGTTCAAGAGCGACTTGCTACCAACAAAGTTTCTTCAAGTTTTCTTCCCAATTTTCCCCAATCAGTGCTAACTAGTACCTCTTTATTTTTGTCAAGATTGAGGAGGATAACATATGCTTGTTCTATAATTTTCCCTTCGGGTAAACCCATCGCTATGTTTTAACGAGCCTAGCGATAGTGAAACTCGTTCTTGTCTGTTATGGACAAGTTTGTCGCTATTAGGTTTTAACGAGTTTATCGACAAAGATAACTCGGCCCTTTTCAATTTTAGAGAGTCTAAAAAGGAACGTAAAGGAAAATCTAAATATCCTTTTTCGTCATCAAATCCCTTAAGTCCGAAAAAGTATAAAATAATACGAAAGGGATGAATTTTCGGTAATTTTAACGAGCTGAACAAGACAAGCACTCGATCTTTTTGTGTAATAATCACTCAGGTCCAAAAAGATTAAAATCTAAAGGAGGGATAGCACTTCTGGTCACTTTAATGAGCTGGAGAGGCCAATGGCTCGGCAATCTTTTCATATTTTACGAGTCAGTTGAAAATAGCTTAAAGGAGATTCGTTTTTGAGGAACGAGTGATAAATTCGAGTAGCAGCTAATTCCAGGTAAGGTTTGGAATTTTCCAATCACGGCAGTGTCACAAGGATGGCTAACAAGATCACTCTTCGCAGCTGTTCCTCAAAATGGTAAACAATCAAGTGGAGGTGAATGATCGGCCAATACAGAGTGGAGGTGATGATGAGAACACGACCAAGGCTTTAAAGGCTGAAGTACTACATTCACGATGGTTATTTACTGGAAATTAGTTCATTTTTTAATGAGATTAAATGCGGGGGGAAACACTTGCTCATTGCTTATGTTTATTTTTTAACGAGCTTGAATTCCACAATAAAACTACTCGATCTAGTCGCATAATAAGGATGTCTCATCTAAGATGCCATTTTTGTGGAGCTTGCACCTTACAAAGCTTTGCTCCAGATCCTTTATTTATGCAAGTTAGGAAACGACTAATCCTATGAGTTTAAAGGGTTAGAGGACCTACAAATTTAAAAAATAAATAGTCGCTATTCGCTTGTACGCCAAAAGGTTTGCATGCCCCCAGATATAGAGAAAATTTTCCAGGTTACCAAGAAAGTTTCATCCGCGTAGCGAATAAAATTCTCTCTTGGCGATGCCTATCGAAATAGGCAAAGAGGAGTGGTGTCACCCGGCATAACCTTAACGAAGGTATCTTATTCCAGTCTGTTCCCATTTTCCTGTAAGGACGGGTTCGCCAGATTAGTCATATATCCCTCGTGAAAATCAACCCTATACCCAAGGTTCTCCTGTCGAAGTAGACCAGGATGCATGCCCCATGGGTTTCAGTCATGTCCCCCGAATCACTCGTGCTCATTAGGTGGACAGACTGGGGATTGATGAGACATTCCTTGCGTGAAAAGACCATTCAGGGATGGTATATGACTATTTTCTATGCATGAACTGGGGAATGAAAGCTGGTCTACGAGCTTGACCACTCTTCCTTCGTGCGGAAAACACATTACTCTAAAGAGTGAGGAGACAATGGCTCCCATGCAATAAATATAGTCTCGTCCAAGGAGAAGATTATAATCCAGGGGTCCTTGTACTACCATTACGTTCATGTGAACGGTTTTCCCCTTCAATGTAATGGGCACATTGGGAAGGATCCCTAACGGTCGACTGGTTCCTTTGTCAAAGCCTGTTAGATTTCTCATTTCAGGCAAAAGCGATGGTGAACCAAGCACTTTCCAAGAAGTTGAGGAAAGGATACTCACAGAAGCCCCTTCACCTATGATGGTACCGGCCATAACCATTCTATATACTTGAGTGATGATTCAGAATGGTATACTAGCCGGTAAACAGGGTCTACCTAGTAGATTCCAGTCAAAGGAAACGACCAGGCTACATGGAGGTGGGACCGAATAGATGGCCGGGTATGACTCTGACGAACTTCATTCCTGAGGTAAAGGAACGGGTAAACTACCCCCATGTTCATCGGAGTCTGTGTTTACGAAGAGAATTTGGACGGTGTCATCTTTGTTCTCTTCGATGACTGTATCATTTGAAGACGAAACCTCTGAAGGTAGGACCGGGTCAACTACCACCTCGACCTTTTGACTTTCATCAGGTATGGATTTAGATGGTTTATCTTCAATGATAGACACTTCGGCCGACCACAAGGGCGTGTCAGCTGGATTTTCAACTAGTAACGGACTCGGCAAGAGTTTCTTATATCCAGGAGGGAGTCGTAACAGTGAAACCGGACGGTCATCCAAAACTCTTTTAGCCTCATCTAAGAAGGGACAATGGTGAATGGCATGATCGCCTTCACACAGTCTACAAGGAAGTTTACTTTTTCCTTTTTGTCCAGGGGCTTCACTTTCACTAGTTGACGGTGTACTTTCAACATGATCACCAGAGGTTGACGACACCGGGTTGTGCAAACGAGGAGACCAGTCCCTTAGGATCCGAGGGATGCAAGGACAATCTCTATGATAGTGGTCTCCTTTGCAAATGACACATGGCGATTTAGGCCTGGTCTGTGCAGTGTGTGGATTTTTGTTAGACGATGCTTGGTTGCCCCTTTTCACCTTTGGCTCCTTCTTCTTCTTCTCTTTCTTATTCTTTTCCTTCTTCTTCTCAGGTACTTTATTTTTGGCTTTACCAACTTCATCAAGCAAAGAGGAAGGAGGAGAGGAAGAATTGGACGAAGTAGAGGGTTGGCGGGTCACTCCGGTATCATTTAGTTGCTAACTTGATTGTTCAGGAATCGCGGTGCTCTGAACGACGGAGGTTGAGAAGAGCCATATGGGCAAACCAATTGTCAATCCTGGAAGTGACAATGTGGCCATGTGGGGTGCACCAACATCTCCCCAAGAGGAGAAGGGACTAGGATTTCCTTCGAGAGGAACTCCTTGGTTGGTGGAATCCATTTTCCTCAACCCAAGACTAATGTAGGAAATGTGATAATTATTCCGTTTAAAATAAATTTTAGACTCTTTGACACAACTTGTTTTTTCAATTTTAAAGAGTCGAGAAAAAACAAAATATGACTCTAGTCGCCTTCGATTTTTAATGAGCCTAAAGTGACAAGTTCTCAGATGGACCTTTTCCGTTAAGGAGTCTGAAAAGGAATGAAAGGGACTACTCTGGAAGTCTAGACTGAGGGATTACGAAACCAATCGCAAAATTGCAGAATACTTTTTACGGTACAGTAGTAAATCTTCCTGAATGCTGTGTTCAGTGCATTGCGATTGATAGGGTGGTAGACATGGCTCCCTATGGATAAAGGATAAAGCCTATTGTGGTCTCCCAAAATATACTCAACGGTACGTGGGAGCACAAGTCCATACTGACACTTATCATCTCAAAGTGGAGGAATCACCCAACCAATAGTGAAAACAACAGTTACCAGGTTTTACGACGCCGGAATACGTCTCTAGCCTAGACTTCTAGATGTTGTGCGTTAGGTTCCAAAGCGTTGTTAGATTCATTAAATTTATTTTATAGTTGATCTTGCTTAAGAAATTTTCCTTTCAGGTTCACCGCGTGATGTAGATGTACAATTCCTAAAATGCAATCTAAGATGATAAACAGTCGTTTAATCTTCTTTTTTGCAAATGAAAATCCTAGCTACTAAGGAAAGAGAGATGGCATTCTTTCAACAAAGAGCAAAGAGCACACACTATATGCATTGTCCTAAATCAAACCAACAAACAGTCTAAATGCAAATGCACATGCATGTATTTGTTTTCAACCTTCTTAATGTGTAAATGGTAAAAAGAAAGCTAATGCACAAATCTGAATTATTTTTCAAAGCGACAATTACTAACAAGTTTCTTTTCAAAACAAAATGAGGACAATGACAACACTTTGCGATTTGGAATTGAAAACTTGCTTTCGACACTAGAAAAACTACTAATTCAGATCAAATACAATAGTAACAGGGTAATCAACTATCAAGAGCAATCAGACTCTCTTCTATGACTGAAAACGACACTTGCGACACTTTCAAATCAAGAAACGATAGTACAATTACGTTACTTCTTTGTAAAGGAGAACTGAAAATGACTCAAAAAATACATAAAAACATTTACAGTTCTTTGCACAATGGAGGCAGAATAACAGCAAGGGGTTTCAAACAGAGGTGTACTAACTATAGGCAGCAAAACTCTTGAATAGATCTGAAAAGAGTGAACACAAAAACAAAAATTTAGGAACAATGCCTTGTCTGATCAGCGCACTTGTAACACAGTGAAATTGAAATGCAGCGCACCTACTACACTTGGGAAGTGCGCTGAATTTGAAGTTCACAGAACAGACAGTGCGCTGGACCAGGGACGAGACTTTGATTGGATTTTGGGTCATAGTTTGTAGTTCAGTTCAGGGTTTTAGGCCAAGCAAGTGGTAATCAGTAAATCAATCACAGGGGTAGATCTAAGGAGGTTACTAGAGCCACCATGAGGGCAATTAGAAAGCTTGTAAATCAATTTTTTAATTCATAAACAAAACCTGGAGATTGACTGAAGCAGCGTTGATCTACTTTGCACTTGCATAGCAAATGCAGTTCGAAGGGTAGCTGGCTTGACTTCATGCTCCATCTGTAAGTTTATAAAGTAAACAAATGTAGATGAACAAACAATCTACTCGCTCCCCAGTGGAGTCGCCATTTTGTTACCGGGAATAGTGTCTATGCAGAACTACTAATCCCACTAAGGCTAGTAGCTACCTTAGAAACAAACAAACTAAAACTATTTTCGTTTTCCTTTATGAAAGATAGATGAAAGAAGAATAAAGGAGACCAACCTCTGTTTTGTGCTTGGTTCCTTGCTCGATTCCTCTCTCTTCTGATAGTCCTTCGCTACTTGTTTTCGTACCCAGCTTCACAAAACCTGTAGAATCAAAGAAGCATAGCACTATATGAGAACATGGATCTATTATCATAAGAAATATAGGATCAGATGTATATTAACCACACAAATGCATAAAACATCAATCACACAAGTGTATGGAGGAAAACTAGAATAGTTTTATTGATAATCAAGAAAGAGCCAAGAGAATTACAACCAATTGTTCTGACCCAGCATCATCCTCTCAGCGAGTAAGCCCTTCTTCACCTCATGAAAAGCTTAGATCACCCAGCACTATGATGTTACTTCAAGAAACCAACAACAATTCCTTACATGATGCAAAATTCCAGCCTTTGGATCTCTAGGATGAGGGATCCATATATAGATGTCTACAAGGGAGATGAGTCAACTTGTGATTTGATTAGTGTCTTCCCTCTGATAGTTCTTGATTCCACTTGGAGATTGATGATCTCTTACTCATCCCTGGTCGAATTCAGATAGGCAAGTGTCACAGGAGAAGTTTCTGGAAGATTCCATGCTTCTCCACTTGCAGATTGACCCTGCCATTTGTCCCTTCTAACCCATCGTACCCCATAGAAGGGATTTTTGAAATGAAACACACCTACTGTGTGTATTTAGGTGGGATGCAACACACTTTGCCTATGGAGTAGGTGAAATGGTCTAGTTTTGACCAGTTCTGAGTAGTTTTTCATGGAGAACTTCTGGAAGATGCTGTAATCAGTTGAACTTGTTCTTTTAGGGGTTGGAACAACACCTTTAGGGACTTAGGAGCCCTTGGTTTATGGACATTTTATGCTTGGGGTTGCAGTGCCCAAAAATGTCTATAACAATAAGCACGAAACCATATTCCATTAATAACTGGCAACTAACTCATTAACTAGGATTAAAGCGCATAACCATGTGTCGGTTTATGGAAAATACTTTTTTGAGCCATGAGCCCGAAAGATCTGCGATTTTGTGATTTTGTGATTTGCTTTCCAATATCACAGATCGTAACGTTGTGGAATCTCAACATCGCAAAATTGATAGCTCGCTATATCGCATTATCCTATTGCCGCTTTATCGCAAAACTGCAATATCGCAATATTGCAATATCGCAGGAACGTCATATATGATGATCTACTTTAATTTGTTTTCTGCAAAATGCGATTTAGGATATGCGTCATCACATATCAGCAATTTAAGGTGCTACAATGTAAGTTTTCTTTGATGTATGCGATGTGATATTTGTTTATTATCGCGTATCACGATCTCGCAATGTTAGAATTTGGCTTGTAAGGAGGTATCCTGTTATCTTTTTGCGATGCGATATTTCCTAAGGAAAGATTCTGTCTTACCTTATCGTAGAACTTAGATTTTTAGATTTTTCAAGGGGGTCTTCCTAAGTTTATGATGGTAAGTTTTATTAGGAAAGGAAATTCAAGCACTAACTTGATTTCTTTTTAAATTTTTAACTAAGGGTCCCCACTTGTTTAGTATTAGGAATAATACTAAATAAGAAGGGGGGTTGTCGCTGGCCACAACAAAATGGTACATTAGAAGGAAGGCAGGATTTCACTAGTCGATTCCAATCAAAGGAAGCGATTAGACTACTTGGAGGGGGTATCGAATAAACAGGTGAAATAACCCCTTGAGTAGCGGGAACTAGGGGATTATCTTCCTATTGTGAAGTAGCCAGTGGATTGTCCCCAAGTTCATCGGACTCAGAAGTAACAAAAATAATTTGAACAGTATCGTTCTCACTCTCTTTGGGAAGGATATGATCTTCTAAAGGTAAAACTGGGTTGACTTCCATTTTGACCGATTGACTTTGGTCCGATATGGACTCAGAAGATTCACTTTCAACGATAGATGTTTTGACCAATGGTTCAGTTAAGTCAATTGGATTTTCCACTAGTAAAGGACTAGGGGAGAGTTTCCTTTATCCAAGTGGAAGTTGCTGTGGTGAAGCAGGACGGTTATGCAAGACTCTTTTGGCCTCACCCAAAAAAGGAAAACAGGGAATTATATGGTTCCCTTCACATAATGCACATGGAACTTTGACTTTTCCTTTCTGTCCATGGACTTCACTATCACTAGTTGATGGTGTAATACCAACATGACTAACAGAGGTTGATGACACCAGTTGGTGCAAAAGGGGGGACCATTCTCTCAAGATCTAAGGAATGCATAGACAATCTCGATGATAATAGTCTCCTCTACAGATTATGCAAGGATATCTAGGTTTATGAGCTTTAATGTGTGGATTTTCACGAGCTGATGCATCCAATTCTATGGTTGGTTGGTTGCCCCCTTGCTGAATTGGATTTTTCTTCTTCTCCTTACATTTATTCTTCTTCTTAGCCACTTGGTCATTAGCATCACTACTTTCACCAAGCGAAGAGGAAGAAGGGGAGGGAGAAACAAAGGAAGAAGAAGGTGAGGGGTCAACCTTAGCATCAACTAGATGTTGATTCGATTGCTGAGGAATTATGTTATTTTGAACCACAGAGGTTGAGAATAGCCATACTGGCAGGCCAATAGTAAGTCCCGGAAGGGACAAAGTGGCCATATGAGGGGCACCAATATTTCCCCAAGATGTAAAAGGACTAGGAATCCCCTCCAAAGAGATTCCTTTATTGGTGGACTCCATTATCTCAACCTAAGACCAACGAAGGAACAGGGATGTTACTCCGAAATTAATAAATTTTAATGACGCTTTGACACAACTTTGCTTTTTCAATTTTTAAGAGTCGAGGAAAAGCCAAAGATGACTCTAGTCCCCTTCAATTTTTAATGAGCCTGAAGTGACAAGTGCTTAGATGGACCTTTTCTTTTAAAGAGTTGAAAAGGAACAAAAGTGACTACTCTAGAGATCTAGACAGAGGGATTACCAAACCAATCGCAAAACTGGAAAATACACCTTGGTGATAAATTAAAGAGAAATTACCAATGACTTATGTACGATAGTCAATCTTCATGAATGTTGTGTTCAGTGCATTGCGATCGATAGGGCGGCAGACACAGCTTCCTATGGATAAAGGATATAAGCCTATTATGGTCTCCCAATATATACGTGACGGTATGGGGAGCACAAGTCTGTGCTATCACTTGTCGTATCAAGGAGGAGGAATCACCCAACCTTCAATGAAAATGATAGTTACTAGATTTTACGACACTAGAACACGTCTCTAGCCTAGACCTCTAGATGCGTTGCATTAGGTTCCAAAGCATTGTTAAGTTCATTGAAATTTATTTTAGAGTTGATCTTGTTTAGAAGTTTTCATTTCATGGTTCAGCACGTGATGTAGATGTAAAATTCGTAAAAATTCAATCTACAATGATAAACAATTGTTGTTTATTTTTTAGCAATGAAAATCCTAGCTACTAAGGAAAGAAGATTCGATTTCTTTCAAACAAAGAGCAAAGAGCACACACTAAATGCACTTTTCCTAAATCATTTTTTGCACACAGCCTAAATGCAAATGAAAATGCATGTATTTTTTTTCGTTCTCTTTAATGTGAAAATGCCGAAAAAGAAAACAAAATGTAGTAAAGATCTGAAATATTTCTTTCAAAGCGATATTTCGACAATTTCTTTTTCAAAATAGAAACGAAGACTAAACGACACTTTTCGATTTCGAATAGAAAATGCTTTTGACACTTCAAATATCAAAAAATCAAATCAAATACATGACAAAAAGTTCAATCGACTATCCAAGGAAGGAAGACTCAATGAGACTTCTCCTTTTGACACAAAACGACAGTTATGACACTTTTGCACCAAAACGACAGTTCGATTTAAACAAATTTTCATTAAAGGATCATAAATGATGGACAAATACATAAAAATATTTACTAATCCTAATCAATGGAGGCTGATCTATCTAATGCAAGGAGGCTTCAGTAATGAGGTACTGTTCACAAGCAACAAAACAACAAAACAGAGTTGAATACAAGGACAAAAACCCCAAATTTCAAGAAGAGAAATAGGCTTAGTCAGTCATCGCACCTAGGCTTCATAGAAACAAGGATGCATCACACTTTTCAGACTAGAGAGGAGCGATGCATATTGGCAGACAGTGATAGACAGTGTCATGGGCCAGGGAGCACAACTGAGATGGGTTTTGACTCAGATTTGCTACTGATTTCAATGAGTTAAGCTGAGCTATGATAGAGAGTAAAAAGCAAAGTACAGAGGTATGATATTGGGAGGTTACTAAGCTACCACAAGGGCATATTGAATGTTTGTAAGTTAGATGTTTAGTTCATAAACTAAACTGGAGATTGACTAAAGTAACATTCATCTACTATGCAATTACAGAGCAGGAGCAGTTCGAAGGCTATCTAGCTAACTTCAGGCTCTGTCTATAGTTTATAAAACAAAAAAAAATAACCAACAGACATCTATTCGATCCCTAGTGGACTCGCCATTTTGTTTCCAGGAAAAATAGTGTCTTTTTGATCTGCTAGCCCCACTAGGTTGGCAGCTATCCTAGAAACAAACAATCAAAGCAATTTGAGATTTCCTCTATATATGATAGATGAGACAGAAGCAAAGGGACCAACCTGGATCTTCCGCTTGACTCCTTGCTTGATTTCTCTCCCCCTTGATAAATCTTGTAACTCCTCTCCTACTTATCCAGCTCAGTGAATAATTGTAGAGACAAAGTAAAAAAACACCATCAAAGAATCTTGATCTATTATATCATAAACATTGGAAAATCAGAAATGCAATGAACATACAATGGCATTCACAAATAACAACATTCACAAATATGCAAATGTATGGAAGAAAATTCAGCGAATTTTATTAAATAGAAGGGAGAATTACAACCCAGCTGTTTGATCCAGCATCATCCTCCCAGCATCAAATCCCTCTTCACCTCATGAAAAGCAAGATCACCCAACAATACAATACTCTTTCTCAGATACAAACTATCAGCACTTCCTTACAAATTACAAAATTCTAGCCTCTAGATCTCTCAGATGAGGGATCCATTTATAGATGTCTACAAGGGTGTGAGTCATCTGTGGGTTTTTGATTAGTGTCATTCCACTTGTTTTTGGTTCCACTTGGAGATTTCTTGGATCTCTTAGTCATCCCTGGGTGAATTCAGAGAAACAAGTGTCATAGGAGGAGTTTCTAGTAGATTCCATGAGCATCCACTTAGCAAACCGTCTCAGACATTTGTCCATTCTCACTCATCACACCCCACAAAAGGCCTCATCAGTATGCATCACACCTGGCTAGTGTAGAAGTTAGTATGCATCGCACCCTGACAGTGGAGCAGTCAGTATGGTCTTGTTTTGGCCAATTCTGGATGGTTTTTCAGGTGTTACTTTTGGGAAATGATGTAATCAGTTGACCATGATATTTTAGGGTATGAAACAACACTTTTAGGGATTAAAGAGCCCTAGTTTATCGACATATAAGATTGGGGTTGAAGTGCCAAAATATGTCTATAACACTATGGGAGCAACTATAGGGTTCCAGTCACATGCATGCCTTGTCATGGGAGCGACTATGGGTTTAATTCATTGAAATTCTAGATTAACTCAGGGGTTGGGCACCTAGAGTGGGGGATTAGCTCTTGGGGGTCCTAAAGCACCTGAGGGAGGTCTGTAAGGTCTTGTTTTGTCAACTCCATTTCCTTATGGTTACCTAGGAGGTTGAATGTTATCATAGTGGCCTTGCATTGCATGTTGACCCCAACTGGCGGGTTGCTTGGGTAGATGTGGGAGGAGGGTATTACATAGTGGTATAAGAGTGTGGTTGCACTCTGTTGGTGCACTAAGATGTCCTTTTACAGGAAATATTAATTCCTACATTAATTGTCAACCCAAGGAAAGTATTTTTATTTCAAGAGTGTCAGCACTATATATGCAGTGAATTCATAGGTTAACTAATAACAAATTGTTGTAATTGCTAATGACTATCTTCTTCAAACTCAATCCAAACAATTTTGAAAGAAGTAACTCTGAAAGAAATTCATAACATACTTTGCAATTCTACTTAACCTATCATGAAAGAAAATGGATCTGAATACAACTTATAAGGAATCACGCTTGGCAGTCTTAAATAGAATTGAAGCTAACTCACTCACTCATGAAAGAGAACTGTAACAATTGACAAAAATGATAATTTAATAGCAAATCCTAATTGAACAATAAATCTGAATTAAACAACAAATCTAAATGGAACAACAAATCCTAATTGAACAGCAAACGATACTGGAATAACAAACGGTATCTGAATAGAAAATGAATGTATAAGCATAAAGCAATCAGTTCTATCTCTGAAATCTATGATAACATTACTTGAAATGAATAGTGATCTGAGCTGGAACTAGCATAACCAATTCAATCAAAAGCATTACTCGTATATAACACACAGATCAATCTGATCTCGATTGAATAGCAAAAGAAAATTGAATAGACAATCCTTACGATAATCAAAATAGAAAAGATAATGACACTGATGTAGTAGATCTTCTCTTCATTGGGCCCAGATTTTCCAGAAGTATCCACTAAGAGATACTCAGAATATAAGTATGAGTTAAACGTAGTATTTCTTCATTAAAATAAGCAACGAAGTTACAACATCCATGATAACAGTATTATATGTCCAAAAGAATAATTACAAACTGTGAAATTTTGAACTCCCGTGCAGTTTTTCCTTTTGGCCTTATATATTACATTTAGAAACTAAATAGATAAAAGCAAATCCTCAGGATCAAGGGATCTTGAGGATTTCGCTATACTTGATATAGTTCTTTTCATAAAATAGTCATTGGTTTTCCCGGTCTTCCGTTGTCTTGCCTTGCCTTTAACGTCACCTCTTTCCCTTATGAGATTTTGTTGTTCTGTTGATTGAGCAACTATCGACCAATTCACATCTTTTGCACATAAAGATAGTAAAGTCAGTTTTTCTTGCTTAGATTCATTTAATTTGTTACTGATTACTTTTACCCATCTTTAGCTATTATTTCCTCTACTTTTATTCATAAATAAAGATATTCATATGAGGATGAGTGCTAAATAAATCTATTACCAAGGAGAAAACATACCTTTTTCTTGACCCAACATGCTCTACTTGGGTGAATGTGTTGGTCATGCATGAATGTCAGTTACATGTGTGTCTCTTACACTTACATTCCATATGCTTATTGCATTGCATGATGTTGATCATGGTTGTAGTAAGATTGTCATGAGGAACTTGATGTTGATTTTATGTAATGCATCATCATGAATGTATGACTGGTTACATGTTGGCATATGTCACTTGATCACATCCTTGTATGTTAGGTTTCATTTTTGTATGTTTGATTACATGTATGAGTCTTGTAGGTTGGTTACAAGAATTGATCGCTTATGCTCAGCTATATGCGTTCATGCGTATGTGTATTTATTATGGATTTTAGTATGCATGTTAATGGTTTCATGTGGAAACGTGTACAATGGAGTAATGGTTGTTTTAATGCATGAGTTCATGGTTTGTGAATTTGATATGGTCATGCATTGATGACTGGACTCTAGCTAGAATGATGTGAATATGGTTTGGTACTCATGTGTTATACATGTTGATGGCTGCATGTGGCAATGTGTACAATGGAGTAATGGTTTTTGTCTTGCATGAGGTCATGGTTTGTGAAGTTGATATGGTAATGCATTGATGACTGGACTCTAGCTAGAATGATGTGAATATGGTTTGGTACTCATGTGTTATATGTCTATATGCAGTTGTCATGCAGGTATGGTCTTGGTTATAGTTATGCATGAATAGTAGGTTAAACATGCCTTGTGAAGTCATTGTATGTCATTTAGGTCATTAGGGTGATATTGTTATGTTATGATGCTAAACTATTTGCTAAGATAGAGCAGGAGATGTGTATCATCATAATGAGGTTGCGACATTGGAATTTGGGGTAAGATGAGATCGTGGATGCTTCATCTTGACACTCTTATTCATTCATTTTCCTTCTCCTTAACGATTTATTTTAACTTGATAGGCATCAAATTGCAGGTTTTTGAAATAGGTAAGGTAGTAATTATCCTATTTTTCATATTTCCTAAATGTTCCTTATTATTTAGTTAAATTTTGCATTGGTTACTGGATTCGTGAAATTCAGCAACTAACATTTGTTTATGCAGCAAACTCCATTGTTGAACAGGGTTTGAGGTTCCATTCAAGGAATGAGAGATATGGGAAGAAAGAGGTTGATCCCCTCAAAGATCTCCTCCTATTCATCTACACCAAATCATTAGAAGAAATATCGAATCACGTGGTCAAAGGAAGCATCAAAACGTAGTTGGAGCAAGTGAGCGAGAGTTTGAGCTGAAAAAGACTCATGATTTTCTTTGCCAAATAGAAAATCATGTGCGAATCACTATTTATTTCTCAATTCTATAGTTAAATTAGAACTCTGTTAGCCGAAAGTAGACATGAAAGCCTCAAACAGTTATTAAATGACTTTTATAAATACCGTAAGGTAGGAAAAAACAAGGGACAACGTGAATGAATTTCTAGTGACTGTAATAATTTTAAAACTCCATGTTTTTATTTAATGGAAGCACCTTTGAAGATTTGATGAACAATTAATTGTTCATTGGAGCTTGTGGCCACCTGTTTGTGGAGGGCCCCTTTAAACAATGAGGTTTTTTAACTTATAGATTTCCCTATTTGTTATTATTTGCTGTAGTATTTTTGTACATGTTTCATTTCATAATTCTTAGTTTGATTTTAGAATTGGATAGAAGTAGTGGTATTTCTTTTGACTAGAAAGGCTATAGAAAAGTTTTTCATTAGTTGTTTTTGATCATCAAATATTACTTTTGGCCATTCATAGTTTTGATCTTCTTATGATAACATACAACTCTCTTTTACAATTTATGCAGTTGATTTGACTCGTTAAAGTACTAGTGGTTTCCTTGTGATTTCTTTGGAATTTCATTAAAAATAATTTCAACTTCATAGCATAATATGTTTCTCTCTATAGATTTAGGTATATAAATTCCTTTCAGCTTTATGTTCAAAACATTTTTTGTATTCAAAAGTTTTCTTAGTTTAATTTCAAAAAGAAGTGTGGTTTGATTGTAGTTACTTTATTGAACTTTCAATTTTGAAGAAAGTGTGTTTTAATATATTTTTCATTCAACAAGTGTGAGTTAATATTGTTTTCATTCTGCAAGTGTGAATTCTTTATAGTTTCATTTTTCAAGAAAGGAATATTGCTTTAGATTCACAATCATTTTATTTTCACTAGATAGCAATGTTAATTTCATTTTTAAAAATAGGAATACAAAACTTAAAATCACATTTCCAATAACTCAATCAATTCATAAATCCAACTTAATAAAAAAGATTCTAGCATATATTGTGCACTTGCACTTCACAAGTCTACCAACTCTGGTTGACAATTTATGTAATCAATTTAAGACAAATAAATTGACAAACACATGTATTGTATGTTTGGCATATAGGTATGTTTGTCAATGATTTTGATATGCATTAGGTTTATATACACTAGGTTTATGTACATGTCTTTTGATGCTATGGTTATATTCATGAGAGATGTTAGTTGATTAGTGTAGTTATATGCACATGCGTGAGATAGTCAAGAATGATAGTAACTTGTAGTTGTATGGATTTCTGTTGTTGTTTTATATTAGATAACATGTTTATTATGTTATATGTTGTTGATGAGTATGTTATAGGTTAAATTCTTGTTGTTATATGACAGTTAGCTTGACGATTAGGGTTATTACATTAAGATCTTGATGTCATATGTATCATTCTAAATTGGATTGGCCTATGCAGATGGTTAGAGTTACAACATTCAGGTATGAATGGACTTATTGTGTTGCATTGCGTGGTACTAATATAGACCAATCATACATATGTGACTATTGTTGTCGTTCTATATTTTTTAGGTTGAGAAAGTAAACACATATGATAGCATCAAAACCACTTTGGAAGCTGGGATCTAGCCCTGCCAACTTCAGAGAGGGATCTTTGTTTAATCTAGATTTTTTTTGGTAAATTTTAGGCTAGTTGTGATTGTACCTGTTTGTTTTGATTTGATTGGTTTGGTTAGTTTTAGTGTTATAACTCCATTGGGCTATGGAGTCTATAAGCTAAACTGGATTTTTGCATCAATTTTTGGAGGAGTTCTCATAGGGCAAGCTAGGTTTCACTAACTTGATCTTTTGACAAATTTAAATGGATGATGGAAAAGCAGAAGTGTAAGGTTCAATAGAAACCAAGGAGAAATTAAGAAGTCCTTGATCTAACTTCAGCAGAAAACATTAAAATTAACAACAGCCAAAATAGGGCACTCTAGATAACGAATCCTATTTATCACAATTTATGTTGATTAATTCGGATATTTAGAAAAACAAAGGAAAGAAATAACAATGTTTAAACAAATGGATAGAAGAAACACATCATCATTTAACACACCACATGAATCCTATGAAAGGTCCCTGTATTATTGATGCTCCAGTACTTCAAATTATAATATGTAGCAGAAATTACAGTAAGAAATCAACCCTTAATACTTCAAATAGTGAAGTATCTATAATACAAAATTACAATAATTCTTTACAAAATCATTTTCAAACCGACAATGTATTATTAGCCTAATTATAAACTAATATGATCTAATCTTGGCAAAATAATAGACCATGTATGTTGTTGAGGAGAATGGTATCCATGTTTGGATGGTTTTAGTTGTTGAGTCATCCCAAAATAGAATGTGATGTTGAACTGACTCTTGACCTAGCTGCTATGCTGGAAAAACCTTTTTACTGGTCCTGAGTTATTCCTTAATCCAGTAAATCAAGTAACTCTTCCCATCTCTTTTCATCTGGCACTGTTAACTTTGTCACCCTATGGTAGATTTCATCTACCTCTGTATATTTAGCAAAAGTTGGTTTCATGGTAAAAATATGTTTTACCTCATTCTGCACATGGAAGTTGTTTGACATGGTCTCTAAGAATGCCTTTGTTGTCATACTCCCTTTGATTCCACTGAACTTAATGTTGCTTTTGGCTACCTCTTTCATCTTCAGGATGTAGTCCTCCTGAGTAATAAACTTGTCATTTATGACATAGATACTGGGCAGTCCCTTTTGCATTAAAGCTTCAATCCTGTTTGTAAATTTGTTCACCTACAGCTCCAAGGTTTCACACCTTTCCTCCAACTGGTCAATGAGATTCCTCTTTGTCAAGAATTTCTTGACTTCCAGAATGGTAGCAGTTCTATCACTGACTCCCACTTCCTCCAGCTCATATCTGGACTTTGAGTTTAAGAACCTGATAATATTGGCAACTTTTGTTGGCATTTATCCCAGTTTTTCCCTTCCTTGCACAATAGTTTCAGTGGCCTTCTCTATTAACTCTTTCTTCTCAAATATGATTTGGATAGAAGGAAAAATCTCAGTCATTGAGTCCAGTATGTTCATACAAATTGTTTCCTTGGCTTGCAATTGAAGTGTCTCTCTCTACCTGGTGCAACTTTTCCAACAGTGTCTGGGATTTCTCCAATTCAGCAGTCCAAGTAGCCTCAAATTTGGCTCTCTAGACTTCCAAAGCTTTGAGTTGGCCCTACAAAGTCTTAATTTCCTTTGAATGTAATAATATATTTTGAAGTGTCTGTGTGACCTGTTCAGCACTAGGAGTCTAAGTTGAAGTAGTAGGTGTAGTGGTTGCTCCTATTGATGGTAGTTGAGAAAGGGGTACAACATCCAAGGGAACAAAGGCCATCTTCAAACTTTCTTCTTTCTCCTTTATCATTTTTTCCAACTCTACTTCCATTTTCCTGATCTATATGTTTTGGTCAATAATCAGTTTCATCATGTCTTCTTTCTAATCTTCACCTTTTTCAATTTCCTTGGTCATTGGATCTTCTATAGCTGGCAGTTTGAGCTGTTTCCTCAATGTTTTTATGTCCAAGTTCTTTTTCCTAATAATCTCATCAACAACATTAAAATCTTTAGGGTCATACCCTATCTTTATCACCAAGCCTTCCAAAGATCTGATCCTGTTATGCTTGGCCAAGGAGGAGAACTTTCTATCTTCAACTGTGACTCTACGTTTTCAAAAGAACCCTGCAATTTGGATAAGGAATGTTAGTCAGAGTGGAGGATATCATCTTACCAGTTTGTTTGTGCATCTCCATTTGAGCAATGGGATGTATGTCCTTTGTACTAAACTCAAAGGTGGTGCTCTTATAGTCAGCTGCTGAATTGGGCTATGAAGTATGGGCCTCAAGAAAGTCCATATGCATTTTACCATGCTCAATATCAAATACTGACAGAAGTCTACTCTGTGAGCTAGAATTCTGCTTCTAGAATTGGTTGTAATTGTTGTTCTTCAAGATTTCATTCCTAATATTTATCTCTTTGTACCTATTATTGCCTAAATCTACTTCAGGCTGAGAAAGGCAGGTCTACGGTAACATCAAACCACGCTTAACATGGTAGCTAGCCCTACCAAGTTGGGAGAGGGCTCTCTCCTTATCAATCTCAAAGAAAATATATAAAAGAAGGCTTGAGATGACTGATATAAATACTAATTTTAGGCTAGGTATGTTTGCTCAGAGGAATTTGATTGAGTTTAATAATGTTTTGCTGGATTAGATGTGAAAGGTTGTTTTGGGTCCAGGCAATGAGCTCAGTTTTGTAGAGGGTTCTGTGGGGCGAGGTAGGTAAGTGCATTAGTACTTTTAATTAAGCGAAATGGAGAGTTTTAAGACTGGTGAAGAGTTGGAGAGGGCATTGAAATGTCATGATTCCTCTTCTTATAGTAGAAAACATGTAAAACTAAATAAACCCTAAGGTAGAGCATAACAACATCAATGATTTCCACCTTTATACTTGATTCATTTAGTTAAATAGAAAAGAGAAAGATAATGGCACACATAAACATATGATAACTTGATTCACAGAAGGAAAAACAATACTAAGTCACCTTGCCACAAGAATCCCACAAAATGTTGCAAACCCTGGTCTATTTCCATGCCAAACTGCAGAAATGATGTACAATAATGCTCAAAGCATTCACAAGAGTCCAAAACTGACAAATGACTAAGAAAGTAAAAGATATAGGAAAAATACAACCCATGCTAACCTTTAAGGGTCAAATCCATGAGTCTAGGAGTTGTTTCAACAAGATCTAAACTAGGAACTGAAAATAGGCAGTGGAACAGCTTGCCTCTAAAACTATGGAAACTGATTCATTCAGTTCAAAACCACCTATACATGATGTATCTACCTCCTTGAGTCAATTTTCATCATTTTTATATCAAAGTACATCAATTTACATCATGAGTTTGACCATGAGAGAGAAAAAGTCAAACTAAGAAAAAACTAGGCGAAAATTTTGAGTTTTGAGCAAATTGTGCTTGATGCACAACGCCATTTGCCTGATGCACAATGCCTTTTCCCAGCTGAATTTGGAGGCCTTCCCCTTCACAAAGTTTTCTTCAAGTTGGATTTTTGGAAAGGTCTATTTGTCTACATTCTAGAATAAGTGGAATTTTTGAATTTGGTGTCCATTTGCCCCTCCAAAAATCAGTTCTCCCAACACTGCTTCTTGTGGGTCCAAAAAGTGGCAGAAAGGGCAATTTTGAGGTGTTTTTTGCCCTTTTGGTGACCCAAAACTCCTCCAAAATTCATGAAATTTTTTGGGTTTTCATATTTTTTCATGAGAATTCCATAAATTTAAGCCATTCCTATAAATTCCTTACCAGCTCAATGCCCAGCGCCAGTGGCATTGCGCATCAAAGGAAAATCCCTGTGTATTGCAATTAAAAATTTGAAAATGACAAAAAGTTCTCCAAACTTCTTCAAAATTGGCAAGAGGCAAGGTCATTAACTACTTTGCTGAGCCAAGGAAGCTTCAGCCAAGATTCTAAGTTTGTCTTGCTCCTTTTTGGCCTTTAATGCTCTCCTTAGCTTGGCTTTTAGGTACCTTATCCTTGTCTTGCAGATTTTATTCTAGGCCAAGTAATGATAAGCTGTGTGGTGCAACATGTTCTTTTCCTTGTTTACCTTGTCCACCAGCCTCTCAAGGTGAGCATTCACCTTTTCCAACACATATTCATGGTCATTGTCCTTTTGTTCAATTGACTTACCCTTTGCCCTCTTTGACTTTTGTTGGTTTTCTTTAATGACTTGCAGCTCAAGATTTCTTGTTTTTCTTCCAATTGCTTCTTTTGTTGCTCAAGGAATTTGATAATCCACTTAGCCCTCTCAAGGTTAAGTGATAAGGCCTGGATGTCAGCTTCTTTCTCTCTAATGACCTCCTTGAGCCTTGAGTTTTGGGAGATCAAATCAGTGTCCTCTTCCTCAATCAAAATGAAATATCTATCTTGGCTTTCAGAAGGCCCTTCATCATGCAATGGTTTCTTTCCTCTATCCTGTACCTGCTCTTCTGAAGAAGAAGGCAAAGCCCCTTTCACCCTGGGTGAAGATAATATTTTCCTATTGTCCGGTGAAGAGAATGAGACCCCTTCCACCCCTGGTGGAGATAATACCCATTTTGCAGCTGCAAAAAGTCTTCTTGTCCCCTTTTCATAAGTGATAAATACAAGAATGTGAGCCTCTTCAGTTTTGCTTTCATGCTCTCTTTGTTGCCTGGAAGGTCCAGCTTCCTCTTGAGGTTCTGCAAACATTTGAGGTCCCTTGAAAATATCATGGGCAATGAAGGTTTCCCATGGCACTCCCAACTGAGTCAATTGATGCAAAACAACAATTTTGATGACAACAAAGTGATATATGCTATTGAGCTGCTGTGGGTAGGGTTTCCTCTTTGCAATTACAATCATCCTCTCTATGTTTTGCAAATGAATTAAGGTATGCTCATCATTATAACCCTAGTAAAATGCATAAGAAACCTGATATGATAAGCATAGAGTCAGGAGAACCTTCCCTCACATGTGAAGTATTTAATGATGAGTTTCATTAATGGTACATACTGGTCCTCCAAAAACTTGAAAGGAAACACCCTGCCCAATTGGCTATGATATCTAGCTTTAATTAGGGTTCATAGTTTTTTTTTCTCATATTTTGTCTCTTGTTCCATCTTCCCCCACACCTGGAATCCTAGTTGCTTCTGCAATAATAGCTGGTGAAAGAGTGAATTTGATGCCAGCAAGTTGTACCATATTGTCCTCCATGTTGATGACAATTGCCTAGCCAATTCATGATGATACTTAACCCCCTCTACCATCTCACAAAACTCAAAGAAAGACTGGTATTGAAACAAGTGGTGGTAAGAGGACAAGCAAGAAGTTCAGCAATACTAATAGGCTCCTCTCTAATGATCTTCCCACCCTTGTGAAGTCTCCTAAGCTATAAATTTTTGTCTCCTGAACTGTCACTTTGTGTTTCTTGCTCATAGCTTGAGTCATTGTTTCTTTCCATTGTGCTTGTTTTAGGGAAAATGATGAAATGAAGGTATGATGAAAAATGGTGATGAAAGAGGACAATAGTGATGAGTATGAAGAGATTTTACTCTTGGGAGATGAAGTTGGGGAGTGAAGGGAATGATTTTGGGAAATTAGGGTTTAGTGAGGGATTTAGGGTTTGGTGAGGGAAATAATTGCTTTAAGGGAGTGGGGTATGGGAAAATGAGATGAATGAAGTGTATTAGGGTAAATAAAGAGTGAAAATGGGTTTGATGAAGTTTTTCTGAAGGTGGGATGAAAATTACACAATTGGATGGCAAACAATGAAGAAAAACTAGGGTTTCATTTTTCACTTGCAAGATTTATGCAAAACACCAATGTGACTTCAAATTCAACCTTAGGAGGATGATTACTTACTTGTAGAGGGCAAATGCAGCAAATTTGAGGGTTATGGCATGATTTGGGATGATTTGGAGCAAACTGGACTGATGTGCAATGCACTGGGCCCAATGCGCAACACCCTCCTGATGCACAACGCCAATTCAAATTTACACTATAGTTATGCCTCTGATGCACAGCGCCTGCCCGATGCGCAACACACTGCCTCTAATGCATAGCACCAGGCCAAGTTACCTTAAAAAAGAAATTTTTGCCTCTTACACTCCCAAATCGTGATTTTTGTGCTCCAAGAGTAAATTTTCACAATGAAATGACCAAGAGGACCTTTTTCACTTCAAATATGAATGACTTCAATTTTTCACTCATCTCAAACCCACTTTTTTAATGTTCAAGTCACTTTTGGTTTTGAACTCTGTTTTTCCATTGAAATTGGATTTTCTTAATCATTTGACAAACTGATGCATTGATGCTTGTGTTTTTGCTTGCAGTGGCTGAAGTTGGAAAGGTGACCAAGGGCAACAATTCTGAACTTATTACATATAGGAAAATTAAAGTTACATGAAATTTTTATACATAGAACATAAAAACTCTGTTTTACCTCAAAATAGGGTTTTGAGGAAAAAATCATTTATTGAGTATATCATTATTGAAATTTTGATCTTGAGACCTTATTAGCCCTCCTCATGTGCCTGTTGACCATTATTGAGCTTTTACATGACTATGGTGGCAAACCCTAGGCCTAATGAGACCTAAAACCCTAAAAATGGCTTTTGCAAATGTAATGACAAAATATGACTGTAAATGACCTAAACTTGTGAAAATAGGCCAGCAGGTAAAGACCATGAGGGAAATTTGATAATCAACCACTACCATCAGATGATCCATGATCCTAATGGAATGCAACTGATCAGATGGGACACCTATTATGCATGCAAAAAGAGAAATTTTTATCACTGATGGGGGATGAAGATACCGACATTAACAGTACCTATCAAACATTGTCTTCTGTTTTTCTGTTCGGATAGTGTGTGATTCTAGCTCAGTCTCCTTATTACCCTATGAAAATGAAGGTTCAGGCAGAGAAGCAGTGAACTTCGTCGTTGCAAGTGGTGAATCGGTGATGATGGTAGATGCTTGTTCTTTAGTCTCTTTGTCTACTTCTAGTTTGTGAGTCACCTTAGGTCTCTTTCTATAACTAATTCTAAATTCTTTAGCTTCACTCCCAGTGGTAGATGATGACCCTTCCTCCCTCTGCCTTTTGCTAGATTTTTCTTGAGGAATAAGAGTCTGCAAACTAGAAGTGGAAACAAGCTGCTCTTAAGCTTCCTGCAAGGTATTTTCTGCCCACTCCAACTGGTTGGCATATTTCTCTATGTTTGGCCTAGAAGTGTGGATGTAGGGAGTGTTTTTATTGTCCACTCTAAGTTTTGAAATGATGCCACAGGGGTCATAAGACCATGTGAAGCTCAAGCTGAAATTCATTTGCTTCAGTATCTTATCTACCTCCTCACCTAATGTCCTTGTGTTGCACACAAATGGGCCCACCTATGTTTTAATTCTGAGTTGTGCCTTATTCTTGGCCACTACAAAGTGGATGTCATCTAATTTCAACATCTGCCTGATATACTCTAGTGCAAAGATCCTCATTGGGAGGTCCTTGGGGAGTTTATAGGGGGGAAATTCACATCCATAGACACTAATCTCTGTGTAGTTTTGATACAGGTACCAATCACTGGTATTTTCTTGGTCTGATAGATGAATAATTCTTTTGATCTCCTTACTGATTCTAGGTTGCAATGCTCTATAGAGGATGTTCGTAGTTGGATGAACAAAGTCTTCTACAAATTTATTGTAGCTGAATTCCTATTATTCTTTCATGACCAATGAGGTCCAAAAGATCACTAGTTGTTGGTCCCCTGCATCATCCAACTTCTGCAATGCAAAACTAAACTTTTCTTCTTGATAGTAGATGAACATGTAAATTAAAACAAAGGTGTAATTGAACACCTACTCTGTAGGAAAATTAATGAACTTCTCATGGATATTGTCAGACAAGAATTGACTAAAATTGGAAATTGTAGAGGGTTTGTTGTCTGTGGAAAATGTGGAGAGGAATCCTAAAATGGGCTCATCTACCCATTGATTAGAATGATAGCCTAGAATGTAAGAAAGGATGGAAATAATCCGTTTGGCCTAATCAAGGAAAATGGAAGAAGGATAAGGAGGATTGTTCTTGGGAAATTGGGCATTCTCTGGCAAGAAAATCTCAAAAATTCTATCTCTGGTGGAAAAATCCAGCTTTTGATAAAGCTAGGTGAGGGCTTCTAAGGAGAAAGGGGCATCATTTTCCATAGAAGGGGCCAACATCATTTGGTCAATAGATTCATCTATAATGGTGAAAATAATGTCACCTGTAGGGGCAATTATGTCTCTTTGGGCAGGGACATAACAAGCTTGGCATCTTCTGGTAAATTATGAGGCTTGGAATGTAAAAGGAAAGATATAGTGGGGGAGGTTTGACTCCTAGAGTCCTATATCATCAGTCTTATCAGTGTTTTTATCCTCTAACCAGCAATACAACTCCAAGAAATCACAGTCATAGAGAGTTTCAGTTATCCTGTAATCACTGTCTACTAATGGTGTACGATCGATATCTATAGGTGGAATTAAAGGGTTAATGTCCTTTTCCTGGGTCTTACATTTAGTAGGCATGAATGTAGAAGATTTTTGAACAATATAAATATGCAGAGGGGGCTTACCGGTATTAGGAAACCAGCTCACAAAAAGATAGAAAAGATAGATCAATGCCTTAGAATTTAGCCTCTTCAAGGGGGAAACCTCCTTTACATTACACAAATGAATAATTCTTGGATGATACAAATGACAAGACGTTCTTTCTATATA
This sequence comes from Pinus tabuliformis, assembly GCA_031772625.1. NCBI lineage: Eukaryota > Viridiplantae > Streptophyta > Pinopsida > Pinales > Pinaceae > Pinus > Pinus tabuliformis. Next base: position 577,323,195 of record CM062808.1, read on the forward strand.
TAGGAGTCTAAGGGGTCATAATATAATCAGAGCCGACATAACAATAATAATGTAAGGGCACAATAATAACAATAGTGGGCTTCTATGGGGCACAATAATAACAATATGGGGACTACATGGGCACAACAATATAATAAGGGGGTTGTATTCATAACAATAAGGGGCTACACTAGTAGTAGAGGGACCTAACATGCCCCTCTCCTTCAAAAAGTGTTGTCCTCAACACTTGAGTAGTTCTTAATGCTTCTATATAAAATTCTCATCCTTCCATGTGGAATCTTCAGCTGGTAAGTTCTTTCACTTGATGAGATACTCTGAAATTGATCGATTTCGTAGCTGTCAACTTCTCAGTTCTATGAGCGCTTCAGGTTTCAATATGATTTTTCCTTCCTTGTCAAGTTGTGGAAATATTGTTGGAACTGGGATCTTCAACAACTTTTGAATGAGTTCCCACCGTACTTTTCCATTCTTCCATTCATCCCTTGGTTTGTTTATCATATTTGGTTGGATAATTATACCAACCTCTAGCATTTCTGCAACCATATGTTCAATTTCACTCCTTTGGGCATATAAGTCCTGATGTTTGGGGAACACTTCCTAGAATCAAATGAATAGCATGATCATGATCACAAATATGTGGGAGACCTATGGGTGTCTCAAATACTTTGGAATGATTATTCAAGACTTTTTGGAGATCTGGAGACATAGATGATTTCGATGTGGGAACCATTAGCGAACATAATTGTGCAATTACACCTCGTTGTTCTTTCTTTAGAAGCTTTGTCATTTTGTTAGAGTTGATTATCTTTACTAGTTTCCTTATGATACCCCTTAATTCAACTTCCTTTCCTTCTGAAGAAAATTTCATGAAAATTTCTTGAAAATTAAAAGCTATTGTACCCAAGGATTATAGCCATTGGACTCCTAGTATAACATCAATACCATCCATTGGAATGGAAAGCATTGGGCTATTCAATACATATTCTCCCATGGATAACTTGATATTATGGCACTTTCCAAAGCAATTTATGGTTCCTCCACTTAAAACCGTCACTTGACACTCTGGTGCTGGATATAGGAAGCAATTCAATTCCTTGGCTATCTTATAATGAATAAAATTATGGGTACTACTCGAATCAATCAACACTATTACCTTTTTCTTCTTGATATGTCCTTCTATCTTTATAGTTTGAGGAGTGGTAATTCTAACCAATGCATTACAAGATAGGGTCAGATTCATTTCTTCTTTCTCTGGTGTTGGTTCCTAGTGAGTATCCTTTTATTTTGATGTTTCTCAATACTGTTCTTCCTGATATTTCATTGCTTGAACCTTCTTCTTCTTGATATGTCCTTCTATGTTGAGAGTTTGAGGAGTGGTAATTCCTGCCATTCCATTGCAAGATATGGCCTGATTCATTTGTTCTTTCTCTAGGGTTGGTTCCAGGGGTATATCCTAATCTTTTGATGTTTCTTGATCCTTTTCATTATTAGGAGGCCTTTCTTCTAGCAGCTTTGCCCCACCTTCCTTCAAACCTTACATGTTTTTCTTCAAATCTTCCATGCCTTTCTTCCAATATGCTTTCATATCATTGATATCAGCTTCCATGGCATAGATAAAACTATTTATCTTTTTCTTCTCTACAATATCATTTACCCTTATATTCAATTTTTGAAAGTCCTCAACTTTCTCTACCATTGAGCCCTTTTGTTTGAGATTTATCAATTGGCTAAAGAAGGTGTTGCTCTTGGTATCCTCATAATGTGTTATCATTTCCTCCATGAAAATTGACCACATGACAAGTGGTTTACGAGAACAAAGCCCTTTATACCATAAAAAATGATTTAGTTCTAAATAATTAGATGTAATACATACCTTTTGTAATAGTGGTACACCATGTAGATCAAAATATTTCTCCATCTGTAGTATCCAATTTATCAGATATTTGCCATCAAACTTCCACATATCGCCTTTTCTTGATTGTTGGATCATGATATTGAAACAACTATAACTTTGTATTATTAGATCTTCCAGTTCTGAAATCATGACCTGTGGTAGCCCTCTACGTCCTCCTTCCAATGACACCAGTCTTATTGAAATTGGATTCTCCAAGAAAGAGTTATGCACAATCTCCCAAGATGACCTGATTATATACCTTTTAAGAAGAGAGAACTTGTATGAAGTGCTACATGTCACTGTTTTGACCTTCAGATCTAAACCATATATACAAAAAACTAAAGTTTGTCCTCTTTCTATAACTTCTTATGAAATTTCAATCTGATGCTCAGGGAGATAGTTATGACGATTTTCCCCAGGTCACCTGTTTAGGATGTAATTTGGGTATCTTCCAAGAACCTAACTTCCTCAGATCATATATCCGCAAATATAGTGAGACAAGATCTGAAATTTGGAGCAAAGGTTTAGATCAATTTCTTCTCACATGGGTTCTTTTTTTAGCTTCTGAAACTTTGTATCAACAACGTTATAGAAAAAATTCCACGATGACCTGTTTTAGATGAAATTCTAGAGCTTGGAACAACCCTAACTTCCTTAGATCATATCTTTGAAAATATAATGAGAAAAGATCTAAAATTTGGACTCAAGGTTCAACAAGATTTCATGTCAAATAGTTTTTTTTTTTAGTTTCTGAAATGTCGCAAAAAAATAGTTATAGCAGAAATGCCACGATGACCTGTTTGGAGTAGCGAAACCCTAGAATCCAAAACTCTGATACCAAATGTTAGGAAACTAGCTCACAAAAAGATAGAAAAGATAGATCAACACATTAGAATTCATCCAATTCGAGGGTGAAGCCTCATTTACATTACACAAATGAACAATTCTTGGATGATACAAATGGCAAGACCTCCTTTCTATATATAGGAGTCTAAGGGGTCATAATATAGTCAGAGCCGACATAACAATAATAATGTAAGGGCACAATAATAACAATATGGGGACTACATGGGCACAACAATATAATAAGGGGGTTGTAGTAATAACAATAAGGGGTTACACTAGTAGTATAGGGACCTAACAAATGGGCTTAGAAATGATAATTGTGTGTCAGACAAAAAGGGAAAAGGTAGGCTGGTGAATGTCGGAGTGTTGGTGGTGAAGAAGCTCTGATGGATATCACTGCAAGAAATTATGAATAGCAGAAACAGTGAAAGATTGAGAATGATGGGCTTTGGATTTATTTAATCATTTGTGACAAAGTCCATTTGGAAATGGCGTGGGACCGTTAATGAACGTTACTTGGGAAAAATTAAATGAGAAACGAGTATTAAGAGGGAAAGCATTTAATTGGTGCAACAATCTTGATAGGTGGCAGACAGAGAGTGGTGGGGCATGGCAGAAACGGATAAGGGATTAGTAGTTTCCATACGAGGTGATGGGAAGTAAGTGGTATCGGTCGGGGAGGGGGGTGCGAAAGCACCATGATGTGCCACATAGGGGGTAGGGCCTGGCGGGAGAAACCACCTTCTGGACCCCCCTGATAGTAAAGGGAGAATACGAAGGGGGGGCCGAAAAAGGATGAGGGCCATGGATGGAGCGGGGGATTAGATCCTAAGGTAGTGATCGCGATTGAGGTTTAATTGCAAATGACAAAAATAGTTGTCCACTTGCACCTTTATCATTTCCTTTTCAAACTTAGGATAAGGGGGAAATATAAGGTATGAAGTACTTCATCGCCGCGCACATATTCATCCTTTGAACTTAGGATAAGGGATTAATAAAAAAAAATTTGAAATACATTATGCATAGTATGCACTTCTACCCTTTTTTCCATATCCTCAAACTTAGGATAAAATTCATGCATGCTAATATTTAAGAAAACCACCTAATCTACCTACCCTTAACTAGACAAGCATTTTTTATTTTGATCACTAGGTTGCACTTAGACTAGCAAACCCATCTTTATTTTCTTTTATGCAAAAAGAAAAACTATCTAACCTATCCCTTATTTCTCCTATTGACCGAGATTAAATATTTGAGTCAATGTCATTTCCTACTTAACTAATGATTTACCTAGATTAAACTGTTGGATAAACTTTTCTTCTCTATCTAATTTAAAGAAATTTAAAGAAATCTAATCATGATTAAACTAAAGCTACTGATCGTGGCATTTTGAACAAGCTGCACGGAACTTTATTTTTCAGGAAGGAAGAAAAAACTAGATGTGAGTAGTGGCATTTAGACTTGCAACACTTTCAATATTATTCTTTTTTGATTTTATTTCTTTTGGTGGGCTTCAATCTTTTTTCTTTCTCAATATTTTTGCTTTTCTCTTTATTTTTCTTCTCTATACCATCTTTTCATTTTTTATTCTATTTTTTCTTTTTATTTGGAAATCATTGGCAGATTGACAAGTATTTACAAAATGGTATTCCTGAGATATAATACTCAATTACCTTGAGATCCTATAAATTATAGGACCTTAACAATTGCTATGTATAAGTTATCATTGTTTATGAGTTAGGAGGTGAACATGTTAGTTAGTGATTGTTCACATTTGTTAGCTCCCGTGAATGGCATTTTGATTAATTGCTTACCAAGCTAGAACAATGATCTTAGCTTTGCATCTAAGTAAATTGAAATGTACTTATAACTATGTATTTAATTCTAATAGATGGGACACTGACATCTCAATGGGTTAAAAAGGCATCCGAGTCGAGGCTATGGATGCTTGTTGGTAGAAGTGGCCATGCCTATGGTATAGAAGTTAATTCAATACTATGATATACTTGGTTACCTTATTTTCTCAAAACTAATTGCCAATAAATCCTATTGTTGCATATATAAAGTTTGCTAGAACTCATTGTTGATGGGGCAATATTTAATCCATTCTTAGATGATAATGGTTATGGTTTATATCTATTATTGAGTTATAAATATTCACTTTACATGTTAGGAATGAAACTTTTGCGGTATTTGAGATTTGAAATTTTGTATCATCTAATCTATCATTCCTTTATTCTACGTGTTTCATATATTTAACAAAGATAGTTTCTTTTCCCAATCAATCGCCATTTATTCATAACTTAACAACACTACTCTTATTTTGGGGTAGAATAAAGAGGCCTAATTCTAATTGTGAACACTAGGTAATTGGAGAGACCTTGAGAAGAAAATACAGAGATAAATAATTCATCCCGTTTATCACCATTTGTGTGCCCATAACAACCAAAACTAATGGATATAGAGAATGCATATTTTTCTCATCATTTTTACCCTCTTTTATATTCCCTTTTTATCCATTATTATCCCATGACATTCACAACATGATTATGTCACTTTTATATATAATGAGGTAACTGAGGTGATGCATTACTGATTGAGGCTACTCATGAGATGTGTTATAGGGAAACTAATTAGTTTGGGGGAAGGAAACCCTGGTACACTTTATGATTACTTTCTTTTAGCATGCATGGCTTCCACCTTCTGTATCACTTACAACATCAACTTAGCCTACATAAACTTAACAAATATCAATCCATGCATGCCATTCCATGATTTCATAGAGATAAAACTTGAGGAAAAATAACATAATTTTATTTATTTATTAAAAGTTTAGGAGAATGTCATGAAAAACCACCAAGCATTATTTTCTCATATTTTCAAATCATTAGTTCCACTTCTTCACCACTTCCAAATTTTTTAAAGACACAAAATATTTTAGTTTGGGGGAGTGCACTTTTCATTAATTTATTTATCATGACCATGCCTTTAATACTCTTATTCATATTCATTCTCAAAACCTCCCTTATTCCATGTTGTTTTACACCAGGCATACATTCCAACAATGATTGTAACAACAACCTAAAATTATTTTCTAGTGTAGCATGAGGGCATGCTAATTTTCCAATTTGGGGGAGGAGTTGTTATGCATGATATATTTTTTCTCTTTTCTTCCTCATTTAAGGCATACAATTTCATTTTTATACAATGCATAAATTGACTCGCGTATATCTTTAAAACTATGAATTGGATTCTTGTAATTTTTGGACAAAAAAGAGGTATTATTAAAATACACAAACCTAGGAAATTTCAAGCTAAACTAGTTTGTAAGACCCCATAAACCTTGAATTTTCACTTACAACTATTTTGATGATATCTTGAATTTTGCGCATTGGATTACTTTGACTTCCAATATGAGGAAGCATTAATGTAATAGGAACAAACATGTAAACTTTTAGGAAAAACTAATTTATTATTTTATGAGAAATTAGACTTTATCACCTTTAGCCATGTTTCTTATATCTAGGGATATGTGGATCAATTAACTCTAATTTTTGGGTTGAAGAAGCATTAATATAGTGGAATTATTCTTACAAATTTTTAGCAAGATCTAGTTTGTAGTTTTTAAGAAAATGGTTAATGAAGTTTGTTGCTTCTTGTATCATATTTTGCTGCAACTTCATATATATATATATATATATATATATATATATATATATATATATATATATATATATCTGTGTGTGTGTGTGTGTGTGTGATGTTATAGCTTCACCAACATTGCTAGAATTGAAAAACCACTATTTTGAAGAGGCTTTTGGGGAAGAATTCTCATGTTCCATCAATATCATGAGTTGGGGTGAGCATTTTGATTAATGTATTATAGCTTGGTTAATATAGAGGCATTGGGCTGCATGAGGACATGCAACATGTTGAATTTGGGGGAGATGTTGGGCCACCAAATTTTCAATATTATTAATATTTCTTAACATATATGTCATCTATTTCCAATGTTCTTTTATCACGCTATTTATCATAATTTATCATTTAATTCCACTTTATAATTATTCATGCTCTTGTGGATTAGTGAGGTTTATTCTACTTTATTTTTAATAAATTGAAGATTATTATGTATGATTTTTCCAATGATGGCTTATTAATGAATTTTTTATAACATCACTCACAATTTTATTCTCCAAGATATCTTCCAGATTGCAAATTTAATCTTCATCTCATAATCAAATATTCCAACTCAAAAATTCAATAAGATAAAATGTGACAGTTTTGGGTTCGCCATTTTAGGCAAATGAAGATGAATCTTGGAAAACCGAGACACATTTTTTGTGCATAACGAACCAAATTAGTTTTTGTTGAGTAGTTTTCCAAAATTCGATCTGGATCGAGAGAAATTCAAGGTTCTCTAAAGGCAATTTTCTCATATTTTCTATTGTGGTCATTTTCCAAATTCTCCCAATTGCAATACCATATTCTAATAGTTCAAGCTGAATCATGATGGAGAGATCTCTCAGATTTGATCTTGTTTATTGAGATTCTGTAATCAACCCAAAATTGTAAGGGGAAATCATTTTGTAATAAATTTAGTTGTAATTTCTCTTTGGTCTCTATATATTGAAATGAAAACATAGATCAAAGAGGGGATGAGAAGTTATTGAATTAGAGGCAGAAATGAGAGTTGTATTGTATCTATTTATAATTTTTAATGAAAGGAGCTACCATTGTAATTTCAACATTTTCTACCTGTAATCTGATTTGAATTATTTTTCAAGGAAAAACTAACTGTTGGTCAATTGGGCTCACTACCATGGATGAGGTGCTTCCTTGAACATGTAAAGTAGTTTAGTTGTCTACCTTTTATTTTTTTATTAATTGTTGTCTTTTGAGTTTCAATTGTTGTTCCTTAAAGTAAATTTCCTTTATTTTAAAGTAATTTGTTGGTTGCTGCATTTTCTAGATTTCTTCTTTCCTGCAATTTCTAGATTTCATTTAATTTGTTTCTCTAGATTAGCATTTGAATTATGTTGGGTGCAATAGGTTAAATTTCCAATTCAACAAGGTGCAGTTTAATTTAGTATTGATTCAAACTATTTGATTAACATAATTCTTTTCATGTCATTTACCTTCTGATTTTTAAATTTAGTTTTGTTTTCAAGTCTTACATTTTACTTCTTGTCAAATGAGCTCAATAGTGTATAACACAATCATGTAGAACAACTGTTAGCTGTTGGTGGTTGCTTGCATATATTTTTCTGATTTACTTGAAATAAAAAGACGCTCCTCGGATTGATAATTAATGTCTAGGTGATACTTTTTTTTTAATAAGCAATTAATTTGCCCAACAATGGTCATATGGACTCATAAAGCTTAGGTCCATAAATCTAGAGTTAAATTTAAGAGCAAGGTCACAAATTTGACAGTCACATGATTGGCTTGGTGAAATGGCTAAAACTTCAGGATTGGTGGCCCATCCATCGACCCATGGTTAACTCCCATGAGTTTTGATCCACCAAAAACATATAATACATGCCATGCAGAAGTAATCATGAACTTGTGCAAACAACTACAAGAAATACATGTTCTATGTTTCCTATCTAAGTTAAAAAGTAATTAATAGTCTCTAGTTATCTTTCTATGATGAGAAAATGTTTGAAATCTATTTAGGGATAATATATAGGTTGATTTCTAATCGTTATTTGTTTAGACAGTATATGGAGACTAGTTTCCAAGATTCATCATTTTTGTTTTATTGTGGATAAAGGCTAGTGGAAAAACTCCACCATTTGTGTTTGATTTTGGACAAAGGTTTGGGGCCAAGTTCTATTATTATTTATTTATAGGCCTGTGGCTAAGCTCCATTTTTGTTTGATTGTTGACAGAGGCCCATGGTTGAGTTCTTTATTGTTTAGTGGTCAAATTTCACTATTTTTTTATCAGAGGCTTGTGGTTGAGTTTCATTATTGTTTGATTGAAGGTTTGTGGTCAAGTTTCACTATTGTTTAATTGAAGGTCTGTGGTTGAGTTAATTGTTCTTTGAGTGGTTTAGTTTTATGATTATTTAATCATTGTTTATAGAGGCTTATGGTCGAGTTCCAATATTTTTTATTAGAGGGTAATGGCTAAACCTTATTACTATTTGTTAGGGATTGTTAATATAGACCTATGGCTAATTCCCACTATATGTTTAATCATTAGCAAGAGGCTTGTGGTCAAGCTCCTCCATTATCTATTTGGATTGTTGACAAAGGCCTGTGGCAGAGTATCATTAGTGTTTTTGGGATCCAATGACATATGCCTATGTTAGAGTCTCATCAGTGTGTTTGGGATCCGTTGATGGAGGAAAATGGTATAGTTTTATCACTTTATTATTTGGATCATTTGTAACCAAATTCCATCACTATCGAGTAAACATATAATGGTAGCTAAGCTTCACCATTATTTATTCATGAGGTTGAATCTCATCTTTGTTGGAGTCATTATTTACTGAGAACTGAGTATCACCATTGTTGGCATGTTATATATAAAATATATATTGAGTTGCAGTATCAGCGATAGGAAAGGTCGAGTCCTCCACATTTTGGTTTGAAAACTTACCGATGTTAATTGTTTGTTGAATGGTTTCGCTAGATATTAGATAGTCATGGGGTTAGATCCCACCTCTGTCGGCTAAGGAAGAATATTCATTTTTTGGTAGATTATATGAAAAGAGAAAAAAGGAACATAGGTGGTATGAAACTTGTTATGGATAAACGAGGTCACATGTTTGAGCCTTTTCAACTCTGAAGTTATAAAATTATTTTTTATTTTACCCCACCATTTTTCATTTTGTAGAACATTTAAGTGAACATAAGAGTTCCATTTTTCGATCCATCACTAAAAGAGATTAATTTGTATAATCTTCCTGGAAAGGGACATTCTGTCAAAATATTAATTTGATTTTTGATTTTATATGGTTTTTCGGTGTTTTTAAGCTTAATTTAAGGTCATTTTAGATTTCAGAAGAAGTATGATGATGAAGGGTCAATAGTGAACAATTATCATGGCATTAAAAATCTTAATGATGTATTCTTGATGATCATAATCTATGTTATGTGTTGTGGGGGATTATGATCAGGTTGCATTTAGTGTTGGGAGTATGCTTAGAATAGGTCTCGATAAGGGATTTCTATCACTAGATTGATGAACATGTTGGAACAGGATACATATAAGAAATGATAGGTTTATGACATGAAATGGAATATTATTCTAATAAAGCATTATAAATCTAATCTAGGAAAGCGATACAAATATTAATCTAGGAAAGCAATGGAAATCCTAATCTAGGAAAACAATCAATATATATTCTGGGAAAGAAATAGAAATCTTAATCTAGGAAAGCAATAGAAAAATTAATCTAGGAAAATAATGGAAATCTAATCTAGGAAAGCCATAGAAATCTTAATCTAGGAAAGCAATGGAAATCTATGAAAACCAAAAACATGAAAAAACAAACTCACATAATAAAATGTAATTAAATAATCAAGTTAGTTATCAATACAATTGTTTTAGACATCAATGATCGTGGTTTTGTAGATAAGGTAATATAATAGTCCATCTCTTTTTAAAATATTTTCATTTAAAATAGAATTATTACTACAATAATTAGTATCCAATCACTTATCGAGCTCTAGTCATTTATTTTACTATTCACACTTGCAAGAAATTAAAATGACAAGAATGTAAAGATATTGAAAAGTAAATAAATCAAGTCCTAAACTAAGTGATCACTATAATTATTTCTTAACTAAAAATATTAGATAATTCTTAGATAATTGTGATAACTTCAACAACTAGATTGTTTATTGTTTAGAATGAGTGTTCTCTTCCTTAATTTGATGGACACTTCAAATTATTTCTCGTATTGTTACATTTCCTAGCCACAACACAAAATATGAGGAAATCCATTTGAAAGGTCCAATCATATCTCCAAAATTGTGCATTGTTTTGAATATATTCTCATGAATCGCCTAGATGGGCTCATTTTTCACAAAACCCATTTTTTCATTTTTTGATATATGTTTTAGTTTTCCTAATAATTTCGTCAAAAATTGACTGCTTGAAAATTGTTTCTATTCTAGATCATCATCTTTGATCATGTGTTGAAGGCTCGCACTTGAGACACTAAGAAAATTTCTATTGTTTATCTACAAAATAAAATAATTTAAAACATAAGCAAGCCAATATAAATTACATAGATTATAAAACTACATGAGTTATAAAACTACATCTTATAACAAAACAGGAATCTAAAACTATAAACTAAATAACACAAGACTTGTTAAATGTGTTTTATTCCATCATAATTTAGATGTTTGCTCCAAGAGTCACCTCCCTTTGAATGTAGAAGAAACTCCTATTTATACAAAAACTAAGATACTTAAATATAAATGTGGATCCACAAATCTCTCTTAGATCCCCAAATGTTTCATGTGGTTACAACCATGTGTTAATATTTATCAAGTAATATCTACACATCCTCACACAAATATCTAAGAAATTTGATAAGAAAGTTTATCAAAACTTTCATGATTCTTCTCCATCAAATGTGCTTCAATGATTATTTCATATCTTCCTCAAATATTCAAGGGTTGAAAATGAAACTCGAACTGGAGGCTAAATGGAAAATTTTGACTATGATAGAGTCTTCAAATATGCCTATAAACATCACAAAATTCATCCAACTTTTACATATAAGTGAAAACATGTTATTATTCTAATATTTAATCATAAAGTCACTCAAAATACAAAAACAAATGATTTGGAAAATAATAAGTCTAAACCCATATATATTCATAAAAATTTCCTTAATGTAAGGTTATAATATAGTGGAATATGATTAAGTTGAAGGAAACAAATGTGAAAAATATGACATTTTGGAGACCCAAAAAACATATGTAAAAGAGAAAGTGGACCCGGATTGAAATATTTTGAAAAGTGATCCGGGAGAATTTAAAGAATGAGGTTGGTGCTTCTAGTAAGGTTGGTGCCTCAATCGGGTTGAATCCTACAACAAGTCGAAGCTTTCTCATTTCGGAGGTTGGTGTTTCAATCAAGTTGTAGCCTAAAACAAGTAGTTTCTTGCACATTTTCAAGGTTGGTGCCTCAATCAGGATGTAGCCTACTGCAAGTAGCAACTTTTATGTCCTATTTTTTTGATGTGATGCCTTCTTGATGCATTGTTGATGTGATGATTTCTTCTTGATGCTTTTTTCTATTTATTTATATGTGAAAAATGGTTATGGTACATTACTACATAATTTATTATTGATAAAATGTGTTGAAATGTTAAAATTTCCACCACATCGATTCACCCCCCTCTCAGTGTGATCTTTGTTCTAACAAGTGGTATTAGAGTGTGTTGCACAAAATATTGTCACCATGACATTCTGCAATCGATGTGAGTTTATCACCACTCATACTTTCCTCCTTTGCAAGTCTTAAACCTCAGTTCTTCATGTCAAGCCTTGAAAAATAAGAGAAAGCCCTTAAAAGTCTCTAAAACTCGGGTTCCACACTTTCTCTTAGCATTACCTGCGGTCCCGCACCTATTGGTAATGTCCCCTGCGTACCTGATCACTCTGTCTCTGTGTAATGGGTGCGAACCCCTGTAAGAGTAAAAAAGGTGCAAGTACATTCTTAAAAACTCACTTTGAGTTATTTCTGGAAGCTTCTAGAGGGAATCTTGAGGTGGCAAGTTCGCTCCTTTAAGGTTCATGCATCCCATACCTTAAGGAGCTAACCCCTTGATGTGAGGAGCTTATCCCTTTGAAGGAGGACTCTATCCCTTCATAGGTGGACCTATAACTTCCTTCCTCTGCACTATAAAATGAGGCATTGGGCTGGTTACTGAGGAGGTTGAAAGCTGAATATTTTGAGGTGAAATGTTGTTGTAATTTAGTCTTCCTAATTGAGCTTGAGAGGAGAGATTACATACCTTTTTTGATCTCATTGGGAAGAGTGTGAGGCTTGTCAAAGTAGAGGAGATTCCTGCTTGGACCCTGGGAGGAGCTTGTACAACATCAAGGCACCAAAGGTTGTAAAGTTCTTCTATTTTCAAAGTTAATACAATCAAGTTTTTTTTTCAATAAGCTTTGTTTTCTGGTTTATTTCATGGATTCCTTGATCACCATGATGAATATGATTTATTATATTACCTATGCAGGTGTTATTTGATGTGTGCTTGTTTGCGATTGCAGGTTCTCAAAAGGAAACTCATTCGGACGGTCGAAGCGTGGCTGCCAAAAACTAGCGTTGGACTTAAGGTAGGGTCCAAAATACCTCTTGGATTTTATTAATAAATCGCAATATATTTAGAAAAAGGTAGATTTGCTTGTCCAATTTGTCAGCCAGATAAATTGTTCTTATGGATAAGACCGATCTCCCTAGTATCAACAGATATCTAATTTGTCAGCCGGATAAATCGTTCTTACAGACAAGACCGATCTCCCTAGTATCAACAGATATCTAGCAAAAAACAGGACAAGCAAATCTACCTTTCTCTAAATATATTGTGATTTATTAATAAAAACCAAGAGGTGTTTTAGACCCTACCTTAAGTCCAACGCTAGTTTGTGGCAGCCACGCTTCGACCGTCTGAATGAGTTTCCTTTTGAGAACCTGTAATCACAAACAAGCACACATAAAATAACACCTGCATAGCTAATATAATAAATCATATTCATCATGTTGATCAAGGAATCCATGAAATAAACCATAAAACACAGCTTATTGAGAAAAATAAACTTGATTGTATTAACTTTGAAAATAGAAGAACTTTACAACCTTTGGTGCCTTGATGTTGTACAAGCTCCTCCCAGGGTCCAAGCAAGAATCTCCTCTACTTTGACAAGCCTCACACTCTTCCCAATGAGATCAAAAAAGGTATGTAATCTCTCCTCTCAAGCTCAATTAAGAAGACTAAATTCCAACAACATTTCACCTCAAAAATATTCATCTTTCAACCTCCTCAGTAACTAGCCCAATGCCTCATTTTATAGTGTAGAGGGATGAAGTTATAGGTCCACCTATGAAGGGATAAAGTCCTCCTTCAAAGGGATAAGCTCCTCACATCAAGGGGTTAGCTCCTTAAGGTATGGGATGCATGAACCTTAAAGGAGTGAACTTGCCACCTCAAGATTCCCTCTAGAAGCTTCCAAAAATAACTCAAAGTGAGTTTTTAAGAATGTACTTGCGCCTTTTTTACTCTTACAGGGGTCCACACCCATTACATAAAGACAAAGCGATCAGGTACGCAAGGGACATGACCAATAGGTGTGGGACCACAGGTAATGCTAAGAGAAAGTGCGAAACCAGAGTTTTAGAGACTTTTAAGGGCTTTCTCTTATTTTTCAAGGCTTGACATGAAGAACTAAGGTTTAAGACTTGCAAAGGAGGAAAGTATGAGTGGTGATAGGCTCACATCGATTGCAGAATTTCATGGTGACAATATTTTGTGCAACAGATTGCCCCCTAAAGTGTGAAGTCTGTAATAGATGAGGATAGCATTTGTCATCTAAAAAGAGTGAAGTACTTTATCATTTCAAGGATCATCCTGTGGACAGCCTGGTGGGAACCTGTAAAAACATTCAATACAAAATATATATATGTGAACATATCATTGCTGAGGTAGGCATTCCCATACTCAGATCAAAACTGACTAGAAAACTAACTAAACTACTCTAATATAGGAATGATTTTGTAATACATCACAAGTATAGACGTATGTAGACACAGTATGGGTGCAGCCATCTGTTCATGAATAGTCTACTGTATAATGAAAACAAAATTCATTGCAGCCTGGATGGTGGAAACTAGATCCAGGGTCTTGATTTCTGCTTCCCGAACTAGTACGATTCTATCCATGTGATGAATGTGTCAAAGTCGAACATGGTAGAAACCACTTGATTACCAGTCGATGATGTGAACTGTTAACAAGTGTGAGGGAAACCACTAGTAATGTCAATGGCTCTCAAAGTACTTAGTACAATCCATGAAATGTGAATAGATGAGCTGATGTCGAACATGTCATAGAATCCTTTGATCGAAGGTCAATGATGCAACTTGTCATTGAAGGCGAGAAACCTGCCATTGAGGCATGCAAATTCCAAGGTACTAACGATTTCTAGATCATCTTCCTAGATAATGAGCTGAAGTCGATAGAAAGTGATCTGTCGTAGGCAAGCCCACAACATGAAATCATAGATCAAGTTTGAAGAAATATATTTGGCAAGGACTAACTCAGGGATGGCCACGATCGATGACAAATATTTTGCAGATTAATGGTTTATTCGAACTGACCTCTTGAACACATAACGACATTGTAGATGGTTTGGTGACAATTGCCCCAAAGCTAATACCCAAAAATCGGCTGAGGAATTTCAATATGGTTTGATTAACTGTTAGGCAAAGGATTTCCCAACCCAGGTGAACAAAAAAGTGTCGTATTCAAGAGTGGTTAAATGCTTTTCTAAAACACAAAGTATAACAAACAGGTTCATTTTTCTCTCTTTTCCCCCACCATTTCTGGCAAGTACCTCTTTATTTTTGACAAGCTTGAGGAGGATAACATTTTCTTGGTTATAAGCTCATCCTTCGGATGAGTCCAACTTAGTTTAAAATTCAACCCTAAGAAGGAGTGGTCCGTTCCTGTTTAAAATTGAATAGGTCCTTTATGAGTCCAGTATAGGAGAAAATCGGCGTTTTTCAATTTTAGGGAGTTAGAAGAAAAAATTAAGAAAACTCCATGGTTGTCCTTTTTCGTAAATTTGTGTCTCCCAAGCCTGAAAAAGTATAAAATAATACTTGAGAGAACCGCTTGACCATTACGATCAAGCAGTACTTTTCATAATTAGTGTCTTTGATCTGAAAAATTAAAAAAGCGATCAACGACACGTCATTTTATAACCAATATCGAACTTGAAATGACAAAAGCTTGGCAATCTTTTCACGTTTATACGGTCAGAAAAGAGCTGTAAGTGGACCATCCTTTTAATTCCGTTTTAACGATCTTAAAAAGAAAAACTCGTCAATATTTTCATATTTTACGAGTCAAA
The DNA here is from genome assembly GCA_031772625.1 of Pinus tabuliformis. Lineage (NCBI taxonomy): Eukaryota > Viridiplantae > Streptophyta > Pinopsida > Pinales > Pinaceae > Pinus > Pinus tabuliformis. Next base: position 577,339,041 of record CM062808.1, read on the forward strand.
AAAGAGATTAAAGAGGACTCCAATGTTTTTTGTTGAAAATGATCATTTTTCCCTGGTAAATCCAATATTCTGCACAAAAACTCAAACATTACTCATACCTATTTAAAATAAATAAAAATGCATCAAAAAGTTACCTTTTTAAAGTGAAAAATAAACAAATTAAAAATTCATTTATTCAAAAAAGCTTATAAAAAGGGATTTTATAAATTCATTTTTACTGTTTGACTTCAGAGTGAGAAAAGAGAGCTTTTGAGTAAGAAACTTCCTGTGAAGATTGCGGAAAATCTGTCTGTTGGAATCGAAAATTGTCAGCTCCAGGTAATCCACATCACTTTAAACTTGCATTTCAACTGTTTGAATTTTGTTTTTAGGCTTCCATTTTGATTTTTTAGGGAAAATTTAGCTTAAAAAACCGATCGCGAGGGTCTGCAGGCACAACATGCGAAACCTGCGGACCCCAAATTTTTCCTACAAAGGAAAGAGCCAGGGGCCCGGACCTACTACTTGGGAAGAGTGTGAACCTACACAGTGTCCCTAATTAGTGGGTGCGGACCCCACGAAATAGGTTTTAAAACTTCAATTTTTTCCATTTCTGCCCATTTTTTTTTAACTAAAATGTTCTAATCCACCGTTTTTGCAATGTTGGATATACAAAATGCTCATTTGGCGGGAACAGGAGCACGAAGATGTGGACCTTGCCACAATTAGTCATCAGCCCTCATTGGATGCATTGAGGGCATGTGGGCTATTTAAATTCTGGGCCATACCTAGCATGAGGGCCCAAGTAGACTTTTTGCAATGGCTAGTGGACAGGTGGAATATACAGGACCAGTGTTCCATTGTTGGTGGCCACTGGCTCGAAATCGAGCTAGACGACATTTATTTTCTGACTGGTTTGCTGAAGAGAGGTGAACGATTATCTCTATTCAGGACTAGGCCAGGTGGCCAGTCTGTCAATAGTCTCCGACTAGAGTTTTGTAATAACCAAATAGAGGACAAAGGGATCGATATCAAAACTATCTACCATCCTGAACTTAAAGTGATCACATTTACTATCACCAAACTCTATGGAAGCGCAACACTGCATGTAGCTACTGGATCCCAAATGCGAATGGCAGTAGACTATTATCAACGCACCATCTCCAAATGGTGCGAAGCTGTGCTGGTGAATGTAAAAGGCCAACTAACTAGAGCAAAGAACGGTCAACTAAAAACTTTGGATATGGTTTCCTAGTTGTGAGATTTGGTCTAGAGAGGGTCCCGATGTTGGTCCCACAACATCTTTCTATTGGAGTTGGACTTCCTCGAGAGCCTAAACTGATGTGTTGGGTTACAGTTATGGCCCGTCATCCTAAGGAGGGTGCAGAGGTTGTTTGATTTCTGCCTGAGTATTTTTGTTGGTTGGAGGACCAAATTTTCATGATTCAGGATTTTCCTTATGCTGGGATGGATTATCGTGGTGACCTAGACATGACTCTTCCACTAGGAGAGCAGTGGGATGATTCAAGTAAAATCATTCTCAACATTTTCTAAGCTTTAAATTTTTTTTTTTTTTCGTTTTAAATCGTCCAAAACTGATAATAAAAGTTTCGAATGCAGATGTGGGTCCACAGTGACCAGCCACTCTCTGGCCCTATGAGAGGAGACACCCAGCTGCAGTAGTATCGGCCCCATGGGATGAATCTATAGAGACCCTAATCGAATTGGAAAATCATCTAGAGCGTTTGACAGCAGATATTCCAGAGACTAGCATAGATGACATTCCACTTAGGTTACATCACTATGTGATTGGGGTTCTAGGACCTTTCAGGAGGTTCCTTTGTAGGGTGGCCCGAGCAGTGGTTTCTTATCATGATCATCACCAGTGATAGGATGATCGCCTTTGTAGACTCATATGACATTTTGCTTTTTGTACTATCATTTTTGCCGATCATAAGGTGTTTTTCAACCTATGATCGAAGACAATGTATATTTGACACACTTCTATGCTATGCTATATCACTATTACTGGCTATCTTGTAAAACATGTTATGGAATGTTTTTAAATTTATTGTTTGATTATTGCAAATGTCTATTTAACATTCAAGAAGTAATTGCATCTACTAATGTATTTAAATATCTTGGAATATGCTGATATTCAATGTAGTCAAATTCACATTCCAAGAGAGAAAATCTCAAAAATAATCTTAATAACACCGGATTTCTAATGGCATAAAATCTATTAAGATGGAATACAATGAGTTCAAAATCTAACCTAACAATCAAACTCCGAATCCCGAATGAGATGGATTCAGATAATAACTCAATCACTGCACTATACTCTGCAATTTTGTTCGTTGTTTGACCAAGGCTTACCCCATGCATAGATACCAACTCATCAGAGGGTGAATAAATAACCCAAGCTACGGAAGAAATGTTCCGTGTATTACGACAAGCACCATCAGCAAAACCAATGTATGTTTGAAGAGACGTCGACATCTGCAATATCAAGAGTAAAATCAAGATAAGCAAGAATAATGATAAAAACACTCTCTAAACTAAGCACACTTTTCTAATCTAAAACACACCAGCTAGAAAGAAACTAATCTAACTAAAATCTCCACACCCAAATTTAAGCATAATATCGCTTCAGATAAAGACCATTTTTGGGTTTACCCAAAGAGACACCATCAAAATCTACCAACATATAGGCCTCTTTTTCCAGCTTTCGCTTAATAACATAAGGACCATGCCACATAGGTACAAATTTTCTAGCCCCTAGCTTATCATTTGCTTGATCATATAGTAAGACTAGGTCTCCTTTCGAAAAATTACATGGTGTAACATTTCGATCGTACTGAGCTTTAATTTGTTTGGCATGAGTTTCGATTGCTAATGCAGCACCACATCAATTCTCATCTAGCTGATCCAAGTACAACAAACATTTCTCCTCTTCGGAAGTGGTTGGGAGTAATTCTATGGCTATTTGTAGTGACAGAATTTCGCATTCAATGGGTAACACAGCTTCCAAACCGTAAACCAGTTGAAAAGGAGTGAAACCAATTGATGTTTTACTGAGGTCCGATACGCCCAAAGTGCTGAAAATAACATGTTATGCCAATTCGACCCATGAATACCAATGATTCGTCGAAACATAATGACTAGAACTTTGTTGATAGCATCAACCACACCATTAGCCTGTGGGTAATATGGAGTAGAACTATCGTGACGCAGGCCAACTTGATCTGTTAGTTCAGTCATCATGATGTTTCGAAAATCACTCCCATGATTGGTAACAATCGCTTGAGGAACACCGAATCTAGTAATTATATGATTGAAAACGAAAATTGCAGCAGTTTTGCTATCTGTCAAAAATGTAGGCATCGTCTCGACCCACTTAGTAAAATAATCTACCGCAAGGATGATATACGCATGCTCCCCGGCCGAGTGAGGGTTACATGTAATAAAGTCGATACCCCACTTTGAAAAAGGGTCGATGGCAATTATAGGGTGGAGAGGAGCAGGTGGAGCACGCATCTTTCGATCAAAAATTTGACAATTGTGGCATTTTCAGACCACATAGATACAATCTTTAAATAAAGACGGCCAAAAATAACCAGTGCGCAATATCTTTTGGGTTGTGGCATACCCAGACATATGACCGCCACATGCTCCAGAGTGACAGTCATTTAGAACCTTTTCAGCTTCTTCATGAGTTAAACAACGTCAGAAAACAGAATCCGCCCCACGATGATAGAGTGTATCTCCAATAATTTTGTATTGTTGGGATTGGAAACGTATTTTCCATTGCTGAGATCATGAAATTTCAGGCTGAAAAGATTGGGTTTGGAGATAAACTATGATATCTCCATACCATGAATCAAGAGTGTTGATAAGAAACAAGGATTCGTCCGCAATGGGCTCTTGCCCCACAGTTTCAGTATCAGCACGCGGGAAATCACACATCAATTCCGCAAATACCAAATATTTCTTTGCCTTGGATTTTTCAAATTCCAAGTCAAATTCTTGCAGGATAAAAATCCATTTGGAATACTTTCCCCCTAGCAATTATTTGGTCAAAATATAGATCATGGGGTTCCAATCAGAAATTACAGTAGTTTTGCATAGTAAGATGTAATGACGAAATCTTTGGACAGCTTGAACAACTGCCAAGGCCAATTTCTCCACATTCGAATATTTAAGCTTAGTCGGATTCAAAGTTCGACTAAGATAGTAAATCACATGTTCAATATTGAATTCATCTTCCTGAACTAAAACCATCTCGATGGTGGAATGAGAAGCGGCGAGGTACAAGAAGTAATCCTAGTTGTAGTTGGGAGGATACAATAACAGTGCATGGGTCAATGCGTGTTTAAGTGCATCAAAATATTTGTCAGCTATCTCATCCCAAAAGAATGGAGTATTTTGTTTCAACAACCTAGTAAAACCCTTTGTTATCTTGGCGTAGTTAGGTATGAAACGACGTAAAAAGTTTTCTTTCCCTTGCAAACTTTGGAGTTGGCGAAGAGTCGAAGGAGGAGGCAATTTGACAATAGCTTCAACCTTCGATCGATTGACACGAATGCTAGCTTTTGAAACAACGAATCCCCGTAAATGACCCGTTTCTATACAGAAAACACATTTGTGTGGATTCAGCCTAATTCGATAATGACTACATCTCATAAATATTGCTCGTAAATGAGTGAGATGATTGGCTCTACGTAATGAATGGGCAGGTAAATCATCGAGATAGGGCTGCACAATGTGCTTGATGTCATGAAACGTGTAAGACATAGCTCTTTGAAAAGTTGCTCCAGCGTTCTTTAATCCAAAAGGTAATTTGAAATAAGCAAATGTCCCCCATGGACAAATGAAAGCCATTTTTGGTTGATCAGCAAGGAGTATGTTGATTTGATTGTAACTGGAAAAACCATCCATAAAGGAGAAAATTTCACTGTCGGCACAATCATCAATGATTTGATCGATATAGGGAGTTGGGTAATTGTCTTTAAGACAAGCTCGATTAATATCCCTATAATCGATACATATTATTATCGTTCCTTGATTTTTGTTAATAGGAACAATATTCGATACCCAATCCGTTAAAGGAATTGGATAAATGAAACCTACTCGAAGTAATTTCTCAACTTCAGCTTTAATAGCATCAACTTTCCGCGGATGTATCTGACGCAAACGTTGCCAGACAGGTTTAGCATCCGGGTAAGTTTTAATTTCATGAACAACAATTGCGGGATCGATTCTTGGCATTTCTTCATATGACCAGGCAAACACGTGTCAGAATTCTTGAAATAGGGCTTTATAATTTTTGAGTTCACCGTCCGTACAGGAAGCACCTCTATGAATGTTTTCAATAATTCCAAGTTTAACTGAAATGTCAATAGGAACTGTTCGAGAAATATTTCCCGAATTTAACTCAGAATCTGGATGTTGCAATGGATTTTGTGGTTCTTTGACATAATCAGTAGTAAAAATAGATGAAAAATCATTTTCAAAATGATCAAGCTCAGGTAAGAATGAAGATCGATGATGAAGATCTTCCCATGGTAAATCATCAACAGACAAAAGTTCATGAATCTACTCATCAGTATGAACAAGCTCAGAAAAAGTTGTTGAATATGGGGTTGATATTGAAAGTGATTCTCCATGGACCACATTCATTAGGTCAATTTCAGTTGAACAAGGGTCATTAAACGACTGTACAACCTGATATGCAATTTCATAGGGACTCAAAGGCATTGCATCACCAAATGAATCCACCTCAGATTCGTAAGGTACAATCCAAGGATCATCAAAAGCAATAGTGTTTGATGAAATCATATGAATGGTTGCAATAGAAGGCGATATGTTAGGACGAGGAAAGGAAAAATTTCCTAGTAAACCAGAATCTTTAACCAATCCTACCCCAACATCCTTGTAAGGGATAGTTGTTTTACCAACATGTTGGATACTTTCAGAAGAGGCTGGGTTAGATGAAAAATAATTCAGCTAGTCTATGGTTATGATATTTCCATTATGAGGAAACTTTATAAGCAGAAATACCGATGAAACAACACCAGTCATAGCGTAAGACCAGCTGCAACCCAAGAGAAGGTTGTAATCTACAGGGGCATCAACCACTTCCACATCTAGATTAACAGTTTTTCCTTCAACCCCTATAGGTAAATCCTGTAAAATTCCAAAAGGATGCAACCCACGGCCATCAAAAGCCTTTAGAATCATCGGGGATTGATTTAGTGTAGGAGAACCAAGTGATCTCCAACACTGGATCGGCATAATACACGTAGAAGCTCCCTCATCAATTACAGTCCTAAAACAAGGTCTGTTTTTTACTAACACTAGAATCTGGAAAGCCATTTGATGAGGTAGGCGAGGTGTACTATTCTCTAAATCGAAGATTATAAGGTTTGAATCCTGAATATCAACAGCTCCTATAGCCGACAATAGTAATTTACGTTGTGCTGGGCATGATTGCAACACCTCCAAAGCTGACATTGCTGGAGGGGAAATAGCTAAGTCTTCAACAATGTTATAATTCTGAGTAGCTCTCGCATGCAGAATGAAAGCTGACTTCCGAAGTATACCTTTACCAGGTGGTTTGATTACTAAGTCTAGGTTAGGTTTCTCGATCTGTAGTGGATCAAAACCGGAAGGAGTTGAAATTGATGGGTTTGAATTAGAAGATTTCGCTTCCTTACCACCAATAGGAATTTTACTACCATAATCTTGCAATCGCGTTGCAATCTTGACATGAGACATCATCAATATGGGTTCTTCTAAGGCATTTGAGGAAGAACCAATCATCTTACTATCTTGACTAGGAAAAGGATCCTTCAAGACAGCAGGCGTTTGAGAACCTTTGAAAATTTTCACAACCTCAGTGCGATGTGGGAAGTCTCTTGTAAAATGCTCTTCGTCACAAATGAGACAAGGATAGTGAGGTTTACGTTTCTCGTCAGTATATTCAGTTTTATCTGACTTCTCTTTTGAGTTTTTTTTGTTTTTCTTCTTCCCTTTCTTTTTACCACCGGATTTTGATTTGGCCGTAGATGATTCTATGACATGAATATCGGCAGGAATTTCAGCGAAAGAGTCTCCTGTTGGGGAATCTGGTAAAGTTATAATAGGAGAAGAATTCTTTGAAGACTTCTTCTTGCTTTTGGTATTAACTGAACCAATCATACCATCAGCGGCATGAGACCCTGAAGGATCTGCAGTTATTTGATTTTGTTTCGGAAGGTCGGGGATTTTTTCGTGTAAAGTACCCGACTACGTATAAACGAGGTTTAGGTACTGAGCTTGAGCAATTACTTGCTCTTCAGTAACAACTCCTACCTTAGCTACATCCTCAGTGATTTTAGGTAATAATGATTTAACAAACCATTATGCTAAAATTTGATCCGGAATAAAAACTTTCACTAAACGTTGTCGACGTTGCCATTCATAAATATGATCTGAAATATATGTGGACGTTGACTGTTTTAATGAAGTTAATAATTCCATGCCGTTGTCATATCTGTCAGACAACTAAAAATGAGTTAAGAACGAAGTGGCTAACTGGCTAAAATTATAAAAAGAGGCTCGCGGTAACTTAATGTACCACTTGGCCGCAAGACCAATCAGAGTGTGTTGAAAAAGATGTAAGTGAATTGAATCATCTATAATGGAATTAGACGCACACTAGAGGTGATAAGTCATCACATGGTTTGACAGATCCTCTCCTGATTTACCTTCAAACTTTGGGATATCACTGGGCAACTTATTTGGCATTGGAGGCCAAAATGGAAGATAATTAATCGGATCGTTCGTAAGGCACGACAAATCAAGCAAGTCCAAAGTTGCAATAAATGGTAACTGACGGTTAGGATCATGAAAACCCTTGGTGATAAGACCAGCCCCAGGAGGAGGATATCCAGGATAACTTGGAATTGGAATCGCGTTTGGAATATTATATCCTCCCGAAAAACCAAGATTAACCGGACCAGACTGGGGTTGTTGAGGTTGCTGATAAGTATATCCAGGGTATAGTTGATACTAGTAAACTAGGCTTTGAATAGTAGGACCAAATTGGTACTGTCCCTGGTACGGTTGATAAGTGAACTGTGGTTGACCTGTGATAATCGTACTTGGACCAGGTTTTCCTACAGGCATCTGAACCGAAGTCTGAATTGTAGGTCCCAACTAAGGTAAAGATGCTTGAGGAGTTGATGCAGGAATAGTAGAAACCGGAGCTGTCGATACTCCAGAAGTAGGTGGGGTAGATTGAACAGAAGCTACAGTAGTTGCAGTAGTCGTTTGAGGTGGAGTTCGAGGCGAACTAGGCCTAGAATGATGAGCTACACCAGGTGTAGACATTTGAATAGTAGGCTGGACAGGTTGCTAGGTTGAACCAGAAACCAAAGGTTTTCCAGATTGAGATGACAACTGCACATTAGGTTGCAAAATCTATTGATATTGAGATGGATCCCACACCATGTTCATTTCAAGGTATGGACCCATAGAAGGTTGAGCATATTGAGGACCATAACCGGGTTGAGGGTAGGGCTGATAATTCAAAGGTACATTTCCAAGTCCTTGTACAAATGATTGAGTAGAAGGTGGTTGGAAACCTTGGGTTGGGTACTGACCTTGAGGTTGATAACCTTAAGGCCCGTACTGAAACTAGGGTTGACCTTGAGGTATATATTGATATTGGGGTTAACCTTGAGGTATGTATTGAGTCTGGGGTTGACCTTGAGGTATGTACTGTCCTTGAGGTTGCCCCCCAGGTGGTAACTGACTACCTTGAGGTTGCCCCCTAGGCAGTAATTGACTACCTTGAGGTTGCCCCCCAGGCTGTAATTGAGTACCTTGAGGTTGCCCCCCAGGAGGTAACTGACTACCTTGAGGTTGCGGATTTGGAATAGTACCAGACATCATAAGAATTTCTTCTACGCTCAACGGTTGAGTTCTGTTATTACCATTTGATATCCCATGTTCAATGGGTTGAGGAGATGCTCCTGAAAAAGTACTAGTGAGTGACTGATACCCAGAAGGAATAGAAGGACCGCCATATAAAAATGTTTCCGGTGATTGGGAAAACATGGATGACTGTCTCGACATATTCAAAGGAGGATAATAACCTCTAGGTGTTGGATGAAAAGGAATTCGAGGTGGTGAAAAACTAAGACCCGGATTTTCTAAAAAGTTGGTCAATGAGACGTACCAAGCATCCCTCCTAGGTGGACTGTAGAAAATTGATTCACGCTCCCTAAGTTCTAAAGTTGGTTGATTTTTAGGGAGACTTATATCTTCTTCTGGACTAACAAGTTCTTCAATAGAAATGAGTCCCGAAGGAAGATTTTGGGTAATGATCCTTCCTACCCTGGGTGAACCAGGACCACTAGAAGTTGGAGAAGCAAATCCTGAGGATGGAGTAGCAGCAGGTTTAGTTTCAGGCTCAGAAATTTCAGGTTCTTCAGCTAATTCACTAGTAGAAGAAATACTACCAGTAACTTCGGAAAATGAAATTGGTTCATAAATATACTCTGTTGCTTGAACTTGATAATAAGGTTGAAAAATTAAAGAAGATTCTCTATCTTCTGGTGACCCAACTCTATTGTCACTGGGAGTTACAAGAGCTCGTAGCCCTTCAAGCTAGCTTGGTGAATACTCGGGAGGTTGCCCCCGAAGTCTACGGGATTGTCTCGGTAATTCAGCCATGATTAAATATTTTAATTACATCACACGCAAACAAAGAAAATCTCAATAAAACCACCTAAAGTCTCTAAAGAAACAAACAATTGAATCACACTTCTAAAAAAATCTAAGAGTTCAAACCACACATAAACAGTAACTTTTCATACCAAAAACACTAGTTAGTGATGAAATCCAACGTCGCAGAATTCAATACAGAAAGGGCGGTTGGAACAGTTACCCCGACAACTTGCTTAATGAAACAGACTGGCACAAGTTTCTTCACAAAACCGTCTCGAGTGAAGAGAACCCCCTAGAGAGTCCAAGTGGGTCAAGTCGATGTCTACTCCAGGTACAGTGGGATCTTCCCTCCACCGTCACCTTAGGAAAGAATCCTGTAGATTATGGCCACTAAGGTTACCAACAGAAACAAATATACCTGGGGGAACAGTCTACAATCCAATACACATGCAAGGGCAGAGTAACAAAGCTCAATCCGCTTGAAGGCTCCTTGACATAATCCAAGGTTTACCAACAAGTGACCCCAGGCTCCTTGATAATGGTCAATCTGAGGTTTACCATTTTTAATACATGTATATCTGCTATCATTCCCAATGAGGAAGGATTGATTACTTCACTGGTTCAGATATGATCTCATGCTTGACTCCTTTAAGAGGAGCTTCCCAGAGCATATATGTAACAATTGGAATTTATTTCCTACCGCATGATATAGCTACTTGTGTGTTTTAACTATCTTGGAGAGTTAATTACTCCCTACTCCAAGATACTAGCCTAAGCTATATTGGTGATAAGAGCCCTAGAAATAAAAAGATTGCTAGATCAATTTTACTTTAAGCATTATTTTTATAGGTTGTTTCTTAAGTTAATAGGAATGAAGATGAAACTTTATGGTGTGAAGACTCGACTCCAAAACACTAAAAATGCACCTAAGATGATAAACAATTATTTTTCTTCAATGAATTTCTAGCTAAAGAAAGAGTTGAGAATGCAATTCTTTGAAAAACAAATATTTCTTTCAACATATAAATGAAAAGAAAATCTTTTTTTTCGTCCTTTTCAATAAACTCAAAAACGAGACTGCTAATTATGCTCACGAAAAATACTTTTTTTTTTTTTCAACACTCAAAAACTACAGAAAACAATTTCTTTCAAAAGAGATTCTAAAATTTCTAGAAAACACTCAAAACTATAAAAAACTATGCTTGAGATCTAAAAATTTCTAAAAACATAATTGAAGTAAAAGCTTAAAAAATTTCTTTTTGTGGAAGTTTTACTTAGTTCTTCAATAAACTAAGGATTAATTCATTCAGAATAAAAAATTAATCAAAAAACACCCAGCTATGTTTTCTTTTATAAAAATGAAATTCAAAACTTTCAAACAAGTTCGTTCAAAGCTTTGCAAAGAGAAAACAAGATCTATTTCTCACCAAGGGTAGATTTCACAAATCAGTCAGACTCATCAAAAAGACCAAAAAGACTAGGGTAATCTGAGGTTTCTTAGGCTTCTAATCTCTGACTTACTACAAAGACAAGTGAAAATCAAACCAGGCATGCAAAACTTCTAGAAAATCACCTAAAACAAAAATGCCAATGGAACTCACTTACAAGAAATTTTTGACAGGACACATGCAGATCTGGGCGGAGACTAAAAAGCATAAATAAATCCTAAGATTAACTGGACAAAAACAATTTAGGTTTTTCAAAAATTTTGACAGGGTCAGCAAGCTTCCAGTAGAACTAGATGTGCTACCGCTCTGTGCACTAAAGGAGCAGTGCGGGGATGTCCACATTGTCTTGTAAAAGAAAGTGCAGTCCTATTCAAAATTTCAAAAAAAACAAAATATAGTCCAGATCCTAAAAACTACCCAATCCCACACACATCAAGAAAAAACCAGAAACAAGAAAAAGTTTCTCAAGTCAAAGTAAAAGGAAAGGCAAAAAACCAAAATTCAAGCTCCCCAGTGGAGTCGCCAATTTGTCAACAAGATAAATCGTTCTTGCGGACAAGACCGATCTCCCTAGTATCAACAGATATCTAGCAAAAATTAGGACAAGCAAATCTACCTTTCTCTAAATATATTGCGATTTATTAATAAAAACCAAGAGGTGTTTTGGACCCTACCTTAAGTCCAACGCTAGTTTGTGGCAGCCACGCTTTGACCGTTCGAATGAGTTTCCTTTTGAGAACCTGCAACCACAAACAAGCACACATCAAATAACACCTGCATAGATAATATAATAAATCATATTCATCATGGTGATCAAGGAATCCATGGAATAAACCATAAAACACATCGTATTGAGAAAAATAAACTTGATTGTATTAACTTTGAAAATAGAAGAACTTTACAACCTTTGGTGCCTTGATGTTGTACAAGCTCCTCCCAGGGTCCAAACAGGAATCTCCTCTACTTTGAAAAGCCTCACACTCTTCCCAATGAGATCAAAAAAGGTATGTAATCTCTCCTCTCAAGCTCAATTAGGAAGACTAAATTCCAACAACATTTCACCTCAAAAATATTCAGCTTTCAACCTCCTCAGTAACCAGCCCAATGCCTCATTTTATAGTGTAGAGGAAGGAAGTTACAGGTCCACCTATGAAGGGATAGAGTCCTCCTTCAAAGGGATAAGCTCCTCACATCAAGGGGTTATCTTCTTAAGGTATGGGATGCATGAACCTTAAAGGAGCGAACTTTCCACCTCAAGATTCCCTCTAGAAGCTTCCAAAAATAACTCAAAGTGAGTTTTTAAGAATGTACTTGCGCCTTTTTGAGTCTTAAAGGGGTCCGCACCCATTACATAGAGACAAAGTGGTTAGGTACACAGGGGACATGACCAATAGGTGTGGGACCGCAGGTAATGCTAAGAGAAAGTGCAGAACCAGAGTTTTAGAGACTTTTAAGGGCTTTCTCTTATCTTTCAAGGCTTGACATGAAGAACTGAGGTTTAAGACTTGCAAAGGAGGAAAGTATGAGTAGTGATAAACTCACACTGATTGCAGAATGTCATGGTGACAATATTTTGTGCAACAGAGTGGGTTTACTTTAAGAAGAAATAACTACTAGAAGGTTAATTTCAAGAGAATATGACAACAATCACAGCAGTAAGTAAGCCTCCTATATTTGATAGATCTAACTATACCTTCTAGAAGATAAGAATGTAAACCTATCTCATTTCCTTGGGAGATGATGTTTGGGAAATTGTAGAGATCGAATATAAATTTCTTGATACTATTTTGATAGTTTCAATAGGTAAGCCATTCTATACATCCGATGCACAAGATAGTCATGCTTTTGTAACTGGTTTATCAAATTAAAAATTTGTCAAAGTAATTTTGTGCAAGTAATTAGCTCATGATGTTTGTAAAAGGCTTAAAAATTAATTTGAAGGAGACATGGAGGTAAGAGATGTCAGATTATAATATCTCAAGGCTCAATTCAAAAGGTTGAAGATGGAAGAAGATGAGGATTTCACTTTGTATTTTCTTTGAGTACACAATATTGTAAAAATTGTAGGTCTCGATGAAGAAGTCAAGGATCATGTTGTTGTTTGAAAAATATTGATATCTCTTCCATCACGATTCAATCCCAAACTATTAGCTCTTGAAGAGTTCATAGATGTAAAAGAAATGACTATGGATGTAATTCATGAGACACTCTCAACATATGATCTAAATTTAAATTTTAGGGGTAATATAGTTTTTTCTTTATAATTAATTTTAAAGGATGTAAATAAAATATTCATTAATTATATTTTGGCTCATTTTTTTATATAATAGATTTTATAAAATAATAACAAACAAATTGAGAATGATGCTCTGAAATATTACCTTTTCAATTAATAAATAATATTTCTATTTAATGCGGTTATTCAGACTAAGAGAAGAAATAAGGAGAAAGGTGTGGTAGTAAAAATTGACATGGAAAACATTTTTGATAGGGCGAGGATCCTATTTCTCTTTGATTTCATGCACAAATTTTTATTTAATCCCTTGGTCATTAGATGGATGAATGCATGTGTTAGAACATTTTCAATTTTTCATGGTGAATGGAAAAATAGCCCCTTTATTTCATATTACTAGAGGGATTTGGTAGGGTTTCACCCTTTCCCATTTATTGTATGTTCTAATGGTTAAATATTTGAGTAGAAAACTACAACAGGAAAGATTAATAGCCAACATTTTGGGAAGAAAGATAGGAATATGAGTAAAGAGTATAAACCACTCATAGTTTGTTGATGATACCATATTGATTAGGGAAGCATCCATTACTATTTCTTCTTAGTTCAACTTGGTGTTGAACTCCTTCACTAATGCATTAAATGGAAAGATAAACAAGAAAAAAATTAATTTGTTTGGATGAAATGCAAACTCACAACTAATTCAATGCATCTCTAGAATCATGTAATTTCCATATCATTATCAATAGTCCTCTTTTAACTACCTTGGAATTTCTCTTTCATTAAGAAATCCTTTAGCTCAATGTTGGCAAAGTGTACTAGACAAAATCAAAGGAAATTTTTAGCAATGGGGTTTCCAATGGTTAAATCAAGTTGGAAAATAATTCTTATTATTTCTTATTAAATATATTATTTTTTCCTTACTTATCTTCTAGTTCATAGCAATGTTGGCATCAATTGGTGTTATGGAAATAATTTCTCAAGATTTGAAAATTCTTTTATGGTGGCAAGGGAAATTGCACAAAAAGAAATACAAATTAGTAAATTGGTAAGTGGAAAGAGCTCCTAAGGATAGGGGAGTTCTGGGTATAAGGGACCTTGTTCTCCTTAGTGTAACAACCCTGGTGAAAATTCCATGTAATAAAAGTAAATAAAGGCAAAATAAGACCATGGGTAAGGGAGACTTATTCCAAGCTTAATGTTGGGCAAAGATATGCTAGTGGACATCAGTGGATGTGTGTTTTTGGCTAATAAAATTGGCAAAGGCAAAGGCATTAAAAGAAAAAAAGGAATTTTCGGCACATTTATTTATGAAAATAGAGGAAATTAGGAGAAAAGGAAGGTAAAAGGTCACATGTTTCATGTGAGAAGGAAATTGAAGAAAAATAATCGAAATTGAAGAAAATAGAGGTCTCGTTGATAAAAAGGCTTATGAGGATCTGTTGGCAAGCTTGGTGACTATACGTTAGTCAGTTTAAGTTTGGAACTCTCTCATAATTCTCTCTCTCTCTCACTCTTGGTCACTTAGAGTTTTCTTGGAGCACTTTAGTTTTAGATCAAGGAAGGAAACGAAAGCAAGGAGCAAGGAAGGAAAAGAAGGATCAAGAAGTTTCAACATGAATACTTGCATATAACCTTTTACATGTGTGATTTCCTAGTTGGTTTGGAAATGCATGGATTTGCAAGATGGTGTATGGTTTTCTTGTTTTCAGTGGTATGGTTTTGTCAGGTTATGACATTGGTTTTTAGCCTAGCCTTTCCTTTTTCGGATGCCATTCTGTTGGGAAGCCTATTTTGGTTTTTGAGCTTTAGTTTACTGGATGGATTTTAGAATCTAGGGTGGAGGTGGTTTCAAGTTTCATTCCCAAAGGCCTAGGAATCCCTTGACTGGTTTTGGCGGGATACACGGTAAATCCTGAGGGAAGAGTCTCAGTTTAGGCCTAGTTATCTGGGATTGAATTATGGTAAAGCCTAAGAGACTGGTTTCAATTTAGGGCCTAGTGATCTAATATTAGATTGTGGTAAAGCCTGAGAGACAAGGAGACAAAAAATTCCTCAATGATAGTGATGGATTCCGCATGGAATTCCAAGTTCGGTTTGTTTTGATTGGAGCACCGGGTTTGGAATGATCACGGATTGGTGAGGGTGGATGTGTTTTAACCTCTGGATTCTTGTTATTGTTCTTGGATTGGTTGTTCTATGAGATCCCACTTTCATGCTTGGAATATGGCATGGGGGTGACTATCTGAAAGAGAGATTTGCTTCAACGATGTATATGGTTGGGTGGTACATGGAAGTCCCAAACCTAGTCAAATTTTCTTATGATTAATAAAATCTAACTTATCTTACTTTTTCACTTGTATATATGTGGATTTGATGGTTGTCATATCTCTGATATTTATATGGCTTTATGTTGGTTGTAAGCATGGTTATATGTCTGGTTTGATGTCATGGTTATCTCATGTTTTTACTTGTAAATGAATGGATAATGTATCTATGACCTAATAGATGATATTGAAACAATTGACATGAGGGAACAATGGTTCATAGTGATTCTCAAATAAGTATGAGATCCCTATGCTCAGATCTGTTATTTACACCTGTAGGTTGCATATTTACTAAGTGGTTGTAAAAATGTTTGTCATGGTTAGGCTTGGTTAGGTCAAGCCCTTGATCAAGTTTTGAGCTAGAGGATTTTCCTTGGTGTCATTTAATGTCTTGGAAAGTATCATAAGTTCTAGGAATTTTTTTGGAGACTAGCTCTAAAAAAGTTCCTTACATCTCACAGTATCTAGAATAGAACTGGCTAAAAAAGACTATAGTCTCTCCCTTGCAGGCACTGTGGGAGCATCTATATGGTTCCAGTCACATGCATGCCTTGTCATGGGAGTGAATTTGGGTTTAATTCATTGAAATGCTAGATTAACTCAAGGGTTGGGCACCTAGAGTGGTGGATTAGTGTTGGGTAGCGAAGGCCACGCATAACAGGTTTTGGGCTCAAAGCCCGCAATTTTGGGTAAAGGTATGGTAAAGACTCCGCGAAATGCACGGAGCACGAAGTGTAATGAGTCAAGTCAAAGGATTGTCCACCAAAAAATAATGTAAAATGAGTCAGCCTGTCCACGGTCTGCAAACCATGGAAATGTATAAATAGAGCAAGGCTCTACGGTTAGAAGTCAGTTCTTTGAGATGTATTTTTTGATCTTGAATATAATGGGTTTATGGAGAAAGAAGTCTTGAAGCATTTGTAAGTCCAAGTCAAGGGTGTGGGTAGATAGAGGCTCTACAACTGTGTGCATAGGCTTAGTAGAGTCCGCAGCTGTGTGCGCGGATCCCTGCAGCTGAGTGCACAGGGTAGATCTGGTTGTATTGGCGAAAGAGTTGAATAAAGATAAGTTGGTTCTGAAATACTGTGTTGATTCTGAAATACTATGCATCTGGTTAATTTCTGGTTTATATGTTTGTTTGACCTGTGCGCTTATGCTTACGTTTTGAGTTTACACAAATCTATAACATTTTTGGGTGTGTGCATTGGTTATCTCTATTAAATGTTTTCTTAAGGACTATAAGAAGTAGATCTGATATGTAACAAACTTAGTATTAATAAGTAGTAAGGATTTGCCTTGTTCCAGATCTACGAGGAAGAAGAGTGGCACAAAGCTACAGAACAGTTCGCAAACCCTCTAGACCACATCAAGATATCCCAAGGGTGTGGAAACCTGGTTCCAGCACACTCCCCTACTACCTCGAGTGAGACCTCAGTCTGCGCTCTGTGGGCTGTTGCCGAAAGGGTCGGTAGTTGTGGGATTTGTTTGGCTAATAACTCTTTCGAACCTAGTTTAGGGCCCAATAAGCCAACAAATGGTTTCATTGCTAGGACCAGGATCTGCCTATGGGATGTCTGATATCGAAACACTGGAACCCTACAAAGAAGGAGCTTGAAGATTGGTTGGATCAGAAGCTTCACGAGTTCGTGGTTCACGAAAACAGGAATCTGCGGATATCGGAAGAAAGGTGGTTGGATCGTTACATATACATAGAGATCCATGAGATATTCTTCGTGTCATTCTCGACAGAGTTGTACAAGTGGATTGCGAGGTTAGCTGACAACGTGGGAAGGTGTGGAATAGACCAACCCATTGTGTGGATGCCATAATTGGTCCGCAAGCTAGAAGCATCTAAAGACAAAATCACACACGCAGTAGATCATTGGTTGGATCGGATAATAGGAGGGTTTATTACTGAGTTTGCAATAGACACAACTATGAGTTATAGTGAAGCAGAAAGGCGCTTTACCCAAGGACCGCGGGGTAAGTATATCAAATCATTGAATACTTGGATTAAAATGTTGTTGTGTGAAAAATGGATTATGATAATTCATTAATGTTTGGCGTAACGTGGAGCAGAAGAGGCTACCAAGGAATCGAAGGACTAGAGAATAGTCCTCTGATTTCTATTTCACGAGAAAGTGAGGAAGAACTCGCATGGTTCTCTCCAAGAAATGCAGTCTGGTTGATTAAGAAATGCATTCCACTGATACCAGCACAATCCATGCCATCACCTACTTCGCCTACATCAAATCCATCTTCACTGACCCCTCCTCCACCACCACCGAAGGTTGGAATGGCGAGTGCAGTCAAGTTGCCAGTATTTAAGGGTGTAGGAAATGAGGAACTAAGTCAGTTCTGGTTTGTGGTAAAGGTTGTATGGGAAACACAATGCATAACAGATGATAACATCAAAAAGGCTACTCTGGTTAGCATGCTGCAGGACTTTGCACTGACATGGTATATAAAGTACTCAAGCAATCATCCAAATGCAGGAATAACAGCGATCCAGGATGCATTGAACAGGGAATTTATTTGGCCAAAATCAGAGACACAGTTGGTCATTGGGTTCAAGGAGATCGCTATGTTACCTAGTGAAACCTCGTGGGATTTGGACCAGATATTGAAAATCACAATCCGCGAGGCTAACATGACATTGATGGATGCACAGCACTGTGCGTGGTTTTTGGCATCGTTGAGACCACATCTAAGGATGGTGCTATCACAACAAAAGATCTCAACCCAAGCCAAAGCATTAGAGACAACGATGAGGTTGCACGAAAGTCCAATATAGGATCTGGGGTTGGGATTTCAGCAAATCCATGTGCAACTACAAAACTTGTGCTTATAAATGCAAAGCTTGAAGCAAGAAAGGGTGCCCTGACTGGAGGTGCATACAGAGGTAGGGTGCATTAAATGAAAAAGTCAAGGACACGACAAGAACCACTGCCCCATCTTTGCGAAGTATCTGGTGGGAGGGGGCCCGATGCCATTAATATTGGAGGTACAAACAGGGCCAAGTGTGGCACCCGCACTCTGGTGCACCATTTGTCAAGTAGGGGGAAAGCACACAATAGACAATTGCCACTTGTTACAGAAGTATACCCAGACCCCGTAGCAACTGTATTGCAAGTTTTGTAGATTAGTGGGTCACGACGAATGAATTTGTCGAAGTTACGATTTAATGATGGAAAGGACCCCAGCCTATTGAGTGCAGACTGAAGCCGTCGGGCCACATGAGGGATTTCAAGGACATGAACGAGGAAGAGGAATAGGGCCTGGGCGATGACAAGGACAACTGATATGTTATAACTGTGGAGGACCGGGGCACTATGCTTGCGACTGTACTAATCCAAGGAGGATATCTTGTCCATACTATGAGCAGTTTGACCATGAAATGGTAGACTGTCCAATGCTTATTCCCCAGATGTGCGAGAAGGGGGTATTGCAGCCTAATCCTACTCAAAATGTCCAAATGATGAGGTCGGAACCCCGCGAAGAGGATCCCAGGATAAATATGGTACTAAGGAGCAATGCGACCACAGGAGGATATGCAAGGAAACAACTTGGAGACAATCGAAAGGGTCGCGATGCTCCTACAAGGGAACTTGACTTGGAAATAGAATAGGTGAGAGGGACATCTAAAGAAGCTCAAAAGACTTCACGGAGGTCTCTGCTCTAGGTAATAGGGATC
This sequence comes from Pinus tabuliformis, assembly GCA_031772625.1. Classification (NCBI taxonomy): domain Eukaryota; kingdom Viridiplantae; phylum Streptophyta; class Pinopsida; order Pinales; family Pinaceae; genus Pinus; species Pinus tabuliformis. Next base: position 577,358,433 of record CM062808.1, read on the forward strand.
CAATTGAGTCAGGAATGGATCCCTCTATGCTTACCACCTTCCTAGAGACATGTATGAAGTTTCTACGTGACAATAAAGCAGTTAAAGTACTGCAAGAGCTTATCATTAGGTGCGTAGGATCAGGGGAGCTGTGCGTAGTCCAGAAACTAAGAAAACATGCTCTATGCGCTAGACACGAGATGCGAATGACTGCGCAAATCGATGAGTATGAGATGGATCAAGTCATTCTAGATTTAGGGTCAAATGCGAACGTGTTGCCTAAGTAAACATGGGAATGCATGGGTAGGCCTACACTACAATGGTCTCTGATTCAAGTATGGATGGCCAACTAGTAGAAGATATTACCAATGGGAAGATTGCAAGGGGTGACAGTGGACATCGAAAACGTTAGTACGCAAACAGACTTCGAGGTGATAGAAATTGGTGATGACAAAAATCCCTACCCTGTGTTGCTAGGGATAGATTGGGCCACGGACATGAATGGGGTCATTAACTTAAAGAGATGAAGGATGAAATTCGAGAAACAATCTTTACGTGTAGTAGTTCCACTGGACCCAGTTGAAGGAGCACACTACACCGAGCTGGTGTGTGATGAAGATAGTGACAATGAACTAGACTGCATCTACCAAATAACAGTGCAAGACTAGGATTGGGGGAATCCCTCAACAGATGATAGACTCTCATGGGAGTGCGATAGTTCCTGCACATTGGATTCAGATGAGGAAATTGAAAGATGGCAGAATAGGTTGTAGGAAGTCACAACACTCAACTGTAATATGATGATTAGATCATTGTGATGCATAACCACTGAAGTAAGACAATGACCAGCGGATAATGGCACAACAAATAAGGAGTAGTACATCAACCCTGGTACTTCAATCATAGAGCAGGAGTGGCATAGTGTGACAAAAGAAGCACCACGCACACCGGTACGGCATAGGAAGATGAGGTGGAGTGAGCACAGATGTAGAAGGCAGTTACGAGTTAGAGGACTTCTGCGGCGACCAGGGCAGCCATAGTATAGTAGTCCGAGTACCCGTCCACAATGAAGCCCACAATGGTATGAGGTGCAACCATTGACCCAACGGCATCTGCGTGTCACAAGGGCTTGATGGGCAAAGAAAACCATAAACCAAGCAGGGTGTACGTCGAGAACTCTACCCGTGAATAAACGCGTTGGAATCAGGGGACTGAGGAGAACTTCCCTAGCTATTTCCCCTACAGTTCGACCTAAACAAGAAGACTTGGATGAAGGGATCTAGTAGTCATGAGAATCCATTCGACACGTCAACATGAGACTTCATGAGCTAGAGGAGGTGGGGATCAGGCTAAGGAGGAAAAATGTGAGGTTGGATGAAGAAATTGCCAAAATAAAATTTGGAGTCATACAAACGGGCCGCGCAAAAGAGCCACTAAGGGAACCAGACCTGGCTGGTCCTCCTACACTACTAGAACAAGCCATGACCCTACTATCATGGTTGCGACTGCACCCTAGGGCATAAGCGAGCATAGACCGCAATACACTACTAGACTCAAAGGAACATGAAGGCTGCCCGCAGCCCGGGCTAGCAGGGAAAAGGAAGGCTTGCACGAAGGGTGCGACCACCTAACTATCTGTAGGCGGCCCAGTCTCAACACTCCACATAGTTAAAAGAGGGCACAGGACTATAAAACAGGTTGGAGGAACATTACGCAATTCGGCCATGGCACGCAAGGCCAGTCAAACGCATAGAACGCATCCACGTACTAGGGGTTGTGGTGCTATGAGGGAGGGATGGAAGGCAACCATTACAGTTAGTGTTCATGATAAGATATCCCATTTAAGACACCGAGGAGTGGGCGGCGGGCAATTAAGGCATAAGGGTAACTGCCAACATCACATTAATGAGCCACGAATAGGGTGAAAGGCCAAATTTGAATTTGAAATCATATATAAAAAGCAAGGGTAGGGGCACACAACAAATCTTGATCATTCGAAGAATAGGATGCCATGGGTTCAAGCCAAGAGGAGTAAGATGGATGAAAAACTGATGGAAGAAAGCTTGTGGTTTCAGGAAATGCCAAAGGAATTGTGAGAGGCATTCCTCAGGTCGATAACCACCAAGGAGGTTCCACAGAACCCTACACCACAGGCAGCCAAAATCCCTAAATCACCCAGGACATCGCAAACCAAGAAGAACCCCCAGATACCAGGATCAGTAAGGAGGTCATTGCGAAATCTACGATTTAGCAAGTTCACAATGGAAGAAAATGGAAAAGTGGTTATAATTGAAAGCGATGAGGAGGAAGAGGGACCTCTGACCTATGTCAAAGAAATAGACCCCGACGAGGAAAATATCCAGCCAGTACGACGACCCAAGTATGTTCCTCCAAGCAAAGGGAAGGCTAAGGTCCCCACAAATCTAGATGATGTTGACAACATACTCATCACCCCGTCTCTTCCAAAAGGGGTTCCACTAGAAGGCATGGTGACTGGCCGTGTCTTGATGATGAAATTTGAAGACTGGGACCTTGCAGATACAGAACAATTTCCCCATTTGGCGACTCACGAACTGATGGAGCAAAGCACGGAAGGGACAATTATGACACTTCAGCTAAAGGAATGGCTGTGAAAGGTGGAGGAAGCTGGGTTGCTTTGTCTCCTATCCATTCCCCACTTTCTCTGACCCCCTATTACAATGTTGGTCATTAGAAAACTGCTCTGCTTGGTACACGATGGGTACTTATGGATAGATAAACCCGTCCACATCACAACTGAACTCATTCATAGGATCTCACAGCTCCCTTGTGAAGGAAGAGACCCCAGGGAAATCATTGATAAGAGTGGCGATGTGACAATGACAAAAACCCTGAAGAAGAATTACAAGTTGGAGAAAGGGCAGCGAGGGTATACTATTGACAGTATTTCAGACAAAGCAGTCTGCATTGCTACCCATTTGCTAGAAGGGAAAGTGATGCAGAAATGCCACAGCAACGAGGTTCCAGTGATAGTCGTCGCGCTAGCTGAGAAATGCGTAATAGGGGAATGGTTCAATTAGGCGCAGTTCCTCTATGTCAAATTTTTGACCAACTGTAGGGAGGTCCAAGAGGAGGGCAAGACCTTCCACTATGCATGGCTGTTGTTGTCCATCATGCTGGTTACTAGTGAATTACCCAAAGACAATCAGTTTCCCTCCTTGGACCAGGATTGGCCAGAAGCCACCAAATATGCGTCTCTCTGGGTGACCAAGGATGCTGAAAGAATCCAGGGCATCAAGATTTTCTGGATACTGATGGACACAAAATTTCGACAATGGATCACCCAGCAACCCCATTTTTCCAACGAAATATATGATAGTGTGAAGCACATCGTCGAGTTTAAAGTAAACATGCACTTTGTCTACATCCGAGCATGTAAGGACCCTGACCAGACATGGACCACACTTCCTTTCATCACCATTGATGAAGCTTTCGATGCAATTTTGGATACTTGGCCACCGGAATGGCATGGACCAGATGTGGTGGGGCGAGATGAGGCCACTATCCAAAAATAGAAGGCTGAAGCTAAGCATGCAGCACAGTAAAAGTGGAACGAAAAACATGCTGCGGAGGTTCAGGCGGCCCAAGAGGCAGCGCAGACTTTGACAGGAAAGGCACCAGCATGAGGGGCTGCAACGACAAAGGATGATAGCAGTACGAAGGTGCCCACAGAGATGGCCACTGATATAGGGATGGAAGGAACACCGTCAACCACCACAGGTGTGCCCTTAAAACGGTCACCGCCAACAGAACGGATGAAGCCATGGAAGAAGGCCAAGGTGTCTAAATGGGATGGAGAACTAACCACATTGACCGAGGGCAACCTAGGTGACATAGGGGACACAGTTTGCAAAATCACCTGAGAAGTAATCGATGAGGCCATGTCGGAGCAACAAATTGTGTTGGGGGTGCTTCGCGCGCAGATACAGGAACTTGGGACACGGGTATCACAGCCGGGAACCATCACTACTCATGGAGTTACAGGTATGTCAGCCACTAAGTAGCTGCTAAAGGCCCAAATGGCTAATACTATTGCAATCCCAGCAGGAGCATTGATAACAGAAAATGTGGCGGACAGAGCTATGGTGGGCCAGCTTAAGCGGCTTGGATTAAATTTGGCTCCCCTCTCACGCGAAAGCTTGTACCAGCTACAGGACATCGCAATGATGGAGCTCTGCGCCAGGGAAGGACATGTGGAACAGGTGCTCAGCGAATAGAGAATTAATATAGAACAGTTGAGCCTCTAATGGGATGAAGCCATCACACAGAGTCAGCAATTGGAGCAAATCGTAGGGGAAGCATGTTCATGTGCCCCAGAGCTGGAGATTATGGATGAGTTGCTTGTTGGCATACGAATCCACAAGCTGGCTAGTGGGTTCCGTGAAGCAAAGGAGGAGACTGCGAGGATTCAGTTGGATCTCAACTTGTAGATTGCAAAGCTGAAACTGCAGGTATAGCCTTCGACACCACAGAAGTCACTGAGCAGTGTAGAGGCATCATTAAATCTAGGTGGGAAACGATCGCACGTGCCATGAAGGAGTGCGCCAACTTGTTGGATTAGTCGCTTATTATGCTCACATCACTCTAGGAAGATCCAACCTTAGAGTGACTAGAAACAGAGGCAAGGGAGCTCCAACAAGCCTAATGTCAGAGGAGCCACGTAGATGGTTACTATTACGCAGCGCTTGGCCAAGATGAGTGAGGTCCAAGCCGTGAAGATACAAGATGATGCTGCTCGATAGAAGGAAGCAGTGATTAAAGAACGTCTCTAGCCATGGCTTGATGAGGCATTCATGGTTTCCACCACTATTGAGTGCAAGGTGGCACACATGTAGGCAGAATATGCACCCGGTGAAGTAGATTAAATAGAGACTGATGCGTCGGCAGCCCACATCGAATAAGTACAGCAGATGGTGAAAGAGTTTGTTGCAAGTAGAAGCGAAACACAAAAGTTACTGACTGACCTCCGTGTGAACATTGTCGCACCAGCCGAGTGACTCGGGACGAGTCATGATGATTGTGTTGGGGGATTGTTGGGTAGCGAAGGCCTTGCATAACAGGTTTTGGGGCTCAAAGCCCGCAATTTTGGGTAAAGGTATGGTAAAGACTACACGAAATGCGTGGATCGCGAAGTGTAATGAGTCAAGTCAAAGGGTTGTTAGCCCAAAAATAATGTAAAATGACTCAGCCTGTCCATGGTCCGTGGACCATGGAAATGTATAAATAGAGCAAGGCTCTATGGTTAGAAGTCAGTTCTTTGAGATGTATTTTTTTATCTTGAATGTAATGGGTTTATGAAGAAAGAAGTCTTGAAGCATCTGTAAGTCTGAGTCAAGGGTGTGGGTAGATAGAGGCTCTATATCTGTGTGCACAGAGGCTTGGTAGAGTCCACAGCTGTGTGAGCAGACCCCCGCAGCTGAGTGCACATGATAGATCTGGTTGTATTGGCAAAAGAGTTGAATAAAGATAAGTTGGTTGTGAAATACTGTGTTGACTCTGAAATACTGTGGATCTAGTTAATTTCTGGTTTATATATCTATTTGATTTGTGCACTTATGCTTATGTTCTAAGTTTATGCAAATCTATAACATTTCTAGGTATGCGCATTGGTTATCTCTATTAAATGTTTTCTTAAAGACTGTAAGAAGTAGATCTGATCTGTAACAAACTTAGTATTAATAAGTAGTAAGGAGTTGCCTTGTTCCAGATCTACGTATAAGTAGAGTGGCGTGAAGCTACGGAATGATTCGGAAACCCTCCAGACCACATCAAGACATTCCAAGGGTGCGGAAACCTGGTTCCAACACCCTCCCCTACTACCTCGGGTGAGACCTCAGTTCGCGCTCCGCGGGCTGTTGCCGAAAGGCCCAGTAGCTGCGGTATTTGTTTGGCTAATAACTCTTCCAAACCTAGGTCAATGCCCAATAAGCCAACAATTAGCTCCTAGGGGTCCTAAAGCACCTGAGGGAGGTCTATAAGGCCTTGTTTTGTTGACTCCATTTCCTTAAGGTTACCTAGGATGTTGAGTCTTATCATAGTGGCATAACATTGCATGTTTACCCCAGCTGGCCAATTTCTTTGGTAGATGTGGGAGGAGGGTGTTACATATTGGTATCATAGTGTGGATGCACTCTCCTTAGGTGAATATGTTGGTCATGCATGCATGTCAGTTGCTTGTGTGTCTCTTACCCTTGCATTCCATGTGCTAGGTGCATTGCATGATGCTGATCATGGTTGTAGTGAGATTGTCATGAGGAAATAGATGTTGATTTTATGGAATGAATCATTATGAGTGTATGATTGTTTACATGTTGGTATATGTCACTTGATCCCATCCTTGTATGTTAGGTTGCATTTTTATATGTTTTATTACATGTATGAGTCTTGTAGTTTGGTTACAAGAATTGATCATTTATGCTCAACTACATGCGTTCATGCGTATGTGTAGTTGATTAGGCATTGCTTATGCATGTTTATGGTTGCATGTGGCAATGTGTACAATGGAGTAATGGTTGTTGTCATGCATGATATCATGGTTTGTGAAGTTGATATGGTCATGCATCGATGACTAGACTCTAGCTAGAATGAAGTGAATATGGTTTAGTACTCACACTTTATATGACTATATGTAGTTTTCATGCATGTATGGTCTTGGATATAGTTATGCATGAATAGTAGGTCAAACATGCCTTGTGAAGTCATTATATGCAATTTCGGTCATCAGGGTGATATTGGTATTTTATGATGCTAATGTGTTGCCTTATATAGAGCAGGAGATGTGTTGGAAATAATACTGAGAGGGGGGGTGAATCAGTATTATCAAGCAATTTACCAAATCTTCCTTATTTGATCTTTTGAATTATTCTTGCATATCAGTACCATAAAACAATGAGCATGAATAAAGAAAATAGACAGTCACACCAAAGAACACAAGATGTAAGGTGGAAACCCAACGCGGGAGAAAACCACCTGCTGCAATATGTCTCTATCTTCTTTCAAGAAATTCTTTTTACAATGATTTTGTATTGGTGCAGTCCTTTACCAGCACGCAGGCTGCAACCTGCAGAGAGCTACAACTCTCTCTCGTTTTCCAGTTTCTCCTGGAAGGGAGCTACAACCCCCTACTTCTTTTCATGAAGAATCAAATGATCAACAAGTATATAACAGATACAGTCCACTACAGATATCAGATCAGTAATTACAGAAATAACCCAGAACACCTTATGAACAGAAATATACAGTCAACAGATCATCTTAAGACAGGGACGCATATTTTCTTTCTGTGACCTGCGACTGGACGCAGTCTACCTTCCACTGTTCTGCGTGCCGACGCACTGTTCCTCTATGCTTTGCTGCGACCGGCGCACTCAGAAACACTATCGCGCCGCGTCTTTTACTTCAGAGATGCACCCAATAACACAGTCGCGCCGCGTCCTTTGCCTCAGAGACGCACCTGAGCCTTTACTGTACTGCGTCCCGGCGCACTTTCCCTTCACTGAACCTGCGTCCCTTCAGATATAAAAGATATGAGGACTTCAGAACCAACCCAAACACTCAGATCCACAGATCTGATCATGCGCCATAGAGATCACAGTCCATTAGAAGATTCGCCTTCATAGATCTGGACTAGATCTCACCGAAAGATATTCAACCAAGATGATGCTTAATCCAAATGAACTCCTTTGCTTTATATAGGCAAGCTTCTCCCCAAAACATGGAACAAAACCACGAGCCGACACCATAGAAACACAAAACCGTCGGCTAGATACCACACAAGAAACCCCCACATGCTTTTCTCTGCCTTGAAATGTGTGCACTGGGCGGACGCACCTTCTGAACGGCTGGCCTGCGTCCCTGGACGCGGGTTCTGTATGGTATACCTGCGGGGACGCACTTGCTGAACATATTTCCTACGTCCTTCTTGATTTATCACCTGAATGGGTTTGCCATCAAGGACAACACCTGAATCATAATGCCAACAATCTCCCCCTTTGGACTTGATGGCAACCACATAATCTTCAGCTTCATTCTCCCCCTTTGACATCAAGGGCAAAGGGTATGCTCCCCCTATGCTCATGCATCTCCAGATCTGTAACCAGAAATCCATCATGAAGGAGATAGAGACATATTGCAGCTATTTCCAAGATCTCCTTTTCCATAATGCCAACAATGCATTATGTGCTCCCCCTGAGCCTATACCACCAATAGGAATATGATCAACAGTAAGATGATGCATCAACAACCCCCAGCTTTTGCCTGAGGTATTCAAAAGTGTCCCTGGGCAACGGTTTGGTGAAAATATCAGCAACTTGTTCCTTAGAAGGAACATACTCCAACTTGACCTTCTGTTCAAGTACTTGTTCCCGGAGAAAATGGTACTTGATTGGTATGTGCTTGGTTTTTGAATGCATAACCGGATTCTTTGAGATGCTGATTGCACTTGTGTTGTCACATAAGATAGGGATTGGAGGAGTACAAGTGATTTGATAATCCTGCAAATTCTACATCATCCAAAGGAGTTGGGTGCAACAAGATGCAGCAGCAACATATTCTGCTTCAGCTGTAGACAAGGCAATTGAACTCTGTTTCTTGCTGAACCAAGAGACCAGTCTGGGACCCATAAAGAACGCACCACCACTTGTGCTTTTCCTGTCATCCACGCTTCCGGCCCAATCTGCATCTGTATAGGCATGAAGAGTAAGATCTGTATCTCTAGGATACCATAAGCCATAATTTTGAGTCCCTTGAAGATATTTGAAAATTCTCTTCACTGCTTGAAGATGAGTCTCCTTCGGATTTGCCTGAAATCTTCCAACTATTCCAACTGCATGCATGATGTCTGGTCGGGTACCTGTCAAATATAGTAAACTTCCAATCATAGATCTGTAGGTTGGTTGATGTACTGCTGCAGATTCATCATTTGCACTGAGACTACATCCTGTGACCATGGGTGTACATACTGGTTTTGCATCTTCCATGCCATATTTCTTCAAAATCTGCTTGAGATACTTGGTTTGAGATAAAAAGATTCCTCCTTCCTTCTGTTGGATTTGCAAACCAAGGAAATATGTCAGTTCTCCTAGCAAGGACATTTCAAATTCTTTCTGCATGACTGAGGCAAAGCTTTGACTCATAGCTTCTTCATTGCTGCCAAAAATAATGTCATCTACATACACAACAAGTATTAGCAATTTGTCATTTTCAACTTTTATATACAGATTGCTATCTGCTGAACCTTTTAAGAAACCTTGTTGATGAAGATATTTGTCCAACCGGTAGTACCAAGCCCTTGGAGCTTGTTTGAGACCATAGAGAGCCTTTTTCAATCGGCATACAAGATTTGGATCATTTCCAAGAATGAAACCATCTGGCTGTTCAATGTATACTTCTTCTTCCAGGTCTCCATTCAAAAAGGCTGATTTCACATCCATTTGAAATACTTTGAAGTTCTGAAAACTTGAGAGAGCAAGGAACATTCGGATGGCCTCAAGTCTTGCAACAGGAGCAAAAGTTTCTTCAAAGTCTATTCCTTCTTGCTGCGCATACCCTTTACAGACGAGTCTGGCTTTGTTTCTAATTACTTCTCCATTTTCATTCAATTTATTTTTGAAGACCCATTTTGTTCCAATAACATTCTTATCTTTTGGTCTAGGAACCAGCTCCCAAGTGTTGTTCTTTTCGATTTGCTCAAGTTCTTCATCCATTGCTTTTACCCAACATTCATCTTTGCATGCCTCTTTCACATTTTGTGGTTCGGTGGAGGAAAGTAATGCCAAATAGCTTGAAGCTTCTGCAACTGTTCTTCTAGTTTGTATACCTGCTTCTTTTTGTCCCATGATCTGAGATTCTGGATGATTCTTCTGAACATATCTGGATGGAGTCTTTTCTTCTATTCTTGTCCGTTCTTCTGCTTCTTCGTGAGGTTCTTCTTGAGATTCTTCTTGAGGTTCTTCTTCTTCATCATTCTGTCTTTGAGGGTAGCTCTCATCTTCTTCGATGTCTTCACGATGTATTTGCCTAGGAATATATCCCTTTTCATCAACCACTACATCAATGCTGTCAACAATTCTGCCAAGTCTTTTATTGTAGCATTTGTATGCTTTGCTATGTGGAGAATAGCCAAGAAGAATGCCTTCATCTGCTCTAGGATCAAGTTTGCCAAGCTGCTCCTCAGTATTCTTGATATAGCATTTGCTCCCAAATATTTTGAAGTGCTTTACCGAAGGAGTTTTACCACTCCAGAGCTCATGAGGGGTTTGAGTGCTGTTCACCCGGACATTTGTCTTGTTGAGAATAATAACTGCAGTATGTGCAGCCTCACCCCAGAAGGTTGCGGGGGTTCCTGATTCATCAAGCATAGCACGAGCCATTTGTTGGATTGTTCTGTTCATTCTTTCAACAACTCCATTTTGCTGAGGCGTTCTAGCTGTAGAGAATTCTCTCCTTATCCCATGTTCATCACAGAAATCGAAAAATTCATTTGAAGTAAATTCCCCACCTCTGTCAGATCTGAGGCACTTAATTTTGTGACCTGATTCATTTTCAGCCAAGGCTTTGAAGGTTTTGAATTTTTCGAATGCTTCATCTTTGTGCTTCATAAGACCTAACCAAACAAACCTGGAGAAATCGTCAATAAATAATATCAAGTATTCCTCTCCTCTAGGTGTTCTTTTTCTGAAAGGTCCACATACATCTGTATGTACTAGCTCAAGAGGCATGCTGGCTGATCCTTCTTTCTCTGGAAAGTTAGTTCTGGTTTGTTTTCCAAACTGACATGATCTGCATATGGTGTTGTCAGGAATTTTGATATCTGGAAGATCGCGAACTGCCTGATATTTGCAAGCTTTCCTTATTTGTGAGAAGCTTAGATGTCCCAACCTTCGATGCCATAACCAGTGCTCTTCATTCTTGCTTAGATAGCATTGTTGTTGTCCTTCATCAAATATGTATAGATTATTTGGAGTTCTCTTTCCTTTGAGAACTGTTTTACCTGTATCAAGATCACGAACAAGGCATCCATTTGATCTGAATATAACCTCGGTTCTTTGATCACACATCTGGCTGACACTTAGTAGATTATGCTTCAATCCATCAACAAACAAAACATTTCCAGCCTTAACATCTTCTTTTAAAGGAGCAATACCTTTTCCTTTTATAGTTGCAGGAGTATCATTTCCAAAAGAGACTTTCTTTCCCTTTTCTAAATTAGAATAAGACTCAAGTTTTTCTTTATCACCTGTCATATGCTTCGAACATCCACTGTCAATGTACCATAGATTTTCTTGTCCTTCTGCATAAAATGCTATCCCACATCTTTCTGTTTGAGGTTCCTTTATTCTCCATGTTTTGGCGCCTGAGGCTTGTTCCTTTTTCTGCTCTTGTACCTTTCTTTCCGGAAACCTGCTTCTGCATTCAAAGTCTTTATGTCCAAAATTATTGCAAATAGAACATTCAACTTCATTTTCAAGAGCTGAAAAGTTGTTATAGGTTCTTTTTGTAATCCCTGTCATACTTCTTTGTTTTTGAGTTTCCCTAGTCATGATTGTTTTATACGCAACACATTGAGCTGCTTTGTGACCAAAGTTATGGCAAGAAAAGCATTGTCCATTGAAGAAGCTTCTGCGATTATTGGATCTACCAGCCAACTGATTGTAATTTCTATTTTCATCTATTCTTGAACCAAATTGAGAAGATTTTACCTGTGGCTGGTTGTGGCTTTTGTTCACCCTTAAGCTGGATTGCCCCTGATAGTTTCTGCTTGACATTTGTCCCTGCTTTACCTGATGATCTTCCTTATGCTCTTGCTCATTTCTTCTTGCTGCATCAAGATAACTTTTTGAAGTGGATGCTTGAGAAGTTTCTCCATTATAGCCCAAACCTGTCTTATTTAGTGGAGACCGCTGCACACTGATAATCTCATCCAAAGTTTCAGATCCTTTGACAAACTTGAGATTAATAGTTTTTGTTTTCTCAATTTCTTTTCTAAGACCAACAATTTCACCTTCTAATTTTTCAAGATGTTTTTCCTTTTCATCAATTTGGAATTGTAGAGTATCAATAATCATGTTCTTTTCTTCTATGCATCTCTTGAGTCTAGTAATTTCATCATAAAGGTTATCCACATCTACAGCATCCTCATAATCATCATCTTCAAATGCCATTAACAACCTATATTTATTACCTTGTTCATCTTCATCACTGTTTGATAAGCCATCACTATCTTCATGGGTGTAGTAGCTTTTCTTGCTTTGTTTCTTGTTCCATCTAACTGGTTCCTTTCCTTTATCCTTATAAGAGCATTTTGCAGCATAATGACCTACTCTTCCACAAGCAAAGCATTTGAAAGGTAGCTTACCTCTGAACCTTCCAGAACCTCTTTGAAGATTTCTGACAAAATTTGATTCTTCTTCCTCTTCTTCTGGATCATGGCTTGCTTCATAGTAATCTTCTTTGCCTGATGCTTTAAAAGCAGCCTCCCTTCTGTCTGATGGTCCTCCCTTTCTCATTTCATAAGCAGTTAGAATTCCATGTAGCTGAGACATAGTAAGAACACGGAGATTTTCTTTTTCTTCTATTGCAGATACTTTGGATTCAAACTTGGGGGATAATGATCTTAGAATCTTTTGAACTACTAGAGACTCCTTTACTTCTTCACCCAAATTTTTCATACAATTTACAATCTCATCTACCCGAAGAAAATAATTAGCCACACTTTCATCATTATACATCTTGAGAGTCTCATATTGAATTCTGAGAGTTTGAAGTTTGGCTTGTTTTACCTGTTCATCTCCTTCATAGCTTGTGATCATTTTGTCCCATATTTCTTTTGCTGATTTGAAGTGCATTACCTTCATGAATTCTGTTTGGGATATACTTCCTAATAGAGTACTGACTGCTTTTGCATTTGTTTCATACTTCTTTTTCTCAGCTGGATCTGTAGGAGTAGCTGAAGGAAAAGCATAGCCTGTTTCTACAATGTCCCAAACTTCAGTACCAAGAGATTGAAGATATGCAGTAACTCTTACCTTCCAATAATTGAAGTTTGTCCCATCAAAAACTGGTGGCCTGATTGATGCTTCTCTCTCGTAGTTGCTCATGATGAACGATCTACCTTCAAGCGATCAAGCTTTTCTGAAGGACCTGCTCTGATACCAATTGTTGGAAATAATACTGAGAGGGGGGGTGAATCAGTATTATCAAGCAATTTACCAAATCTTCCTTATTTGATCTTTTGAATTATTCTTGCATATCAGTACCATAAAACAATGAGCATGAATAAAGAAAATAGACAGTCACACCAAAGAACACAAGATGTAAGGTGGAAACCCAATGCGGGAGAAAACCACCTGCTGCAATATGTCTCTATCTTCTTTCAAGAAATTCTTTTTACAATGATTTTGTACTGGTGCAGTCCTTTACCAGCACGCAGGCTGCAACCTGCAGAGAGCTACAACTCTCTCTCGTTTTCCAGTTTCTCCTGGAAGGGAGCTACAACCCCCTACTTCTTTTCATGAAGAATCAAATGATCAACAAGTATATAACAGATACAGTCCACTACAGATATCAGATCAGTAATTACAGAAATAACCCAGAACACCTTATGAACAGAAATATACAGTCAACAGATCATCTTAAGACAGGGACGCATATTTTCTTTCTGTGACCTGCGACTGGACGCAGTCTACCTTCCACTGTTCCTCTATGCTTTGCTGCGATCGGCGCACTCAGAAACACTATCGCGCCGCGTCTTTTACTTCAGAGACGCACCCAATAACACAGTCGCGCCGCGTCCTTTGCCTCAGAGACGCACCTGAGCCTTTACTGTACTGCGTCCCGGCGCACTTTCCCTTCACTGAACCTGCGTCCCTTCAGATATAAAAGATATGAGGACTTCAGAACCAACCCAAACACTCAGATCCACAGATCTGATCATGCGCCATAGAGATCACAGTCCATTAGAAGATTCGCCTTCATAGATCTGGACTAGATCTCACCGAAAGATATTCAACCAAGATGATGCTTAATCCAAATGAACTCCTTTGCTTTATATAGGCAAGCTTCTCCCCAAAACATGGAACAAAACCACGAGCCGACACCATAGAAACACAAAACCGTCGGCTAGATACCACACAAGAAACCCCCACATGCTTTTCTCTGCCTTGAAATGTGTGCACTGGGCGGACGCACCTTCTGAACGGCTGGCCTGCGTCCCTGGACGCGGGTTCTGTATGGTATACCTACGGGGACACACTTGCTGAACATATTTCCTGCGTCCTTCTTGATTTATCACCTGAATGGGTTTGCCATCAAGGACAACACCTGAATCATAATGCCAACAAGATGCACATCATCGTAATGAAGTTGCAACATTGGACTTTGGGGTAAGATCAAATCGTCATACATGTATTGTATGTTTGGCATGCAGGTATGTAAGTCAAGGATGCTTACATGCATTAGGTTTATGTACATGTCTTTTGATGCTATGGTTACATTCATGATAGATGTTAGTTGATTACTATAGTTATATGCACATGTGTCAGATAGTCAAGAATGATAGTAACTTGTAGTTGTATGCAATGTTATTGTTTTTTATATTAGATAACTTGATGATTAGGTTTATGACGTAAATATCTTCATGTCATATGTATCGTGCTAAATTTGATTTGCCTATGCAGATTGTTAGGGTTACAACATTCAGGTATGGGTCGACTTATTGTGTTGCATTGTGTGGTACTAATCTAAATCGATCATACATATGCGATTTCTATGTATAAATGATAATTTTTTATGAGTTAGGAGGTGAACATGTTAGTTAGTGATTGTTATGGATAACATGATCTTATTTATGTTTAAGCTAATGTGTTGGGAATTTATATCATGCTAACTAGCTTGATTGTGCAGACAAGATAGCCTCCCTTGAGATACAGTAAGGTACAAGTTTTCTTATGTCATATATTTGGTGCTTTACTAGTTGATTATGTTGTCTAGTTAATTTATTTAACATGGTATGTTGCAAGTTGGTTGAATGTTTGATGAATTGCATAATATGAGTATGTGTTCAAATAATTTTATTTTAAGATTATTGTACTAAGACATATATGTTGAGATAGTTTATATGTACTTGATTATAGTAGGTGATAGTTGTAGCATTGTGTCTAAGGACTATGAGTTGACTATGGATTATGACACGATTGTTAGTCTTGGTAAAGGTTGATTTCAAATTGTTAGATATGACTATTTTGATATTTAGAATGTGAGACTGACATGTGTGAGCAAGTTGTAGGGAAACATGCTTGTTATTAGAATGACAAGGTAATAATTGATGTGCTCATATAATTATGAGTTGGGTGATGTGATAGAACTAATAATCCTTGATTGCAACCAAGTAAAAAGGTAAAAGGAAGGAATTGAATGAGAATGTTTTTCGCTAGGTTTGGAAACCCTAATTCCAATTAAATCAGTTCTTTGCATATAGGAAGTCTTCTTTAGCTTAATATTGTTTGAAATTATGTGCATATGTGCTGACTCATGAACATGTACTTGACAGGTACATTAGCTAGAGGTGTATCTATCAAGGGGATTGTTTTCCCTTGAGATATGATGTGGATGTGTGCGTGGCACAACAAGATAAGGTAATTGGTGCATTTCTATGTTTATTTATGCACTAGTAGTTATCTGTCTATGACAGTGTGATGCGCGGAGTTGCATGGCAAGAGAAATTACCATGAAAACATGAAGAAGGATCAGGTTGAACTTTCCTTGGAAACAATGGGGATTGAGTCATGGTGTCTATTTTTATTCTTGTTCTTTTGGTATTTTGTGATTGTTGCACTTGATTTGTGATTTTGCATGTGTCTGGTGAATAGATATGCCACCTTATTGCAGTGTTGTATCATTATTGGTTTTCATGGTTTTCTTCTTGTTTGTTTCTTGGCTTTCCTTTCATGTTTTGAGTCTTGGGAATTAGTTTGAGGAAGAATAAGAGTTGATGGAGCTCAGGGAAATTCATGTGTTAACCAACAGGTGATGTAAGACTGAGATGACTCTTGGTGCATGAGTAAGCGCAGTGGAAGGTAAGACTATGACAGTTGGTTGGACTGGTTGGGTCCATTGTGGTAAGTGTTCGATGACAGGACATACATGAGAAAGGTAAAATAAATGTATCTAAGGCGTTATATGTATTGGCTATGTTGGGAATGATTGTTCTCAATGTTGTGCACAAATAAGGAAGTTTTCTAAAGTAGACCTTATAATATTTGGCAATTTTGTTGTGATCATGATTATGTTGATGTTTATATGTATACATGTATGTATATCATTGTCTGACAGGACCATGATTGTTTTACGATAATGTTGATGTATATATATGCACGTATCGATGTATCTATTCACTAATTGATAAGTTCATCAGGAATCATCCTTGTTGAGGAATGATTCCTTATGCAGGTGAATGGAAGGAAGAGGTTCCTGGCTATGAGGAATCAAGTGGGAAGAGTAGTCATGACAAATATATGAGGTCAGTATCGTGTGAAAATGAATTTATATTTTATTCTTGTATTATGACTATGCTTATGTTATATGACAGGTTATACCAAGTGATACAACAACGAAATGAAAGGAGTGTGTTCTGCAACATGTTGGGACAAGCATGGATAAGACACTGGAAGCAAGGTTGCTTCGTAAAGAAATTGTGGTTCTAGATGTGTGGTACTATTGTTGTGCACGTGATGTTATGTGCATGTAGATGTTGGATATGAGGTGCTATGTACATATTTGTACTATTCTCATGGTGTATATGCAACATTATGTGCATATGGTGCTCTGTGCATGTTGGATATGCGGTGTTGTGTACAAATGATGCTACGTACATGTTGGATATGTAGTGCTATGTACATTTGGTGTTGCGTGCATGCTATACATGTAGCACTATGTACATATGGTGTTGTGTGCATGTGGTGATGTGTACACATTTTACAAGTGGTGATGTGTGTATGTGGTGCTGTGTATATTTTGTGCATGTAGCATTGTGTACACGTGGTATTGTGGTATTGTCATGCATGTGGTATTGTGAACATATGGTATTGTGTACACATTGTATGGTGGTGCAATGTACATGTGGCATTGTGTACATGTTGTGCAGGTGGTGTCATGTACATGTGATGTTGTGCACATGTTGTACAAGTGGTGCTTTGTACATATGGTACTAGTGTACGTGTGGTATTGTGCACATGTCATACATGTTGTGTTGAAAGCACACTGTACTAGGTGCATGTATTGCATGGTGTTATATGTCATGTGTGGTTGTATGTGTGTGAATCACACTATGTGTATGTGCACATGGTTGAGGAGAAGGAACTGGGTGTTTATCAGGTGTGGCAACTAACCCAGAGTGCGTATGAAATAAAGACAAAGGTAGAAGCTAAGGATTGATTAAAGGATAAGTATCAGTATTTTATTCCAATTTTATTATGCATGCGATTTATGATTATGGTATGTGATGCTTATAAGTGATCTATTATTCTCATGTATGATGGTTACATGTGATTTATGATGTTGATCTATGATGGTTGTGTTTTGATCTAACCTGATGTGATATTTTTATACATGATGATTTGGTCAAAAATGTTAGTTTGACTTGTTGTGACAAGAAGTGAACATAATTGCAAATGTACCTTATTGACGAGCTACCAATGAGGTATGATTTGAGGTTATTTCAATTTATTTGAATCTAATGGAACTTATGTTCTTGGAACAGGAATGAATGAACATGCTCGGTTGGGTGGATGAAATCGACTGTAAGAATTGGCAGCAATAGCAAAAGAAATTGGAACATGCAGCAGTATGCTAGTAGACCACTTCAAGAGCAGGGCCATTGTGGGACACTGGTACCCAATAATGTCCATTGATTTCCATGATGCTATGACTGGTATGATGGTTTGAGTCAGGTATATGCCTTGGTTTTTTATCTTCCAATGTGAGGTATCCTTATGAAGGGATGGCTCACTTGGGATAGGGGATGCCCAAGAACTTGGAAGGTGAGTGACTACACAGAAGGGGGTGAGCAGATTTCCTGAGGGACTGTGTAACAGAGAAGGGAAGGTTGTGGATAATTTGTTTTTGGTCATTATCATTGCCAGATGGAATCAAATGCACATCGAGAGCGTGCCTTGAAACAATGAGTAGGTAACTGTTCACTAAGGGGACAAGTGGTGTAGGATTATAGTGTTGGACATTGGATGCATCTTTGACTATAACAGTGGATTCTGGACTTCCTGAGAAGGAGGTGAATCCTAGTATTACTTGGAGGGTAGTGGTGTGATCCTCTAGATTCCCTTGTTGATTGATATGGGAATCATATCCTTTATTTGCAGGTTTAATGAATGTGCATATGTGTATATGTGGTTATTGTAAATATGTAATGAGTTGTGCTATAAAGCTCCAATATGCAATATGGTTGTTATCTTGTCATGTTATCATGATGTTTTTCTTTGAGCAGGAATTTCATTGTAAACATTGCACTGAGCTAAGTTATAAAGCTCCATGGGTAGTATGTTTGTTTTTCATCGGTTTTGTTGAGGTCTTAGTGTGGTTTAACATCGAGGATGGTGTTCCCCAAGAGGAGGGTTCTATAACAACCCTAGTGAAAATTCCATGTAATAAAAGTAAATAAAGGAAAAATACGACCACATGTAAGTGAAAATTATTCCATGTTGAATGTTGGGCAAAGATATCCTAGTGGGCATCACTAGATGTGTGTTTTTGGCTAAGGAAATTGGCAAAGGAAAAGGCAAAGGCATTAAAAGGAAAAAAGGAATTTTTGGCACATTTATTTATGAAAATAAAGGAAATTAGAAGAAAAGGAAGGTAAAAGGGTCACAAGTTGCATGTGAGGAGGAAATTGAAGGAAAATAATGGAAATTGAAGAAAATAGAGGCCTCATTGATAAAAAGGCTTATGAGGATCAGTTGGCAAGGTTAGTTAGTGTAAGCTCTTGGCTAGTTCAAGTTTGGAGCTCTCTCATTATTCTCTCTCTCTCTCACTCTTGGTCACTTAGATTTATCTGGGAGCACTCTAGTTTTGGATCAAGGAAGGAAAATCAAGCAACAAGCAAAGGAGGAAAAGTAGGATCAAGTAGTTTCAATAGGAATACTTGCAGATAACCTTTTTAATGTGTGATTTCATAGCTGGTTTGGACATGAATGACTTTACATCTTGGTCTCTTATTTTCGATGGCATTGTTTTGCTAGGTTATGAAAATGGCTTTTAGCCTAGCCTTTCCTTTTTCCAGATGCCATGGCGCTGGGATGTCTATTTTATTTTTTGAGCTTTGGTTTGCCAAATGGATTTCAGAATCCAAGGCAGAGGTGGTCTCAAGTTTTATTCCCAAAGGCCTAAGAATTCCTTGACCGGTTTTGGTGGGATACACGGTAAAGCCTGAGGGAGGGGTCTTAGCTTACGACCTAGTGATACAGGTTTAGATTACAGTAAAGACTGAGAGACTAGTCTCAATTTAGGGCCTAGTGATCTAGGATTGGATTGTGATAAAGCTTGAGAGACAAGGAGACAGAAAAATCGTCTAGGATAGTGATGCATTCCAGATGGCATTCCAATTTCGGTTCAGTTGTGATCAGAGCACCGATTTTGGTGTGATCACGGTTTGGTGAGGGTGGACATGGTTTAACCTCTAAATTCCCTTGATTGTTCTTGGATTGGTTGTTCTATGAGATCCCACATTCATGCTTGGAATATGACATAGGGGTGACTGAATGAAAGAGATATTTGGTTCAACCATGTCTATGGTTAGGTGGTACGTGAAATTCCCATACTTGTCAGATTTTCCTATAATTAATAAAAGATAAGTTCTCTTACTTTTTCACTTGTCTATATGTGGATTTTATGGCTGTCATATCTTTGATATTTATTTGGATTTATGCTACTTATAAGCATGGTTATACGCTTGGTTCATGTCATGGTTATCTCATGTTTTTACTTGTAAATGAATGGATAATGTATCTATGACCTAATACATGATAATTCAGAAAATTGCATAAGAGAACAATGGTTCAGTGTGATTCTTAGATAATTATGATATCCCTATGCTTAGATATGTTATTTACACCTCTACGTTTCATATTTACTAAGTTTTTGATAAAATGTTTGTCATGGTTAGGCTTGGTTAGGTTAAGCCCTTAATCAAGTTTCATTAAGTTCTAGGCATTGGTTTGGAGGCTAGCCCTAAAAAGTTGGCTTAAATCTTGCAATCTCTGGAACAAAACTGGCTGAAAAAGACTGCAGTCTCTCCCTTGTAGGCATTGTGGGATCAACTATAGGGTTCCAATTACATGCATGCCTTGTCATGGGAGTGACTATGGGTTTAATTCATTGAAATGATAGATTAACTTATGGGTTGGGCACCTGGAGTGGTGGATTAGCTCCTAGGGGTCTTGAAGCACATGATGGAGTTTTGTAAGGTCTTATTTTGTCGACTCCATTTCCTTAAGGTTACCTAGGATGTTGAGTGTTATCATAGTGGCCTCTCGTCGCATGTTTACCTTGACTGGCTGGTTTCTTAGGTATATGTGGGAGGAGTGTGTTAGACTTAGCTTCCCTTTGGGATGGGAATTGGTGTGGTGATTAAAAGCTTAAGAGCATTGATTAGAGGAAAAATTTACATCGAAGAAATAATTCAAGATGAGAAGGAAAATATGTATAGAAGAAGAGATAGTAAATAAGAGAGGATCTCATTTTTGGATGTTAGTTAAATGTACACTTCATTTAATTCAAGGAAAACACTAATGGGTTATGGGAAATGATAAATATATGAACATTTGGAAATATATCATATGGGACACCAACCAATAAACAATCACTCATATCTCCCACCTCTAAAGAGTTGGCTAAATGAAAGAAGCAAATGCACTCTTTTGACATATTCTAATGGTCCCCAACTTCAAGTATCTATATGATTTAGAAATTTGATATGCCTCCACCTAAATTATGCTCTCTTATTTCTTCTTTGACTTCTCTTCTCAAGGGTTTTGTGCCTCTAAACATTAGGGTTCCATATTAGAGTGGATGGGGATTTTCTCATTTTTTGGCCAAAGATGGAGACATCTACTAGCTCCATTCAACAATTTTGAACATGGTATGGTTGTTTAACGATATACAAAAATATCAATGTATTTTTTTAACTTATGGTGGATGGAATACTATTGAAAGTTTATAACCTCCAAAAAATATACCCAAGGGCTAAGCTAGAGTGTACTATGTAGAAACTTAAATGAATATGGAAAAAAACTATTTTTGGAGTGCTCATTTGCAACATTCGTTTGGAAAAATGTATTCTCAAGCTTATCTTGTACATACTGCAACAAAACATGTTGGAATGAGGTATTCACTCACTAGATTATAATGTATATATTTCCTTTGAATATAATAAACACTTAAGATGAAGTTGGACAACATTACCAAAACTTTTATTATTGAAACTATGTTTAGATAGGAATAGAGCTATATTCAATTAGTGTTTAGAACCTTTAGTCACAATGGTAAACAAAGTGAAAAATATTATGATAGAAACCCTATATTCAAAGGAATTATCCCTTCAAATAAGCAACATCTTGCTAGAGAAAAAATTAATTGGATATGGTAAGTTGGGTCTTAAAGACTACAATAACAAACAACCATTCAACTTCCTTCAACTAGAAAATTAAACTCTAGGAGTAGGAATTTGAGCAGTGACAATAAATAAAGAGATGACTTATTCTTTTCGTTACTGGGGAATTGAAAGGAAATGTAGTAGGAGTGGTAGAAGTGGAGTGGTAGAAGTGATAAGGGTCATCTATGACCCTAATAGAAATCAATAATATACCTACATTTGGGAGCTCAAAAATTTAACAAACTATTGGAAACCTTTGAGAACCAATTTCAACTTTAACTTAATCACACACACTAATTAGCAACAACTCATTAAACATTTTTTGATCTATGCATAAATCATAAGCAACGAATAAACCATATTAGCATCATAACCATGAACAAGAACACAAGAAATCATCAACACATGAGACACAAGATATCTAGTGGAAAACCCTTCATCAGGAAAAAAACCACCCTTGCTGCTTTTGCACTGCTCTGAATCTTCTATTAAGAAAATATAGTCTTTTTACATATATTGTTGACTCTGATCAAGTAAGAGACTCGACCTCATATACAATCAGCTAGCTTCGATCAGCCCAGAGACTTGATCCTATTGGTCATCTTAGAAGACTATGCTCTTCATGGATGTATGAACTACCATCAACTGAAAACCACCATGATCAATCAATCCTCGCCCAACTATGATTGAACTATCCAACTACCATTGGATTGAGAAATCATTCTTTTCACTAAAACATCGCAATCACTACTCCACATACATGAAGTTACTGCTCCCCTACTCTATGTGGACCTCCTTTCATTTATAAACTAGATCTCAATACTTTCTGCTCAACTCAATTCAGCTCTGCAATATGACCTCTAGTAGCAAGACATCATCTTATCAATAAAAATAATACCACAAATTTGTTCTCTGAACTCTAGCAAAATAATGGCCACATCAAATGTGAATACAATAAAACACTCACATTAATATAATGTTGCATGATACAATTAACATCATAAGACACTATGGCTATGTGCAAGATGTTTCAACAGGTCCTGCAAAAGAAAATGTGAGAATCACCATTAAAATACTATCCAACATCATACAAAATCTCTCCAAACAATCTCTACTCCAGCAAAATTAAATTAAATTTATTATGTAGCATGCTTTGATTCTGCTCCATTCTCTACCATTGACACTCACTCACTGAAGCATATATGCTCTTCAATAGGTTAGAAGAATAATCACTCTTTGCATCCTTCTCTTACACATATATCCTCAACATCTACAATCACACATCTCCCAAGTGATGAATATAAAACATGTAGGGCGAAATTGAGCTTGGGGCTAAGATCAAGGGTACACAAATAGACCAAATGAATGCAAGGACCTTAATTTCTAAAATTAATTAAGGTCCTGCACATCAAAAGAGTCAATTAGAAATTAATTTGAGCAAATTTTGGAATCTGTCAAGGGTGCGGACACGACTGATCTTCACACCAATAGACCAAATGAATGCAAGGAATCTGTCACACGGAATCTGTCAAGGGTGCGGACACGACTGACCTTCCTAGAAGTCTAAGACATTCTAATGACAAACAAGACAAAATGGAGTGATCTTTCTCTAAATACACCTTTTACAACATGAAAACTACAAGTGTTTAGGCTTACCTTATTCCAAAACGCTGTTGTTGAAGTCCGTTCTTGACGATCCGGATGAGCTCCTCCTTCAAGTCAATTCCTGCAACCACAAACAATCAAACAATTACCAAGCACTTGCATTTCATATAATAAAACATATATTCAACATGCAGACCAAGGAACACATGAAATAACTCATTAACACAAGCTATTGAGAAAAATAAACCAGTTTGTATTAATAACGAAACAAAGAAACTCTTACAACCTGGCCTTGGTGTTGTGCAAGTTCCTCCCAGGGTCCATCAAGGGTTTTCCTCTACTTTGACAAAGCTCACCCTCTCCCAAGTAGAATCAAGTGAAGACAATCTCTCCTCACAAAGGCTCTAATGGAAGACCTAAATCCTGCAGCATTTACCCAAAGAAAATGTATAGCTCCAACCTCTCCTCCTTCTGGCTCAATGCCTTTATTTATAGTGCTGTAAAGAGGTTATTCAGGTCCACTATCAATGGGATCATCCCCCTCTATGGGTGGGATAGCTCCCTTATTGATGGGATAAGTCCCCCTTAATAGAGATACATGAACCAACTGGAGGCGCATCCATTTCATCAAACCGACCTCTAGAATGTTCTAGAAGTAACCACAAGTAACTTTTTCAAGATAAAACTCGCGCATTTTGCCTTTTACAGAGGGACGCACCTGTCCCTTAACATACAGAGCGTCCATGGACGCAGATTTTGTGAACATGGTCAGCGTCCCCGCAGGTAAGGCTAGAGAGAACCTGCGACCCCAGAGATAAACATAGTTTTTACAAGACTTTCTCTCTTCTTTGAGTTTGAGATGGATAACAGAGGCATGAGACTTGCCTAAGAGGGTAGCATGACTGTTGATTTGAGCCATACTAACTGTAAGTAGTCAAGGTGACATTTTTTAGTGTAACAGATTGCCCCCTAAAGTGCGAAGCCTGGAATAGAATAGGGTTTTGTAATTCTAGGAAGGGTGAAGCGCTTTATCATTTCAAGGATTGCCTTGTGGATGGCCTGGTTGGAACCTGCAATTTTCAACACAAAATACATGGATAAGATTATATCATCACTGAGGTAGGCATTCCCATACTCAGATTCAAAACTTTAACTAATGGACTAACTATTCTGATACAGGAATGATCTTGCAGTACATCATTTTTATAGACTTTTGTAGACACAGTATGGACGCAGCCATCTGTTTATGATTAGTCTACATAGACAATGAATACAAAACTCCTCGCAGCCTGGATGGTAGAAACTAGATCCAGGGTCTTCACTTCTACTTCCCGAATTGGTACGATTCTAGCCATGTGATTAAATGATTCGATGTCGAACATGGTAGAAACCACTTGATTACCAGTCAATGATGTAAACTGTTAACAAGCGTGAGAGAAACCACCAGTAATGTCAATGGTCCTCAAAGTACCAAGCACAACCCGTGAAATGTGAATAGATGTTTTGATGTCGAACACTTCACGGAATCCTTTGATCGAAAGTCAATGATGTAAACTGACGTCAAAGGCGAGAAACCTGCCATTGATGCATGCAGACTTCAAGGTACTGTCGATTCCTAAGTCATCTTTCTAGATAATGTGTCGATGTCGATAGAAAGCGACCCGTTGCAGGCAAGCCCGCAACACGAAATCATTGTTCAAGTTGAAGAAATGTTGCTGTAAGGACTGACTCAGGGATGGTCAAATGGATGACAAGTATTTTGCAGATGAAAGTTTTGCTTGCAGACCTCTTGAACACATAACGACACAACAGATGGTTTGGTGACGAATAACTCAAAGTTGATCCCTGAACCCGGTTAAAGATTTTCAAAGTGATTTGGTCAACTGTGAGGTAAAAGATTTCCCAACCCAGGTGAATGAAAAGTGTCGTGTTCAAGAGTGGTAATAAAGTTTCTTTGAGACAAAAGGTGACAAATAGGTTCATTCTTCTCTCTTTTCCCCCACCATTTCTGGCAAGTACCTCTTTATTTTTAACAAGCTTGAGGAGGATAACATATGCTTGATTATAAGCTCATCCTTCGGACGAGTCCAACCTAGTTTAAATTCGAACCCTAGGAAGGAGTGGTTCGTTCCTGTTTGTAATTGAACAGGTCCTTTACTGTAAAAGTTTAACGAGCCCAGTATAGGAGAAACTCGGCGTTTTTCATTTTTAGAGAGTCTGAAAAACTTAAGGAAACTCCACGTTGAACTTTTTCGTATATTTGTGTCCCTCAAGCCCGAAAAAGTATAAAATAATACCTGGGGGAACCGCTTGATCTTGCGACCAAGGAGTACTTTCATAATAGTGTCGTTAACCTGAAAAGTAAAAAGCGATCAAAGACACGTCGTTTTATTTCCTTATCGAGTTTGAAACGACAAAAACCCGGCAATCTTTTCCTGATTTTACGGTCAGAAAAGAGCTAAAAGGGGACCGTCTTTTAATTCCGTTTTAACGAGTGAAAAAGAAACACTCGGCGATCTTTTCATGTTTTAGGAGTCAGAAAAGGGCTTAAAAGATGACTCTGAAATTTTGTTTGTGAAAAATTACAATTTCCCTCGAAATCCCTTTGTCCTGCACAAAAGCGACACATTACTCATACCTGTTTAAAATAGGCAAAAATACATTCAAAAACATCTTTTCATGGTAAAAAATGAACTAATTCATCCAAAAAACCTATAAAAAGACCTTTTACCATGTCATTTTTACCGTTTCACTGTTGAGGTTGAAAAAAGAGCTTTTGACAAGAAACTTCCCGTGGTTGCTGCGGAAAATCTGACCGTCGGAATCGAACGCCGCTTCACCGAGGTATTTTACACATCCCACTCTTCATTTTTATCCGTTTAGTTTTTTGTTTTTGGTCTCTGTTTCATTTTTTGGGGGGTTTTGGGTTCAAAATGCGCCCCTCGGCGGACGCAGGTGCCCTTCGGGTGACCTGCGTCCCCCGACTTTTTCTCACACGGGAAAAAGGTCGGGGGACGCAGTCCGCCTTCAGGCGAGCTGCGTCCGGACGCCCTGTGCTACAAAGCCGGGGTGCGTCTTCCGCAAAGGGCGCATTTCAAAACCCCAACTCTCTCAAAAAACCACCAAAATTTCTCAAATTAATTTCTAATTGACTCTTTTGATGTGCAGGACCTTAAACATGTTAGACTGGAGAGAGAGAGAGCACGTAGAGGACGATGAAGCTGCGATTAACCACCAACCCTCTCTGGATGCCTTAAGAACATGTGGATTGTACAAATATTGGACCATACCGGGCATGAGGGGCCAGGTAAGATTTTTGGAATGGCTGGTTGAGCGATGGAACGTTCAAGATCAATGTTTTTACATTGGAGGGCACCAGCTCGAGATAGAGCCCTCGGATGTATACTTTCTCACTGGCTTGCCAAACAGAGGTGAGCAACTCAACCTTGCGGGGACCAGGCCGGGTGGCCAATCCCTTGATGATCTCCGCGAGGAGTGGTGCAGACCAGGGACTCGCCATAAAAAAGGCGTGGAGATAAAGCACATCGCTCTGGCGGAACTTAGAGTTATTGCATTTACGGTCACCAGGATTTGTGGCGCGGCCGCCTTGCACATTGCCTCCGGATCCCAAATGCGGATGGCAATTGACTGTTACCAAGGCACCATCTTCAACTGGTGCGAAGCTGTGTCGGCTCATATGAAGAGCCAACTGACCAAGGCAAAGAACGGACGACTAAAGACTTTTGGATATGGGCCTATAGTCGTGAGCTTTGCCTTGGAGAGAGTTCCTATGCTGATCCCTCAGCAACTCACTGTTGATGACTTGGGTCCTCGGGAGCCAAAGCTTGTTCGATGGGTTGCGGTGATGGCCCGGCATCCTGACGAGGGTGCCGCAGTGGTTCGATTCTCAGACAGTTACTTCGACTGGCTAGAGGGCCAGCTTTTTGTGATACAAGACTTTCCATATGCCGGAATGGATTTCAGAGGTGATCCGGACATGGTTCTTCCACAGGGAGAACAATGGGATGACAGAGGTACTTTCATTTTCACAAGTTTTCTAATTATGTATTTTTTTATTTTTCATATATATCGTCTCAAAGTAACAGTAAAATTTTAAAAATGCAGATGTTGGACCACAGCGTCCAGCCAATCTCCGGCCTTACGACAGACGACATCCAGCTGCACCGGCACCGGCCCCACAGGACGCGACAGCAGAAGTACTAGCTGATTTGGAGCATGATCTAGAGCGTCTCACGGCAGATATACCTGAGACTACTATGGATGATATTCCTATGAGGCTTCAGCGCTTCGTAGTCGCGGTCCCTGGACCGTTTAGGAGATTTTTGCGTAAGGTAGCCCGCGCAGTGGTGTCGTACAGAGAGCACCACCAGTGATTGACTAGTCACTTTTGTAGTCACATGTGACATTTTTGACTTTTTGTACTATCATTTTGCCGATCATAAGGTGTGTTAAACCTATGATCGAAGACGATGTATATATTTTTGGACACACTTCTATCTATATCTATATATCACTATTACCGGCTTATCTTGTTTAACATGTATGATGAAATGTCTTTTAAATTTACTTGCATGATTATTATAAATGTCTGTCCAACACTCGAGAAGCAATTGCATCTGCTAATGTATTCAAAGACCTTGGAATATGTTGATATTCAATGTAATCAAATTCACGTTCCAAGAGACGCACTCTCAAAAACAACCTTAATAACACAGGATTTCTAATGGCATAAACTCTATTAAGCTGTAATACAACAAGTTCAGAATCTAACCTCACTATCAAACGTCGAATTCCAAATGAAATAGATTCGGATAATAATTCAACCACTGCACTGTATTCTGCAATGTTATTCGTTGTTTGACCGAGGCTTACCCCATGCATAGAAACTAACTCGTCAGAGGGCGAATAGATAACCCAAGCTGCGGAAGAGATATTCCGTGTACTACGACAAGCACCATCAGCAAATCCAATGTATGTTTGGAGAGGCGTCGACATCTACAATATCAAGAGTAAAACCAAGATGAGCCAAAATAATGACGAAAAACCACACTCGCTAAACTAAGCATACTGACTAAACTAACACACTTGCTAGCTAGAAAGGAAATCTAACCTATCTAAAAATTTCTCCATCCATCATTTTAAGCATAATACCTCTTTAGGTAAAGTCCATTTCTGGGTTTGCCCAAAGAGTCCCCATCAAAATCAACTAACTCATAAGCCCCTTTTGCTAGCTTTCGCTTTACAATGTAGGGCCCATGCCACATGGGAACGAATTTTCCAGCACCTAGCTTATCGTTAGCTTGATCATATAATAGTACTAGGTCTCCTTCCGAAAAACTTCGAGGGGTTACATTTTTATCGTACTGAGCTTTCATTCGTTTCGCGTGAGTCTCGATAGCTAAAGTAGCGTCACGTCGAGTCTCATCTAATTTAGCCAAGTATAACAACCGTTTCTCCTCTTCGGAAGTAGCTGGAAGTAATTCGACAGCCATTTGAAGTGATGGGATTTCGCACTCAATAGGTAACACAGCTTCTAAGCCATAAACTAGCTGAAAAGGGGTGAAACCTGTTGAATTTTTCACTGAAGTTCGATATGCCCATAGCGCCGAAAATAACATGTTATGCCAATTCGTTCGATGGATACCAATGATCCGTCGAATCATGATGACTAGAACTTTGTTGATTGACTCAACCAAACCGTTGGCTTGCGGATAATAAGGTGTAGAGCTATCGTGGCGCAAACCAAGCTGGCTTGTAAGCTCAGTCATCATGACATTTCGAAAATGGCTTCCATGGTCCGTAATGATTGCTTGTGGGACACCAAACCTAGTTATGATATGATTGAATACGAAAAGTGCAGCTGTCTTGCCGCTTGCGTCGAATGTAGGCATCGCCTCGGCCCACTTAGTAAAATAATCAACCGCAAGGATGATATACGCATGCCCCCCGGCCGAGTGAGGGTTACAAGTAATAAAGTCAATGCCCCATTTGGCGAATGGACCAGCGGCAATTATAGGGTGGAGAGGAGCAGGTGGAGCGCGCATCTTGCGATCAAACACTTGACAGTTGTGGCATTTTCTGACGGCAAGGATACAATCTTTAAACATAGACGGCCAGAAATAGCCAGCGCGCAACACCTTCTGAGCTGTGGCATACCCAGACATATGACCGCCACATGCTCCAGAGTGACAATCATTCAAAACTCTCTCAGCCTCATCGTGAGTTAAACAACGTCGAAAAACTAAGTCTGCCCCCAGGCGATAAAGTGTATCTCCAATAATTCTGTATTGCTGGGATTGAAACCGAATTTTTCGACGGTTTTCCTTGGAAGCTTCAGGCCGAAAGGTTTGGGTTTGGAGATAGATGATTATATCCCCATACCACGGATCTACAGTGCTAATAAGAAACAAAGATTCGTCCGCAATGGACTCCTCTGCCACAGTCTCTGTGTCAGCACTCGGGAAATCACACATCAATTCCGCGAAGACTAAAGATTTCTTAGACTTGGACTTCTCAAACTCCAAGTCGAACTCTTGCAGGATGACAATCCATTTAGAGTACTTGCCCCCTAGCAGTTGTTTTGTCAAGATATAAATCATAGGGTTGCAATCCGAAATAACAGTAGTTTTGCGGAGAAGAATGTAGTGACGAAAACGCTGGACAGCTTGAACGGCTGCCAGGGCCAATTTCTCCACATGTGAATATTTTAACTCAGTTGGATTTAAGGTTCTGCTAAGGTAATATATCACATGCTCTGCTTTGAATTCATCTTCTTGAACTAACACCATTCCAATGGTGGAATGCGAAGCTGCGAGGTATAAGAAGTAGTCCTGGTTGTAGTTGGGAGGATGCAATAACGGTGCATGGGTCAACGCGTGTTTCAGTGCATCAAAAGATTGTTGGGCAATCTCGTCCCAAAAGAATTGTACGTTCTGTTTCAACAACCGTGTAAAACCTTTAGTGACCTCGGCGTAGTTAGGGATGAATCGGCGTAAAAAGTTCGCTTTCCCTTGCAAACTTTGGAGTTGGCGCAAACTCGAAGGAGGAGGCAATTGGATGATAGCCTCGACTTTCGAGGGATCGACGCGAATGCCGGTTTTGGAAACAACAAATCCCAGCAATCGACCTGTTTCTATACAGAAAACACACTTGTGGGGATTCAACCGAATTCGATAATGCCTACACCTCATAAAGATTGCTCGTAAATGGACAAGGTGATCAGCTCGGTGTAAAGAATGAGCAGGCAAATCATCGAGATAGGGTTGCACAATGTGCTTGATGTCATGAAATGCATAAGACATGGCCCGTTGAAAAGTAGCACCGGCATTCTTAAGGCCAAAAGGTAATTTGCAATAAGCAAATGTCCCCCATGGACAAATGAATGCCGTTTTTGGTTGATCGGCAGGTAGAATATTGATTTGATTATAACCTGAGAAACCATCCATGAAGGAAAACATCTCACTTCCGGCACAATCATCAATAATTTGATCGATATAAGGCGTAGGATAGTTGTCTTTTGGACAAGCTCGATTGATATCCCTATAATCGATACAGATTCTTATTGTTCCTTGTTTTTTATTGACGGGAACAATATTCGATACCCAATCCGTTAACGGGATCGGATAAATGAAACCTGCTTTCAACAGCTTTTCGACTTCTGCTTTAATCGCAGCCGCTTTTCGAGGGTGAATCTGACGCAACCGTTGCCGAATGGGTTTAGCATCCGGGTAGGTTTTGATTTCATGAACAACAATGGCAGGATCAATTCCCGGCATTTCCTCGTAAGACCAGGCAAACACGTCGCGGAATTCTTGGAATAGGGCCTTGTAAGTTTGGATTTCTTCTTCAGTACATGCGGCACCTATATGAATGTTCTCCTCGATTCCGGGCTTCACTGAAATATCAATGGGAATAGTACGAGAAATATTCCCTAAATTCAGCTCTGAATCAGAATGTTTCGTTGGATCCTGAGCGTCTTTGACATATTCAGCGGTAAAGATAGATGAAAAATCATTTTCAAATGCATCATCCTTAGGTAAAAACGAAGATCTGTGATGGAGATCTTCCCATGGTAGATCATCTACACTTAGGATTTCGCGAAGTTGTTCGTCAGATGACACTTCTTCGGGAAACGTTATCCGTTCTAAGGGTGAGGTGAAAAGTGACTCTTCACTGACCACATTCATTTGGTCGGTTGAATGAAAATCGGTAAAAGACATAAGAGCTTCATAAGCAATCTCATACGGACTCAACGGCATAACATCACCGAGTGAGTCTAGCTCAGAGTCAGAGGGAACATACCAAGGATCATCATAAATAATGTTTTCTGACGTGATCATATGAATTGTTGCGAACGAAGGGTCTGCATTGAGTGGAGGGAGAGGAAAAGTTCCCAGTAAACCGGAATCCTTAACTAAACCTACACCAATGTCCCTATAAGGGATTGTCGTTTTACCAACATGCTGGATAGTTTCTAAAGAGGTTGGGTCGGATGAAAAGTATGTCAGCTGATCAATAGTCACGATCTTACCGTTATGTGGAAACTTAATGACTCTGAAGACCGATGAAACGACCGCTGTCATAGCATATGACCAACTTCGACCCAAAAGAAGGTTGTAGTCTAGAGGGGCATCAACCACTTCCACATCCAGACTAACGGTTTTACCTTCGACCCCTATAGGCAATTCTTGTAGAATACCAAACGGACGGAACCCACGGCCATCAAAGGCCTTAAGGATGGTGGGGGATTGGTTCAACGAAGGAGAACCAAGCGATCTCCAACATTGAATCGACATAATACACGTAGAAGCTCCCTCATCAATCACAGTCCGATGAATAGGCCTGTTTTTGACTATCACTGGAATTTGGAAAGCCATTTGATGGGGGAGACGCGGTGTACTACTTTCTAGATCAAAGATCATTAGGTTCGGGTCCTGAACATCGACAGCTCCAATAGCCGACAAAAGCAATTTTCGTTGCGCTGGACATGATTGCAGCACTTCGAGTGCCGACATTGCTGAAGGTGAAACAGCTAAGTCTTCAACAATGTTGTAATTCTGGGCTGCTCTCGCATGTGGATTGAAAGCAGACCTTCGAAGTACACCCTTGGCGGGCGGCTTAATCACTAAGTCTGGGTTAGGTTTTTCGATCTGTAGTGGATCGGAACCAGGAGCTGAGGTTGATGGGTTAGAGTGAGAAGATTCTGCTTCTTTACCATCAACAGGAGCCTTACTACCATAATCTTGCGATCGAGTCGCAATCCTGACATGAGACATCATCAAAATGGGTTCTTCACTGGCATTCGAAGAAGAACCTATCATCTTATTTTCCTGCTCGGGAAATGGATTTTTTAACACAGCAGGAGTCGGAGAACCTTTGACTATTTTCACTACCTCGGCCCGATGAGGGCAGTCTCTCGTAAAATGATCTTCTTCACAAATAAGACAAGGATAACGAGGTTTGCGCTTTTCGTCATTGGTTTCCGACTTTTCCGTTTTCTCCTTTGGAGCCTTGTCTGCTTTAGCCTTCTTCTTTCCTTTCTTCTTTCCACCGTTTTTGGATTTGGCCGTAGATGACTCTACAGCGTGAATGTCGGCGGTAAGTTCAGGAGGAGAAGACTCTCCTGTCGGAGAATCAGGCAAAGTGATAATTGGAGTATTGGAGGTCTTGGAAGACTTCTTCTTACTCTTCGTAGTCACGATACCGATCATACCATCAGCGGCATGAGATCCCGAAGGAGCAGCAGCGATTTGGTTTGACTTTGGAAGATCCGGAATTTTCTCGTGTAACGTACCCGACTGAGTGTAAACTAAGTCAAGGTATTGTGCCTGAGCAATGACTTGCTCCTCAGTAACTACTCCGGCCTTAGCTACATCTTCAGTAATTCTTGGTAATAATGATTTGACAAACCATTCAGCTAAGATTTGGTCCGGGATAAAAACTTTCACTAATCTTCTTCGACGTCTCCACTCATGGATGTGATCAGAAATGTACGTGGATGTCGATTGTTTTAGCGAAGTTAATAATTCTGTACCATTATCGTATCTGACTGGTAACTGAAAATGAGTTAAGAATGAAGTAGCTAACTGGCTAAAGTTGTAAAAAGAAGCCCGTGGTAACTCAATGTACCACTTGGCTGCGAGACCAATGAGTGTACGCTGGAAAAGACGTAAGCGGATAGAATCATCTGAGATGGAATTTGATGCACACCAGAGGTGGTAAGTCATCACGTGATTAGACGGATCCTCTCCAGACTTACCTTCGAACTTGGGTATATCGCTGGGCAACTTATTTGGCATTGGCGGCCAGAACGGAAGATATTGAATTGGATCGTTCGTTAGGCGCGTCAAGTCGGGTAAATCTAAAGTCGCAATAAACGGTAACTGCCGGTTAGGATCTCTAAAACTCTGAGTCACAATACCAGCCCCAGGAGGAGGATATCCAGGATAACTAGGAACAGGAGTCGCATTTGGGATATTATATCCTCCTGGAAAACCAGGATTAACCGGACCGTACTGGGGTTGCTGAGGTTGTTGATAAGTGTACCCAGGATACGGTTGATACTGGTAAACCGGTTGTTGGGCAGCTTGCCCAGGTTGATACTGTCCCTGGTACGGAGGTTGAACAAATTGAGGTTGAGTAGTAACAACCGTACTTGTACCAGGTTGGCCTGCAGGCATCTGGACTGTGGTTTGAACCGTGGGTCCAGACAACGGTACAGATGTCTGAGGAGCGGTTACAGGGACAGTAGAAACCGGAGCTGCCGATACTCCAGAAGTAAGCATGGTAGATGAAGCGGTAGTTGCTGCAGCCGTGTGAGGTGGAGTACTAGGTGCAATTGGCGGCTGAGTAACTACGGAAGTTACAGGGGTCTGAACACTTGACTGGACAGGTTGCGGTTGCTGGGGTGGACCAGGAACTGCAGGTTGTCCTGCTTGAGGTACCGACTGTATACTTGGTTGCGACATCTGTTGACCCTGTGACGGATCCCATGTTAACATTCCAGGGTATTGACTCGTAACAGGTTGAGGATACTGAGATCCATAGCCGTATTGAGGATAGGGTTGATAACTGTAAGGTGTAGTCCCATATGATTGCCCTTGAGGTGGTTGATAACCTTGACCAGGGTATTGACCCGTAGGTTGATAACCTTGAGGTAAATACGAATACTGGGGTTGACCTTGACCTTGAGGTTGGTATCCTTGAGGTTGATACCCTTGGGGTTGATACCCTTGGGGTTGCCATCCTTGAGGTTGCCATCCTTGAGGTTGATACTGATACTGAGGTTGACTTTGGGGTACATATTGAGGCTGGGGTTGATACCCTTGGGGTTGATACCCTTGAGGTTGCCCCCCAGGCATTAACGAAGGTTGCCCCCCAGGCGGTAATTGGCCACCTTGAGGTTGGTTAATGGGAGTTGAACCTGACATCATATAAACGTCACCTATACTCAATGGTACATTACCACTGTTTCCAACTAATAACCCATGATCAATGGGTTGAGGAGATGCTCCCGCAAAGGTACCAGAAAGTGATTGATACCCAGTAGGAACAGAAGGACCGCCATGTAAAAATGATTCAGGACTTTGTGAAAACACAGATGACTGACCAGACATATTTACAGGAGAATGAATTCCTCTAGGTGGAACCGGAGTACGAGGTGTAGAAAAACCTACTGAGTTGTCTAAAAAATTGGTTAATGCAAGGTACCAAGATTCACTTCTAGGAGGACTGTAAAAGATGGATTCACGCTCCCTTAGATCAAGGGTAATTAGATCTTCAGAATCAGAAACGCCTATTTCTTCCTCTGGAACAAGTTCTTCTATAGCAATTAATCCAACAGGAAGATTTTCGGTGATAATTCTTTCTATTCTTGGTGAATCAGGAACACTAGGAGTTGGAGTAACAGGTTCTGAAATTTCAGGTTCTTCGCCTGTTTCACTGGCAGATGAAAAACTACCAGCAAGCTCGGAAACTGTAACAGCTTCGGGATTGTAACCTGTTTCTAATCTTTGGTAATCTGGATGGACTACCAAAGAAGATTCTCCTTCTTCAGGTGAACCTATTTTACTGCCACTAGGAGTTACAAGGACCTTTAAACCCTCTAAATAACTGGGGTCGTCTCGAGGAGGTGAACCCCTAAGTTCACGGGATCTTCTCAACAATTCGGCCACAGATACAACTTCAGGAGACTGGCCCGCAATGCGACGGGACCTTCTCGGTAATTCCGCCACAATTAAAGATTTTTAACTACAACACACGAAAACAAAGTAAAAAATTTCAAATCAAACCACCTAAAGTCTTCTAAAGAACCAATCAAATTTGAAGCACACGCCTAAATAATCTAGAGCGTCAAACCACACACAAACAGTAGTCTTCCGGACCAAAAACGCTAGTTGGTGATTAGGCCCAACCTCGCAGGATTCAGTACAGAAATAGTGGGTGGAACAGTTACCCCGGCAACCTGCTTAATGAATAGACTGGACCAAGTTCCTCCACTTTAACCGTCTCGAAGTGAAGCGAACCCCCCAGAAAATCCAAGTGAGTATAACCGACGTCTGCTCCAGGTACAGTGGGACCTTCCCTCCACCGTCACCTTGGGTAGAATCCTAGATATTATGGCCACTAAGGTTACCAATCACAACAATTACACCTGGGGGAACAGTCTAAACTCCGACAGCACGCAAGGGCAGAGTAGCAAGCTCCAATCCCCTTACCGGCTCCTTGACAACAATCCAAGGTTTACCGATAAGTGACCCCTGGCTCCTCGACAATGGTTAATCCGAGGTTTACCGTTTGTAATACGTACTGCCTGGCGTCGTTCCCAACGAGGGAGGAATGATCCCCTCACTGGTTCGGACACGAGCTCGTGTTTCTCCTTTAAGAGGAGCTTTCCCAGAATGTAACTGAAACAATTGGATTTGTTCTACTCAAGATAGACTATCTGTTTGGTTTTGTAGTCTTGGAGAGTTAAGTACTCACCTACTCCAAGACCCTAGCCTAAGCTATGTTGGTGCTTCAGAGCCCTAGAAAAATAAAGATTACTAGATTGATTTTAATTTAAGCGTTACTTTTAAGGTTGTTTCTTAAGTCAAAAGGTGATGGAAGTGAAACTAGTGGTGTGTTGACTCGACTCGAAACCACTACAAAATGCACCTAAAATGATTTATCCACTACTTTACTTTTTCGATGAATTGCTTAACTAAAAAGTTGAGAGAATGCAATCTTTATAAAAGCAACTTCTTAATTGAAGACAATCAAAGAAACAATTCGTTTTTCTTTTCCAAGCATAAAAACATAACTTCTCTTTACATGCACGAAAAAAAACTCTTTTCTTCTTTTGAAAACAAAAAGCTACTTGAAACAAGACTTTTTAAGAAGATGTTTTTGTATTTTTCTTTTAATAAAGCAAGTAAATCTAATGTAACCAAAAATCAATCTTAACAACTCTTAAAATCTATGAAAATGCACTCATAAGCAAACTAAAAGCAAATTTACTCTAAGCAATCTTAACGAGGCCAAAACTAACAATGATTATTTCTAAGGTGTTTTACTTGATCACAATCAAATCAAGGACTAGCTTATTGCAGAATCAAAAACTAGCCAAAACAAAATTCTAATCTTTTTGTCCTTTTTGAAAATGGAAATCAATACTTTAAAAACAAGCAAAGCGAAATTTGACCCAAAACAACTCAAATGATAAGTTGCTCACACAAGGAGACTTTACGACAGGCTCAACTTCTAAGAAGGTTGACTAACCAGAGATATCTAAGGCTGGACAACTTTCTAAGCTCAAAGTTACTACAGAACCTATTCAAAAATCAAACCCTAGGTCTAAACTTCGTTGAAAACCACTAAAACACTCAAAGCTCACAAAACTAGTTCAGGTGAGAATTCTTGACAGGGTACTAAAGGATCTGGGCAGAAAACACTAAGGAAAAACAAAATCTAAAAGTAATTTAAAGCAAAAATGGAATTTTCTTAACTTTTACAGGAAGACGCAGGCCACCCGTTGTCACAGGTGCGGCCCCGCACTGTGCAGTCGACAACAGCGCGTCC
The DNA here is from genome assembly GCA_031772625.1 of Pinus tabuliformis. Classification (NCBI taxonomy): domain Eukaryota; kingdom Viridiplantae; phylum Streptophyta; class Pinopsida; order Pinales; family Pinaceae; genus Pinus; species Pinus tabuliformis. The sequence continues at coordinate 577,395,793 of CM062808.1, forward strand.
AAGGACGCACTGTGCAGCACACAGAGACTGCGTCCTTCTGGAAAAAGGAAGAAAAACTAAAACCAAGTAAATCTACAGCTAAGCCACCCAAATACTAATTCTCACAGTCAAAAACCAGAAAATAAAAATGATTTTCTCAAAGCAAAGTTCATATAAAGGAAAAGACTCTCTCATTAATGGATTCCCCAGTGGAGTCGCCAATTTGTCACACGGAATCTGTCAAGGGTGCGGACACGACTGACCTTCCTAGAAGTCTAAGACATTCTAATGACAAACAAGACAAAATGGAGTGATCTTTCTCTAAATACACCTTTTACAACATGAAAACTACAAGTGTTTAGGCTTACCTTATTCCAAAACGCTGTTGTTGAAGTCCGTTCTTGACGATCCGGATGAGCTCCTCCTTCAAGTCAATTCCTGCAACCACAAACAATCAAACAATTACCAAGCACTTGCATTTCATATAATAAAACATATATTCAACATGCAGACCAAGGAACACATGAAATAACTCATTAACACAAGCTATTGAGAAAAATAAACCAGTTTGTATTAATAACGAAACAAAGAAACTCTTACAACCTGGCCTTGGTGTTGTGCAAGTTCCTCCCAGGGTCCATCAAGGGTTTTCCTCTACTTTGACAAAGCTCACCCTCTCCCAAGTAGAATCAAGTGAAGACAATCTCTCCTCACAAAGGCTCTAATGGAAGACCTAAATCCTGCAGCATTTACCCAAAGAAAATGTATAGCTCCAACCTCTCCTCCTTCTGGCTCAATGCCTTTATTTATAGTGCTGTAAAGAGGTTATTCAGGTCCACTATCAATGGGATCATCCCCCTCTATGGGTGGGATAGCTCCCTTATTGATGGGATAAGTCCCCTCTTAATAGAGATACATGAACCAACTGGAGGCGCATCCATTTCATCAAACCGACCTCTAGAATGTTCTAGAAGTAACCACAAGTAACTTTTTCAAGATAAAACTTGCGCATTTTGCCTTTTACAGAGGGACGCACCTGTCCCTTAACATACAGAGCGTCCATGGACGCAGATTTTGTGAACATGGTCAGCGTCCCCGCAGGTAAGGCTAGAGAGAACCTGCGACCCCAGAGATAAACATAGTTTTTACAAGACTTTCTCTCTTCTTTGAGTTTGAGATGGGTAACAGAGGCATGAGACTTGCCTAAGAGGGTAGCATGACTGTTGATTTGAGCCATACTAACTGTAAGTAGTCAAGGTGACATTTTTTAGTGTAACACATATATCCTCAACATCTACAATCACACATCTCCCAAGTGATGAATATAAAACATGTAGGGCGAAATTGAGCTTGGGGCTAAGATCAAGGGTACACAAATAGACCAAATGAATGCAATAATACCACTACTTGTGCACTAAATGAGCTCACATCCTTGGAAGACCTTTTGAAACCATTCCTAACCTTTATAACTAATTCTAGAAGCCTTTGGGAATTTACTTTCCAATTTTCTTCTGATTTGCGCGAGGAATGTGGAGAAAATATCATGAAAATCCTTAGTCACATTCATAAGACTAGCTGAACTCAACTAGAACCTTCATTCACTCCCATAGTCTTGTCTTCTAGTGACTGGAGCCTTTCAGTCACTCCCATAGGCTTAGCTCCACGTGACAAGGGCATAGGATGAAGAAAAACATCAAGCCTTCAACTCATAACCTCTGCCACCTCTTGGATCACCTTCTCCAGCATCTATAAAAGCCTCCAAACCTATGACATAGCCTTTGACACATTTGGAAGTGGATCAAAGATGCCTCCCAAGTGTCACTTCCAAATTGACCTAGAAGACCAATGAACAAGGTTGGAAAGAGTGTTAACAAGTCCTCCACTCTCCAATAAACATTTTCACAAGCTGTAACACCTATGAACTACCTTGGACACCTCTGCATCATTATCATCATCATCATGAAGCTAACACACTACTACCACAAGTAATCTCCATGAGCATAAACATGAAGACGTAGATTAAGACATAGTTTCCAACTCAACTAGTGTGCCAACCATCATCTCCATCACATGTAGATATGCATAATCCACTTGTAGAAACATCATCACAAAACTAATTCCATCATCTGACCATCATGAGTGTGACATCATACTATTTACATCAACTCCAACAAAATCATCCCAATGTCAACACAATGAGCTGCAACTATGCTATAGTGAATGCATCCATAAATCAGCTAGGCTACAAGGGTTGACATAAATGCCAACATGAGATATATGCCATCATGAACCAATGCCAACATCAGCTATTTGGATCCATGCACACCATAATGCCAAAAATCTCCCCTTTTGGCATTCATGGAAACCATATAAAAAATCTCCAGAGCACCATTCTCCATAAGTCCCCCTTTGATATCAATGAAAAAGGGTCAAATCCATATGAATATACACCCAGAACTGAAGCACAAATACTGGAGAAATTGATCTATACATGGTTTTAATATAATGAATATCAACCAACATGCATAATCTCTACGTCAACAACAAGCAACACATAAACCAATCAACATTCAGAGAAACTTACCAACCAATAACCTATAGCAGCAAGAAACAACATGACAACATAAGGCAACCATATGATCATCAACGAGCATCGTCATATAATTGCAACAACACAAAAATATACTCCACAACTACATAGAAACAACTACCAAATATCTTCGAACATAACATGAGGCCAAGAACCCCAACTGTCATAACATGAGCCACAATATGAAAACCTCCAAGTGGACCATGATGCCAATAATGTATGTCTAAAGTGAATAGGAACAAATAATTCTCCCCCTAAACATATGCCATCTCCAACATCAATCCATCCTGAAGTGAACCGCTTCCATTGCAAACAATGCTTCCTTTTGACAAATAGAAGCACCATATGGACCGAGACTCCACATTACCATGACCATATGAAATATACAATGATAAATGCATGGTTTTAGTAGCAATATAATACCTCATACATTCTCTCATATGACCATGAAATGACCTCATGACTCATTATTATAACACCCAAACATAGTACAATATAAGTACATGGTTGTATGAGCATTTTAAATGAATATATCAATAAATATATAGCTACTATGATTATCTTCTATGGACGAATGACTCAAAAAAATGTTACATCATGAACATTACATAATCATTAGCCTGTATATATGGCTGCAAAATAGACTCATGATACTCTTCCATAACAAGCCTATCACCATGATGATTCATCATACTAAAGATTGGACTCTCAACCAATACATAATGATGATACAATAAAAAATACATGGTTGTAGTAATCATCATACAATAACTCATACATGGCTGGTCCATGTCACATGTCATCTCTATACATGGATGGAGGAATGAGTACATTCTATGCATGGATGCACATCTTTTCAACCAACTGTTAGTGGAAACCAAAAACATATATGTGGCTGAAAAATGTACTCCTTTTCACTCATGAAAACACACATAAATATGCTACAAATAACTAAGTGAAAACAATGAAGAATATGCCAAATAATCTAGGCAAACATCATACTTTGCATAGCTCCCCTGAGCTCAATATACCTCCAATAGATAGGTTGATCGTGTAGACCTGAAAGTACATGAGGCTCAAAATAACTCATCAAGTGTTTCTGCAATAATCTATCATATGCTCCCCCTAAGGTTATGAACCTCTCATGAATTCTATAGCCCTCTATGAGTATACATTAAATAATCATAGACTGTAGGAGGGGATTCTCTTCACTAATTAAAGAGCTACTACTTCTTTCTCCACATGGTCTTAGGCTACTTATTTTCTTCCTTCATGTGCTTATTTTCTTCCTTCACTGGTTTTGTGTTCGATCCTCTTTTCTTTTGCTCCTTTTGTCGATTTTGGCTTGTATAACGGGGCATAAAACAATATCTTGCCATATGTCCAAAGTTATGACATGTGTAACACTCCACGTGGCCAAGATATGTAGCAAGAGGATTAGAACTCCTACAATTATCTACAACATGTCCATACTTGTGAAAACTGTAACATTGTACCTCATACATCGAAGGAACAAAATGAATTTTCTTCCTCTGAAATCTAATAGAGATGCCACGATCATCTCTAGGAGAAAAATGTTTTCTAAATGTAGGAGCTCCTTCAGATTTTCTTCTTTGCTACTGTTGGTTATACTGCTTGAATTGTTGTTGGTTTTTCTTCTAATTTCCTTGGCTTGTACTCTTGTTACTGGTATTGTTTTCTACAGGCTTCTTGGGTTCTTCTTTGGTAGTTTTACCTGCATGAAAACTAGACTCACCCTTTTGAAATCCAAGACCAGATTTATCCAATGGTGATATTTGGATCTCAAGAAAATTATCCAAGGCCATGATACTCTTCTCTATTTTTTTATGTTTTCTCAAGGAAGTGACTTAGCTTCTAATTTCTCAACCTCCTCTACCTTCTCTTGGTACTGCTTTATCATACCTTCCTCAACTCTTTCTGATTCTGCCAACTTAATCTTTAAGTTGACAATCTCTTCCTTGAGCTTGGCCTCCTTATCATCACAAATCTGAAATATTTTTTTCTTAATCCTTGCATGCAATTGTTAGTTTATAAATATCAACTCTAAGACTCTTAATAACATTTTGATCTTCACTATAGGCTTCAGCGTGATCAAAATCTGAATTGTCAAAATTATAGATCAAAAGAAAATCATTAGTGTGTATACCTTTGGGTTCATTATTTTCTAATATCTTCTCATCATCTGTTGAATCATGTGCACTAGAAGAATGAGACACTTGTGGCTAAGCTTCTTGTTTTTTAAGGCCCTTCTTCTTGTTCTTCTTCTTGTTTCTCTTCTTCTCATTTTCCTTATTGCTTCTGGTACCATCTCCAAATATGGATTCTAGCTTGTCCCACATTTTCTTGGGATATTTAAAACCTACTAGCCTCTTCAAATCATCATCATGAATATTCATGTATTTTATGCATCTAGCTTGTGCATCCTGCTGTAAAACTTCATGTACAATTGGATCATTTCCACAACCTTCACATACTACTTTCCAAATGTTAGATCCACAAGATAATAATTGAGATTTTATATTTTTGTGCCATACCTTGTAATTTGTAGCAATGAGGACAACCAACAAATGCCATATCTGCTCTCCAACAATCAAGCTACAACCAAGAGCCCCACTTTGATACCAATTGTTGGAAACCTTTGAGAAATATTAAGAGGGGGGCGGGTGAATCAATAGTGTGACTTCTTAAATTTTTTTACCAATTTCAACTTTAACTAAATCACACACACTAATTAGCATCAACTCATTAAACATTTTCAAATCTATGCATAAATCATAAGAAATAAATAAACCATATGAGCATCATAACCATGAAAAAGAACACAAGAAAGAATCAACACATGAGACACAAGATATCTTGTGGAAAACCATTTACTGGGAAAAAAACCACCCTTGTTGTTATTGTGCTGCTCAAAATATTCTATTAAGCAATTTTTTTTTACAAAGATTGTGACTCTGATCATCTAGGAGACTCGACCTCATATACAATCAGCTAACACCGATCAACCTAGAGACTTGATTCTACTAGTCAAATCAGAATACTATGTTTTACATGGATCTACAGACTACCATAGTCCACCCACTGAAATCCACCATGATCAGTCGATCCTTGCCCAACTCTGATTGGACTATCCAACTACCATTGGATTGAAAAATTTTTCCCTTCATTGAAACTTCGCAATCATTACTCCACATCTATGAATTCATTTCCCCTCTACTCTATGCAGATCTCATTTCATAAATTTTCAAACAAGATCCCAATACTTTCTTCTCAACTCGATTCAACTCTCCAATAAGACCTCTAGTAGAAAGACATCATCATATCAATCAAAATATTACCACAAATATGTGTTCTCAACTCTAGAAAATTAGTGGCCGCATCAAATATGAATATTATCAAACACTCCCATAAATATAATGTTTCATGATATAATTAACATTATAACACACTATGGCTATGTGCCAAATGCATCAACAACTCCTGTAAAAACAAATGTGAGAGTCACCAACAAAACTGTTATCCAACAACATACCAAATATCTCCAAACAATCTCTACTCTAGCAACATCAAATCTTATATATTCTGTATCATGCTTCATTTTTGCTCCATTCTCTACCATTAATACTCACTCACTAAAGTATCTATGCTCTCCAAAAGGTCTGAAGCATAATCACTCTTTGCAACCTTCTCTTACAGTTATACACTCAACATCTACAAACACACAACTCCCAAGTGATGAATATAAAACATGTATAGCGAAATTGAGCTTGGGGCTAGGAACAAGGGTGCACAAATTTGAACAAATCAATCAACTGATACCACTAATTGTGCACTAAATGAGTTCACTTCACTGGAGGAACTTTTCAAACCATTCCCAACCTTTACATCTAATTCTAGAAGCCTCTCAGAGTTTACTTGCCAATTTTCTTCTGATTTACATGATGAATACAGAGAAAATATTGTGAAATTCCTTAGTCACACACATAACATTGGGTGAACTCAATTGGAATCTTCAGTCACTCCTATATTCATATCTTCCAGCAACTGGATCCTTCCAGTCTCTCCCGTAGGCTTGGATCCATGTGACTGGGGAAAGGGATGAAGAAAAACATCAAGCCTTCAACTTAGAACCTCTACCACCTACTGGATCACCTTGTCCAACATCTATATAAGCCTCAAAACCTTTAACATAGCCTCTGACACATCTAAAAGTGGATCAAACATGTCCCCCAAGTGTCACTACAAAATTGACCTAGAAGGCCAACAAACAAAGTTTCCAAGAGTGCCGATAAGTCCTCCACTCTCCAATAAACATCTACACAAGCTGCAACTCATATGAACTGACCCGGATGCCTCTACAACATCATCATCATGAGGCCAACATACTACTGCCACAAGTCATCTCCATGAGCATAAGCATGAAGACCTAGATGGAGACCTTGTTTCCAACCCAACTAGTGTGCTAATCAACATCTCCATCCCATGTTGATCTACATAATCCACCTATAGCAGTATCATTACCAGACCAATGTTTTCATCCAACCATCATGAGTGTGACATCATACTATTGACATCAGTTCCAACACAATCATCCCAATGTCAACACAATGAGTTGATACCATGCTACAACGAATGCATCCATACATCAACTAGGCTACAAGGATTGACATCAATGCCAGCATGAGCATGTTGCCATCATGAAACAATGCCAACATCATATAGTTGGATCCATGCACACCATAATTCCAAAAAAAACAACCAAACCAAGGTATATGACTCTATTTCAAGTTTTAACTATTTCCATTAATTTGGGAATAAAATAAATGGTATTTATTGGATGCTATAGGATATTGATAGCTTCCTTAACTTAAAAAACAACTCCAAATGACTCCCAACTAGCCTTTCATTTGATTTACTTTCAAATCTCACTCAAAAGTTAGCCAAAATATTATTATATCAGTTCCTGAGATAGTATATTAGTTCCTGAGATAGCTCAATGGCAAGGTAGATGGTTTGGATAATGAAGCCTCTAGTTTTCCTCAAGGATTTGAAGAAAAACCACATTATGTGTACTTACTTAATCCATAACTTTGCCCCTTAATATATCATGTAACATCCCCGATACACTATGAGGTCATTTCATCCATATTTTGCGTATATCCATTATTAGTGATCCTCTATAAATTAGGATATTGATGATTTTTCCCTTTATTTTCAACTCTAGTGATGCATCCAACCACTGCCTAAGGAATATTTATGTTCCAGGTACTGTTATACCTTGTCACCTAGGTATTTCCCCTTTTTATTGCATTTACTACATGGTGGTATGCATGTCTAAATGAAATATAATGAAAATTATCATATGCAGACATAAAAATTCTTCATTATTTCATTATTTTATGCAGAATAATTTATATTTCACCTGCGTCAATTAAAATTCACCCATAGAATATACATGATACACAAGTAGTGGTAAGATAATTAATTAAATGTTAATATAAGAACTTATTTGATAAACAACCAATGGGATTTAAACCTTTAACGTTCCTACTAGCCATAGACCATGTTGTTCATTTTCTCTCAATAGTGGGTCACCCCAAGATGGGGGTTCGACTCCATGGGAAAAAAAACTCACTCAAATCCTGATGTTGTTCCTTATATTATCCCTATTAAGGATGAACTCTAGGGAAACCAATGCATTTCAATAATACCTTCCCGCTTCAGGGTCTAGGCTATCTCCTTGGACAAGAGGGGTGACCCTCGACATATTACAACAGATAATTTCCCTAAATTAGTTTGGAAAAATAATTTAAAAGTGTTTATATTTTCCATACTAGTTATAATATGTAAGATTTAAAAAGTGAGGAGTTGATAAAAATTAGAGATAATAAACACTTGAATTAAAACATGTTGATTGAAAAAAAATAAGTATGCATTATCATTCCCATAACACAGATTCCTAAAAGTAAAAATGTGATAGGTTAATAAGAAGGATATTCCCAAGTGAATAACATTGGTATTCACAATCCATAAAGAATACATATATATTAAACATAAATGGTCATACCATTAGTACTCCCATCTACATTTAATAGTAGAAAGTGTGTTAAATTTATACCAAGCAATTCATTGTATGCATGAAAACAATGAATCCACCAAGTAAATTTAACAACTTACAAAACAATTATTAACTCTGCAAGAATCAATTTTTGACAAATGCATATACCATGACTAAATAGCAATATTGTATATCCAACTAATAATGGAAGTTCTAGGATGATACATAAGTCAAACCCTAATTCATATGTTAAAAAATATCCTAGAAATATTGTATATTTCTCCGTAATAATTTAATCATTGATTAAATATATTAAGGAAACATTAATACATAATCATAGTTTATGAATAATTATTTCAATGACTATGTGTTCTCAAAAAATTGTATAGTTGCATAGGAAGAAATAAAAGATTTTGAATTTACATAAGAAAAAATTTTCATTCACAATAAGAAGAGATGAACCGAATCAGTATTATGGGAGAAAAATCTACTAGATGATTTTTTATGTACTCTCTAAAATTTTGACCCACTAGGCTCTCCTGAGTGTATCCACCTTCATCTGAATAAAAAATTATCTCTTTGATAACTTCCAACCCTTTTATGTGATTCCAAGTTGGTTTACAATTTCCGTTTTCATAACTTCTCCATTAATAACAACTTTTTTTTACACAAATGAGTAGTTGTTCTATTAAATTTTCATGTAGTTGAAACAAAATACTTGAGAGATGATTACATTGATTTTCCATAAATCTAATTCTTCAAAAAGGAACTTGAGAGAGGAGCCAAAACTTTAGATTGAAAGCCTACTACTGTAAATTCTTACATACACCAAAAGATCAGTATACAGATAATATGCAATACAGACCTAAGAAAAAAACAAATTTACAGAGCGAATTCATAATCAAGGGGCATAGTAATCATATTTTGAGGGTTGATTTATATCAATCAACATATTTCCAACATGTTGGATCGGTTCATTCTTTGCAGAACTCCAATTTCCAGTTTCTTCCATCTACATTTGTAACTAAGTTAATTACCTATGCAAAGTGTCTATTTCGTCATCCTGAATATTGACCATGGCTATGAGATATTGAAGTTCATCCAAGAGGAACATGATTGTGTTTTCTTGTTGATGAAATTTCCATTGTAGATTCAAATTCTCAATATGTATATCCTTGATTTGTTTTGGGTGATTTCTTCATATGCTATTATCATCTGCAATTCCTAAGGAGTCTTTCTAAAGCACCATAGTGTAGTTTCCAAGAGAAGTGATCCAATGGTTAGAGTGGGCTTAATGTCAAAGGGTCTAAGGGTTAAAAGAAAGGTTGTAGAGAGAGACAGGAGACCAAATGAATGGGAAAAATCCTAGGGATTTGATTAGGGACAACTGAGAAGCCTCGAGGGAGGGGGGTGGGAGGAGAGTCCAATTTCAAATTTCTTAGTGTGTTGATTATGGCTGACATGTTGGGTATGTGTTATATTCTTTCGATGACTAGCCCATGTGTTGTTACGTTGTGCTGGTCGTAGTGGGGGGTGGAATTCCCCCTTACGGGCAAGAAGTAATGCCACTGCCATGGAGTCCAGGGTAACACTTGAGGAATTTTTATTTCTATGTAGACCCAATAATGGTTGGGCATACCCAAGGATGGGGGGAGGACCCAAGGAAGGTGGGTGGAAATACCTATGGTTTTGTACATGATTTTTAGCATGATGGTTTTTCTCATGGTATTTTGTAGATCCAGTCAAGGGAACTATGGCTATATTCTAATCCAGGGTTAATGGATTGGCGTTTAAGAATGCTTCAACAGGTATAAAATGTATTATAACAATGAAAAGAATATAATTAAAAATCAATTTGGTTTTCCTAGTTTTGGGTTCTAGGAGAAAATCTTTGTTTATATTTTTTATGTTCTCACCATTGTATATTTTATGCTTTTAAGAATTCGTTTGTAGGTAATTTTTTTATAGGCTTAAAACCTACATGAAAGAGAGGAGAAATATCCCATAATAGAGAGGATTTCCATGAAATGAACTAAAAAATACACAAAGTACAAGATTAGAAATGAAAACTTGATTGCATAGGAATTTGAGTAGACATCAAGAAAAGAGGAGAGTTTCCAAGAGACAAAGGGGAATTCCACCAAGAAAAGAAATGAATGATACACTAGAAGCTATATTGAAAGGGGGCTACAAAAGACATAGAAAATTTCATACTTAAACATTGTATGATAGCTGAGAGAAAGAAGAGTGCCAAACTGGCCATAGTACCTCCTGTGGAAGAACAAGTTGTTCCCATATTCACCTACCCATCCAGGAGTAAATGGAAATAGGTCTATATTGAACCATAGAAAAATCCACTGCACAAATCACTGAACAATATGGGAGAGAAGTACCAGATTGAGAGACACATTGATCTCATAATCTAGCAAAGGGAACCTCAACTCCCTGAATTTCCTAAGCAGCTCAAACCACCATATATAGACCAAAAAATATTCTTCTTTCTAATCATGGAGCACTTGACCAAATAATTACCCCAAGTAAAACCCAATTCACAATTGGTGAAGCTTTCCTTAGAAAAATAATTCACCCAAATCAAAGAGTGAATCATTTGGTATCGTAGTAGGTTTAATTACCATGGAAGGAAGATACAAAATGACCTATTGTTGTTGATACATTTAACCCCATGGATGAAGCTCTCACATTCTACAAAATCCTCCTCACCATTAAATTTCATGATCATCCACCACCTTGTAGCCATAAAATTCTTTGGTGTAGGATCTGAGTTTTGGTTATAACATCGTTTTCCCAAGGCTCCAAACACAAGTGCATTTATATGAGATAGGCCTATGCATGGCATTCATGTTGCACATCCACCACCTCACCTATAATATATTTCCAAGAATATGGATTATAGAATGTTTGGATAAAACCTATGTGAGAGGGGGGAGGAGTACAAAGAGTGGGTGCAATGTTTCTTGTATAATTTTCATAGGGTTGGAAAAGATGCTTTGAAATTTTGGATAGGCTATAAATGAGTTGGAATGAATTATGGGATGTGTCTCCATCCTAACAAGTTGTTGATGTCAATTCATCTTAAGTTTAAAGTACATGCATGGTTTTCTTGTGCATTCATTTCCTTCTTTTTATTTCTTAATATATCGAAGAAGGAGTTGAGATGAAAGTGGATGATGACACCCAAAATTCTATGAAGGAGTAGCTTTAACTGATTTTCCTTAGGAAAGGAGCCTTTGAGAACATATTGGATGGTAAGAAGAGAGTGTCCTAGTAATAGAATATTAGTAAAATCCGTACATTTTTCTAGCTTTATCCCTAACAAGAGACCATACATTTCAACCTGGTTGTTGGTCCTCTTGCCCAAGCCTTAGGAGTATTTAGGAACCAGTTTTCTATGAGGGTTAAGGATAACCCCTCCCCCTCCCACTCCCCCTAAATTATTTTTTGAAGTGTTATCGAAGAAAAACATCGAAATATTTTGTGTCTTTTTCTAGTCTTCAAACTCACCATCTAATAGACATAGCTTCCAAGCCCTCTCCTTTGATAATTACGAATCAAGAGGATATGGGAGAGCGTCCAAAGGAATGCTTATAGTTTAATAAATGGAATTTTTGCATGACAACCATTCCAACCAACAAATATATTTAGGGAGGGACAACCAAATCCATATGAAATAGGGATTTCCTAAAAAGGATCCCATATAATGATTATACTTGAAATAAATAAGGATAGGGAGATCCAGGGGCCATTTCAATTAGACAAACAAAGGGCCTGTTATCACTCCTTTGGATCTCCAAGTATGAGGAATAGTCCAGCTGAGGTAACCACAGACTAGCCTTTTGACTTGGTAGCTAGCCCTACCAAGCCGGAGAGGGATCTCTCCAAAAAATCACATCCAAGAGGGCTAGATGAATTAGGGTTTTAGGCTAGTTATAAGTGTAGAGGTTGTTTTGATTTGATATGATTGGGTTTTTGCTGGATGAGGATATTAGGTCAAAAAACTAGGTCAGGGAAAATTAGATATGATTGCAAACATTCAAAGGGGCAAGGTAGGTAGGTAGGCTAGAACATTAGGGTTTCTTGGGATGAGATGATTCAGACATGTGAGGAGCTAGGAAGAGCATGAAAGATGTTTTCTTCCAGAACTGAAGAAAGATGAATAAACTATTAAAACTTCCCCAAAACAGAGCATGTGAGATGATTTATGTTTATCAACTTGAAAGATATCATAGAATAGAAATGAAATGGAATATGAAGCAACAATACAAGCATACAAATGAAACTAAAGAAAAACTAATGCTAGACAACCATACCACAGGTATCCCAAGGAAATAGCTGCAACTCATCTATTAAAACTGGTCAAATTATGATACAATAGTGTTTCTGATCAATACTACAACATCCAACTGAGTCCAACCTTTGATAATACTAAGAAATACAAGATATAGGCCTAAAAACAAACTCCTCCCAACCTTAGGGGTCGAATCCATGAGAGGAGGAGCAGTTCCACCAAAATCTGAACTGATAGCTACAGTATAGGGTGGTCAAAGTGACTCGTCCCTAATTACAATGAAACCGATTCATTAAACCTCATAGAGTCTATTTACCTAACGTATTTATCGTAGGTAATAGTAAAAAGACCATAATTACATATACATCAGTAAAAACTTTATTTTCCAAGATGAAAATCAAATATGGAGAAAAACAATGAAAAAATCAGACAACTGGTCAGACGTGCCATCTCTTTGTCAAACATTCCCTCTTTGTGTCAAACACGCCATCCATATTGTAAAATCATTTTGACTTCCTTCCCAGTGTCCAAATTAACCCCACAATAGCTCATTGGAAAGCATATCTAGTCTAGTTTCTAGATCTACATTTGGTTTTCAGAATAGACTTGATTTGACCCTCCTAAAGGTGATTCTCCCAAGATTGGTCAAACGCGCAACACCAAGGTGAAAAAGGAGGTAGAACATTGATTTTTTGTGTGTTTTTTCACCTTTTCACCTACCATTTGGGAAAACCAAGGCTTACAAAGTTATTTTCCTTCATGTTTTCCCTACGCTAAATCCAATGGTGGTCTTCTTTTGGCCAAAAAGTAACCCAAACAAAAGCATAGCACCCTTCTTGGCATTCTAGCTATCAAAAAGTTGTGTATGATTACTTGAAAAACACAAAAACTTCAAAATTACCCCAAAATTTCTCAAAATTGGTGAAATGATTGTTGATCATGTGGTTTGTGCATGGAGTGAGGATTTAGCAAGGATGTCAAGTCTTCCATCCTCTTCTTGCTTTTTTAGGGCTTCAATCTTTGCATTAGCTCTTCTAAGTGTTGGCATTATGATACAGGTGTTGTCCTTGATGGAAACTCACTCAGAAGAAAGTTCATAGTGTAGGATGTCAACAACAAAGGATTACAGATCAGACTCCAAAGAATGAAGAAAGAGAGGTATACGTTGGTTCACTTTGTCCAAGGTGCATACACATGCGGTTTAACAGAACAAAAGTAGCATATAACATATACACACACTTTCACAGGATGAAAAGCACATACATGTCAGAAAACCAAGTTTTTGGTCCAAGGTATTTGATCCAAGGTATTGGGTCGAAGGTATTGGTCCTAAGTGGTTTTGGTCCAAGGTATTGAGAAAGGCCTAATAATATATAAGGAGGAGAAGATTATTAGGACAAGGTGTGTAAGCAATAAGATTCTAAGGAATACTCCTATCTGAAGTATATTTTATGTTGCAGGGTTATGTCTGGGACTAGATCTGAAATATTCATGTGCACCATGAGTTCAATATTAGATTAGGAATCATAAGACTTGAAATGACTTATTCTTGAATTATATGATATTGGGTGAGACTAGATTTGATGTTTTTGTGCCTGTTCTATTCGTTACCTATCATGATTTGGGTCTATCTGAAGTCTGAAATTGCAGCAAAACTCTGAGTCAATATCTACAGATCTATACGTAGGTTCATCTTAGCCAAGGAGCATATACATGCAGGTTCGGTTCCTTTAATTAGTGTATGCTAAATAAAAACTTCTTTTCAGATCTGATCGATCTATCTGATATAATTATGTTATGTTACTGTTGTCTGTCAATGAAGTCTTCTTAGATCTAAATGTAAAACTGAATGTATAAGGAGGCTGGCATTTGATTGATTGATTGTATAAGTGAGAAGAAGTGATCTCTATCCCCACCTATGTAAAGCTCTAAAAGTTGACAGTAGATATTCAGAATATTAATAATTGGTACAGACTTTATTCATAAGTTTATGTTTGTAGTAGTTTTAAAGTTATATGCAGGTTCAATTAACAGAAGTAGCGTACACACACAGGTTGGGTATAGCCAAGTAGTGTATACATTCTAATGCATGATTTTTGAGGTTACAGCTGGTTCTGAATGATGATACAGGGTTCTGGGTTCAGTACAGTGTTCTGGTGTCAGTGATCTGATTGTTCAGATTAACTAAATATTTGTTGATGCAGTTTAAGTTTAAAAGCTTTGATGGGTCTAATATGAAAATTTGATGAAACGTGGCCTTCAGTTTTTGGTGTTGTGATCCAGGAGTATCCAGTCTGAAAATTCATGAAACGTGGTCCCTGGTGGAAGAGTGGATTTTTTCTGTAGGCTAGCACCTACGTACTAGTAAACATATTGGCTAGTACAAGAGCTAGGGGGTTGTAGCTCCCTTCTAGTAGAAGTTGGAGAATGAGAGAAGGTTGCAACTTTCTGTAGGTAGAAGCCTGCATACTGGTATGAGTCTGCACCAGTACAAGATTGTAAGTAGATTTTCTTATTATTAAAAGAGGATAGAGATGACAACAGTAGGTGGTTTTTACCCACATTGGGTTTCCACCTTAAATCTTAGTGTTCATGTGTGTTGCTTATGTGTGATACTTTATTCTGATTTTACCGTGTTGTCTAATAAATCTCTGATATACTGGTTTAGGCTCAACACACGATAAATTGTCTAAATCATAAGTTATATGCATATACGTTGGTTTCTTTAAGCAGGTTCACATATACACGCTAGTTCACTTCACTGAAGTAGTGTATATAAATCTGTTCGGGAAATAAAATTATTGATATGATAATACAGATTCACCCCCCTCTCAGTATTATTCCCAACAATTGGTATTAGAGTAGATCCTTCAGAAGAAGCTTGATCGCTTGAAGGGAGATACATCAACATGAATAATCAAGAAAGCATGGGATCCATCAGACCGCCAATCTTCGATGGGAGCAACTTTGTTTATTGCAAAACAAGAACCACAGCCTTTCTACAATTGCTTGGAACTAATGTCTGGGAAATTGTGGAAGGACGATATACATTTCCAACAGTACTGCCTACAGATGCAGCAAGTAAAAAGAAATATGAAACCAATGCCAAAGCTGTCAATACTTTATTGGGAAGTCTATCACAATCAGAGTTTGTCAAAGTCATGTAGCTCAAATCATCCAAAGAAATATGGGACAAAATCATTCTGAGCTACGAAGGAGACTCTCAGGTAAAATGTGCTAAGCTTCAAACTCTCAGAATTCAATATGAAACTCTTAAGATGCATAGTGATGAAAGTATAGCTAGTTACTTATTACGTATAGATGAGGTTGTTAATTTTATGAAGAATATGGGTGAAGAAATAAACAAAGTTACCTTAGTTGAGAAAATTTTGAGATCCTTATCTGCTAAATTTGAATCCAAAGTGTCTGCCATAGAAGAAAAACAGGATCTGCAGAATATCACTATGACACAGCTTCACGAAATCCTAACTACCTTCGAGATGAGAAAAGGAGGACCATCAAATACGAGAGATGTTGCATTTAAAGCCTCAGCAAAACAAAAGGAAGAACACAATGAATCAGGACATATTTCAGAATAAGAAGATGAGGTAAAAATTTTCAAGAAACTTCAATGGGCTCTAGAAGGTTTAGAGGTAAGTTAACTTTCAAATGCTTTACTTGTGGCAGAGTTGGTCATTATGCTGCCAAATGTCCTCATAAAGATAAATATGAAAAAGGAAAGGAATATGTAAAAGGGAATAGAAAGCAAGTTGTGAATAAAAGGAGTTACTATACTCATGAAGATAGTGATGGTTTATCTAATAGTGATGAAGATGAAACTGGACAAGATTACAAACTTCTCATAGCTTATGATGGCAATGATTTTTGGGATAGTTTAGAAGAAGATAGTGATGGTTTATCTAATAATGATGATTATAGACTTCTCATGGATTATGACGATGATAATTTTTGGGATGCTTTAGAAGAGGAAGACCTTCATGAAGAAATATCTAAACTCAAAATCTGTTTGGAAGAAAATAATATGATTATAGATACCTTGACATACCAACTTGCTAAAAAGGAAAAACACAATGAAAAACTAGAACGTGAAATTTTGGGTCTAAGAAAGGATCTTGAGAAAATGAAATCTCTCAATCTTAGATTTGCTAAAGGATCATAAACTTTAAATGAAATTATCAAAGTTCAAAATTCTCCTCTGATAAAGACAGGTCTTTGATATAATGAAGAAGCATCTCAATCACAGAAGTCGTCAACCTCCACCAAAAGATATCTTGATGCAGTAAAGACCAGTGAGTAGTATGACAATCGTCAGCAAAGGCATAAAGCAGATCACCAGGTAAATCATACTCAATTTACTCCAAAGATGAATAGAAGCCACAACCAACCTCAGGAAAATCATACTCAATTTTCTCCAAAGATGAATATCAATAGAAACTTCAATCACCATGTTAATAGATTCAATAGTCACAGGAACTTCTTTAATGGGAAATGTTTTTCATGTCATAATTTTGGGCACAAAGCTGCTCAATGTGTTTCTTAC
The DNA here is from genome assembly GCA_031772625.1 of Pinus tabuliformis. NCBI lineage: Eukaryota > Viridiplantae > Streptophyta > Pinopsida > Pinales > Pinaceae > Pinus > Pinus tabuliformis. The sequence continues at coordinate 577,413,308 of CM062808.1, forward strand.
AAAACCATCATGACTAGAGAAGCACGAAATCAAAGGAATGTAACAGGGATCAAGAGAAGTTCCTATAATAACTTTTCTCCTCTTGAAAATGAAATAGAATGCTCAATCTGTAACAACTTTGGTCATGAAGAATCTGAATGCAGGAGCAAATTTGGAAAACATCTCAAAAGGAGCAAACGCCCTTAAATCCCATGGTATGGAGAAAGAAGGAATCTCAAACAGAAAGATATGGTATAGCCTTATATGCAAAAGGAAAAGGAAATCAGTGGTACATCAATAGTGGATGCTCAAAACACATGACAGTTGACAAAGAAAAGCTTCACTCATATAATGCCTTAGAAAAGGAAAAGATTGTCTCATTTGGAAATGACACTCCTATTGTCATAAAAGCTAAAGGCTATGTTTTCTTGAAAGAATAGGTTAAATTTGGAAATGTTATGTATCTATACAGTTTAAAGCATAACCTATTGAGTGTCAGTCAAATGTGTGATCAAGGAAATGAAATTGTGTTTCAATCAAATAGATGTGTTGTTCGTGAGCTTGATATAGGAGAGACCATGATCAAAGGTACAAGAACTCAAAACAACTTATACATACTCAAGGGAGGACAACAACAATGCTATCTAAGCAAAAATGATGAAAACTAGTTGTGGCATACAAGATTGGGACATCTAAGCTTTTCTCAAATAAGAAAAGTAGGCAGATTCAAGGTTGTTCGTGATCTTTCAGATATCAGCATCCCAAAAAATACAATATGGAAACCATGTCAAATCGACAAACAAACCAGAGTTCACTTCATGGAAAAGGAAGGGTCAGCTAGTAAGCCTCTTGAACTTATTCATACTGATTTATGTGGACCATCAAGGAAAAAGTCACCTTGTGGAGAAGAATAATTTATTTTGTTCATTGATGATTTTTCTAGAATGTGTTAGATAGGTCTTATAAAGCATAAATATGAAGCTTTTGAAAAGTTCCAAGCCTTCAAAGCTTTGGTTGAAAATGAATTAGATTGAAAAATCGAATGCCTTAGATCTGATCAAGGAGGGGAATTTACCTCAGATGAATTCTTTGAATTTTGTGAACAACAAGGAATAGAAAGGCAATTCTCCGCCGCAAGGACTCCTCAGCAAAATGGTGTGGTTGAGAGAATGAAAAAAACAATTCAACAAATGGCTTGAGCTATGCTAGATGAATCTAGAACTCCTGCAACCTTCTAGGGTGAAGCTGCATTCGTTTCCATAACTATTCTCAACCAAGCAAATGTTCGGGTAAAAGACACTCAAACTCAACATGAACTTTGGTATGGTAAGAATCCTATTATAAAATACTTTAAATTTTTTGGAAGAAAATGTTATATCAAAAGGACTAATGAAAAACTTGGTAAGTTTGAACCCAGAGCAGATCAAGGTATTCTTCTTGGTTATTCTTCCAGAAGTAAAGGATATAAATGTTATAATAAAATACTTGGAAAAATTGGTTAAAGAATTGATGTTGTAGTTGATGAAGCATGCAAAAATCCAAAACAGATAAAATCAATAGAATATTATGACAATGAAGAAGATGGGGATTACTTTCCCACATCAAATTAAAATCATATTGAAGAAGAAACCAATGAAGCACCAGAAGAAGAGATAATGGTAGAAGAAAAGACTTCGTCCAGGTATGTTCAGAAAAAGCATTTAGGAACTCAACTTTTAGGGGAAAAAGAGGCAGGTGTACAAACAAGAAGAACTATTACAGGGACCTCAAGCTATCTAGCATTACTATCCTCCACCGAGCCTCAAAATGTAAAAGAAGCATGCAAAGATTAATGTTGGGTCAAGGCCATGGATGAAGAACTTGAGAAAATTGAAAAAAATGATACTTGGTAATTAGTTCCTAGACCTCATGATAAAAATATTATAGCAACTAAACGGATATTCAAAAACAAGCTGAATGAAAATGGAGAAGTCATTAGAAACAAGGCCAGACTCATTTGTAAAGGGTATGCTCAACAAGAAGGTATATATTTTGAAGAAACTTTTGCACCTATTGCCAAACTTGAAGCCATAAGGATGCTTCTTACTCTTTCTAGCTTTTAGAAATTCAAAGTATACCAAATGGATGTAAAATCAGCCTTCATGAATGGATATTTAGAAGAAGAATTTTATATTGAATGTTGGGTGTGGAGCCTGATTATCTTTTGTATTCAAAGGTTTTAGCCGGATGTATACCCCAGGAAGACTATACACCCCTCTATGCGGGGGTGACTTGTCCCCCCTGCGGGAGTCCAAAGGGGCTAATCCCCCCTGGTTGGGGTGTCCGGGGGCCAGCGGTCCCCCGGCGGGGGTTTGGGGGCAGTGCCCTCGAAGCTAAAAATAGATATAAAATTGCCTTGTAAAAGTCTAGTAATTTCTAGTCAATCTGGGCCGTTCATTAGGCGGATGATCTGACGGTAGAAGTTATGTTTAATTTAGGGTTTTTTCCCTAGAAGGCAACCCCTCACTATATATGATGGAATTGTATTGCGTCCATGTATATCTGTATCCTGAGTAAAGAAGAGAGAGGAGATTGAGAGCAAAGAGGGTGTTATAGCGGATCTATTGTAGGTTGTATCTCTTCAGTTTGCTGGATAATATAATAAAATAGGGACTGGCTGTTTCTCTATGAATGTAGCCCAAACTGGGTGAACCACGTATATCTGTGTCTCTCTTGTTTTATGCATTTTTTGTGTTTATATTTCCTCAATATTTTGTGTTCCATTGCTCTGTAATATATAATTTTCTAACATTGAACAGCCAAAAGGAATCATTCTTGGAAATGATGCAAAACTTGTATGCAGACTCAAAAAGGCCCTTTATGGTCTGAAACAGGCTCCAAGGGCCTGGTATTACCGCCTTGACAGATATCTAAACCAACAAGGTTTTACAAAAGGTTCAGCAGATAGCAATCTATATACAAAGATTGAAACTAATAAATTGCTAATTATTATTGTTTATGTTGATGATATCATTTTTGGTAGCAATGAAGAATCCATGAGTCAGAATTTTGTGTTAGTAATGCAGTAAGAATTTGAAATGTCCTTTCTTGGTGAACTTACCTATTTTCTTGGTCTAAAATTAAAACAAAATAAAGATAGTATTTTTCTTTCACAAACCAAATATCTCAAACAGATCTTGAAAAGGTACGGAATGGAAGATTCTAAACCTGTATGTACCCCAATGGTAACAGGATGCAGTCTCAACTCAATGATGAATCAACAATAGTACATCAACCAACTTACAGATCCAAGATTGGTAGTCTACTTTATCTAACAGGTACCCAACCTGACATCATGCATGCAGTAGGAATAGTTGGAAGATTCTGAGCAAATCCAAAGGCATCACACCTTCAGGCAGTGAAAAGGATTTTCAAATATCTTCAAGGAACTCAGGACTTTGGTTTATGGTATCCTAGTGATGCAAATCTTACTCTCCATGCATATACAAATTCAGATTCGACAGGAAGTGTTGATGACAGAAAAAGCACTAGTGGTGGTGCATTCTATATGGGTTCTAGGTTATTTTCTTGGTTCAACAAGAAACAAAGTTCAATTTCTTTATCTACAGCTGAAGCAGAATATGTGGTTGTTGCATCTTGCTTCACACAACTACTTTGGATGATGCAAACCTTGCAATACATTCAAATCACATATACTCCACCCATCTCCATTCTATGTGATAATACAAGTGCCATCAGTACTTCAAAGAATCCAGTCATGCACTCTAAGACCAAGCACATACCCATCAAATACCATTTTCTACGTGAAAAAGTGCTTGAAAAAAAGGTCAAATTGGAGTATGTTCCCTCCAAAGAATAGGTTGCTGATATATTCACTAAACCACTGCCCAGAGAAACATTTGAATATCTCAGACAAAATATCGGAGTAGTTGCTGCATCATCCTACTCTTAAATCTAATTTTTCAGAGAAAGGTGATTATACGCATGTTTCATGAAGTATAGTCGTGTACACATGTGGGTTTCTGTGGGTCAAGGAGTGTATATGTTTTTCAGACAAGAAAAACAGTGGGGCAGGCTCTGATATGGGTGCTCTGTCTGATGTTGATGATTACAGTCTATTGATATGCTCTGTTCATTAATTTTTATCTAACTGACAAAGATGCCTTGATCATTGACTTGTTAACAATACATAGGTAGCACAGGTTTAGGGGGAGCATTAGCCTTCACTCGCATTCTGCATTGTTGGCATTATGGTTGTTGAGTCCAGCTATGGCTTCAGATATTTATACCTTTTGTTGCTTAAGTCATGTGACAATCTAGGGTGTGATATGTCTTATCATACATTTAAATGAGTCCTATTGGACAAATGATGTAATTTGTATCCCCACTTTGCATGAGATGGATGATGTAATTATATTTCTGTCATGTATAAACAATTGGTATATCCCCACTTGGTTGGGAGATGGATGTATGTATGAGTCATTGGTGATAAGAAGGTCATACTCACATATTTGAGTTATAGAGTCATGTTATTATTTTGGATAATACTTTTGCAGACTCTGCTTATGCTCAGGGGGAGCATGGACGGTTTCAGTGCATCTCAGCATGTACAAAGGGGAGCTCAATCAAACAATTTACCATGTACTCAGGGGGAGCATGATCAACATAGGGGAGAGAATATCTTGGTCCACCCTTTGCCCTTGATGTCAAAGGGAGAGAGTGTCTTGGTATTGTTGTTGCCATCAAGTCCAAAGGGGGAGATCGTTGGAATTATGATATAGGTGTTGTCCTCGATGGAAACTCACTCAGATGAAATTTCGTAGTGCAGTAAGTCAACACCAAAGGATTACATATCAGACTCCAAAGGATGAAGAAAGAGAGGTATACCCTAGTTCACTTTATCTAAGGTGCATATACATGGGGTTTAACAGAACAAAATTAGCGTATAATGTATACACGCACTTTCACAAGAGGAAAAGCGTGTACATGTTGGAAAACCAAGTTTTTGGTCCAAGGTATTTAATCCAAGGTATTGGTCCTAAGTGGTTTTGGTCCAAGGTATTGAGAAAGGCCTAAGAATATATAAGGAGGAGAAGATCATTAGGCCAAGGTGTGCAAGCAATAAGATTCTAAGGAATACTTCTATCTGAAGTATATTTTATGTTGCAGGGTTATGTTTGGGACTAGATATGAAATATTCATGTGCACTGTGAGTTCAATGTTAGATCAGGAATCATAAGGCTTGAAATGACTTATTCTTGAATGATATGATATTGGGTGAGACTGGATCTGATGTTCTTGCACTTGTTTAATTCATTACCTATCATGATCTGGGTCTATCTAAAATCTGAAATTGTAGAAATTTATAGATTTGTACGCAGGTTCATCTCAACCAAAGAGTGTATACATGCAGGTTCAATTCCTTCAAGTAGCATATACTAAAGAAAAGCTTCTTTTCAGATATGATTGATCTATCTGATACAATTCTGTTATGTTACAGCTGTCTGTCAATGAAGTCTTCTTAGATTTGAATGTAAAACTAAACACATAAGGGGGTTGGCATTTCATTGATTGATTGTATATGTGAGAAGAAGTGATCTTTGTTCCCGCCTGTGTAAAGCTCTAAAATTTGACAGTAGATATTCAGAATATTAATAGTTGGTACAGACTTGATTCAAAAGTTTATGTTTGTAGTAGTTTTAAAGGTATACGCAGGTTTAATTAATGGAAGTAGCGTGCACACACAAGTTGCATATAGCCAAGTAGCGTATACATTCTAATGCATGATTTTTGAGGTTACAACTAGTTCTGAATGATGATGCAGGGTTCTGGGTTCAGTACAATGTTTTGGTGTCAATGATCTGATTGTTCAGATTAACTGAATATTGGTTGATGCAATTAAAGTTTAAAAGCTTTTATGGGTCCAGTATGAAAATTTGATGAAATGTGGCCTTCAGTTTGTGGTGTTGTGATCTAGGAGTATCCAGTATGAAAATTCATGAAACGTCGTCCCTGTTGGAAGAGTGAAGTTTTTCTGTAGGCTGGCACCCACGTACTAGTAAACATATTGGCTAGTATAAGAGCTAGGGGGTTGTAGCTCCCTTCCAATAGAAGTTGGAGAATGAGAGAAGGTTGCAACCTTCTACAGGTAGAAGCCTGCGTACTGGTATGAGTATGCACCAGTACAAGATTGTAAATAGATTTTCTTATTATTAAAAGAAGACAGAAACAATAGCAGTAGGTCGTTTTTACCCACATTGGGTTTCCACCTTAAATCTTGGTGTTCATGTGAATTTCTTATGTGTGATACTTTATTCTGCTTTTACTGCACTGTCTAATAAATCTCTGATATAATGGTTTAAGCTCAACACATGATAAATTATCTAAATCAGAAGTTCTCTGCATATATGCTGGTTTCTTTAAGCACAATCATGTATACATGCCAGTTCACTTCTCTGAAGTAGCGCATATAAATATGTTTGGGAAATAAATTATTGATCTGATAATACTGATTCACCCCCCTCTAAGTATTATTTCCAACACTAAGCTTTGCCCTTGCAATCTTGTTCCTCATGGCATAATCTTTTGCCATCTTTCTCTGAATATCATTTTCTTTATTGGTCTGGTCTAGGAGCTTCTCCAAATGCTAGTTTACTTTGTCAAGCCAATGCTCCCGGTTGTCAATAATCATGATGGCCAACTATTCATTACATGTGAGCTAATTTGCAAGCTCAACCTCCTTTTGTCTCTCTAGTTCTAGAGCTCTGTTTAGCCCTCTAGTCCTACGTCAGCTTTTTGGTTCTTATTCAAGTACACCATACCTATCATAGGTTTCATCAAGAAATTCCTTGTTCATTTCTTCTCTTTTTTCCTTGATGAGCTGAATTCCCATAGTATCATGCTTGGCTTGAAGTTGCTCGTTTTTTTGCTCATAATATGAAATAATAAATTTAGACCTCTCTAAGTTGCTCTAGAGCTCCCTGATGAGCACATATTTTTCCTTGATCACTATGCTAATGTCCTCAATGTCATTATGCTCATCTAGGTCAACAAGGTCAAAATATTGTTCTGTTTCATGGAGGTCCTCCTCCTTATGATTGATCTCTACCTCTGTCATCTTTTCTTTTCCTTTGTGTACCTACTTTGTTGGTGAAGAAGGCAGGGCCCATCCCACAATTTGTGGGGAAAACACTTGCCTATGACCTCTGTGATGAGTATGTGCCAATATGCCCAAATCAGCCCTCTTAGGCTTGATGACCTAAACCTATTTAGTCTGCTCCAGCTCAACAATCTCAGTTGTACTAGATGACTTAATGTGCTCATTAAATGATGATGATGAAGCAAACTGATATGATGATGATGCATGATCTGTGGGGTGAGATGGAGGAATGGATGTGGAATGATGAGATGATGAAGGAACATCTTGAACATGCTGAATAGATGGATCAGTGAATATATCATTCGCTATGAAGGTACTCCATGCAATGTTCAATTGTTTGGTGTGATGGAGGATAATGATTTTGATGAGGGAGTGGTGGAAAATACTTCTCATTTGATGCTCATATTCTCTTTTTTGGACAATATATGCCATCTTGTCAATGTTCCGGAAGAGAAAATAAGGTATGTTGAGCATATATACTCCACCCATCTCCATTCTCTGTGATAATATAAGTGCCATCAGTATTTCAAAGAATCCAGTCATGCACTCCAAGACCAAGCACATACCCATCAAATACCATTTTATATGTGAATAAGTTGAAAAAAATGTCAAATTGGAGTATGTTCCCTCCAAAGAACAGGTTGCTGATATATTCACAAAACCACTGCCCAGAGAAACATTTGAATATCTCAAACAAAAGATGGGAGTAGTTTCTGCATCATCCTATTCTTAAATCTAATTTCTCAGAGAAAGGTGATTATACGCATGTTTCATGAAGTATAGTCGTGTACACATGCGGGTTTCTGTGGGTAAAGGAGCGTATATGTTTTCCAAACAAGAAAAATAGTGGGGCAGGCTCTGATATGGGTGCTCTATTTGATGTTGATGATTACAGTCTATTGATATGCTCTGTTCATTAAATTTTATCTAACAGACAAAGATGTCTTGATCATTGACTTGTTAACAATGCATAGGTAGCACAGGTTCAGGGGTAGCATTAGCCTTCACTCACATTTTTCATTGTTGGCATTATGGTTGTTGAGTTTAGCTATGGCTTCAGATATTTATACCTTTTGTTGCTTAAGTCATGTAACAGTCTAGGGTGTGATATGTCTTCTCATACATTTAAATGAGCCCTATTGGACAAATGATGTAATTTGTATCCCCACTTTTCCTGAGATGGATGTTGTAATTATATTTCTATCATGTATAAACAATTGGTATATACCCACTTGGTTCGATGGATGAGTCAAATTTAGTATATCCCCACTTGTTTGGGAGATGGATGTATGTATGAGTCATTGGTGATAGGAAGGTCATACTCACATAGTTGATTATAGAGTCATGTTATTCTTTTGGATAATACTTTTGCAGACTCTTCTTGTGCTCATGGGGAGCATGGATGGTTTTAGTTCATATCAGCATGTACAAAGGGGAGCTCAATCAAACAATTTAGCATGTACTCAGGGGGAGCATGAACAACATAGAGGAGCAAACATCTTGGTCTACCCTTTGCCCTTGATGTCAAAGGGAGAGAGTGTCTTGGTATGTTGTTGCCATCAAGTCTAAAGCAGGAGATTGTTGGCATTATGATACAGGTGTTTTCCTTGATGGCAACTCACTCAAATGAAAGTTTGCAGTGCATCATGTCAATAGCAAAGGATTATAGATCAAACTCCAAAGAATGAAGAAAGATAGATATACCCTGGTTCACTTTGTCCAAGGTGCGTATACACGCGGTTTAATAGAACAAAATTCGCGTATAATGTATACACACACTTTCACAGGAGGAAAAGTGCATACATGTTCGAAAACCAAGTTTTTGGTCCAAGGTATTGAGAAAGGCCTAAGAATATATAAGGAGGAGAAGATCATTAGGCCAAGGTGTGCAAGCAATAAGATTCTAAGGAATACTTCTATCTGAAGTATATTTTATGTTGCAGGGTTATGTTTGGGACTAGATATGAAATATTCATGTGCACCGTGAGTTCAATATTAGATTACAAATCATAAGACTTGGAATGACTTATTCTTGAATGATATGATATTGGGTGAGACTAGATCTGATGTTTTTGCGCCTGTTCTATTTGTTACCTATCATGATCTGGGTCTATTTGAAGTCTGAAATTGCAGCAAAATTCTGAGTCAATATTTGCATATATGTACGCAGGTTCATCTCAGCCAAAGAGCGTATACACACAGGTTCGGTTCCTTCAAGTAGCGTATACTAAAGAAAAGCTTCTTTTCAGATCTGATTGATCTATCTAATAAAATTATGTTATGTTACTGCTGTCTGTCAATGAAGTCTTCTTAGATCTGAATGTAAAACTGAATGCATATGGAGGTTGGCATTTGATTAATTGATTGTATAAGTGAGAAGAAGTGATATTTGTCCCCGCCTGTGTAAAGCTCTGAAAGTTGACAGTAGATATTCAGATTATTAATAGTTGGTACAAACTTGATTCAAAAGTTTATGTTTGCAGCCCTTTTAAATGTATACGTAGGTTCAATTAACGTAAGTAGCGTACACATGCAGGTTGTGTATAGCCAAGTAGCGTATACATTCTAATGCATGATTTTTGAGGTTATAGCTGGTTCTGAATGATGATGTAGGGTTATGGGTTCAGTACAGTGTTCTAGTGTCAGCGATTTGATTGTTCATATTAACTGAATATTGGTTGATGCAGTTTAAGTTTAAAAGCTTTGATGGGTCCAATATGAAAATTTGATGAAATGTGGCCTTTAGATTGTGGTGTTGTGATCTAGGAGTATACAGTTTGAAAATTCATGAAATGTGGTCCCTGGTGGAAGAGTGGATTTTTTTTGTAGGCTGGCACCTACGTACTAGTAAACATATTGGCTAGTACAAGAACTAGGGTGTTCTAGCTCCCTTCTAGTGGAAGCTAGAGAATGAGAGAAGGTTGCAACCTTTTGCAGGTAGAAGCTTGCATACTGGTATGAGTCTGCACTAGTACAAGATTGTAAATATATTTTCTTATTATTAAAAGAAGACAGAGATTACAACAGGAGGTGGTTTTTACCCACATTGGGTTTCCACCTGTTAGCCTCCTATACCAATAGGGTTTCATATTTCATGATTGACAGTGGAAATGATAAAAATGATCATCTTCGATGAATCAAAGGTTCCATTTTGTGAACAAAGCAAAAGTTTAAAAAATGAAAAGAGGGTATGCCTTAAAAGAATAATCAAAGGGCAAGAAAATGATTTGGTCAAAAGAAAAAGAATTGAAATGAACCCCAAACAAAGACCAGGAAAGTGGCCAATCAAAATGCCACTGCTATCTTGATGTATGGCTCAACAGCTTAATCTGGGCCATGCCATCTTTTAAATTGCTTGTTTTAGAGTAGGTGATGAGTACCTGTTCAAACAGTTTGAGCTTGACAGATGACTAGCTGGATAGAGAAAGAAAGGAGCCCACTAGCTTAATCTGGGCCCTTGGAAGATATAAGGGTAGATTTAGATAGGAGGGCAGCAAAAAGAAAAGAGCATATGAGGGTTTGCAAGTCTAAGTGCACCCTCCCTGAAGAAACAAAAAATGCTAGGAAATAAGATGGGTAGGTAGTGAGGTTGCAGAAGCATATCTTCTCTTATATTGCTGGCCTAAGCAAAGGAAACACATGGTGGACATTACAGATCTTCCTATTCAGCATTTTGTGGAAGCAGAGTGAAGCATGTCTAATTTCCCAACCATTCCCTATCAAACTTCTTTCTAACATCCCACTATCACCTTTGTTCATAACAGAAATCGAACCCATTTGTTGATTCTGGTTATATAAAGAGCCACATTTCTTGTGTAAAAATCTTTTCATTTTGATCTACTCTCAAACTACGTATGTTCCCTAACAACTTAGTGTTTACTACCTATCATCTATATCTCCCTCCCATATTAACTACTAACCACATTATTACTTAATTCCCTATATTCCCCTTTTCCCTATCATTATATCATGATTGTATATAAAAAGCCCCACAAAATATGTATATACCCTTTCCCCTAGGCGATATAGCCTTATAGTTCCAAAGGGCCAGAGCGCAAGGAAATTGAAGCTCAAAGGGCAAAATACCGCCAAAAGCAAAGTCTCGGGATTAAACCAAGATCTGCTTGGTTTAACAGCCCTAACCCCATTTTTGTGAACAAAGATTAATTAACCCATTTGGATTATAAACCATTGCAAAACCCACTTTCTCTGATTATCCAAAGTTTTTATTACAAAGCGCTCGCCACAAAAAACAAAAAATATTATTTAAAAACCCCGTCGGGACCCTCCATATCCATCCCACACCTCCACAGTCCATCGACCGTCGGATCTGGGCCCTCCCATCCGACGGCTCATAACAATTTCGGATCGCCTCCGATGCCCGGACGATAGCGCCCGAAATTTGTCAGACCATGACGTCAGGGCTCGGACGCGTGTCGTTCCCAGATTGTATCGGGCGGCCTCCTGCCAAAACCGCTACCGTACCATAAGCGGTCCGATGGAACCGCTTACCGCTCTGGTAATTCCACCACACCTCACCACACGTCACCCTTACGTCACTGCCGCCTCAGTGCTATGTTGCCACCCCATCCGCCATCGCTCCGAGCTGTCTGCCATGTCACCTATCCAAGTGGGGTCGCCCATCGACCGCCACATCATCATTCCGTACCCGACCCCACCCATGACCCCATGCTGACGTCATCCGACAAAAACGCGCCAAAAGCCAAATTTTCACTATTTTTCCCAAAAAACCTGTTTTTTCACGTTATTTGGATTTTTTACTCACTGTACTCCTGCATGAGCGAGCACGTCGTTTGCCTGCCAACTTTGAAGATTGCTCCTAGCTGCCGGCGCCCCGAATTCACCTCCATTTCCACCATTGTCCAAGTATACCAGGTACTTATCAGTTTCCCCCCTCTGCGCCTGGTTTTTTACAAAATTCACTGAAGAAACTAAGAAAGGAAGAAAGAATAGTAATAACCAGAAATCCTCATGAACCATCGGTCTTTCTCCACACTGTAAGCCCAATTTCACTCACAGAAGTCCCCATTGTGCCGAATTTCTACAAATTCACAGTTTGTTTGTGCATTCGCAAATTCAAACCTCTGCTACACAAATTCACCGAGAAAGTGACTCTCAAATCCCAGCATTTGCTCCTTGAGTTTATCCTAGGAGCATTTTGGCTCATTATCACCCAAATTTTGCCTCTTCTCCTCTGCAAATTGCCCTGCTCCTGCAAAATCCACTACTCTACATTACTGTGCCCAAGGAAGACTTCAAATACAATCCCAAATTCAGTTGACCATGGAGACTCCAGTGGCATTGAACATTGCCCCATTAAATGCCCCACATAAGGACCTAGAATGGCTAGCCCTAGCAGACCGAGATTATCAGATGAAAGACACTATAGAGTTGTGTAACAAATACCATGTAGAAGCAGTGTGTGAGTTAAGGAAGAAGCACAAAGATGGTACAGACCTCCTGGGAATCTGGAATTCCCATTTGCCAATCTACTATCTCCCTCAGGTCAATGAGTTTCCTGATTTGATCCATCAGTGCCGCTCAAACTATGACCCCACTCAAAGAGCTGTTCTGAGTCCTGCAGGCTCTGTCTTGTTCCATATTACTCCTGAAGCCATTAATCAAATGCTGCAGTTTCAACCTACAAAGCCACTGGCCCCTCTGTCCATGCAGCTTTTATTAGAGCAGGGTGCCAAGCTCTCTAACTCACAAATTACAAGAATTGGCCAACTGTTTATGATTCCAGAGTTTCAGCCCAAGCAGCCTCCTGCTTATCTACATGTCTGGTTTAATGACATAGAGAGATTATTAGTAGATATGATATCTTCCATCCTAGGGTTCAAGACCAGTGAGTTTGTAGATGAGACAACACTGGTGGTACTATCCATTTTTACCCCAGGACAGCCCCCTGCTGTCCAGTATGATTATGCCTCATTCATAGCCAACAAAATTCATGAACAGTTCATGAATTTGGAGAGAGAGAAGGTTTTCAAGTATACCTCCTACATATATCATCTGTTTCTATACAATCAGCCTGATGCTTTTCCTCTTTTCCTCAAGAAGCTGGATCCAAAGGGAAACAGAAGGTCTGTAATGTTCTGGACATCAGTCTGCCATCACATCCATTACTCACCATATACATACTGTGAATTTATTGACCTATTCATTCACCCAGCCTTGTCACTGCTGCAAAGTTCACCTCCTCCTAGACTCACAGATGATATGCAGAAAATCCTTCAGCTGTCCAAGAACTATAGCATAGGGGATTGGTATTTTTACCAACACCATATAGTGATCAGGGTATATGGCTGTGAGTTAGCTCCATACAGGCTACCAAGATATGTCCCCATGAGACTCTTTGCTCTAGAGTACTTCAGACAGTTCGGAAATGCAGATATGATCCACTTCCATAGCAAAAACAAGAAGGCACAGCTGAAAATCAAACACCAATTGGGTCCATTCATCTTCAACAAGAGGGAAGAAGCTTGGAATGAGGCAGACCAAATGCTAAAAGCCCTCCAGCTCAAGACAAGCTTCTATTGGGCACCCTATTACCCTAACCATTTCATAAGCCTCAGAAGAATCAAGCATAGGCTTGCCCCATATGACCACATTAGCATTCCAGAGGTTGAAAATTATGCTAATCAAATAGATTGGAAAAAGGGCACATTAGTGGAAGATTATAGTGAGGAAGAAATAGCAGTGAAGAACATTAAAACTTTAGAAAAAGCAGTTGACTTGGAGTATCTTGGACAGGTTTGCTCTCCAGCCCCTCGGCATCTTGGAGAGGCTGCTTCTTCATCTACTGTTCCTCAACAGCCCGCCAAAACAGCTGATCCACCAGCAGACATGACTAAAGGCAAAACAGTACAGCAAGAAGAAACACCTCCAATTATGGAGCAGCAGGTGGAGCAGCAGGAAGAGCAGCAAGAAAGCAGAGCCAAACAACCTGCCCACACAGAACAACAAACACATGAACAAATTCCTCCAAGGCAGGAGGTAACAGTTGACTCCTCTGTATTACAAACAACTGTTAATGAGGACAGGACAAGGAAGAGGGATAGACAAGAGGACACTCCTCTAACTACCTCTATGGACCAGCAAGGAGAAAAGAGACAAAGGTTAAACCCTTTTTCTGAGGAGGAAGTACCAGAGAGGCCAATTGACAATATGCCCCCTCCTAGTATTGAGACATCCACCAGTTCTTTACAGCAAGGGCAGGACATCCCACATGGGACAGAGGTCAGCTCTTCTAGGCAGAAATCAAAGGCAGATTCTAGCATCAAACAGCAATTTATTGACATAAAGAAAAGGAATGAGCCCCTCAGGCACCAAATCTACAGCCATCTCCTGAAAATGGCGCCAACAAATCAGCAGAGATTAATGTCTGCTTATGATATTCAAGAGCAGAAAATGACTCTCAGTCATTTCAGGCCTACCATGCAGCAACCTCAAACAGCTGCAGATTATATTAGAACTAATTTGGAAATTTTTGCCAGAGATATCCACCCCTTGGATCAAATTGAGCTACATAGACAAACAGGAGAAATGATATATTCCACTTTAGCTAATAAGACCGTGTTGGCACACCAACTACAAAATTCTCTACACAACACTGCAGCTCAACTGGAATTGGAGAAAGCATCATCTCAGGCCAAGGACAACAGAATCAAGTCCTTGGAAGAAATCATCATAGAGTTGGGTCATGATCCAAAGGACCCTAAGGGTGTGCAAGCATTATTGAAGAAAAGGGATGAAGATATAGCAGAAATGAGAAAACAGATCAAGCTACCAGCTGGCCTTCACCCTCAAACTGGAGAAGTAGCGGAGCAGAAGAAGGATCAGGATGTAATGGATCTACTCCTGAGTTTATACAAAAGGCTAATGGAAACAGAGAGTGCACTAGAGGTGGCATTAAAATCAAGACAAAGTGAGACACCAATGCAGCCTGCACAAACATCTGCATCTACTGAAGGTGTGCCACTTTCCATTACTACAGCAGCTCCTCCCACAGGACAAACATCAGAAGTTGGTCCTTCAACATCAGCACTAGCAACAACACAAAATCAGGGGCCCAGCCTGAGTATGCAAAACATGATGAAGGAACTAGAAGCCTTGGAGGCACAGATGGCCGAACTGAATTAGACTAAAGAAAAATTGGCCATAGTTAATGAAAAATATGACAAATCCAAGCAAAGTTTAGCTAAAAAAACAAGGGAAGTAAGGGCTCTTGAGAAGAAAATAAAAGAACTAGAGAAAGAGCTCTCTCTTGACAAAGTAGTAGTTGAAATCAAGAAGATCATGTGGACCAACATTGGTCAATCTATAACAGACCAGTGGCAATACATAGAGACTATCCATGAGCATATGGATCTAATAGGCAGGGCCCAAAAAGAAAGTTAGAGAGCAAGAGCATCTCTTGGAAATATGCCTGAAATAGCTAATAGAATGATCAATGTCCTGAATAACGCACTGGCCCTCAGCTGGCAGCAATGGGTATCACTAACAGGACTGATACCATTTTACTAGTGAAAAGGGTGATCACTTTAAGAAATCATGTGCAAACATTGGAAAGAAGGTGTCAGGAGATGCAGACAGAAATAAACAGATTCATTGAAAAGATTACAGCATTGCATAACAGAGGCCTTCCCAGCTTAGTAACCAGTGCAGGGAGGTTACTTTCTCATGAAAACTATGCCAAGAGGGTAGATACATATGCCACAAATCAAATCACTGCAGCAGCAAGTACCTCAGAAGGAACAGGGCCCCCATCTGGGCAGGATCTCTATGACAAAATAGAGAATTTATTCTTCATTGCACATGAAATCATACATCTTTTTGAAGTGCCTCCAAACTACTACAAATATACTGAGGCAGATGAGACTCTAGGCATAATTTTAAGGCACCAATTGCCTACTCAGGAATGGTGGACAAGCATGATACAAACACTGCTGTAGAAAACAAATTGTCCACTATATTTTTGTATTTTCATCATAGAAGTCAGCAATTTCAGAAAGAGTTAACACATATTTGTTTTGACTGGGAGAGAGATTTAGGAATAGGCCAACTCAGCAATCCAGCTTGGCCAGCAGAGGCAAATGACCACAGATACAGATGACGGGGCTGAGAAAGGCCGCACCTCGATAGAGCAATAAAAAGCGGGTCATTCAGAATGAATACAAAGTGCCCAACCGACCCAGCGGCCTCCAAAAGTCAAAGAATTTCTGACAAACTGAAAAAGCATTCATTGTACACTTAAAGTAGCAATAACTTTTGTATCTACTATTTTGAAAGTTGGTGAACGGAGTTATTAAGCAAATGACTCAGCGTTTAGATATTTTGTAAAAAGGATTGTATATATAGCCCCACGCATGAACTTGCTGGGGTTGTTGATTTTTCTTCTGAAGAAGTTATGCTGTAAATTTCAGACTTTTTAATACAGGGAGCTAATGGAATTTCTGAAGTTCTGAGTTGCTTTGATGTGTTGTGGTGTGATTGCTTGCTGCTATAGGATTCCTACGCTGTTTCATGGCACAATAAGTTTTCTGAACCTTCTTGTTATGTATTTCGTTCTTTCATAATCCGCTCATGCTCTATATTTCACAGGTTTAATAGCACAGAAAAAGAATAGTTCAGGATTTGTTCATTAAAACACCCTAAACTCAATCTATGCTGTTATGAATGTTTTTCTCCAGTATTAGTTATGAATGTGTAATTGTTAGTTGCTCACCTTCATGCTTAAACTTTCACAGTAAGTATTGTTCAGGAATTCAAGATTGCTCCTGAGTGATATTTCCTTTCCCCACATCACCAACTTAGTGAAAAATTCTTAATTGCCTCTCACTGGCTGGACATACTCCATATTCACAAATTGAAGTTTGTTTCATGATATATCTATATGGCCCTGCAGTTTCATCACTCTAACTCAACACCTCAAACAACACATAATCACAGACTCCATAGCCCAATGGACTGAACCTCCTGAAGATCTCATCTTAGCTGCTAGAAGACATCATTCAACCAAAACTTTAAACAAAATTCAGCACATCATAACTAGCCTAAAACATTAGCAAAACAAAGCTAAATCCTAAAGAGAGAGCCCTCTCTGATTGTAGGTAGGCTAGGACCTGTGATCCAAAGATTGGTCTGTGGTTACCTCGGCCGTATTCCCTTAGGAGTCAAAGGGAACAACCTGAGTGATAACATAACTGGCGACTCCACTGGGGATCAAACTAATGTGTCAACTGCTGTCTGTTCTAGATAGTGGTTCCAAAATTTAAATTATCCCCTTGACCATTCTGAAAATATTCTCAAAAAATTACCAAAAACAAGTTCAGAAGCTGGCTCCTAAAAAGAGAACTAGGCATACAAGGTCAAAGCCTGACCCAAATCCTCCACCTGATTTTGATAACCCTAATTTGATCCCTAAGACTCTTAGGAACCAGAACAATCTCCTGAATCCGGCCCTGAGGCAGTTCAGCAGAGTTTTATCCCAACCCCTGCTAAACCATCAGTCCACCTTCATATAACTCATTCTTCCCCTTCTTCCTCATCCACTTCCCAAAACATACTGTCCACAACCCCACCCAATACACAAACTGTTGTTGCTGTTCCTATTGTTACACTTGTTCCCCTCCTACCCATTGTCCCACTTATTCCTCCAAATATGGCTAATCGTTATGCACCCCTTCAGTTACCTGGCAATCCGGGGGCTATGCCTCAGGACTACCAAAGCAAGATTACTTATTTTGATGGAACCAGTACATACACTGCTTTACAGCATACCAAGAAAATGCAAGATTACTTTGAAAACTATGAGATAGATGATGATGATGTGAGAATGAAAATATTTGTACAAAGTCTGACAGGTGAAGTAAGAACTTGGTTTAGAGCGCTTGCTGTAAATTCTATACCTAATTCAGGTGCTCTTTACCAGTCCTTTCTAAACAGATGGGAAAAGAAAAAGGATCCTCTACATATTTTATTTGAATATGACACCATAAGGAGAGGACCTCAAGAAACTGTTTTGGACTATTGCACCAAATTCAATACTATCTATAATGCCATCCCTCAAAATCTTAGGCCTCCACCTGATTTGGCATTGATCAAGTTCCCTGATGGGTTTGATGCTGATATGGCATATCAACTAAGAGAAAGAGCCCCTGCAACCCTGGCAGACATGCAAAACATAGCTGTAAGTGTAGAGGCAAATCTGATTGCTAAGAGAAACCGGGCAAGAAATGAAAGAAGAACTACTTTTAAGGAAGAACCCTCATCATTTGAGCAAAAGCTAGATGCAATCATCAAAGGCATGGATAGACTTGGTGATAGAGTGGAAACCATAGAAAGAAAATCATCATGGGAAGGGCAAACAAGCAATATTAGAAATCCAAACTTTAGAAAGAATCAAAATCCTAATGTTGGAAGGACTGACCCTGACCAGCATGTCAGACCTCCTTTCCAAGAAAATTATGCTGAGGCTTCAACATCTAGTGAACCTAATGAGGACCCTCACATCAACCTAATGGGTTTGGACAATGAACATCAAGTATTCTTAACACAAGAAGATCAAGAGGTTTACAATGACAATCAATACCACACTAAGTCAGGAGAATCATTTGATTTCAAAGAAGGTTATGATGCAGCTGTGTATGAGGTACACAAACAATATAAACTAAGAACCAGAACAATAGATGTACCTGAAACTCTTAAACCAAAGGACAACAAGCAGTCAAAAAAGACCAATGATAAGAGTACTCTCCCACAATCAGCTAGCAATTCGAACCCACATTCCTCAGAAGTCACTGTGGAGGATATTTCAAAGCAACAAACATCTGAAAAATAGCCAGTCCCACCTCATCCAGCAAAAATGAAGTCAGATAATACCTCTGGAAACAAACATGGTACCAACCTTACTCAAGATCATATCAACCATGAACAAAAGATCATTGATAACCCACCTGAAAAAGAAAAACCTGCTGCACTTAATGCTAAGATGCAAATTGAAAAGCCTTTCAGCTTGGAAACAGAAATAAGTAAGCTCAAGATATCAATTCCTCTTTTGGAATTAGCCAAACATGAAATATACAGACAGCAGATTAACAAGTCACTCCAAGTATCAGACAATAAAGATGTTGTGAATGTCCTAGATGACCAACCAGAGTTGTTGTTCGGACCTGAGGTTAATGGAAAAACAGAAAATGGAGGGGTTCCACCCTTTTATGTCAGTTTAAACATCCATGATAAGGTTCTGCATAATGCAATGTTTGATTCTGGGGCCTCACACAACTTAATGCCCAAATCTGTAATGGAAAAACTTGACCTAGACATCACAAGACCTTATAAAGATCTATTCTCATTTGATTCAAGCCAGGTTAGGTGCTTAGGATTGATTAAAGATTTATGTGTCTCTCTGGTCCAGTACCCAACCAAAACGATATTGATGGATGTGGTGGTAGCTGACATACCCCCTAAGTATGGCATGCTCTTGTCCAGATCCTGGGGGGCCAAACTCCAAGGATCTTTGCAATTAGATATGTCCTATGCAACCATCTCAGTCTTTGGGCAGCCAAAGAGATTATACCGTGAAACTTTGATGAAATATGTGGTAAGCAGTCAAGAGAAACCCCAAAACTTCCCAATCTATTCAATACACTTTGACATGGATTCATTTATTCTCTACAATGCTGACATCTGTAGCAAGGCTTATTCTGAACTATTAATAGCAGTAGAGGTAGAGAAATTAAATGAAAAAAGTGCCCCCCAACACCAAGACACTTTAGGTGCCACTGATAAAACTAAGGGACACAATGTATCAACAAATCTGCATGAAATAAATCTGCCTATGGTTCAAATCTCTAAAAATCTGAATCCAAGTCTTGAACATGAAACCTTATGGTATTTAGAATTTGATGGTTCTGTGAACAAGTTAGGAGCTGGAGCAAGAGTCTGGATCCATAATATGCACAATGACCAGGCTGAGGGTCATGCATATAGGTTAAACTTCCAATGTACAAACAACATGGCTGAATATGAGGCCCTTCTGCTAGGTCTTAAACTCATAAAAAATTTGGGTGCAACTAAAATTTCAATCTTAGGGGATTCAGATCCAATCATACAACAAATTAAAGGAAACTTCACTACAAATGATTTAAGGTTGAGAGCATATAAGGCAGCAGCTATTCAGGTACTTGACACCTTCTCACAATCACACTTGACTAAAATTTCCAGAGAACTCAATCTTCATGCTCACAGTTTGGCAACCTTTGCCAGCACTTGTAAATTGCCTTTCAAACCCAATCATACTTTTACTGCTGAAATCAAACACAGGCCAGCAGTTCCAGACAACATCAAAAACTGGCAAGTCTTTGAGAGTGATATTCAGATAAATAATTTCCTCACACTAAAAGAGGAATTCTCTGGCATCAACGTTGACTCAATCACTGGAGATGATCAACCACAAGCATGCATGAATACACAGAAAATATCAGCTGAAACAGCTAATCTGGTTTTGCACCCTACAACCTTCAATAATGAAAGTATACAAAAATTGGATGAGATAGATGAAGATGAATTGGCTGAAACAGAAACAGAGGTAATTGAGTTGAAAGATAATTTTTTGCCCACAGGTTTAACCCCTTTGGAGGATCTGTTTGATTCAAATGATATCTCAAGAAAACCAAAAATGCAACCATTAAATGCTGAAATAGAAGATTGTAACATTGGGACTCCAGAAAATCCCAAAATGGTAAAGTTATCCAAAGCATTACCACCTGAGCAGAAATTGAAATACATTGAGTTATTTAAAGAGTTCCAAGATGTCTTTGCCTAGAGCTATGAGGACCTCAAGTCTTATGATACTTCAGTCATCCAGCACACTATACCTTTGAAAGAAAATCAAAAGCCTTTTAAACAAAAGCTCAGAAGAGTAAACCCTGTGCTCCTTCCTCTCATTGAAAAAGAGGTGAAACGTATGTATGAAGCAGGAATCATTGCTCCAATCAGATTCTCAGAATGGATTTCAAACCTAGTGCCTACTAGGAAAAAGACAGGAGAAATCAGACTGTGTGTTGACCTAAGAAATCTAAATAAAGTCTCTCTCAAAGACCATTACCCCTTACCAAAAATGGATCATATCCTGCAAAGGGTAGTGGGAGCCTCTAGGATCTCATTGTTAGATGGTTTTTTAGGATTCAATCAGATTCTAGTACACCCAGATGACCAAGACAAAACTGCCTTCACAACACCTTGGGGAACTTTCAAATATGTCAAGATGCCTTTTGGGCTTAAGAATGCAGGGGCTACTTTCCAAAGAGCTATGGATATAGCCTTTGCCAAGGAAATTCATGACTTTCTAGTGGTCTACCTGGATGATCTAACTGCCTTTTCAAAATCAGACCAAGAACACTTAGAACACTTGAGGCAAGTTTTCACAATTTGTAGAAAATATGGCATATCTTTAAATCCAAAGAAGTCACTGTTTGGGCTAGAGGAAGGTAAACTCTTGGGACATATAATCTCAAAAGATGGTATTAGGATCAATCCAGATAGAATTCAAGCCATCCTACAAGTACCACACCCAAGAAACATCAAGGAACTCCAAAGCTTTCTAGGAAAAATCAACTTCTTGAGAAGGTTCATTCCTAATTTGGCTGAGCTCACAAGACTGTTAAACAACATGCTAAAAAAGGAATCCAAGGTCAAATGGACCATGGAAGCTAGACAAGCTTTTGAGGATATTAAAAGAGCTTTGAAAAACACTCCAGTCCTAACAAGTCCTAGATTTGACAGAGATTTCATCATTTTTTCCTTTGCTTCTGAGCATACAATTGCTGCTGTTCTACTACAGAAAGATGATCAAGGCTGTGAAAAACCTATTGCATTCTTTAGTAGAGCTCTTAGGGATGCCCCCTTGAAATATCAGATCATGGAAAAATAGGCCTATGCACTAGTGAAAGCAATCAAGGACTTTAGAATCTATATCCTGTACTCCCACATCATTTCCTATGTCCCAAATGCAGTAGTGAACGACATTTTGACCCAAGAAGGAATAGAAGGGAGGAGAGGCAAATGGATTGCCAAAATCTTAGAATATGATATGGAAATCAAGCCTACCAAGCTGATAAAAGGACAGGGTCTAGCCAAGTTGATGGCTGAGACTAATTTTCAAGCTCTTGATATTAATGAACTGGACAATGAACAGGAGATGGCGACTCCACAGATCAACCAAGCCTTTATGCAATCCCCCTGGTATACTGATATATGTTTTGTATTGTTAAACCTGCAAGCTCCTCCAGGGTTGTCCAGAACTAAGAAAAGGTTCTTGAAAATGAAAGCATCAAAATTTTGTATTATCAACAATGATTTGTTTTGGAGAAATCATGAAGGGATCTTACTTAATTGCTTAACATTGGATGAAACTAACAATGTCCTCAAATAATTTCATGCAGGTGACTGTGGAGGACACTTATATTGGAAATCCACAGCTGATAAAATCCTAAGGGCTGGTTTTTATTGGCCCTCCTTGTTTACTGATGTGAGAAAATTTGTAATGTCTTGTCACAAATGTCAAATCTTTGAAGGGAAGAGAAAGTTGCTGCCTTTACCACTCAAAGCTGTTTCAACTGAGAGACCATTCTAGCAATGGGGTCTAGACTTTATTGGTGAAATTCACCCCCCATCCTCTGGCCAGCGTAGGTGGATTCTGACTGCTACAGACTATTTCACCAAATGGATAGAAGCTGTCCCCTATAGGCAGGCCAATGACACCATTATCATACAATTTCTAGAGACCAACATCCTGTCCAGATTTGGCTATCCAGACAAAATTATCACAGACAATGCTGCTGCTTTCAAGTCCAAAAAAATGATCAACTTTTGTCACAAATACCATATGACCTTAGGTCATTCCACAGCCTATTACCCTCAAGGCAATGGCCTAGCTGAGTCTTCCAATAAAAGCCTAATCAACATCATCAAAAAAGTGTTGGAGGAAAACAAAAAGAATTGGCATAAGAAGTTAATGAATGCTCTATGGGCAGATAGACTAACTACCAAAAGATCCATTGGTACAAGTCCATATGAACTAGTTTATGGAATGGAAGCAAGGTTTCCTTCATCTCTAGGTGTTCCTGTAATCAAGTTGCTGCAAGAAATACAAGCTGAACCAAATGACATTCAGAGAAGGATCAATCAAACAATTCACCTGCAGCAAACAAGGGAGAAAGTCTATGAAAGAACCCAAGTACTGCAAGAAAAACTCAAAAGAATATTTGATAAAAGAACTAAAGCTGAAGATTTTTCTATAGGAAACAAAGTGCTAAGATGGGATTCTAGGAGAGAGGACAAAGGAAAACATGGGAAATTTGATTTTCTATGGAAGGGACCTTATGTAATTTGTGTTGTACAAGGTAATAACACCTATTTTCTAAAGAGCTTGGATGGCTCAAACACTGAGGAAGGCCTAGTCAATGGGAGAATGGTCAAGCATTACTTTGATCCCCTCTGATCAAGCATTGCTCAATTGTATATTGTACATAAATTTGTATTTCAGTATGTTTATTTTCAGCAGATAGATAGAACTCCAAATAAAGCAAATTTTGAGAAGAACTAAGATGCTGCACCATTTTGATGAATACCATCCACTTTGGCATGGGAGAATGAGAGAAAGTACTAGGAAATTATCTAGAAAATGAGAAATGATCAGAAAAGCAAGGCAAAAGCAGGGCTGTAATTTCACAGCAGATCAGCTTAAGGAGCATTGCATGCAAGTTTTATAGGACTCAGATGTTCAATCTTCAAGAAAAGGAAAGGCTAAAATGCAGAAAGGTGGAAAATAAGGCAATCTGATCTGTTGATCTTGACTTTTCATCTGGAAAAGTCATCCCCAAGTGGAGCCACTGTTAGTCTCCTATACCAATAGGGTTTCATATTTCATGATTGACAGTGGAAATGCTAAAAATGATCATCTTTGATGAATCAAAGGTTCCATTTTGTGAACAAAGCAAAAGTTTAAAGAATGAAAAGAGGGTATGCCTTAAAAGAATAATCAAAGGGCAAGAAAATGATTTGGTCAAAAGAAAAAGAATTGAAATGAACCCCAAACAAAGACCAGGAAAGTGGCCAATCAAAATGCCACTGCTATCTTGATGTATGGCTCAACAGCTTAATCTAGGCCATGCCATCTTTAAATTGCTTGTTTTAGAGTAGGTGATGAGTACCTGTTCAAACAGTTTGAGCTTGACAGATGACTAGCTGGATAGAGAAAGAAAGGAGCCCACTAGCTTAATCTGGGCCCTTGGAAGATATAAGGGTAGATTTAGATAGGAGGGCAGCAAAAAGAAAAGAGCATATGAGGGTTTGCAAGTCTAAGTGCACCCTCCCTGAAGAAACAAAAAATGCTAGGAAATAAGATGGGTAGGTAGTGAGGTTGCAGAAGCATATCTTCTCTTATGTTGCTGGCCTAAGCAAAGGATACACATGGTGGACATTATAGATCTTCCTATTCAGCATTTTGTGGAAGCAGAGTGAAGCATGTCTAATTTCCCAACCATTCCCTATCAAACTTCTTTCTAACATCCCACTATCACCTTTTTTCATAACAGAAATCGAACCCATTTGCTGATTCTGGTTATATAAAGAGCCACATTTCTTGTGTAAAAATCTTTTCATTTTGATCTACTCTCAAACTAAGTATGTTCCCTAACAACTTAGTGTTTACTACTTATCATCTATATCTCCCTCCCATATTAACTACTAACCACATTATTACTTAATTCCCTATATTCCCCTTTTCCCTATCATTATATCATGATTGTATATAAAAAGCCCCACAAAATATGTATATACCATTTCCCCTAGGCAATATAGCCTTATAGTTCCAAAGGGCCAGAGCGCAAGGAAATTGAAGCTCAAAGGGCAAAATACCGCCAAAAGCAAAGTCTCGGGATTAAACCAAGATCTGCTTGGTTTAACAGCCCTAACCCCATTTTTGTGAACAAAGATTAATTAACCCATTTGGCTTATAAACCATTGCAAAACCCACTTTCTTCGATTATCCAAAGTTTTTATTACAAAGCACTCGCCACAAAAAACAAAAAATATTATTTAAAAACCCCGCCGGGACCTCCATATCCATCCCGCACCTCCATAGTCCGTCGACCGTCGGATCTGGGCCCTCCCATTCGACGGCTCATAACAATTTCGGACCGCCTCCGATGCCCGGACGATAGCGCCTGAAATTTGTCAGAGCATGACGTTAGGGCTCGGACGCGTGTCGTTCCCAGATTGTATCGGGCGGCCTCCTGACAAAACTGCTACCGTACCATAAGCGGTCCGATGGAACCGCTTACCGCTCTGGTAATTCCACCACACGTCACCACATGCGTCACCCTTACGTCACTGCCGCCTCAGCGCTATGTTGCCACCCCATCCGCCATCGCTCCGAGCTGTCTGCCATGTCACCTATCCAGGTGGGGTCGCCCACCGGCCGCCACATCATCATTCCGTACCCGACCCCACCCATGACGTCATGCTGACGTCATCCGACAAAAACGCGCCAAAAGCCAAATTTTCACTATTTTTCCCAAAAAACCTATTTTCTCGCGTTATTTGCATTTTTTACTCACTGTACTCCTGCATGAGCGAGCACGTCGTTTACCTGCCAACTTTGAAGACTGCTCCTGGCTGCCGGCGCCCCGAATTCACCTGCATTTCCACCATTGTCCAAGTATACCAGGTACTTATCAGTTTCCCCCCTCCGCGCCTGGTTTTTTACAAAATTCACTGAAGAAATTAAGAAAGGAAGAAAGAACAGTAATAACCAGAAATCCTCATGAACCATCGGTCTTTCTCCACACTGTAAGCCCAATTTCACTCACAGAAGTCCCCATTGTGCCGAATTTCTACAAATTCACAGTTTGTTTGTGCATTCGCAAATTCAAACCTCTGCTACACAAATTCACCGAGAAAGTGACTCTCAAATCCCAGCATTTGCTCCTTGAGTTTATCCTAGGAGCATTTTGGCTCATTATCACCCAAATTTTGCCTCTTCTCCTCTACAAATTGCCCTGCTCCTGCAAAATCCACTACTCTACATTGCTGTGCCCAAGGAAGACTTCAAATACAATCCCAAATTTAGTTGACCATGGAGACTCCAGTGGCATTGAACATTGCCCCATTAAATGCCCCACATAAGGACCTAGAATGGCTAGCCCTGGCAGACCGAGATTATTAGATGAAAGACACTATAGAGTTGTGTAACAAATACCATGTAGAAGCAGTGTGTGAGTTAAGGGAGAAGCACAAAGATGGTACAGACCTCCTGGGAATCTGGAATTCCCATTTGCCAATCTACTATCTCCCTTAGGTCAATGAGTTTCCTGATTTGATCCATCAGTGCCGCTCAAACTATGACCCCACTCAAAGAGCTGTTCTGAGTCCTGCAGGCTCTGTCTTGTTCCATATCACTCCTGAAGCCATTAATCAAATGCTGCAGTTTCAACCTACAAAGCCACTGGCCCCTCTGTCCATGCAGCTTTTATTAGAGTAGGGTGCCAAGCTCTCTAACTCACAAATTACAAGAATTGGCCAACTGTTTATGATTCCAGAGTTTCAGCCCAAGCAGCCTCCCCCTTATCTACATGTCTGGTTTAATGACATAGAGAGATTATTAGTAGATATGATATCTTCCATCCTAGGGTTCAAGACCAGTGAGTTTGTAGATGAGACAACACTGGTGGTACTATCCATTTTTACCCCAGGACAACCCCCTGTTGTCCAGTATGATTATGCCTCATTCATAGCCAACAAAATTCATGAACAATTCATGAATTTGGAGAGAGAGAGGGTTTTCAAGTATACCTCCTACATATATCATCTGTTTCTATACAATCAGCCTGATGCTTTTCCTCTTTTCCTCAAGAAGCTGGATCCAAAGGGAAACAGAAGGTCTGTAATGTTCTGGACATCGGTCTGCCATCACATCCATTACTCACCATATACATACTGTGAATTTATTGACCTATTCATTCACCCAGCCTTGTCACTGCTGCAAAGTTCACCTCCTCCTAGACTCACAGATGATATGCAGAAAATCCTTCAGCTGTCCAAGAACTATAGCATAGGGGATTGGTATTTTTACCAACACCATATAGTGATCAGGGTATATGGCTATGAGTTAGCTCCATACAGGCTACCAAGATATGTCCCCATGAGACTCTTTGCTCTAGAGTACTTCAGATAGTTCGGCAATGCAGATATGATCCACTTCCATTGCAAAAACAAGAAGGCACAACTGAAAATCAAACACCAATTGGGTCCATTCATCTTCAACAAGAGGGAAGAAGCTTGGAATGAGGCAGACCAAATGCTAAAAGCCCTCCAGCTCAAGACAAGCTTCTATTGGGCACCCTATGACCCTAACCATTTCATAAGCCTAAGAAGAATCAAGCATAGGCTTGCCCCATATGACCACATTAGCATTCCAGAGGTTGAAAAATATGCTAATCAAATAGATTGGAAAAAGGGCACATTAGTGGAAGATTATAGTGAGGAAGAAATAGCAGTGAAGAACATTAAAACTTTAGAAAAAGCAGTTGACTTGGAGTATCTTGGACAGGTTTGCTCTCCAGCCCCTCAGCATCTTGGAGAGGCTGCTTCTTCATCTACTGTTCCTCAACAGCCTGCCAAAACAGCTGATCCACCAGCAAACATGACTAAAGGCAAAACAGTACAGCAAGAAGAAACACCTCCAATTGTGGAGCAGCAGGTGGAGCAGCAGGAAGAGCAGCAAGAAAGCAGAGCCAAACAACCTGCCCACACAGAACAGGAAACACATGAACAAATTCCTCCAAGGCAGGAGGTAACAGTTGACTCCTCTGTATTACAAACACCTGTTAATGAGGACAGGACAAGGAAGAGGGATAGACAAGAGGACACTCCTCTAACTACCTCTATGGACCAGCAAGGAGAAAAGAGACAAAGGTTAAACCCTTTTTCTGAGGAGGAAGTACCAGAGAGGCCAATTGACAATATGCCCCCTCCTAGTATTGAGACATCCACCAGTTCTTTACAGCAAGGGCAGGACATCCCACATGGGACAGAGGTCAGCTCTTCTAGGCAGAAATCAAAGGCAGATTCCAGCATCAAGCAGCAATTTATTGACATAAAGAAAAGGAATGAGCCCCTCAGGCACCAAATCTACAACCATCTCGTGAAAATGGCGCCAACGAATCAGCAGA
Organism: Pinus tabuliformis; assembly: GCA_031772625.1. Lineage (NCBI taxonomy): Eukaryota > Viridiplantae > Streptophyta > Pinopsida > Pinales > Pinaceae > Pinus > Pinus tabuliformis. Next base: position 577,441,706 of record CM062808.1, read on the forward strand.
GATTAATGTCTGCCTATGATATTCAAGAGTAGAAAATGACTCTCGGTCATTTCAGGCCTACCATGCAGCAACCTCAAACAGCTGCAGATTATATTAGAACTAATTTGGAAATTTTTGCCAGAGATATCCACCCCTTGGATCAAATTGAGCTACATAGACAAACAGGGGAAATGATATATTCCACTTTAGCTGATAAGACCCTGTTGGCACACCAACTACAAAATTCTCTACACAACACTGCAACTCAACTGGAATTGGAGAAAGCATCATCTCAGGCCAAGGACAACAGAATCAAGTCCTTGGAAGAAATCATCATAGAGTTGGGTCATGATCCAAAGGACCCTAAGGGTGTGCAAGCATTATTGAAGAAAAGGGATGAAGATATAGCAGCAATGAGAAAACAGATCAAGCTGCCAGCTGGCCTTCACCCTCAAACTGGAGAAGTAGCAGAGCAGAAGAAGGATCAGGATGTAATGGCTCTACTCCTGAGTTTATACAAGAGGCTAATGGAAACAGAGAGTGCACTAGAGGTGGCACTAAAATCAAGACAAAGTGAGACACCAATGCAGCCTGCACAAACATCTGCATCTACTGAAGGTGTGCCACTTTCCACTACTACAGCAGCTCCTCCCACAGGACAAACATCAGAAGTTTCTCCTTCAACATCAGCACCAGCAATAGCACCAGATCAGGGGCCCAGCCTGAGTATGCAAAACATGATGAAGGAACTAGAAGCCTTGGAGGCACAGATGGCCGAACTGAATGAGACTAAAGAAAAATTGGCCATAGTTAATGAAAAATATGACAAATCCAAGAAAAGTGTAGCTAAAAAAACAAGGGAAGTAAGGGCTCTTGAGAAGAAAATAAATGAACTAGAGAAAGAGCTCTCTCTTGACAAAGTAGTAGTTGAAATCAAGAAGATCCTGTGGACCAACATTGGTCAATCTATAACAGACCAGTGGCAATACATAGAGACTATCCATGAGCATATGGATCTAATAGGCAGGGCCCAAAAAGAAAGTCAGAGAGCAAGAGCATCTCTTGGAAATATGCCTGAAATAGCTATTAGAATGATCAATGTCCTGAATAACCGCACTGGCCCTCAGCTGGCAGCAATGGGTATCACTAACAGGACTGATACCATTTTACTAGTGAAAAGGGTGCTCACTTTAAGAAATCATGTGCAAACATTGGAAAGAAGGTGTCAGGAGATGCAGACAGCAATAAACAGATTCATTGAAAAGATTACAGCATTACATAACAGAGGCCTTCCCAGCTTAGTAACCAGTGCAGGGAGGTTACTTTCTCATGAAAACTATGCTAAGAGGGTAGACACATATGCCACAAATCAAATCACTGCAGCAACAAGTACCTCAGAAGGAACAGGGCCCCCATCTGGGCAGGATCTCTATGAAAAAATAGAGAATTTATTCTTCATTGCACATGAAATCAGACATCTTTTTGAAGTGCCTCCAAACTACTACAAATATACAGAGGCAGATGAGACTCTAGGCATAATTTTAAGGCACCAATTGCCTACTTAGGAATGGTGGACAGGCATGATACAAACACTGCTGTAGAAAACAAATTGTCCACTATATTTTTGTATTTTCATCATAGAAGTCAGCAATTTCAGAAAAAGTTAACACATATTTGTTTTGACTGGGAGAGAGATTAAGGAAAAGGCCAACTCAGCAATCCAGCTTGGCCAGCAGAGGCAAATGACCACAGATGCAGATGACGGGGCTGAGAAAGCCGCACCTCGACAGAGCAATAAAGAGCGGGTCATTCAGAATGAATACAAAGTGCCCAACCGACCCAGCGGCCTCCAAAAGTCAAAGAATTTCTGACAAACTGAAAAGGCATTCATTGTACACTTAAAGTAGCAATAACTTTTGTATCTGCTATTTTGAAAGTTGGTGAACGCAGTTATTAAGCAAATGACTCAGCGTTAAGATATTTTGTAAAAACGATTGTATATATATCCCCACGCATGAACTTGCTGGGGTTGTTGATTTTTCTTCTGAAGAAGTTATGCTGTAAATTTCAGACTTTTTAATACAGGGAGCTAATGGAATTTCTGAAGTTCTAAGTTGCTTTGATGTGTTGTGGTGTGATTGCTTGCTGCTACAGGATTCCTACGCTGTTTCATGGCACAATAAGTTTTCTGAACCTTCTTGTTATGTATTTCGTTCTTTCATAATCCGCTCATGCTCTATATTTCACAGGTTTAATAGCACAGAAAAAGAATAGTTCAGGATTTGTTCATTAAAACACCCTAAACTCAATCTATGTTGTTATGAATGTTTTTCTCCAGTATTAGTTATGAATGTGTAATTCTTAGTTGCTCACCTTCATGCTTAAACTTTCACAGTAAGTATTGTTCAGGAATTCAAGATTGCTCCTGAGTGATATTTCCTTTCCCCACATCACCAACTTAGTGAAAAATTCTTAATTGCCTCTCACTGGCTGGACATACTCCATATTCACAAATTGAAGTTTGTTTCATGATATATCTATATGGCCCTGCAGTTTCATCACTCTAACTCAACACCTCAAACAACACATAATCACAGACTCCATAGCCCAATGGACTGAACCTCCTGAAGATCTCATCTTAGCTGCTAGAAGACATCATTCAACCAAAACTTTAAACAAAATTCAGCACATCATAACTAGCCTAAAACATTAGCAAAACAAAGCTAAATCCTAAAGAGAGAGCCCTCTCTCATTGCAGGTAGGCTAGGACCTGTGATCCAAAGATTGGTCTGTGGTTACCTCGGCCGTATTCCCTTAGGAGTCAAAGGGAACAACCTGAGTGATAACACCACCTTAAATATTGGTGTTCATGTGTGTTTCTTATGTGTGATACATTATTCTTCTTTTACTGCACTGTTTAATAAATCTCTGATATACTAGTTTAAGCTCAACACATGATAAATTGTCTAAATCACAATTTCTCTACATATATGCTGGTTTCTTTAAGCACAGTCACATATACATGCGAGTTCACTTCACTAAAGTAGCATATATAAATCTGTTTGGAAAATAAAATTATTGATCTGATAATGCTAATTTACCCCCCTCTAAGTATTATTTCCAACACTAAGCTTCACCTTTCAATCTTGTTCCTCATGGTATAATGTTTGGCCATCTTTCTCTGAATATCATTTTCTTTATTGGCCTTGTCGAGGAGCTTCTCCAAATGTTGGTTTACCTTGTCCAGCCAATGCTCCCGGTTCTCATTAATCATGATGGCAAAGTGTTCATTCTATGTGAGCTAATTTGCAATTTTGACCTCCTTTTGTCTCTCTAGTTCTAGAGCTCTTTTCACCCCTCTAGTCCTAGTTCTACTTTTTGGTTCTTGTTCAGGTACAACATACCTATCATAATCTTCATCAAGAAATTCCTTGTTCATTTCTTCTCTTCTTTCCTTGATGAGCTAAATTTCCATGGTATCATGCTTGGTTTGAAGCTGCTGGTTTTCTTGCTCATAATATGAAATAATAAATTTAGACCTCTCTAAGTTGGTCTAGAGCTCCCTGATGAGCACATATTTTTCCTTGATCACTATGCTAATTTCCTCAATGTCATTATGCTCATCTAGGTCAAAAAGGTCAAAATCTTGTTCATTTTCATGGAGGTCCTCCTCCTTATGCTTGATCTCTACCTCTGCCATCTTTTCTTTACCTTTGTGTACCTACTTTGTTGGTGAAGAAGACAGGGCCCCTCCCACAATCTGTGGGGAAAACACACGCCTATGACCTTTGTGATAAGTATGTGCCAATATTCCCAAATCATCCCTCTTATTCTTGATGACCTCAACCTGTTTAGTCTGCTCTGGCTCACCAATCTGAGTTGTACTAGGTGACTTAATGTGCTCATTAAATCGTGATGGTGAAGGAGACTGATCTGATGATGATGCATGATCTATGGGCTGAGATGGAGGAATGGATGTGGAATGATGAGATGATGAAGGAACATGTTGAACATGTTGAATAGATGGATCAATGAATATATCATTGGCTGTGAAGGTACTCCATGCAATGTTCAATTGTTTGACGTGATGGAGGATAACAATTTTGATGAGGGAGTGGTGGAAAATAATTCTCATTTGATGCTCATATTCTCTTTTTTGGACAATATATGCCATCTTGTCAATGTTTCGGAAGAGAAAATAAGGTATGTTGAGCATCTTGACCCTTGTGAAGTGCATGAGTAGCTGAATATGATAGGTATAAGGTATAGAAAACCTTTCTTCACAAGTAAAGTATCTCATGATGATTTTCATCATGGGAACATATCTATCCAGGATGTAAGAGCAAGGAAAAAACCTCTTTCTATCATTCTTGTATCTAGGTTTGATATATGGCTCATAATAATGCTCCTCCGGGTCTCTTTGCTTAAACCATTTTTCCCCAACATCTGGGATTCTATTAGTAACTGATATGATGGAAGTCGGTTAAGTGAAAGTGACACCAGCAAGGGTTACTTGGTTTTCATGGAGATTGGAGATGAATAGTCTACTCAACATAGGATGATGTTGGACCTTTTGTAATTTCTCAAAAAATTCAAAAACATCCTAGATTCTTAAAACATGTCACATCCATAGGAGATGCCATCAGTTCCTTGGTATGTATGGGCTCAAGTTTAATGATTCTCCCTCCTTTGTTTGGCTTCCTCTCCTTTCTTTCTTCCTCCTCACTGGAACTTCTGTTTTCTTTTGACATGGTGTCTTGATGTTTAAAACCCTAGGGAGATAAAATAGTAGTGGAATATAAGTATGGGGAGTTAGGAATGGTGTGAGGAAATTTAGAGATATGAGGGAAGGGGTTTGTGGTTTAAGGGAAGTGACAGGGAGTGGGAATGTGATGGGATTTGGGATAGGGAATTTTATTACATGTTAGGGGTTTTGGGAGCCTAGGCAAATGGAACACCTAGGTCTTAGGGTTTTGGAAATAAAGGGCTTTGGGAAGCAGTGATATGATATGGGGGTTGGGAAATGGTTTAATAATGATATGGGAAGGGAATAGAAGTACTGGGGAGTGAAAGTGGAGGTGTAGTTAGGATTTGATTATGATATTAGGGTTTCTCTCAAGGAAAACATTAAATTTTGCAATGATATTTTAAAACACCACAAAATGACTTGAGGAATGATAGGAGGGTGTATCTTGAAAGTTACTTACTTGCTGGAGAATGAAGATACTATATATTGAAGTTTTTGAGGAAATGGAACTTTATTAGGAGGCTTATGATAAATTTTTTCAAATGCGTGGTGCACAACATAGGCACGCCCTCCTCTTGTCAAATGCACAGCGTAACACACAAACATGCAACGTGACATTGAAATGCGCCCTCCACAACACAGGCACACAATGTCATCTTCAAACCAACTTTTGAGTGCCTTCCCGGTGTCCATATTGGGCTCATGATAGCTCGTTGGAAAGATATATCTATTGGCTACACCTTGGACCTATCAAGCACTGCAAACAATCTAGTATGGAACCTTAGAAATCAATTCTCCCAAGACCATTCAAAAAGTGTATAATGAAGGTGTAAAAATGAAGTGTGCGTTTGTAGGAAACTTTTGGAGGTTTTCCTCAACTCCAAATTGAGCTCATGATAGCTCATTGGAGATATATCTCTGTCTAGTTATCACTTGACTTATCAAAAAAGTCATGTGGACACTCTAGCTAGGAGAAAAATTGATTTTCCCAAGGTCCTTCCAGAACTGCAGAAAACCTCTTGTAGCACCTATATGTTTTACATTTCTCCAAACCATAACACCCGTGTGAAAATTGAAGGAGGTTTTTCATCCTTGGCCTATTATGGAAAAAAAACTCTCACTTTTGTCAAATTCATCTCTGTTTGGCCAAAAACATAGTTTGAAGAAAAATTGTCCCTATGTGTGGCAAATGATTTGTCCCTTGGAATGACTTCTTGAAAAATGATGGAGACATGATGTCTATGAGTTGGAATAGACTCATACTTGCTGAAATGACCTTCCTTATTCCTCCCCTGCTCAAATGTCTCTGATTCCATAGCCAACCCTAGCTCAGTGGGAGAGGAAATTAGGGTTTAGTGCTTGTGGAAAATGATGATTTGGACGCCCTTGGGAAAAGACAACTCCCTTTGGCATTCACTTAAATTTTGAAACTTTACGCTTTCACTTGACTATTTCCTTTGAACTTGATCTTCTTGGTGGATTTGGAAACATAATCACTTTGAAACTCTTCCTTTTAGTTGATGGAACTTTGAACTTACAACACTTGGAACCATGAGAATTATTACATATTAAAACCATAAAATTACAAACTATTTTTCTAATGAAATCTTGTTTATTCTTACTCCTTCACTTGCTGGTGTTTTATGCAGGAGATGGAATTTTAGTGGAATTTGGAAACCATAATGCCTAATGGAGACTTTGAGGGGCTGTGACAATGATTAAAATGATTGTCATGATGAAGACAAGTCATGACTAATGATATACTTCAGCAAAAGGTGAAATGAGCCAGCAAGGGGTAAATTTATAAAAGGAGTAAAGGAAACCCTAATTCAACCTTCATTGACCAAAATTTTGCATGATGACCTAGTGGAATAACAAAAATTTCAGAATGGGACCCTAATATGACATGAAAAGAGGATTTTGATCACTGATGGCAGTATGCAAATACTAACACTAATAGGGTCAAGGGCTGCAAACTAGACTTGAGTTGGTATAAGGGCATGAGAGGAAGAGGTGGAGGACCATTTCTTCATATTGTTCACATAAAGGGTAGCACATAGGACTTCGAATGCCCTTCTTTTTAAGATTGTCAACACTTAGTATTTTATTATGTGAGAGGGGATAACATAAAGTATTCAATTTGGGAATAGTGTTTCTATGCCAAATATTTTTCCAAAGGTAGGATTTAGATGGCACCTACATAGAGAATATAAGCTCCTCATATACAACCTTGACCATGTAGATGTGTGCCTTCTAGCCCAATTTTTCTTCTACCTGTTGGGTCCAAGGGGAATGTCCCTTGGGATTTTCTTTCAATTTCTCCCCTAGAAGCATGAGATTGTATGGAAAATCATCCAACTTCCATCTTATGCACTACCTCTAGTCATCCCACTGAGAGAGATAAGACAATATATTAATTCCTTGACTAAATTAACTTTGAAGGGATGAAAAGATTATAAGTCTTGGAGATGGGTCAATTGATCATAGGGCCTATCCAATATTGAATTATATATCCATTTCCCCATATCCACCTAATATTCTGATTGATCATATTTCTCGACGATGATATCAACTTCCAAATAGGGTACCATGGCCATGTAGATTGAATTGGGGAAATCCTCATTTCATTGCTCCCTTGAGAGTACTTTTGAATGAGAACTTGAGTCTACCAAGTATTCATACTAGATTTGATTTTCCAAGACAATTTGGCCCAATGGCCTAATTAATCAAAGTATGATCATAATTAATCAAAGTAGGATCATGAATTCCAAGTCCTCCATGCAGTTTTGGAGAAAGCATAGTGGCCCAATTAATCAAATGAAATTTCACGGTAGAATATTTACCCCCCTCCTAAAGGAATTTTTTGATATTTTGCCCCAGAAATTTGACGATATATTGGGGAGATAATAGGGCCAAGAATTAGTACACGGTTATTGTAAATATAACTACCTTAATGAGAACAATGCCTCTTGGTAAGTTTAACCACCTAACCCCCACAAGATTCTAATTTTCCATTAAATTTTGGTAGGATACCTTGCAAAGCGTACGGAGAGTGGGATTTAAGGCATATATATATACATATGTCCTTGGAATATTTCAATATTTCCACTGTGCTAAAACCAAACAAGTCACCAATCTAATATCCCTTGGCTACTAATATATCCAAGTGAGAATTTGTGTCTTTGCAACATTTGTTAGACCTCCCCAGGCTACAAGGAAATTGTCCAACACCTATTTAAACCTTCTATCTAGTGTCACTAAGGCTCCCTTGAGTAAGATGGTATTATCCATAAACTGGGAATGGTTGCCACTTTTAATATCATGTGTATAATGAAAACCTGGGAGATGACCATTTTTGCACTCAAGTTCCAATTTTTGACTCATGGTATCAAGTACAAGAATGTATGGGAAAGGGGATAAAAAGTGTCATTGCCAAATACCTCGAGAATATTTGAAGAATATGGATACTATGTCATTTACCAAAGGGGATATCCAGGGATAACCAATGAAAAAGTTAATCCACTGAATGAACTTCTTACCAAAACCCAATTTTTCCATGAGTCTGTATAGAAATTTATGCTTGACCTTGTCAAAGGTGTTAGCCATATCTAGTTTGATGATCACTCTCCTGTCCCTTATATATTTATTGGAGTTTATTTATTCTTGAACAAGAATGATGTTTTCGTATTTAGGCTTCTTTGATCCATAATGAATTAAGAAAAAAGTCTTTCGGTAGAAATCACATAAGAGAAATTTTTGGCCGACACATTTCGAACCAACAAGTTATCAATTATTTGCATCCCTGGCTCAAATCCCCCTTGATTATCAAATATGACTGTAGGGAGGATATTCTTGAGTATTTCCACCAACAATTTGGAGATGATTTTATATGAGACATTGCACAAGGAAATAGTTTTCAACCCGTTGAAAGAGGACATACTAGTTTCTGTTACAAATTAATTAATGGGGCAATGAAATACAAAACTATTGCAGAAACAAAAATACAAAAACACATAAAATAAGAGAGACGTAGATATGAGTGGTTCACCCAATTTGGGTTATGTCCAAGGAGAAATAGTCAGTCATTCCTGTTATATTGTCTAAAAAACGAAGAGATACAACCTAGAACAGATCCGTTGTAATTTCATCTTTTCTCTCACATAGTCTCCTCTCTCTTTATCACTTAGAATAATAACACGTAACCACAATAGAGTTCTCTCATATAAATCAAGGGTTTCCTTCTAGGTTAAAAAACCCTAAATAAACATAACCTCTACTGTGATATCATCCACCTAATGAATGGCCAAGATTGACTACAAAATTATAATATTTTATAAGGCACATTTTAATCTGTTTTTAGCTTTAGGGGTGTTGCCCCTAAACCCCTACCAGGGGGGGCTCCAAAGTGGTAGCCATCCCCCCCTTGGACCCCTTAGGGAGAAATAGTGGGGGGTAAGTCCCCCCACACCCTCCCCCCATCGGGGATTGGGATCCAAATGTGGTTGAAACAAGACCTCTGAATTAGGAAGATAATTAGGCTCCACATCTAAAAATCACTTGCTTGGAGGTTCATTATATTGAATCCATCGTTGTAATTCTTCCACTTTGGAATTGGTTGTTTCTCATCTTCGCCATTATACTTGAAGATCAATTGAAACTAAGCATAATCTCACTTTCGCCCTGGTTACAACTTTTTTCAATATATTTGTAGGATTTTGGCTAGCGTGTGAAATGGTACTTGGGTTGTATATGTTTAGTCTTGAAATTAAACATTAATTTCCTTGCAAGATTAATGGCACTCTAGCCATCACTATATGACTTTCTCATCTCTTTCTTCTTGGCCAACTCTTCTATAAACATTTGTAACCAAATCATTTATTTACTAGCCTCTATAGAAACAATGTACTTTGCTTCCGTGGTTGAAAGTGCAACAATGTTTTGCAATTTTGAAACCCAACTGGCAGTTGTTCAACCTATAGTAAACAAATACACTGTAGTGCTCCTCTTGTTATCTATGTCACCTTCCATATCTGCATTAAATTATCCCTATAGAGGAATGTTTGAACCATCATGTCATAATGCTCGATTTGTGGTACCTCTCAAATGCCTGAGAATCCATATCACTGCCATCCAATGCCCTTTTCCAAAATAGTTCATATGCTTTCTTACAAATCCCATTGCATGTGAAATATTAGGTATTGTGTAGACCATTGGATACATTAAGCATCCAACAAATAATATGGAAGGAACTTTACACATATAATCCATCTCTACCTGGGCCTTACGACACAACTCCTTACTTAGTTTGAAATGGCTAGCCAAAGGTGTATTGGCTAGTTTTTCATTTTGCATGTTAAATATCTCCAACACCTTTTCTATGTACTCACTCTAAGACAATGTTAATTTGTGACTTCCTATCTCTAGTTATTCTCATACCAAGGATTTGTTTTGTAGCACCCAAATCCTTCATTGCAAATGAATTTGCCTATTTTCTTTTAAGCACTTTTGTTTCTTGCATGTTAGACTCTACAACAAGCATGTCATCTACATAAAATAACAATATAATATATCTCCCATCATTTTTCTTTTTAATATAAACATAGTGATCAAAATGACATTGAGTAAAACGTTGTTCAGACATACACTTATCAAATTTTAGATAACATTGCCTTGGAGTTTTTTTTAAGCCATATAAGCTCTTCTTCAATTTTCACACTAATTTATCCTTCCCTTTGACCCCATACCCCTGTAGTTGTTGCATATATATTTCTTCCTCCAAATCCCCATGGTGAAAGGTTGTATTTACATCTAACTACTCAAGATGCAAATCTTCTACTGCCACTAGATTTAAAATAGTCCCGAGAAAGTCATTTTAACAATAGGAGAAAAAATTTAATTAATGCCTATACCTTTATTTTGTGCAAACCCCTTCACCACAAGTCTATCCTTATACCTCTGTTTACCTCCATCTTCTTCCTTCAACCTATAAACCCATTTATTCTATAATATTGTTTCCCCTGCAGGAAACTTGAATAAGTCCCAAGTTTTGTTTTGCATCAAGGAGTCAATCTCTATTTCCATGGCTCACTCTCACTTCTTCTTGGTTTCTACCTGCATTTCTTCTTAATATCTTTCCAGTTCACCATAATCAATCAACAATACATAATATAATGAAGGAGAGTATCATTCAGGGGGTCTACTTATCCTTGTAGATCTTATAACACCAATTTCAAGTGTTTGAGGTGCCTATTACTATTGTGGTTGTTGTTGTTGTTGTTGTGGCTACTGATCACTCTAATTTTCAGGCACCTTTACTCTTTTTGTGATCTCATCAAGCACTATGTATTCTTTTTTTTCCTTTTCCTATTTCTTTCCCTACCTCTATTCCTTATACAAGACCTTTTCATTCAATATGACATCTCTTCTCCTAATGATTTTGTGATTTCCATAATCATATCAGAGATAACAAAAATCATTTACACCATATCAAATGAAGGTACATTTATTTGTTTTTGCCTCAAGCTTTGGTCTATTTTCTTTATTGATATGGACAAAGGCTTCAAAATCGAAAGTCTTTAAAAATGAGTAGTTTATCATTTTACCTATCCATTCCTCCTCTGGAATGCCACCATCCAAGAAACTTGAAGGCCCTATGTTTATTATATGAACAAAAGTATCTACATTTACCCAAAATTGTAAGGGAAATCTTTCATGAAATCTCATGCACCTTGCATGCTCCATGATTTTCCCATTCATCCTTTCTGACATACCATTTTCTTATGGTGTTCCTGGAACTCTCTTCACTCAGTGAATTCCATGTCCTGAATAGTAGTTATCAAACTCTTTGTTGTATTATTCACCTCCATTGTTTGATCTAAGACACTTCAAGTTCTTTCCTATCTCATTCTCAACCAAAACTTTCCATTTCTTGAAAGTACTAAATACATCAGATTTATTATGAATAGAATAAATCTAGGTTTTCCTAGTTGCATCATCAATAAAAGTAACATAATAACAAAATCCACCAAGAGATGATACATGAGTTGGTCCCCATACATCTGTATGCACAATCTCTAAAAAAATTCTCTTCTTTTCTTTCTCGAATATGATAAATATGACTCTCTTCTATTTTACATAAAGAAAATTTTCACAAAAATCCAAATCAACATGCTTCAAACTTAGTAAAAAATTTCTTGAGTGAAGAATATGCATCCGCTTCTCACTCATGTGCCCGAGCCTATGATGCCAGAGTGTTGTATCTCCTCCTGTGGATGTTAAAAAATTAATATAATTAGAAATATTATTGCATAAATACAATGTACCATCCTTTTCTCCTTTTGATATTACCAGGGATCCTTTAGTGACATTCCAAATTTTGTCTGTAAAAGTAGTTCCACAATATTCACCTCCCGATTGCCCTATTGAAATTTGATTTTTCTTTAGATCTGGAACATTCCTTACCTCCTTCAATAGAAATTGGTTTCCATTTTGTTTCTTTGTAAAAACCTTACCCATTCGAACGATTTTACAAGGTTTATCATCACCCAGAAAAACCTGTCAAAAATATCCTTGAATATAGTCATGAACACGTTTCCTATCAAGTGTGGCATGGAATGAGGCCCCTTAATCTACAACCTAGGAATCAATAATATTCTCTAGTGAAATAATCAAATCATCTTGCAACACATCACATGTTACATTCACTTCATGATTGTTATCTTCTATTCCATCTCCTTCTTTTCCCTTCTGAGATTTACAATATTTCATTAGGTGTCCTTTCTTCCCACATTTCCAAGAAACTATCCCTGATATGGATTTGGATCTACCTTTTCTTGGCTTACTGCAATTTCTTGGGCTCGTTTCTCTTTCCATTTTTCTCCCCCTAGTCTCTGCGGTCAAATTCATTACCTGATGTCTCACTGAAGCATTTCCATCACATATCCTCGCTAAGGATGACACCAACAACATCATCAAACTTTAAAGTACTAGATCCAAAGGTAGAGTTACTAATAGCCATAACCAAGCCATTCCAACTTTATGGAAATGAGTAGAGAAATAAAAGAGCCCTAACTTCATTATCAAAATTTACCCCTATAGTCATTTAAATGATTAGTAAGAGATCAACCTTCTGACATCTTCATATTAAATAGACGCGTCATAAGAAACACCTTATTTGAGGCAAAGGACTTTTCATATAGTTTGGCCAATGTTTTCATTAAACCTTTTGTTGTTGTTTCCTTTGAAATGTTGAATGCCACTTGTTAGAAAACTGTATATTGCAGAGCAATGGAACACATAAAATATTACAAAAATATAAACACGGAAAATGCATAAAACAAGAGAGACATGGATATACGTGGTTCACCCAGTTTGGGCTACGTCCACCCCGAACAACCAGTCCTTCCTTTCTATTATCCAGCAAAATGAAGAGACACAACCTACAACAAATCTGCTGTAATATCCTTTGTTTTCTCTCACAGTATCACCTCTCTGTTTCTCACTCACAGAATACACATCTATCACACAACCTCAAATAAAATGCCCTCATACAAAGAGAGGGGTTGCCTTCTAGGGAAAAAAACCCTAAACTAAACATAAGTTCTACCGTCAGATCATCCGCCTAATGAACGACCCAAATTGACTAGAAATTACTATACTTTTACAAGGCAATTTTACATCTATTTTTGGCTTCGGGGGCACTGCCCCCGAACCCTCGCTGGGGGACCACTGGCCCCCACACCCCTCCACGTGGAGGGGTGTACAAACTTCCTGGGGTATACATCCGGCTGAAACAAAGACCTCTGAAAAATCCTGCTCCACACACAATAATCTCCCACTTGGAGAATGATTGTAGCAACTCCACCGCTACTTCATTTGCTGGACAATGACTCCTCTTTGGACCTGGCTATTTCTCATCTTCATCATCATCCTTGAAGACCAATTGAAACTGAGCATGTTCTCAGTTTCTCCCTGGTTACAACTTTTGTTAGCATATCTGCAGGATTTTGGCTAGTGTGTATCTTTTCCAGCTTCATCTCTCCATCTTCCAACACTGATCGTATGAAATGGTACTTGAGCTGTATGTGTTTAGTCCTGGAATGAAATGCTGAGTTCTTTGCAAGATGAATGGCACTTTGGCTATCACTGTATAACGTGCCCATATCATGCTCCTTACCCAATTCACCCATAGACCTTTGTAACCAAATCATTTCTTTACTAGCCTCCGTAGCAACAACATACTCTGCTTCTGTTGTTGAAAGCGCAACAACACTTTGGATTTTTGAAACCCAACTGACAGTTGTACCACCAACAGTAAATACATATCCTGTAGTGCTCCTCCTATTGTCTCTGTCACCTGCCATATCTGCATCAACATATCCCTGTAGAGAAATGTTTGAACCACCAAAGCGTAATGCTTGATTTGTGGTACCTTTCAAATATATGAGAATCCATTTCACTACCATCCAATGTTCCTTTCCTGGATTGTTCATGTACCTGCTTACAACTCCCACTGCATGTGCAATATCAGGCCTTGTGCAAACCATTGCATACATTAAGCTTCCAACTACTGATGCATATGGAACTTTAGACATATAATCCATGTCTTCTTGGGTCTTTGGGCACATTTCCTTACTAAGTTTGAAATGGCTAGCAAAAGGTGTACTAACTGGTTTTGCATTGTGCATATTAAATATTTTCAACACCTTTTGTATGTACTCATTCTGAGACAATGTTAATTTGTGATTTTTCCTGTCTCTAGTGATTCTCATACCAAGGATTTGTTTTGCAACTCCCAAATCCTTCATTGCAAATGAATTTGCCAATTTTCTTTTGAGCACATTTATTTCTTTCATGTTAGACCCTGCAACAAGCATGTCATCTACATATAATAACAATATAATATAGCTGCCATCATTTTTATTTTTTAGATAAACACAATGATCAGAGTGACATCTAGTATAACCTTGTTCAGACATAAACTTGTCAAATTTTAGATACCACTACCTTGGAGCCTATTTTAATCCATACAAGCTCTTCTTCAACCTGCACACTAGTTTCTCCTTCCCTTTCACCTCATATCCTTGTGGCTGCTGCATATATATCTCTTCCTCCAAATCCCCATGGAGAAAGGTTGTCTTTACATCTAACTGCTCAAGATGAAAATCTTCAGCTGCTACTAGACTTAAAATAGTTCTGATTGAAGTCATTTTAACAACAGGAGAAAATATTTCATCAAAATCAATACCTCTCTTCTGTGCAAACCCCTTCACCACAAGTCTAGCTTTGTACCTCTGTTTTCCTCCATCTTCTTCCTTCAGCATGTAAACCCATTTATTCTTCAATGTAGTTTTTCCTGCAGGCAACCTGACTAAGTCCCAAGTCTGGTTATGCATTAAGGAGTCCATCCCTTCTTCCATGGCTACCTCCCACTTCTTCCTGCTTTCAACCTGCATTGCTTCTTCATAACATTTGGGTTCACCGAAATTAGTCAAAAATAAATAATATAATGAAGGAGAGTATCGTTCATGGGGTCTACTTATCCTGGTAGATCTTCTAACACCACTTTCAGGTGTTTGGGGTGCCTGTTGCTGTTGTGGTGGTTGATGCTGTTGTGGTTGTTGATTATTATTATTTTCAAGCACCTTTACTTTTTCAGTGATTTCATCAAGAACTGCGTATTTCTTGTTTCCTTTTTCCTGTTTCTTTTCCGGCAACTGATTCTTATACAAGACCTTTTCATTGAATATTACATCTCTACTCCTAATGATTTTGTGATTTTCATAATCATATAAGCGATAACCAAAATCATTAACACCATATCCAATAAAGGTACATTTCTTTGACTTTGCCTCAATCTTTGCTATATTTTCTTTATCAATATGGACAAAGGCCTCACAACCAAAAGGCTTTAAAAAAGAGTAGTTTACCTTTTTACCTGTCCATGCTTCCTCTGGAACACCACCATCCAAGGAACTTGAAGGCCCTCTGTTTATTAGATAAATAGTAGTATCTACAGCATCTGCCCAAAACTGTAAAGGAAATCCTGCATGCAATCTCATGCACCTTGCACACTCCATGATTGTTCTGTTCATCCTTTCTGACACACCATTTTGTTGTGGTGTTCTTGGAACTGTCTTCTCTCTACGAATTCCATGCTCTGAACAGTACCTATCAAACTCTCTGCTGCAATATTCACCTCCATTGTCTGATCTAAGACACTTCAATTTCTTTCCTGTCTCAATCTCAACCAAAGCTTTCCATCTCTTGAAAGTATAAAATACATCAGATTATTCTTAATACAATAAATCCAAGTTTTTCTAGTTGCATCATCAATAAAGTAACATAATAACGAGAGCCACCGAGAGATGATACCTGAGCAGGCCCCCATACATCTGTATGCACAAGTGCTAATTTTTTGCTCTTCTTTTCTTTCCCAACTCTGAGAAATCTGACTCTCTTCTATTTTCCATAAATGCAATTCTCACAGATGTCCAAATCAACATTCTTCAAACTTGGCAACAGATTCCTTGAGTGAAGAATCTTCATCCCCTTTTCACTCATGTGTCCGAGCCTATGATGCCATAATGCTGCATCTTCTCCTTTGGAAGTTAAAGCATTAACAGAGTTAGAAATACCATTGCATAAATAAAATGTACCAACCTTTTCGTCTTTTGCTATTACCAGGGCTCCGTTGGTGACCTTCCAAGCTTTATCTATGAAAGTTGTCACACAACCTTCACTGCCTAACTGCCCTATTGAAATCAGATTTTTCTTCAGATCTGGAACATGCCTTACCTCCTTTAGTAGCCATTGGTTTCCGTTCTGCTGTTTTATAAGAACCTTACCCATTCCAACAATTTTACAGGGTTTATCATCACCCAAACGAACTTGTCCAAAATCTCCTTGAACATAGTCATGAAAGTATTTCTTATCAGGTGTGGCATGGAATGATGCCCCTGAATCTACCACCCAAGAATCAGTAATATTTTGGAAAGAAAGAATCAGAGCATCTTGTAACACCTCACCTGTCACATTTGCTTCATGATTGTTTTCTTGCTGTGCATCTCCTTCTTTTCCCTTCTGAGATCTACAGTGTTTCTTTAGGTGTCCTTTCTTTCCGCATTTCCAGCACACTATCCCCGATCTAGACTTGGATTTTCCTTGATTTACTGCGATATCCTGAGCTCTTTCCTCTTTCCATTTTTCTTCCCCTAGACTCTGCACTCAAAGCATTACCCGATGTCTCACCGGAGCTTTTCCGTCGCATTTCCTCGCTAAGGATAGCACCGACAACATCATCAAACTTTAAAGTACTAGATCCAGAGACAGAGTTACTAATGGCCATTACTAAACCATTCCAACTTTCTGACAATGAGCACAAGAATAACAGAGCTCTAACTTCATCATCAAAGTTTACCCCTATAGAACATAACTGACTTGTAACAGTATTAAAATCATTTAAATGATCTGCAACAGATCCACCTTCCGACATCTTCATTTTAAATAACCGTTTCATAATAAATACCTTGTTTGAGGCTGAGGGTTTTTCATATAGTTTCTCCAATGCCTTAATCAAACCCTCTATCGTTGTTTCCTTCGAAATGTTGAAAGCAACCGACATTGCAAGGCACAACCGTATTGTTTTGAGTGCCTTTCTATCGAGAAGGTTCCATTCTTCGTCTGTCATAGCCGTCGACTTCTTTGTTTTTCCGCTCAATGGTAGGTACATATCTTTCTGATACAGATAATCTTCCATCTACATCTTCCATAGAAAGAAGTTTTGGCTATTAAATTTCTCGACCCTAAACTTACCATCTTCCGCCATTTCTCCCACTCGAATGAGGAACCCTTCTTTCCTGCAAGTTTATCAACCAAATAGACCTTCGGCTTTGATACCAGTCGTTAGAAAATTGTATATTACGGAGCAATGGAACACATAAAATATTATAGAAATATAAACACAGAAAATGCATAAAACAAGAGAGACACAGATATACGTGGCTCACCCAGTTTGGGCTACGTCCACCCCAAATGGCCAGTCCTTCCTTTCTATTATCCAGCAAAATGAAGAGACACAACCTACAACAAATCCGCTGTAATATCCTCTGTTTTCTCTCACAGTTTCACCTCTTTGTTTCTCGCTCACAGAATACACATCTATTACACAGCTTCAAATACAATGCCCTCATACAAAGAGAGGGGTTGCCTTCTAGGGCAAAAAACCCTAAACTAAACATAAGTTCTACCCTCAGATCATCCGCCTAATGAACGGCCTAGATTGACTAGAAATTACTATACTTTTACAAGGCAATTTTACATCTATTTTTGGCTTCCAGGACGCTGCCCCCGAACCCCCGCTGAGGGACCGCTGCCCCCCGGACCCCCCAGCAGGGAGGGACAAGTCCCCCTCGCAACCCCTTGGGTGGAGGGGTGTACAAACTTCTTGGGGTATACATCCGACTGAAACAAAGACCTCTGAACAATCATGCTCCACACACAACACCACTGGTGCTTCTAGACACAACTATATTGTTCCTAGTTCCTTTGTGTTGAGAATCTCCCATTATGTACTTGTCATACTTGTCGGATTATTTGATTTTCCACTCAATGGTAGGAACAAATATTTCTGATACAAATAATCTTCCGGCTGAATATTCCAAAGCTAGGAGTTTTGGACATTAAATTTCTTGACCCTAAACCTACCATCTTCCTCCATTTCTACCACTTGAACCCGGAACCCTTCTTTCCTGCGAGTTTATCACCCAAATAAACCATTGGCTCTAATACCAGTTGTTAGAAATTAATTAGCAGAGCAATTAAATACAAAAAATATTCTGGAAACACAAATACAGAAATGCATAAAACAAGATAGACACAAATATACATGGTTCACCCAATTTGGGCTATGTCCATGGAGAAACAGCTAATCCTTCCTTTTACATTATTCATAAAAATTAAGAGATATAACCTATAGCATATCCATTATAATTTCCTCTTCACTCTCACACAATCTCCTCTCTCTTTCTTACTGAGAATAATAATACACAACCGCAATACAATTCCCTCATATAAATTGAGGGGTTCTTTCTTGGGGAAAAAAACCTAAATCAATGTAATATTTATTGTGAGATCATCTATATAATGAATGACCTAGATTGACTATGAAATTACAATATTTTATAAGGTGAATTTTCATCTATTTTTAGCTTTGGGGGAATTTCCCCCAAATCCCCGCTAGGGGGGGACTCCGAACATGATTTTGCCCCCGTTGACCACCCTAGGAAGAAATAGTGGGGGTCAAGCCCCCCGCACACCCCCCCCCATTGGGGATTAGGATCCAAACGTGGCTAAAAAAAGACCTATGAATCAAGAAGATAATCATGCTCCACATCCAACATTTTCCTTGGGAATTAGGGATAGAAAGGATGAATTAATACCCCCTCCAATGCAAAGTTGTTTCAAAGAATATCCAACCATTATAGAAATATAATGTCTGATAATATCTCAAAAATACTGATTAAAATGTGTGGAGAACCCATCTTGGCTTGAGACTTTGTCTAGGTGGAATGAAAAAACCACTTTGTTGATTTCCTCTTCCAAAGGGAGGGTGGTGAGCTAGTGGTTCATGTTCTTAGATATCAAATTCAGGATATGATCTGACATATAAGCTTCAACCTCATTTGATGGGGGCTCACTCTAGTTATAAAGTTTGTATACATGTATTGTAGAATCCATGGACTATGATCTCCTAGATATTATTCTTCATTTCCAAATTATTATCCTACTTATGGAAAGAAAAAAAAAAAAAAATTATGTCCCCCACCTAAAGCCACATGCTTCAGGATTTTAGTTTCTATCACTCTTCTTCTTCCTTTAACAAAGAGTGATATTTGGAAAATATTGCTTCATATTAACTCAAAATTTATGTGGTTATAGGCTTAGTGTCCATGGTGGTGTGTATCTAGAAAATATTTTCCTCAAGATCATGAATGGAATCCTTTCTAGTCATTTGTGAAGCTATTTAACAAGACTTAATACTTACTTTAAGCCTTTTTAATATTTTTTCTAAAATTTCGATTAGGCTTCCTTCAACCCATAGATACCTGGAATGACTTACCATATTATGAAGGTCCAGATGATGAATCCATAATAAATATAATCTAAAGGGGATGGGGCCACAGTTAAGAGGAGGAGTCAGATCTAGCTTAATAGGGTGATGGTATGAACCTTTCTAGGTTAGGATAGACAAACACAGGGATAGGTTGCAACCCAAGAAGGATTTCAAGATAAGGAACCAATACAATCATGCAACAATATGTCTTGGGTTGGCCCTTTTATTGTTCCAATTATACTGGAGGCTAGATGGTTTAATATATATTAATTGTAAGTGGGGACAAAATCCAACATCTTCTCTTGGAAGGGGTATCTAACCGGCAATCCTTCTTTTTTCTCCCAACTATGCAAAGTTGTGTTGAAATCCCCACCAAATATGTCAAAGGATCCATACTCAGAGGCCAAAAATTATTATTTTTCTCTAAAATGACAATGCATATATACACCGATGACAAAACATACCTGGTTGGAGGCAAGGTCTAGGAAATATGTGGCTAGCCAATGTGTGGAATTGTGCAAATTTTGTAGGTAAACTTAGCAAAGATCCCACTATTGGGCATGGAATCCCCCCAGGGCATGTTTTGGGGCTCAAAGCCGATGATTTGACCTAATATTGTTGTAAAGCTTCACGAATTACAGGCGCAAAGCGCAAAAGTATGATAGAGTCACAAGGTTGTTCGCCCTAGTTTTGTAATGTAATGTCGGCTAGATAGAGCGAGGCTCTAAGTGAAGAGAAGATAGGTAATAGAGGATGAGCATGAGAAATCTAAGTGACTGAATTGAAGTGTAAGTGTGTCTTTGGGTCGTAGAGTAGGAGAAGGCTCTGCAGCTGAGTGCGCAAAGGCCTAGTAGCCCGCAGCTGAGTGTGCATACCCCTATAGCTGAGTGCACAAGGCAGAGTCGAGTCTGTAATAGAAGAAGGAATTAATTAAGAGAAGTTTTTTCATAATTCTCTGTATCTGTAATTGGGTTAACGCATGTTTGACATCATTGGCAATTATACTGCTTATTTACTGTGCGCATTTGTATGAATGCTTTATATTGTTAAGTATAACTTAAAGCACACAAGTAGGCTAAGATAATCAACTAACAATGGAATAATAGTAAGATCTTGGGTAATAACATAGAGCGTGATGTTCAGCCCTTGGGTAGGGCTGCGTGAAGGCAGTGTATCAAGTTGCGAGGTGCAGGAAGTGCTGAAGCAACCTACGTGTAGGGTTAAACAACGGACCACTTGAGTTCACCAGACATCTCGAGGCTGTGGAAACATGGTTCTAGCACCCTCCCATACTACTTCAGGTGAGACCTTAGTCTGCACTCCACAGTCTATTACCGAAAGGGCCAGTAGTACCGAGATTTGTTTGGCTAAATTAACTTTGAACCTGGGTCAAGCCCCACTAAGCCAACACCCACAGGGTTCAAAGACCACCTAAAGTTCCTCTAGCATTGACTGAAGCAATGCCATTATAGTTCCATCGCTTATAATTCCATAGCTTATAATGATGAGCCTAGATCTCTTGGTACTCCATTTTGTTCTCCTAGAGTAGAGCTACTAAGGGTCTTTCTTTGATTAGAGATTTTAGTTCCATCATTATTTTCTCATACCCATGTCCCCCATAGTTCTAGGAGATAAGTATCATTACTTAGACTTGGGATGGCTTTCCATTTTAGGTGTGGTTGTAGTAGAGCCTCTCTTGTTTCCCTTATCATATATTCCCCCAATTTGAAGGTGTTTGAGGTTGGTTTGGTTTCATAATTGTTTCTCTTTCTCTGTTTTCTCCATCTGAAATTCTTTGTTTGTCTTTTTCCCACTGTGATGGGTTTGACATTATGGATCTCTTTTTATTCAACATCAAATTTCTCATCATTTGAGCTTGCAAAAGGTACCCTAACATTACTGTCTCTTAGTGAAAGAACGTATTCTACACCTTTTGAGGAGACAACTTGATTTGATTTTGGTTTTGTTAGTGTGAGTCTTGTCATACTGCCATCAGTGATCAAAATATCCTCTTTTTCATTTGCATGATAGGTGTCCCATACTATAAATTTTCAATAATCCATTAGGTCATGGATACACTGATGGTTGGGGTCATTGCTTTTTT
The DNA here is from genome assembly GCA_031772625.1 of Pinus tabuliformis. Taxonomy (NCBI): domain Eukaryota; kingdom Viridiplantae; phylum Streptophyta; class Pinopsida; order Pinales; family Pinaceae; genus Pinus; species Pinus tabuliformis. The sequence goes on from CM062808.1 coordinate 577,463,648, forward strand.
TTCCCTCATGAAACATACTTGCTGATCCTCTTTCTTGTTTTTTTCAGTCAAAATTCATTTTCCTTTTGTAGTTCATTCCATTAGGTTACTAGGGTTTGGTCTCATTAGGTTTTAGGTTTTTCACCATACTTAAATTTGATGGTTGAATGCCAATAAATATGAACAAGGTCATGAGTATGCCAAATAAACTCAAGCAAAGTATCATAAGAATTGAAAATTATTTTTATCAAAGTCAAATGTAATTTTCACCTCAAAACATGTTTTGATGTGAAAATAGAGTATTTTGTTTCTATTTTTATTTTTTATGTAATTTCATGTTCCTATATGTAATATTGATCCTAAGCTTCCCATAAGTCACCAAACTATACTGTCAGGCTACAAAGACTACAAATAAATCAAGGCAACACGAGCAAATCCACTTGCAAAAGAAAAAAGTGAACATGCATTAAAATCAGGGTTTCTAAGAGGCAAAGATACATTGGAAAAGTGGGTTTTTCATAAAGAAAAAATTAAAATGAGGTTCATATATAAACTCATTTTCTTCTATTTTCATTCCATTGTATCATTTTGCAAATCAAAGGAGCCAAAGGAGAGAAGAAAAATAATTTTTCTAAGTGTTCTTGAGCGAAACAGAGGCAGCACTGCACGTAGGCAACAAGCGCTACGCTTCTGGAGGATTTTTGCCCAGAACTGTGCATAGGGAGGAAGGCACTGCGTGTAGGGCAATTCTTCACAGTGTATTTTTCAACAGGTGCTGTGCGTAGGAACCAGCACTATGCATATGTGCAGGAGCGCCGTGCGTAGGGAGCAGACCATAAAAACACTTGAATCTTAAAAATTTTGCCAGTTTTCCTCCAAATTTCACCTTGCAAGTAAGTACCAGCACCTTGCTTGCTGATTGGTTTGCATATATGAATTTTTAGACAAATTTTTCATTCCTAATATAAAACCCTAATTTTCACTATAAAACCCTAGTCATTTGGTTTTTCCCATCACTCAAGCTCATAACTAAACCCTTCACTTATTATTCCCATCATTTTTGTCATATTCTACCACTCATCTATCACTCCCTACACCTTCCCCTCCCTCTCATGGTTTACCCATAGCTTCCTAAAGTCATCCATACCCATCCCTACAAACCCTAGAGCATATCATTCATCTCATACATTGTCTAAACTATGCAAACCAAGAAAGTTGATTAATCATGGACAGAGGTGATTCTGATTATGATGAGGAGACAACAAGTGATAGTTCAGTGGAGAGGAGATAGCAATAGAGAAAGCCTCATAAGGGAGGCAAAATCACAAGAGAGGAGCTAAACAGCTTAGCAGAATTACGGGCCTCTCCATTAACAATTTCTTGTTTCAGACACCTTCAATGTTATAAATTCTATGAACTAGTGGAGAGAGTTCAGTTTCATCATGAGTTGGCCAGACTCTTTGTATCCAACCTAGATAACAACAAAATGACTCTTGTTAGGGTGACCTTCACAGTGTCACCATTTGTTATTTCACAGGCCACCAAGATTCCAAAGGTTGGTGAGAAATGATATAAGGCTCAAGACCTTGATGAGCATTACTATGAGCCTTACATTAAGCCTTAGTACAGAAGTCAGGTGAAGAGGCTTTTTCCCTTCAAATTCTTGGAGAACAGGTATTTCCCTTTGATGAGGATTATCGTCAAGTATTTCACGTGTGAGGGTATGTTTTCTAGGTTATACACTTATCATATCAGACTCCTCATGCACTTCACAAGTGTAGAAATGTTGAACCTCCCTTATTTCCTATTTAGAAACATTAACAAGATGGCTTACCTTGTATAGAAGAAGCCATATCCTCAGCTGATGAACAATATATATCATTACTCCTTAATTAAAATTATTGTCCTTCACCATCTCTGTCTTCTCAATATTCCTTGGGAGACTTTCATAGCTCATGACATGTTTAGAGGACCTTAGATTCCTCCCTCCATGGTGCAAGAGATAGTTGGCCCTTCAACTCATGTGGAAATAGGAGATGAACACCATGAGACAAAAATTGCTGAGATATTAGTGTTCTTGACATATCAAAGAGGGTCAAGGAAGTTGCTTGCAGCTACCAGGAAATTGTTTGCTCCACAAGATGTGGAAGGGACCTTGCCTTCTTCTTCAATTCATAGGCAAATTCTATCTCCACACGGTGTGGAAGGTGTTTTTCCTTCTAAATCAACAAAACAGGTGCAGGTTGAGCAGCTGCACAATGGGAAAGAAAAAGTGCAGGAGGAAGACCTTGGTGATGAGGAGGAAAGAGATTTTGACTTGACTGAGCATGAGGAGCTGTAGCAGCATTATACTCATCATGGAGTTGATATCATTGACTTGGAGGCTCAAGACAAAGAAACCATCAAAGACATCATCATACAAGAAAGGGAAGCCCAAATAAAATCTTTGGTAGATAACCCAGAGAGAGCCAAGTTCGTCATCAAATACTTGGAACATGAGAACAAATAATTAAGTGATAAACAGGTCCTCATGGAGCTTGAACTACTCAAAGTAAAGAGGCAAAGTGACAAAGAGGCTCATGTCACTATGACTCCTATCGAGCAGGAGATTGAAAACAATAGGGAGACTTGGCTTGAGAGGGTCAACATACACCTTGAAGGGCTCATTGAGAATGCTGACAGGGATAAGAAAATGCTTAGACACATGGCATACCATTACATGACACGCAATAAAATTTGTAACATGAGGATCAGAAAGTTGAAGGCTAGTTTAAGGAGGGTTTAGAAGGCAAAAAAAGGAGGATAGATTAAAGATGTTGGCTAAAGCCTCCTTGGCTAATCAAATCAATTGATGGTGGTGCCTTATACCAATTTTGGGCAGTTTTTGAAGGAATTTTGCCATTTTGGAATTTTGGAAATTCAAAACATAGAAAATCTGCCGGTGGTGCTGCGATTTTTCTAGGGGCACCCAATGCACAAACGGCTTACATTTTTGGATTTAGGGCATGAAGGAAAGGTACCCTAGAAATTTGCAGAATTTTTGGAGCAAATTTCGTCCACCAAAAGGTCCAAAAACACTCAAAATTTGACCTCTCTGCCAGTTTTTGGACACACAGAAGCAGCCTTGGGAGAATCAATTTTTGAGGGGGCAAATGAGCTCCAAATCTAGAAATTCTAGGTGTTACAGAAACTAGACTTAATGACCTTTCCAATGAGCTATCTTGGGATCAATTTGGATGATGTGAAGGCCTCCACAAGTGGACTCAAATTGGCGCTACACGTAGGACTGGTGGTGTTGCGCGTAGGGCATTTTTTACTCAGGATCACTATTTTGCTAAATTTCGACTATTTTCGTGTTTTCTCTCTCATAGAGGTGAATTTGGTGATGTAATTGATGCCATGGTTTGTAAATGTAATATTCAAACACTAGTAGATAGAAGATTCATTAGATAAAAGTGATTTTGAGGGTAATGAATCAATTTCCCCTCTTTTAGAGGCAAGTTGTTTGACTTCCTACATTCCTAGTCCTTGTTTAGAAATGCTTGAAACATCTCCTTTTCTCATGGTTTCGACCCCTGATGGTTAGGATGAGTGTTTTGAAAGTCTATATGATTTATTTTCTCTGTCATTGGCAAGGGTTGGATTCAGCTAGATGTTCATGCATTGAACACATATCATTTTGTAGTAGTTTTGGCGGGAAACTAATAAAGTTCTAGCTATTTTTATGGGATCCCTATGGTATGGCCTTTAACATGTGCTTCTTCTTCTGTTAATATGTTCTCATGTTATTTATGCATGCCTCTTTCATACAATTGCTTCTGATTGGTTGTTTTCAAGTCAGATAGGTGAAATACATGAGGTTTTAATGCTTTGCCGTGGGAAAACACCAGTATTTCATGTTTTCTTCTGTTTAGGAAGGATTCTTGACTTTCTCAGGCCCTTCTTAGCTCCTCACCAGTCTAGCCTTTCACCCCATCAAGTTTAAGGTGTTAAAGATCATACCTACCTTTCCCCATAGAATCCCTTGCAATTTTGACCTAATTTCATAGACCCAAATTGCCAAACTCCTCCTAATCTAGAAAACACCAACAAAATTCAATCAAAACCTTTCAAACTACTATACCTAGCCTAAAATCTTTACTTGATTCAATCATCCCGACTAAGATTCATAAGGAGAGAGCCCTTTCCCAGCCTGGTAGGGCTAGTTACCAGGTTAAGCTTAGTTGGTGGTTACCCTAAAATTACCTCCATTCAGCCTGAGGTCAATCTACATAGTGGAGACCATACTGGGGAATGAAAGATTAATCACCCCGGTAATATCTTTCAACCAAATTATTGAACTTTGGATGATGAGTTTTAGAATTTTCAAGGCTGAAATAGAAAGTTTTAAAGCAAAATAAAAATTTCAAAATTTGAACACACTGGCTTTGAGAAGGTACACGAGGTCCAATCTTGATCTGAATCCTCCCCCTATATTTGAAAATCCCAACCTCATTCTAAGAATAATAAGACAAGAAATTTCAATAAGCCCTAGACCTATTTTCAGATCCAATTCCTGTCCCAGTGAGTGGTTTCTTATTGAAGACCTCCCTTTTCATGAGTATTTTGATCTTTCTCTATTTGAAACCAAATTTGAAACTGCACTTGATAATACAGTTCTAAATCCAGAATTTGTAGCAAATCTTGAAATTCAAAGGGAAAACAGATCAATTGACGAATATATCTTAAATTCTCCTCAATCATCCATCACAGCTGCCAATATCCTTGAGCTTTCAGAATCGGCATCCACTACTCTCAGTTCATCAGTATTTCCATCAATTTCTAAAGTCCATTCTCAACCACAGTTTATACCTACCCTTCCCCTTCAACCGATCATGTTCGATCAAAAACCTATCACCCCTACTTCTCCATCAACCACTCCATTAAACCTTAGTAATCCAACTGTTGTTTCAAATCCGCCTCGAGTCATGGATGCCCGGTATGTACCCCTTGTTTTACCTCAGAATTTGGATGATATGCCCATTGATTACCAAAGTAAAATACCTCCTTTTGATGCCACTCAAAGCATTACAATGCAACAACATGTTGATAGAATGAATGACCTTTTTGACCTTCATGAGGTAGATGAAGAAAATGTGACTATGAGATTGTTTTTCCAATGCTTTGGAGGTGAAGTTCAAAAATGGTTCAGAGCTTTACCAGCAGCCTCTATCAACACTTTGCTACTTCTGTATAGACAATTCCTAGATTGATGGGAGGTACAGAAGAACCCACTCCAAATTTTATCTGAGTATGAAAATATCAAAAGGAATGTGGGTGAAAGTGTGCAAGATTACTGTGTGAGGTTTAATGCAATATATAATGCTATTTTGGCTGACATTAAACCACCAATGGGATTAGCCTTGCTTAAGTTTCTAGACAGTTTTGATGCTGATATGGCATATTAGTTACGAGAAAGAGATCCTACCACACTTGAAGATATGCAAAAGAACGCTATAAGTGTAGAAGCAAATCTGCTAGCCAAAAGAGCGAGAATGAGATCTGAAAAGAAGGTGACTATAAAAGAAGAAGCATCTTCCTTAGATGTTAAAATATATACTTTGCTCTGAAAAGTTGATAAGATGTTTGACCGACTAACTATTGTGGATAAACCTAAAACACTAATTGGGAATGCAAACTTCAGAGGACAACAACAGCCCCAATTTCGGATTAAACAAAGGGAACAGAAGGCACAAGATCAAATAGCACAACAACAGCAAGTCATAACTCCTTTGCAACAGAACTATGTGCACAGAATGGAGGAGGAATATGATGATGATTCGGTGGTTGAAACAAACCATTTCTTCACTGCCGATGGTTTGCCCATTTTTCTGACGGAAGATGAAGAATATGCAGAGGTTCTAGACACCCAAAGGGATGAAGACTACATACTAGCAAATGAAGCAATCTTGGAGGAAGAGTCAGATGATTATCAGCGAGGATATATGAATGCCTTGGCAGCACAGCAGAAGCAATATTCATTAAGAAGCAGGGATGTACTAGTCAGTCCAATTCAAAAAAGAAAGGAAGCGCTATCCAAAAATGATTCTTCAGGCATTCAAAAGAAAGGGAAAGACCCTGTTGATCCAAGTTCCAGTGAAGGACCATCAACAAATAACGTTGCAAACAAGAAGAACAATTAGCAAAGTGTAACAAAAGAAAGAGTAGAAAAGAAAGACCCTCCTGTCAAAGAGGTAGAAAAAGTTTCAGCTTTTAGTTTAGAAAATGAAATTGCTAAATTAAAAGTTTCAATTCCTTTGACTGAGCTGATAAAGAACAAAAGTTATAGAAACCATGTGTCTCAAATTTTGCAAGTAGATCCTTTATCTGATATGGTCAATGTAGAAGATGATAAGCCTGAGCTCATTTTTGGCCCTGCCTTAGAAGGTCAGTTCAAAGATAGTGAAGTTCCTCCATTTTATATAAGTCTTAGATTACACGAGTATGTTCTCCATAATGCCATGTTCAAATCTGAATCTTCTCATAATCTGATGCCAAAATCCATTATGGAGAAACCAGGCCTTGACATTACTCAAAAATATCATGATCTGTATTCTTTTGATTCCAGTAGGGCCCATTGTATTGGTCTTATCAAAGACTTGGTGGTATCTTTAGACCAAATTCTAGCCAAGAATGTTTTGATGGATGTGGCTGTTGCTGAAATTCCACCACGGTTTTGTATGCTTTTGTCCAGATCATGGGGTGTGAAACTTAAAATAACTTTACAACTTTATTTCTCTTATGTTACCATTCCCGTGTTTGGCCAATTGAGAAAATTATACAGGGAGAAGAAAATGAAATACATGATTACTAGCAAAGAGAAGCCACTCAATCATCCAATAAATGCAGTACATACAGATTTAGAATCATTTGTACTATATTCAGATGGCAGTTTGAATGATGTAGATAGTTAGTTAGTTGAAGTAAACTATGTACCAGAAATTTCAGAAAATTTTAGAGCAGCCGTTGATCAAGAATGACAGAAAATAACAAGTTCTTCTGAGTAGTCCACATACTAGCAGCAAAAGGCCAATGAACAACAAAAAAATGAAGAGATCAGTCAAGCTAAGGCAGAAAAGGAAACAAAATTTTAGCATCTAGAAGAAGAGGTAGGTCTTTGGAGCATGGATTTTGACGGTGTTGTTGGTAAGGACGGTGCTGGCATAGGAATTTGGATTCGGAGCCCTGCTTTCCAGCCTAACAAAGTTCCTAGTAATGTTAGAGTGTGTTATTACAAATTGGATTTTGACTGCTCTAACAATGAAGCAGAATATGAAGCTTTGATTGCAAGCCTAAAAATCTTGAAGAAGTTAAATGCAAAAAGGATTTAGGTCTATGGAAATTCAGAGCTGGTAATCAAATAGGTAAAAGGAGAGTATCAAGCAAAGCACCCACGGATGAGAGCCTACAAAAATGTAGTTCTAGACATCTTGCGAATGTTTCCTGATTATACTTTGACAGCTGTACCCCGGACTCAGAATATTATTGTTGATTCAATCGCCACTGCAGCTAGTAATTTGAAGATTCCAATGAACTCCAGTAACAAGTTTGAAATTCATGTCAAACACCAGCCTGCTATTCCAGATAATTTAAGGTATTAGCAAGTGTTTTGGGATGATAATGAAATCAATACCTTTTTGCAGAATGAAGGAAATTTCAAAAATGCTTCCATAGATGATGATTATGATACCGATGAACAAGAGATTGAAGTGAATCAGATGGAGGTATTGCAGCTGAAAGATAACATTATTCCTAAAGGTCTCATACCTTTAGAAGAACTTTTTGATCAAGATGATGTTGCAAGAAAGCCGAGCTTGGTGCCTACAGATAAAGGAGTTGAGGATGTCAATCTTGGAACAACGAATAAGCCCAAGTTTGTGAAATTTTCCAAAGAATTGTCTCTCGAGGTAAAGACTAAATATGTTAGATTGTTATCTTAATTTTCTGATGTGTTTGCTTGGGATTATTCAGATCTGAAGGTGTATGACAAAGATATAATTCAACACACTATTCCCATCAAGCTAGATCAGAAGCCATTCAGACAAAAGTTGAGAAGGATCAACCCAAAGCTGCTGCCTTCCATCGAGAAAGAGGTAAACAGATTATTTAAAGCTGGTATAATTGTCCCAATCAAATTTTCTGATTGGATTTCGAATTTGGTTCCGGTACGAAAGAAGACCGAAGAAATAAGATTGTGTATAGATTTCCGGAACCTTAACAAGGTATCTTTGAAGGACAATTACCCACTTCCAAAGATGGATCATATCCTACAAAGAGTGGTTGGAGCATCGCGCATGTCACGACTCGATGGGTACTAAGGTTATAATTATATCTTGGTGAATGAAAAAGATCGAGACAAAACCGCATTTACCACACCTTGGGGAACTTTTCATTATGCTAAAATGCCATTCGGTTTGAAGAATGATGGAGCCACATTCCAGTGAGGAATGGACATCACTTTTTCTAATGAAAAGGATGTATTTTTAGTTGTTTATTTGGATGATTTGACAATGATTTTAGGTTCCGACGATGAGCATCTACACCATTTAAATATTTTTTTTCAGAGATGTAGAAAGTTCGGGATATCTCTTAATCTAAAGAAAAGTCTTTTTGCTATGGATGAATGTTATAGACATTTTTGTGCCCTACAACCCCAAGCATGAAATTTCCATAAACCAAGGGCTCCTAAGTCCCTAAAAGTGTTGTTCTAACCCCTAAAGGAACAAGGTCAACAGATTACAGCTTCTCCCAGAAGTTCTCCATGAGAAACTACTCAGAATTGGCCAAAACAGGATCATTGCAGCTGCTCCACTGGCTAAGTGCATTGCATCTCACCTAGATACACTATGAGGGTGCGTTGCATTTCAAAAGTCCCTTCTGTGGAGTGCGATGGGGGAGAAATGACAAATGGCAGTGTCATTCCGTGAGGTGGAGAGGCAATGGAAGCTTCCAGAATCTTCTCCTGTGACACTTGCCTCACTGAATTCGACCAAGGATGAGTAAGAGGCCCTCAGTCTCCAAGTGGAAGCAAGAACTATCAGAGAGAAGACACTAATCAAATCACAAGCTGACTCATCCCCCTTACAGATATCTATATATGGATCCCTCATCCCAGAGATCCAGAGGCTGGAATTTTGCATATTGTAAGGAATTGTTGTTGGTTTCTAGAGAGAAACATCAGATTGTTGGGTGATCTAAGCTTTGTTTGAGGTGAAGAGGGGCTTCTTTGCTGGGAGGTTGATGCTGGGTCGGAACAACTGGTTGTAACTCCTCCTGGATCTTTTCTTGTTTATCAATAAAAGCTATTTGGGTTTTCCTCCATGCTTTTGTATCATTGACGCTTGTTACATTTGTATGGTCAATTTAAATCTGATCCTAAGTTGTTTATGAATATAGATCCATGTCTTTGTATAGTGCTATGCTTCTGTGATCTTACAGGTACTCTGTGACGCTGGGCGTGCAAGGGAGCAAGTAGATGGGGACTATCAAAGAAGAGAGGGATCGAATCAAAGGATTAGCGCAAGACAGAGGTTGGTCTTTCTATTCCTCTCTATCTATAATTCATAAAGGAAAAACATAAGTAGCTTTTCTCTGTTTGTTTCTAAGGTAGCTGTCACACCTTAGTGGGATAGAGTAGTTCTAAATAGACACTTTTCCCTGTAACAAAATGGCGACTCCGCTGGGGAGCTAATTAGTTTGTTTGTTTATCATTCTTTGTTGTTTGTTTCATAAACTTACAAGTAGCATTCGAACTGCATTTGCCATAACAAATGCAAAGTAGATAACTGCTGCTTCAATCCATTCACTGGATCTGTTTATGATTTAAACAACTGATTCACAAACTATCTGATTGCCCTTGTGATAGCTCTTATATCCTCCTTAGATCTACCCCTGATTGTTGCATTACTGATTGCTTTTTACTTGGCCAAAAACCAAGAACTGAACTGCAAACTGTGACCCGGAACCCAGACAGAGTCTCGTTTCTGGCCCAGCGCAGGTACTGTTCAGAGATTTTGAATTTCAACGCACTTCCTGAGTGGACAACCTGCGCTGCATTTCAGATTCTCTGTGTTGCAGGTGCACTGATCAGACTAGCTCTGTGCAGCTGTGGCTTCTGTGCTTCATTCTTTCCAGTTCTATCCCTGAATTTTGCTGCCTGTGATCAGTATATGTCTGTTTGAAACCCCTTTTCCTTGCTGTTATTCTGCCTCCTTTTTACAAAAGAATTGTAGATGTTTTTGTGTGTTTGTTGAGTCATTTACAGTTCTCCTTTGCAAATGTAGCATAATCGTACTGTCGTCCTTTGATTTGAAACTGTCGCAAGTGTCGATTTCGATCGTAGGAAAAAGTTTGATTGCTGTTGATGGTCGATTATCCTGTTACTATTGCTTTTGCTTTGAATTTGTAATTTTCTAGTGTCAAGAACGAGTATTCATTTCAAAATCGTAAGGTGTCGTAATCGTCTCCATTTTTTATTTCGAAAAGAAGCTTGTTTATATTTGTCGCTTGAAAATAAATTCAGATTTGTGCATCAGCTTTATTTTTAGCATCCATATACTAAGAAAGTCAAAAAACAAATACATGCATGTGCATTTGCATATAGACATTCTGTTTGGCTTGATTTAGGAAAGTGCATTTACACTGTGCTCTTTGCTCTTTCTGAAAAGATTCTGTCTTTCTTTTCCCTAGTAGCTAGGATTTTCATTGCACAAAAGAGATAAAAAGTTTGTTTATCATCTTTATATTGCATTTTAGGAATTACATCTACATCTCGTGGTGAACCCGAAAGGCAAACTTCATAAGCAAGATCAACTTAAAATAAATTCAATGAATCTAACAACGCTTTGGAACTTAACGCACAACATTTAGAGGTCTAGGCTAGAGACATATTCCAGCGTCAAAAAGCCTGGTAACTATTGTTCTCACTAATGGTTGGGTGATTCCTCCACTTTGAGACGATAAGTGCCAGTACGGACTTGTGCTCCCACGTACCGTCGAGTATATTTTGGGAGACCCCTATAGGCTTAAATCCTTTATCCATAGGAAGCCGTGTCTGCCGCCCTATCGATCGCAATGCACTGAACACAACATTCGGGAAGATTGACTGCCGTACCGTAAAAAGTATTCTGCAGTTTTGCGATTGGTTTGGTACTCCCTCTACCTAGACTTCCAGAGTAGTCCCTTTCGTTCCTTTTCAGACTCCTTAACGGAAAAGGTCCATCTGAGCACTTGTCACTTCAGGCTCATTAAAAATCGAAGGCGACTAGAGTCATCTTTTGTTTTTTCACGACTCTTAAAAACTGAAAAAACAAGTTGTGTCAAAGCGTCTAAAATTTATTTTAAACGGAATATTCATTACCCTTTCCCGCATTGATATTGAGTTGAGAAAATGGAGTCCACCAACCAAGGAATTCCCCTTGGAGGAAATCCTAGTCCGTTCTCCTCTTGGGGAGATGTTGGTGCACCCCATATGGCCACATTGTCGCTTCCAGGACTGACAATTGGTTTGCCCGTATGGCTCTTCTCAACCTCTGTCGTTCAAAACACCACTATTCCTGAACAATCGAATCAGAAATTAGATGAGTCCAGAGTTATCCCCAACCTTCTACTTCCTCTAATTCTTCCTCTCCTCCTTCCTCTTCGCTTGATGGGGCTGGTAAAGCCAAAAGTCAAGCTCCTAAGGAGAAGAAAGAAAAGAAGAAGAAAGAGAAGAAGAAGAAGGAGCCAAAAGCGAATGGGGGCAAACGAGTGTCGTCTAACGAAAATCCACACACTGCACCGACCAGGCCTAAATCGCCATGTGTCATTTGCAAGGGATACCACTATCACAAAGATTGTCCTTGCATCCCTCGGATCTTAAGGGACTGGTCTCCTCGTTTGCACAACCCGGTGTCATCAACCTCTGATGATCATGTTGAAAACACACCGTCGACTAGTGAAAGTGAAGCCCTAGGACAAAAAGGAAAATATAGATTTCCTTGTAAACTGTGTGAAGGCGATCACGCCATCCATCGTTGTCCCTTCTTAGACGAGGCTAAAAGAGTTTTGGATGATCGTTCGGTTTCACCGTTACGACTTCCTCCTGGATATAAAAAACTCTTGCCGAGTCCGTCACCAGTTGAAAATCCGGCTGGCCCGCTCAGGTGGTCGGCTAAAACATCTATCATTGAAGATAAACCATCTGAATCCATACCAGATGAAAGTCAAAAGGTTGAGGCGGCAGTTGACCCAGTTTTGCCTTCAGAGGTTCCATCTTCAGATGATACAATCACTGAAGAGAACAAGGATGACACCGTCCAAATTCTTTTCATAAGCACAAACTCCAACGAACATGGGGGAAATTTACCCATTCCTTTACCGCAGGAAGGAAGTTCGTCAAAGTCGTACCCGGTCATCTATCGGTCCCACCTCCAAGCAACCTAGTTGTCTCCTTTGACTGGAATCAACTAGGCAGACCCCGTTTACCAGCTAGTGTACCATTCCAAATTATTGTTCAAATATATAGAATGGTTATGACTGGTACCATCATAGATGAGGGGGCTTTTGTGAGTATCCTTTCCTCAACTGCTTGGAAAGCGCTTGGTTCGCCATCGCTTTTGCCTGAGAAGAGAAATCTGACAGGCTTTGATAAAGGAACCAGTCGACCGTTAGGGATCCTTCCCAATGTGCCCATAACATTGAGAGGGAAAACCGTTCACATGAACGTGATGGTAGTTCAAGAACCCCTGGATTACAATCTACTCCTTGGACGAGACTATATTTATTTCATGAGAGCCATTGTCTCATCACTCTTTAGAGTGATGTGTTTTCCGCACGAAGGAAGAGTGGTCAAGCTCGTAGACCAGCTTTCATTTCCTGGATCACGCATAGCAAATAGTCATATACCATCCCTAAATGGTCTTTTCAAGCAAGAAATGTCTCAATCTCCAGTCCGTCCACCTGATGAGCGCGAGTGATTCGGGGTGACATGACTGAAACCCAGGGGGCATGCACCCTGGTCTGCTTCGGCAGGAAAACTTCGGGTATAGGGTAGGTTTCCGCGGGAGAATATGACTAGTTTGTACCCCCGTCCATGATTGGAAGAGGGGGTTATTCTAGAACAATATTTTTTCGTCAAAGTTATGTGAGTTGGCGGGCATCGCCGCTCACCTTTGTTTATTTCGGTAGACATCGCCAGAGAAGTGTTTTGTTTACGCCGTAAATAGAACTGTCTTTGGTAACCTGTAAGAGGTAGGCCTCTCTTGGTAAAACAAATATTTTAACGAGCTAAAGAAGGGGTAACCTTGAAACTCTGTTTTATACCTAAGGGCATGCAAACCTTTTGGAGTGCAAGCGAAGAGCGGCTATTTTTTTTTTAAATTTATAGGACCTCTAACCCTTTAAACTTGTAGGATTGGTCGTTTCCTAACTTGCATAAAGAAAGGATGTGGGGAAAATCTCTAAAAGTTTCCGTTTTTATATGAGACATTCTTATCACACGACTGGATTAATCGAGCAGTGTTACCGCAAGGTTCAAGCTCGTTAAAAAATAAACCTGCATCGAGCAGTTTTAGCACATAGTTCAAGCTCGTTTAAAAATAAACATAAGACATGAGCAAATGTTTACCCCCGCGTTTAAGCTCGTTAAAAAATGAACTATTCCCCAGTAAATAACCATCGTGAATGTAGTACTTCAGCCTTTAAAGCCTTGGTCGTGTTTGCACCGTCACCTCCACTTTTGCATTGGCCGATCATTCACCTCCATTTGATTGTTTACCCATTTTGAGGAACAGCTGCGAAGAGTGATTTTGCTAGCCATCCTTGTGACACTGCCGTGATTGGAAAATTCCAAACCTTACCTGGAATCAGCTGCTACCCGTTTTATCACTCGTTCCTCAAAAGACGAGTCTCCTTTAAGCTCTTTTCAACTGACTCGTAAAATATGAAAAGATTGTCGAGCCATTGGCCTTTCCAGCTCATTAAAGGGACAGGAAGTGCTATCCCTCCTCTAGATTTTAATCTTTTTGGACCTGAGGGATTATTACACAAAAAGATCGAGCGCTTGTTTTGTTCGGCTCGTTAAAAGTATCGAAAATTCATCCCTTCTGTATTGTTTTATACTTTTTCGAACTTAAGGGATTAGACGACGAAAAAGGAATTTTGGAGTTACCTTTACGTTCCTTTTCAGACTCTCTAAAATTGAAAAGGACCGAGTTATCTTTATCATTAAACTCGTTAAAAAGATTAATAGCGACAAACTTGTCTATAGACGAGAACGAGTTTCACTATCGCTAGACTCGTTAAAACATAGCAATGGGTTTGCCCGAAGGGCAAATTATAGAACAAGCATATCTTATCCTCCTCAAGCTTGACAAAAATAAAGAGGTACTGGTCAGCAATGACTGGGGAAAAATTGGGAAGAAAACTCAAAGAAACTTTTTTGGTAGCAAGTCGCTCTTGAACATGACACTTCCGCTCCGTGTCCGAGTCAGATTGGGTTATTTCATTCACCGGTCACATCACCATGGTCACGCCATACCATCTACATTTGGGGTTAATGCTACCAATCCACCACATCAGTGTCGCAGATATGTTCAAGAGAAGTCATTCAGTGAATTCACCTGTGTCTCACCCACTACCATACATTATACTCCATTCTTTCATGACCGCCACCCTGAACCTTATATCACCAGATCGTTTTCACCTCCATTAAAATCATTTGCTCCGTTCCGTGTCATTGATGTGGGATTCATTAAGGCCCTCCTGTGATGGATCACTTCTTGTCGACATCAGCTCATTATCCAAGAAGTTGATCTAGGAACACCCCATTCAGTACTTTGAAGCTTGCATGCCTCAATGGCAAGTTTCTCACTTCCGGCGACAGGTTTACATCAATGGCCTTCGACCGGAAGATTTTGCGTGGTGTTCGACGCCAAGTCCTTTATTCACACCACGTGAATTGTACTGCAGTACCTTGAGGGTCATTATCATTATCAGTGATTCCTCTCGCGCTTGATAACAATTTACATCATTGACTGGTAATCAAGCGATGTCTTTCCATGTTCGACTTCAGAACATTTCTCACGTGGATCGACTTGTACTTCGAGTGAAGATCAGATGAGATTGAAGACCCCGGATCTAGTTTCATCCATCCGGGCTGCGATATATATTCAGGGAAATAAAAACATTAAATGTACATCATTGCAGCACAGATAATCATCCTACCAAAAGGATGATGGCTCTATCAGAATCATCAGTCTACACTCAGACGATTGTCTGTTCTATGTACATGAAAATGAATTTATAAAACTGAGCATGGGAATGCCCGCCTCAGCTAGATCATGAAAATATTATGAAGATAATGTATTGTATTGTATCTTATTACAGGTCTCCTCCCAACATTGAAAGAACTTCGGATCCTCATAATAAAGCATTTCACCCGACACCAAAAGGTTAACGGCCTCATACTTTAGGGGGCAATTGTTATAGACATTTTTGTGCCCTACAACCCCAAGCATGAAATTTCCATAAACCAAGGGCTCCTAAGTCCCTAAAAGTGTTGTTCTAACCCCTAAAGGAACAAGGTCAATAGATTACAGCTTCTCCCAGAAGTTCTCCATGAGAAACTACTCAGAATTGGTCAAAACAGGATCATTGCAGCTGCTCCACTGGCTAAGTGCGTTGCATCTCACCTAGATACACTGTGAGGGTGTGTTGCATTTCAAAATTCCCTTCTGTGGGGTGCGATGGGCAAGAAATGACAAATGGCAGTGTCATTCCGCGAGGTGGAGAGGAAATGGAAGCTTCCAGAATCTTCTCCTGTGACACTTGCCTCACTGAATTCAACCAAGGATGAGTAAGAGGCCCTCAGTCTCCAAGTGGAAGAAAGAACTATCAGAGAGAAGACACTAATCAAATCACAAGCTGACTCATCCCCCTTACAGATATCTATATATGGATCCCTCATCCCAGAGATCCAGAGGCTGGAATTTTGCATATTGTAAGGAATTGTTGTTGGTTTCTAGAGACAAACATCAGATTGTTGGGTGATCTAAGCTTTGTTTGAGGTGAAGAGGGGCTTCTTTGCTGGGAGGTTGATGCTGGGTCGAAACAACTGGTTGTAACTCCTCCTGGATCTTTTCTTGTTTATCAATAAAAGCTATTTGGGTTTTCCTCCATGCTTTTGTATCATTGATGCTTGTTACATTTGTATGGTCAATTTAAATCTGATCCTAAGTTGTTTATGAATATAGATCCATGTCTTTGTATAGTGCTGTGCTTCTGTGATCTTACGGGTACTCTGTGAAGCTGGGCGTGCAAGGGAGCAGGTAGCTGGGGACTATCAAAGAAGAGAGGGATCGAATCAAAGGATTAGCACAAGACAGAGGTTGGTCTTTCTATTCCTCTCTATCTATAATTCATAAAGGAAAAACATAAGTAGCTTTTCTCTTTTTGTTTCTAAGGCAGCTGTCACACCTTAGTGGGATAGAGCAGTTCTAAATAGACACTTTTCCCTATAACAATGAAGGAAAGTTGCTTGGTCATATAATCTCAAAAGAAGGAATTCACATTGATCCTTCAAGGGTGGACTCAATTCAGCAAATAGATTTTCCCTGAAACAATAAGGAGATACAAGCTTTCAATGGTAAGATGAATTTCTTACATAGATTCATACCCAATTTAGCTGAACATTTAAGAGAAATGACTAATATGTTGAAAAAGGACAACATGGTAAAATGGATAGAGGATTCCATGAAGTCATTTAATCTGGTAAAGTATGCTTTATCTACAGCCCCGGTCTTGATTAGTCCTGATTACACTCAAGATTTCATTATATTTTCATTTGCATCTGAGCATACCATGGCTGCAGTATTGATGCAAAAGCGAGATCAGTTGGAGAAGCCCATTGCCTTTTTCAATAGGACTATTCGAGATGCTGCCTTGTGGTATAATATAATTGAAAAACAGGCACTTGCTCTCGTAAAAGCGTTGAAGGATTTCAGAGTGTACATTCTGCACTCACACATCATAGCATATGTTCCCAATGCAGCAGTAAAGGATGTGCTGATACAAACTGATCCAGAAGGAAGAAGAGGGAAGTGGATTGTAGCAATGTTGGAATATGATCTGGAGATTAAACCCACAAAGCTGATCAAAGGACAAGGTTTGGCGAGACTAATGGCTGAATCAAATCTGCATGCTTTAGATATCATTCTCATTGCAGCCATGTCAGAAGATGAATAAGAAGGCTTGCTCAATTAAGTGTCTGAAATGTTTCTTCAATCACCATGGTATTCAGACATAGTGTATGTACTTCAACATATTTTTCCACCTCCAAGAATGTCTAGAAGCAAAGGTAGATCACTCAAACTCAAAGCTACCAAATTATGTATTTTAAATAATTCCCTTTATTGGAAAGATCTAGGAGGTGTGTTACTTAACTATTTGGTTGAAGATGAAGCTTAGCAGGTGATGCATTATTTTCATAAAGGTGATTGTGGTGGTCATTTGTTCTGGAAGACAACGGAAAACAAAGTGTTGAGAGCAGGTTACTACTGGCCGACCCTATTTTCAGATGTTTATAAAACAATTATGAGCTATCCTGAATGTCAGGTCTTTCAAGGGAAAAGAAAATTGCTTCCTCTTCCTCTGAAACCTGTCGAAGTCAATTCACCATTTCAGTAATGGGGACTTGATTTCATCGGGGAAATCCATCCAACATCGTCGGCACAACACAAATGGATTCTAACAACAACCTACTATTTCACCAAGTGGATTGAATCTATTCCAACCAAACAAGCCACAAATATGGTAATCATCCAATTTCTAGAGTCAAATATTTTATCTCGTTTCGGTTGTCCTAATAAAATCATCACAGATAATGCAGCCGCATTCAAATCAAAGAGGATGATCGAATTTTGCAGCAAGTATAATATTACTTTGGGTCATTCTACAACATATTACCCGCAGGGAAATGGTTTGGCTGAATCGTCAAATAAATCCTTGCTGAACATCATCAAGAAGATGCTGGAAACAAATAAGAAAAATTGGCATAAAAAGTTGGCTAATGCCTTATGGGTTGACAGAGTGAGCCATAAGAAATCCATAGGTATGTCTCCATTTGAATTAGTTTATGTCATTGACATAGTTTTTCCAACATCTCTTGTAGTTCCGGTTATGAGACTGTTACAGAAAGTTCGCAGTGAAGAGGATGACTTTCAATGAAGAATCAATCAGATGATTCATCTACAGCAAACAAGGGATGAAGTTTTCCAAAACACTTTTAGATTACAGGAAAAGATCAAGAAAATCTATGATCAGAAAACTAAAGTAGACAAATTTCAGCTAGAGGATGTAGTATTACAGTGGGATGCTCAGAATGAGGACAAAGGAAAGCACGGTAAGTTTGAAAACTTATGGAAAGGACCCTATAATATTGTAGCATATAGAGGACAAAATCATTTTCTGCTCAAGGAGATGGATGGTCAGGATTGTCTAGGAGGACCAGTTAATGGTAGGCTCTTGAAGCACTACTACTTTTGAAATGATTTTTGAAATTATGACATGCTCATTGTACATACCATTTTCCCTTTCATTGCAAGATTTCAAAGTACACAATCATTCTAGCTTGCGGCCTGTTTGCCAGTTCTAATTTAGTTTATATTCACAGTTTGAGTCATGAGTTATTTTCAGTTTGCATTGTGTTAGTTTTTAGTCTTTGAAGTGTTTTAACCCCATTGCCCAATGGATAAGGCTACTAGGTCTACAGTGTTCTTGGCACCTCCAAGGAACTACCATCCCCATTGGAGCCAATGTTAGTGTCAGTCTTGTCACACTGCCATCAGTGATCAAAATCTACTCTTTTGCATTTGCATGATAGGTGTCCCATACTATAAATTTTCAATAATCCATTAGGTCATGGATCCACTGATGGTTGAGGTCACTTTTTTTTTCCCTCATCAAACATACTTGTTGATCCTCTTTCTTGTTGTCTTCAGTCAAAATTCATTTTCCTTTTGCAGTTCATTCCATTAGGTTACTAGGGTTTGGTCTCATTGGGTTTTAGGGTTTTCACCATAGTTAAATTTGATGGTTGAATGCCAATAAAGATGAACAAGGTCATGAGTATGCTAAATAAACTCAAGCAAAGTATCAAAAGAATTGAAAATTATTTTTATCAAAGTCAAATGTAATTTTCAACTCAAAACATGTTTTGAGGTGGAAACAGAGTATTTTGTTACTATTTTTATTTTTTATGTATTTCATGTTCCTATATGTAATATTGATCCTAAGCTACCCATAAGTCACCAAACTATATTTCCAAGCTACAAAGACTACAAAGAAATCAAGGCAACATGAGCAAATCCACTTGCAAAAGCAAAAAGTGAACAGACATTAAAATCAGGGTTTCTAAAAGGCAAAGATACATTGGAAAAGTGGGTTTTTTATAAAGCAAAAATTAAAATGAGGTTCATATATAAACTTATTTTCTTCTATTTTCATTCCATTGTATCATTTTTCAAATCAAAGGAGCCAAAGAAGAGAAGAAAAATCAATTTTCTAAGTGTTCTTAAGCGAAACAGAGGCAGCGATGTGTGTAGGCAACAGGTGCTACACTTCTGGAGGATTTTTGCCCAGCACTACACATAGGGAGGAAGGCACTGCGCGTAGGGCCTTGTGCTATGCGTAGGGAAATTCTTCACAGTGTATTCTTCAACAAGCGTTGCATGTAGGAGCCCATGCTATGCATCTGTGCAAGAGCACTGTGCATAGTGCAGCAAACCATAAAAACACTCGAATCTTCAAATTTTTGCCAAATTTCCTCCAAATTTCACCTTGCAAGTAAGTGCCAACACCTTGCTTGCTGATTGGTTTGCATATATGAAGTTTTAGACAAATTTTTCATTCCTAATATAAAACCCTAATTTTCACTATAAAACCCTAGTCATTTGGTTTTCCCCATCAATCAAACTCATAACTAAACCCTTCACTTATTATTCCCATCATTTTTATCATATTCTACCACTCATCTATCACTCCCTACACCTTCCCATCCCTCTCATGCTTTACCCATAGCTTCCTAAAGTCATCCATACCCATCCCTACAAACCCCAGAGCATATCATTCATCTCATACATTGTCTAAACTATGCAAACCAAGAAAGTTGATTAATCATGGACAGAGGCAATTCTGATTATGATGACGAGATAGAAAGTGATAGTTTAGTGGAGAGGAGAAGGCAACAGAGAAAGCCTCATAAGGGAGGAAAAATCACAAGAGAGGAGCCAACCCACTTAGCAGAATTACAGGCCTCTCCATTAGCAGTTTCTTGTTTCAGACACCTTCAATGTTATGAATTCTGTGAACTAGTGGAGAGAGTTCAGTTTCATCATGAGTTGGCCAGACTCTTTGTAGCCAACCTACATAACAACAAAGTGACTCTTGTTGGGGTGACCTTCACAGAGTCACCATTTGTTATTTCACAGGCCACCAAGATTCCAAAGGTTGGTGAGAAATGGTATAAGGCTCAGGACCTTGATGAGCATTACTATGAGCCTTACATTAAGCTTCAGTACAAAAGTCAATTGAAGAGACTTTTCCCCTTCAAATTCTTGGAGAAAAAGTATGTCCCTTTGATGAGGATTATCATCAAGTATTTCACATGTGAGGGCAGGTTTTCCAGGTTATACACTTATCATATCAAACTCCTCATGCACTTCACAAGGGTAAAAATGTTGAACCTCCCTTATTTCCTATTTAGAAACATTGAAAAGATGGCTTACCTTGTATAAAAGAAGCCATATCCTTAGCAGATGAACCGTATATATCATTACTCCTTAATTAAAATTATTGTCCTTCACCATCTCAATCTTCTCAATATTCCTTGGGAGACTTTCATAGCTCATGACATGTTCAGAGGACCTCAGATTCCTCCCTCCATGGTGCAAGAGATAGTTGGGCCTTCAACTCATGTGGAAGCATGAGATGAACACCATGAGACAAAAACTGTTGAGATACCGGTGTTCTTGAAATATCAAAGAGGGTCAAGGAAGTTGTTTGCAGCTACCAGGAAAGTGTTTTCTCCACAATATGTGGAAGGGACCTTGCCTTCTTCATTAGTTCACAGGCAAATGTTATCTCCACAAGGTGTGGAAGGGGCTTTGCCTTCTAAATCAACAAAATAGGTACAGGTTGAGCAGCTAAACAAAGGGAAGGAAAAAGTGTAGGAGGAAGACCTTAGTGATGAGGAGGAAAGAGATTTTGACTTGACTGAGCATGAGGAGCCGCAACAACATTATACTCATCATGGAGTTGATATCATTGACTTGGAGGCTCAGGACGAAGAAACCATCAAATACATCATCATACAAGAAAGGGAATCTCAAATACAAGCTTTGGTGGACAACCTAGAGAGAACCAAGTTCATCATCAAATACTTGGAACAAGAGAACAAGCAATTAAGTGATAAACATGTCCTCATGGAGCTTGAACTACTAAAAGCAAAGAGGCAAAGTTTGAAAGAGGCTCCTGTCACTTTGACTCCTATCGAGCAGGAGATTGAAAATGATAGGGAGACTTGGCTTGAGAGGGTCAACATACATCTTGAAGAGCTCATTGAGAAGGCCTACAGGGACAAGAAAATGCTTAGACACATGGCATACCATTACATGACCCGCAATAAAATTTGTAACATGAGGATCAGAAAGTTGAAGGCTAGGTTAAGGAGGGCTTTAGAAGGCAAAATAAAGGAGGATAGATTAAAGATGTTGGTTGAATCCTCCTTGGCTAATAAAAGCAGTTGATGGTGGTGCCTTATACCAATTTTGGGTAGTTTTTGAAGGAATTTTGTCATTTTGGAATTTTGGAAATTCAAAACACAGAAAATCTACCGAGAAGCGCTGCGCATTTTCTAGGGGAACCCAATGCACAAATGGCTTATAATTTTGGATTCAGGGCATCAAGGATAGGTACCCTAGCAATTTTCAGAATTTTTGGAGCAGATTTAGTCCACCAAAAGGTCCAAAAACACTCAAAATTTGACCTCTCTGCCAGATTTTGGACACACAAAAGCATCCTTGGAAGAATTACTTTTTGAGGGGGAAAATGAGCTCCAAATCTCGAAATTCTAGGTGTTCCAAAAACTAGGCTTGAATACCTTTTCCAATGAGCTATCCTGGGCTCAATTTGGATGATGGGAAGGCCTCCACAAGTGGACTCAAAGTGGTGTTGTTCGTAGGGCATTTTTTACTCAAGATGACTGTTTTGCTAAATTTCGACTATTTTGTTGTTTTCTCTCTCATAGAGGTGAATTTGCTGATTTAGCTGATTCCATGGTTTGTAAATTTAATATTCAAACACTAGTAGATGGTAGATTCATTAGATAAAAGTGGTTTTGATGGTAATGAATCAGTTTCCCCTCTTTCAGAGGCAAGTTGTTTGACTGCCTAGATTCCTAGTCCTTGTTTAGAAATGGTTGAAATAGGTCGTTTTCTCATGGTTTCGACCCCTAAGATGAGTGTTTTGAAAGTCTATAGGATGTATTTTTTTTGTCATTGGCAAGGGTTGGATTCAGCTGGATGCTCATGCACTGAACACATATCATTTTGTAGCAGTTTTGGCAGGAAACTAATAAAGTTGCAGCTATTTTTATGGGATCCCTGTGGTATGGCCTTTAGCATGTGTTTCTTCTTCTATTAATATTTTCTCATGTTATTTATGTATGCCTCTTTCATATAATTACTTCTGATTGGTTGTTTTCAAGTCAGATAGGTGGAATACGTTAGGTTTTAATGCTCTGCCTTGGGAAAACACCAGTATTTCATGTTTTCTTTTGTTTAGGAAGGATTCTTGACATTCTCAGGCCCTTTTTAGCTCCTCACTAGTCTAACCTTTCAACCCATCAAGCTTAAGGTGTTAAAGATCATACCTAACTTGCCCCATAGAATCCCTAGGAATTTGGACTTAGTTTCCCAGACCCAATTTTCCAAGCTCCTCCTGATCTGGTAAACACCAAAAAAATTCAATGAAAACCTTACGAGCTACTATACCTAGCCTAAAATCTTTACTTGATTCAGTCATCCCGACTGAGATTCATGAGGAGAGAGCCCTCTCCCGGTCTAGTAGGGCTAGCTACCAGGTTAAGCTTTGTTGGTGGTTACCCCAGAATTGCCTCCATTCAGCCTGAGGTCAATCCAGGCAATAACAGGTTCTGCATTAGATCATGGCTGAACAACTAGCTCAATAAGTTCTTAGCGATCAACTTGATTTTTTGGTTGATTTGAATTGTGGTGGTCTTACTGATGGATTTCCCCTTCTTCTTATTCATGATCTATAACTTCATACTTGTTTCCATTCCCTCCTTTATTTATTGACTTGCTCATTCCTTCCCTGCTACCAATGGATTTATTCTCTGGAGCATTGGATCCAAATCCCTTTTGGTTTGCTTGATCTTGATGTTGGGTTGGGCAAGGTGTCACACGGAATGAGTCGTTCCTGCGGACAAGACCGACCTCCCTAGTATCTGTTGGACACAGATTGTCATTGATGTCAATATGGCAATATTCAAGAGGAGGAGACAGAGCATATTAGAGACAAGAGGAGTGGACCAAGCTAGAGGAGCCACATATATCGGAGGAGTGCCAGAGTAAGAGGAGCCATATCGAAGGAGTGTCAGAGCAAGAGGAGCCATCGGAGGAGCTACAGGAGCAAACAGAGTGGACCGAGAGGAGCAGATGGAGCAAGAGAGGAGCAATATATATGGAGAAAATGGAGAAAATGGACCGAGAGGAGCAGATGGAGCAAGAGGAGCCAAGAGGAGCCATATATATATTACAAACAAATAGGGCCATCGGAGTCATGTGATTGAAGCCTTGGGAGTCATTTCCTTTTTATACAGACTCCTTAAATCATTTTACAAGTGCTATATCGAATATCTCTATTTACACAGAGAATTCAAAATATTTCCCCTTAGGTGGGACAGTGGCGGAGTTGAAAGAATATTAATTTTGGTCCAGACCCATATCGGGTCCGGAAACCAAATATCGCATCGGAGGAGAGGCCTCGGAACCGCCGAAGTGTATGCTCCGAAATCCCGGAGCCAAAGTATTATGAAGTACAGCGGATAAGGATTTCGGGTCCGAAATCAATATCGCATCGGAGGAGTGGAGCCTTTCGCAATCACCGAAGTGTATGCTCCGACAGACCGGAGCCGAACCATTATAAAGGGGAGCATAAAGTAATATCGGGTCCGCAAAGGCCTTTGGGATTGTTAAGTGTAAGCTCCGACTGTCCGGAGCCGAAATATTATAAAACAGAGCCTAAAGGAGCATCGGGTCCGCAGACCCTTTGTATTACAAAGTCGCCGAGGTGAACTCGCCGAATTGACGGAGCCGAAATTTGAATAGGCTGGATCATAAAAGGGTGTTGGGTCCGTCACATCGGAGGAGGCTTTTCTATTGTTTACAGTGAACGCCGATGTTCATCGGACCCGAAACAATATTAAAGGGAGTCTAAAGAGCATCGGGTCCGCTCCTCATCGGAGGTCGGAGTAAAGGGATTTATTGTGATCGCCGAAATCCGGACCCGCCGATAACTATAAAGGCGGGCAGATAAGATTTGAAATCCACGAATGATCATATGAGCGGATTTACATGGATTCCTGTGTAGTAATGTATATGTGACCGAAATCTTTATAAAGGGGTTTTATAATGTTTCCCATATATTATACATGGCCGCGGGGTTAAGGTATATATTAAAGCGCTCGGTGATGGTTGATTAAAAGGCTCGGTTGGTGGCTTCCGATGGTTGATTAAAACGCTCAGGTGGTGGCTTCCGATGCGTGATTAAAACGCTCGGGTGGTGGCTTTCAATGGGTGATTAAACGCCTCCGATAAAGCCTGTAAGAAGAAGCAAAGGAATGGAAGCCGAAGTGTCAAGCGATCAATTGAGGAGGAAGCCAAAGAGCCAACATGTAAGAGGAAACGAATGG
Source organism: Pinus tabuliformis (assembly GCA_031772625.1). NCBI lineage: Eukaryota > Viridiplantae > Streptophyta > Pinopsida > Pinales > Pinaceae > Pinus > Pinus tabuliformis. The sequence continues at coordinate 577,488,633 of CM062808.1, forward strand.
ACAGGGGCATGGAGCATATAAAAGCAGCAAAAACAGAGAACTGTTGTTGTTTTTGGTGGATGGCATAACTTGAGCATGAGATAGTGGAAGCAGCAGAAGAAAAGGGGGCAACAGAAGCAGTGGAAGCTGAAAAGAGCGCAGCAGCACACCAGTGTAGACCAAAGAGGTTGGAGCCTTAGAATTGAAAAGGATTGAAGTCCTTGGGAGTTGGTGCTCCTAAGTCCAAGATTGGTGTCTTGGCAAAATAGAGTTGGTGCTCAGGAGGTTGGAGCCTCACCAAAGTCCAAGTTGGAGCTTGGCAACCAATTGTGACATTCTATTTATTGTATTTATTTTATTGCACAGTTATATTAATAAAATCATTTATTCCTGCTGTTCATTTTGTGTTCTGAACATATATGTTTTAACTAGTAAAACAATAGTGAGAATAAGAAATACTGATTCACCCCCCTCTCAGTATTTCCAACAATTGGTATTAGAGCAGGCTTCTTCATTCTAGCCTAACAGCTTGAAGAAGGATCAGCAATCATGATGAGAAATCATGAAGCATCAGGAAAACCTCCTCTGTTCGATGGCACTAACTTTGGTTTTTGGAAGAAAAGAATGACTTACTATTTAATGTCCCTTGGACCTGAAGTTTGGCATTTTTGTCAAACTGAATACCAAGCGACTTCCACTCTTCCAACAGACCAAGACGAGAGGAAAGCCTACATTGCAAATGCAAAGGCCATGAACTCCATCACTAGTGGAATCATTGATTCCGAGTTTACAAAAATCATGCACTGTAACTCTGCCAAAGAAATGTGGGAGAAGCTAGTTAGCTTATACGATGGAGACTCAAAAGTCAAAAAGCCAAAGCTTCAAACTCACAGAAGACAATTTGAAAGTTTGAAGATGGAAGAGGAAGAAGATATTGCAGCATACCTCCTCCGAGTAGCTGAAGTGGTAAATTCCCTGAAAGGATTGGACGAAAAGATTGAAGAAAGTACTATTGTACAAAAGGTATTAAGGTCCCTTCCAGACAGATTTGACTCCAAAATAAGTGCTATAGAAGAATCAAAGGATCTTGACACCCTCAAAATGGATGAACTCCATGGAATTCTCACTGCCTATGAAATGAGGAAAGGTGGACCTAGCTCCAAAGATGCAGCATTCAAGGCCTCAAAGTCAAAGAAAGGGAAAGAAAGGAATGACTGTAGTGATGAGTCAGATGTGGAAACGGAATTGGCTCAATATGTACGAAAGCTGAAGAGAGGATCTAAGCTTAAAGGCAACTATCCTCTTATCTGTTTTAAATGTGGTAAAATAGGTCATTATGCAGCAAAATGTCCTCATAAACATGACAGTGATGATGAAAGAAATTCTAAAAGAATGACATACAAAAAGAAAGGGTTCAATAAGAAAAACCTTCTCTCCAAGCAAGATGAGTCTGATGAGGATGAGTTTATGGTCATCAAAAATAAATCAGATGAGGAAAGCGATCATGATGAAAGCCAAGAAGCATTATTCATGGCACTCACAGATGATGATGACTCGGGGCAAGAAGGAAATGTGGATGAACTGTTAATAAGTGCCATTGAAGAGAATGAGAAACTACAGAACAAAATTATCTCTCTCAAAGTGGAAAATGAGGAAATAATAAGGAGAGAAGATCTCTTGGAAACAAAGATTAAGGAAAAAGAAGAGACTTGTGAAGAACGTGAGGTCGAAGTAGTATCTCTGAGAAAGGAGCAAATTAAAAAGGGCTGTAAAAGCTCTCAAATACTTGATACTATTCTGAAAAATCAAAAACCTCAACATGATAAGTCTGGAATAGGTTTCAAGGGAGAATCCTCAAGCACTAAGAATAGTGCGAAAATCTATGCCGATGCACTTTCCTGCAACCCAAAAGATGAAAAAGTATTTTATCAAAAGTGCATCCCAGATTCCAAGAATCAAGAAAGAGTTATTCCAAAGAAGAATGTGGAGTCGAATCATGGACACTACAGCAAATACAAACCTGTACTCCACCAAGGGCCCATCAAAAATCCAAAGGACGTGGGAGGAATAATTCTCAAAAAGGAAGGCGAATTAAATCGTGGTTGCTTCAAAACCATATTTCTTGGACACTGTTTTCACTGTAAAAACTTCGGTCACCAAGCTAGACACTGCATGGCTCGCAGAAGTGAAAAGACAACGCAAAAGGACCGAGTAATCAACTCATATGCTCCCAAAAGACAGGGACAAATCAAAATCTTCAATTCATTCGATCCCTTGACTAAATTTGATCTGACTTGCTCTTTTTGCTACAATAATGGACACTATGAACAAAACTGCCCACTCAAAGGAAGAAAGACGAGTAGCAAGATGTCTGCAATGGACAAATGCGGCCTGGCTCTATTTGCGCAAAATAATGGAAACCAGTGGTTTGTGGATAGTGGATGCTCCAGATACATGACAGGAGACAGAAGGAAATTTATCTCACTGAGCAAAAAGGAAGGGAATGTGTCCTTTGGAAGCGGAACTGGCAAAATTGTAGGAAGAGGAACAGTTACTCTGATCAATGGAAAAGGAAAAGCTCAAGATGCTCTGTTGGTTGACGGACTCAAACACAACCTTCTGAGTGTCAGCCAAATTTGTGATCAAGGACATAAGGTTGTCTTCAGCACCAAAGACTGTGAAATAAGGAACTCTATCTCTGGGAAACTTGTGGCAAAAGGAGTAAGAACACCAGAAAATATTTACGTTCCGAACAAGATTCAGGAGAACAAATGCTACTTGAGTCAGGCAGATGAGAGTTGGTTGTGGCACAAGAGACTTGGACATACCAGCTTCAAAAATCTGGTCAATATCAGCAAAATCAAAGCTGTACAAGACATCCCAAGGTTGTCCAAACCAAAGCAAGCAGTGTGTGGTCCATGTCAACATGGAAAACAGACCAGAACCAGCCACAAGACAAAGGAACACTGTACATCAAATCCCTTGGAGATCATCCATGCTGATGTGTGTGGGCCAACTAGAAATCAAGCACTCCAAGGAGAAAGGTACTTTGTGTTATTTGTTGATGATTATACTAGAATGATGTGGATATATTTCATAAAGTATAAATCTAAAATTTTGAGTGTTTTAAGAATCTAAAAGCCCTTATAGAAAAAGAAAAAGATTCAAAAATTAAGTGTCTCAGAACAGACAGAGGAGGATAATTCACATCAAACGAGTTCAGTGAGTTCTGCAATATTCATGGAATTAAAAGGGAATTCTCGGCTGCCAGAACACCTCAGCAAAATGGGGTAGTTGAAAGACGAAACTGAACTGTCCAAGAAATGGCAAGAACCATGCTGTTAGTAGCAGACCTACAACCTAAATTCTGGAGGGAAGCAGTAGGGACAGCTGTCTATACATTGAATCGGACTCAATTAAGACCAAATTGTGACAAAACTCCTTATGAGCTATGGAAAGGAAGACCTGCTTTGGTGAAGTACTTCAAAATATTTGGAAGCAAGTGCTTCATAAAAATAAATGATGGTTCACCTGGAAAATTTGATTCTCGGGTTGATGAGGGGATATTTCTTGGATACTCTCCACGGAGCAAGGCTTACAAGTGCTACAATTTTCGACTGAAGAAAATAGTGGAAAGCATCGATGTTAAGGTTGACGAAGATCTTCCAGAAAAGGAAATTGAAGAACAGGAAGATGACTTTCTCATTGAAGAAGAAGAATCTAAAGAAGAAGAGATAGATGATGAAGAAGAAGAAGAGGAAAGAGAACCGTCTCATACTCCTTCAAAGATGAAGTATGTAGAAAGATACCATCCAGAAGAACAGATCATTGGCAATAAAGATGAAGGTGTGCAGACCAGAAGAAGGATAACAACCTCACCCAAGAGAAAAGCCATTGCCCTCCTATCTATGATAGAACCAGAAACATTCACAGAAGCAAGTAAGGATCCTCATTGGGTAAAAGCAATGGAAGAAGAAATGTCCCAAATTGAGAAGAACAAGACATGGGAGCTGGTACCTCGTCCGAAGGACAAAAACATAATAGGAACCAAATGGGTGTTCAAAAATAAAATGAATGAGGAAGGACAGGTTATCAGAAAGAAGGCAAGACTTGTTTGCAAAGGCTATTCGCAAATTGAAGGAGTTGACTTTGAAGAGACGTTTGCACCAGTGGCCCGTATGGAAGCTATCAGGATGTTTTTAGCATTTGCTTGCTCGAAAGGATTCAAAATCTATCAAATGGACGTGAAATCAGCATTTCTAAATGGGGAACTCAAGGAGGAAGTCTACATGGAGCAGCCAGAAGGTTTTGATCTGACAGCAGGAAAGGACCTAGTCTGTAAGTTGAAAAAGGCTTTGTATGGGCTAAAACAAGCTCCTAGAGCTTGGTATGCAAGACTGGATAACTATCTCCAACAACAAGGCTTCAAAAAGGGAGTGGCTGGAAGCAATCTATACATAAAGACAGATCAAGGTAAGTTACTAGTTGCTCTTGTTTATGTCGATGATCTGATTTTTGCTAGTAATAATGATGAAATGAGCCATGAATTTTCTCAAAGCATGGCAAAAGAATTTGAGATGTCGATGATAGGAGAACTGTCCCACTTCCTTGGACTTCAAGTATCTCAAACCAGAGCAGGATTGTGTATATCACAAGCCAAATATCTAAAAGACATGCTCAAAAAATATGGAATGGAGGACTGTGCACCCATGAGCACTCCCATGACCACAAACTGCAAACTGAGCAAAGATGATGACTCCCCTCTAGTAGATGCAACTCATTACAGGTCAATGATTGGAGCCCTTCTATACTTAACAGCCACACGACCAGACATAATGCAAGCAGTAGGAATGGTGGGAAGATTTCAATCGGCTCCCAAACAATCTCATTTATTAGCTGTAAAAAGAATTCTCAGATATTTGAAGGGAACTTCTGATTTTGGTCTCTGGTACCCAAAGAGTTCAACATTGACTGTAACTGCATACACCGATGCTGATTGGGCTGGAAACATAGATGATCAGAAAAGTACTAGTGGGAATGCATTCTTCCTAGGAGACTGTTTGGTATCCTGGCTCAGCAAAAAACAGTCATCCATATCATTATCCACAACCGAAGCCGAGTATATTGCTGCAGCAGACTGTTGCTCTTAGATACTTTGGATGAAGGAAGTGCTAAAAGATCTCGACATATGTACAAATCAACCGATTATCGTCTATTGTGACAACACTAGTGCTATCAGTCTCAGCAAAAATCCAGTGATGCACTCAAGAACCAAACACATACCAATCAAGTATCATTTCCTCCGTGAGCAAGTAGCTGAACAAAACATCGCTCTGGAATATATTAGTACTAAGGAGCAGATAGCTGATATTTTCACAAAACCTCTTCCTCGGGAAGCATTCGAACATCTGTGACAAAAGATGGGGGTTATTTCTTTATCATCACTCAAGTTCATTCATAAAGATGCAGCAGGACAAGGGGAGCAGTTCGACAGGGGGAGTTCGTATGCATTCCTTTTCCATTGATGTCAAAGGGGGAGAAAGCAGAAGAATATTGCCATCAATAACAAAGGGGGAGATTGTTGGACATAGATTGTCATTGATGTCAATATGGCAATATTCAAGAGGAGGAGACAGAGCATATCGGAGCCAAGAGGAGCAAAAGGAGCCAAGAGGAGCGGACCAAGCCAGAGGAGCCACATATATCGGAGGAGTGCCAGAGAAAGAGGAGCCATATCGAAGGAGTGTCAGAGCAAGAGGAGCCATCGGAGGAGCTACAGGAGCAAACAGAGTGGACCGAGAGGAGCAGATGGAGCAAGAGAGGAGCAATTTATATGGAGCAAATGGAGAAAATGGACCAAGAGGAGCAGATGGAGCAAGAGGAGCCAATAGGAGCCATATATATATTACAAACAAATAGGGCCATCGGAGTCATGTGATTGAAGCCTTAGGAGTCATTTCCTTTTTATACAGACTCCTTAAATCATTTTACAAGTGCTATATCGAATATCTCTATTTACACAGAGAATTCAAAATATTTCCCCTTAGGTGGGACAGTGGCAGAGTTGAAAGAATATTAATTTTGGTCCAGACCCATATCGGGTCCGGAAACCAAATATCGCATCAGAGGAGAGGCCTCGGAACCGCCGAAGTATTATGAAGTACAGTGGATAAGGATTTCGGGTCCGAAATCAATATCGCATAGGAGGAGTGGAGCCTTTCGCAATCACCGAAGTGTATGCTCCGACAGACTGGAGCCAAACCATTATAAAGGGGAGCATAAAGTAATATCGGGTCCGCAAAGGCCTTTGGGACTGTTAAGTGTAAGCTCCGACTGTCCGGAGCCGAAATATTATAAAACAAAGCCTAAAGGAGCATCGGGTCCGCAGACCCTTTGTATTACAAAGTCGCTGAGGTGAACTCGCCGAATTGACGGAGCCGAAATTTGAATACACTGGATCATAAAAGAGTGTCGGGTCCGTCGCATCGGAGGAGGCTGTTCTATTGTTTACAGCGAACGCCGATGTTCATCAGACCCGAAACAATATTAAAGGGAGTCTAAAGAGCATCGGGTCTGCTCCTCATCGAAGGTCGGAGTAAAGGGATTTATTGTGATCGCCGAAATCCGGACCCGTCGATAACTATAAAGGCAGGCAGATAAGATTTGAAATCCGCGAATGATCATATGAGCGGATTTACATGGGTTCCTGTGTAGTAATGTATATGTGACCGAAATCTTTATAAAGGGGTTTTATAATGTTTCCCATATATTATACATGGCCACGGGGTTAAGGTATATATTAAAGCGCTCGGTGATGGTTGATTAAAGCGCTCGGTGATGGTTGATTAAAGCGCTCGGTGATGGTTGATTAAAAGGCTCGGTTGGTGGCTTTCGATGGTTGATTAAAACGCTCGAGTGGTGGCTTCCGATGCATGATTAAAACGCTCGGGTGGTGGCTTCCAATGGGTGATTAAACGCCTTCGATAAAGCCTGTAAGAAGAAGCAAAGGAATGGAAGCCGAAGTTTCAAGCGATCAAGTGAGGAGGAAGCCAAAGAGCCAGCATGTAAGAGGAAACGAATGGGCAGGGGCATGGAGCATATAAAAGCAGCAAAAACAGAGAACTGTTGTTGTTGTTGGTGGATGGCATAACTTGAGCATGAGATAGTGGAAGCAGCAGAAGAAAAGGGGGCAACAGAAGCAGTGGAAGCTGAAAAGAGCGCAGCAGCACACCAGTGTAGACCAAAGAGGTTGGAGCCTCAGAATTGAAAAGGATTGAAGTCCTTGGGAGTTGGTGCTCCTAAGTCCAAGATTGGTGTCTTGGCAAAATAGAGTTGGTGCTCAGGAGGTTGGAGCCTCACCAAAGTCCAAGTTGGAGCTTGGCAACCAATTGTGACATTCTATTTATTGTATTTATTTTACTGCACAGTTATATTAATAAAAGCATTTATTCCTGCTGTTCATTTTGTGTTCTGAACATATATGTTTTAACTAGTAAAACAATAGTGAGAATAAGAAATAATGATTCACCCCCCTCTCAGTATTTCCAACAGTATCTAATGATATCTAGCGACAAACAAACCAATCAAATTCTATCTTTCTCTAAATATGCAGTTTATAAATAAAGGAAAACAAGTGTTTTAGGCCTACCTTGGGTCCAATGCAAGTTTGTGGAAGCCTCACTCCGTTGATCCAAATGAGCTCCCTTGTAGAGAATCTGCAAACACAAACAAGCACACAAATTAAATAGCACCTGAAAAGCCAATATAATAAAGCATACTTATCATGATGATCAAGGAATTCATGAAACAAATCACATAAGACAATTTGTTGAGAAAAATGAATCTGATTGTATTAATTTAAATCAAAGAAGAACTTTACAACCTGTGCCTTGATGCTGTACAAGCTCCTCCCAGGGTCCATCAAGAAGTCTCCTCTACTTTGACAAGCTTCACTCTCTTCCCAATGAAGCCAAAAGGTATGTGATCTCTCCTCCCAAGCTTAACTAGGAAGTCCCAATTCCACCAGCGTTTACCCTAAAAAATCTTCAACTTCTAACCTCCCTAGCAACTAGCCCAATGCCTTAATTTATAGTGCAATGGAGGGAAGTTACTAGGTCCACCTTCAAAAGGATAAAGCCCTCCTTCAAAGGGATAGCTCCTCTCTTCAAGGGATTAGCTCCTTCACTTTTGGGATGCATGAACCACCTAGGAGCGAACCATCCACGTCAAGATTCCTTCTAGAATCATCTAGAATTAACCCAAAGTGAGTCTTTAAGAATAAACTTGCGCCTTTTTGACTTTCACAAGGGTCCGCACCCACTCCTTTAGAGACAGAGCAGGCAGGTCTGTAGGTAACATGAACAGGGGGTGTGGGACTGCAGGCAACAGTGAGAGAAAGTGTGGAACCCAAGCTTTATTGATTTTTAAGGTCTTTCTCTCATTTTCAAAGCTTGACATGAAGAGCTGAGGTTTGAGACTTGCTTAGGAGGACAGTATGAATGATGATAGACCCATACTGACTGCAAATAGTCATGGTGACAATATTTTGTGTAACAGATTGCCCCCTAAAGTGCGAAGTCTGTAGTAGATGAGTATTTCATTTATCATCTAGGAAGAGTGAAGTACTTTATCATTTCGAGGATCATCTTGTGGAGAGCCCGGTTGGAACCTGTAAAAACATTCAATGCAAAACATATATATGAGATCATATCATCGCTGAGGTAGGCATTCCCATACTCAGATCAAAACTGGCTAGAAAACTAACTACTGCTCTGATATAAGAATGATCTTGTAATACATCACAAGTATAGACACATGTAGACACAGTATGGATGCAACCATCTGTTTATGAATAGTCCACTATATAATGAATACAAAATTCCTTGCAGCCTGGATGGTGGAGACTAGATCCAGGGTCTTGATTTCTACTTCCCGAAATAGTACGATTCTAACCATGTGAATGAATGTGTTGAAGTCAAACATGGTAGAAACTACTTGATTACCAGTCAATGATGTAAACAGTTAACAAGTGTGAGAGAAACCACCAGTAATGTCAATGGCTATCAAAGTACTCAGTACAATCCATGAGATGTGAATAGATGTGTTGATGTCGAACATGTCACGGAATCCTTTGATCGAAGGTCAATGATGCAACCTATCGTCGAAGACGAGAAACTTGCCATTGAGGCATGCAGATCCCAAGGTACTGACGATTTCTAGATCATCTTTCTAGATAATGAGATGAAGTCGATAGAAAGCGATCCGTCGTAGGCAAGCCCATAACACGAAATCATAGATCAAGTTTGAAGAAATTTAGTTTCAAGGACTGACTCAGGGATAGTAAAAATGGATGACATATATTTTGCAGATGAATGGCTTATTTGCACTGACCTCTTGAACACATAACGACACAGTAGATGGTTTGGTGACAATTGACCCAAAGTTAATACCCAGAAACCAGCTGAAGACTTTCAATATGGTTTGATCAACCGTTAGGCAAAGGATTTCCCAACCCAGGTGAATAAAAGTGTCGTGTTCAAGAGTGGTTACAAAGTATGACAAACAGGCTCATTTTTCTCTCTTTTCCCCCACCATTTCTGGCAATTACCTCTTTATTTTTTGACAAGCTTGAGGAGGATAACATTTGCTTGATTATAAGCGCATCCTTCAGATGAGTCCAACTTAGTTTAAATTCGAACCCTAAGAAGGAGTGGTTCGTTCCTATTTGTAATTGAACAGGTCCTTTACTGTTAAATTTTAACGAGTCCAGTATAGGAGAAACTCAGCGTTTTTCAATTTTAGAGTCTAAAAAAACTTAAGAAGACTCCATGGTTGTACTTTTTCGTAAATTTGTGTCTCCCAAACCTGAAAAAGTACAAAATAATACTTGAGAGAACCGCTTGATCATTACGACCAAGGAGTACTTTTCATAGTTAGTGCCTCTCATCTGAAAAAGTAAAAAAGCGATCAATGACATGTCGTTTTATAACCAATATCGAATTTGAAACGACAAAAATCCAGCAATCTTTTCATGTTTATACAGTCAGAAAAGAGTTGTAAGTGGACCGTATTTTTAGTTCCGTTTTAATGAGTTTAAAAAGAAAAACTTGGCGATCTTTTCATGTTTTAGGAGTCAGAAAAGAGCTTAAAGGTGACTCTAATGTTTTTTCATCGAAAATGACTGATTTCGCCTGAAAAATCCATTATCTTGAACAAAAACTCAAACATTACTCATACCTGTTTAAAATGGATAAAAATGCTTCAAAAGTTACCTCTTTAAAGTGAAACATAAACAAATTAAAAACTCATTTATTCAAAAAACTTATAAAAAGGGCTTTTGTAAATTCATTTTTACCATTTAAGTTCAGAGTGAGAAAAGAGAGCTTTTGGTCAGAAACTTCCCGTGAAGATTGCGGAAAATCTGTCCATTGGAATCGAACGCCGTCTCCTCCAGGTAATCTACATCATCCTACTCTTTAATTTCATCCATTTCAAATTTGTTTTTAGGCTTTGATTTCATTTTTAAAGGGATTTCTAGGTTAGAAACCCGCGCGTGGGGGTCCGCAGGCATAGCACAGGTAACCTGCGGACCCTGACTTTTTCATAAAGGGAAAAAAGTTAGGGGTCCACACCTACCATGAAGGCAAAGTGCGGACCCACGCACTGCCTCTAATAGAGAGGGTGCGGTTCCCGCAACAAGGGTTTTTAAACCTAAATTTCTCAAATTTCACCCAAAATATTTGCTTTTAGATATTCTAATTCGCCTTTTTGTTGAATGTAGGATATACATCATGGTTGATTGGCGAGAACGACAGCATGAGGATGTAGATCTCGCCATGATAAATCATCAACCTTCGATTGATGCATTGAAGGCATGCGACTTATACAAATTCTGGGCCATACCTAGCATGAGGGCCCAGGTGGACTTTTTGCAGTGGCTGGTAGACAAGTGGAGCATACAGGACCAGTGCTTCTTCATTGGTGGTCACCAGCTCGAAATGGAGCTGGTAGACATTTAATTTTTGACTGGTTTGCCTAAGAGAGGTGAACACTTGACTCTATTCGGGACTAGGCCAGGTGGCCAGTCTGTCGATAGCCTCCGGCTAGAGTTTTGCAACGACCAGACTAGAGACAAAGGGATAGATATCAAAACCATATCCCTTCCTGAACTGAAAGTGATTTCATTTACTGTTACCAGACTCTGTGGGAGCGCAGCACTACATATAGCCACTAGATCCTAGATGCGGATGGCAGTAGACTGCTTTCGAGGCACCATCTTCAACTGGTGCGATGCTGTGTTGGCTAATATAAAAGGCCAACTGACTAGAGAAAAGAACAGACAACTGAAGACCTTTGGATATGGTGCTTTAGTCATGAGCTTTGGTCTGGAGAGGGTCCCAATGTTGGTCCCACAACATCTCACTGTTGGAGCTGGACTTCCCCGAGAGCCCAAACTGATGCGATGGGTTGCAGTTATGGCCCGTCATCCTGAGGAGGGGATAGAAGTCGTTCGATTCACTCCTAAGTATTTCCATTGGTTGGAGAACCAAGTTTTTGATATTCAGGACTTTCCTTATGCTGGGGTAGATTTCCGTGGTGACTAAGACATGGCTCTTCCACCAGGAGAGCAATGGGATGATTCAGGTAAAAACATTTTCAACATCTTTTAATTTATTATTTTTTTGTTTTTATCTCGTCCCAAAATTGATAGTAAAAGTTTCAAATGCAGATGTAGGTCCACGGCGACCAGCCGCTCTCCAGCCTTATGAGAGGAAACAACCAGTTGCAGCAGCACCAGTCCCACAGGACGAATCTGTATCGACCTTGGCTGAATTGGAGAGCCATGTAGAGCATTTGACAGCAGACATTCCAGAGACCAGCATAGATGACATTCCTCTTAGGCTACAGCACTATGTGATTAGGGTCCCAGGACCTTTCAGGAGGTTCCTTTGCAGGGTGGCCCATACAGTGGTTTCTTATCGAGATCATCACCAGTGATAGGATGATCACCTGTTGTAGACACATATGACATTTTTGCTTTTTGTACTATCATTTTTGCCGATCATAAGGTGTTTTTCAACCTATCATTGAAGATGATGTATTTTTGACACACTCCTATGTTATACTATATCACTATTACCGGCTTATCTTGTAAAACATGTTATGGAATGTTTTTAAATCTACTTGTATGATTATTGCAAACGTCTCTTTAACATTCGAGAAGCAATTGCATCTGCTAACGTATTTAAATATCTTGGAATATGCTGATATTCAATATAGTCAAATTCACGTTCCAAGAGACGAACTCTCAAAAATAATCTCAATAACATTGGATTTCTAATGGCATATACTCTATTAAGCTGTAATACAACGAGTTCAGAACCTAACCTCACTATCAAACTCCGAATCCCAAATGAAATAGATTCAGATAATAACTCAATCACTGCACTATACTCGACAATGTTGTTCGTTGTTTGACCGAGGCTTACCCCATGCATAGATACCAACTCATCAGAGGGCGAATAGATAACCCAAGCTGCGGAAGAAATGTTCTGTGTATTACGACAAGCACCATCAACAAAACCAATGTATGTTTGGAGAGGCGTCGACATCTATAATATCAAGAGTAAAACCAAGATAAGCAGGAATAATAACGAAAAACACTCTCTAAGCTAAGAACACTTTTTTAAACTAAAACACACCAGCTAGAAAGAAAACTAACCTAAAAAATCTCCACACCCAAATTTAAGCATAATACCTCTTCAAGTAAAGACCATTTCTGAGTTTACCTAAAGAGACCCCATCAAAGTCTACCAATTCATAGGCCCCTTTTGCTAGCTTTCGCTTAACAACATAAGGACCATACCACATGGGTACGAATTTTCCAGCGCCTAATTTATCATTTGCTTAACCGTACAATAAGACTAGGTCTCCCTCTGAAAAAGTTCGAGGGGTAACATTTCGATCATACTGAGCTTTAATACGTTTGGCATGAGTTTCGATCACTAATGCAGTATCACATCGATTCTCATCTAGCTGAGCCAAGTATAACAAACATTTTTCCTCTTCAGAAGTGGCTGGAAGTAATTCGATGGCCATTTGCAATGACAGGATTTCGCATTCAATGGGTAACACAGCTTCCAGACCATAAACTAGTTGGAAAGGAGTGAACCCGGTTGACATTTTTACTGAGGTTCGATACGCCCACAACGCTGAAAATAGCATGTTATGCCAATTCGAACTATGAATACCAATGATTCGTCGGATCATGATGACTAGAACTTTGTTGATGGCTTCAACCAGACCATTAGCCTGTGGATAATACGGAGTTGAACTATCGTGACGCAAGCCAAGTTGGCCTGTAAGTTCAGTCATCATAATGTTTCAAAAATGACACCCATGATCAGTGATAATCACTTGCGGAACACCAAACCTAGAAATTATATGATTGAACACAAAAATCGTAGCAGTTTTTCCGTCTACCTCAAATGTAGGCATCGCCTCGGCCCACTTGGTAAAATAATCTACCGCAAGGATGATATACGCATGCCCCCCAGCCGAGTGAGGGTTACATGTAATAAAATAGATACCCCATTTCGCAAAAGGACCAACGAAAATTATAGGGTGGAGAGGAGCAGGTGGAGCGTGCATCTTTCGATCAAAAATTTGGTAGTTGTGGCATTTTCGGACTGTGTTAATACAATCTTTAAACAAAGACGGCCAGAAATAGCCAGCGCGCAATATCTTTTGGGCTGTGGCAAACCCAGACATATGACCACCACACGCCTCAGAGTGACAGTCATTTAGAACCCTTTCAACTTCCTCATGAGTTAAACAACGTCGAAAAACAGAGTCCGCTCCATGACGATAAAGTGTATCTCCAATAATTTTGAATTGTTGGGACTAGAATCGTATTTTTCGATGTTCTGACCTTGAAATTTCTGGCCGAAAGGATTGGGTCTGGAGATAAACAATGATATCCCCATACCATGGATCTAAAGTGCTGATTAGAAACAAGGATTCGTCCGCAATGGGCTCCTCCACCACAGTTTCCGTGTCAGCACGCGGGAAGTCACACATTAACTCTGCAAAAACTAAAGATTTCTTCAACTTAGAGTTTTCAAATTCCAGGTCTAACTCCTGCAAGATCACAATCCATTTGGAGTACTTGTCCCCTAGCAATTGTTTGGTCAAAATATAGATCATATGGTTGCAATCAGAAATTACTGTAGTTTTACGTAGTAAAATGTAATGACGAAAACGTTGGACAGCTCGAACAACTGCCAATGCCAATTTCTCCACATGTGAGTATTTTACCTCAGTTGGATTTAAAGTGTGACTAAGGTAATATATCACATGTTCAGTACTGAATTCATCTTCCTGAACTAACACCATTCCAATGGTGGAATGCGAGGCGGCGAGATATAATAAGTAGTCCTGGTTGTAGTTGGGAGGATGCAATAATGGTGCATGGGTCAATGCGTGTTTTAGTGCATCAAAAGATTTATCAGCTATCTCATCCCAAAAGAATGGAGTATTCTGTTTCAACAACAGGGTAAAACCCTTTGTGATCTCGGCGTAGTTAGGAATGAATCGACGTAAAAAGTTTGCTTTCCCTTGCAAACTTTGGAGTTGGCGAGGACTCGAAGGAGGAGGCAATTTGACAATAGCTTCAACCTTCGAGGGATCAACGCGGATGCCGGCTTTCGAAACAGCAAACCCCAGTAACCGACCCATTTCTATACAAAAAACACACTTGTGTGGATTCAACCTAATTCGATAACGCTTACACCTCATAAAGATTTCTCGTAAATGGATGAGATGATCAGCTCTATGTAATGAATGAGCAGGTAAATCATCGAGATAGGGTTGCACAATGTGCTTGATGTCATGAAACGCGTAAGACAAAGTTGCCTCGGCGTTCTTGAGTTCAAAAGGTAATTTGCAATAAGCAAATGTCCCCCATGGACAAATGAAAGCTGTTTTTGGTTGGTCAGCAGGTAGAATATTTATTTGATTGTATCCGGAAAAACCATCCATGAAGGAGAATATTTCACTGCCGGCACAATCATCAATGATTTGATCGATATAGGGAGTTGGGTAATTGTCTTTTGGACAGACTCGATTAATATCCCTATAATCGATACATATTCTTATTGTCCCTTTCTTTTTTTTAACAGGAACAATATTCGATACCAAATCCGTTAACGAAATCGGATAAATGAAACCTGCTTTGAGTAATTTTTCAACTTCTGCTTTAATAGCAGCAGCTTTTCGCGGGTGGATCTGACGCAAACGTTGCCGGACACGTTTAGCATCTGGGTAAGTTTTGATTTCATGAACAACAATTGCTAGGTCAATTCCTAGCATTTCCTCACATGACCAGGCAAACACATCGCGGAATTCTTGAAATAGGGCCTTATATGTTTGAATTTCATCTTCCGTACAAGAGGCACCTATATGAATGTTTTCAACAATTCCAGGCTTAACCGAAATATCAATAGGAATAGTTCGAGAAATGTTTCCCAAATTTAACTCTGAATCAGGATTTTTCATGGGATTCTAAGGTTCCTTGACATATTCAGTCATAAAAATAGATGAAAAATAATTTTCAAAACGATCAATCTCAGGTAAAAATGAAGATCTATGATGAAGATCTTCCCATGGTAAATCATCGACACATAGGATTTCATGAATTTTCTCATCAGTGTGAAAACGTTCGGAAAACATTGTTGAATCCGAGTTTGATGTTGAAAGTGATTCCTCATGGACCACATTCATTAAGTCAATTTTGGTTGAAGAAGGGTCGGAAAACGACTGCACGACCTGATACACAATTTCATATGGACTCAAAGGCATAACATCACCAAATGAGTCTATCTCAAATTCGGAAGGTACGATCCAAGGATCATCATAAACAATAGTGTCTGACGAAATCATATGAATGGTTGTAGTAGAAGATGATGTGTTGATAGGAGGAAAAGGAAAAGTTCCTAGTAAACCAGAATCTTTAACTAGTCCTACTCCAACATCCTTATACGGGATAGTTGTTTTGCCGACATGCTGAATACTTTCAGAAGAGGCTGGGTCGGATGAAAAGTAAGTCAGCTGGTCTATAGTTACAATCTTTCCATTATGAGGGAACTTTATAAGCCGAAAGACCGATGAAACAACAACTGTCATAGCGTAAGACCAACTACGACCCAAGAGAAGGTTGTAATCTGGAGGGGCATCAACCACCTCCACATCTAGATTAATAGTTTTGCCTTCAACCCCTATAGGTAAATCTTGTAGAATGCCAAAAGGATGAAACCCATGGCCATCAAAGGCATTTAGAATCATCGGGAATTGATTTAGCGTAGGAGAACCAAGCAATCTCTAACACTGTATCGACATAATACACGTTAAGGCTCCCTCATCAATCACAGTCCTATAACAAGGTCTGTTTTTGACTAACATTGGGATCTGGAAAGCCATTTGATGAGGTAAGCGTGGTGTACTATTTTCTAGATCGAAAATTATAAGGTTCGAGTCCTGAATGTCAACAGCTCCTATAGCCGACAATAGCAATTTACACTGTGCTGGGCATGATTGCAGCACTTCCAAAGCTGACATTGCTGAAGGTGAAACAGCCAAATCTTCAACAATGTTATAGTTTTGATCCGCTCTCTCATGTGGATTGAAAGCTGACTTTCGAAGTATACCCTTGGCGGGTAGTTTGATTACTAAGTCTGGGTTAGGTTTCTCGATCTGTAGTGGATCGGAACCGGGAGTTGAAGTTGATGGGTTCGAATGAGAAGATTCTGCTTCTTTACCATCAACAGGACTTTTACTTCCATAATCATGTGATGGAGTCGCAATCCTAACATGGGACATCATCATTATGGGTTCTTCAGAGGCATTTGAGGAAGAACCTATCATCTTACTGTCTTGATTAGGAAAAGGATCCTTCAAAACAGCAGGCGTTTGGGAACCTTTGACAATTTTCGCAACCTCACACGATGAGGGCAGTCTCTTGTAAAATGCTCTTCGTCACAAATGAGACAAGGATAACGAGGTTTGCGTTTTTCATCAGTTGGTTCCATTTTTTCTGGTTTCTCTTTTGAATTTTTATCTGTTTTATTTTTCTTCTTCCCTTTCTTCTTACCGCCGGATTTTGATTTCGCTGTAGATGACTCTACAACATGAATATCGGCGGAGATTTCCGTGGAAGAATCTCCTGTCGGGGAATTTGGTAAGGTTATGATAGGAGAAGAACTCTTAGAAGATTTCTTCTTACTTTTGGTATTAACCGTACCAATCATACCATCAACGGCATGAGACCCTGAAGGAGCTACAGTTATTTGATTTTGTTTAGGAAGATCGGGGATTTTCTCGTGTAGCGTACCTGACTGCATATAAACTAAGTCAAGGTACTGAGCTTGAGCAATTACTTGCTCTTCAGTAATGACTCTTGCCTTAGCTACATCCTCAGTGATCTTCGGTAATAAAGACTTTACAAACCATTCAGCTAAGATTTGATGCGGAATAAAAACTTTCACTAAACACTGTCGACGTCTCCATTCATGAATGTGATCTGAAATGTAAGTGGATGTTGACTGCTTTAATGAAGTTAATAATTCCGTGCCATTGTCATATCTGACTGGAAACTGAAAATGAGTTAAAAATGAAGTAGCTAACTGACTAAAGTTATAAAAAGTGGCTCGCGGTAACTCAATTTACCACTTGGCCACAAGACCAATTAGAGTGCGCTGGAAAAGCCTTAAATGGATTGAATCATCTGAAATGGAATTAGACGCACACCAGAGGTGATAAGTCATCACATGGTTCGACGGGTCCTCTCCTGATTTGCCTTCAAACTTAGGAATATCACTAGGCAACTTATTTGGCATTGGCGGCCAAAACGGAAGATAGTTAATTGGATCGTTCATAAGGCGCGACAAGTCAGGCAAGTCCAAAGTTGCAATAAACGGTAACTGACGATTAGGGTCCCTGAAACCCTGGGTCATGAGACCAGCCCCAGGAGGAGGATATCCAGGATAACTAGGAATTGGAATTGCATTTGGGATATTATATCCTCCCGGAAAACCAGGATTAACCGGACCGTACTGGGGTTGTTGAGGTTGCTAATATGTATATCCAGGTGTTGAAGCCCCGAAAATCGGGTCAATAACAAGGGGGATACCCACCCGGTCCGGACCTTGGTTGGAAGCTCCTTATCCATTTGGTATAGCGGGTCTGACTGGGGATAACGGGACCAGTTTCCCAATCTATGAGTGTGTGTGTGTAGAATTTGATGTTGCTGATATAACAGTTCCTATCTAAGATATTCTAATTCAAACTTTAATCTAATTTTATGCTATTGTAATCTAATAAACATCACATCTAATTCTATACTAACCCAGGATGTAATTATTCTATTATGCGATCTAAAGAGATTTCAAATAACAACTGGTAATAAAGATCATTCAATGATTATAAGAAAGGAAATCAATCAAGATGAACCACTTCGCCTAAAAAGTTAGACGAAACAGTTGTGAAAAGCATATCGCATAATGAGCTATTCATACATTAGGCATAAATAAATAGCTATCATCGTACAGAAGTGCCAAATGATAACTCAAGCATTCATGCAGTAATACATAAACAAATAAAAAAAACTGTATATCACTTTAACATATAAGCAGAAATGGTCAAGAGATAAAAGTACCATTTATGATTAGTCCTACTCATAAGCTTCAAGCAACAATGATTTATCTCTCCTTGCTCTAACATCCACTAAGAGTACAGAAGTGCAACATCAGTAGCAGATATCAAATGCAAACATCAACAAATCTTGATCCATTCATTCACCAAAACCTCCTCTGAGGGTGCAAAAGTGCATGTTCTGAGGACAAGTTTTTGATAAATTTTTGGACCCTTCTCTAAATGCATGAGAAGGGTTTAAATACTACTAACTAAATAACTTAATTACACAGATTCAGGATACGGTTTAAATGACCGCCCTTTTTCTAAGAAAAACTATTTCTAAAAATTAAATCTAATATCTAACTATTTCTGCATTTGCTCCTTAATGTTGCGAGCATTCAATATTAGCCTAGGTAGAGTCGGCTGACTGTCTTCTGCTTTTGGTTGAGCTAAGAAAACAAAAATTGTAAGAGCTGGCACCATCTTTTCAGCAAAATCGATGATATACTCGAGAGTCATCCTCTGGCTATGTGGATTTACTATGTATACCCAATAATAATCCAAGTTACACTAGGTTAATCCTCGAATTGCTTCTGCCTTTTCTTTCAGCTTTATGTTTCCAGTTTGTTCTTTACCATTGCTTTCTTGCGTTTTCTGGGCTTACAAGTGACTAAGCAGTTAGAGGCTTTACTTTTTGAGCAATTTTCTCAACGATGCGCGATTAGCGCTAGGCGCTAATCGCGCATCGGAAACTTCCTCCGTTCTTTGATCCAAGCCTCTCTGATACGTTTTTCGCCTTTAGAGCCTTTTCCTTCACCGGGTATAAGCTTCAAAATTTGTAAAAATACTGCTTTCGTGAGCTTCTGACCTTGAGCATTAAACCGCCTGTTGATATCAGCATTGTTCAATTACTCATTCAGCCACGACTGTGAATGAAAGATCTGTAATGGATAGCTCAGCAGCGTTCTGTGAATCTGTGGCTTTGTTGCATGCGGTATCCATTTATGAGGGCATCTTTTCTCTATCTCTGAGCGTTGGAGCTTTACCCTTTTCCTTCATGGCTTCCTACACATTGCTTTGTGTTACTTCTGTTTTTCGTTCCTGCGGTTCACACATGAGGGGAGAGTAATGATAATAAAAATCGACAAGAAAGCTTTAAGCTCTATGGATGTACAAAAACATGCCACCTGACGTAACCTAACTCTTCGAACAACACATAACCGTCTTTCATTAACAACTAACGTATAATTCATTAATTGTCATTAAAGCACATATCCAATTTTTGGTTTGTGGGAAGCTTTTCTTGAATGTTGAGCTGGGGAAAATCTGCGATGGAATGTTTCTGCGATTCGCATCGCAGCATCGCAGTATCGCATTACTGCAAATTTCATTATGATGTGTTATCGCAAGGTTGCTCGATCGTGCTATCGCAAGATCGTGGATCGCAGTATCGCGCTATCGCAAAATCGCAGATCGTTACAATCGTTAAATGGTTATGTGTTTTTCATGCAACATTGCGATATGCGATATGCGATATCGCATATCGGATATCGGTGATTTTTTAAGGTTTTACAATGTGAGCATTTCTTAATGCATGCGATGCGATGGAATTTGTGTTGCACTCTCGCAGTTTATCATTTTTACTCATAAGGAAATGTCTTATCATTCTTCACACGATGCGATGTTTTCTTAAGGAGTAAAATATATGAGCCTTAATTGAATTTTTTGAATTTTTTACTAAGGGTCCCCACTTATCTAGTGTTATTGCTAATACTAAATAAGGAGGGGGTTTGTTGGTGTCCACAACAATTAGCGATTCACTTGGTAGAACCAGTTATCTTTGTCTTTTTATTGAATTTTCCAAACTTCCAAAACAGAAAATTTTTCTGAAAATTAAACTTTATTATGGAAAGATAAAGTACATTATGCTCTAAACCGTCAATGATATTTTGTTTCAACCTTTTTCTACTTTGATTATTTTTTTCCTTAGGCTAGTCCTTTTATTTACATCAGCCATTACTTGGTCTTGTAAAGATAAAACAAAGTCTCCTATGTAAACTAGTTTTAAATATGCTCATTTGTCGTAGGTAGAGCCTCTGCTGCCAGTAGGCGTTTATAGCCTCGATAGGGTTACCTGTTACCCAGGAATGATCCTGTATCCTACTTAAGGTAGCCTACAACTTTCAAAGAAAAATCCATATCCACACTTATTGCTTTGATTTTCTTTTTATTCTTAAAGAACAATGTCTTGGTTTGGTAGCCAAATTATGACACAGTCATTCACTTGATTTATAACTTTTCTGAACAAGCTAGCTCGTGATGAGACCCCTTGTCTTTTGATTGCAACAATCTTGAGTCATTGCCCTGTTGTGGTGTATAGTATTGGCAAAGTCAGCAAGTTATAATATCTATGATAATGATAAGCCAGCTCGTGATGAGACCTCTCATTCTTCAAGATAAAGTGTATCCTTGGATCACTCCTATGAAAGTTGCGATTTCCTTAGCAGGGAGGAAGTCATTGTTTCCTTAAGATAGCTCTGGACGACAATAATAGAGTTTTTGGAAACAACTGTTCTACAGAGAATCTTTATTTTGTTATTGATACCTTTCATTGTACTGAGATAAAACGATTTCTTCACTAAAGGTTGCTTTCATCAAAAAAAAAAAAATTTGAAGTTGAAACTAGTATCATATCTAAGCTAAAGTTTTTAACTGTATCTACCAATAATAAAGTTCATTTTTCCAAAAGATTTGCTATTTATACAAGCGAAAAGTTCAAAATCTGAAAGAGAATTGGTGTCTTTTTCGTAAATGCCTAATGTAACCACTCACAACTGCTTTTATTATGAAAAAGAAAAAATCTATTCTACAAAAATAGAAGAATAATCTTCTATGGAAAATATTTCTTGAGAATTTGTCCATTAACAGGCAAAGGATCCCTCTTACCTGCTAAATCCTGTAACACAAACATTGATGGACCTATGAATTCTACAATCTGAAAAGGACCAAGCCACATCCTATGAAATTTTGTATGTTTTCCCTTTTCTTCATGAGCCTTGTCCCACTTTAAAACTAAATCTCCCATCTAAAAATATTTTCTGGTCATTATGTTTGAATCAAAAGAGGATTTTACTAGTGCTTGATGATGAGCATGCATTTTCCTAGCTTGTTCTCATTATTCTTCTAATTTAATTATTTCCATTTCTCTTAGCTATAAGGAGGAAGTGGGTACTTCATCAATGTATTGTACTAAAGACAAAGAGGGAATTGCTAAGTAAGTCGGAAGAACCACTTCTTTCCCATAAACTAAATTAAAGGGAGAAGTGCCGATAGAAGCTTTTTGCGTTATCCGATCTGCCCATAAAGCATATATCAAAGCCTTGTGCCAATTTTTATGATTTTGATCAATTTTTCTTTTAATAATCCTAATTAGGTTTTTATTTGTTGACTCTGCTAGCCCATTACCTTGTGGGTAGTAATTGGTTGAATATTTAAGTTTGAATCCTCTCTTAAGTGCAAATTCAGTCATTGCACTTCCAGAAAAGTATGATGCATTATCAAACATTAAAGCGGATGGCAATCCAAACCTGGTGATTATAAATTGATCTATGAACTCAATGATATTTTCAGAATTAGCCGTCTTGAGCGGAACTACTTCTACCCACTTAGTAAAATAATTTGTTGCTGTGAGGATGTATCTATGCTGCTTAGAAGAGTGAGGAACGATCTCACCTATTATGTCCAAGCCCCACTGACTAAAAGGTTGCCCGATGTTTACCGGCTGTAGTGGTAGGGACGGCTTCTTTTGTCTTCCAACAGTAGTTTGGCAGACTTTACATCTTCTTACGTAACTGTGCGAGTCTTTAAACAGCGTGGGCCAGTAATATCCTGTGCGTAAGATTTTATGTGCAGTAGCATCTCCAGCATAGTGTCTGCCTGCCGGCCCATCGTGGAGTTCCTGCAAAACTTTTTCAGCTTCAGCTTTCTCAAGACACCTAAGAAGAACAGAATCATAATTTTTTCTAAAAAGAATATCATTTATGAGCTGATATTGTTTAGCTTTCAACCTTAGAGCTCTTTTCTTAGTATGATCAAGGTGTGAAGGAGCATACCCGTTCTTAAGATAAAAAATGATATCAGCATAAAATGGTTCTGCATCATTTAGGCTTACCTCACACATTTGTACCTCTTCAGATGGAATTTCAGAAATTTGCGATGCTCCAGCCAACATTTTGCAGAAGCCTTGACCTCTTACAATTTTTGCTGGTTTGATCTCAATATCATATTCCTGTAAGGAAATAACCCAATTGGCCCTTTTCTCACCCACATCCTTCTGTACTAAAAGATTCCTTACCGCTGGAAATGGTATATGATCTTAGTATGGGTTTTAAGTAAGAAAGGTATGAAGTATTTGACCGCTTTGAAAACAACATAAGCCTGTTTCTCCACATCTGAATAATTTAGTTTAGCACCCTGTAAATTTGAGCTAAAAAACGCAATTGGAGCTTCTGCTTTTTCTTGATTTTCTTGAGTTAGAATCACAGCATATGACTTATCTGAGGCAAATGTGTATAAAATAAAAGGCTCTGAAAAATTTGGAGTTGCTAAAGATGGAGCATTAATAATAGCTTGTTTGATCAGGTTGAATGCTTCATGTTCATCTTGACCCCATTTAAAATTTGAATTCTTTTTAATCATGGTTTGCAAAGGAGACACGATTCGTGAAAAATCTGGAACGAATCTCTTTACAAAGTTGATCTGACCAAGGAAAGATTGCATGGCTTTTTTGTTATGAGGTAGGGATATTTCAGAAATTTCTTTGATTCTGTCGGGATCAATGTGAATACCAGATTTTGACACTATGAATCCTAGAAGTTTCCCTTCACTTAGCGTGAAAAAAGATTTCTTTGGGTTAAGTGAAATTCCATACCTTAAACACCGTTGAAAGATTTGTTTCAGGTCTTTGAGATGGTCGCTTCACTTCTTCGAGTACATTGTTATATCATCCAAATAAATTACTACAGATTTATTGACTAAACCTTTGAATGCGATGTCCATGGCTCTCTGAAATGTGGCACCAGAATTAATCAAACCAAATGGAATCTTTCGATATGCGTATGTGCCCCATTTAGTTCTGAATGTGGTTTTCAATTGATCATCAGGATGTACCAACACTTGATTGTATCCTGAAAATCCATCCAAGAAAGACATTAATTCTGAGCCCGCCACTGCCTGCAGTATCTGTTCCATAGGTGGTAGAGGAAAATTATCTTTTTGACAGGCTTTGTGAAGGTTCCAAAAGTCAATGCAAATCCTAATATCTCCGTTTTTCTTTCTAACAAGTACCATATTGGAGACCCATTTGGAATGTCTGACGGGAAAGATTATTCTGGCTTTCAATAACTTATTGAGCTCAGTTTTTATCTGATTTTCTAAATTAGGGTGGATCTTTCTCAGCTTTTGTTGGACAAGTTTTTCATTATCGATCATGGGAATAGTATGCTGGATGATGGAAGTGTCGTATGTTTTCATCTCATCATAACTCCAGGAAAAAACATTTTTATATTGTCTCAAAAGACGAATATACGCTAGTTTCTCTTCAGGGGCTAGGCTGAGGCCTAGATTAATGTTTTGTGGTTTAGCATCGGTCCCTAGGTTTACTAATTCGTAGTTCAAGGTTGAAATTTGGAGTTTTGAATTGGTATACCTCTTAAACCGATATTTCAAATCGTACAAGTCTTCTAACTTGACCACCGACTTAGGTATAGCATTATTAGTGCTATTTTGTTGCAATTGTCGATCGTGTTGGTCTTCGTCAATTATTTGATTGGAGTAGGATCCTTCAGATGTCAGGAAATTTACAATATCGGGATCGTCATTGAATACTCTCCAATTTGTGATGTTGTTAGGAATGGATGGTCTAAAAATTAATTCTACTGAGAATCTATCTGGACTAAAATCTTCGGACGGAATAAGCTTAGAAGCTACGTTAGCCAAAAGGTCTGCACTTGCATTTTGGAGTCTGTGGATTGAAGAAATATTAAACGCTATGAAATGCTCAGTCAGATCTTGTACTAAGGAATGATAATGTTTTAAATGACCTAATAAGCAATGTATAGTGTTACGTACCTATTTAACCACAATCTCAGAGTCTCCAAAAACTTGAAGATACTTGACGTCTAACCCGATTGATTTGTACAGGCCTTGAACCAAAGCCTCATATTCTACTGAGTTGTTTGTGCAATCGAATTCCATTCTGCATGTGAGCATGATTTTATCTCCTTTTGGACTAATCAGAACGCATCCTGCTCCTGCTCCTCCGTTAGATCTAGAACCATCAAAAAATAATTTCCAAAACAAAGATTTATTTATAGGTTTATCTAAAAAAATGATACATTTCGAACTATCAGTTCGAGAAAAAATTTCGACTTGGGACAAAACAGAGTGTTCTAAATAGGGTGACACATGAGCATTGAAATTGCCGAGGAAAGAATCTACCGAGTAATTGCCAATAATGCTACTATTAGACGCTACTGGTTCATTTTCTCCCTCTAACTCCGTTACTATGTACTTCTGGTGTAGCTCTCGTTAAACTTGCATTTGATTCGGTTTACCATTGTAGGGCAGCCACGTGTGCAACCAGTCAGTTGCGAAGTATCCATGGAGTTTTTCTAACCAATCCCTGCTAAGAATTAAGCCACAGAATTCTGGGATATCGGCAACTATAATATCAATAACCTGACATACCTTCGGGTTGGATGACAACCTTATGGTTACTTGATTTAGTTCGCCAATCACTTCGACTTGAGATCGATCTAGCTGAACTATGCGCACTGCGGATTTTTGTGGTTGAACATTTAACTTGGCACATATAGATTTGGGTAAAATATTCGATGAAGCACCAGAATCTACCAAACAATTGTGCACATTTTTATTGAAGATTTCATAAGTAAGGAGAAACAGGGGAGTGTGAGATCTTGATATTCCTCCAATTAGAGTGATGTCATTTAGATAAATCTTATTGATCGCGTTAGTTGGAGGTGTTCCCATGTTATGGGAAGCTTGAGAAAGTACAGCGGCAGGCAATGGTGCAACTGGCACAGCATGTAATTCTTTCATCATTATCTTCTGTTGATGTTTCAACTTGCTCAGTTTGTGAAGGGTGATGTTAGCCCTAGTCTTCTTCATGTCTTCAATAATATTGTACTCCATTTCATCCGACACTATGAGTGTTTTAGATGGAGTCGTTTCATCTGTTTGGACTGGGCTGGTTTGAGTCGCTTTAGATATCGTTTTCTTTGTCGCGACTTTATCCTTTATTGTAGAGCTTGCGCTCTTCGGCTTAGGGGTAGTTTGGGGAGGATCAAGCTGATTTTTGCTTCGTGTGCTAACTGGAAATACTTCTTGATCTTCTTCTTGTGGGACGATGAAATCCCACATTCCTTGTAATTCCACAACTTCTTCGTCATCAGTCTACCCTTCAGTGGCAATTTCCTCTTCCTCTTCCTCGGATTGAACATTTGAAATGGCATTGGGTGGCTTTGAATCCATTGAAGGACCTCTTTTAAAAGCTCTGTAGGGCTTTTTTGAAGAAGTTTCTGCTACTTGCTTTTTTATGTTGACCATTTCATTGGACATGGTCTTTAGAACTTTCTACAATCCTTCCAAATCAAATGGATCTTTTGCTTGTTTCTTCTTG
The DNA here is from genome assembly GCA_031772625.1 of Pinus tabuliformis. Lineage (NCBI taxonomy): Eukaryota > Viridiplantae > Streptophyta > Pinopsida > Pinales > Pinaceae > Pinus > Pinus tabuliformis. Next base: position 577,514,998 of record CM062808.1, read on the forward strand.
GAGTCTTCCTTGAAGGTTACTTTTTTGGATTTACATTCCTCTATCATGGATTTCTTTTCCAGGGCTATTATTCGTTTCTCTACTGCTATTTCTTCTTTCATGTTCTCAGCTAAGGTTGTTTTATTTTCCCTATCCATGAAGATTGCTATGTTCGATGGTAGAGCAGTGATATACCATTCACATCGTACTTCTTCGCTGGGCTGGGAAGCAGTAGGAATTTTGTTGAAAATTTTGTTGAAATGTAAATTGAAATCCTTGATAGGCTCTCTAGTTTCAGCTTTAAGATTGGATAGGTCATTGATTAACGTTGTCGTAGACTTGTCGTCACCAAACATGGTTAGGAATTGCTCCCGGAAGATGTCCCAACTTGTGATGGATCCGCAGGGTAATGAAAAGTACCATGACCCTGCTATTCCTTGTAGTGTATAAGGAAAAAGCCAAACAACAACATCTTCATTAGTAACCCCATTGAGATTAATGGAAAGCATGAAGTTGTTTATGTGCTCTTCTGCTAGCATGCCTGCCTTGGGATTGAATTTAGGCAGCCTTTTCTCAGGATGGGTCGGTATTTGACTCAAGGGTGCAGGCATTAAGACTGCCACAGGGTCATTCCATGGAGACTGGGCCATTGTTGAACTGCTAATAGAGGAAAGTGCAGAAGATGATCCCTGCGGCTGGGAGGATGAGGATACTACGATTGTAGATGATTGAAGAGGGGTTGTGGGGGTTCCAGTGGACGGATGGACGATGATCTAGAGTGGAGGTGTGGATGGTTGACTTCGCGGTGAAGTAGTTGAGATGGACAATGTTGACGAAAGAGTCTCACTGTCAGACTCTTTAGGTGATTTCCTCACTCTTGTCCTGGTGGGAAGAGGTAATTTGGTTGGCTGGACACCAAATTTTTCACTCTTTAGCCTGGTCAGGGGATGAGCAGGGTTATACTGCGAAGTCACGATGCCTTGAGATTTATCAGACCTCTGAGGAGAAATGGAAAATCGCTGAAGTTTGTGGATCAAGGATCTGACTTCAGGAAGTTCAACGGTAGATTGTTCTAAAATATCAGGGTGTGTAGCAGCGGTTGATACTCGAGCGACTTCTGACTCTGGATTTAAATGTAATGGAGAAGTCGGGGGAGATGATGAGGGCGATTTACTCTCAGAATGGTATTCAGATTTGGATTTACTTGCCATTCATAGTTCAGGCCCTCCTTCTAGCGCCAAATATGTTGAAGCCCCGAAAATTGGGTTGACAACCAGGGGGATACCCGCCCGGTCTGGACCTTGGTTGGAAGCTCCTTATCCGTTTGGTATAGCGGGTCTGACTGGGGATAATGGGACCAGTTTCCCAATCTATGAGTGTGTGTGTAGAATTTGATGTTGCTGATCTAACAGTTCCTATCTAAGATATTCTAATTCAAACTTTAATCTAATTTTATGCTATTGTAATCTGATAAATAGCACATCTAAATCTATACTAACCCAGGATGTAATTCTTCTATTATGCTATCTAAAGATATTTCAAATAACAACTGGTAATAAAGATCATTTAGCGATTATAAGAAAGGAAATCAATCAAGATGAACCACTTCACATAAAAAGTTAGACGAAACAGTTGTGAAAAGCATATCACATAATGAGCTATTCATACATTAGGCATAAATAAATAGCTATCACCGTACATAAGTGCCAAATGATAACTCAAGCATTCATGCAATAATACATAAACAACTAAAAAAAACTATATATCACTTTAACATATAAGCAGAAATGGTCAAGAGATAAAAGTACCATTTATGACTAGTCCTACTCATAAGCTTCAAGCAACAATGATTTATCTCTCCTTGCTCTAACATCCACTAAGAGTACAGAAGTGCAACATCAGTAGCAGATATCAAATGAAAACATCAACAAATCTTGATCCATTCATTCACCAAAACCTCCTCTGAGGGTGCAAAAGTGCATGTTCTGAGGACAAGTTTTTGATAAATTTCTGGACCCTTCTCTAAATGCATGAGAAGGGTTTAAATACTACTAACTAAATAACTTAATTACACAGATTCAGGATACGGTTTAAATGACCGCCCTTTTTCTAAGCAAAACTATTTCTAAAAATTAAATCTAATATCTAACTATTTCTGCATTTGCTCCTTAATGTTGCAAGCATTCAATATTAGCCTGGGTAGAGTTGGCTGACTGTCTTCCGCTTTTGGTTGAGCTAAGCAAACAAAAATTGTAAGAGCTGGCACCATCTTTTCAGCAAAATCGATGATATACTCGAGAGTCATCCTCTGGCTATGTGGATTTACTGTGTATGCCCAGTAATAATCCAAGTTCCATTAGGTTAATCCTCGAATTGCTTCTACCTTTTCTTTCAGCTTTATGTTTCCAGTTTGTTCTTTACCATTGCTTTCTTGCATTTTCCGGGCTTACAAGTGACTGAGTAGTTAGAGGCTTTGCTTTTTGAGCAATTTTCTCAGTGATGCGCGATTAGCGCTAGGCGCTAATCGCGTATCGGAAACTGCCTCCGTTCTTTGATCCGAGCCTCTCTGATGCGTTTTTCGCCTTTAACGCCTTTTCCTTCATCAGGTATAAGCTTCAAAATTTGTAAAAATACTGCTTTCGTGAGCTTCTGACCTTGAGCGTTAAACCGCCTGTTGATATCAACATTGTTCAATTACTCATTCAGCCACGGCTGTGAATGAAAGATCTGTAATGGATAGCTCCGCAGCGTTCTGTGAATCTATGGCTCTGTTGCATGCGATATCCATTTATGACGGCATATTTTCTCTGTCTCTGAGCATTGGAGCTTTACCCTTTTCCTTCATGGCTTCCTGCACATTGCTTTGTGTTACTTCTGTTTTTTGTTCCTAAGGTTCACACATGAGGAGAGAGTAATGATAATAAAAATTGACAAGAAATCTTTAAGCTCTACGGATGTACAAAAACATGCCACCTGACGTAACCTAACTCTTCGAACAACACAAAACCGTCTTTCATTAACAATTGACGTATAATTCATTAATTTTCATTAAAGCGCGTATCCAGTTTTTGGTTTATGGGAAGCTTTTCTTGAATGTTGAGCCGGGGAAAATTTCCGATGGAATGTTTCTACGATTCGCATCGCAGCATCGCAGTATCGCATTACCGCAAATTTCATTATGATGTGTTATCGCAAGGTTTCTCGATCGCGCTATCGCAAGATCGCAAATCATAGTATCGCACTATCGCAAAATCGAAGATCGTTACAATCGTTAAATGGTTATGTGTTTTTCATGCGACATTGCGATATGCGATATGCGATATTGCATATTGGATATTGGCGATTTTTTAAGGTTTTACAATGTGAGCATTTCTTAATGCATGCAATGCGATGGAATTCGCGTCGCACTCTCGCAGTTTATCATTTTTACTCAAAAGGAAATGTTCTATCATTCTTCACGCGATGCGATGTTTTCTTAAGGAGAAAAATATATGAGCCTTAATTGAATTTTTTGAATTTTTTACTGAGGGTCCCCACTTATCTAGTGTTATTGCTAATACTAAATAAGGAGGGGGGTTGTTGGTGTCCACAACACCAGGGTACGGTTGATACTGATAGACTGGCTGCTGCACAGCGGGACCGAATTGGTACTGTCCCTGGTACGGTTGATAAGTAAATTGAGGTTGACTTGTGACAACCGTACTTGGACCAGGTTGTCCTACAGGAATTTGAACCGAAGTTTGAATTGTGGATCCAAACTGAGGTAAAGATGTCTGAGGAGTTGATACAGGAACAATAGAAAACCGAAGTTGTCGATACTCCAAAAGTAGGTGGGGTAGATTGAACAGATGTTGCAGCAGTTGCAGAAATCGTTTGAGGTGGAGTACGCGGTGTACTAGGCCCAGTCTGAGAAACTACGGAAGGTGCATAAGTTTGAACAGTAGACTGGACAGGTTGCTGGGGTGAACCAAAAACCAAGGGTTGTCTAGATTGAGATGACAACTACACATTCGATTGCAAGATCTGTTGAGTTTGAGATGGATCCCACACTAAGTTCATTCTGGGGTACGAACCCATAAGAGGTTGAGAATATTGAGGACCATAACCGGGTTGAGGGTAGGTTTGATAATTCAAAGGTACATTTCCAACTCCTTGGAAAAATGATTGACCGGAAGGTGGTTGGAAACCTTGGGTTGGGTATTGACCTTGAGGTTGATAACCTTGAGGCACGTACTGATACTAGGGTTTACCTTGAGGTACATATTGATACTGGGGTTGACCTTGAGGTACATACTTAGTCTGGGGTTGACCTTGAGGAACATACTGTCCCGTAGGTATGTACTGTCCTTGAGGTTGCCCCCCAAGCGGAAATTGGGTACCTTGAGGTTGCCCCCCAGGTGATAATTGAGGACTTTGAGGCTGCCCCCCAGGCGGTAACTGGCCACCTTGAGGTTAAGGATTAGGAATAGTACCTGACATCATAAGAATATCTTCTACACTCAATGACTTAGTTCCATTATTTCCAGTTAATAACCCTTGTTCAATAGATTGAGGATATGCTCTCGAAAAAATACCAGTAAGCGACTGATACCCAGAGGGAACAGAAGGACCGCCATATAAAAAGGTTTTTGGAGATTGAGAAAACATGAACGACTGTCTTGACATATTTAACGGAGGATAATAACCCCTAGGTGTTAGGTGAAAAGGAATGCGAGGTGGTGAAAAAATTAGTCCCGGGTTTTCCAAAAAATTGGTCAATGAAAGATACCAAGCATTGCTCCTAGGTGGACTGTAAAAGATTGATTCATGCTCCCTAAGTTCTATAACTGGTTGATTTTCAGGAATAGGGATACCTTCTTCTTCCGGAGTAGCAAGTTCTTCAATAGCTATAAGTCCAGAAGGAAGATTTTGGGTAACTATTCTTTCTACCCTGGGTGAATCAGGACCACTAGAAGTTGGAGAGGCAAATCCCGATGTTGGCGTAGCAGCAAATTCAGTTTCAGGTTTAGATATTTCAGGTTCCTCACCTAAATCACTAGTATATGAAAAACTACCAGTAACTTTGGAAACAGAAAAAGATTGTGGATTATAATCTGCTACTAGAGCTTGATAATCAAGATGTACCACTAAAGAAGACTCTCCTTCTTCAGGTGACCCTACTCTACTGTCTCTAGGAGTTACAAGGGCTCGTAACCCTTCAGGTTGGCTCGATGAAAACTCAGGAGGTTTGCCCCGAAGTCTACGGGACTTCCTCGGTAATTCAGCCACGATTAAATATTTTAACTACTTCACATGCAAACAAAGTAAAATCTCAATGAAAACCACCTAAAGCCTCTAAAGAACCAAACAATTTTGAATCACACGCCTAAAGAATCTAGGAGATCAAACCACACACAAACAATAACTTTCCATACTGAAAACACTAGTTGGTGATGAAATCCAGCGTCGCAGAGTTCAATATAGAAATGGCAGTTGGAACAGTTACCCCGGCAACCTGCTTAATGAATAGACTGGCACAAGTTTCTCCACTAAACCGTCTCGAGTGAAGAGAACCCCCCAGAAAATCCAAGTGAGTCTAGCCAACGTCTACTCCAGGTACAGTGGGATCTTCCCTCCACCGTCACCTTAGGAAATAATTCTATAGAATATGGTCACTATGGTTACCAACAGAAACAAATATACTTGGGGGAACAGTCTACGATTCGATACGCATGCAAGGGCAGAGTAAGAAACTCAATCCCCTTGAAGACTCCTTAACATAATCCAAGGTTTACCAACAAGTGACCCTAGGCTCCTCGACAATGGTTAATCCGAGGTTTACCGTTTTTAATACGTGAATATCTTCTATCGTTCCCAATGAGGAAGGATTGATTCCCACACTGGTTCAGATATGATCTCATGCTTCTCCTTTAAGAGGAGCTTTCCCAGAGCATAGATGTAACAATTGGATTTTATCTCCTACCGCAAGATATGGCTACTTGTTTTTTTTACTATCTTGGAGAGTTAATTACTCCCTACTCCAAGATACTAGCCTAAGCTATGTTGGTGATATAGAGCCCTAGAAATAAAAAGATTACTAGATAGATTTTACTTTAAGCATTATTTTTATTGGTTTTTCTTTAAGTCAAGAGGTGTGAAGATGAAACTTAAGGTGTGAATACTCGACTCGAAATCACTAAAAAATGCACTTAAGATGATAAGCAATCTTTTCCCTTCAATGAATTTCTAGCTAGGAAAGAGTTGAGAATGCAAATGCTTGTAAAAACAAATCTTTTCCTTAACAAACAAATCAAAAGAAGAGCTTTTTGTCTTTTCCAATGCACTAAAAAATGAGACAACTAGTTATGCTCATGAAAATTTCCCTTTTCTTTCAAACACTCAAATACTACAAAAACAAACTTTTTCCAAAAGAGATTTTTTATTTTTATAAAACACTCAAAACTATGGAAAAATCTAATCTTGAGATCTATAAATCCTAAAACTATTTGAAGTAAAAGCTTACAAGATTTCTTTTCAAGGATGTTTTACTTAGCTATAAGAAAACTAAGGACTAATTTGTCCAGAATCACAAATCAGTCAAAAAACAACCAATTTTTGTTTTCTTTTCTAAAAATGAAATCCAAAACTTTTAACACAAGTCCTTTCGAAGTTTCGCAAAGAGAAAAACAAGATGGATTCCTCAACAAAGGCAGATTTTGCAAATGGTCAGACTCATAAGAAGGCCAATAAAAACCAAGGTGATCTGAGGCTTCTAAGGCTTCTAAGCTCTGAGCTACTACAAGACCAAAATGAAAACCAAGCCCGACAACCAAAACTTCTAGGAATTTCACCTAAAACCCTAATGCCAATGGAATTAACCTAAGAAAAGTTCCTGACAAGTCACATGCAGGTCTGGGCAGAGGAAAAAAACACCTAAACAAATCCTAAGCTGACTGAAAGAGAAAATCTTAAGTTTTTCAAAATTTTGACAGGGTCCGCAGGCCCGCAGTCCACACAGGTGTGGTACCGCTCTGTGTGTAAAGCAAAAGTGCGGATAGGTCCGCACTGTGTTACAAGCAGAGGGTGCGGTCCTCTCCCAAAAGTATGAAAAACAAAAAATAATCCAAGATCTACTAAACCTACCCAATTCCACACACAACAAGCCAAAAACAGAAACAAAAACACAGTTTCTCAAGTCAAAGTAAAGCAAATCAAAAAATCAAGTCCCCAGTATGGTCGCCATTTTGTCACACGGAATGAGTCGTTCTTGCGGACAAGACCGACCTCCCTAGTATCTAATGATATCTAGCGACAAGCAAACCAATCAAATTCTATCTTTCTCTAAATATGCAGTTTATAAATAAAGGCAAACAAGTGTTTTAGGCCTACCTTGGGTCCAATGCAAGTTTGTGGAAGCCTTGCTCCGTTGATCCAAATGACCTCCCTTGTAGAGAATTTGCAAACACAAACAAGCTGTTATGAACCCAACTCAAGAAAAGATAGAAAAGATAGATCAACGCCTTAGAATTCAGCCTCTTCGAGGGGGCAACCTCCTTTACATTACATAAATGAACAATTCTTGGATGATTCAAATGACAAAACCTCCTTTCTATATATAGGAGTCTAAGGAGTCACAATATAATCCAGCCGACCTAACAATAATAATATAAAGCCACAAAAATAACAATAGAGGGATTCTATGGGGCACAGAAATAACAATATGGGGGTAATAGGGGCACAACAATATAAATAAGGGGTATAACTACAATAGTAATGGGGTAATCACTAGTATTATAGGGACCCAACATGCCCCTCTCCTTCAAAAAAGTGTTGTCCTCAACGCTTGAGTAGTTCTGGATACTTCTGCATAAAATTCTCATCCTCCCATGTGGAATCTTCAGCGGATAAGTTCTTCCACTTGATAAGATACTCTGAAATTGATCGATTTCGTAGCTGTCGAGTTCTTGTTTCTGTGACTGCTTCCGGTTCCAATATAATTTTTCCTTCCTCGTCAAGTTCTGGCAATATTGTTTGAATTGGGAGCTTGTCACCTATAACCTTCTTTAAACATGAAACATGGAAAACTGGGTGCAATCGAGAAGCTGCAGGAAGCTCCAATTTGTATGCCATAGTACCAATCTTTTGCAACACCTTGTACGGACCATAATACTTTGGTGATAATTTATTATCCTTCTTAGCTTGCTTTAGGGACATTTGCTTATATGGTTGTAGCCGTAGGAATACCCAATCACCTACATCAAAACTTCTTTCACTGCGATGTTGATCTGCCTGTTGTTTCATTCTATTTTGTGCCAACACGAGGTTATCCTTTAAGAGTTGGAGGACTTGTTGTTGATGTTCGATGTGATGTTCCACTGCCTGAACCTTAGAATTTTCTCTTAAATATGATGTGATGGATGGTGGTTGATACCCATAAAGTGCCATAAATGGGGTCATTTTTGTTGCTGTATGGAAGGAAGTGTTATACCACCATTCAGCCAGAGGCAACCATTTGACCCATTGTGTCTGTTTATCAGATACAAAGCAACGAAGATATCCTTCCAAACATTTGTTTACTATCTCAGTTTGCCCATCAGATTGAGGATGATAAGATGAGCTATGAGCTAACTGAGTACCAAGACAAGAAAATAATTCTGTCCAAAAATTTCCAGTGAAAATGGGATCTCTGTCACTTACAATAATCTTTGGGTTTCCATGTAGCTTTTGAACTGTTTCCATAAATGCAGTAGAAACTGTACTGGCTTTAAATGGATGTGATAATGCACAAAAGTGTGCATACTTGGTAAGTCTGTCAACTACCACCATGATGACACTCTTTCCCTCAGACTTGGGTAAACCTGTGATAAAATCCATTGAAACCTCCTCCCAACGTTGGCTTGGAATGGATAAAGGTTGTAATAGACCCGGTGTCTTAATTGTTTCAACTTTATTTTGTTGGCAAACCAAACATTCCGCCACAAACTTTTGAATATCTGATTTAAGGCCATCCCAAAAAAATTCCTTCTTAACCCTGTGGTAAGTTTTTAAAAATCCTGAGTGCCCTCCTAAGGGAGAAGTGTGCAATTCCATAAGAATCTTTTGTTTTAGCTGGGAATTCTTACAGAGGTATAAGCGATCTTTGTACCATAACGAATCATTTTGCCAGCTAAATGTATCAGAAGTACTGGAATCTTGTTGTAGCTTTCGAATAAGTGCCCACACTTCTTCGTCATTCTTCCATTCCTCCCTTGCTTCGTTTATCCAATCTGGTTGGATAATAGAAATGGCACACAACAATGCTTCCACATCCTCATCCTTTCTTGAGAGTGCATCTGCCACCACATTTTGCTTCCCTTTTTTGTAGATGATTTCAAAGTCATAACCCAACATCTTTGTGACCCACTTTTGTTGCTCTTCAGAGGATAATCTTTGTTCTAAAAAGTATTTAAGGCTATCATGATCCGTTTTTACCTTGAAGTGTCTTCCCATTAGGTAGGGTCGCCATTTCTTAAGTGCATGGAGTATTGCCAACATTTCCTTCTCATAAATAGCTTTGCTTAAAAACTTTCCCTTGATTGGACGACTTTCAAAAGCAATGGGTCTTTCATCTTGCATTAGAACAGCACCAATTCCATTTCCTGAAGCATCACATTCCACAATAAAGGTTTTTGTGAAGTCCGGTGTAGCTAAGACCGGTGCTTGGCACATTGCCTCTTTAAGATGTTCAAAGGCCTTTGTTGCTTCCGGAGTCCATGAAAATGAATCTTTCTTCAATAATGTTGTTAGAGGTGCTGCTATTCTCCCATAATTCTTAACAAACTTGCGATAATACCCTGTCAACCCAAGAAATCCTCGCAGATGCTTTATGGATGTGGGGATTTTCCATTCCTTAATGGCTTTAATTTTGCTAGGGTCTACCTTAACTCCTTCATGAGATACAATATGACCCAAATATTCCACCTCCTGGACTCCAAAGAAACATTTGGATCTTTTTGCATATAATTGTTTCTCCTCCAATAGTTGTAGCACCCTGTCAACATGTTCAACATGATCCTTCCAAGACTTGCTGTAGATTAGTATATCATCAAAAAATACTAACACAAATTTTCTAAGGAATGGTTTGAAAATTGAATTCATCAAACCTTGAAATGTTGAAGGTGCATTGGTAAGGCCAAAAGGCATGACCAAAAATTCATAATGACCCTCATGAGTTCTAAATGCCGTTTTCGGAATGTCTTCAATCTTCATTCTGATTTGATGATATCCCGAACGAAGATCCAACTTGGTGAAGTAAATTGATCCATGCAATTCATCCAGTAATTCATCAATGACAGGAATGGGGAACTTATCTTTAATAGTGAGCTTGTTGAGCTCCCTATAATCTGGACACATGCGCCATGATCCATCCTTCTTGTGCACCAATACTACTGGAGCTGAGAAAGAACTTTGACTCGGTTGAATTATACCAGCCTCTAGCATTTCTGCAACCATACGTTCAATTTCACTTTTTTGGACATAGGGATATCTGTACGGCCTGATGTTTGGAGGAACACTTCCTGGAATCAGATGAATAGCATGATCATGATCACGCATAGGTGGGAGACCTTTGGGAGTCTCAAATACCTTGGAATGATTGTCCAGGACTTTTTGGAGATCTGGAGAAATAGATGATTCCAATGTGGAAACATCTAGCGAACATAATTGTGCAATTACACCTCTTTGCTCCTTTTTTAGAAGCTTTGTCATGCCATTAGAGCTGATTATCTTTCCTGGTTTCCCTGCAATACCCCTTAATTCAACTTCCTTTCCTTCCATAGAAAATTTGATGAAAAGTTCTTGAAAATTAAAAGCTATTGTACCCAAGGATTGTAGCCATTGGACTCCTAGTACAACATCAGCACCTCCCATTGGAATGGAAAGCATTGGGCTAGTCAATACATATTCTCCCATGGATAGCTTGATATTATGGCACTTTCCAGAGCAATTTATTGTTCCTCCATTTGCAATCATCACTTGACACTCTGGTGCTGGATATAGGAAGCAATTCAATTCTTTTGCTACCCTACAATGAATAAAATTGTGGGTGCTTCCTGAATCAATCAACACTATTACCTTTTTCTTCTTGATTTGTCCTTCTATCTTGATGGTTTGAGGAGTGGTAATTCCCGCCAATGCATTACAAGATATGGTCGGATTTATTTGTTCTTCATCTAGGCTTTGTTCCTGGAGTATATCCTCTTCTTTTGACCTTTCTTGCTCCTTTTCTTCTTCCTCTTCACAATCTATGTAGAATAATTTCTTCTCAGCACACTTATGACCTTTTGTGTATTTGCTATCACAACTGTAACAAAGCCCTTTTGCTCTTTTTTCTTCCAATTGTTGTGGTGTCAACCTTGTAGGTTGTGGAAGACTAGGGGCAACAACACTTCCGTCTTTATAGTTGTGAGTGGTATGCTTCCTAGTTGCCATAATTTTGCTTTCCATTTTTCTTGCTAACCTGAATGCCTTCTCTAATGAATCAGGTTCCCAAAGGCGAACATCATGTTGGATATTATCCTTTAAAGACCCTATGAACACATCAATCCTATGCTCCTCTGGAATATCTTTTACCCTTATGTTCAATTTTTGGAACTCCTCAATGTGCTCCATTATTGAACCCTTTTGTTTGAGACTTATCAATTGGCTAAAAAAAGTGTTGCTTTTTGTATCCTCATAATGTGCTATCAATTCTTCCGTAAAAATTGCCCAAGTGATAAATTGTTTACGAGAACAAAGCCATTGATACCATACAAACTGATTTGGTTCCAAATATACAGTTGCCATACGTACCTTTTGTGTGTTTTGCACATTATTGAGATCGAAGAATTGCTCCATCTGTAATATCCATGTGGCGGGATCCTTGCCATCAAACTTCCTCATATCGATTTTTGGAACATGGTGAGTCTTCGATCCAACATTAGAGTCTATGGAATCATGATTAACATTTCTTTTGTTCTCATCATGAGTTTCCTTTAGTACCCTTTCACCCTTAGTGACCATTTCTTGTAGCAACTTATTCATATTTATCTTCAATTCTTCCATCTTATCATCCATGCCATCAATTTTAGCATCCATGCCATTCACCTTAGCTTCCATGCCATCCATCTTATCTTCTACACCTTTCTTTAAACCATCCATCTTAGCTTCTACATCTTTCCTTAAACCATCCATTTTATATTCTGTTGCTTTTTGTGCAAGTGACATTTGTTGCACTTGTTCTTGTAATTTTGATATATCATGTAGCATTTCTTCTTCTTCTTCATGAGTCATGCTAGAGCTTTCAGGTTCCTTACTAGGTGTTTGCATTTTCTTTCCTCGGGGCATCAGTTACCGATAATAATGCTCTACTATGCCCTTTGAATTCCTTCAAAATAAGTTTTCAAACCAAGCTTAAGCAAAAATTTAAGAAAATCTACACACCTTTTTTCACTTTGTAGGAGCTCGATATTGCCTCTGATGTATCTCTGTACTTTTTGATCATCTAGTTCTAAATTTGTGACCTGTAGTAGCCCTCTGTGTCCTCTTTCCAATGCCACAAGTCTGACGCAAATTGGATTCTCCAAGGAAGAGTTATGCGAAATCTCCCACAGTGACTTGATTATAGACTAGTTCAGTAGAGCGAACTTGTACGACGTGCCACGAGTCACTGTTTCAACCTTTGGATCTGAAAAATGTATACAAGAAACTAAAGTCCATCCTCTTTTTGTACCTTCTTACGAAATTTCAATCCGATCCCCAGAGAGAAAGTTATGACGATTTTCCCCAGGTCACCTGTTTTGAATGTAATTCAGGAGTCTGCAAAAAGACCAACTTCCTCAGATCATATCTCCGCAAATATCGTGTGAAAAGCTCTGAAATTCGGACCCAAGGTTCATCACAATTTCTTCTCAAATGGGTTTTTTTTGCGACTTCTGAAACGTCACAGAAAAAAAGTTATAGCGAAAATTCCACGATGACCTGTTTGGAGCAGCGAAACCCTAGAATCCAAAGCTCTGATACCAAATGTTATGAAACCAGCTCAAGAAAAGATAGAAAAGATAGATCAACGCCTTAGAATTAGCCTCTTCGAGGGGGAAACCTCCTTTACATTACATAAATGAACAATTCTTGGATGATTCAAATGACAAAACCTCCTTTCTATATATAGGAGTCTAAGGAGTCACAATATAATCCAGCCAACCTAACAAATTAATATAAAGCCACAAAAATAACAATAGAGGGATTCTATGGGGCACAGAAATAACGATATGGGGGTAATAGGGGCATGAAAATATAAATAAGGGGTATAACTACAATAGTGATGGGGTAATTACTAGTATTATAGGGACCCAACACAAGCACACAAATTAAATAGCACCTGAAAAGCCAATATAATAAAGCATACTTATCATGATGATCAAGGAATTCATGAAACAAATCACATAAGACAATTTGTTGAGAAAAATGAATATGATTGTATTAATTTAAATCAAAGAAGAACTTTACAACCTGTGCCTTGATGCTGTACAAGCTCCTCCCAGGGTCCATCAAGAAGTCTCCTCTACTTTGACAAGTTTCACTCTCTTCCCAATGAAGCCAAAAGGTATGTGATCTCTCCTCTCAAGCTTAACTAGGAAGTCCCAATTCCACCAGCATTTACCCTAAAAAATCTTCAGCTTCTAACCTCCCTAGCAACTAGCCCAATGCCTTAATTTATAGTGCAATGGAGGGAAGTTACTAGGTCCACCTTCAAAGGGATAAAGCCCTCCTTCAAAGGGATAGCTCCTCTCATCAAGGGATTAGCTCCTTCACTTTTAGGATGCATGAACCACCTAGGAGCGAACCATCCATGTCAAGGTTCCTTCTAGAATCATCTAGAATTAACCCAAAGTGAATTTTTAAGAATAAACTTGCGCCTTTTTGACTTTCACAGGGGTCCGCACCCACTCCTTTAGAGACAGAGCGGGCAGGTCCACAAGTAACATGAACAGGGGGTGTGGGACCATAGGCAACAGTGAGAGAAAGTGCGGAACCAGAGCTTTATTGATTTTTAAGCTCTTTCTCTCATTTTAAAAGCTTGACATGAAGAGCTGAGGTTTGAGACTTGCTTAGGAGGACAATATGAATGATGATAGACCCATACTGACTGCAAATATTCATGGTGACAATATTTTGTGTAACACAAGGTTTCTACCTAATAGATCTCCTCCTTTTTTTTCTTGTTTCTGTTGTTCTCCTAATTCTCCTTGATTTTCCCAGTCATCCTATGTTTTGGGACAATTTCAAGGAAAATGATTGTATTCATGGTAGACTTTACATTTTAAAGTGTTGAAATTTGTGAAGCTATGGGATGAATTTCCCCATGGACATAAAGCAATCCCATCATTCCCCAAAACTAGAATTCAAATGAAAAAATAAATAGTATTAATATGTGGGCAAGAAATTATTAAAGAGGAATATAATTAAATATTATTATGAGAAAACTCTGAAATAAAGTATTACCCTCAAAACTATAAAGTTGAATTGATCTTTGAAAGCCCTCTTCCTCCTCCAATGAATTGTATATAAAGGAAACCTTTGTGACTGTAATACAATGTGGTTCATATAACCTATCTAAGGCTCGGTACAATTATAATCACACAGTTGTCTATGGCTCATTTGGTTATCTTCTGAGGTACACATTTGTTGTGTGTGGCTCATATATGGCTCACACATAAACACAATAGCTCACATTTCTTGTATATGGTACGCATAGGCTCACTGAGGCTCGCATTGTACTATCTATGGAACAACTATAGTTTATGGCTCATATTTATTATAAGTATGGTTTGGTGACTCATTCTATGGTTCACATATTTTCCCTACAAATCACACAATAAAAATTTGCTCTTGATCCATGTCTATAGTAATGACTTTGTCTGGCATATTAGTTACTCTATCTCATATATTAATGACTTTGTCTCTCTTTACAGTGGTGTCACAACATAGAATGGCTCACATGATGCTCACATACCAAGCTTACAACGACTCATTATAATACTCTAAATTGATTACAGCGGCACATTATATTACTCTGAGGCACTGTAGTGGTGCGTTTGTTGCTATGGGGTACCAAAGGCACCTTCTTTGCAGTTTGTTGTTCCCTTCAAAGAAAATATAAAGAATTGGTTATTATTAGTGGACAAACATGATTAAACAAATCATTATAAATGGTGAAAATAATGTGTACATAAACATAAACTAAAAACTAAGAAATAAACACATAAATAATTCTTGATGGAGAAAAAATGTGAAAAAAGTAATGGAAAATGGCTCCCTTTATTGAAGAGATACAAAAGATTAATACTAAAACACTTGGATTGAATTATTTGAGAAATGGTGCTAAAAAATACTCAACAAGAAGGTTCCTTTTCTCAATCTCTTTGTAAGCTTATTCTCTCTCAAAGAAGTATGAAGACTCTCTCAATGGTGAAATCCTATTCCCACTAGAATGTTGGATTTCTGAGGAGAATTTTTTCCAGCAAAAAAAATATTTAATTCTTCTTGCTTTTGGTTCTCCAATGGCTTGTTTATATATAATTTTGAATTCCTCTTCGCTTTATTGGTTCATTAATGAGAAAATGACTTATGAGTATGACAAGAGGATCCCTTAGGGGATGCATATCTCTAGGCCGACTCGAAATTGAATGTCCTTAACTGGTACATGTCAGGGAATCCCATCTTCCAAGTGTGTGAAGTGATCCTAGACTACTGAATCAAACATATGTTCAATTGCGTGACTATTGAAAAAACAATTGCATGCTCGCTAATTTCTTCCTTTGGATAAGTCATGCAAGTAGACTTTATAATTAAAACCTTTGGAGAAGTTTTGATTTTTGTACTTCATAATGTTTTTAACTGGAAAGTCTTCAATTGTACATTCTACTGGGTGACTTTGGGTATCATATGAATTGTACAAATGTGTGTACATTTTTTCCGTGTTAATAATTTCCCCTTGATGTATGAGGTTGGGAGGAAACGTATTACCAAAATAGATAATGTTTTTTCTACTCTAGTTGAGAGTCTGATCAACTTATTTTGAGAGAAAATAACTTATTGTGGATATGAGTAGGGGAAAACCTTGACTGAGGATGAAACATAACCATGCTCTAAAGGAATGCTGATAAAAAGTGTATATACAAGGTGGGCATGTCCCATGCTCGTTATGATGACTAGTGACTAACTATTACAATCATATAAGAAATATTACTGTCAAGTCATTATTATGGTGGCTGACATGTTGATGGCTGATGATGATAACTTGTTATGCCCTCATGGGATCTTCTCACAAATATACTGTACAAGGATCTCCCGTGCACCAAAAGTGAATAAATGTTGAGTGAAGTGCTCATGGATGCATGGGTATTAAACTAATATTAGAGAACTGCAACAGTCACAATGTACGATACTACCCTAACATGAATAGCTTATCATGGTGTCAAATGTCAGGGAGACCAATGAAATCAATGGGTAATAGTGATTCCCACTATGCCACCCAAGGATGTCCCATAATTGGGGAGCACCCAAGGTACTGTTTCGATCCTGGAAGATGTATGTTGAAGTCGAAAAGAAAGAAGTATTAAACATCTAAAATATTGATTCAAGGAATGGAGGATAAACGTGAATACAATATACCAGATAAACAAGAAATGATAATGAAAGCTAACAATATGAATGGATATGGGGAACTGCTTGAGGTTGGAGTTGTAATGTGAGTGGCAGCAACCAAAACAATTCTTCTACCAGGAATGTCCTTGGAATTGATAGGACGTCTAGGATAGGTATAAGCCTGTTCTGACTGACATGATGAATGATGAATGAATGGTGTGGTGATCAACGAGCTCCAACAAAGGGAGACTATGGACTTCTGTTAGGTACAAGACACGAAAATATTGGTGGGAACCCTTTTCCTAAAAAATAATTATACACTTTTGTTTTGGGAAGTTTTAGTGTCTACAGATAAACACTTAAACCCCTAGACTAGTAAAGAAGCCTACCTGAAGCTTTCTCTTACTCCTTATCTCCCTTGACCAATTCTATCACTCATTTCTATACTTAATCCACTTGAAAAGTACCCGCACACAGACAGAAGACCAAAAACTGATCAAAGCATATGATAATGATCTATTGATTAAACATAGAATGGAGTCAGATACATAATACACATATGAAAGTATCAATAAAAATTACAAACATATGGAAAAATATTTTAACACTTTATTAGTAAAAGTAAGAGTTAACACCCAATTTGCTTGATTCAGTGTCACTCCTCTAATTCAATCCCATCCTCTCCTCATAACAAGTAAGACATTTTGTCATCATTACAATACTTGAAACGAACTCAAGTCTCATACTAACAACATCTCCCTATAATTCAATGATTTCTAGCCCCTGATCACTTAGATGAGTGGTCCTTTTATAGGTGAATGAAGGAAGTTATGCCATAAATGGTGATAATGAATGCCCTCCCAAACTTATGATTTAGTTCCATGGAGGAATGGATAAAGGGATTGATGTTCCTTAACTCCCTCCCTCATCCAATTTCGAGCCTGAAGGAGTGGATAGCCTTGGAAAAATTCTAGAGGCATCCTATGGATAAGAATATTCCAAACCCCAATGCATATTTCACTCAAATTTGCCCAGCATAGGCCAAAGAGGGCTCAAGTTTGCTGCAATGCACCCTGGCAGTGTACTGGGCTACACTGCAGTGCACCCTGATAAACGCCTTCCTATGCTGATCTTCTTCGAGGCAGTTTTTGGATGATTTCAGTAATGGAATCTCTTAGGAGGAGGAATTCTTGATGGTTGACTTCATTAGGGCATGTAACAACTGAATTAGGGTTTGATGGGCCCTAATAGTACTAATCTGTAAGTCGGGGTTGATGTGCCCAAATGGATCTGTAACAGTTGCCCCCTAAAGCATGAAGTCGTAAATATGTATGTCAAGTGAAATGCTTTACTATGTGGAGAGGAGGTTTCAAAGTGGAAGGTGACCTACATAAATTACAATACATATATCATGATAATTTTATTTTTCATCATGAACTTGTTGAGGGAAGGCATACCCATGCTTAGCTTATAAATTTTCATTACATGTACAAATATAGTCATCTACAGATATAGACCCATGAATGGATGACCATGAATGTAAGGTCATTGTACATTTGATTTAGTACTCCTGAAAAATATCACAGCCTGGATGGATGAAACTAGATCTGAGGTCTTCAATCTTGTTCAATCCTTTTCTCAAGTACAAGTCTAACCATGTGAATAGATAATCTGAAGTCGAACATGGGAAGACATCTTCTGATTACCAACCAATGATGTAAGTAGTTAACAGATGCGAGATGAATCATCGATAATGATGATGACCCTCAATGTACTACAATACATTTCACATGGTGTGAACAAATGATTTGATGTCAAACACCATACAAAGTCTGTTGGGTTGCTATAATACTAGTGATTACCCCATTACTATTGTAGTTGTACCCCTTATTAATATTGTTGTGCCCCTATTAGCCCCATATTGTTATTACTGTGCCCCATAG
Source organism: Pinus tabuliformis (assembly GCA_031772625.1). Lineage (NCBI taxonomy): Eukaryota > Viridiplantae > Streptophyta > Pinopsida > Pinales > Pinaceae > Pinus > Pinus tabuliformis. The sequence goes on from CM062808.1 coordinate 577,533,564, forward strand.
AATCCCTCTATTGTTATTTTTGTGGCTTTATATTATTATTGTAGGTCGGCTGGGTTATATTGTGACTCCTTAGACTCCTATATATAGAAAGGAGGTTTTGTCATTTGAATCATCCAAGAATTGTTCATTTATGTAATGTAAAGGAGGTTGCCCCCTTAAAGAGGTTGAATTCTAAGGCGTTGATCTATCTTTTCTATCTTTTCTTGAGCTGGTTTCATAACATTTGCTATCATAACCATTTGTAATATGTTGGATCGAAGACCCACCATATTCCAAAAATTGATATGAGGAAGTTTGATGGCAAGGATCCTACAACATGGATATTACAAATGGTTGCCTCTGGTTGAATGGCGGTATAACACTTCCTTCCATACAGCGACAAAAATGACGCCATTTATGGCACTTTATGGGTATCAGCCACCATCCATCACATCATATTTAAGAGAAACTTCTAAGGTTCAAGCAGTGGAACATCACATCGAACATCAACAACAAGTCCTCCAACTCTTAAAGGATAACCTCGTGTTGGCACAAAATAGAATGAAACAGCAGGCTGATCAACATCACAGCTAAAGAAGTTTTGATGTAGGTGATTGGGTATTCCTATGGCTACAACCATATAAGCAAATGTCCCTCAAGCAAGCTAAGAAGGATAATAAATTATCACCAAAGTATTATGGTCCATACAAGGTGTTGCAAAAGATTGGTACTATGGCATACAAATTGGAGCTTCCTACAGCTTCTCGATTGCACCCAATTTTCCATGTTTCATGTTTAAAGAAGGTTATAGGCGACAAGCTCCCAGTTCAAACAATATTGCCAGAACTTGATGAGGAAGGAAAAATTATGTTGGAAACGGAAGCAGTCACAGAAACAAGAACTCGACAGCTATGAAATCGATCAATTTCGGAGTATCTTATCAAGTGGCAGAACTTATCCGCTGAAGATTCCACATGGGAGGATGAGAATTTTATACAGAAGCATCCAGAACTTCTCAAGCTTTGAGGAAAACACTTTTTTGAAGGAGAGGGGCATGTTGGGTCCCTATAATACTAGTGATTACCCCATTACTATTGTAGTTGTACCCCTTATTAATATTGTTGTGCCCCTATTAGCCCCATATTGTTATTACTGTGACCCATAGAATCCCTCTATTGTTATTTTTGTGGCTTTATATTATTATTGTTAGGCCGACTGGGTTATATTGTGACTCCTTAGACTCCTATTTATAGAAAGGAGGTTTTGTCATTTGAATCATCCAAGAATTGTTAATTTATGTAATGTAAAGGAGGTTGCCCCCTCGAAGAAACTGAATTCTAAGGCGTTGGTCTATCTTTTCTATCTATTCTTGAGTTGGTTTCATAACATTTGGTGTCATAAAAATTTGTAATATGTTGGATTGAAGACCCACCATATTCCAAAAATCGATATGAGGAAGTTTTATGGCAAGGATCCCACAACATGGATATTACAAATGGTTGCCTCTAGCCGAATGGTGGTATAACACTTCCTTCCATACAGTAACAAAAATGACCCCATTTATGGCACTTTATGGGTATCAGCCACCATCCATCACATCATATTTAAGAGAAAATTCTAAGGTTCAAGTAGTGGAACATCACATCGAACATCAACAACAAGTCCTCCAATTCTTAAAGGATAACCTCGTGCTGGCACAAAATAGAATGAAACAGCAGGCAGATCAACATCGCAGCGAAAGAAGTTTTGATGTAGGTGATTGGGTATTCCTATGGCTAAAACCATTTAAGAAAATGTCCCTCAAGCAAGCTAAGAAGGATAATAAATTATCACCAAAGTATTATGGTCCATACAAGGTGTTGCAAAAGATTGGTACTATGGCATACAAATTGGAGCTTCCTGCAGCTTCTCGATTGCACCCAGTTTTCCATGTTTCATGTTTAAAGAAGGTTATAGGCGACAAGCTCCCAGCTCAAAAAATATTGCCAGAACTTGATGAGGAAGGAAAAATTATATTGGAACCGGAAGCAGTCACAGAGACAAGAACTCGACAGCTACGAAATCGATCAATTTCGGAGTATCTTATCAAGTGGAAGAACTTATCTGTTGAAGATTCCACATGGGAGGATGAGAATTTTATACAGAGGCATCCAAAACTTCTCAAGCATTGAGGACAACACTTTTTTGAAGGAGAGGGGCATGTTGGGTCCCTATAATACTAGTGATTACCCCATTACTACTGTAGTTGTACCCCTTATTAATATTGGTGTGCCTTATTAGCCCCATATTGTTATTACTATGCCCCATAGAATCCCTCTATTGTTATTTTTGTTGCTTTATATTATTATTGTTAGGTCGGCTGGGTTATATTGTGACTCAGACTCCTATATATAGAAAGGAGGTTTTGTGATTTGAATCATCCAAGAATTGTTCATTTATGTAATGTAAAGGAGGTTGCCCCCTCGAAGAGGCTGAATTCTAAGGTGTTGATCTATTTTTTCTATCTTTTCTTGAGCTGGTTTCATAACAAAGTCTTTTGGTCGAAGGCCAGTGATGTCAACCTATCACCAGATGTGAGAAACCTGCCATTGAAGTATGCAAGCCTCAAGGTACTGAAGGGGTGTTTATAAGTCAACTTATTTGATATTGTGCTGATGTCGACAAGAAGTGACTTGTCGCAGGAGGGCCCCAATGTATCCCACATCAACAACATGAAACAAGGTAAATGATTTCGAAGATGAAAATCGATTGACGACAGAAGGTTCAGGAATGGCGGTCATGAAAATGAAGGTTTACGGTATTGCAAAGGATGAAGTTTGAACTGAATGACTTCTCTTGAACATGTCAGCGACACTAAAATGAATTGGTATAATTGACCCAAAACAAAGCAATGGATGGTATGATAGACCAATAGTGTGATGACCCAACCCACATAGTCACGGTGATGAGGTGAAAGTGTCATGTTCAAGAGTGAATTGCTACCGTAAAGTGTTCTCCCTTTCTCCCATTTTCCCCAGTCATTTCTGAAAAGTACCTCTTTATTTTTATCAAGCTTGAGGAGGATAACATATGCTTGTTGTATAATTCCACCCTTCAAATGAATCCATCACTATTTGATGCTTTAATTAGTCTAGGGAAGGTGAAACTCGGTCTTGTGTAGATGGACAAGTTTGTCGCTATTTAATGTTTTTAACAAGTTTAACGACAAAGATAACTTGGTCCTTTTCATGTTTAGAGAGTTTGAAAAGGGACAAAAAGAAAACTCCACAAGTTCTTTTTCGTAAGTTAATCTCTCAAGTCCGAAAAAGCATAAAATAATACAAGAGAGATATCTTTTACAATCTGTTAATGAGCTAGAAAGAACAACCACTCAATGATCTTTTCATGTTTAGAGAGTCTGAAAAGAGCTTAAATAGGACTCCATTTTGAGGAACGAGTGGTGTCTAAGGTAGAAACTGGTTCTGGTGATGTTGGAACTTCTCAAAACATGTTGATTTATGTGAAGAGTCTAGCTAATAAGACCACTCATTGAAGTTGTTCCTCAAAAAGGGTAAAACAACCAAGTGAAAGTGTATGATCAGCCAAAAGGATGGTGGTGATGGGATGAAGAAAACCAAGGCTCATCTGATGAAAGAGGTTGATAGAATGGCAATCACGAGGGTTAAAAATGGAAATGGGTTCATTTTTAGACAAGCTTGAACCATAGGGAACTATGCTTGGATTCAGTTTCATGTTTACACAAGCTTGAAATGAAAAATTATGCTTGGAACTAGTTTACATGCCCCCAACATGATGAAAGAGAGAGTCTCCTGTAACCAGATGGAAGTCACTGCGGTGAAGCAGGATGGTTATTTAACACCGTTTTGGCTTCGTCCAGATAGGGACAAAGGTGAATGGGGTGATTCCCTTCACATAACCTACAAGGAAACTTAACTTTACCATTAGGTGCAGACCCCCAAGCTTCATTACATTCACCTAAGTAGACTACTCATGGCTATCAAGTGGATGGAATGAAGGTTCTTTTACGAGATCAAGTGAAAGGCTTGACTAGGATTTTATGAGATCTAATCAAAGACTCGACTTAGAACTTGGGACCTTGTTTCTTTTTTTAATGAGCTTGACACAAGACAAGGAACTCTGCTCATATTCCTTGTTTCGTTTTTTAAAGAGCTCGACATAAGACAAGGAACTCTACTCTTATTCCTTTGTTTCATTTTTTTAACGCAGTTGACACAAGACTAGGAACTATCCTCGTATCCTTGGTTTCATTTTTTAACGAGGTTGACACAAGACAAGGAACTATCCTCATATTCCTTGGTTTCATTTTTTAACGAGGTTGACATAAGACTAGGAACTATCCTCATTCATTTGTTTCATTTTTTTAACGAGGTTGACACAAGACTAGGAACTCTCCTCGTATCCTTGATTTCATTTTTTAACGAGGTTGAAACAAGACCAGGAACTATCCTCATATCCTTGGTTTCATTTTTTAACGAGGTTGACACAAGACCAGGAACTATCCTCATTCCTTTGTTTCATTTTTTTAACAAGGTTGACACAAGACTAGGAACTATCGTCGTATCCTTGATTTCATTTTTTAATGAGGTTGACACAAGACCAGGAACTATTCTCATAGGCCTTGATCACAAATCATAAGAGGTCATGAAAGAGAGATCTAGTTCCAATGCTCCTAGTACATGATGTACAACATCACTGAATTGGTCGTCAGTTGATGTAGGTATGGAATCAGTTGCCACATAATTGACCCGTGACAGGGATGACACCATTGGTACAAAATGACCATTTAGGGAAGATGGTTGACTAGAAGCCATATTTGGACCAGGAAATGAAATCTGGTCAACGGTGACAATTATGCCTTCATGTAGGAAACAAATCACTTGAAAGAGTGTTGAAACAATAGCTTCCATGTCATAAACATAGTCGTGCCCAAGAAGTAAATTGTAATCTAATGGGCGTGGGACTAACATCACATTCAGATAAACGATTTTTCCTCTCAAAGTAATAGGTAATGGAGGGAGGATCCCTAATGGTCGACTGGTTCCTCTGTTAAAGGCCAACAGATTCTTGGTAATAGGCATAAGTGGCGGCGAACCGAGTGCTTACCAAGTAGTTGAGGAAAGGATACTCACAGATGCACCTTCATCTATAATAGTGTCAGATACAATCATATTACAAACCTGTACTATGATCTGGAAAGGCACATAAGAAGGAAAACAGAATCTTTCCAGTCGGTTCTAATCAAAGGAAGTGACTAGACTACTTGGAGGGGGTACCATAGAAATAGGAAAATTAACCCCTTGAGTTACGAGAGCAGGAGGATTTTCCTCCTGTCTTGATGGAACAGGAAGATTACCCCCAAGCTCATTATAATCTGAAGAAATAAAAAGAACTTGATTGGTATCATATTCACTCTCTTTAGGAAAGGTACAATTAGGTGAAGGTGAAATTCGGTCAACTATTACCTCGACCTATTGATTTGGGTCAGTTATAGACTCATAAGATTCACTTTCAGAGAGAGTGAGTTTGACTGACGGTTGATTTTGGTTAGTCCATTCATTAACTAGTGAAGGATTAAGGGAGAGTCTCCTGTAACCAAATGGAAGTCCATGCGGTGAAGCAGGGCGGTTATCCAACACTTTTTTGGCTTCATCCAGATAGGGAAAAAGGTGAATGGGGTGATTCCCTTCACATAACCTACATGGAAACTTAACTTTACACTTCTTTCCATGAAATTTACTACCACTATTTGATCGTGTGTCACTAGAATGATCTCCAGAAGTTGATGAAACAGGATGATGTGAACGAGAAGACCATTCTTCTAAGATTTGAGGAATATCAGGACAATTTCGAAGAAGATGGTCTCCCACACAAAGTTTGCATGGATATCGAACTTTGTGAGGCTTGATGGATGGCTTCTCATCAGATGTTGCATTCAAAGCAATGGTTGCGAGATTGCCCCTTTACTGAATCTGCTGCTTCTTCTTCTTCTTCTTCTTCCCTTTCCTCTTCTTCTTAGCCACCTGGTTACTAGTACCAATACTTTCACCAGGCGAAGAGGAATAAGGGTAGGAAGAAACAACCAAGGAAGAAGGCAAAGGGTCAACTTTGGGATCAACTGGAGGTTGATTTTGTCTAGTTGGAGGCGTACTAGATTGCGGAGAAATCACAACATTTGGAACCAAGGAGATTGAAAACAACCATACTGGCAAACCAATGGTAAGTCCCAGTAGGGATAATGTAGCCATTGTCACATGGAATAAGTCAATCTTGCGGACAAGATAGACCTTCCTAGAATCTAAAGAAGACCTAATGACAAGCAAGCCAACCAGACACTTTCTCTAAATATGCTTTAATAAACAAAGGCAAACAAGTGTTTTTAGGGCCTACCTTAGCTCCAATGCAAGTTTGTGGATGCCCTCGCTCCTTCGATCCAAATGAGCTCCTTTGTCGTGAATCTACAAACACAAACAAGCAAACAAATTAAATAGCACCTGAAAAGCCAATATCATAAAACATATTTAACATGAAAGTCAAGGAGTTCATGAAACAAATAACATGAGATACTTGTTGAGAAAAATGAGTTTGATTGTATTAATTCAAAAGAAGAAGAACTTTACAACCTATTCCTTGACGTTGTACAAGCTCCTCCCAGGGTCCAACAAGAAGTCTCCTCTACTTTGACAAGTTTCACTCACTTCCCAATGAAGCCAAAAAGGTATGTGATCTCTCCTCTTAAGCTCAACTAGGAAGTCTTAATTTCACCAGCATTTACCCTAAAAAATGTTCGGCTTCTAACCTCCTTAGCAACTAGCCCAATCCCTGAATTTACAGTGCAATGGAGGGAGGTTACTAGGTCCTCCTTCAAAGGGATAAAGCCCTCCTTCAAAGGGATAGCTCCTCTCATCAAGGGATTAGCTCCTTCTCTTTTGGGATGCATGAACCACCTAAGAGTGGCAAATCCACGTCAAAATTCCTTCTAGAATCATCTAGAATTAACCCAAAGTGAGTTTTTAGAATAAACTTGTGCCTTTTTGACTTTCACAGGGGTCCGCACCCACACCTTTAGGGACAGAGCGGGCAGGTCCGCAGTTTTTGTAAACAGAAGGTGCGGGACCGCAGGTAATAGTGAGAGAAAGTGCGGAACCAGAGTTTCATTGATTTTTAATGTCTTTCTCTTATTTTCAAAGCTTGACTTGAAGAGCTGAGGTCTGAGACTTGCTTAGGAGGATAGTACAAGTGATGATAGACCCATACTGACTGCAAATAATCATGGTGACGATATTTTTGTGTAACAGATTGCCCCCTAAAGTGCGAAGTCTGTAGTAGATGAGGATTTCATTTATCATTTAGGAAGAGTGAAGTACTTTATCATTTCGAGGATCATCTTGTGGAGAGCCTGGTTGGAACCTGTAAAAACATTCAATGCAAGATATATATATGAGATCATATCATCGCTGAGGTAGGCATTCCCATACTCAGATCAAAACTAACTTAGAAAACTAACTACTGCTCTGATACAGGAATGATCTTGTAAAACATCACAAGTATAGACTCATGTGGACACAGTATAGACGCAGCCATCTGTTTATGAATAGTCCATTATATAATGAATACAAAATTCCGTGCAGCCTGGATTGTGGAAACTAGATCTAGGGTCTTCATTTCTACTTCCCGAAACAGTACAATTCTATCCATGCGAATGAATGTGTTGATGTCGAACATGGTAGAAACCACTTGATTACCAGTCATTGATGTAAACTGTTAACAAGTGTGAGAGAAACCACCAGTGATGTCAATGGCTCTCAAAGTACTCAGTACAATCCATGAAATGTGAATAAATGTGTTGATGTCGAACATGTCACGAAATCCTTTGATCGAAAGTCAATGATGCAACCTATCGTCAAAGGCGAGAAACCTGCCATTGAGGCATGCAGATCCCAAGGTACTGACGATTTCTAGATCATCTTTCTAGATAATGAGCTGAAGTCGATAGAAAGCGATCCGTCGCAGGCAAGCCCACAACACGAAATCATAGATCAATTTGAAGAAATTTAGTTGCAAGGACCGACTCAGGGATGGTCAAGATGGATGACAGATATTTTGCAGATGAATGGCTTATTGGCAGTGACCTCTTGAACACATATCGACACGGCATATGGCTTGGTGACAATTGACCCAAAGTTAATACCCAGAAACCGGCTGAAGACCTTCAATGTGGTTTGATCAACTGTTAGGCAAAGGATTTCCCAACCCAGGTGAATAAAAGTGTCGTGTTCAAGAGTGGTTACAAAGTATGACAAACAGGCTCATTTTTCTCTCTTTTCCCCCACCATTTCTGGCAAGTACCTCTTTATTTTTGACAAGCTTGAGGAGGATAACATTTTCTTGATTATAAGCTCATCCTTCGGATGAGTCCAACTTAGTTTAAATTCAAACCCTAAGAAGGAGTGGTTCGTTCCTATTTGTAATTGAATAGGTCCTTTACTGTGAAATTTTAACGAGTCCAGTATAGGAGAAACTCGGCGTTTTTCAATTTTAGAGAGTCTGAAAAACTTTAAGAAAACTCTAGGGTTGACCTTTTTCGTAAATTTGTGTCCCCCAAGCCCGAAAAAGTATAAAATAATACTTGAGAGAACCGCTTGATCTTTTACGACCAAGGAGTACTGTTCGTCATTAGTGCCCTTGACCCAAAAAAGTAAAAAAGCGATCAACGACACGTCGTTTTATAACCAATATCGAATTTGAAATGACAAAAATCTGGCAATCTTTTCATGTTTTTACGGTCGGAAAAGAGCTGTAAGTGGACCGTCTTTTAATTCCGTTTGAACGAGTTTAAAAGAAAACTCAGTGATCTTTTCATGTTTTAGGAGTCAGAAAAGAGCTTAAAGGTGACTCTAAATGTTTTTTCATCGAAAATGATAGATTTCGCCTGAATAATCCGTTATCATGAACAAAAATGAAAACATTACTCATACCTGTTTGAAATGGATAAAAATGTCACAAAAATACCTTTTCAAAGTGAAACATAAACAAATTTGCAATTTATTTACTCAAAAAACTTATAAAAAGGGCCTTTGTCAATTCATTTTTACCGTTTGAGTTTTGGGTGAGAAAATCATGCTTTTGTTTAGAAAACTTCCCGTGAAGATTGCGGAAAATCCAACCGTCTGAATCGAACGCCGTCTTCTCCAGGTAATCCACATCATCCTACTCTTCATTTTTAACCATTTCATTTTTTGTTTTAGGCATTCATTTCATTTTTGGGAGGGTTTTTAGGCTTAAAACCCACGCGGGGGGGCCCGCAGGTTTACCACAGCTGGCCTGCGGACCCCGACTTTTTCTCCATTGGGAAAAAGTCAGGGGTCCGCACCTTCCATGTAGACAAAGTGCGGTCCCATGCACTATGTCTAACCCGGAGGGTGCGGTCCCTATTGCAAGGGTTTTTAACCCAAAAATTCTCAAAATTGGACCAAACAAAATAATTTCTAGCATTTTAACTTATCTTTATACTTGATGCAGAGATTACATCATGCTAGATTGGCGTGAACGAGAGCATGAGGACGTGAATGCTACCGCATGGAATCATCAACCTTCAATTGATGCTTTGAGGGCGTGCAGCTTGTACAAATTCTGGGCCATTCCTGGCATGAGGGCTCAGGTGGATTTCTTACAGTGGCTGGTTGACAGATGGAGCATACAGGACCGGTGCTTCTTCATTGGTGGTCACCAGCTCGAAATCGAGCCGATGGACATATATTTCTTGACTGGTTTGCCTAAGAGAGGTGAAGACTTGACTCTGTTTGGGGCTAGGCCAGGTGGCCAGTCTGTCGATAGCCTCCGGCTAGAGTTCTGCAATAGCCAGGCTAGAGACAAAGGGATAGACATAAAGACCATATCCCATCCTGAACTCATGGTGATTGCATTTACTGTCACCAGACTTTGCGGGGCTACTTCATTACATATTGCCACTGGATCCCAGATGCGTATGGCAGTCGATTGCTTTCGAGGCACCATCTTCAATTGGTGTGATGTTGTGTTGGCCAATCTGAAAGGCCAACTGACCAGGGCCAAAAACGGACAACTAAAGACCTTTGGTTATGGGGCTTTCGTTGTGAATTTTGGCCTGGAGAGGGTTCCCATGTTGATCCCACAGCACCTTACTGTTGGAGTTGGGCTTCCTTGAGAGCCCAAACTGATGCAATGGGTCGCAGTTATGGCCCGTCACCCGGACGAGAGGACAGAGGTTGCTCGATTCAAACCTGAGTTTCCAATGGTTGGAAAACCAGGTCTTTTCTATTCAGGACTTCCCTTACACTGGGGTAGATTTTCGTGGCGACCCAGACATGGCTCTTCCACCAGGAGAGTAGTGGGATGACTCAGGTAAAATCATTTTCAACATTTTTCTTATTTAATTTTTTTTTATTTTTCTATCGTCCCAAAAGTGATAGAAAAAGTTTCAAATGTAGATGTGGGTCCACAGTGACCAGCCGCTCCGGCCTTACGAGAGGAAACAACCAGTTGCAGTCGTGCTAGCCCCACAGGACAAATCAGCAGAGGTTTTGGCCGAGTTGGAGGGTCATCTCGAGCACTTGACAGGAGATATTCCGGAGACCACTATAGATGACATTCCTCGTCGACTTCAGCGCTATGTGATTGGGGTCCCAGGACCTTTTAGGAGGTTCCTTTGCAAGGTGGCCCGTGCAGTGGTTTCTTATCAAGATCATCACCAGTGATAGGATTATCGCCTATTGTGGGCACATATGACATTTTTGTTTTTTGTACTTACCATTTTTGCCGATCATAAGGTGTTTTCAACCTATGATCGAGGACGGTGTATTTTTTGACACACTCCTATATATATATATATATATATATATATATATATATATATATATATATATATATCACTATTACCGGCTTATCTTGTAAATCATGTTATGGAATGGTTTTAAATTTACATGTATGATTATTGCAAATGTCTATTTAACATTCGAGAAGCAATTGCATCTGCTAATGTATTTAAAGATCTTGGAATATGCTGATATTCAATATAATCAAATTCACGTTCCAAGAGACCCACTCTCAAAAATAATCTTAATAACAATGGATTTCTAATGGCATACACTCTATTAAGTTGTAATACAACGAGTTCAGAATCTAACCTCACTATCAAACTCCGAATCCCAAATGAAATAGATTCAGATAATAACTCAATCACTGCACTATACTCGGTAATGTTGTTTGTTGTTTGACCGAGGCTTACCCCATGCATAGATACTAACTCGTCAGAGGGCGAATAGATAACCCAAGCTGCGGAAGAAATGTTCTGTGTATTACGACAAGCACCATCAGCGAAACCAATGTATGTTTGGAGAGGCATCGGCATCTGCAATATCAAGAGTAAAACCAAGATAAGCAGGAATAATGACGAAAAAACACTCTCTAAGCTAAGCACACTGTTTAAACTAAAACACACCAGCTAGAAAGAAAAACTATCCTAACTAAAGATCTCCATACCCATTCTTTAAGCATAATACCTCTTCAAGTAAAGACCATTTCTGGGTTTACCCAAAGAGTCCCCGTCAAAGTCTACCAATTCATAGGCCCCTTTTGCTAGCTTTCGCTTGACAACATAGGGACCACGCCACATAGGAACGAATTTTCCAGCGCCTAATTTATCATTAGCTTGATCATAAACTAAGACTAGATCTCCTTCCGAAAAATTTCGAGGGGTCACATTTCAATCATACTGAGCTTTCATGCATTTTGCGTGAGTCTCGATTGCCAATGCAGCATCACGTCGATTATCATCTAATTGAGCCAAGTATAACAAACGCTTTTCCTCTTCGGGAGTAGCTGGAAGTAACTCGATGGCCATTTGCAGTGACAGGATTTCGCATTCAATGGGTAACACAGCTTCCAGACCATAGACTAGTTGGAAAGGAGTGAACCCTGTTGATGTTTTTACTAAAGTTCGGTATGCCCAAAGTGCCGAAAATAGCATGTTATGCCAATTCGACCGATGAATCCCAATGATTCGTCGGATCATGATGACTAAAACTTTGTTGATGGATTCAACCAGACCATTAGCTTATGGATAATAAGGGGTTGAACTATCGTGACGCAAACCAAGCTGGCCTGTAAGTTCGGTCATCATAACGTTTCGAAAATGACGCCCATGATCAGTGATTATCGCTTGCGGGACACCAAACCTAGCAATTATATGATTGAACACGAAAATTGCAGCTGTCTTGTCATCTGCCTCAAATGTAGGCATCGCCTCGACCCACTTGGTAAAATAATCTACCGCAAGGATGATATATGCATGCCCCCTGGCTGAGTGAGGGTTACATGTAATAAAATCAATACCCCATTTGGCAAAAGGACCAACGAAAACTATAGGGTGGAGAGGAGCAGGTGGAGCGCGCATCTTTCGATCAAAAATTTGGCAGTTGTGGCATTTTCGGACCACCGTAATACAATCTTTAAATAAAGATGGCCAGAAGTAGCCAGCGCGCAATATCTTTTGGGCTGTGGCATACCCAGACATATGACCGCCACATGCTCTAGAGTGACAATCATTTAGAACCCTTTCAGCTTCTTCGTGAGTTAAGCAACGTCGAAAAACAGAGTCCGCCTCACGGCGATAAAGAGTATCTCCAATAATCCTGTATTGTTGGGAATGGAATCGTATTTTCCGACGTTCTGAACTTGAAATTTCTGGCCGAAAGGATTGGGTCTGGAGATAAATGATGATATCCCATACCACGGATCTAAAGTACTGATTAGAAACAAGGATTCGTCCGCAATGGGCTCCTCCGCCACAGTTTCCGTGTCAATACGCGGGAAATCACACATTAACTCCGCAAAGACTAAAGATTTCTTAGACTTAGATTTCTCAAATTCCAAGTCGAACTCCTGTAGGATAACAATCCATTTAGAGTACTTGCCCCCCTAGCAATTGCTTGGTCAAAATGTAGATCATAGGGTTGCAATCTGATATTACTGTAGTTTTATGTAGTAAAATGTAGTGACGAAAACATTGGACAGCTTGAACGGCTGCCAATGCCAATTTCTCCACATGTGATTATTTTGGCTCAGTTGGATTTAAAGTTCGACTAAGGTAATATATCACATGCTCATTTCCGAATTCATCTTCCTAAACTAAGACCATTCCAATGGTGGAATGAGAGGCGGCGAGATACAAGAAGTAATCCTGGTTGTAGTTGGGAGGATGCAATAACAGTGCATGGGTCAACACATGTTTAAGTGCATCAAAAGATTTCTGAGCTATCTCGTCCCAATAGAATGGAGTATTCTGTTTCAACAACTGGGTAAAACCCTTTGTAACCTCAACGTAGTTAGGAATGAATCATCGTAAAAAATTTGCTTTCCCTTGCAAACTTTGGAGTTGGCAAAGACTCGAAGGAGGAGGCAATTTGACGATAGCTTCGACCTTCGAGGGATCGACGTGAATGCCGGCTTTCGAAACTACAAATCCCAGTAATCGACCCGTTTCTATACAAAAGACGCATTTGTGTGGGTTCAACCGAATCTGATAATGCCTACACCTCATGAAGATTGCTCGTAAATGGACGAGGTGATCAGCTCGATGTAATGAATGAGCAGGCAAGTCATCGAGATAGGGTTGCACAATGTGCCTGATGTCATGAAACGCATAAGACATGGCCCTTTGAAAAGTTGCTCCGACATTCTTGAGCCCAAAAGGTAACTTGCAATAAGCAAATGTCCCCCATGGAAAAATGAAAGCCGTTTTTGGTTGATCGGCAGGTAGAATATTGATTTGATTGTATCTGGAAAAACCATCCATGAAGGAGAATAGTTCGCTGTCGGCACAATCATCAATGATTTGATCGATATGGGGAGTTGGGTAATTGTCTTTTGGATAGGCTCGATTAATGTCCCTATAATCGATGCATATTCTTATTGTTCCCTGCTTTTTGTTAACCAAAACAATATTCGATACCCAATCCGTTAATGGGATCGGATAAATGAAACCTGCTTTGAGTGATTTTTCAACTTCTGCTTTAAATGCAGCGGCTTTTCTTCGGTGAATCTGACGCAAACGTTGCCGGAAGGGTTTAGCATCCGGGTAAGTCTTGATCTCATGAACAACAATCGTGGGATCAATTCCTGGCATTTCCTCATAGGACCAGGCAAACACGTCATGGAATTCTTGAAATAGGGCCTTATATATTTGAATTTCGTCATCTGTACACGAGGCACCTATATGAATGTTCTCAACAATTCTGGGCTTAACCGAAATGTCAATAGGAATAGTTCGAGAGATGTTTCCCAAATTTAACTCTGAATCGCGATGTTTCATTGGATTCTGAGGTTCCTTGACATATTCAGTCATAAAAATTGATGAGAAATCATTTTCAAAACGATCATTCTTGGGTAAAAACGAAGATCTGTGATGGAGATCTTCCCATGGTAAATCATCTACACATAGGATTTCACGAATTTTCTCATCAAAGTGAACAAGTTCAGAAAACGTGAGTAAATCCGAGCTTGATGTGAAAAGTGATTCCTCGCAGACCACATTCATGAAGTCAATTTCGGTTGAAAATGGGTCGGTAAACGATTGCACGGCCTCATACGCAATTTCATATGGACTCAAAGGCATGACATTACCAAATGAGTCTATCTCAGATTCAGAAGGAATGATCCAAGGATTATCATAAACAATGGTGTCTGATGTAATCATATGAATGGTTGCAAATGAAGACGATGTGTTGATCGAAGAAAAAGGAAAAGTTCCCAGTAAACCGGCATCTTCAACTAGTCCTACTCCAACATCCTTATACGGAATAGTCGTTTTACCGACATGCTGAATACTTTCCGAAGAGGCTGGGTCGGATGAAAAGTAAGCCAGCTGGTCTATTGTTACGATCTTTCCATTATGAGGAAACTTTATAACCCGAAAGATCGATGAAACGACTGATGTCATAGCGTAAGACCAACTTCGACCCAAGAAAAGGTTGTAATCTAGAGGGGCATCAACCACCTCCACATCTAGATTAACGGTTTTTCCTTCAACCTGTTAGCCTCCTGTTGCAACAGGGTATCATCTTTCATGATTGACATTTTTACATGCCAAATATGTCATACTTTGCAAGCTGCAGTGTTCCATATTTCCAGAAGAGACCAAAGAAGAAGCCATGAAGTGTGCTGATCGAAATGCCACTGCTACATTCCATTTTGATGAGTTGTTCCAATTTTTAAGAATTTCTTAAAGGGAGGTCCAAACAGTCTAATCCTGGTCTCCCTAGGTTTCAATTTCCTGTTGTAGAATATAGAGAATGATATCTGTCCAAACAGTCTAAGCTTGGCAGATTTGTAGATAGGTAGAGAAACTAAGGGACCCAACCTTTTAATCTGGGCCCTGGCAGAAATAAGTGTAGATTTAGATAAAAAAAAAAAAAAAATTGAAAAAAAAAAAATAATAATAAAAGAAATTGCAAACATGGGTCTGCAAGTCTAAGTGCACCCAAAACAAAAAGAAGAAAAAATGTTAGGACAGTAGGCTGGGTAGGTAGCTGTTTGGTGGTAGAATGATAATTGATGATCAATTTTGTATCTCACAATGTCTTATCCTTTCAGATGATAGTTATCAGGCAGTTTTGCATTCAAAGGAGGTACTCAAGCTAGAACTCACTAACCTCCCCTTCTTCTCATTTCCCCCAAGTCACTTACTAACATCCCCCAAGGGGTCAAGGTCTGCTTGAGCCTCTCAGTTTCATCATTTCCATGACATTCGCCTTGGTGAGGATCTGCTTCACTCAAGGACTGCTCACTCATCATCTGTGAGCCTTCTTTTCCCCAACAAAGCCTAAGGTCTCATACCTTAGCGCCCCCTTTTCATCTCCATATTAACTATTAACTTTATTATATAACTCCCTAACAATTTTCCCCTTCCCCTATTAAAATCATGTATATAAAACTCCCCTATGTAAAATACCCCTCCCTAGCAATATAGCCATATTTCCTATAAGTCCGGGAAATCACAGTCCATCTAGGGCTGTCTTTAGCCCATCCGAGTCGTTAAGGAGCTAGTCTGACATCAGGTCAGCTAGTAACCGCTTCCCTAGCCCTAAAAACCCTCAAAAACCTTCAAAAAACCCATTTTTGCACCTTTTGCCCAAGTTCTGTGCATAAAACACTAACCCCGCTTGGAAAAAACCCATATTTCGCCCCTATCCCTAAAACCCAAGTGTAAATATGCCAACCCGCGCTCATAATATTCATACAACACGCAAAACCCGCCATTCCCTATGTTTAAACCCACCGCCGCGATATATTAAAAAGGGAATATTCCCGCGAATATCCCCACCCACTAACCCGCCGTCGCTACCTATCTACCGCCAGCCGTTAGATTTGGCCTGCCACAGATCTACGGTGGGCGGGCTTTTCTATATGTAACACGCCCGGGCTTTAGCGTCCGGGAGTTCGGCGGTTTTGCCGTCGTACTCCCGCCACGCATCAGGCATTGGACTGTGGCGGAGCCCCCTCCCCCGAGACCGCCTTTGCCCATAAGCGGTGCGCCACAAAACCGCTTACCACCCATAATGTCATACCCCACGTCACCCCCTGCACAGTCCCTGCTTACGTCACCCCTTTGTCCAGTCACCCGATGAGTCACCTGCCTGCGTGGCCTCCTGCCACGTCACTGCCACGAGTCCCTGCCACCGTACCTGCCACGTCATCGTCCGTACGTGATGATGTCATGCTGACATCATCCTGCCACGTCGCTCTGCTGACGTCATGCTGACGTCACCCACCATACAATGTCACATCATGCTGACTTCATGCTGATGTCATCAGCACTTTTTGGGCGCAGAGGCACGAAAGTCGCACTTCGGAGCCCTGGAATCCAATTCTGAGGATTTTTTAGGCCGAAATGGTGAATCTTCAAGGAATCTTTAGGGAATATTCTCATCATGCGGCCCCAAGAAGCCCGAAAAGGCGCAAAAATGATCCGTTTTCTTCACAGAGCATACCAAAAGGAGCAGAAGACAATTCCAGATGATACAGAGGCCAAACAGCGGCCATTTACTGTTGATTAGACCTGCGGCACATCAGATCAGCAGTCCAGATTTTGTCAAAGAGTATCAGTGGAAGAAAAGATGCCAAAGAGTATCAGCAAAGATTTGTTTAGGGGCTCGAAGCACCTGAACATTGATGAAGCCCCCAGAAAGTCAAATCAATAAGCATCAGCCCATCCTTGCCTTCAAATCACCATTAAGGCATTCAAAGCACCAGGACAGCAAGGAAGCAGAAACCCATGCATATTTATTTCAGAAGACATTGCCCCAAGGCACCAAGGACTACAACATTTATTCATTTCTTTTTACGGCCGCCCCCAGCGCAGCCTGAGAATTTTCATGCATTTATTTCAGATAGGAGTAGGTCAATAAATTATTTTTTATGACCTCATTAGGTCAAGATGTAATAAAAGCAGTAGATAGAAAGTTTTGCCCTATATATACCACCCTCTGTATAGTTTTAAGGGTTGGTAAATTGAGAGTTTTTCACTAGAGACTCGCTGTGTATACCTGAATTTTTCTGTAATCAAAGATTGCCGAAAGCTTGGAGAGCGAACTGACTGTTGTTGATAAATGCTTTGGAGACTGAAGATGGAATTCTTGTGCTGCGGCCTGAAGCAATAAGTGCCTCTTATCTCTGTTTATGTGTTTGCCATTATCTAAATAGCAGGAAAAAAGAATAGCCTAGAATTAGTTTAAATACTCTCTATGCTCAATTTCTGCTATTTCTTGATGTTTTCCTCTGAATGAATTGGTTATGAATATTGAATTCCTTCTGGCTCATGTTTACCCCAATTCACCTGTGTTGGCCAATTATCTAGGGATTCTTAACTGCCCCTAGGTAGCGCCCTGTTACTTTCTCTGCTAATCTGTTGGAGAGATTCTTAACTGCCTCTCTTTCTTTAGCATTCATTTCATCCTTTAAACCTGAAAATTGCTTTGAGCTCAACTATCTTGCTCCATGTTCCCTCACTATTATTAAGGAAACGCGCCAGCAGTTCCCCTCCTCGACTCCACGCCCAATGGTTTGAAACATTCAGACTATACTCTGCCTCTCTACCTGAAAGTGTCAATTTTCCCACCAAAACAAAACAAAAAACCCTCTGCACCCAAGACCTAGCCTAAAATCCTTTCAAACAAAGCTAAATCTAAAAGAGAGAGCCCTCTCTGATTGCAGGTTGGCTAGAACCTGCAGTCCAAAGTTGGTTTGTGGTTACCTCGGCTGTATCCTTTTCTTAACTTTCAGGGACAACCTGAGTGATAACATAATGGCGACTCCACTGGGGAATTTCCTCAGTTAATTTTACAAAGTTTCACGAAGAAGGTTAAAAATCCCCTGTAGAAATCGATTTTCTAATTGTTGTATATTTCCTAAAACTACAGATGAAGCCTGAATGTCAGCCAGGAAGCCTTTGAAACTGTTTTTGTTTTACATTAAGAGGTTCAGATAAAAGTTGCTTCAGTCAATCTTCATGCTAGTTTTAAGATATACACAGCAATTCGAAAATCTTATCTGGCACTTGTGAATACAAAAAATATTCCAAATAAATAAATAAAATAAAATAAAAAACAAGTTCGAAAGCTGGCTCCCAAGAAAAGTTCACGATATACAAGGTCAAAACCAGACCCAGATCCTCCAGCTGTTTTTGAAAACCCTAACATAATCCCTAAAATCCTTAGGAAGCAACAAAGACAGGAAAATTTTGCTGATAAAACCCCTCAAACACCTTACCCTAGCTCTGTTCCATCCCCTGTCAAAGTTTTATTCCGGTCTACCCCTGCTTCCCCTTGTTTGTCATCCACATCTCATAGCCCTCCTTCCACACCTTCATTCACTGCACATATTCCCATTACCACTACTGTTATCCCTGTTATCCCCATTGTTCCATTCATCCCCGTTGTTCCACTTATACCAGCCAATATGGCTAATAGATATGCACCCCTGCAATTACCTGCTAACGCTACGGCTTTACCCCAAGATTACCAATCGAAAATTACATATTTTGATTCCACTGGTCCTTTCACAGCCGTTCAGCATGCCAAAAAGATGCAAGACTATTTTGAAAACTATGAAATAGATGATGACAGTGTGAGAATGAGAATTTTTGTTCAGAGTCTAACAGGTGATGTGAGAACTTGGTTCAGATCACTCGCTGCAAATTCCATAACCACTCCTGATGAGCTATACCTATCCTTTACCAACAGATGGGAGAAAAAGAAAGATCCCTTGCACATACTAGCTGAATATGATACAATTAAACGAGGTCCTCAAGAGACCGTTTTAGAATACTGTTCAAGATTCAACAATGTATATAATGCGATACCACAGAACTTAAGGCCTCCACCCGACCTTGCCTTGTACAAATTTCCTAATGGTTTTGACCCTGATATGGCATATCAGTTGAAAGAAAGAGCTCCTGAAACCCTTGAAGACGCGCACAAGGTTGCTGTCACGGTAGAAGCCAACCTAATTGCCAAAAGAAATAGAGCCCGAATGGAAAAGAGAACCACCTTTAAGGAAGAACCCTCAGCCTTCGACTAGAAGCTTGATGCTATCATCAATGGCCTGCAAAGACTAGGAGAGAGGGTAGAAAATGTGGAGAGAAAGGCATCATGGGAAGGACAACAGTCTAATCCCATAAAAAATCCCAATTTTAGGAGAACACAGAACATAAATGCTGGTAGGTCTAAACAAGACCATGATATAAGACCCCCTTTTCAAGATAACTATGTAGAAGGATCTACTTCTAGTCAACCCATAGAAGACGATCATATGAATTTAATGGATCTAAAGGGTGAACATCAAACTTTCCTGACACAAGAAGACCAAAATGAGCATGACGGCAATCAATTTCAGACTAAATCTGGTGAGTCTTTTGATTTTAAACAAGGTTATGATACTGTTGTGTATGAAGTACACAAACAATATAGGCTCAGAACTAGGACCATTGACATCTCTGAGCATAGCAAGAAAAAGGAAAGTAAACAGCCCAACAAGATTAAACACAAAGCTGTTGTAACAGAACCAGCTGATATGACTGTCCCAAACCCACATCAAGTAACTGTAGAAGATATAATGGAAATACAGCCTTCCAAAGATCAGCCTTTGCCTCCTCCTTTCTCAAAAGAAAATTCAAACAGCATCCCAAAAAGTACTCCTGAAGTGGCAAAGCTGCAAGCAAATACTCCCCATAGCACTGATAAACAAGAGCAAGTCGCTGAAAATTCAAATGAAAAGGAAAAAACTGCCAATGCCAATACTAAGACTCCATTGGAGAAGCCTTTTAGTTTAGAAACAGAGATTGGAAAACTCAAGATAGCCATTCCTCTTTCAGAATTGGCTAAACACGATGTATATAGGCAACAGATTCAAAGGTCACTTCAACTCCCAGAAAACAAAGATGATGTAAATTTTTTGGATGATTCCCCTGAACTATTGTTTGGACCAGAAGTTAATGGAAAGTCAACACAAGGACCTGTCCTACCCTTTTATGTCAGTCTGCATATACATGACAAAGTTTTACACAACACTATGTTTGACTCAAGGGCATCGCACAATCTTATGCCCAAAGCAGTTATGGAAAAACTGAATCTCGACATCACAAGACCTTACAAAGATTTATACTCTTTTGACTCCAGTCAAGTGAAATGTTTAGGTCTCATTAAAGATCTATGTGTCTCCTTAGTCCAATATCCCAACAAGACCATCCTCATGGATGTAGTAGTGGTTGACATCCCACCAAAGTATGGTATGCTCCTCTCGAGATCATGGGGAGCAAAGCTCCAAGGATTCCTTCAATTAGACCTTTCCTACACTACCATTTCAGTCTTTGGGCAACCAAAGAGACTGTACAGAGAAACACTGATGAAATATGTAGTAAGTAGTGAAAGCAAGCCTGAAAATTTTCCCATTTATTCAATTCATTCCGATATGGATTCTTTCATTTTATTCAATGATGATTCAAATCTGCCCACTAATAAGGAGCCTATGGCTCTAAAACAACAAGTGCACATCAATGAAGAAACGGTTGCCCATAATAAAGAAATTGTCAAAAGAGTAAATGCAACCAGCATGTTACAAGAACCTCCCCAAACAGAAATTTTAAATCTGCCCAACCCTGATTCGAATAACACTCCTAGCACTGTCAATAAGAAAGAAATCACATGGTTCTTAGAGTTTGATGGTTCTGTCAACAAGTTAGGAGTAGGGGCAGGTGTCTGGATTCACAATACACATGATAATCATGCAGAAGGACATGCCTATAGACTGAATTTCAAATGCACAAATAACATGGCAGAGTATGAGGCTCTACTGTTAGGCCTTAAACTGCTGAAAACTCTAGGTGCTGTAAAAGTGTCTATCTTAGGTGACTCTGATCTAGTTATTCAACAGATGAAAGGTAATTTTGTTACCAATGACAACAGAATGAGAGCCTACAGAACTGCAACTACTAACATACTCCAGGCATTCACTGAATTCAAGCTTGACAAGATTTCCAGAAATCACAACATTCATGCACACAGCCTAGCCACCTTCGCGAGTACATGCAAGCTCCCTTTTGACCCGAATCATCACTTCACAGCTGAAATAAAACATAGGCCCACCATCCCAAATAATGTCAGAGATTGGCAAGTATTCGAGAATGATGCCCAGATTAATAATTTCCTTACCCTCGAGCATGAATTTTCAAATATTCACATTGACATGGATGCCATGACAGATTCTGAACAACAGAGAAATGAAAGTCAACAAGTTCTAACCGCTGCAACAGCCAAACAGATTCTGAAGCCAACCATTTTTGACAATGAAAACATTGAACAGCTGAAACAAACACAGGCAGAAGAAGTAGACAGAACAGAGGCAGAGGTCATTGACTTGAAAGATAATTTTTTGCCTGCTGGATTAACTCCGCTAGAAGACATGTTTGACTCTAATGACGTTCCCAGAAAACCAAAACTGCAACCAATAAACACGGAAATTGAAGAACAAAACATTGGAACACCAGAGAACCCAAAAATGATCAAACTGTCCAAAAATCTGCCACCTGATCAAAAGCCCAAGTACATTGACTTATTCAAAGAATTTCAAGATGTATTTTCTTGGAGCTATGAGGATTTGAAATCCTATGATACATCAGTGATTCAGCACACGATCCCATTGAAGCCCAATCAGAAGCCCTTCAAACAGAAATTGAGAAGAATCAACCCTGTGCTGCTTCCCCCGATTGAAAAAGAAGTAAAAAGGATGTGGGAAGCAAGCATTATAGCCCCTATCAGATTCTCTGAGTGGGTGTCCAACCTAGTGCCTACGAGAAAAAAGACAGGTGAAATCAGACTTTGTGTAGATCTCAGAAATTTAAATCAAGCCTCCTTAAAAGACCACTATCCCCTGCCCAAAATGGACCACATATTGCAGAGAGTAGTGGGAGCATCTAGAATTTCCCTGCTAGGTGGTTTTTCAGGTTTTAACCAGATACTTGTTCACCCAGATGACCAAGACAAAACTGCCTTTACCACACCCTGGGGAACATTTAAATATGTAAAGATGCCATTTGGACTTAAAAATGCTGGTGCTACCTTTCAACGAGCAATGGATATTTCATTCGCCAAAGAATTACATGACTTCCTAGTTGTGTACCTTAATGATTTAACCCCATTTTCCAAATCTGATAAAGAACATCTCAAGCATCTCAGACAAATTTTCATGACATGCAGGAAATATGGCATTTCCCTGAATCCAAAGAAGTCTTTATTTGGCCTGGAAGAAGGAAAATTACTCGGCCAAATTATATCAAAGGATGGGATCAGAATTGATCCTGAAAGAATACAGGCCATCCTCCAAATTCCACATCCGAGAAACATAAAAGAGCTACAAGCATTCCTTGGGAAAATTAACTTTTTGAGAAGATTTATTCCAAATTTAGCTGAAGTAATAAGACTGTTAAGCAACATGCTAAAGAAGGATGCCAAGGTAAGATGGTCCCTTGAGGCCATGCAGGCATTCGAGAGTATCAAAACTGCATTAACCCAAACTCCTGTTCTAACCAGTCCACAGTTTGACAAGGATTTTATCATATTTTCGTTCGCATCAGACCACACAATCGCTGCTGTCCTGTTGCAAAAGGATGAGCAGGGAGCTGAAAAGCCAATTGCTTTCTTTAGCCAAGCCTTAAGAGATGCCCCTCTGAAGTACCCAATAATGGAAAAGTAGGCCTACGCACTTGTTAAGGCCATCAAGGATTTCAGAGTGTACATTTTATATTCACACGTGACTGCCTATGTCCCACACGCTGCTGTTAAAGATATATTGACTCAAGACGGATTAGAGGGCAAAAGAGGTAAGTGGATTGCAAGTATCCTCAAATATGACATTGAAATAAGACCAACCAAGCTGATAAAGGGACAAGGTTTAGCCAAGCTGATGTCCGAAACAAACTTTCAGGCCTTAGACATTAACCAACTGGACAATGAACCAGAGCTGGTGACTCCACGGATCAGTGAAATATTTCTGCAATGCCCCTGGTACACTGATATTTGCTTTGTATTGTTAAACTTGTGTGCTCCCCCAGGATTGTCCAGAACAAAGAAAAGATTTTTAAAAATGAAGGCTTTGCGATTTTGTGTTATAGATGGTGCATTATTTTGGAGAAATCATGAAGGTATATTGTTAAATTGTTTAACCATGAATGAAACTAACAATGTCATGAAAGAATTCCATGAAGGTGATTGTGGAGGACATCTCTACTGGAAGTCCACAGCAGACAAAATCCTGAGGGCTGGTTTCTACTGGCCCACTCTTTTTGCAGATATAAAAAAGTTTTCTACGACATGTCACAAGTGCCAAATTTTTGAAGGCAAGAGAAAATTGTTGCCCCTGCCCCTTAAACCCATCTCCGCCGAAAAACCTTTTCAACAATGGGGTCTTGACTTCATTGGAGAAATTCATCCCTCTTCCTCAGGCCAGCACAAATGGATCCTAACAGCCACCGATTATTTCACCAAGTGGGTTGAAGCCATTCCCTGTAGACAAGCCAATGATACCATCATTATCCAATTCCTTGAATGCAACATTCTTTCTAGATTTGGCTGCCCTGAGAAAATCATCACTGACAATGCCGCTGCCTTTAAGTCCAAAAAGATGATCAGTTTCTATCATAAGTTTCATATCACCCTGGGCCACTCTACAGCATATTACCCTCAAGGTAATGGATTGGCCGAATCATCTAACAAGAGTCTCATCAACATCATAAAGAAAATGCTAGAAGAAAACAAGAAAAACTGGCACAAAAAGCTGGTGAATGCCCTATGGGCAGACAGACTTTCAAGCAAAATATCAATTGGAATGAGCCCTTATGAGCTGGTATATGGCATGGAGGCTAGATTTCCTTCATCCCTTGGCATTCCTATTATCAAGCTGTTACAGGAAATTCAGGCTGAACCAAATGACATTCAAAGAAAAATTAATCAGACAATTCACCTTTAGCAAACCAGAGAACAAGTCTAGGACAGAGCACAAATCTTACAAGAAAAGCTCAAAAAGATGTTTGATAAGAGAGCTAAAGCTGAAGATTTCAGTATTGGTGACAAAGTTTTGAAGTGGGACTCAAGAAGAGAAGACAAGGGCAAACATGCCAAGTTTGACTTTCTATGGAAAGGTCCATTTGTAATTTCTGCTGTTCAAGGAAACAACACCTATTTTCTCATATCTATGGAGGACAGCACTGTTGAAGAAGGCCCTGTGAATGGCAGGATGTTGAAACATTATCACGATCCTTGTTGTTGAAACAATGCAAGTTCTGTAAATATCTTTGTACAATATTATTTGTATATATCAGCACTCAGTTTAAATTTTTGTAAACAGGCCGATTGTTAAGGAATAGCAGTAAATTTGGAAAGGACGCAGCCGATGCAAATTCTTCAATCTCAAAAGCATCAAAACAGAGCAAGAACTTTTAGTTTATATCAGCATAGTTGCTTAGGCATTGTACATAAATATCAAGCGCGCAGAAGAAAGCAGGCACTGCTGTACATCTCACAGAAAGCTCTGTTGAGGAGGAGTTGTTCGTAGTTCAAAGTTTCATATTTATAACAGCCAGAACAAAGAAGTTTTCCGGTCCACAGCAACAACAGAAGATCAAGGCAGTCTGACCTGCTGTTCTTGACTTTTCACAAGGAAAAGTCATCCCCAAGTGGAGCCACTGTTAGCCTCCTATTGCAACAGGGTATCATCTTTCATGATTGACATTTTTACATGCCAAATATGTCATACTTCGCAAGCTGCAGTGTTCCATATTTCCAGAAGAGACCAAAGAAGAAGCCATGAAGTGTGTTGATCCAAATGCCACTGCTGCATTCCATTTTGATGAGTTGTTCCAATTTTGAATAATTTCTTAAAGGGAGGTCCAAACAGTCTAATCCTGGTCTCCCTAGGTTTCAATTTCCTGTTGTAGAATATAGAGAATGATATCTGTCCAACCAGTCTAAGCTTGGCAGTTTTGTAGATAGGTAGAGAAACTAAGGGACCCAACCGTTTAATCTGGGCCCTAGCAGAAATAAGTGTAGATTTAGATAAAACAAAAAAAAAAAAAAAATTGCAAACATGGGTCTGCGAGTCTAAGTGAACCCAAAACAAAAAGAAGAAAAAATGTTAGGACAGTAGGCTGGGTAGGTAGCTGTTTGGTGGCAGAATGATAATTGATGATCAATTTTGTATCTCACAATGTCTTATCCTTTCAGATGATAGTTATCAGGCAGTTTTGCATTCAAAGGAGGTACTCAAGCTAGAACTCACTAACCTCCCCTTCTTCTCATTTCCCCCAAGTCACTTACTAACATCCCCCAAGGGGTCAAGGTCTGCTTGAGCCTCTCAGTTTCATCATTTCCATGACATTCGCCTTGGTGAGGATCTGCTTCACTCAAGGACTGCTCACTCATCATCTGTGAGCCTTCTTTTCCCCAACAAAGCCTAAGGTCTCATACCTTAGCGCCCTCTTTTCATCTCCATATTAACTATTAACTTTATTATATAACTCCCTAACAATTTTCCCCTTCCCCTATTAAAATCATGTATATAAAACTCCCCTATGTAAAATACCCCTCCCTGGCAATATAGTCATATTTCCTATAAGTCCGGGAAATCACAGTCCATCTGGGGCTGTCTTTAGCCCATCTGAGTCGTTAAGTAGCTAGTCTGACATCAGGTCAGCTAGTAACCGCTTCCCTAGCCCTAAAAACCCTCAAAAACCTTCAAAAAACCCATTTTTGCACCTTTTGCCCAAGTTCTGTGCATAAAACACTAACCCCGCTTGGCAAAAACCCATATTTTGCCCTTATCCCTAAAACCCAAGTGTAAATATGCCAACCCGCGCTCATAATATTGATACAACATGCAAAACCTGCCATTCCCTATGTTTAAACCCACCGCCACGATATATTAAAAAGGGAATATTCCCGCGAATATCCCCACCCACTAACCCGCTGTCGCTACCCATCTACTGCCAGCCGTTAGATCTGGCCCGCCACAGATCTACGGTGGGCGGGCTTTTCTATATGCAACACGCCCGAGCTATAGCGTCCGGGAGTTCGGCGGTTTTGCCGTCGTACTCCCGCCACGCATCAGGCATTGGACTGTGGCGGAGCCCCCTCCCCCAAGACCGCCTTTGCCCATAAGTGGTGCGCCACAAAACCGCTTACCACCCGTAACGTCATACCCCATGTCACCCCCTGCACAGTCCCTGCTTACGTCACCCCTTTGTCCAGTCACCCGATGAGTCACCTGCCTGCGTGGCCTCCTGCCACGTCACTGCCACGTGTCCCTGCCACGCCATCGTCTGTACGTGATGACGTCATGCTGACGTCATCCTGCCATGTCGCCCTGTTGATGTCATGCTGATGTCACCCGCCGTACAATGTCACATCATGCTGACGTCATCAGCACTTTTTGGGCGTAGAGGCGCGAAAGTCGCACTTCGGAGCCCCGGAATCCAATTCTGAGGATTTTTTAGGCCGAAATGGAGAATCTTCAGGGAATCTTTAGGGAATCTTCTCATCATGCGGCCCCAGGAAGCCCGAAAAGGCGCAAAAATGATCCGTTTTCTTCACAGAGCATACCAAAAGGAGCAGAAGATAATTCCAGATGATACAGAGGCCAAACAGTGGCCATTTACTGGTGATTAGACCCGCGGCAGATCAGACCAGCAGTCCAGATTTTGTCAAAGAGTATCAGTGGAAGAAAAGATGCCAAAGAGTATCAGCAAAGATTTGTTTAGGGGCTCAAAGCACCTACACATTGATGAAGCCCCCAGAAAGTGAAATCTATAAGCATCAGCCCATCCTTGCCTTCAAATCACCATTAAGGCATTCAAAGCACCAAGACAGCAAGGAAGCAGAAACCCATGCATATTTATTTCAGAAGACATTGCCCCAAGGCACCAAGGACTACAACATTTATTCATTTCTTTTTAGCCGCCCCCAGCGTAGCCTGAGAATTTTCATGCATTTATTTCAGATAGGAGTAGGTCAATAAATTATTTTTTATGACCTGATTAGGTCAAGATGTAATAAAAGCAGTAGATAGAAATTTTTGCCCTATATATACTACCCTCTGTATAGTTTTAAGGGTTGGTAAATTGAGAGTTTTTCACTAGAGACTCGCTGTGTATACCTGAATTTTTCTGTAATCAAAGATTGCCGAAATCTTGGAGAGCGAACTGACTGTTGTTGATAAATGCTTTGGAGACTGAAGATGGAATTCTTGTGCTGCGGCCTGAAGCAATAAGTGCCTCTTATCTCTGTTTATGTGTTTGCCATTATCTAAATAGCAGGAAAAAAGAATAGCCTAGAATTAGTTTAAATACTCTCTATGCTCAATTTCTGTTGTTTCTTGATGTTTTCCTTTGAATGAATTGGTTATGAATATTGAATTCCTTCTCGCTCATGTTTACCCCAATTCACCTGTGTTGGCCAATTATCTAGGGATTCTTAACTGCCCCTAGGTAGCGCCCTGTTACTTTCTCTGCTAATCTGTTGGAGATATTCTTAACTGCCTCTCTTTCTTTAGCATTCATTTCATCCTTTAAACCTGAAAATTGCTTCGAGCTCAGCTATCTTGCTCCATGTTCCCTCACTATTATTAAGGAAACGCACCAACAGTTCCCCTCCTCGACTCCACGCCCAATGGTTTGAAACATTCAGACTATACTCTACCTCTCTACCTGAAAGTGTCAATTTTCCAACCAAAACAAAACAAAAAACCCTCTGGACCCAAGACCTAGCCTAAAATCCTTTCAAACAAAACTAAATCTAAAAGAGAGAGCCCTCTCTGATTGCAGGTTGGCTAGAACCTGCAGTCCAAAGTTGGTTTGTGGTTACCTCGGCCGTATCCCTTTCTTAACCTTCAGGGACAACCAGAGTGATAACACAACCCCTATAGGAAAATCCTATAGAATGCTAAAAGGATGAAACCCACGGCCATCAAAGGCCTTTAGAATCGTCGGGGATTGATTTAGCGAAGGAGAACCAAGCGATCTCCAACACTGTATTGACATAATACACGTTGAGACTCCCTCATCAATCAAAGTCCGATGAATATGCATGTTTTTGACTATCACTGGGATCTGGAAAGCCATTTGATGAGGTAAACGCGGTGTACTATTTTCTAGATCGAAAATTATTAGGTTCGAGTCCTGAACATCAACAGCTCCTATAGTCGACAAAAGTAATTTATGTTGTGCTGGACATGATTGCAGCACTTCCAAAGCCGACATTGCTGAGGGTGAAACAGATAAATCCTCAACAATGTTATAGTTCTGAGCCGCTTTCGCATGTGGGTTGAAAGCTGACTTTCAAAGTATACCCTTGGCG
Source organism: Pinus tabuliformis (assembly GCA_031772625.1). NCBI lineage: Eukaryota > Viridiplantae > Streptophyta > Pinopsida > Pinales > Pinaceae > Pinus > Pinus tabuliformis. Next base: position 577,562,495 of record CM062808.1, read on the forward strand.
GGCAGTTTGATTACCAAGTTTGGATTAGGTTTCTCGATCTGTAGTGGATCGGAACCGGGAGCTGAGGTTGATGGATTAGAATGAGAAGATTCTGCTTCTTTACCATCAACAGGACTTTTACTACCATAATCTTGCGATCGAGTCACAATCCTAACATGGGACATCATCAGTATGGGTTCTTCATTGGCACTCGAGGACGAGCCTATCATCTTACTGTCTTGAGCTGGAAAAGGATCCTTCAAAACAGCAGGAGTTTGGGAACCTTTGACAATCTTCGCAACCTCTGCACGATGAGGGCAATCTCTTGTAAAATATTCATCATCACAAATGAGACAAGGATAACGAGGTTTGCGCTTTTCATCATTGGATTCTGATTTTTTAGGTTTCTCCTTTGAATTTTTGTCCGTTTTATTCTTCTTCTTTCCTTTCTTCTTCCCACCAGATTTTTATTTGGCTGTAGATTACTCTACAACGTGAATATCGGCGGAAATCTCTGCAGAAGAATCTCTTGTTGGGGAATCAGGCAAGGTTATGATAGGAGAAGAATTCTTGGAAGATTTCTTCTTACTTTTAGTGCTAACCGTACCAACCATACCATCGGCGGCATGAGATCCCGAAGGAGCTGCAGTGATTTGATTTTTCTTGGGAAGTCGGGGATTTTCTTGTGTAACGTACCTAACTGAGTATAGACCAAGTCAAGGTACTGTGCTTCAGCAATTACTTGCTCCTCAGTAACAACTCCGGCTTTAGCTACATCTTCAGTGATCTTTGGAAACAAAGATTTTACAAACCACTCGGCCAAGATCTGATCCGGAATAAAAACCTTCACTAAACGCCATCGACGTCTCCACTGATGAATATGATCTAAAATGTAAGTGGATGTCGATTTTTTTAACGAAGTTAACAATTTCGTGCCATTGTCATATAGGACTGGCAACTGAAAATGAGTTAAAAACGAGGTAGCTAGCTGACTAAAATTATAAAAGGTGCCTCACGGTAACTCAATGTACCACTTGGCCGCGAGACCAATTAGAGTGCGCTGGAAAAGTATAAGATGGATTGAATCATCTGAAATGGAGTTAGACGCACACCAGAGGTGGTAAGTCATCACATGGTTCGACGGGTCCTCTCCTGATTTACCTTTGAACTTAGGAATGCCACTGGGCAACTTATTCGGCATTGGCGGCCAAAACGGAAGATAATTAATGAGATCGTTCATTAGGCGTGACAAGTCAGGTAAGTCCAAAGTTTCAATAAATGGTAACTGAAAATTAGGGTCCCTAAAACTCTGGGTCATGAGACCAGCCCCAGGAGGAGGATATCCAGGATAACTAGGAATAGGAATTGCATTTGGGATATTGTATCGTCTCGGAAAACCAGGATTAACCGGACCGTACTGAGGTTATTGAGGTTGTTGATAAGTGTACCTAGGGTACAATTGATACTGATAGACTGGCTGCTGCACAGCACGATCGAATTGGTACTGTCCCTGGTACGATTGATAAGTAAATTGTGGTTGACTTGTGACAACCGTACTTGAACCAGGTTGTCCTACAGGCATCTAAATCGAAGTTTGAATCGTAGATCCAGAAGGTGGTAAAGATGTCTGAGGAGTAGATACAGGAACAGTAGAAACCGGAGCTGTTGATACTCCAGAAGTAGGTGGGGTAGATTGAACAAATGTTGCGGCAGTTGTAGCAGTCGTTTGGGGCGGAGTACGAGGCGTACTAGGCCCAGGCTGAGAAACTACCAAAGGTACAAAAGTTTGAATGTTAGACTGGACTGGTTGCTGCGGTGTACCAGAAACTAAGGGTTGTCCAGTTTGGGATGACAACTGTACATTTGGCTACAACACCTGTTGAGTTTGCGATGGATCCCACACTATATTCATTCCAGGGTACTGACCCATAACAGGTTGAGAATATTGTGGACCATAACCGGGTTGAGGGTAGGATTGATAATTTAGAGGTACATTTACCATTCCTTGAACATACGTTTGACCGGAGGGTGGTTGGAAACCTTGGTTCGAGTACTGACCTTGGGGTTGATACCCTTGAGGCACGTACTGATACTGGGGTTGACCTTGAGGTATAAATTGATACTGGGGTTGACCTTGGGGTACATATTGAGTCTGGGGTTCACCTTGAGGAACGTACTGTCCCATAGGTATGTACTGTCCCTGAGGTTGCCCCCCCAATTGCAAATTGGGTACCTTGAGGTTGCCCCCCAGGTGATAATTGAGGCTGCCCCCCAGGCGGTAACTGGCCACCTTGAGGTTGAGGATTGGGAATATAACCTGACATCATGAGAATGTCTTCTACACTCAACGGCTTAGTACCATTGCTTCTAGTTAATAACCCTTGCTCAATGGGTTGAGGAGATGCTCCCGAAAAAGTACCAAAAAGTGACTGATACCCAGAGGGAACAGAAGGACCGTTGTACAATAAGGATTCAGGCGATTGAGTAAACATGGACGACTGCCTTGACATATTTAACGAAGGATAATAACCTCTAGGTGTTGGGTGATAAGGAATGCGAGGTGGTGAAAAACTTAACCCTGGGTTTTCTAAAAAATTAGTCAAAGAAAGATACCAAGTACTGCTCCTAGGCGGACTGTAAAAAATTTATTCACGCTCCCTTAGCTCAATAACAGGTTGATTTTCAGGGATAGGGATGCCTATTTCTTCTTCCGGAGTAGCAAGTTATTCAATAGCAATAAGTCTAGAAGGAAGATCTTGGGTGATTACTCTTTCTACCCTAGGTGAACCAGGACCACTAGAAGCTGGAGAAGCAAACCCCGATGTCGGAGTAGCAACAAATTCACTTTCAGGCTCAGATATTTCAGGTTCCTCACCTATATCACTAGTAGATGAAAAGCTACTAGTAACTTCGGAAACAGACACTGACTGTGGATTATAATCTGCTACTAATGCTTGAAAATCAGGATGTACTATCAAAGAAGATTCTCCTTCTTCAGGTGACCCAACTCTACTGTCTCTAGGAGTTACGAGGACTTTCAAGCCTTCAAGCTGGCTCGGTGAAAACTCGGGAGGTTGGCCTCGAAGTCTATGGGACTTCCTCGATAATTCAGCCACGGTTAAAAACTTTTAACTACTTCACATGCAAACAAAGTAAAATCTCAATGAAAACCACCTAAAGTCTGTAAAGAACCAAACAAATTTGAATCACACGCCTAAAGAATCTAGGAGATCAAACACACACAAATAGTAACTTTCCGTACTGAAAACACTAGTTGGTGATGAAATCCAACGTCGCAGAGTTCAATACAGAAATGGCGGTTGGAACAGTTACCCCGGCAATCTGCTTAATGAATAGACTGGCACAAGTTCCTCCACTTAACCGTCTCGAGTGAAGAGAACCCCCCAGAAAATCCAAGTGAGACTAGCCGACGTCTGCTCCAGGTACAGTGGGATCTTCCCACCACTATCACCTTAGGAAGAATCCTAAAGAATATGGCCACTAAGGTTACCAACTGAAACAAATATACCTGGGGGAACAGTCTACGATCCGATATGCACGCAAGGGCAGAGTAGCAAGCTCAATCCCCTTGAAGGCTCCTTGACATAATCCAAGGATTACCAACAAGTGACCCGAGGCTCCTCGACAATGGTTAATCTGAGGTTTACCGTTTTTAACACGTGAATATCTGGTGTCATTCCCAATGAGGAAGGATTGATTCCCAGACTGGTTCGAACACAATCTCGTGCTTCTCCTTTAAGAGGAGCTTTCCCAGAGCATAAATGCAACAATTGGATTTCTTCCCTACCACAAGATACAACTACTTGTTTGTTTTTACTATCTTGGAGAGTTAATTACTCTCCTACTCCAAGACACTAGCCTAAGCTAAGTTGGTGTATCAGAGCCCTAGAAATAAAAATGTTACTAGATGAATTTTACTTTAAGCGTTATTTTTTATTGGTTTTTGTTTAAGTCAAAAGGTGCGGAGACAAAACTCGTGGTATGAAGACTCAACTCAAAATCACTAAAAATGCACTTAAGATGATTTAAACAATCTTTTTCTCTTCGATGAACTTCTAAACTAAGAAAGAGTTTGAGAATGCAAATACTTTGTAAACACAAATCCTTCTTAAGAAACAAATTAAAAGAAGAGCTTTTGGCCTTTCCAATGCACTCAAAATGAGACAACTAGTTATTTCACAAAAATTTCCCTTTTTCATTTCAAAGCACTCAACCACTACAAAAACAAACTTTTTTCCAAAAGAGATTTTTTTATTTTTATAAAACACTCAAAACTATGGAAATGATAAACTTTGAGATCTATAAATTATAAAAACCTATTTGAAGTCAAAGCCTACACGATGTCTTTTTTAAGGATGTTTTACTTAGCTAGATGTAAGCTAAGGACCAATTTATGCAGAATCACAAATCAGTCAAGAACAACCAATTTTGTTTTCTTTTTGAAAATGAAAATCTAAACTTTTAAACACAAGCTTTTCGAAGTTTTGTAAAGAGAAAACGCAAAGCGGATTCCTCAACAAGGGGAGATTTCATAAATGGTCAGACTCATATGAAAGCTGGTAGACACCAAGGTGATCTGAAGTCCCTACAGCTTCTAAGCTTAGAGCCACTACACAACCAAAATGAAAAACAAGCCCAACAAGCAAAACTCCTAGGAATTTCACCTAAAACCCTAACACTAATGAAATCAACCTAAGGAAAGCTTCTGAAAACTTATATGTAGGTCTGGGTAGTGGATAACAATTTCTAAACAAAAACTACGCTGACTAACAGAGGAAATCTTAGGTTTTTCAAAATTTTGACAGGGTCCGCAGGCCCACAGTTAACACAGGTGCGGTCCCACTCTGTGCTAAAAGCAAAGGTGCATATAGGTATGCATTGTGTCAAAAGGCTAGGGTGCGGTCCTCTCCCAAAGCTATAAAAAACAAAAAATAACCCTGGATCTACAAACTCTACCCAATTTTACACACAACAAGCCAAAAACAGAAACAAAAACACAGTTTCTCAGGTCAAAGTAAAAACAAGGAAAACAATCAAGATCCCCATTATGGTCTCCATTTTGTCACACGGAATAAGTCGATCTTGCGGACAAGATAGACCTTCCTAGAATCTAAAGAAGACCTAATGACAAGCAAACCAACCAGACACTATCTTTCTCTAAATATGCTTTAATAAACAAAGGCAAACAAGTGCTTTTAGGGCCTACCTTAGGTCCAACACAAGTTTGTGGATGCCCTCGCTCCTTCGATCCAAATGAGCTCCTTTGTCGCGAATCTGCAAACACAAACAAGAAAAAAAATTAAATAGCACCTGAAAAGCCAATATCATAAAACATATTTAACATGAAAGTCAAGGAGTTCATGAAACAAATAACATGAGATACTTGTTGAGAAAAATGAGTTTGATTGTATTAATTCAAAAGAAGAAGAACTTTACAACCTGTGCCTTGACGCTGTACAAGCTCCTCCCAGGGGCTAGCAAAAAGTCTCCTCTACTTTGACAAGTTTCACTCACTTCCCAATGAAGCCAAAAAGGTATGTGATCTCTCCTCTTAAGCTCAACTAGGAAGTCTTAATTTCACCAACATTTACCCTAAAAAATGTTCAGCTTCTAACCTCCTTAGCAACCAGCCCAATGCCTGAATTTATAGTGCAATGGAGGGAGGTTACTAGGTCCTCCTTCAAAGGGATAAAGCCCTCCTTCAAAGGGATAGCTCCTCTCATCAAAGGATTAGCTCCTTCTCTTTTGGGATGCATGAACCACCTAAGAGTGGAAAATCCACGTCAAAATTCCTTCTAGAATCATCTAGAATTAACCCAAAGTGAGTTTTTTAGAATAAACTTGCGCCTTTTTACTTTCACAGGGGTCCGCACCCACACCTTTAGGGACAGAGCAGGCAGGTCCACAGTTTTTGTAAATAGAAGGCGCGGGACCGCAGGTAACAGTGAGAGAAAGTGCGGAACCAGAGTTTCATTGATTTTTAATGTCTTTCTCTTATTTTCAAAGCTTGACTTGAAGAGCTGAGGTCTGAGACTTGCTTAGGAGGACAGTACAAATGATGATAGACCCATACTGACTGCAAATAATCATGGTGACGATATTTTTGTGTAACATCCATGTAAGGAGCACCAATATTTCCAAAAGAAGGAAAAGGACTAGGATTCCCATCAAAAGGAATTCCTTGATCGGTGGACTCTGGATTTGTCACCATATGTTTCAACCTAAGATCAACTAATGAGTGAGTGTGGAGGATGTTATCTACTGTCGATTAATTTTAGTTTAATCAAAGTAACATAACAAAATAAAAGAGGGATAATCTAGGAAAAAGGTTTACCAAGCAACTGTGAACTGTAGAATACCTCCTGGTCAACCAAGAAGTACGGGTAGGCAATCTCCCCGAATTCTGTGTTCAGTGTATCACATTTTACAAGGTGGCCAAATCAATTACTTAAGGATGGATAGCAACCTAGAGTTGTCCTCCCATATATACCCGAAAGTACGTGGAGGCCCAATCCGTATAAGTGTTGTCTAATGCAAAACCGCATAGTGAGAACATTCCCATATACTTTATGTACTGTAAGACCGCCCTATATACCCGATGGTACATGGATGAGCTATGATATACTCACGTATGTGGAAAGAGGTATCACACTTGGGATGTATTGCAGACTAGTTAGCGACAACTACTTTGTTTTATGATGCCAGAACACGTCTCTAGCCTAGATCTCTAAATATTTTTTGTTAGGTGACAATGCTCCATTAGGTAAATTCAGATAAATTTTAAGTTGATCTTCTTTAGAATTTGCCTTTCAAGGTTCACCGTGTGATGTATTTTTGACATTCCTAAAATGCAAATAATATGATAAACATTCTTTCCATTCAATTTAACAATGAAAATCCTTAGCTAGTAGGGATAGAGCAAAGAACACATCTAATGCAATTTCCCTAGCTATTCCTTTCAAGCAGACACAAACCTTTTCAATGCAACATGCATGTATTTATTTTCAATTTCCCTTAATGTGAATTAAGAAAAGGGAAAACTAATGTACAATTGATCAATAATCTCTTTTCATAAAAATGACAATTTTGTGACAATTTATTTTCAAGGAAGACTTTACGACACTTTCGTTTTCAAAGAAATGACAAATTACGACACTTTCAATGAAAAGACTAAACATATGCACACATCAATCAATCAATCGTTCATGAATGAAGACTTTACAAAAATTCAATTTTCGAAGGAAAAGACGATTTTACGATACTTTCTTTCGACAAAGATCAATCAACCAAAAAACTAACTTTTGACTATAGATTGAAAATGACAAAGTAAATACATAAGAAACATCTATCAATCTTATTCTAAGTAGGGCCAACTAAGGAGATGAAAAACTATTTTCAGAGACAAGACATCATTGACATTCAACAATTCATTCAAACAGGAGAAAATTGGCAAAAACCTCAGCTCCTAGATGGGAAACTGACCCTCAAGGGATTAACGGAGGCTGCAGTGAGAGGCAGTGAACTTCAGTGCACTATATCTATGCGGGAAGTGCATTGCAGTGCACTGTGTCCTTCACTGGGCTACGTTGGTGACAGTAAGCCATTTTCGAAGGCAATTTGACATAGTTTTGACTCAATTTTCAATGAAATAAGCCTGAAATTCAATCAACAACCTCAGGTACAGTATGTAAAAATGTCTTAAGAGGATGATAAGCTACTAAGATGGATAATCACTCCCCAATGGAGTTGCCAATTTGTTTTCGGAAGTTTTTGTGTCTACAGATAAATGCTTAAACCCCTAGACTAGTAGCTAAGTCTAGAACAATAGTGCAAATCATTCTCTACTTTTTCTATAACCAATAGATTAAATAAGATAGTAAAGAAGCCTACCTGAAGCTTTCTCTTACTCCGTATCTCCCTTGACCAATTTTGTTGCTCCTTTCCATACTTAATCTGCTTGAAAAGTACCTGCACATAGACAAAAGACAAAAAACCGATCAAAGCATATGATAATGATCTATTGATTAAACATACATTGGAATCAGGTACATAATACACATATGAAAGCATCAATAAACCACACAAACATATGGAAAAAGATTTGAATAATTTATTAGTAAAAGAAAGAGTTACAACCCAATTTGCTTGATTCAGTGTAACTCCTCCAGTTCAATCCCATCCTCTCCTCATAACAAGCAAGACATTTTGACATCATTACAATACTTGCAACCAACTCAAGTCTCATACTAATAGTATCTCCCTATAATTCAATTATTTCCAGCCCATGATCACTTAGATGAGTGGTATTTTTATACGTGAATGAAGGAAGTTATGCCATAAATGGTGATAATGAATTCCCTCCCAAACATAGGATTTAGTTCCATGGAGGAAGGGATAAAGGGATTGATGTTCCTCAACTCCCTCCCTCATCCAATTTTGAGCCCAAAGGAGTGGATAGCCTTTGAAAACTTCTAGAGGCATCCTATGGATAAGAATATTCCAAACCCCAATGCATATTTCACTCAAATTCGCCCAGTGCAGGCCAAAGAGGGCTCAAGGGCACTGCAATGCACCCTGGCAGTGTACTGGGCTGCACTTCAGTGCACCCTGATAAAGGCCTTCCTGCACTGATATTCTTAGAGGCAATTTTTTGGATGATTTTAGTCATCGTATCTCTTGGGAAGGAGGCATTATTGATGGTTGACTTCATTAGGGCATGTAACAACTTAATTAAGGTTTGATGGGCCCTAATAGTACTAATCTGTAAGTCAGGGTTGATTTTCCCAAATTGATCTGTAACAACTTTCCAAAAGAATGTAAAGGGGTTTGGGATTTACATACATGGAGATGAGTTCCCCAAGAAAAAAGGTGACCTGCACGATGATGTAGGTAATTTTTTTGGCTTAGGGTGGGGGCCCCATTGGTTTGTCTCAGTGTGAGGTTGATGAGGCAGATGAAGTGGCATAAATGAGCTATGCCATATGGAGGGATGATGAGCGAAATGTAGAACACGGGAGTGCATTTACCTTGATCTGAAAAAATAAAAGAGGCGGCCTGGGAGACTGGAGTAGGGTTGGTAAGCAATAAGTAAATAATAGGAGAATGTGGTTGATATTCAAGACATGCAAATGAAATGGCTTCTAAGCTTGAGTAGATGGTCATGCATCCCAATAATGTGTGGGGATCTATAAAATGGTGTGATCCATGAATGGGAAGGTACTATTGATTGGTACGGATGTTTACCATCTAGAGGGAAGGTGATGGTAAAAATGGTCGAGATGATGGACCCTATGGTGAATTTGAAAGAAATGATGTCAGGATATGAAAATATTTGTAGGAATCCAATCATGCTAGGTGGAAAACAATACCTTCACTAGCGACAGACACCAGGGGACTAATTCTGATGGGAAATTGCTAGTGTACTAGCAACTTCAACAACCAATACACGAAGTGAAATTTTTTTGATGAAAACATTTATAAGATAAAATATACTAAACAAGATGAATTAAAGAACATGGGAAGGCACAATTAAAGGGGTATTATCAATATGAGATGGGCCCAAAATTGAGCCTGATGTTGAAATGGAACAGGGGGTACCATGATGAAGATGATTTCGTCTTGATCCTTTTGTTGCTGACGATTTTGAAAATGGAGGTCATGATATCCTAAACAAGGCTCTAGAAGATAACAAAGAGGGAGATAGATAACGAAAATTGGGCCATATGAAACCTTATTTTCACTTGTTGATTTGGAGTGCATAGCTACATCCAAGAGTTGTTTTCTTCCGAAGCGGTCAACATGTGCACTAGGGAAGCACACGATGATAGGCAAGGAAGAGGAATCTACCTAATATTTGTGATTTTGGTAGGTTAGGGTATGTAGGCCATACAAGATGGCCTCTACAGACCTCTTTTTAGGAAAATAAAGTAAACCATGTGGTCTACTGTGAAATAGTCGAGCGGTTCCCACAGGTAAAGGGAATACAGTCACATAAATGGCATGGATGTGGGTAAAAAAAACCATAGGGTTCTCGAGCTAATGATCTTGTGCTTTTTGGGGTTGAAAATGCAAAATTAACCTGACTATTTAAAAAAATGTCACGTGACTTGCACGTCTGTGAGGAAAATAGACACATGGTTGTTGGGCTGATGTCCCACGAGTAAAGGTCTAGTAGATGCATTGATTGTGTGCCTGTATGGTCTGAATTCGGTGTAATTCCATGCATCTATATGAGGGACATATGTGTGGTCAGATGGTTGTTATTAAGACAGGCATGTAGGCTAAAAGAAAGATAATTCTTAATTATATCAGGCTAATTTTTGGTTTTCTACACCCTTTTTTGCAAGATGTGGATTACATGGAGAGAGTGTGATTGGGATCACATCAGGATAGCAATGGCTAGAGACACTAAGGTGAGTGCTACATTGGCCAGATTGGGGTTGTTGAAGTTCATTCAAAGCCCCTTTCTCAGGTTACAGGATGAGTTCTTACATTTTGTGATATGGAGATGTGAGCTGGATCTGGGATAGAGACTTGGCATTCACTATTGCAGTGGATGTCTACATTGTTACAAGACTGGTGCCTAATGGAGAGGTACTACCGAATCCAATTTTACATGGTTGAGTGGACCTATGAGCATGGGTGAGGGCCCACTCTGGGCACAATTCTATTGATCTGGGATGTTTCGATATTGATGGAATTTTGGGTTTAGCTGAGAGAGTTGCTTTAGCAATGATTTTGTGCCTCACTAGGTTAGCCTCCCGTCACTGCATTTCTAGACCATAGATTTCCATCCTTCAGAGACTTCAAGAGGGCCTCTTCCATGACTGTGATATCTTTGTATATAGGGGGATGACAACACAACTTATGTAGGTGCATAGGGGGCAATCACATAGATTTTGTTATGCCAACATACTTTGCAACATCCTCTAAGAGAGGATTGTGATGCTACATCCTATACTAGCGATGGTTTTAGGGCCTCCAAGAGATCCAAGGATATGGTGGTGGGCCCTTGTGATGCCTCATGTAAGCGGGGGTGAGGTGGGATGATAATGGAACCCCATAGTAGAGGGTTGGTTTATGTCCAACCCTAGATGATTTTAGAGTACCCATACTGCAACGTGGATTCCAAGGGCAATCTAGATATGGGCTTACCCCCTGGCGATGCTTGGGGTATGGCAGGTATGTGATTTGTGCGTTTTGAATTTATGATTCCTTTCATGTATTTATTATGTATTTTTTCTTTTATATGTGGGTCCACATGGACATCCATTGGCCTACTTGGTGGAAAAATGATCTTCATTGTCTGGGTATAGCTAGTGAAGTGGATGTTCCATGGCAGCGGAGAGATGACAGGGTGCAAGAGGACCTTGAGAGACTACCTCAGTGCCAACACTTTGAGATAGGTGAGCCCTCGGGAGAGGGGGTAGTTCCTCCACCCACTTTGATATGGCGAGGTTGCGGGAGAATGCAAAGGCTCAAGCAGGTGTTGTAGAGGCACAATTGAGGGAGGTCGAGCATGCATGGGATTGTGCGACTAAACTGCTCTGCGAGGTGCCTAAGGAGGCTTGGGTGGGGCTGGGGGAGGAAATGGTGGAGAGGGTTATGTCTCATGATAGAGCGTGGTATCCTATCCTTTGTTGTCTTGTGATAACAACGGTGACTGCTCATCCTTTTTTGGATCCAACACCAAATGAGGCTAGTGGGCCTCAGGTGGGAGGTGAAAGGGGTTTTGGGCCTCGACCATAAATGTATTTTTATGTATGGATCGAGGCAAGAACCTGTTATGAGGATGCTCCCCTTTTAATGACTTATTTTTCAGGCTCATGCTGGTATTTCTGAAAAAGGAAAGGATTGCTTACTTTGAAGGTCGTGATACAACAAGTTGGGAATCAGGGAACACATGTAGGTGATTGATACCTAGATGGTAGGCATCATCCTAGAGGAATATGACAACATCATATTTCGCTTGGTTATTGGAAGCTAACCCGATACATATCCCATTGTGGTAAAAGGGTGTCATCTCATGCAAGTATATGGCCCAAGCTGCTGCAGCGAGGCTTTGCGACCATCGAGAAGCACCATCAGAAAACCAGTGATGATAGGCTGGTGGATGATATGTATTTTTTGTGTACACACACAAATATATCTATCTATCTATATATATATATATATATATATATATATATATATATATATATACGAGATGGGTAATTATGCGGCACTTATGATGTGTTTTTACATGTATGCTTCTAAACATGTGATGTATCTTTGCATTTATTTGATGGATATGATGTTCATGATTTATGTGTCTTGATGATGATATATATATGAGATATATGCTAATCTAGGATTTGATTAGCTATGCGATCAACTATATGATTTTGATGTCTTGGTATATGTGAAAATGTGATATGATCAAAACCATAAGCTAACCTTTAAGAATGCAGCTATTTCTATAAAAAAAAAGGATCACATACTTTGAAGGTTGTGATACAACAAGTTGGGAATTAAGGAACACATGTAGTTGATTGATACCTAGACAGTAGGCATTGGCCAAGAGGAATATGACAACATCATATTTCACTTGATTATTGGAGGCTAACCCGATACATATCCCATTGTGGTAAAAGGGTGTCATCTCATGCGAGTATATGGTCCAAGCTGCTGCAGCGAGGTTTTGCGACCACCAAGAAGCACCATTAGCAAACCAATGATGATATACTGGTGGATGATCCATCTGTGACACATTATGATAGCGTGATTTTAGTGTACATCCACGATGAGGTGGTCATCATTAGAGTAAGTCATGGTGCATACATTTACATTCTAGGGTTGTTTTGAATGTTATGGATAAATGTTTTTGAGGTAGAACCCATTGATGGGATCTTTAAGGCAAGCCCCATCCAGTTTTGCTAATATGTATACCCCCTTGACGAGACAATGTTTAATAATGTATGGGCCCTTCCATAATGTCTCAAACTTCCCTGGTCCTAAAGCTTCTTTGGAAACATCGTAGCAAAGGACTAAATCCCCTTTGGTGAATGATAGAGGGGTAAAATTGTAGTCGAAAGAGGCTTTAGTCCCCTTTTTGTGTGCTTCATTATGTTGGAGAGACTCTCACCGACTTTCTTTGATGTGTTCTAGCTACACCAACCTTTTCTCTAAAGGTGTGGTACCAAAGACAAGTTCGATGGACGAGTGTAAAGTAGGGATCTTGCACTCAATGTGGAGAACAACTGTGACCCCATATACTAATGGAAGGTAGTGAATCCATTGGATTTTTTCACCGCAGTTTGGTACACGCATAAAGTGAAAAACACCATGTGGTGCTAATTGGTTTTATGGTTGTTCACCATACGCTGCAACAATGTTTTAAGAATTTTATTGACAACTTCTACCTAACTATTGGACTAAGGGTAGTATGGACAAGCAAACCCATGAGAGACACCTAGGTGTTGGGATAACTCCTAAAATATCTCATTCTTAAAATGTTTTCCATGATCTAAGACAACTTCTTGGGAACATCAAACTATGTTATGACATGGTTAAAAAAAACTGTGGAGCAGTGTTGGCGGTGTTATTATATGTGGGCATGGCCTCTGCCCATTTGGTGAAGTAGTTGACGGCGACCAAAATATGCTTATGGTCACCTAAAGATGGAGGGTTGCAAGTCATGAAGTTTATTCCCCATTTACAAAAGGGGCTTGCGACACTGACCAGCTGTAGGGGAGGTGGTGAAGATTGTGCCTTATGAGCATATCTTTGGCAGTGCTCACATTTCTTGACTTCTTGAATATTGGCACGGAATAGTGTGACTAGAATCAAGGTTCCTATGGAAGAGGAAATGAATCGTATGTGATGTTGCATTTAATAAACATTAGGTGGTGGTAGAATATCCATAATGGCAGATTGATGGTGGTTGGGAATAAGTTCCTACAATAATGTTAGTGTCCAAGGACCTAACACATCTTCCTTCATGTGAGGCTGGTGTTCAAAGATATGGTGAACTTGTGGATGCCAAATCCTAAGTTGTCCAAATGTTTGTAACAAAGGACATGTTTCATAACCATGAGATTCGTTGGTGCAAATATTGCACGTAGAACTAGTGATAACATGATAAATAGTGTGGGTGTTAGCATCTCCCATAGCACAAGATGATATTACGTGGTTGGTCTCATGATATGGGGAACTTATGGTTGTTGGCCACCTCTGGATCTTAGTATTGGCATGATGTGTGCCCCCAACATCAGTTTTTATCAATGATACTCTTGTTTCTCAAAAACGTGGAAGGTATTGGAAATTTTGCATATGATGTACTTGGGAGAAAATGTGACAATGATTGTGTGAGTGTCTAGCTTGATTTGAGTGATTAGGTTGAGGAATATGGACCAAAATGTGAAATAAATCCCTAATATTGCTCAATTCTCGGCATTGATTGGATATATGATTGTCTGGATGAACCATCTGTGGTGCTTTCTCTTTGAACATGCAAAATATGGTTCTGGATCCATCAACCCTGACTGCCACGACATTATCCTATTTTTGGGTATCTACTTGGATAGGTGTTGAGTTCTCAGCAATGTATTAGCAAATAAAAGCCCATGTTTCATGGAATCATGGAAGGGTTGGGCAAAATCGAGTATCATGGTTTCAGGTAAAAATGTGGCAACTATAGTGTTTGTGCCTGGGTCTATTGGTACGGACAACATGAGGGGCCATGTACCATTTCCTAAGTTACAACAACTCAGGACACTGGTTAACCAAATGTCCCAGTTCATCACATAAGGCACATGTGGAGGTAGGTTGAGGTGTCGCTAATTTTAGTTGCCTCCTTGTATGGTGGGAGGTTTCATATCCATGGGTGTAATGGGAATATGACCATGAATATTCTTCCTCAAAACAAAAAATATGGTTTTGGATCCATCATTTACCACCAGCGTGGCAGGAAGTGATGGAGCAATGGTATTGGCTTGAGTGAGTGAATTCAATGCGTCTCAAAATCGAGGGATTTTAGGGAAATTATGAGTGTAATTCCCATAATCTGTGCATATAGTGCATGCATGGTTATTATAAAATGCCTTATTGCATGCTAGTGTGGTCTTCTCTCGAGTAGGTGGACGTGGGGTCATTGGTGTTTTTGGGGCATGCAAAATAACTCTTAACTCCTCTAACTCAGGGCACATATTGGTACGGTTCCCAACTAATTTACACAAAACACAGGGTAGAGGTACCTTGGATGAGGATGAGTTTGAGGCTTATACCTTCTTTCCTTTCTCCTTATCCCCCTTACTGGCATTGGCGAGTGTCGATGTAGTCGTTGCTCGATTTGGGTTAGTTTCCTAAGGAGGGGTTGAATGAATTATGCATGTCGAGGTGATACCTAAGTTTTTTGAAATGGCCTAAGGGTCTAGATACCAAACTGGTATCACGAGAGCCATTTCATCAACTTAAGCGTCACCATGACTTGTTGCGAGACAAAACTAGGTGGAGGGTATAAGAAGCGTGTTTGGATGATAGTATATGGTAGGAACGTAGAATCAATAGTTGCAACAGTAATGGTTTCTAGAACTAGTTCCTAACTCTGGGGGTGTTTGATGAACTCATCATGTACACTAGAGCTCCTGTGGCTAGAGGAATGGCCTCTAGTAAAGGGGGGTCTCCAGGGTATGTATTGAGGAGTGTTGATGGTTTAAATTGTCCAGGTCTGAATTTAGTGAAGGTTGTGATCAACTCAAGGGAAGATCCTATGAAAGGTAGCACACCATCAGGGGTGGTGGATATCTTCTTCTCATAGTATGTGAGTTGGTCAACCATAACAATTTTCCCATCATGAGGGAACATCATTATCCTGAATATAGAATATGCCATTGCAGTAATTGCATACATGTAACTTCAGCCAAGAAGGATATTGTAATCCAACCATGCATCCAGGACTTCTATGTCAATGAGCATAGTTTTAACGATGAGTTGCACCAAACGTCTTGGAATAGGCCTACCAGAGTAGAAGGCCACCCATTATATGCTTTGAGAGTCATGTCAAATGGTTTGAGTTTGGTATATCTAAGTTTTTGCCAAACTATTTTGGACATAATACATGTAGATGCGTTGTCATCAATTATGCAGTGGTGGATGTTAATTTTCTAGATTGTGACCAAAATTTGGAAGGCGACTATTGATCCAAAATGGATCTTAAACCCTCTAAAAATTTTTAGTCTTCAGACTATCAGAAAACATTCTCGTAGAGAAAAACACTAAGGAATGGCAAAAGCAGAGCTTATCATATGTCCAAATGCCACTACAAAGGAGTCGTCAGATCGGGTCGATCAACGGTCTAGATCAAATCGGTGAGATCGCATCAGTGAAGGTCAGCAAGGCATATCAATGCTAACCCTGAGTGAGTTGTGACTACGATCCACTGATATAACGTGGACCATCGGATCGGTGCACAGATCAATAGCGGAGACCACGTATATCGCATCATAGGTTTAAAAGGGAAGGACTTACTGCGGGCCTAGAGACACAATGATATGCGACTATGACTATCGCATCGCAATATATCAAAGGGGTGATGCCAAATGGACTGTGGGCCATGCAAAGTGCGATATGCCGATGGTGTCGATTGTTGATCAGTGAATGTAATCGGTGAAGTGGGATCAGGACCACATACAAAGGGGTGAAGACCTATAGCCTGTGCGACTTGTGATAGTGATATAGGTAGACCTGAAAGGGTTTATAGATGTGGCTTTATATATTTTGAGTTCTGATAATCAGTTCTATTGTCGGGATTTCTATGTATTTCTATGTATTTCGAGGATTATGCGGATGAAGACCGAATGATCAGTTTCACTGCACCCGTCGATCCTTCTGTTTCTGAAAGGAGTTTTTGTGTCTTAAGTGTTTTTCCTTAACAAGATGTGTCCAATGCCAAAAGGGAGGTGAACGGACAGAATAGGAAGACAGAGAGCCCGAAGAAGGAAGGCGAACAGACAGGGCCGAGAGGCTTAAAAACAACTCTATGGTAGACAAAGAGAAGGAGGAGGGAGTGGAAGAGAAAGCAGAAAACATAGAGCAAGGGGAAGCGGTTGTGTACTCTTGTAGACTTGAGGCTTTCGAGTAAGTCCTTGTTGTTTTTGTCACTGTTGTGTTGAGACTCAGTTTGAGCTCAAACTTGTAATAATTTGCTCTGAAAGACATAATATAGAGGTTGACACTAAAAGCTGGACCAGGAGACATTGCCAGGAAGTCTAGTGAACTCCTTGATTATTTGCTGTGTTGATGTGTTGAATTGTTATGTTTTCCAATTGTTAAATGTTTGTATTATTTGCAATCTTTTCGATTCATTGCACTAAATAATATAAGCATTCCTGCACATGAGTCTGTAATACCTTTTCTTCTTGATTTAGTATATCATTTCGGATCAAGTGGTATCAGAGCATTTGGTTCTGGGTTTTGAATGCTAACTAGATTAAAGCTTAGACTAGCAGAAGGAGAACTTGTTGAGGCTAATCCGGAGATTGGAAGAGTCTATTTTCAGAGGATAATGGTAGAATAAGCTCCATTGGGATCAGAATCTCAATTTATAGAAAGTTTTAAAACACTCCAAGCCATGTTGGAAGAGATGTATCTACAATTTAAGAAGGGTTGAGGTGAAAGCACTTCAACACCTAAACCAGGCAAAGGTGGAGAGGAACCTTTTCTAGTTGCCCTTCTAGAAGGCAAAGGAAAAGGAGGAATGAATCCTCCACCATCTCCTCCATCATCATCCTCGTCATCATCATCTTATAGCTCTTCTAAGAAGAAGAAGAAAACTTCCTTAATCAAATTAGATGTGAAGTTTGATTTGCGAATTTATGATGGAGAACTCAATGCAGAAAAGCTAGATAATTGGATAACACAAATTGATGTATATTGTAGGGTACATAATGTTGATTCAGAAAGGAAGAAGATTCAACTGGTTGGCCTTCGACTTGGAGGAACTGCACTAGTACGGTGGGAACACAAGACACAAGCTGATCTACAAAAACATGGTAAAATCATTTCTACCTGGAATGAATTTGTTTCTGCTATCAAAAGGCAATTCTATCCTTTATCTTACATGTAACAGGCAATGATGATTTGGAAAACTCTTCATTAGTTGAAGGGTCAAAGTGTACAAAGTTATACTCAAGAATTTAAAAAGAGAGCTTTAACTCTAGGTATATCATTAGACTCACCTAAGATTTTATTGAAGTATATAGGTGGTCCTCATACTATTCTCATGTTTAATCCCACTAGCTTAGATGATGTATTAGTTCAAGCCACACATCTAGAAGCTAGAGGTAAGAATGTAAACCCAGAGTTTGGGGGATCATCTAAATATTCTGTAAGCAAGAGCAAGGAAAAGAAGAAACTGAAATGGAAGGAGAGGAAAGAAAACACTATAAAGAAGGATAAACTTTCATGCACTCCTTGAAAGAAAGAAGGACACGATGAGGCACACTATTGGTTTTTGCATCGAGAACTGAAACCTAAGAAGTTCAGTGGAAAGGAGAAAAAGAATGTTGTTGCTATTTAGCAGGACTTGGGATCAGATTCAGGTGATGAAACAATAGTTATAGCCATAGGTATTAAAGGTAAGGATTCTGAAGCATTCACAAGTAATTCTGCACAATTTGTTGATAATGAAAATAATGAGAGGGAAAGAAATGAGCTTTTTTGTATTAGAGTGATTTCTAAGCACAATAAGATTGATACTTTATTTGATAGTGGATCACAAGTAAATTTGATTTCTGAAACAATTGTAAAGAAGTTGGGATTACAAACAAAACATCATGAGAAGCCATATCCATTAGGTTGGGTGTGTGATAAAATGAAGCTACAAGTAACGAGACAATGTAAACTTAAGTTTGCTATTGGATCAACATTTGTAGACGAGGTTGAATTAGATATAGCTCCATTGGATATATGTGGTATTGTTTTGGGAAATCCATACTTGTATGATAGGAAAGCTATTTTCTATAGAGTTGAGAATAAGTATCAACTCACTAAATATGGAATAGAATATATTGTAAGAGCTCATAAACTCAAAGGTAATTATTCTCTCATAAACTCAAGACATATGAAAAGAATTGTGAATTCAAGCAAACAATTTTTACTAATGGTTGTAAAGGAAAAGGATCCTGATAAATTCAATGCATTTGAAGGTTGTGATTCTAAATAGAAAGCTGATTTAGTTAAAGTTGTTTTAGAATATGATCTATTTCAAGAACCTAAAGGTTTGCCACCCATGCGGGAAATAGTACATGATATTTATTTGCAGCAAGATGCTCCTTACCTAACATTGGAATGTACAGGTTGTCAGCTTTAGAGAATGCAGAGATAAAGAAGAAGGTACAGGAATTTCTCGATAAAGGGTTTATATGATGAGTCACATCACCATGTGGATCTCCAATCGTGCTGGTGAGAAATAAAGATGGTTTGTGGAGAATGTGCATTGATTATAGAGCACTAAATAAAATAACGATCAAGAATCGTTATCCTCTTCCTTGTATTCATGATTTAGTAGATCAATTGAAAGAAGCAGTTTACTTTTCTAAGTTAGACTTGCGAATTGGTTATCATCCGGTCAGAGTTGCAGAATAAGATGCATAAAAGACTGCTTTCAAGAGAAAGCAAGGACTGTATGAATGGTTGGTTATGCCTTTTGGCTTAACTAATGCTCTTGTTACATT
Source organism: Pinus tabuliformis (assembly GCA_031772625.1). Classification (NCBI taxonomy): domain Eukaryota; kingdom Viridiplantae; phylum Streptophyta; class Pinopsida; order Pinales; family Pinaceae; genus Pinus; species Pinus tabuliformis. The sequence continues at coordinate 577,582,207 of CM062808.1, forward strand.
TATGAGAGTCATGAGATGCACTTAGACCATTTATTGATGATTTTGTAATTGTTTAATTAGATGACATTCTTGTTTTTAGTAAGACATGGGAAGACCATGTAAAGCATGTGAAGCAAACTTTTGATGTTTTAAAAAGAGAAAATATCTATGTAAAACTATCAAAATGTGAATTTGGAAGAACATATTTAAATTATTCGGGTTATTTTGTAGGGCGTGGTGAATTGAAGATAGATCCCTTTAAGGTTGAAGTCATTATGAACTGGCCTAAACCCAAATCTGCTACAGAGGTTAGGAGTTTCCTAGGTGTAGCACAATACTGGAGAAAGTTTATTGCTAACTTCTCATTGATTGCAGCTCCATTATATGCTTTAACATGATTGAAACAGGTGTTTAAGTGGGGAGGCAAACATTAGAAAGCCTTCGACACCTTAAAATAGAAAATCACTACAACACCAGTACTAGCACTGCCAGATCTTCAACATCCATTTGAGATTGAGACAGATGCCAGTGACTATTCCATGGGAGCAGTGTTGATGCAACACTGGAAACCCATATTCTATCATTCTGAGACATTTACTTCTGTAGTACTTAATTATCCCACATATGATAAAGAATTGTATGCATTAGTACAAAGTGTGAAAAAGTGGAAACATTACATAATGGGTAAAGAAACAATCATACATACAGATCATCAACCACTTCAATATTTACACTCACAAACTAAATTGCAGCAATCAAGACATTATAGGTGGATGGGTCTTCTACAACAATTTCATCTTGTCATCAGATATAAGAAGGGCATACACAATAAGGTTGCATACATGTTATCAAGACCAATCATAAATGCATCTACTATACTTAAGCATAACTCAATAATGCATGAAAGTTACATTGAACAATATGCTCAAGATGCAGATTTTAAAGATGTATATGCAACTTTAAGTCATGGCAAGCAAGTAGAAGAATTGGATTATTATGTAAGGGACCAACTCTTCTATCATTTGGGAAAGTTATGCATTCCACAAACTAAAAGAGTTAACATAATTCGATAAGCACATACTTCTCTCATATCAGGTCATTTTGGTGTAAGTAAAATAGTTGCACAATTGCAAAGGTTCTGTTATTGGCCAAGAATGCATGAGACAGTTTCTAGATATATCAAAGGGTGTACTATGTGTGCTACAAGCAAGCCCAATAATAGGAAATTAGGCTTGTACACTCCACTTCCAATTCCTCTCGTCCTTGGGGAAGTGTTTCCATGGATTTTGTTGGGGGATTGTCAATGTCTAGGAAAGGTCATGATTATTTGTATGTTGTTGTGGATAGGTTCAGTAAAATGTGTATTTTGATACCATGTAACAAGCAGGTTATAGCTGAACAAACAACAAAGTTGTTCTTTCAGAATGTATGGGTTCATTTTGGGTTACCCACTTCTATTGTATCTGATCGAGATTCTCAATTTGTTGGTAAGTTTTGGTCAAATTTATGGGACTTGATGAACACCAGGTTGAAGAAGAGCACAACATTTCATCCACAAACAGATGGTCAGATAGAAGTGTTCAATAAGACAGTGATCCAGTTGCTTAGAGGTTATTGCAGCAAGCATCCCAAGCTTTGGGATGAGCATTTGTGTTATGTGCAGCATGCTTACAACTGTGCCAAGAACTTTTCTACTCAGAGATCTCTTTTTGAGACTTATTTTGGTTTTATACCAAAGTCTCCCTTTTATTTTGTCCTTGGTAAAGACATAGCAGTTGATGGACATAGTGATGTGGACAAAGCAACCAAGTTCATGGAACAAATCCGGGAAATTCACCAGGCAGTATAGGAACAACTGGAAAGAAGTCAAGCGAAGTACAAGGCATGACATGACAAGCATCGAGTTGAGCATAGTTTTCAAGTTGGTGATAAAGTCTGGTTGTACACTAGTAAAGACGGAATGCGGGGTGAAGGTAAGAAGCTAAAACCAATAAGTTATGGACCTTTCAAGATACTTGATAAAATTGGTGAAAATTCTTTTCGTCTTGATTTCCAGCTTATATGCAGATATATTCAGTCGCTAATGCAGAAAACTTGAGATTGTATGAACCTTCATTGATTGAAGACCCTAAAGAGCAAAGTCAGTTGCCTTCTATTGGGGATTTGTTGCCTGAGTATCTCAATGAGTTACAGGAGGACACAGTTCTAGACAGGAAGGTAAGAACTACGCATCAAGGGGATGTTGAGTACCTGAGAGTGGGACTCAAAGGTTCAAATCCAAGTGAGGCATGATGTTTAGAAATTGGACAAGTGAGGGAACTGTATCATCACTTGATCGATGCCTAAAACCAACTTTTGGTGGTCCAAAAGCTTTTCAGTGGGAAGGCGTGATCCAAAATGGATCTTAAACCCTCTAAAAGGTTTTAGTCTTCAAACTATCGGAAAAAAATCTCATAGAGAAAAACACTAAGGAATGGCAAAAGCAGAGCTTATTGGAGGTCCAAATGCCACTACACAAGAGCTGTCAGATCAGGACGATCAACAGTCCATATCAAATTAGTGAGATCGCATCAGTGGAGGTTAGTGGGGCATATCAAAGCTAACCCTGAGTGAGTTGCGACTACGATCTAGCAATATAACGTGGACCATTAGATCAGCATGTGGATCAATGGTGGAGACCACATATATCACATTGCAGATTTAAAAGGGAAGGAATTACTGCAGGCTCGGAGACACAACGATATGCGACTACGACTATCACATCGCAATATATCAAAGGGGTGATGCCAAATGGACCGTGGGTTGTGCGAAGTGCGCTATGCCAATGGTGCCAATCGGCAATTGACGAATCCAATCGGTGAAGTTGGATCAGGACCACATACAAAGGGGCAAAGACCCATGGCTTGTGTGACTTGTGATAGAGATGTAGGCGGAGCCAAAAGGGTTTATAGATGTAGCTTTATATATTTTGAGTTCTGATAATCATTTTTGTTGTCGAGATTTCTATGTATTTCTTTGTATTCCGATAATATCGAATATAGACCAAATATTCATCATATCGAGGATTGTGCATAGGAAGACCGAACGATCGGTTTCACCATGCCCGCCGATCCTTCCATTTCTGAAAGGAGTTCTTGTTCCTTAAGTGTTTTGTCTTAACAAGACGTGTCCAACGTTGAAAGGGAGGTGAACGGACAGAAGAGGAAGATAGAGAGCCCGAAGATGGAAGGCAAACAGACAAGGCCGAGAGGCTTAAAAACCACTCTATGGCAAACAAAGAGAAGGAGGAGGGAGTGGAAGAGAAAGTAGAAGACATAGAGCAAGAGGAAGCGGCTGTGTCCTCTTGGAGACTTGAGGATTTCAAGTAAGTCCCTAATGTTTTTGTCACTGTTGTGTTGAGACTTGGTTTGAGCTCACACTTGTAATAATCTATTCTTGAAGACATAATATAGAGGTCGACACTAAAAGCTGGACCAGGAGACATAGCCAGGAAGTCTGGTGAACTCCTTGATTATTTGCTATGTTGATGTGTTGAATTGTTATGTTTTCCAATTGTTAAATGTTTGTATTATTCGCAATCTTTTCAATCCATTGCACTAAATAATATAGGCATTCCTGCACATGAGTCTGTAATACCTTTTCTTCTTGATTTAGTATATCATTTTGGATCAACTATTGATGGAAGACGTGGGGTAGTGTTATCCAATTTGAAATCCATTAAATGAGAATCAACAAGGTCAATTTCCCCTAATGTAGAAAGTAACACTTTCTATGGGTTGGGCATGTTTGCAAGAATTCCAGTGCTAACATAGCTGATGGAGATTGAGCTAAGTCATCGATTATGTTGTAGCTATGAGCAACCTTTGAGTTATGTCCCATTCACCATAAACACCCTTTGACCATTTTTGGGATGGGTTCTATATGATGCTGAGGGATTTTCAAAGGTATTGTAGGCGTTGTAGTGGTCGAGGTGGATGGGTTGGTTTTTGGCAAATTTATGTAATCCTAGTTATGTGTCTATAGGAGAATTTCTTCCCCTACCATGTAAATGTTGCGACTAGAGGTATTTTGGGAACTTCCTCCAAGAAGATTTTGATACTATTGTAGGGAGGGTTCCTATTTAGTATTTACCACTCCTTGATGGGGAAAGGATTATACATTACTGCAGATTGTTGGTTTTGTCCCCCTTGGCCCCTAGTATCTTTCATTCTCTTCAATTCAAGGATTTGAGGGAAATAATGGGTGTTATCACCAAAAATTGATCATCTAGCCATCACTTACTAGATGGATCAAGGTACACCATGTAGGGCCAATTTTACCATAGTAAAATTTCTTTTACTATAAGAAATTACTTAATAAACCACATTTGTTAAGTTATTTCTGGTTAAACCCATGAAGAATAATTAAATAAATCGTTATTTATTTAATTATATTCTAGGAATAACTAATTAAACCATTGTTTAACTAATATTCCTTGTCATATTTGACCCAATAATGAGAAATAATTAGATAAATCATTATTTGTTTATTATTCCTTAACCACATTCCTTGAGATGATAAATAGATCATTTATTTATTTATTATTTATAAATAAAAGTATTTAACCAGTTTAAATACTTTTTCCCTCCAACCAAATATAATAAAATAATCCAAACAATTAATTGTATAATTTGGTTAATAATATTTCATTATTTTCCATTATTCGAGAATAATCTAATATTTTGTTATAAATTGCAGGGTGTTACATCCATTCTACACTTTCGATCATTTTCATTGTTGCACTCACTGTTGTATCTTTGATTATAATCACTATCACTTACAATTTTCTTTTTTCATTTGAGTTACCATTGAGCTCAAACATATTTTGTTGGGTTTACCCATTGTAGAGAAGAAAGACTCTACATAGATGAAGACATTGAGGATAGCCAAGAACCCATCCCAAAGAGGGGGAATGGTAACATCATTTCTTCCCTTCACGGGTGTCATATAATAAAATCTATTCTTTATATCTAGTTTCCATTGAATTATTGGAGTTATTTGCACTTAATTCCTTATTTCATCTTATTGTTTAACTATTTCTGTTGCATAGATCATGAATTTGGCAGGTTTTGTTTCTATCATTTGCTACAGATCCACACTGTTTTACAACTATTTTTACTGTTAAGGTTGTTTTTCATGAGCATTTTAAAGTGGTTTATTTTCGTACACTCTCGATAAGAATACCATACAACAACAGTGTGATGATTGTATTCCTCGCAGATTGAACAAGCATGATTAGACCATAGACCAAGGTCCTTGTTTTGACTTTATGGGTTATTATTGGCTTATCCCTGGTTTGGATTCTAGTTAGGGTTGCCCCCAGCCAATGCATGTAGAGGTTGTTGCTTATTGTTTACCCCTATCCAGGTATTAGTGTCAGTCAGTTCAGCCTATCACCAATGATAAAATATGCTCTTACAAGGTGTTGTTAGGGTGTCAAGTCAATTTTTTGTCATTTCAGTGAGTCTTCAAATAAAAATTTGGTCACTGGTTATTGTGTCTAGGTCACTATTGCTCCCTTCGCTTGCTCATGGTATTCATCACTCATCATGTTCATTTTCTTCTTCGAGATATCATATCTTCATTTAAGTGTCTTGGGTCATGAAATGGTTAAATTCCTCATTTTAGGTCATGGTCTAGGGTTTCACTCCATGTGTCATCATGATACCATATGTCAAAACAAAACATGTCCATCATGTGATTTAGTGGGTAAAGGGAGTTAGCAGCTTAGGGAAAGAAAAATAAAGGTAAAGGTAATATTTAATTTCAAATAAGACAATGTTGCAGTACACTACCTCGCCTCATCATTTCTCATAGGGACGTGTTTGCTTCAAAATATGTTTTTGACAAAATGGAGAATAATTTTACAAAAGTGAAAGAGGTTTTTGTCCATTATAGTCCAAGGAACAAAAAACTCCTTCATTTTATGCACAGGTGTTATTATTTAAAATAAATTCCCAAAATACACTTGCTACGGGAGAGTTGTTGCACTTCTAGACAGCTTGACTTCAAGACAGTTTTTCAGGGGTTTGGAGCAGTTGTTGGCAGTTCTTAAGGACTCTATTGTGTATAATCCATCCTACGCTTTCCAATGGTATCCTCAGATCATGATTTGGATTAGTGAAAGGCATTCAAAAGTTCTCTGCAAGTTGGATCTTCTCTTTTGTCATAGAAACCCTGAGTTTTTGGAGTGGCCTTGGAAAACTCCATTTTCTCCCTCATGGAGTGTCCAACTTACATGTTTGAGGTGTCCATCGTATGGCAGAATTTAAGAGCTTTCCAACAAGCTATCAATCTCTCAATTTGGAGCAGTTTAATGCCGACAAACGTGGTTTGGAAGATGGCACTTTGCTACTGTGAACTGCGCTGCGCTTTGGTGTTGCGCATAGGAACACTACGCTGCAGACACAACAGAGTGCCAAAAAATCCTTCAAAACTCTCCCAAATCTCAAATTTTCACTTGAAAGCTTGATTTTATTGACTTCTAAGCCAAGGAACAAGTAATTACACCATCATTATCCCCCTTTTGCTTTTCCAAATTCATCTCATGTCAATGATTCTTCAAGTTAGGGTTTGTAGTGAAATTTGCATGGGAAATGATAGGGTGAAAATGTCCATATTTAGTTTTTGGTTTCTAAAACATGCAAAATGGTTTCCTACACCTACATACATGTTTAGTAAATCATTTTAACCATTCAATTCACCCCAAAACAAAGTCTTACCGCTCAAAAAGTAAAACCCTAGCTCATTCCTAGATGTTTTTAGGTAGTTTTCATTACAAACCCTGGTTTTCCTTCTTGCAAGCAGATCACTCTTCCACTATTTCTTCACTCATTTTCATTAGCTTCCAAAGTTCATATCCACCTTTTTCGAATCTCCTTTATCATTTTTTCAAAATCCACCTTCACATCACTTCATTTCCATTCATACATCACAGTTTATTTTTCATTCAAATGGAGGTTGGGTCCTCTAGCAAATCAGTGGAGAAGACTCAGCTATCCAAACCTGAGGTGACTAAAGTGTATAAAAATGTCTAGAGGCTTGTGTTTCCTTCTCATAGAGAGAAAGGGGCCAAGCCTTCTTCATCGACAAAGTGGGAACCGACAGCAAAAGAGAAAGACACAGTTGAGCATGAATTTGAACTAGTTGATTCAGAGGCTGAGGATCAAACTTCAAACATGCGACAGACAAACAGGGATAAGGACCATCAAATCAAGGAGATAGAAATCAATTTGGAAAGAGAAAAATATGTCATATCATTCCTTGAACAAGAATACAATCAACTCAAATCAAAGGAGTTGATCTTAGAAAAGGAAAAAGCCAAGTTATTGCAACAAGTTGGCAAAGGTAAGGAGATCATGACATCAAGCAAGCATGAAGCGTCAAAGGTGAGAGGAAAAAGGAAAAGGCCAAGAACAAGAGGCCTCAAGTAATCTTTGCATGAGGAACAAGAACAAATTCTTCTTAATGAGGATCTTGACCTAGAAGCTAGGATTGCCCTAGAGGTTCATCAAGATAAGGAATATTGGCTTAACAGGGTGATGAACACTTAGAGAAGCTATAGGAGAAGGAAAATAGAGATAATAAAATCCTCAAACACATAGCGCATCATGATCAAGCTGAAAACATGATCGCCAATATCAAAGTGAAACAACTTGAAAACAAGCTCAAGGAGGCCAAAAAACATCAAAAGAATGAGGGAAACTTGGAGATGCTTGCTGAAGAATCCATGAAGCTATAACAAACTCATTTTTACACCTTCCCTCCAATTTTGAGCCAATTCTGAGCATTTTGTGTTTTTTGGCAAATTTTGGTCTAAATTCAGAAATTTAGCCTTTCCAAATTTTCCTCAGGCATCCATTTGAGGAAAGGTCTACGTTTTTGGAAAGGTCTTGACATCCTCTAAAAAACCCCTTTTCCAAGATTTTTCAGAGGTGGCTTAGTTTTGGAGAAAAGTGCAAAAAAGTGGCAAAAAACTAGCATTCTAGACCATTTTTTGATAAGCGTTGTGCTTCTGGAGTGACCTTGGGAGAATGGATTTTTGAAGGTCTTCCCATGCTCGAAATTCAGAAATTCAAACTGTCCTAGAACTAGACTTGCAAGGCTAGTTGACCATTCTCTCCAATTTTCATTTTGACCCCTGGAAGGCACCTCAAAATCAGCTCAACATTGGCACTGCACTTCTGCACTTTTTGTGTTATTATTTGCAAAATTTCTAGTTTCTAGTTTGACTTGGTCAAAGTCAAGATTCTCTATGTAATGTAACAATTCATGAGGCTAGGTGATGTAGGCATGAATAAATGTATATCATAGTTTGTTTTTGATGTTTATTAGACCTCATAAAAGAAGCAAACTCCTAATCAAACTCTTCATGAGGTGTTTGAGTTGCACCTTCTCACTCTCACCTGTCGGCTAAGAGAATCTTGGAGTTAGTTCCTCCACCAAGGAATTCGACTCCTGTAGGTGGGAAAGTGGTCTAGGAGAGTCTATAAGTACTATTTCACTTCAGGAGAAGAGGGTTGAACTTTTTGTGAAGGACGCTTGCATTGTAATCATCTTTCAGCTAATATAGATACAGGTTGCAGCTATTTTCAAGGAACTCTAGCCCAGTGAGTTCATGGTGCTTGTGCTTCATTTTTTTTTTTTCTCATGGTATAGCATATCTACATTATATCTCTTCTTTCTATGAATCCCTTGTGATAAAATACTCAGAATTCTTGTTTTTTCAAGCTCTGTTATTTGATTTTCATAGTTATGTGTTTTGTCCTCCTAAGCTAATGAGATCATGTTTATTTATGCTCATTAGTTTCTTCAACTCTATGTCATCTATGCTACACTGGAAAATACTCAAATTACACCATGGCTTCTAATATATATGTCCTTCTTATTTTTTCTCATGTATTCCCACAGCCTAGACCTACTTGTGGCTCCAAACCCTAGGTTCAGCAAATCCTTAAAAAAACAAGTACACATATCTAGCCTAAGATTCATTTACTTTGAAGTCATATCACTGACAAGAGACTTAGAGAGATCCCTCTCATTCTTAGTAGGGCTAGCTACTGAGCTGAAGTGGTTTGAGGTTACCCTTGTCGATTTCCTTTTTAGCCTAGGAGATTGTAAGGACTAACACCAGGATTTACCTTTGACTTCTTATTTCCTTTTTCTTAGCAGTTTTAGGTGGGTTAGTGTTATGAAACCAGCTCACAAAAAGATAGAAAAGATAGATCAACGCCTTAGAATTCAGCCTCTTCGAGGGGGCAACCTCCTTTACATTACACAAATGAATGATTCTTTGATGATTCAAATGACGAAACCTCCTTTCTATATATAGGAGTCTAAGGAGTCGCAATATAACCTAGCCGACCTAACAATAATAATATAAAGGCACAAAAATAACAATAGAGGGATTCTATGGGGCACAGTAATAAAAATATGGGGACAATAGGGGCACAACAATATTAGTAAGGGATACAACTACAATAGTAATGGGGTAATCACTAGTATTATAGGGACCTAACATGCCCCTCTCCTTCAAAAAAGTGTTGTCCTCAATGCTTGAGTAGTTTTGGATGCTTTTGTATAAAATTCTCATCCTCCCATGTTGAATCTTCAGCAGATAAGTTCTTCCACTTGATGAGATACTCCGAAAATGATCAATTTCGTAGCTATTGAGTTCTTGTTTCTGTGACTACTTCCGATTCCAATATAATTTTTCCTTCCTCATCAAGTTCTGGCAATATTGTTTGAACTGGGAGCTTGTTTCCTATAACCTTATTTAAACATGAAACATGGAAAACTGGGTTCACTCGAGAACCTGTAAGAAGCTCTAATTTGTATGCCATAGTACCATTCTTTTGCAACACCTTGTATGGACCATAATAATTTGGTGATAATTTATTATCCTTCTTAGCTTGCTTGAGGGACATTTGTTTATATGGTTGTAGCCATAGGAATACCCAATCACCTACATCAAAACTTCTTTCGTTGCGATGTTGATCTGCCTGTTGTTTCATTCTATTCTATGCTAACAAAAGGTTATCCTTTAAGAGTTGGAGGACTTGTTGTTGATGCTCGATGTGATGTTCCACTCCTTGAACCTTGGAACTTTCTCTTAAATATGATGTGATGGATGGTGGCTGACATCCATAAAGTTCCATAAATGGGGTCATTTTTGTTGTTGTATGGAAGGAAGTGTTATACCACCATTCAGCTACAGGCAACCATTTGACCCATTGTGTCTATTTATCATATGCAAAGCAACGAAGATATCCTTCCAAACATTTGTTTACTATCTCAGTTTTCCCATCAGATTGAGGATGATAAGATGAGGTATGAGCTAATTGAGTACCAAGACAAGAAAATGATTCTGTCCAAAAATTTCCAGTGAAAATGGGATCTCTGTCACTTACAATAATCTTTGGGTTTCCATGTAGCTTTTGAATTGTTTCCATAAATGCAATAGAAACTGTACTGGCTTTAAATGGATGTGATAATGCACAAAAGTGTGCATACTTGGTAAGTCTGTCAACTACCACCATGATGACACTCTTTCCCTTAGGCTTGGGTAAACCTATGATAAAATCCATTGAAACCTCCTCTCAACGTTGGCTTGGAATGGATAAAGGTTGTAATAGACCTAGGGTCTTAATTGTTTCAACTTTATTTTGTTGGCAAACCAAACATTCCACCACAAACTTTTGAATATCCGATTTAAGGCCATCCCAAAAAAATTCCTTCTTAACCCTGTGGTAAGTTTTTAAAAATCCTAAGTGCCCTCCTAAGGGAGAAATGTACAATTCCATAAGAGTATTTTGTTTGAGTTGGGAATTCTTACAGAGGTATAAGCGATCTTTGTACCATAACGAATCATTTTGCCAGCTAAATGTATCAGATGTACTAGAATCTTGTTGTAACTTTCAAATAAGTGCACACACTTCTTCATCATTCTTCCATTCCTCCCTTGCTTCGTTTATCCAATCTGGTTGGATAATAGAAATGGCGCACAACAATGCTTCCACATCCTCATCCTTTCTTGAGAGTGCATCTACCACCACAATTTGCTTCCCTTTTTTGTAGATGATTTCAAAGTCATAACCCAAGATCTTTGTGACCGACTTTTGTTGCTCTTAAAAGGATAATATTTGTTCTAAAAAGTATTTAAGGCTATCATGATACGTTTTTACCTTGAAGTGTCTTCCCATTAGGTAGGGTCACCATTTCTTAAGTGCATGTAGTATTTCCAACATTTCCTTCTCATAAATAGCTTTGTGTAAAAACTTTCCCTTAATTGGATGACTTTCAAAAGTAATGGGTCTTTCATCTTGCATTAAAACAACACCAATTCCATTTCCTGAAGCATCACATTCCAAAATAAAGGTTTTTGTGAAGTCTGGTGTAGCTGAGACCGGTGCTTGGCACATTGCCTATTTAAGATGTTCAAAGGCCTTTGCTACTTCTGGAGTCCATGAAAATGCATCTTTCTTCAATAATGTTGTTAGAGGTGCTGCTATTCTCTCATAATTCTTAACAAACTTGCAATAATACCCCGTCAACCCGAGAAATCCTCGTAGATGCTTTATGGATGTGGGGATTTTCCATTCCTTAATGGCTTTAATTTTGCTAGGGTCTACCTTAACTCCTTCATGAGATACAATATGACCCAAATATTCCACCTCTTGTACTCCAAAGAAACATTTGGATCTTTTTGCATATAATTGTTTCTCCTCCAATAGTTGTAGCACCTTGTCAACATGTTCAACATGATCCTTCCAAGACTTGCTGTAGATTAGTATATCATCAAAAAATACTAACACAAATTTTCTAAGGAAGGGTTTGAAAATGGAATTCATCAAACCTTGAAATGTAGAAGGTGCATTGGTAAGGCCAAAAGGCATGACCAAAAATTCATAATGACCCTCATGAGTTCTAAATGTTGTTTTCAGAATGTCTTCAGTCTTCATTCTGATTTGATGATATCGTGAACGAAGATCCAACTTGGTGAAGTAAATTGATCCATGCAATTCATCCAGTAATTCATCAATGACAGGAATGGGAAAATTATCTTTAATAGTGAGCTTGTTGAGCTCCCTATAATCTAGACACATGTGCCATGATCCATCCTTCTTGTGCATCAATACTACTGGAGCAGAGAAAGAACTTTGACTCGGTTGAATTATACCCACCTCTAGCATTTCTGCAACCATACGTTCAATTTCACTCTTTTGGGCATTGGGATATCTGTATGGCCTGATGTTTGGAGGAACACTTCCTGGAATCAGATGAATAGGATGATCATGATCACGAATAGGTGGGAGACCTTTGGGAGTCTCAGATACCTTGGAATGGTTTTCCAAGACTTTTTGGAGATCTGGAGAAATAAATGATTTCGATGTGGAAACATCTAGCAAACATAATTGTGAAATTAAACCTCTTTGTTCCTTTTTTACAAGCTTTGTCATACCGTTAGAGCTGCTTATCTTTCTCGGTTTCCCTGCAATACCCCTTAATTCAACTTCCTTTCCTTTCGTAGAAAATTTCATAAAAAGTTCTTGAAAATTAAAAGCTATTGTACCCAAGGATTGTAGCCATTGGACTCCTAGTACAACATCAACATCTCCTATTGGAATGGAAAGAATTGGGCTAATCAATACATATTCTCCCATGGATAGCTTGATATTATGGCTCTTTCCAGAGCAATTTATCATTCCTCCACTTGCAATCATCACTTGAAACTCTTGTGCTGGATATAGGAAGCAATTCAATTCTTTTGCTATCTTACAATGAATAAAATTGTGGGTACTTCCTGAATCAATCAACACTATTACCTTTTTCTTCTTGATTTTTCCTTCTATCTTGATGGTTTGAGGAGTGGTAATTCCAGCCAATGCATTACAAGATGTGGTCGGATTCATTTCTTCTTTATCTAGGCTTTGTTCCTGGAGTAGATCCTCTTATTTTGACCTTTCTTGCTCCTTTTCTTCTTCCTCTTCACAATCTATGTAGAATAATTTCTACTCAGCACACTTATGACCTTTAGTGTATTTGCTATCACAATTGTAACAAAGCCCTTTTGCTATTATTTCTTCCAATTGTTGTGGTGTCAACCTTATAGGTTGTGGCAGGCTAGGGGCAACAACACTTCCATCTTTGTAGTTGTGAGTGGTATGCTTCCTAGTTGCCATAATTTTGCTTTCCATTTTTCTTGCTAACCCGAATGCCTTCTCTAATGAATCAGGTTCCCAAAGGCGAACATCATGTTGGATATTATCCTTTAAAGTCCCTATGAACACATCAATCCTATGCTCCTCTGGAATATTTAAATTTTTGGAACTCCTAAATGTGCTCCATTATTGAACCCTTTTGTTTGAGACTTATCAATTGACTAAAAAAAGTGTTGCTTTTTGTATCCTCATAATGTGTTGTCAATTCTTCTGTAAAAATTTCCCAAGTGATAATTTGTTTACAAGAGAAAAGCCATTGATACCATACAAACTGATTTGGTTCCAAATATAAAGTTGCAATACATACCTTTTGTGTGTTTTGCACATTATTGAGATTGAAAAATTGCTCCATCTGTAATATCCATGTTGCGGGATCCTTGCCATCAAACTTCCTCATATCGATTTTTAGAATATGGTGGGCCTTTCATCCAACATTAGAGTCTATGAAATCATGATTAATATTTCTTTTGTTCTCATCATGAGTTTCCTTTACTATCCTTTCACCATTACTAAGTATTTCTTGTAGAAAATTTGTCAAATCTGTCTTCAAATCTTCCATGCCTATCTTCAAATATATCTTCAAATCATCCATCTTAGCTTCCATGTCATTCATCTTAGTTTCTACATCTTTCTTTAAACCATCCATCTTAGATTCTCTTACTTTTTGTGCGAGTGACATTTGTTGCACTTGGTCTTGTAATTTTGATATATCATGCTGCATTTCTTCTTCTTCTTCATAAGTCATGCTAGAGCTTTCAGGTTGCTTACTAGGTGTTTGCATTTTCTTTCCTTGGGGCATTAGTTACCAATAATAATTCTCTACTATGCCCTTTCAATTCCTTCAAAATAATTTTTCAAACCAAGCTTAAACAAAATTTTAAAAAAATCTACACACCTTTTTTCACTTTGTAGGAGCTTGATATTACCTCTGATGTATCTCTGTAATTTCAGATCATCCAGTTCTGAAATTGTTACCTGCAGTAGCCCTCTGTGTCCTCTTTCCAATGCCACTAGTCTGATCAAATTTAGATTCTCCAAGGCAGAGTTATGCACAATCTCCCAAGATGACCTGATTATAGACCTTTTTAGAAGAGTGAACTTGTAGGAAGTGCCATCTATCACTATTTCGACCTTAGTTTCTGAAAAATATATACATGAAACTACAGTCCATCCTCTTTCTATAACTTCTTAGGAAATTTCAATCTGATTCTCAAAACAAAATTCATGACTATTTTCCCCAGGTCACCTGTTTGGAATGTAATTCGGCAGTCTGCAAAAGTGCCAACTTCCCCAGATCATATCTCCGCAAATATAGCACGAAAAGATATGAAATTTGGACCTATAGTTAGAACGATTTTATACCAAATGGGTTTTTTTTTTAGCATCTGAAATGTCACAGAAAAAAAGTTATAGCACAAATGCCACGATGACCTATTTGGAGCAGCGAAAACCTAGAATTCAAAGCTCTGATACCAAATGTTATGAAACCAGCTCACAAAAAGATAGAAAAGATAGATCAACTCCTTAGAATTCAGCCTCTTCGAGGGGGAAACCTCCTTTACATTACACAAATTAATGATTATTTGATGATTCAAATGACAAAACCTCCTTTCTATATATAGGAGTCTAAGGAGTCACAATATAACCTAGCCGACCTAACAATAATAATATAAAGGCACAAAAATAACAATAGAGGGATTCTATGGGGCATAGTAATAACAATATGGAGACAATAGGGGCACAACAATATTAATAAGGGATACAACTACAATAGTAATGGGGTAATCACTAGTATTATAGGGACCTAACAATTAGCCATGTTTAGCTCTTCAAACGATTGATGTTGTTGAGGAAGAAAAGCTTTCACAAAATTAAACCCTGAATAATTCTATGCTAGTGAGATATTCTATTGACGTGCTGGAAAAGGGAAATAATGACTCCCTTTTCCTTGGCTGGCATATGTATTCTGGGAAGTGGAAACTACTTCTGCATACCTATGGTGGTACAAATTTCCCTGTGTGGGGGGATATGGCCCACCCTACGTTGGAGGGTATTGACCACCCTATGTGGGAGGGTATTGGCCACCGTACATGAGAGGCTATTGGTTGACTTGTATAGTAGGATTTTGCATAAGTGTAGGTTAACAAGGGTAATATCCTGTGTTTTTTGGTGGTGGTGCTATGAGTGTGGAACCAAATGGTTGGCCACTGTATGTATTTCTAGAGTACTGGAAGGTGTTTCCTGGTTGATTTTGGGTTATGGTCCCAATCAACCCATATGCAACATTATATATGCCTGGTAACTCTAGTTTAAAATTTTTCAAGAAGGGTGCATCTCGAAGCACATGGAAGATGTATTTGGATTTCATTTATATGAGCTCTAATTGCTGAGCCTGATAGCCTCTTCCTCATTTTTTAGGGAGAAATTTGCCACATATTTTGAGATTTTGATGTGAGGGATCTCAAAAATAAATCAAGGAGGAGTTTTTCTTCCAAATGAGATTTGCACAAGCTATGGTGTTTCCACCATTCATGGATGTGGTATAATATGTGTGTAGCATATGTTTGGTTGCAATGATATAAGAGTTCTAGTCTCGAGTCTTGGTAGACAGGGAACTGAAAAAATGTGACGAATGTTGTGGATAGAGAATTGAAGTTCCCATGTGACCCAAAGGGTTGGCCTATGTACCACTTTGTTACGTCCCCTATGAGGGTGCATTGAAATAGTCGCGGGTGAATAGTTTCTTCCATGATACTATTGGTTGAACACCAAAGGTGAAAGGTCATAACATGGTTTCCTGGATCTTCTCCTTGTTTCCCTTCAAATTTTGGCACATATGAAGGTAACTTGTTTGGCATGGGTGGCCAATTATGGCCATGTGTGATAGGGTCATTGGTTAACTGACTTAAATAGGGGAGATTTAAGGAAGCTAAAATGGGACTTGTAAGTTGTTTTCCATCGAAAAATGATTTTGAATAGCTATATGTAAAGGGGTTCCTTGATGAGAGTTGTTACCCTATTGGGAACTGCATGGAATCCCAGGAGGAGTTTTGTGTGGGCTCCCCTAGGGGATAGCCCCTGAGAGGTAGTGTGTGGAGTCCCTTGAGGGGTAGTGAAAAGAATTTTTTGAGAAGGGGTCCCAATCAAAGTTTCACCGATAAAGGATGATCCTATAACGGTGGCTATGTGGTGTCTTCTACACCTAAATGGAGAGAGACCTGACACACCTCTGGGTAATGGGAGGAGGTTTTGGAAGTTCTTAGAGTGACGGCGAGCCTTGGGATCCCATATGGTATTGAATGGAGTGTGTGTCACTTCGTATGATGAGGGAATGAGATAATTATCAAAGCAAGTAAAGCACATATATAAAAGAAAGCGAAAAAAAAAATTATTACTTTCCCTTTAAATTATGTTATGTGATCAATAAAAAAAAAACAAAAAAAAAATTCATTTGTTTTTGCGTATGATAAAAGATCCTATGAAGACCTATTTTTCCCTACCACTCTCAAAGTAACTTGGCCTTGTAGATATATCTTTTGATGGGTAACAGGCGATGATTTCCATCAGCCAAAGAATCAATCAAGGTACCAGATGAGGCTTTAGTGCTTCTTGCACCTGCACCTATAGGGAAAGGATTTGCTAATTTTGGCCACTAAGATACCTTCGTCCAACATAAGCAGTTGAGTCTTTAGCTTCTCGATAGTCAGTTACCAGTATCGAGCATTATACAGGTCGGGTAGTCCCACACAATACCAGATACACTAGACCTAAGCCAAACACCCTCTGAATTGGGTCTTTTATGTGCTCAAGTAGTCTTTTCCATGGGATGATGAAGGATTTGAAGCACCATAAAAGTAAACATTTATGTTTGAAAGATGTAACATGACTATGGTGGCTTATGGGATGCCTACCCCCAATGGTCCTAACTTGAACTATAAATTCTTTTTTGGCCCCTATGGGGAAATTTAAGTTATGGTTTATTTTAGGATTCTTACTTCACTTATGGTGTGAGAATGTAAGACAAAATAAACTAAGTACAAAATACTCTAGAAACTAGATGCCCTTTTGTACAAAACTTATAGAAGTTTAGTGTGTGATATGTAATGTGTGTGAAAATGGACAAGTGAGAATACAAAGTGTGATAAGATGTGGATATTCGATGATCCTTTACAATACTCTCTAATTAAACTATGTTTTTATGGTTACTTGCATGAAAAATAAATAATATGTGGATAATGAGCCACTTACTCTTTTCCTATTACACTATGTGTGCCTAAAGGGAGATGGAAAACACAAGTGTTTTAAGAAAGATTTCATATGCAAGCCTAGGTTCATCTAAAAGACAAAAGGAAAGCACATATTACTTAATTTATATAGTAGCACTTGGTCCTAGTCCAAAAAACTAATAAAATAAAAATGCTTTGGTTAGTAACAAGATATGTGGATAATGGGCCACATACTCGAATAATTAAGCTCCGTGACTTGTGAAATATATAAAAATAAATTGAAAAATATATGTGGAATGTGGACGCTTACTTTTCCCCTTAATTAATATATGTGAGAAATGCAAATGAAAACAAAATATTATGTAATTACTCTACTAATAGTGACTAGTAAAGCAACTAGGTATTCTGAAATAACTAGAAAAAGATTGTAGAGGTGAAGGGAATTCACTGAAGGCTAACAATCACCTAGGAAAGAAAAATGACAATGGTATTTTGTGATCTCTACAAACTGCATGGGTTTTCTTGTGCACAAATGGATGAACACATTTATCTTCGAATGTTTGGCGCGGGATCCCCTAAGGGAAGTTTTAGGGCTTAGAGCCTAGATTTTGGTCAATTTTGTAATTTCGATGTAAAGACTCCTTAATTTGTGGGCGCAGAGCACGTAGTTTGTTAAAGAGTCATAGGGTTGTCCACCCTTAATTTTGATAATGTAATGTTAGCTGGAGAGGCCTACCCATGGTCCGTGGACCATGGGATTGTATAAAGAGCGAGGCTCTAAGTAGTTTGAAATCATAGTCGAAGAATCAATATGATATATGTGAGATATATTTGAGGGGTAAAGTCTAGTTCTGGGTCATAGAGTAGGAGAAGGTAGACGGACCATGGGATTGTATAAATAGAGCGAGTTTCTAAGTAGTTTGAAATCATAGTCGAAGAATCACTATGATGTATGCGAGATATATTTGAGGGGTAAAGTCTTGTTCTGGGTTGTAGACTAGGAGAAGGCTTTGCAGCTAAGACGACAGAGGCCTAGTAGTCCACAGCTGAGTGCGTGGACTCCTACATCTGAATGCACAGGGCGAGTCGAGTCTATAATTAGTTGAAGTATTAATAAAGAGAGGTTTTCTATCAATTTTGCGTATTTATTTCCTATTTTATGCATCTGTTATATCGGATATGAAATTCACTTCAATACATATATGATGTGTGAATGTGTATAATTGTGTTGATTAAGTGAATGCAAGATAGAATATTTGTTTACGTGAAGTTAACTAAGATCAGTAAGATAGTTAGTATAGGTTGGGAAATAGCACAGTTCGCTGCCATAACAGCACGAAATAATCTCAGCCCTTGGTTAGGGCTGCGCGAAAGATGATTGTGACACTTCATGAGGGTACCGAAGCTTGAAATAGTGTGTGAAGCGACCTACATGCAGGCAGGTCTAGTTGGACTAGACTGACATCACAGACATCACAAGGGTGTGGAAACTTGGTTCCAGCATCCCCCCATAATGCTTTAAGTGAGACTTCAGTCTGTGCTTTGCAGGATGATGCCAAAAGGGCCAGTAGTGTAGGGATTTGTTTGGTTAAATAAATCTGAACCTAGGTGAGGCCCCCATAAGCCAACAAATGGTTCCGTTGCTGAGACCAGAATCTGCATAGAGATTTCTGATGTCATATCATTAGAATCTAACTAAGAAAGAAATTGAAGGTTGGTCGGACAAAATAATTCATGAATATGTGGTGGAGGAGAACATAAACCTGCGACTATCAAAAGAAGAGTGGCTAGACAACTACCTGTATACAGAGATCGACGAAATCTTTTTCATGTCCTTCCTTACTGAGCTACATGAGTGGATCATGAAGCTAGTAGGTAGTCAAGGAAGGTGGAAACTTGATAGTCGTATTGTGTGGACCCTAGAGCTTGTGCGAAGATTGGAAGCATAGGAGGATAAGATCACACGCACCATCGATCATTGATTCGATTGTATTATAGGAGGATTCATTACTGAGTTAGCGGTTGACACCTCAATCAACTACGACGAGGCAGAGCGATGCTTTCTCAAAGGACCACAAGGTAAGTTCGTAAAGTCTTTGAATACTTGGATAAAAATGTTGTTGTGTGAAAAGCGGGTTATGCAATTACCTTGATGTTCAGGGCTACACAAAGTAGAAGGGTTTACAGGGACGAAGGAAATAAGGTTTCAGAAAATAGCCCCTTGATTTCACCTCCTCGAGGAAACGAGAAGAGCTTGCAAAGGTCTCTCCGCGAAGTGCTATTCATCTGATAAGACAAAGAATTCTGTGAATATCACCTCCACCCACACCACCACCGGCTTCACCGCCATCACCTCCATCTTCACCCATACCAACTCCACCACCACAGTTATTCAATATGGTAAACATAGTGAAGTTGCCTGTGTTCAAAGGTTTGGGGGATGAGGATCCGAACCAATTCTGGTTTGTTGTAAGGGCTGTAAGGCAAGAGCAAGGAGTTACAGATGACCATATAAAGAAAGCGACAGTGGTTAGTGCCCTGTAGGATTGCATGCTGACCTAGTATATTAAGTACTCCAATGACAACCCAAATGTGGGAATCGCGGATATCCAAACAACGCTAAATAAAGAATTTAGCAGGCGTAAATATGAAGCACAGTCGATTGTGGGATTTAAAGAGATCATGATGCTCCCAGGTGAGATTCCTTAGGAGCTGGATCAGAGGCTGAAATGTATGATTCATGAAGCAAATATGAATCTGACAGATGGATAGCATCGCGAGTGGTTTATAGCTTCGCTACTACCACATTTAAGGAGTGTGCTATCGCAGCAGAAGATAACAACTCAAGAGGAAGCCCTAGAGATTTCTATGAGGCTACATGAGACCCCGATGTAGGATCCTAACTTAGGATTTTAGTAGATCCACGTGCAGCTGAAGAATTGATGCCTTGAGATGCAAAGTCCGAAACATAATAGGACAGCTCGACCAGAAGTGCATGAAGAGCTATGGTGTGTAGAATTCAAGGGCCAGGGTCATGAAAAGGACCACTGCTTGGTTCTCACAAATTACCTCACAGGAGGAGGACCGATGCATTTAAGGCCAAAAGCTCAAGAAGGACCTAGCGTGGCACCTACTTTTTCATGCGCGATCTGTCAAATAGTAGGAAAACATGCCATGGAAAATTGTCACTTGTTACAGAAGTATACAAAAAATTCGCAACAGTTGTTTTGGAACTTTTGTAGGTCGGTGGGACATGATGAGAACACTTGCAGAAGCTATGAGTTGATGATGGATAGAACTCCCACCTACAGAGTTCAGGCTGAAACGTGGCCCCTTGATAAGAATGTAGGAATGGTGCGAATAGGATTTCAGGGGCACAGACGAGGCCGAGGCGGAGGAGGACTTGGAAGAGGTCGTGGACAATTGATTTGCTACAATTGTGAAGGGCCAGGAAATTATGCCCACGATTGCATGAATCCAATGCGCCTATCGTGTTTGTATTGCACGCTGATTGATCATGAGACAGAAGATTATCCTACACTAATAGATAGGATACGTGACAAAGGAGTGCCACTGCCTCCCCCGACTCAGAACATACATATGATGAGGTCTAAGCCATGCGAGGAAGACCCAAATGTAAACATTGTGCTCCGAAGTGGAATCGTGATAGGATATGACAAAGGAAAACAACCAAAAGATAGTACTTGGTTTCGTAGAGCTCCGGCAAAAGAAGCAGAGTTTTATTTGGAGTGCACTCGAAACATTCATGGAAGCTAGGAAGAGCTTCGTTGATGCCTCCACTTTAGGAAGCAAAGATAAACTGGAGCCAAAAATGGACCCATCTATTCTCACAACATTCCTGGAAACTTGAATGAAGTTAATGTGCGACAGTAAGCCTATGAAAGGGCTATAGGAACTCATCAACAGATGCACTAGGACCATGCCTGAAGAACCACGCGTAGTCCAGAAGATTGGAAAGCATAAGACAAGGACGGGATGAGAAATGAGACTAACCACACAAATCAGAGAATAGGAGATGGATCAAGTCATTTTGGATTTGGGATCAGATGTGAATGTTCTACCGAAACAAACATGGGATTGAATGGAAAGACCTACACTGTAGTGGTCTCCAATTCAGCTAAGGATAGTGAACTAGCATAAAATAATACCCATGGTACGATTGTAGGGAATAACTGTGGATATCAAGGGAGCGAATGGACTGGAATATTTCGAAGTGATAGAGATTGTTGATCACAGAAATCCCCACCCCACGCTCTTAGGAATTGATTGGGCTACTGATATGAATGGGGTAATCAAAATAAAGAAGTGCAAGATGATCTTTTACAAGAAATCACTACGTGTAATTATACCCTTGGACCCTGCTAAAGGATCACGCTATACGAAACCAGTTTGTGACTATGAGAGTGATGACGATTTAGATTGCATCTATAAGATGACAGCACGAGACCAAGACTGGGTGAATCCCATTGCAGATGGGTGGATTACATGGGGGTGTGAGAGTTCTTGCACTTCAGATTCCGACGAAGAAGTAGAACGATGGCAGAATTGGTTACATGAAATAACTACGCTAAACCACAATATGATGACAGGGTCGTTGCACTGCATGTCGACAGAAGTAAGAGATCTGCCTACTTATGATGGTATAAATTAGGTAGATACCTTCTTGGATGCATTTGAAAGGGAGGTGCTATAAAAGCAACGCTTCCAAGCCTTGGACTGGGTACTGCGCATTATGCCCACAAGATAGTGGGGTACGCACAAAGGGAGCTTTGATGATTGACATGAATGTAGGAGAAGGATGAGAGCATGCTTTGGGAAGCCTAAGATGTGATTGGCAGACAAGTATGATCGCCAGGATGATCCACATGCATATTTGGACAAGTGGATGTAGGAATATGGAGAAGAGCCACAATCTGCACATATGCATACAAATTCCACACTAAAATACATGGTCAATAAGCATGTGTTGGGGGGGTGACCTTGCAGATGGCTCTTAATGTTAGGAAGACATTATGTAGGACAAGAAATCACGTAAAATATTATACACGTAGAAGCGTTCAACAAGGTATGCAACATGTTGACCAAAGTATGTAATGGGAAGCAAAGTGATTGGGATCTACGCATACCTGCAGTGTTATGGGCTTATTGGATGACATGTAAGAAACTGACGAGACAAGCACCTTTTAGGCTTGTCTATGGAGTGGAAGCTATAATTCCTATGGAATACATCGTGCCTAGTCTACGCATAGGAGTGCTCACAGGAGTGACAAATCACGAAGCCCTGGAGGAGAGGCTTGCGTAGCAGGAAGAGCTCGAAGAAGAATGATTTTTGGCTGGATTCCACTAGTAGGTGTTGAGCACTGGAGAAGGTATGTTATTATCATTTATTTCATCATCTTTTCTTTAAAACTCATAATCTCTTTACATCATGAACTAGGTAGATAATAAGAAATTATGATAAAATCTAGAAGATTTGTATGTAACGCGAAATAACTAATAATTCCCCTTTTCTTATGTAGAAAAAGGAGAAAACGGAAGATTTCCGTCCCAAGGGAAAAGACAAGACAAACTTAACTGTTGTCCCTTTGACAGAGAACCGCATGCAAACAAGGTGATCCAAATTGGAGCGTATCAACCAGGAAAAGGAAAAGGAGATACCAAATTGGCACAAGAGAACAAGAAGATAACTGAGAACTAATAGTTTGGCGAATCCCTCAGGATCCTTTGATCCTGAGGGATCACTATCTTAACAATTTTTTGTATTGTTGATATCTCCGCTTGACTATTATAAGAAGGGGCAACACTGCTAGCCCGGGGATGAACTGTTGCTGTTTTTATGAAATTCTCCTTTGTATTTGAAACTTTGATCACTGGCTCTCCTTGAAGAGCGATTCACTGTAACTCTATTTTGATGCTTTAATATATAAATCTGGTTGCTTTTCCATCTTTGATTCTGGAGTAATCTCAAGCAGTGTGTCCCTGGAAGCTAAGGGCCTAGCCCTAGTGGAACACTTGCTCCTGTACCATTATTTCCAATTCGTGTGTGGTTTGATCTTCTTTATTAGCTCTGTTCAGTAATCTGATGTGCCTTGCTATTTTACATAACGGTTCTGTTATATTTCATTTATACTCGACTAAGTAATGTTGTTCTCTGTAACAGGAATGCTGTGTTGTTCATTCTGACTTTATATCGCATTGTTGTTCCTTTAACCATTGATATAACATTTTTGTTCCTTACAGATTGCCATTGCTGTTCGATTACAGAGTAACCATGCTATACATTCATAAATCGGTATTACTGTATTTATCTATGGTTTACACTTAAGCGCAATTGTTGTTCATTTGGGATTGTCGTTCCATCATGATCACAATTGCTATTCCTTTATAACTGTGATTTATACTCATTGTATCAAAGCTCAAATTACTGTTCCTTTCAATACTAAGTGTGCCATGTGTAATATTCGACCTGGTTTGCTGTACATTTATATTTGATTCAAGTTGATGTTCTATATTTCATTTCTATTAGTTTGCCATTCTATTTCTGTTTGCTGTCCAATTCATCTTTAGAGTAAGGATTGTTACTTAATTCCTGTAGGATATAATGACTATTGCATTCATTTCTGTAGGTTAGGGTTTTGCTATTCAACCCTGTTCATAAGAGTAGTTGTTGTTCCATTTCCTATCATTTGAATTGTCATTGCTTTGGTGTGCTAAACAATCTAAGACTGTAGTGAACATTGACATATGTTGTCTAGTTCCCAGATTGGTGATCTTTTCCTTTATTTCATTTTAATTGCATTAGTTTACAGAGGGAGGAATTACCATTACTATACCCTTGACTGATAAATTGCTATAGTTTTTGAATGCATGATTTGAATTTTAAGTTGCTTTTTATAAGTAGATCTTATCCCAAGCATCCATTTACTCTTGTATTTAGAGCACTATACTACTAGCATTACTCTGAAAAATGACCACCTCAAACTGAGTACACTCTTTGAGATAACAAATCGTTCCTGGATTGACAGTTAATGTAGGGTAAATAGAGGTGAAAAAGACCCTTTTTACTACTCGACATTTTGGCATTGTTGCCGAGGAAGAGTGTAGCCATTTGTTTCTCTTCCAGAGTAATGTAAGAACTTTCTAGGAGAGAATTGGGTTTTAAAAATGGAAGGTAAGAACCTGCGTACATAGCATGTAATAGCCCTGCTCCCCTGCCCATTTTCCTGTAGATTTATTGCTGTTTTTTGGGTAGAAATTAGCATTTGATTTGTGTGCATGACTAAGCAGAAAAAGCCTGAAAAGAATCCTAAACCACTACCCAAGTCTGATAAAGCTAAGGGGCCGGTGACCCTTGGCTGATCGACCTTTATAGACGAAATCCTTAAGAATGCAGAATCTCAACCTTCAATAAGACCTAGAAAAGTTGCTTCTAGACAACCTACTAGTTCCCTTCAAGCCACATGATCACCATCTGTAGCCTTCGCTGAGGTTCATAGTCAAGCTAAAGAGCAAGATTTTCAAGAAATTGAGAATTCTAGCCCAAAATCATTGCAAGAAGAGAACCTTAGCAACTTCTATGAAGGGAGAGGAGAAACAAGGGAAATTGAAGAACCAAGATCTCCTCTTGGGATAATTTAGCTATTAAGTAGCCCAGATAAGGGAAGTGCTGCAAAAATCATTTATAAAGAAGTTGAAGAATCTCAAGAATCAGAATCCCCCTAGACATTAGGCACTCTCATCATTCCAGATAAAGGAAGCGCTGTTAAGGCCATTCCTGTTGAAGCCATTCCCCCTCGTCACCCTAGGAATACCCTCCTAGACATCCTAGAAGATTATTGGCATATATTTGATCAAATGGCCAAGAACTAGCCAAACACCCAAACCTCTACACTACAATATCCCATTGTGGATACTGCAGCTAAAGCACCTATGAAAGAAATTCCTCTCCAGCATATCCCTACATTCCATGGCCTTACATCAGAAGATCCGGATGCATTCTTGTTTGAATTTGATGTGCTGTGTAGAGGATACGACTATACCACCAATCTTCAAAAAGTGAAATTATTTCCCTCTACATTAAAAGGGGCTGCTTTAAGAGGGTTTATGGGATTAGGTGGTAGTGCTATAAATAACTGGGATCAAATGAAAGATGTTTTTCTAAAAAATATGAGGACTACTACAGGTCTAGAGAGTTAAAAGATGAAATATTTCAGATGGTAGCTAGACCAAATGAAACATTAGAAGAGTATGTTGAACGTTTTCAGTATAATCTTCAAAGATCTCCTTATGAATCATTACCCTTACCTGATAATGTATTAAAAATAGCATTAATTAGAGGAATGAAGGAACAATGGATTGAAACACTAAATATTATGGGAAAATGAGATATTTATCAGGAAAATTTTGCTGACATTATTGATTTATGTATCAGGAGTTCGAGAGGCAACACAAGACTAAAGCCAGTGGAACATGACAGGTTTACAAAAGACAACAAGATCTCTACAGAAGGAGTAACTCATGGAGAAATTGGAAATATATTAGAAAATTTTAAAACTGACATATTGGGGACTTTGACAACACAACTTGATATTATGCAAGCCAAGTAGAAGCAAGCAGAAGTAGAACAAAATTTGGGAATCTTCTGTCCCAGATGCAGAAAGAAACACAACCACAAAGAGTGTCCATTAGATGCGGTTCAATTTTGTGCCATTTGTACAAAAGACCATTCTACAAAGAGTTTTCCCTCACTTCCTAGATTGAAAGCAGTATACAAATAAGTGGAAGAAGAGCCAGAACCAGTGTACCTACTCAATAAGTGCCGTCAACGGCAGCCGCGACAGTCAGGTATGTTCCCTGATCTAGCTTCTTCTTTTTGGCCTCCACAATATCATGTTCATCAATATAATACAATGTGGCAAAGTCAACCTCCCCTCTCAAATTGGTCACAGCAACCATTTCCTTCATCATCACCATGGCCAAATCAAGCAATTCAAACCAATTGGCCAAATTTTCCCTATGCCCCACCATATTGGCAAAACAATGTATACCCAGCACAATGGTCCCCTCATACTTCACAAAGTCAAGCCTGGTAGGCAAACTGGCAAAGACCAATGAATCAGCCAGTAGGAACCATTCCACTCCCTCAACCTACACTGCCAGCATTACAACAAAATCCCCAGTCTAACTTAAGACCGCAACTCCCAGCCCAGCCCAACCCTAATCCAAATAATAGACCGGTTCAATCTATCCAAATAATTGAAACACCAGAACCAGAAACCTATCTAAAGGAGTGTAATGACCTTCAAATAAGATTTGGGCATAATATAGAAACAAAGGGAGATAAAACCGCTCAAGTTGAAAATCAGTTACCTATAGAACAACCACCACAAGAAGAGGATGTGATCAGATAGCAAACTCATGATCAAGAAACCACATCTTCTCCCCCATTCCCAGAACGATTAATTATACCTCGACCTATACAACATCCTGATTTTGACATTCTGGGAGAACTTAAAAATCTGTACATAAAAGTCCCACTCCTCCAAGCCATCCAAGACATCCCAATAAATGCCAAGACCATCAAAGAGCTATGTATAAAAAACCAAGGAGGAGAATAACAAATAACCCAACAGTCCAAGTAGTTGGCACCTTATCTGATCTATTATCAGGAAAAGAAACACCCGTTAGATATGAAGACCCAGGAAATCCAATAGTAATAGTACAAATCAATGTACAAACCTTTTCAAATGCCTTAGTCGGTCTTGGAGCTACAATCAATATCCTAACAACCAACACTTGTCAAAAACTGGGCATTACATCAGTAGAACTGACTTCCACTTTATTAGAACTGGATAACCAATCCGTGGTTAGGCCAGAAGGCACACTACATAATGTCATGGTATCCATTGATTCTTGCGAGTATCTTGCCAATTTTCTGATAATAAACCCCAAAAACTGACTTGATGGACATCCATTGATTTTAGGCAGACCTTGGCTTGCAACCACTGACGCTTATATTGGCTGCTGACAAGGCAGTATGACCATAACTAGAGGGGCTAATATCAAGAATCTAGCTTTATACCCTCTAGCCCAGTTAAGTGTCACAATAATAAGAACTACAAACATCCTGTATCATACCTCACCGAAAATATTAGATCCCCATTAACCATAGAAGATGCCCTTGATTTCAAAGATCAAATGGAGGATGATGTCATTAACAATTTTATTAGCCAAGCTGAATCTAGATCCCACATACAATGTCACTTGATAGAAGCAGCATTTGATAATGAATTAGAAGAATATCCTCTCAAAGACACTCATGATGAAACATTACCTACTACCTCTGTCTCAAATAGCAAAACTGTAGAAATTGAGCCAGGAAAATTTTTAAACATTAATGGCAACCTGACTCCCGAACAAGAAGAGTAGCTAATCCAACTACTCAAAAAATACAAAGAAGCATTTGCATGGGATTATCCTGACATGAAAGGAATCGATCCCTAGTTATGTACACACCACATTTACACAGAGAAGGATGCAATACCTGTTCGCCAACCACAAAGGAGACTTAACCCTCATCTAAAAGATATTGTAAAAGCTGAACTTCAAATTTTTTTATATGTGAACTTCATTTACCCTATCTCTGATAGCAAATGGGTCTCTCTGCTTGTAGTGGTGCCAAAGAAGAATGTAAAATGGAGGATTTGTCTAGATTACAGAGAGCTAAATAAAACAACACAAAAAGACCACTTTCCCCTTCCATTCATTGACCAGGTATTAGATACTTTAGCAGGAAAGAAATTCTTTTCTTTCTTAGATGGATTTAGTGGATACAATCAGATTCAGATTGCCCCTGAAGACCAAGACAAAACTACTTTTACCTGTCCTTGGGGAACATTTGCCTACAGAGTTTCACCTTTTGGCCTATGCAATGCCCCTGCCATATTTCAAAGGGATATCCTCAGCATCTTTTCAGATTTAATAAATGAAGGGCTCGAAGTATACATGGATGATTCTACACCATACGGAGATGATTTCGATCCAGCATTGGACACACTGGAAAAAGTGTTGCAGCGATGCATTGCCACCAGGCTCTGTTTGAGCCATGAAAAATGCTATATTATGATGACTGAAGGACTTATTTTAGGCCATTATATCTCAGCAGTTGGAATACAGGTAGATCTGGCCAAAATTCAAATAATTTTGTTAATTCCCACTCCTACCACTCAGATAGAGGTACACAGATTTCTTGGATTTTCTGGTTATTATAGAAGATTTATAGAACATTTTTCTCATATTATTGCACCTTTATATGCACTAACAGGCAATATTGACTTTGTTTGGATAGATAAATGTGACCATGCATTTGAGGATTTGAAAAAGCTTGTGTCAACAGCCCTAGTACTCAGAGATCCAAATTGGGACCTACCATTTCAAATTTCATCAAATGCTTCAGACAGCTATTGGAGCAGTCCTTGGGCAGGAAGAAGATAAAAAAACCATATGCAATTTATTACATTAGCAAGAATTTATCTCCTACTGAATTGAAATATACGGTTAATGAAAAAGAATTTTTAGCTGTAATACATGTTGTCAATAAATTTAGGCATTATATCACTAGATATCCTGTTATCTTATATACAGATCACTCTGCCATAAAATATTTGGCAAATAAACCAATCACAAATGGTAGAGTAACCAGATGGCTGATTTTATTGCAGGAATTTGACATCAAAATAAAGGATCGACCTGGAAAAGAAAATCCTATAGCTAACTGTCTCTCACTAATGCCAAAACCAGTGGATGCAGTAGTGGTTGAAGATCAATTTCCAAATGAACATTTTTTCATTGTCACTGTTAAAACACCATGGTATGCTAATGTTGCAAATTATTTAGCAGTAGGAAAATTACCGAAACATCTGACCCCCAATGAACGAAAGTAGATTGTCCAACATAGTACTCGATTTTCTTGGATTGGGGGCTACCTGTTCCATACAGGGGTAGATATGCACATCAGGAGATGCGTCCGTGAAGATGAAATTTTTTACATTTTGAAAGCTTGTCACGATGGACCATATGGCAGACATTTTGCGGATCGGAGAACTGGTCACAAGGTACTACAAACAAGGTATTATTGGCCCATGATCTTCAAAGATGCAAAAAAGTTTGTTCAAGCTTGTGACAGCTGCCAAAGAGCAGGATGCCCTGGAAAGTTCGACGAAATGCCCCTGAACCCATAGCTAGTCATTGAACCATTCGAACGATGGGCCCTCGATTTTGTTGGTCCAATTAACCCATCATAGAACTAGAAAACATATATTTTGGTAGCAACAGAATATGTCACCAAATGGGTTGAAGCAGAGGCATTGCAGAGAGCTACAGAGGATTCCATCATACAGTTCTTGTTCCACATATTTGTGCGATATGGGCTCCCAAGAGATATAATTATGGATGGAGGACCACAGTTTTCTGGTAATAAAATTGCTAAAACACTAAAAAACTATCATATCCAGCATAAAATTACTACTCCATACCACCCACAGGCAAATGGTCAAGTAGAAAGCACGAATAAAATAATAGAAGCAATCCTGACAAAAACCATTACGTCACACAAACGTGATTGGGCTACAGGATTGCCAGAAGCCTTGTGGGCTTATAGAACAACATGGAGAAGTACTAACGATTATTCACCATACCAGCTAGTATTTGGAAAGGAACCCATCTTTCCAATAGAATTTGGAATACAAACACTGCGAACAGCACAAGAAGTCGGTCTAGATTTAAACGAGGCCCAGATTAACAGATTACAGCAGATCAATGAGCTAGATGAAATCAGGCTCTCTGCCCTTCAACATACTGCGTTGATCCAACAACAGCGAGCCAAATGGCATGATGCCCTCATTAAAAGGAAAGTCTTTCGCAAAGGAGATTGGGTGCTCCTATACGATTCCAGGTTTCAAGATCTTCTGGGGAAACTTCAGACTCACTGGCTGGGGCCATACGAAATCCAGAAGGTACATGATAATGGCACCATTACTCTAACCACCATTGATGGATCCGGACATACCTTTAAGGCAAACGACCACTGAGTTCGATTATACCGCAAACCACTTACTCGAGAATCCTTCTACTAGCAACTTCGCGAAGACTCTGACATGCAGATTCTGGTGGAGGAAGAGAAATCTTCCTCACCTCTGGTTCATTAAGTGATTCGACTGTTCTTACATTCTGTACATAATTCCTTTGTTTTGTTAGCGTAAATTATTTTCTGTACATATTTTTGCATTTGCATTTTGTTGTTCCTTTTAGGAAGGAACAACATTCTCACCACTTTGCTGTTCCTTTTTCAAGGAACAACACCTCTGCATTTTGTTGTTCCTTTCCGAAGGAACAGCAGTTCCACCATTTTGTTGTTCCTTTTTGAAGGAACAACACTTTTGCATTTTGTTGTTCCTTTCAAAAGGAACATCATTTTCACCGTTTTACTGTTCCTTTTCAGAAGGAACAACACTTGCATTGTTTGCTGTTCCTTTTTCTGAAGGAACAACACTTTCGTTTTTGCTGTTCCTTTTCTGAAGGAACAACACTTTTTTTTTTGGTTCCTTTTTCTGAAGGAACAACATTTTCGCTTTTTGTTGTTCCTTTTCCTAAGGAACAACACTTGCATTTTTTGCTATTCCTTTTTCTGAAGGAACAACACTTTCATTTTTGCTGTTTCTTTTTCCGAAGGAACGACACTTGCATTTTTTGCTGTTCCTTTTTTCGAAGGAACAACACTTTTGTTTTCTGCTGTTCCTTTTTCTGAAGGAACAAGACTTTTATTTTTGCTGTTCCTTTTTCGAAGGAATGGAAATTTTGTTTTTGCTATTCCTTTTTCGAAGGAACGACACCTTTTTTTTGTTGTTCCTTTTTCCTAAGGAACAACACCTTCATTTTTCTGCTGTTCCTTTTTGAAAGGACAACATTTTCACATTTCTTTTACTTGCGCTTGTTTTCTTTGCTATTCCAATTAAGGGACAATTGTTGTTCCTCTCAATGCACAACAGTTTCGAGTATTTTTCTTCCTTTTGCTTGTGATTTTGTGCACAGTACCTACTTTATCTTTTTCTTCTTTGTGTGTTTTATCATTTAGACCATTTTTAAAGCACAGCTATACACCTATGCAATGAATACAAAACTAGAGGATACTGAAATCAACAAATTACATAAAATCGCTATCTTTACAAGAAATTGCTTTGAATTGATAAAAGAAAAGAGGAAAGGACACAACTGTTGATCACTTTGTTGTCATTATTCTACTAATACTGATATGATTGGTTATCTTTATCATGATGGTTCTTTTCTAAATCCCCATAGTCCTCTTTGATCATTATTAAGGAATAAGAACAAAGGGTATATTTTTCTATTGAGATGTTAAGACTTCTTCCACCATTCCTACTCTTAAGGAGTGCTGAACCACCCTTTGTGTATAAATAGGAAAACTACTTTATAAAGAGAAAAAAAGAGAGAAAAATGTTTATATGATTTGCTAACATGGTTTGTCAAATGAAGGATAGGGGGTCTCATCAAGAGCTAGCCTACCATGATCATAAGGAAGAAAGTGAAGTGGCATTCCCACTATGGCCACCACACCAGGGATATGATCCAAGAGGCACATCAGAAAAAATAAAAGAGTCCTTGGAACAAGAGGTCTCATCATGAGCCAGCCTGCCCACCTTTCACTCCTTCCTGGTGAATGGAATTATGATTTATCTGGTTACCAAGCCAGCATAATGGCCTCCATTTTGACATTATACAACACTTTCCTAAGCATACACAAAGGATCATGGTTCCATGGGTGAAATAAACAACTCTGTCAAGGTTATGGACACTTGTGGGCAATAGAGCTTTGTTGATGGTATTGAAGTCACATTCCTTATACACCAATAGCAATTATAAAACCCTTCTTCTTCTTATATATTTGTAATCAGTCAAAATGAGATTATGTACATAATCCCTTCAAACATTTAATACATGAAAATATATTACAATCAATTATGACGGAAAAAGTTGATAATGACTGCATCAAACTTTTTGTGCACGTCAGCTGTCCTATCCTCCAAATCTCGCATCATATCACGACATTCTCTTATTTATTAAGTGATTCTATTATACACCTTGATTTTGGCAATCTGCTCATTCTTGTAAACATGGCATCTTGGTATATGTTGTTCCTTTATGACTCTGTACCATGGCAGTTCAACACGTTGCTCCGTCATTTGACGATCGAGGATGGCCTATCACATTGCAGGGGGGGTATCAGGTGACCTCATAATTTGCTAGCATACGTGTCAGACTATTATTCGGAGAATTCTCACTCGGGAATAGCAAGGCTTAATGGTATATTGTTTTCCAATTTTCATGGCTTGTTGTTCCAAAGCTATTTCCGTGTTATGCTCTGCAACAATTAGTAGTAATTCAGAATTTGAACAAGCTTGATGTTTCATCATTTTCTCTATGTTTCCTAACAGCTTGAATAGCCTGCTATTCCATTGCCACCTCTGCATTTTTACAGTGTGCTAAGCATGGGAGGAATATCAATTCATAGAGAACCACAGGTATTGACAGTCTTTGATGCTACACGAGAAATCCTAACAAGGGCAGGATGGATAGTTTATCTCAATCATCTACAACAATCCAATGAGACCATAGAAATTGAATTTTTGCAGAACCTGCAAGAACATCACTCCATGGTAAAAGGGAGACATATAGCAGTCACCGACGATGTAATTGCAGAGGTCTCGGGGCTATCAGCCACTGGACTTTTCTGGACTCTAAAGAAGGAGAGACTGTGAAACGTCATAAAAATCTTCCAATATGAAGGCCAGAACCTGATTGTAAGAGGAAAGGGAGTTCTACCAGTAGCATTGGGAAGTTGTGGGCAGAATTGGCAAGAATCATCTAGATTTATATCACCTGTGAAGGTAGGAAAGACGTGGTAAGACCATGCCACCTTAAACTTTTAGCCGTATTGAAACAGAAATGCACTGTGAATTTGCCTGTATTTTTAAATTCTTTATTACACGATGTTGCCTGAAGCATGAAGAAATATCGCAAAGTAGAATCAGTGGTAAGTCACCATGGGTTGATATGACTAATAGTTAGCTACAGTCTTGCTCAGCAACAAAGTAGTTGGGAAGAACTGATCTTCACAATAGACAGGGTACTGGATTTCCCAGCCCTAAAACAAAAACATGTTGCCAGTACATCGAATGGACCGTTGAAATGAAAGAAATCCATTAGATTGGCATGGATGTGAGAGAGGCTGGAAAATTTCCAAGGGAATACCAGTCAACTAGTGGAAATAGATGATTCAGGGGATGAGCAACCCCCGCAATTGGAAGGAGAGGAGAACGAAAAAGAGTTGGAGGAAAACGATGAAAGAGAAACAAAGGAAGAGACCTGGCAATCTGGGCAGGCGGAGGAAGAAACAGAGCAATGTGAAGGAAGCCCATTGCAAAATCCATTACAAGAGGATGAATTGGCCTAAATTCTGGCCAATATGGGTGAATATGCTCAACCGCTCAGCCCATTAAACCTCCACACCGAAGAAGAACCGAAGGAGCATTCTGCTCATGACAAAAATGCATCCAAGGAACTATGCGATGAGGAAGAAGGACTGCAGGAGCACTCTATTCATGATAAGAGTGCATTCGAATAATTGTGTGACGAGGAAGAAGAAGAAGAGAATCACTTCGCCCATGATGAAAGTATATCTAGAGAGAAAAATGATGAAGATAAAGAAGAGGAACAATCTGTTCCTAGTCAGACTACACTAGAAGAATTTCATGAAGGAGAAGGGGTGGAAGAAGAAGTTACCCAGGAAATAACAGAACAAGCTAGGGTTTCTACTCTTGAACAACCCGATCAGAACAATGAGGAAGCACCCCAAGAAGAAAACTAGGAAATTGGTCAAGGTGAAAGTCCAGGCTCGAGTAAATGAACAACTATTCCTTCCAAGAAAACATAAGAAATTAAAAGATTATGAAAATAATAGCAAAGACTGCTTAACATGATAGAACGACTTCGACAACAAATCAGGGTTTTGAAAATGAAGAAAGCAAAAAGGACCTCGGTGGTAAAGCATGCAACCACTCCAGCGAAACCGCTTAAGAAAAAGATTAGGAGGACTCAAGTCCAGCTTGCTGTTCAAAACTGAAAGGAACAACATTTAACTGTCGCCCATGTCAAAGTAAAAATAGATAATATATTGGCCTATGAAAAAGAAGTTCAGATAGAGGCACAATCCTTTGAGGAAATTTGAATCATGAATATGGGACGATGCAATCAGAAGATTCAAGTAAACCTCCCGCTTACAGCTATTATGTGGGATAGTGATATGAGGATAGTAACTCTGTGAAAGGATTTGGTGCAAGCCCAGCGAATAGTAGAGAAACTTACAGAACAGACTATCTCTCGAGAAAAGTATGAGAAATTACAACAGCAGCTGAGGAACGTCAACTTATCCGAAAGCCAGGCCTTTGAAGGATGGTGAAAGGAAGAAGAAAGGGTCAAAAAGGTAACTCATAGACTATATGTAGTCATCAAACAAATGGATACCTTATGCTCTTTGTATACTGACATCCTAGTGTGTAGAGCACCTGCTAGGAACTATGCCTTGTTTTTAATGGAAAGATATTTGCAATTGAAAATTAAAGCTGTCAAAGCAGGAGCCCCTATAGAAATAAACACTATTGATGATTTCATAAATTGTTCTAAGAACTATGGGCAGAAGGTTTAGAGATTATTATGTGAATTCTATTTGCACAACCTTGTGTTAGATCAAGAAACAGAGTAGAATCCCAGCCCTTTCATTGGGGATGTCCAACTGCAGGCATTCATTTCTTTTGGTGTTAATAAAATAAAATGGCTTAAAGCCTACAATGCCTTTCAAAAATAAGAAAATGGATTAGACTTATGGGTGTGAGCTGAGCATAGAGATCCATTACAGTTGTGGAATAAACATAGGAACCTAATGAGGACTCCGGGCATGATTGAGGCATTAGGATCTATTCATACAACAATAAATCGGCAAGGGATAGAATACTTCTTTACCATCAAGGACCTTGCCATTGTAGCTTCCAAATTCCGATATCAGACTTCTAATTCGAACATCCAACTCAGGGAACTATTTAACTATGAGAACTTTAAGCTAGCTGCTGATCGCTTGGGTCTCTATGGTGACCTTATTTTGAGAGAAGGTCCATCTTGGTTAGGCTGTAGGTTCCGAAGTCCGGTTATTTGTCACCCTGCACCAGGATACCAAGCCTTGTATGAAATGCCTGAGGGTCAGACAGGACATCTTTTTGAACACCTAGCTAAGCATCATGGCTGTAGACCACCTCATGAGATCCCGTCTCCAGCCTACTCCCTCACTGCCTTGCATGTAAACTACAATGTTTTCATGAGTGCATGAAAAAGGGTAAGTAGGGGGGTGTTTTAAGCACTGGAGAAGGTATGTTATTATCATTTATTTTTTCATCTTTTCTTTAAAATTCATAATCTCTTTACATCATGAACTAGGTAGATAATAATTAATTTTGATAAAATCTAGAAGATTTTTATGTAACGCAAAATAATTAATAATTCGCCTTTTATTATTTAGAAAAAGGAGAAAATGGAAGATTTTCATCCCAAGGGAAAAGACAAGACAAAGTTAATTGTTGTCCCTTTGATAGGGAACCGCATGCAAACAAAGTGATCGAAATTGGAGCGTATCAGCCAGGAAAAGGAAAAGGAGATACGAAATTGGCACAAGAGAACAAGAAGATAACTAAGAACTAATAGTCTGGCGAATCCCTCAGGATCCTTTGATCTTGAGGGATCGCTATCTTAACGATTTTTTGTATTGTTGATATCTTCGCTCGGTTGTTATAAGAAGGGGCAGCACTGCTAGCCCGGGGACAAACTGTTGTTGTTTTTATGAAATTCTCCTTTGTATTTGAAACTTTGATCACCGACTCTCTTTGAAGAGCGATTCACTGTAACTTTGTTTTGATGCTTTAATATATAAATCTGGTTGTTGTTCCATCTTTGATTCTGGAGTAATCTCAAGCAGTGTGTCCCTGGAGGCTAAGGGCCCAGCCCTAGTGGAACACTTGCTCCTGTACCATTATTTCCAATTCATGTATGGTTTTATCTTCTTTATTAGCTCTGTTCAGTAATCTGATGTGCCTTTCTATTTTACATAACGGTTCTGTTATATTTCATTTATACTCGACTAAGCAATTTTGTTCTCTATAACAGGAACGTTGTGTTGTTCATTCTGACTTTATATCGCATTGTTGTTCCTTTAACCATTGATATAACATTGTTGTTCCTTACAAATTTCCATTGCTATTCAATTACAGAGTAACCGTGCTGTACATTCATAAATCGGTATTACTATATTTATCTATGGTTTACACTTAAACGAGATTGTTGTTCATTTGGGATTGTTGTTCCATCGTGATCACAATTGTTGTTCCTTTATAACTGTGATTTATACTCATTGTATCAAAGCTCAAATTACTGTTGCTTTCAATATTAAGTGTGCCATGTGTAATATTTGACCTGGTTTGCTGTACATTTATATTTGATTCAAGTTGCTATTCTATATTTCATTTTTGTTAGTTTGTCATTCTATTTCCATTTGCTGTCGAATTCATCTTTATAGTAAGGATTGTTACTTAATTCCTGTAGGATATAATGACTGTTGCATTCATTTCTATAGATTAAGGTTTTGTTGTTCAACCTTGTTCATAAGAGTAGTTGTTGTTCCATTTCTTGTCATTTGAATTGTCATTGCTTTGGTGTGTTGAACAATCTGATACTGTAGTGAACATTGACATATGTTGTCTAGTTCCTAGATTGATGATCTTTTCCTTGATTGCCTTTTAATTGCATTAGTTTACAGTGGGAGGAGATACCATTACTGTACCCTTGATTGATAAATTGCTATAGTTTTTGAATGCATGATTTGAATTTTAAGTTGCTTTTTATAAGTAGATCTTATCCCAAGAATCCATTTACTCTTGTATTTAGAGCACTATACTACTAGCATTACTCTGAAAAATGACCGCCTCAAATTGAGTACACTCTTTGAGATAACAAATCGTTCTTGGATTGACAGTTAATGTAGGGTAAATAGAGGTGAAAAAGACCCTTTTTACTGCTCGACAGTAGGTCCAAAAGCAATGCAAAAAGGCTTGGAATGATCAACATATTAAGCTGCTCACATTCAAGGTAAATGATCTGGTGTTGTTGTATGATATTAAGTTTGATAAATTCCCAGGTAAATTCAGAATGCATTGCTTAGGGCTATATGTTATTAAGGAGATTACAGATGGAGGCGTGGTATAGTTGGTCAAGTTAAATGGAGAGCCCTTCCTAGGAAAAGTGAATGGCAGTCATTTGAAGCCATACACAAGTAGCCACTTGACTAGTCGACTGAAGCACAGTCTTAGCACTCCAGGTAGCTAAAAGGAGGCGCAGGACTATAAACTACTCGACCCAGGGACTGCGCGATGTCAGGACTGCACGCAGTAGTGAAGTGTCACAGGGTCCGCGACAACGTGAGGATAGCTGTGTTGCCACACGGGTCAACCGGAAAGTGACCGTTAAAGTCAATATTCATGATGTGATGCTTGGTTTGAGATGAAATGGAGCGGGTGGTAGGCATTTAAGGCCAACTTTATGGGCTATATTCTTGAAAATCTGCCACCAATCTAGCATTAATGGACCGAATGTGTGGGGAATGGCTGAATTCAAATTCAAAAGTCACTATAAATTACAAATGGCTACCCAGCAAACAACACTTGGCAATTTGAGAACTGAGCTTTTGTGTGCTCAGATATTCATGAACCAAGACTTGTTCAATCTTCTAAAAGAAAATTCGTTGCTTGAGAAATTGCCAGAGACACTGAGAGAATTGTGGAATCACACTAAGACAGCACCTGAGGAAGCCATGGATACCAGAGCAATGATTGTCAAGGAAGCCACGCAGGTAATTATGGAAGTAGAAGCCCCAAAGAGCATCAGGATAGTCGTTGAAATCCCTAAATCACTGCGCACGCCGAGACCCGAGAGAGACAAATAGGCCATGGTACCGGTGCGCGTCTC
Source organism: Pinus tabuliformis (assembly GCA_031772625.1). NCBI lineage: Eukaryota > Viridiplantae > Streptophyta > Pinopsida > Pinales > Pinaceae > Pinus > Pinus tabuliformis. Next base: position 577,620,830 of record CM062808.1, read on the forward strand.
GCCTAGAAATCCACTGAGGACTAAGCTCACCATCGAAGAAAGGGGAAAGGCTATCAATTTAGATGCCAATGAGGAAGAAGTGTTTGAAGAAATCTTGGTTGAGCAGGAGGATGTAGAAATGGAGGTCGAAACACAAGGTGTGGACCCTCTCACTAGGCTGCCTGCATATGTTCCTCCGTGGAAGGGTAAAGCCAAGGTGCCCAAGGATATAAATGGGAGAAAGAGCTCTCTGCAGACTCTGCTACTCCCTGACAACATTATTTTTGAAGGAGTGCACTTGGCATGGGTGCTCGTGCTTAAATTTGAATATTGGGACCTCATGGACCATAAGAAGTTCCCACATCTCGTGACCACACAGCTAATATGCCAGAAGAATGAGATGTTGGCTAGGATAATATAGTTGGAGCTCGTAAATGGCTGAGAGGTGTAGAGAAGGCAGGATTGCTAAACCTACTCTGGGTACCGCATTACCATCATGCCCCAATGAACATTTTTGTCATCAGGCCACTACTCTACTTGGTGCATGATGGGTGCTTATGGCTAGAGGAGCCTATCCCCATCACAGACCATCTAATTCATAGGATTACATGACTCCCTTGTGCAGGGGAGAACCTAGCAAAAATTTTAGAAGGATAGAGTGACGATTTGGCCATCGTAGAGGCCATGAAAAATAAATTTAAACTGGAGAAGAAGAAGTGAGGGTACGCCATTTCCAGCATCAACAACCCTGCTGTTAAGGTCCCGGCACAGATATTGGCAGTGAAGGTGATGTGAAAGTTCCACGTGGATGAGGCGCCCGTGCCAATGGTTTCACTAGCAGCACAATGCACAAAAGGGGTCCAGTTCAACTGGGAAAACTATCTATGTAGTGAGTTCCTTGAGAACTGTTGCGAGGCACAGGAGCAGGGTAAAACATTCCATTATGCATGGCTTCTGTTGTCAATAGTACTGGTGGCATGGGAGTTGCCTAAAGATAGCCAGTTCCTGATGATCGCGCAAGACCTTCTATAGGCAGCAAAGTATTCTTCATTGTGGGCAACCAGGGATGCACAAAGGATAAGGGAAAACAAAATATTGTGGGTGCTCATGGAGATGAACATCAAAATGGGGATTAATTGCAAGCCGTGATTATCATCCATGGTCTACAACAGTCTGCAATGCTTCGCAGAGTTCAAACCAGACTTCCACCATGTCTTCATTAGGGCGCGGAAGGACCCCACGAAGATGTGGCACGAGTTACCCTATTTGGTGACTGACGATGTCATCTTCGTTATGCTCGAGTCTTGGCCACCAAAGTGGCGTGCCCCAACTGGCTCTGCAGTGGAAGCAGAGAATTCCACCACGCAGTGGAAGAAGGAAGAGATGAAACTATGGATGGCGTAGATGGCAGAAAAGTGCAGGCAAGAAGAAGTAGCAGCTAAGGCCCAGGCGACGCGCAATACTACAAAGTTAGCCGAAGAGCAGCAGAAGGCAGCAGAAGAAGAGCACAAAGGATAGAAGTCACCTTCACCTGAGCCAGAAATAGATATAAAATAAGGTGGCATGGACCTGTAGACAGCATCCATCCAACTAAAACGTCCACCCCAAGATAACAACGAGGGATGCGAAAGAAGACAAAGGCCTCAAAAACATCTTTTGACCCTATCACCCTTACTAAAGGAGACTTGCACGATATTGGTGAAATGATGAGGGACGTTACCGCAGAGGCCCTATAGTAGTTTGAGGAGTAGCACTAGATGGTGTATTGGTGGCTCTCTGGATGCAAATACAGGATTTGCAAGTGTGCACTCCATAAGCTGGCACAGTGTCAACTAGCCTTGTAGTTGGCACATCTACGGCCGAGGAAATGCCGCGCACCAGGATGACCAACACAATAGTGCTACTAGATGGAGCACTCATTATAGAAAGTGAGGCCGATAGGCCTATGGTCAACAGCTTGAAAGGCATCGGGCTAAACATGGTTGCGTTCCCTTGGGAGACGCTCTATATTTTGCAGGATGGAATCACTGCAGAACTACGTGTCAGGGAGAGTCGCGCGCTACAGGTAATGAGTAAGAAACGCATCAACATTGAGTAGTTGAGCCTGTAGTGGGACAAGGTAGTGGCACAAAATAGACAGATAGTGTAGGTGGTGGAGGAAGCCTGCCAGATGGTTCTAGAATTGGCCATCCAGTTAGAGGAACCAGTGGAGGCATGTGTACGCAAGTTAGTAGCAGGGGTACAAGATGCAAGAGAAGAAATGGCTAGGGTTCATATGGAGTTGAACCTTAAGATAGAAGATGCAGTTGAACGTGCAACCTTCAACTCCGCAGGAGGTTAAGGAACAATGCACTAGCATGATCACAATAGCAATGGTGGCAGTTAATAGTGAAGTGAAAAACTGCATGAAGTTGTTCAACTAGTAGTTCAAGGTCCTCACCACCCTGCAGGAGGACCCAAACATAGAGTGCTTGGAGACAGAGGTGTGTAGTTGCAATAGAAGTATGACAACGTCAAAGGGACTGCGCAGATGGTTCCCCTTACACAGAGGCTTGCGAGGATGCAGCAGGCTAAGGTTATCAAGGAGCGGGTGGATGTTGCTCGGCATAAGGAAGAAGTTTCGAAGGTGCACCTACAACCGTGGATTGATGAGACGTATACCATTACAGCCTCCATCGAAGCAGAGATCGTGTAGCTGCAAGCAACACAAGGGAGGATTCAAGGTAGTAGTTCAGCCACAGTGGTCACTAAACAGTGTGTAGAGGAAGTCCAACAGGCAACTGCTCAGTGCGTTGCCAAACTTGCAGCGATCCAATCAGAGTTGGGAGGACTTCACGCAAAGATCTCTGCACCAACAGAGTGACTCGAGGGTGAGTCACGATGTTTGTGTTGGGGGCTTGTTGGGTGCGGGATCCCCTAAGGGAATTTTTGGGGCTTAGAGCCTAGATTTTGGTCAATTTTGTAATTTCGATGTAAAGACTCTAGAATTTGTGGGCACAGAGCACATATTTTGCTAAAGAGTCATAGGGTTGTCCACCCTTAATTTTGATAATGCAATGTCGGCTGTAGAGATCTACCCATGGTCTGCAGACCATGGGATTGTATAAATAGAGTAAGGCTCTAAGTAGTTTGAAAGCATAGTTGAAGAATCAATATGATGTATGTGAGATAGATCTGAGGGGTAATGTCTAGTTCTGGGTCATCCTGCAAACATTCTAGAGAGGTGATAAATGCATAGTGAAGTGATAATTCAGAGAGAATGTCCTGAAAAAACAATCATTAGAGTAAAGAAAATAAACTAATGGAGTCAACCAATGTGTAGCGGTGTGTTTGTTGACATGGGGCACCAAAGACACCTTCTTTGCATTGCTTGTTCCCTAAAAATATAATATAGAGAATTGGTTATTGTTAGTGGATAAACATGAGTAAAAAATAACTATAAAAAGGTCAAAACAATGCATTCATAAACATAAAATAAAAAATAAAGACATAAACAATGCCTGATGAAGAAAACATGTCAACAAAGTAATGGAAAAGGGGTCCCTTTTTTGACTATCAGACGTAGACGAGATTCCTTTCACAACACTCCTTTCACAAGTAATATAAAAATCCTCAACAAGGTTCCTTTCATCAATCTCTTTGCAAGCTTCTTCTCTCTCTCAAAGAGGTATGAGGACTCTCTCAATGGTGAAATCATCTTCCCACTAGAATGTTGGATTGTTGAGGAGCAATTTTTCCAACATAACAATGCTTTCCTTCTTCTTGTTCTTAGTTCTCCAATGGCCTATTTATATATAATTTTGAATTCCTCTTTTGTCTCTTGGTTCATTAATGATAAAATGACTTATGAGTATGACAAGAGGATACCTTGGGGGTTGCATATGTCCAAGTTGAATCGAAATTGGTTGTCCATGACTAGTACAAGTCAGGGAATCACATCATCTAAGTGTGTGAAGTGGTCCTAAATTGTTGACTCAAACTTATGTTCGATTATGCAACTACCAAAGAAACAACTGCACAATCACTAATTTATGCCATAAGATGGGTTGTGTGGGTAGACTTTATAATTATAACCTTTGGAGAAGTTTTGATTTTTGTACTTCAGGATTTTTTCAGCTAGAAATGCTTCACCTATACATTATGTTGGGCAACTTCAGGTGTCATTTCAATTGTACAGATGTGTGTATTATTTTTTTGTGTTGAAATGAACACAATTGATATTTGAGACTTTCATTTAAAGCACAATGGCGTTCTATCAATCCTTTGTGGGTTTTTCTATCGCCAGTGCTATAGCTTGCATATATGCACAATGGTGGCTCGTTGATGGCTCATTTACATACTTCTACGGATTTCTCTATGCCTAGTCCTGTAGCTCGCATTCATTCACAGTGGTGGCTTGTTGATGGATCGTTTACATACCTCTATGGCTCACTCTATTCTAGTCTTGTATCTTTCATATACTCAAAGTGGTAGCTCATTGATGGTTCATTTACATACCTTTGTGGCTCGCTCTATGGACAATCTCGTAGCTCGCATATAATCACTATGGTGATGTGTATACATTATGTGTGATGGATAATATATATTTGATCTTGAAAATGATACTTGCGATGCTAATATGATTATGAACTTGATCTTATGATAGTGTTGATTAGGATGATATGTGATGACAGTCACCTTTCTATATTGATGACAGTAAACCTTATTATGATTCAGTATGACAATAACCTATGATATGTCAACAATATAATATGGCACTCTATGGAAGTGACCTAGTATGTATAATTGTGACCTGATATGGTGTTGATGACATTGACTATGCTCTTATGATTTAAATGAATGATGCTACTTGAGACAATGATATGATAACAACCCTCTTGGACTTGGTTGATTATCAGAGATTAGATTGGTCAATTCACAAACGAAGTTCTGAACTGGCTTGGTTTGGCTTTAGGAGGCCTAATGTGATTGGTGTATCTCATTGTGCTTGTATCGTAGCTAAAAAATTGATGAATATATAATAGAAGAATAATATGGTTGTGCTTTCCCCCTTGTGGGGTTTTTCCCTAGTCTTTGACCTAAATCCTGGGGTCTCTATTCTGTATGCTTTTCTTCTATTGTTCCTTCTATTCCACTACATTGTTGATGTTTATTATTCTCTCTACATGATTGCTAATGATGATACGATGTTATGTGGTGAATGTAGTGTGTAAATGATGAAAAAAATTGAAAATGCAATTATCTACAAAAAATAATAATCAATCCCTAAAAATTAACCTGGTATCAGAGCTGGGCTAAAGAAAAGTCATTGAAGATCACCCCCATGAAGGCACGTATGATGAAATTCATGATAAAATCAGAGTGAAAGGGATGAAGACGACGAAGACCTAAAATAATGCTAGGGTTTGAAGGAAGCCCTAGGAAGTCTTTGTTCTTGCAAATAGAAGCTAAGGTTTGGGAGAAACCCTGTGAGTGGCACTGACATGGAAAAGGCTTGGTATGATTCAAAATTATTCATGATATGAAATATATAGTAATAATCCATTTAGTTATTTAAGTACCCATGACAGATTTAGAAAAAGCCTAGGAAAGGGGGTATGATGCATGATTCAGTGATCATCAATATTTGAGCTTGGAAGGATTTAGAATGAGAATACAGGTGGTGCTCAAGAGGATGAATTTATTCTGTTGATGACACATTATTGATGGACAGTGATGACTCATGGAGGCCAAATCAAGAGGGATTTGAGAATTTCCTACAACCCTCATGAAAGATAAGTACCTTCAAGACTTACGCTATTGTGTTCATGACACTTCTCTTGTTTATATTTATCATTTTTTGGACTATTGTTATTCTTCCTGCATGAATACTTGAATGCTTATTTTACTAATTTATTGGATGAGGATGTGATCAAGGGAAGTAGATCATGAGGATCATCAGGATCTAGAATGGTGTAGAAAGAGTAAGCTCCAAGAGGGCGCTAGTGCAATAAGAGTAAGCTACAAGAGGGAGCTAGTGTAAGACAATGATGAGGCCACTCTCCTATTTAGAAAAAGGATGAAAATCTTGCCTCATCATTAGGTACACTTTCATTATGTTTATTTATTTTTCTATTGTTGCTCTTTCTCTTGTCCTGGGGTCGTTAGGTACAATATATGGAATTAAGGACCTAGTCCTCAATACTTAGAATTAAGAAGGATACAAATTAGAGTGGAATTTGAAAGATGGACAAGAGCTCATACCATGATAAATGGATCTCGTCTCTCATGTTGATATTTATGATTGAAGAGGATTCCTACTGAAAGGGAGCATAATTTCATGTAAAAATGAGATATTCTAAGATAAGGATATGTTGAGAAGTAGTGTGTCATTCATGTAAGAACCATTTTTGGATGACAACATGCAACAATGTCATATGCCTCTGTGATATTTATTTCAAAAATGATAGGGAAGATTCTCTCAGAGGGAAAGGATTGTGATGAGATTCTAACATCATTGTCAAATGCACTATTATCAAATGTATGAAAAGTTGGCTTCCTTTATGATGTAATTGAAGAAGGATAATACTTCGGGATAACTCAAGGCTTTGAGGCACATAAGATAAGATTCATGATTACATATTGAAGAAAGTCCAAGATGACTTAAGTTAGTACCCTGAACATGGCATGCCTGGATTGATGGACATCTAATACAGACTCCAACCGCCCTTTGATGCTAAAGGTATCCATTCGATATTGGGTTTTATAAGCTAATAACTTATTCACTAACAGGATCAAATCACCTCATCGAGAGGGAGTTGACCTCTAAGCCCCGATGACAACTATTGGAGATTAAAAATTGTAATAGAGAGATGATGAGGACTTCCTTGTTAAAAAGTATGTTGTTAGAGACTTAGCATGATGGATTACACTCAAGCAATAGAAAGAGACTCCTCTTTGGATTTAGATTTCATGGATCCTATGATGAATAGGAATCTAGATGGATCCTTGTCTTGTAGCATGATCCTTGATCCATATAGATCATGGAGATGTATATTGGGTTGCTCCTAACCATGTGTTAACATATATACATGAAAATATTAATCATGGATTGAAATACATTACCGAAGACTTGATAGATACACTGAAAATTATTGTTGGTGAGAAAAATCACATGTGGGTACTATTGTAGCTTGGGGTCTTCCATGGTTTCCTAGATGATCTAGAAGCAAAAGTGCATTGATTTTATTATGACTAAGGTAGAGAAAATAATTGCTAGCATGGCTTATTGTGAGGCAATGTGATTGAGAAAGCTCCTTGGAGATTTTTTTGAGCATGTGTTGGACATGACTATAATATACTTCGATAATATGAGTTGGATCTGAATTTAAGAGAATCTTGTGGTTTATGATTGGTACCAGCATGTTGGCATTAGATATCATTATATTTATGATATGGTGTAGAGGGAGCAATGAATCTTTGATAATGAATTGTTGTAGAATTGAATCAATGAGGCTTCAGCAGATGAGAAAATTATTCTTACCAAGCCTTTGCTGAAAGGAAAGTTCTTGGTCTTCAAAGAACAACTTGGACTGATGGATGTGACACTCCTAGGAAAGGGTGAAAATTGATCAGTACACTGAGCTATTCTCTTCCCCCCTGTTTGAGCTCCTAGGGAGAGGAATTGAGGCAAAGAGCTCATGGGGTTGAGGGAACTCTATAGATTAGGACAGGTTGGATAGCCTCCCCTACCATCAAGTCTAGGTCTTGAAAAAGTATACCCAAGTATTCATCCTACCCACAAGCTAGGCTTGTTGATATTTCCACCCATCTGGCCAATGGGTGAGGATATACTTGGGAGTGGGTGATCCTTACCACTGGTAAGTTAGGTATCCTCTCGAAGCTAAAGGGTGCATGTGACATACCACTGGATTCTTAAGGGTCAAGGTGGGAAGATCAAGATGCAATAGGATGCGTAATCCTTATCACTTATCACAATTTGGGTATCGTGCCTATTATCGGGCAATAGGATAGTGTGTGATCCTTACCTATCATGGTAAGCGGTATCTTGCTTATTGTTGATTGGATATATATGGTGGAAGATTAATATCCCTTATTGTCTATGGATATAGGGTGGTAGTCAGAGCTCCCCTATGATGATTCTTCTTCTTTAGATCATGACATCATTTCTTAGTTGATGATCAAAGGAGAGACAAGTTGAAATTAGATGTGATGTGATGGATGTATTCTTGATGTAGCTGAGATGAAGGTCATGGAACTTAATCTACAGAAATTTAAGGTTTAGAGGATCTAATTGATCTCCCCTACTATTGATTATGAATTTTTATTCTTCTATGAGACGAGATGAGATGAGATGATACAAGATAAGAGATAATACAACATGAATGTACATTTGAGATGATACTTATGATGTGGATGGAAATTCCTCCCTAGATGAGAGGGAGTGTGAAATGTATGAAGCTATCAAAAGAATTTCCTCATAAACCTAAAATAATCCCATCATGCCCTAAAACTAAAATTAAAATGGATGAAGAATTATTATTAATATGTGGGAAAGAAAGTATTAAATAGGAATATAATTAAATACTATTATGCGCAAAATTTGAATTAAAGAATTTTCCTCCAAACTCTAAAGTCAGCTTGACCTTTGAAGACCCCCTTCCTCCTCCAACAAATTTTATATAAAGGAAACCCTTGTGACTCTAATATGTGGTTCATATAACCTATTTGAGGCTGGAAACAATACAATAACACATTTTTCTATGGTCCATTTGGTTATCGTCTAAGGTACGTATTTGTTGTTTGTGGCTTGTATATGGATCACACAAAATCATGGTGGCTCACATTTCTTGTATATGGCACACACAAGTGTTGGGTGCAGAGCCTAATTATCTTCTTTGGGAGCCCCCCCTTGGCAAGGGATCAGGGGTAGCGCCCCCGAAGCTAAAATAGATGTAAAATTGCCTTGTAAAATGTTGTAATTTCGTAGTCAATCTGGGCCGTTCATTAGGTGGAGATCTGATAGTAGAATTTATGTTTAATTTAAGGTTTTTTTCCCTAGAAGGCAACCCCTCGCTCTATATGAGGGAATTGTGTTGCATCTATGTACATCTATTTTCTGAGTGAGAAAGAGAGAGGAGATTTTGTAGGTTGTATCTCTTTAGTTTGCTAGATAATATAAATGGAAGGAATGTCTGTTTCTCTATGGACGTAGCCCAAATTGGGTGAACCACGTATATCTATGTCTCTCTTGTTTTATGTGTTTTCTATGTTTGTATTTTTGTAATATATTTTATATTTTCCATTGCTCTGTAATATATAATTTTCTAACAACGAGTTCACTAAGGCTCACATTTTCTTCTATATGGCACCACTACATTCTATGGCTCAAATGTATTGTATGTATGGTTTGGTGACTCGTTCTATGATTCACATATCTTCCCTATAAATCACACAATGAAAATTCATTCATGATCCATGTTTATAATAATTAATCTATCTCCCATATTAGTGACTCTGTCTGATATATTAGTGACTTGGTCTTGCTTTATAGTAGTGTCACTACATATAATGGCTCACATGAAAAACATGTCTCGCATAACAAGCTTATGCAGGATCATTATAATATACTAAGTTGATTACAATTGCACGTTATATTACTCTAAGGCACACAAATAATATTTGAGGCTTGCATTTAAAATACAGTGGCACACTATTAATCCTTTGTGGCTCGCTCTATGGCTAATCTTATAGCTTTATATGCTCACAGTGGTGGCTTGTTGATGGTCTGTTTACATACCAATGTGGCTTGATCTATGGCCAATCTTGTAGCTTGCATATCCTCACAGTGGTGGCTTGTTGATGGATCATTTACATACCTTTATGGCTTGCTCTATGGCTAGTCTTGTAGCCTGTGTATACTCATGGTGGTGACTCATTTACATACCTTTATGGGTCTCTCTATGGAAAATCTTGTAGCTCACATATAATCACTATGGAGACAAATATGCATTCCCTATGATGTCTCATATATATTTTATCTCTGGAAATGATAATTATGATGCTAATATGACAGTGAACTTGCTCTTATGATAGTGCTAATTATGATGATATCTTTTGAAAATCACCTTTCTCTCTTGATGACAGTAAACCTTATGATGACACAGTATGGAAGTAACCTATGATATGGAAATGATCTAATATGGAAGTCCATGGAAGTGACCTAGTATGTATAGTTGTAACGTAATATGGCCTTGATGATAGTGATTGTTCTCTTATGATTTCCATGAATGATGCTACTTGAGACAATGATAAGATAGAAACTCTCTTGGACTTGGTTGATTATTGGAGATCAGATTGGTCAGTTCACAAACAAAATTGTGAACTAGCCTGGGTTGGCTCTAGGAGGCTTGATGTTATTATTATATATCATTTAACTATTTATCTCAGCTGAACAATTCAAGAATATCTAATAGAAGAAGAATCTAGTTGTGTTCCCCCCTTGTGGGATTTTTCCCTGGTCCATGACCTAAATCCCAGTGTCTCTATTGTGTATGATTTTCTTTTTTTGTTCCTTTTTATTCCATTGCCTTGTTAATGTTTATTATTCTCTCTACATAATTTCTAATGATGATATGATGTTATGGGGTGAATGTAATGTGTAAATAATCAAAACATTTGAAAATGTAATTATCTACAAGAGAGAACAATCAAGCCCTAAAAAATAATAGAAAGGGAGTTGATCATATTCAAATTCTTGGATATGGGACCAACTATCAATACTGAGACTGAGTGCAACAAGAATCCATTTATATAGATCTACTTACACATAGATTTGATCATAGGGGAAGAGACCATCGCAAGGCTCTGCACAGTCAACATACTTCCCCAAAGAGTCTCCAATACACTTGGAGGTGGCATTGTTCCAAAATGTCCAAGGAGAAAGAGAAGCTTCACCTAGTTTAGGATAGTAGAGGAGACATTCAGGATTGAATTTTGGGATCCATTGATTTAAATAAATCCATTGGGAACCCATGAAATACGGTCCACTCCAAATGATCAAATCCCAATCTACTTTATTTTCAAATAAGACAGTGAAAAGCCCTTTACAACAAAAGGAAGAATTGATGTACCCTTTAATCAAGGGTTTCTGATTTTTCTTGATACATATCTAGATAGATATTGGAGATAGCCACAGACCCATGAAATGGTCCACTAAACCCCATTTTGTGTGTTGAACGGAACACATACTGTCATGGGGGGTAGAGACTTCCACATTCAAAATCTTTTCTAGTTTCTTAACGAACCTAGAATGGGTGGTGTTGTACCTTGGAAGACAACCTCTGGCTAAGAGGAGGCCAGTGCCCAAGAAATTTATTCAAGACTGTGAAATTATCAATTTGTTGTCCCATTTTTTGAAACCCCAAAAATACTTTTTTTTATATAGATGATGCCTTTAAATATTTCTTGGGAAACAACACTCCTTCAAAGTGGCCTTTTAATGGTGAAGGTGATTTTAAGTTGTAGAAACATTCAAGTAAGATGAAATGGAATATAGAAAAGAGCAGCAAATATTAAGGATATTTAACTTTAACTTACAGATATCAAAATTTCAGTGAAATTGTAATGCTAAAGGCTAGCAGCTTCATTACTCTCTTCTATAACATAATAAAATTTGAACTTAAATATAACAAGAAACACATATCACACTCAACGGATTTCTGGAATAACTTTGAAATATTTATTAAAATTCACCAAGGAAATCAAAATTACAAAGATAATTTTTGTTCATGAGATACAAAACTCAGAGCCTTTTCTCCTCCTTCAAAATTGTCCTTTATATAATAATTACAATAAGGACAGTTATGAAACTTCCAACTGTCAAAATATTCTTAACTACTTAATCTGCAAACTACTTTTTCCTTCAAAAATACATTCATGAAGAGAATAAAATAAAATTACATAATTTTACAAAAATGTTTTTCAAAATTTATGCTGAAGTAATAGGTAGCATTCACTCATTGAGTCAACTGAGATTCTGGTGCAGTTGAAGGCCCAACTTCTATACTCATTGTCGTTGGTGACATCCATTATCTACATCTCTTCCAGACTATCATATCTGATCTATGTCTTTTGAAAAACCTAGTGTGAGCCATTCGAAAGTTTGTAATCCTACTATAATTTTGTTGATTAGTAAACAAAGTACTTTTTAACCACAACAGCTAAAAATCCTTATGTAAATAATTAACTATTGTTTCTCCTTTTAGAACTATTGTCTTTTCATGTGAAGTGCCAATCTTGATCTTGCCTTCCACCAGCCACATTTCATAGGTCTCCCAGGGAAGCACATTTACCCGTTGATCCCAGCAAGAAGGTATCCCAACCCTGATTCTTTTGTCAAATTCTGTACTAAAAATTGGAATAGATTCTTTAACCTCCTTCAACTTAGTTTAAATTATTTTCCTATACAAATTCCTCTCTTGTTTATTTCTAATACCAGTTATGTTTTATCTTCAAATTTCATTTCTTTTAACTCTTGTGATGATTTAGAGTTAAGGAAGTGTTGATGGTGTTGGACACGCAAACATGTCAGGGGATCTCCCTGGTAAGAAGTCCCAATTAGACCTCAGATCGTTTGTTGTAGGAGTCCCAGCAGTGGGTTGTATGGTAATGCCTTGACCGTGGTTTCACATAGAGGCAAGTAAGATGTCCCTGTTTGTAGCAAGGGTGTTAAAGCGGTGGCAAGACAAGGAAGGTGCATGAATGGTTCTAACACATGGAGAGTGGGGTAAGTGCACCCCTTGGAAACCTGTGATAGCACGCGACTTGGAAGGGAATACACGAGTGAATATGCATGACAAACTGGAAGGAAAGTTAGCTAACAATCCAAATTCATGGTTAAACCAATCATCACATTTCAGTCAGATTCAAACATACTTATATAGAATAGTCCATATATGCATGTGTAAGAAAAAAAATACATATAAAATTTAGAGTAAACAAGATAGATGGAATACAATATGACATATGCATGAAACATTTTGGATCTATTATATTAACAAGTGTAAGTTCCAATCATACAATACATCCATGTCCAACCACTAGTTCTAACAACAGAATGTTACAGCCACAACCGCCTGCTCCTCTAAAGAGATATACTAGATCTTCATAATGGAGAAGCCAAGGCGCATTACAATACTCTCCAAGCTCTCTCCAAGATAGTATTATCAGAAGATTGGCTAACCAAAAGCCATTACAATGAGTTATGAGGTACTATTTATAGCAAAGGGTGGGGTGGCCCTTGACATTCCCCTTTGTGATAGTTCATCTACCCTCATGACTCTTCATCTCTCTATGACTGTTACATCTAGCTATCGACACTTGAACTTACACTTGACAAGATGTTACATTACAAGGCACATGTACCCATGTGAGACAAAATGGATTGAGAAAACCATGTAAGGAATCATTATGACTCAGACAACTGTTAGAAGACCAACTCTTCAACATCCTCATGGTGGTCGACAGTAGTGAATTGATGCCAAGATCGATAATCCGTGATGGTGTCTGTATACCCTAAGGTGACATATTTCTAGAACCTAGCTCTTGCCTCCATAGCATTTGGGTACACTGCTCGGGCTCCTCTATCCAACTCATCCGATAGCATGCACATCTTTGTCTTGAGTGCAACTGGACCAAAAACATACTTGTGCATGGTGTCTGCACTAATGGACAAGTCCGGGCTAGTGGTTATGCACATCAACTCATCAAAGTATGAGTCAAGCTCTAGTTAGACCTGTGCCTTCATCTTCTCTTGGATGAGTGTCCCAATAGATGGGTTCACATGTGCATGCACAAAAACATCCATATTCTTGAATACACGTGTATGGGAAGCCTGTGGTCTACTGATGAGATGCAGGAGCTCTTCATAGTTTCAGACTGACTCTAGATGCATGCCTTCAGCTTGATCACTCTAGGCTTCATCATTTTAGGCAAGTGAAGTGGTGCTCCCTTTTATCTCATCATCCATGTTTGCATGTAATCAACAAAAACATTCACGTTTGACAGGATACGTGCTCTTCTAGCACATCACTGCTGCCATCCATTGAGAATGACGACTGCATTATGCACGGTACCAAACTTAGAATACAATGCCCGCATGACTGTTTCAAGTGATAATACTTCATCCAGTATTTCCTTCTTCAATTCTGCTCAGGTGGATGTTGTAACCAATTTTCCTCCCTGCTTGGCCGTCTGTAGATTCTTCGCCATTTGCTCATTCTCAACTATCAGAAAGTGAACACTTGAGCTAGTGGCTTCGACATAAGCTCTGGTATCACCAACCAATGCTACTGGATGTTTGCACACATCAGACATGATCACTCGTTCCTCAAACTATGCAGGAGATGTATGATCATCCAGAGTCGACACTCTGCGAGATTGCACAACTCTATGTTGAGACTCGTCGAATGAGATGTTGTGCATCTCCTCCTCCAGATTGTCTCCAAGGATTTTTGTGTCTCCTTGGTCACTTGGGACTTGCTCCTCTTCTGGACACGATGAAGCTAGTGGATTGACCTCTTGGTGATGAGGCATGAGGTCGATGTCTTTCTCTAACTCTTGTTGCTCCATATCCATATCCATCTGTTCAAGTGCTTGCTCTATCTACTGAGCGAAGTCCTTCTCCTGTGATGGTTCACCCTATCTACCTAATGCCAGTTATTCTAATGAGTCTACTACCTGTATGAGTGCAGTTCCATCTGTCTGTACAAGTTGCACTCCCTGTTGTACCTATTCCTGTTGCACTTCCTTCTCTTGTTTGTGCAGCTCCTGTTCCTTCCAGAGTTGGTCCTTCAACTCATGCAACTCCTTCTTTGTTTCCTCCATTCTTTTTTTCTCTCTCTTCCTTTACATGTTTCTCTTGTCACGGTTTTTCCTATTCACCTTTATGCACAAAGCTTCTTTCTGCACAAGTGGGTATGCTCAGAACTTGCATCTTTTCTCTTCCTCCATGTGATCGACAATCTTCCTCTTTCTCTTGTCACACACTAGTATGTTTACCTCTAATGCAGTTGCTACTTCTGGTGCTCTCTGAGATGTTGCTTCGCTATCCATTCCACAATGAGGTTAACTGGCTCATTGCGTTTAGAGGAGTTGTAACAATATCTTCATGGGTCTTCCTCTGCCCAATGACATGCCTCGTGGATCCAGTTGAACTGTACTCTTGTGTAGTGATCTTTCACAAGATAATATGGGTCATACGGATTGTAACTTCGAAGGTTGAATGGATACTTCTTCATCTGCTCTACTTCGACATCTGCATGCTTGATACTACGTATCTCGTATAACCCGATACACAACAGAAGAGCGGCCAAGGTGCCTTCTTCTTCCCGTGCAACCTAGATGTCAACCCTGCTGAGATGTGATATGATACTTCCCACATGACAAGCTTGTCCAAGGAAAACTTCGGTAGAACATGCGAAGGCTTCTCTGTGTTGTACATCTGTATGAAGGTGTCGGATGGTGAGGCATACCAATCAGCTATGTCAATTAGTGCCTCCATTGTTTCCTTCGACATGTAGGGTCGATCATGTTCGAATATCATATTGTAAACTGGGGTGACAAAATGTTTGAACAACTGTGTGATAACTCCTCTGAAGTTGCATTTGGACAACATCTTACAATAAGTGTTCACATCAGTCTCTGCCAACACCCATGCCCACTTCAAGCCCGAAAATTCCTGACAGGCACAAATTGCATCCAAGATGTAAGTGGACATGTATATTTATGCTTTCATACCTTTGGGCAGTTGTCGAGTCCTTGTTACATGTTCCTTCAGCTGATGAGCCAACATGTCGGACCAATTGTATGCTTTGCCTTCTTTGGCTAGTTTGTCCAACATGATCACCCAGCTCTGTGAGAAAGTTTTCATGCTTTCTTGGCCATACAGTTGACATGAAAATATGACCAAGTATTGATACTCCTTCCACAGTATCTTCATCTTGTACACCTGGTTGGGTGTCATCTTGAATTTGGCCAGCTCCTTCACCCAGTTCTTCAAAATTTCTCTGGAGTTAGCATTGTTGCTGAGTATGCTGAAGGGAGTCTCCATGATGATCACAGGCTTTGGCATATGATACATCTCATCATCATCCTGTGCCCTGAAGGTAGAAATCTCCATCCCGTTGACATTGCTCAATTTCATCATCTCAGGATTAGTGTGCGAGACGATCCAATGTATCATGTTCACGCATGGAAGAACGGGATACCTGCATGCAATCTGGGACAAGCCAAACTGGTGGATGTTCACATAGACTTGGCGGTATTCAAGGTCTTCCCCAAATGTGCCTGCAAATGCTTCATTGACCTCTTTCCATTTTAGCTTGATGTCCTTTTCTACAATCAACTTGGTGTTGAAATTTGGCAACAAGAATATTTCAATTTAATTTGTCCTTGAATTAAATTGTGAATTAAAATCGAATTTAGTCTTAACAGCTACTTGGAAATAATTAATTAAGTTATTTTAAATTAATTAGTTGGATAAATTCAAGTTATAAGTCTTTTTGAGCTCATGCAATATTTATCCCTTAAATTAAGGAGATAAGCTTTAAATTAAGGAGATGAGATTGAGTTATATTTGAGTTGTAATTAGTTAACTTAGTTTATTGAGTTAAGTCTAGTTAAATTAGTTCCAAAATGTTTGAGGAACTAATAGAGAGTTAACAGTCAATTGATGCATGCATGAACTTAACTAGTGTACTCCAGTTAACTGAAGATTCCCTCATCAGAAACTCATGCATGTCTATTCTGAGAAAGACCCAGTTAAGTTAAATGGAAAGGACAATGTACTATCAGTTGCATGTGTTTTCTTATAAATAAAACTCATGCATGCAGAAGGAAATCATTCCTTAAGGATTGCGTAGTTCTGACAGTGTGTGAGATCAGGAGATCATCCACTTGGTAAATTGAGTTTTTCTCCTTGGTTGAAGGAGATCATCCCAGAGGAACATCACAAGGAAATAGGAGCTTGGAGGGCAGAGAGGAAGGTTGGAGAGTAGCCAATATTTCCTGTGAGCATCTGTGAGGATTGTACTGAGAGCTGGCTAGCTATGAGAGCTAAGGCTTTGTATAATCTCTATGTATTTCCACCTTGTATGATAATACAGATAGTGGGGTTTCTAGTTGAGGCTTTCCCCAAAGTATTTTCATGTGTATTGTCCATTGATTCTTCTTCTTATGGTTATATTGTTCATCTCGATCTTTAAGCTTCTGCAAATTGATAGTAGAAGTAGGTTATAGTATTCTACTTTGATTTATATTGCATTATCGGGTTAACCTACAGTCAGGTTTTCTACATGGTATCAGAGCTAGATTTCTAGAAATTTCTACATGGTATTGGAGTGAGATTTGTAGAGATTATTCTACATAGTAATGGAGCAGTGAACAATATACTGAGAAGATAATTCAAAGTTTGAAGTTCGGGGTTGCAAGTGAAAATTGAATTCATATCATACTTCAAGGTTAGCCAATGGCATTCTATGGCTTGAGACTTGAGTATGCCTTGGAAGGTAACTCAAATTACATAGCATGGAAAGATTGAATGGAGGTTGTATTAGAAGACAATGGCTTGAAGGAATTCATTAATCAAGAAATCCAAAAGCCAGCTTTAGCTAATGCACAAGAGTTGGCTGAGTGGAAGAAGTGTGTTGCGAAGGTAAGATGGATCATCCTTGAGGGAGTTCGAGACCATATCATCTCGAGTCTCCATGGGAAGGATACTCCATTTTCAATGTGGAAGACTTTGAAGGACCTCTACCAGAATAGTAGCGATCGGAGGAAATTGGTGCTCAAGGATAAGCTTTGAAGAATCAAGATGGAGAAGGGCGATACTATTTCCACATATCTGAACAAGCTCACCACCTGCAGAGATGAGCTTGGCAGTGTGGGAATAACTACTGCTAATGATGATATGGTGAGCCTCGCTCTCCTTGCCCTTCCAAAGAGTTGGAATAGCTACCAGGACTCTATGAATGGAAGAGAGAAACTGTCAGATTTGGAATGACTGTGGTCGGATCTTATGCAGGAGGAGATTAGGAGGACCACACAAGATGGTTCTTCATCCAAGAATGATGATGAAGAAAATCTGGCCTTAGCAAATAAGGCAAGGAAAGGGAAGGGGAAGGCTTCCCATTTCAAATCAAATTCTTCTCATGGAGGGAAGAAGGGTGGCAAGTCTAAAGTGAGATGCTTTAATTGTCACGAGATGGGACATTATGCGACTAATTTCCCATCAAAGAAATCCAAGAAGGGATCCTTAGAAGGTCAGGCATTAGCCTCTCAGTTTGAAATGGAATTTACCCTCATCGCATGCATGGTGTCATCAATGATGGGCTGTGTCTGGTATCTTGATAGTGGAGCCTCATTCCACATGACCGATGATAAAATTTTATTCAATGCCTTGGAGGAGAAAGACCTCAAGATGTGCATAGAGATGGGTGACGACGGAAGGTATAGTGTTTCAGGAGTGGGCACAGGTGCTTTTTAGAGGGAGCATGGAGCTCCTCTCACCTTGACAAATGTGAAGTATGTGCCTGGACTGAAGAAGAACTTGGTATCAGTCATGATGTTGGAGGACAAAGGCTACGATCTTGTCTTCAGTAAAGGAAATGTGTTCCTAAGACACATAGCCACGGGTCAGACCAAGAGGATAGGGATTCGGGTGAAGAATCTCTATAAAC
Organism: Pinus tabuliformis; assembly: GCA_031772625.1. Classification (NCBI taxonomy): domain Eukaryota; kingdom Viridiplantae; phylum Streptophyta; class Pinopsida; order Pinales; family Pinaceae; genus Pinus; species Pinus tabuliformis. The sequence continues at coordinate 577,639,546 of CM062808.1, forward strand.
TAGAGGTAGATGATTGTGCAGCATTGAGTATGAAACCAGAATTGGTGCAAAGCCAAGACATTGGTGAGTTGTGGCACAGGCAGTTGGGCCATTTGCATCATGTGGCTTTGAAGATAATGCAACAGATATCTACAGGACTTCCCAAAGGTAAACTTGAGCAAGTTGACACATGCAAAGGTTGTACCTTAGGAAAGTGCACCAAGTCTTCCTTTCATGATCGAGACAGTCGAGCAAAGGCTATCTTAGAGTGATTTCATACTGATGTGTGTTGACCATTCTCAACGAAATCCACAATGAAGCAAAGGTATTATGTGATTTTCATTGATGATTTTTCTCGTAAATGCTGGATTTATTTCATGTAGAATAAGGACCAAACCTTCACAAAGTTTTGTGAGTTCAAAGCTTTGGTCGAGAAAGAGTCAGGGAAGAAGATCAAGGCCTTGAGAAGCGACAGCAGTGGAGAATATGCCTCTCAAGAGTTTAAGGACTTTTGTGGAGAGGAAGGAATTAAATGAGAGTTGATAGCACCTCATAACCCACAGCAAAATGGGGTGGCCGAGAGGAAGAACAGAACTATTATAGGGGCAACACGGGCAATGCTGCATGACCAAGGCCTACCACTTCACTTGTGGGCTGAGGCATGCAACACAACAGTCTATTTTGTGGGTTTTAACCCCGTACAGAAATTACCTGCATACGAATTCTAAAACACATAAAATAAAAAATGCGAGAGCATAACACATAAAACACATATACACAAAGATTTTCTCCTGGACCCCAAAATTGAGACTACCAGCTTGATTTTTCATTATGTTCCTTTCAATGTTATAATACATATTTATACATGCCGAAGCATCCAATACCATGGACCAAAAACCATCGCGTCCAATACCATGGACCGAAAACCATCGCGTCCAAAAATATGTGCGAAAATGATGCACAAAACCATAGGTGGGTCCGCCCAACCGAACATAGGTTCCAAAACCAAATTTTTCAGGGCACTGCCCCAAACCCCATAGAGTGGGGTTACTTGCACCACTCAAACCCCCTGTGACCCCCCCGCTATGCAATTGGTGCAACGAAGGGTGGCTATGCCCCCCCTCTAATGCCCCGGTTAATTACGTGGGCTAGTCGTGGAAAGAATATAACACATCCCAACATATTTGTAGAAGCCCACATCGCATACTTGGGATGAACACACCAGAGGAAGCTTTATAAGGTAAGAGACCAGATGTGGGTCTTTTCAAGATCTTTGGCTCATTAGTATATTTCCATGTGACAAAGGATGCATGGAAGAAGCTTAAGCCAAAAATAGAGTTGGGGATACTTGTGGGGTACACTAATACACCTCACAACTATCAGGCATACTTTCCTACCAGTCAGAGGACAGTGGTTCGCAGAGATCTCAATTTTGATGAGCAAAAGGCCATGCGAGTTTCCCTTGAGAGGGAGATCCAACTACAAGCTGTGGAGGAACTGTTGGTTCCTAAGGAGGAGGAGCCTCAGACTGATGCAAAGCAGCTGTATGCAGAGGTTCAAGGAGTGGAGACATCCACTCAAGCAGAGTCTTCTAGAAATGGACGAAAGTGCAAAAGAGAAGCTGACATATTGTTGTAGGATGCGAGAGAGAATGTGGGAGCACCATCTTCTCAGCACACATAGAGGAGGTCACCTCAGAGGTACACTAGATACATGGCCCTTGCTAGGGAATGTGTTTAGACCGAGCCATCTTCCTTTGAGGAAGTAGTGCTACAGTCAATTTGGGTTGATGCTATGGTGGAGGAGTATGACTCCATACTTCGTAACAATGTTTGGGATGTGGTTTTGAGACTAGAGAAAAAGTCAATTGTGAGTTCTTGTTGGCTTTACAAGGTAAAGAAAGCTGTTGATGATGGGAGGATCATGTTGCTGTAGTATATTTCGACATAGGATCAAGATGGTGACATTTTGACAAAGGCATTGTCAAAGTGTAAATTTGAGTTCCATAGAGAGAAGATCGGGGTGGTAGATAATCCCTTTCTTGTTGAGAGGGAGTGTTGAAACATGGCAACAAGAATATTCCAATTTAATTTGTCCTTGAATTAAATTGTGAATTAAAATTGAATTAAGTCTTACTAGCTACTTGGAAATAATTAATTAAGTTATTTTGACTTAATTAGTTGGAGAAATTCAAGTTAGAATTCTTTCTGAAGTCATGCAAGAGTTGTCCCTTAAATTACGTAGATAAGCCTTAAATTAAGGAAATAAGATTGAGTTGTAATTAGTTAACTCAGTTTATTGAGTTAAGTCCAGTTAAATTAGTTCCAAACTGTTTGAGGAACTAATAGAGAGTTAACAGTTAGCTGATGCATGCATGCACTCAACTAGTGTACTCCAGTTAACTAAATGTTCCCTCATCAGAAACTCATGCATGTCTATTCTGAGAAAGACACAGTTAAGTTAAATGTCAAGGATAGTGTACTATCAGTTACATGTGTTTTCTTATAAAGCAAACTCATGTGTGTAGAAGGAAATCATTCCTTGAGGATTGTGCAGTTTTGACAGTGTGTGAGATCAGGAGATCATCCACTTGGTACATCAAGGTTTTTCACTCGGTTGAAGGAGATTATCCCAGAGGAACAATGCAAGGAAATAGGAGCTTGGAGGGCAGAGAGGAACGCTGGAGAGCAATCAGGATTGCCTATGAGCATCTATGAGGATTGTACTGAGACTTGGCTAGCTGTGAGAGCTAAGGCTTTGTATAATCTCTGTGTATTTCCACCTTGTATGATAATACAGATAGTGGGGTTTTTAGCTGAGGCTTTCCCTAAAGTATTTTCATGTGTATTGTGCATTGATTCTTCTTTTCTAGTTATATTGTTCAACTCAATCTTTAAGCTTCCGCAAATTGATAGTAGAAGTAGGTTATAGTATTCTGCTTTGATTTATATTGCATTATTAGGTTAACCTATAGTCAGATTTTCTACACTTGGTGTCTTCATAGATTAGCAGACTTGTAGACACTCTCTCAATTGTTGATCCAGTTGCACTTTCGTCAGTGTCCTTTGATCCTTCTCTCCTGGAGGCAATTGATTCTGAACTGGTAAGAGGTAGGAAAAAATGTACTAGATTTCAAGACAAAGCGACATGTATGGCAAGAAATTTGTCAGAAAAACCAAAGCAAATTAAGGAACGACATGCAACATACCTAGGGATTAACTCACAAGGATTGCACATTTTTTTCTGGGAGGCTAGGAGACTGGCTATTAGAACTGTGTAAAAGGTAGTCTGGGTTGTCTGGGGAGGCTTGCTAGCTGTTGCAATTGCACAATGCGCAATCCAGTCTAGCCTGTTGGATGTTGGAACTGCACAATGTGCAATTTGAGCTGGTAGTGGTTGCAAACCGAGTGACTGCATTGCGTAATTTTCTGGGCCATTAGTCACTATCCCTCATAATTGTGCAATGCAAGACTGGAGGAAAGTCATTGGGCAGAAATGTGCATTTCCTGAGAGGAAGAGAGAGCCTTCACTCTCATGATTGTGCAATGTTGTCTTGGTGAGGCAGAGTCTGAGCTAAGGCTATTCAGACCTACCGACGAGCAACTGAAAGAAAATGTGAATGTGATTGCATGGCGATACTGAGCATAAATATGAGTGAATGATTGTGCATGAAAATAGTGAATGAAATATTCATAAAATAGAACAACATGCATGTGGGTGAAGCAAGTCACCGAATCAATGACTGTTCATGCAAAATAGTTTCATGCATGTGATAGCTGTGAGATGCTAATCAAAACTAAAATGGTGCTATTACAAGCTAGTATGCATGTAAATGACAACAAGCATTCAAAGAAATCAAGAAACAACACTCACACAAGCCAAAACACAAAAAGTGATAGAAATGCTAGAAAAGACAAGTTAGGACAACGTACCCGTGAATAGTTGACTTGGATGTGTCAAACACTCCTGGATGTCTTGTGGGACGTCAAAGCTCCAAGATCAATGTGAATGAGTGAACTCTTCCACATCAAATAAATAATTTTGAGGCTCATGACGACCATGCCACAAATCTAGGAAAAAGCGACACTTAGAGAAAAGATTCTAAAACGATATTTGCATGTAACCTCCAAGTGCTAAAAATAGCTCCCTAAAATCTAGGAATGCTTTTTGCTATTCCGGGAAAAAGCAGGCCATGCATGCATGTCAAGTTTTCTTGGTCCCTGGTGTCACCAGTCAACCCAACTACACATGCAATAGTCTGGTGAGCTGGGAGGAAAAAATGTGCATTTCTAGGAGGGAGTTGGGCTAGTTTCCTAGAAGGTTTGCGCAATTTCTAGGTTGAGCAGTTGACTACTGCCTAGAATTGCGAAAATTATAGGGTAAGAAACCCTGCTGGGAGGAATTGCGTAATTTTTTTAGTGAACAGTAACAGGAAGATTTGCGCAATTCTAGAGCCTAGCAGGCTGCCAGACAGAATTGTGCAATTTCTGGAGGGAACGCTAGTTTCCCTCTAGAATTATGCAATTTCTTGAGGGATCTTCTCAGCCTACAGTTGAACCATGTCCAGCGAAACAACCTGTTAGGGGGATGCAACAAGATTTGATGGACATGGTGTCATTCTACAAGAAAATCACTGAAGCTTGTGTACTTGACAAGGCAATACATACTACTGTGAAAGGTTGGTACGGAGGCTCCAAAATGAAGCTAAGAAAAAATTTTGGAGGGTGGTTGTAACGGCTAAAAAAATTTGCAACGCACTCGTAGAACTCCAGCTCTTTGAATGGACCTTGTTCATGAAAAGCAAGTCTAACACCTCTAGAATTATTGTTAAATTCTCAGTTCGTCTTGGTTTCCACACTTGCTTGGTTGTAAGATGTAGCATCTGCCAAGCTCTTGGTCAATTGACACACATTCCAAGCCAAGGAAACATAGTTGTCTTGATTGGGGTTGAGGGGCATATTGATGCACAAGCAGTATAGTCGTCAGAGTCTTAGTTTCATCTCTGGTGTTGCTCCACTGCCAACAGGCCTGGATAGTACCCTGACGGAGTCATGCAGGAACACAAGCATTGCTCCACTACCAGTGAGCCTGGTAAGTACCTTGGTGGAGTTACTTGCATCACCTCTCTATGCAGGAATCCTTTCTCTTCTTTCACCTTATTCATTTTTCATATTTTTTGAAAATTTTCACTATTTCATTTTTTCATTTTTCATTTTCATAACTATGCATAGCACTTATTCATTTTAGAGGCGGAAGAGGGATCCCGACTTACTGAGAGTAGAATGAGTTGTTCCTTCAAAGAAGTAGTTTATATATACCTTTGATGTGCCTGTTAAGGTTTCCCCCTTCACCTTACTCTACTTGACTGAGCTGACAAGGATCAACCCAAAAACAACCAAATAGAGTAGGTGACACTAGTTAGCACACAAGCATTGTGTTTTCACTAAGGTTCACTTCGAATAGTTTGTACTTTCCATCAACGTATCATGGAATAGAAGTAACAAGTTCTCCTTATAGAGTCAGGATGACAAATAACCAAGTAGTGATAGCTACACAAGGCCTCTTGTGCTTTACCCAGCTTGTTTCAAGAGTCACACACGGTTTCATGCGAAGCTAACCTACGAAAAAAACAAGCAAACAAACAAAAACAAAGTGAAAGCAGAAGTAAATGTGAAAGAAAAAAAACAAACAAGCAGACAAATAAACATGCAAGAAAAAAGTACTCCTACTCCTAAGCTAATGGTGCATGGGCCTGATCATGTGAAGTGATACTTCCAATGCAGCCACTGGCGCATTGGTTAACCCACATTGGTGAATTCTTAGTCCACGAGAAACCTAGTTTTGCGAACGAACAAACAATAAAGATATAACAATGAATAAAAAAAAAAATTCATGTTTAAAAGTGTCCACAGGACACAAGTGAGTGCAAGTACATGACATGTGGTTTATGGACTTGTGATGGTGTTGTGCAACATTGTGTGCATCTTTGAAGCATATGCATACTCTTGACTATGACATGCAAGCAAATGAAATAAACAAAGACAACTTGTATCATGCATGTGTGCTTGCAGTGTAAGATTCCTCCAATGCATGAGCGAAGGGATCATGTAGCTCGAGTGGGGGAAGCATGATCTGTGTGTGAGATTGATCTTCAATGCATACAGATGAGTGATGAGGAGCCTCAGGTGATTGAACAATTTCCTGATCTGAAGTGAACCAACCTCAGGAGAGCGAGGGCCTGACATAACCAGCAACTCAGGCTGAAGTGCCTCGGAAGCTTCGGGTGTTTTGACTTCATTGTTAGGTAGGTCATCATAAACAGGTGACTTCAAAAAATAAATTGTGATAGAATCATCATCATGATCGAATATGGGAGTAAGTGGATCACGACAGCCACGATCAGAAAAACCAATGATTTCACCAGCATCCTCATGATCTAATAAATCAAATAGAGGAGTAGATGAGAAGTGAACAAATTCATCCTCTATATTTTTGAAAAAGGTAGATGAAAGGTCAAGTGGATTTTCAATGAATAATTTATCCTCTCCATTGTCAAATGATGGACTGACATCCGGTGTGTCCTGTGAGTGATAAATAATGGGTGCATCTGTAGATGGGGATACACATGTGAAATCATGGATGGTGTCTAGTTAATTTAACGTCTTAAATTGCTCTACATAAATTATCAATCTGGGTATCGTAAACTGATGAAGTGTGGTGCACTATATGTGCTTAGTTAACCTTTCTCTTACTTCGTTGTTTTATAGTTTATGTTGTTTTTGGGGTTTTGTTCTTGTTGGTTTTCTAAAGTGTTTAATGCAACTAGTTCAATCGAAATAAAATGCAATAATCAAATAATGAGAGAATGACTATGAGACCCAGTATCCTTGCTGCTTCAGCAAAAGGACAAGATGATTCTATCACGTCATTAGTTCATTAAAAGGCTATGTGCATCACTAATCTACAATCAACTTTGAAATAAATTTATGTACAGCTAATATACATGGTAAAATAAAATGCAAAGATAAAATGACATCTATACAAGGCAGGGGCCCCCTACTACCTATGAAATCAAATGCTTAAAGGAAAAATAAAGACATCAAATAAAGGACTAATGACATCGGCCCAGTATCTCTGTTGCTGATTTAAAATGAAAATGAAATCTATATTAAATTCAATTAAAAGTGAGAACAACTATCTAACTCTTCAACTTAATCTAAGCAATGTGAAATCTAAGTGACACTACATAAAGGAGACAAATCACACTACTTTAACCTTTTCTTAACCTTTTTTCCTTTCATCTAGATTTATCATGTGAGAACAGTTATGAACAAGTCAGCAATGTGAGTCTTAAAGCAAACTGAACCAAGCTGTACTAAGTGATATTTTGGCTCCAATAAAGTTATTTGATTATGGAAAAATAACCATCAATAGATGAACAACTTGATATCTAAGAGCAGAAAGTAAAGTACAAGTCAAAAAAATGATACTAATGAAAATCAAATTGCAGAAAAATAAAGGTCAGCAACATAGACAAGATGATCACACATGCCACTAGTCATGAAATCAAAGAAAAATTGAACACACTTGCATGAATTAAAATTGCATGAATGAAAAATCTAATCTACCTTACATTCTACAAAGCAATATTTACAAAATGAATTCTACTCTACTTTACATCCTAATATGCTCCATGAAATCTACTTCACATCTCCTTCCATGTTGAGAACATCAAAGCTTTATTCAAATTCTTCAAAAGTACAAAGTACAACAAAGCTCTCCAAAGCTTCCAAAAGCCATCAAGGAAGAACTACAAACTTAAGAACTAGGGACTAAAGACTAAAAGACTAACAAATGAAGGAGAGAGATCTCCTATTTATACAAAAAGATGAGAGCCATCTCATTAATGAGAGTCCATGAATCTCTCCCTCTACCTCTAGAGTCCTAATCAAAATAGGAACTGATAAGACACATGTCTTCTTAGAGTTACAATACAATTAGGAGATGTGACACATATCCTCATGATCCCATGATTCTTTCCAACCAAATTCGAGTTTGGCCTTAGAGTGCCACATAAGGGTCTTCTAGAAGTCTCCTTTCAACCTACACATGTCAGCAAACTCAACCCATTTGTTAGGTATAAGCATATGCACATTATTTTCTAATGTTTAACCACAAATTCACTTAAAAGGCTTAGAAATAATAAAGATTGGAAAAACATAAAGGTGGCCCAATGATAATGAAAGTGGGATGAATGTGGTGACATAGTAGTGAAATGGAGGTGATATAATGGACATAATAGTGAAAGTGTAATGGAAATGAATGACATTTTCAAGACTCAACATACCCCCCAACTGAAGCTATTGCATGTCTTCATGCAATATATATTACATTAACTCTTTTGATCCTTGAGCTTTGGCTTAACTTTGCATGATATCATTTGATAACTTCATATTTCTGCAAAGTGTTTTACTTGAATTGCAACATGGTTGGTTCTTGTGTTACAACCAATTTTTTTTTATTGTTGCCTTCTATTTTGATCTTTTGAACTTTGCATAATGATATTTTGATTATTATTGCAAAGTATATCTTTCTTGGATTGCATGATGGTTGGTTCTTGTGTGACAACCATGATTTTGTTTGTATCCAATTTATCCTTTAAGCATTTTTTCAAAAGCCATTGTATGCTCATAATAGCAATGTAATAATTAATATATGTTGGAAGTATGTGAGCTCCTGAATATGATATGGACATGGCAAGATATGAATATGAATGTATTCCCCCCCCCAACTGATGGTATTGGCAATTTTATGAAATGAGGAAGAGAAATGTTTTTCCAACAATTATCATTCTAGCTTTTTATGGAATTCTATGGTCAAAAGTTAGAAAATGCCGTACCTTCACTTACCCTTTGGAATGGATGAGTTGTATGTGTAGTGGCTGAAAATTTCTGATCATATTCTTCTTCAAGTGGCTGAACAAGTAGAGAGATAAGATGACTTTTTATTGCTTCTACTAAAACTTGCTGAATCTGCTCCAAAATGCTGAAAATAATAGTCTTCATGTCTTCAAAACTCATTGGCACAATTCCTACTATGTGAAAAGATGTTCTGATGTCGAACATAGTAGGAAATTGTTGGCTTAGTGGCCATTAATGGATGCCACTAGTCAACACGAGAACTCTCACCATTGATGACAATGAGAGTCAAGATGCCCAAACACATCTTGCTAGGTACGAATGAATTTGCTGATGTCGAGTCACCTAGAAGATCTAACGAAAAAGGGACATTAATGTATTCCCATTGTTTGTCAGCATGAGGACTTGCCATTAAGGCATGTAAGCCTCAAGGTGTTTTTACAAAGAAATTAGACTCAAAGGACTATGGACTCAATAATTTGCATTGAAGCAGGGCTTATTTGCGGAATGAAAATGACAAGGAATGGAAAATGAAAATGGAAGATGGCAATGGAGAGTAGAAATGGCAATGGGCAATAAGCATATGAATGAGCCTCTTGCTTTTATTTGTGGGTTATGAATGGACAAAAAGAGATGGAAAGTGTATGTGAATGTAAGTGGAAAGTATGGAGTGGAATAAGGTGAATGGTTTATTATGAAGTATGGATGTGATGGAGACAATAGTATCTGAAAGTTTTCAAGTGTTTGGATCTGATTTTGCATCAACATATTTCCTCTTTGTTGTTGATCATCCTCTTATGAAACAAATTGGTCTCTTAGAGAGACACCATTCTCTTGTAGTCATTTGTCCTTCCTCCTAGAACCTGCAAAAAAACTAATACTTCTTCTGCAATGGAATGTAAGATTATCAAAGGAGAGAGGTGATCAATCTCTCTAGTTATGATATTTACACACAAAACTAAGAATTTGTATTAATGAAACAAGTTCTCAAAGGAAAAATCAAAAGAATTTATACCTGCTTTGGAATTGGTGCCCAAGTTGAATGTTGCTTCTTTTCAGCAATTTATTTCATTATTTGCCATTTCAAACTCTAATGATATATTTTTCATTGTATAGATCTTGTTGAGATCTTTCCAACGATACTTAAATCATCAAAATCTGATTTCGTATGAGAAAGATAGGCTGATTTGAACAATGAGGTTTTTCTGGCTGCAGAATTGGACTTTAGCTGCGGAATGTGCACAGTTCTGTAGCTAAAAATCTTGAATAAAAAGTTAGCCATTCATTTTTCATCATCAATCCAAAATTAATCAATACCTTCAGAAAAGTGAGAAAATAACTTGTTCATTTCATTGATTCAAAATTATTATTTTTTTCTTGACATGCAGCGACTTAGTGTGGCGACTCAGTGTGGCGACTTTGTGATAACACACAATTTGACTTCCCTTTGACCGGGGTCTTTTTCATCAAATTTGATCGAATGAATAGGACACCATCCATGTACCAACATTCTGCCATCTACCCATGTGACTTGTTTTGCTTGATGACACCTGCAACCTAGAGTTTAACAAAACAGCTGCGGAAAGTTTGGGCTGGCTGCGGAAAGTGGCTAAAACAGTTTGATCATCAAATTTTTTTATTTTTATTTTTTATTGTCTGCAGAGCAAAATAGTTTTATTGATGAAAAAAAAACAGTCTATAACCATTATCATGACTATTTGACCCTTTCATAGACTTAAGCCCTTCCGGTTCTGCCTTTAGTTCAGTTTGACCGTATTTGCCTCCTTGTTGACCACGGGTTTTGATGACCGGTTTGGATGAGCTGGAAGGACACACACCATGTCCTTGATCCCACAAACTTGCCCATGTGGCTCTTCTACCCGGAGGACACCTGGAACATAGCATTTAAGAAAACAGCTGCGGAATCCGGGATTGGCTGCGGAAACCGGGATCAGCTGCGGAAACTGGTGCGAGCTGCGGAAACAGTTTTCAGCTGCGGAAACGCTGTGTGACATTAATAGTTTATAGCATCAGCCAAAAGAAAGTTAAGGTGTAAACGAACTGATCTTCCATATGATAGCCTTTTCCATGGAAATAGCAAAGGAACCACCCTTTTTGATTGCAGAAGTGGTGAACCTGAAGGATGTTGTGCTTGACTCAAAGTCCATACACGTGAAGATTGTAAAATGCAATGTTTCTTCTGCTTCAAAACTCACTGCAGTAAAAGACTATTGTAGCAAGAACACAATTGCAAATGATGGGAATTTACACAATTATGTATTGCTGGAGACTACAATGGCAGATGGAAAACTATTCCCATGATTAATGCTACTGACTGCTAATCTTTTGAAACAGTGTAAGTGCCCCCTCAAGACAACTAACTTAACTAATGCAATTCACAGTTCAGCTCTGCCAAGCTTTCCCATTCTCGGCTTTCAACTCCAGCTCAAAATTTTACTGTGTGTGGACGTTCAAGGGAAAAACAAACTGATTACGGGATTCTTGAGGCAGGTGGAGTGGCCATAATCGAATTGCAAGGCGTATTGGTGACTGTAATCAAGGTTTGAAGCACAGCCGTGGAGTTTGCAGCAGGAATGGAGAGTAGAAATGGTATGAGTACGAGGGAGTAGAAGATAAACAACGGAAATAAGAGTTATACGGTGGAGAAGAGCCGTAATGAAACTGGTCACTTGGTTCACGCCACGTCTATCAATCGGCTTTGAAGAGCCGTATCCAACCAGATCACGTAATGGAGAGCCGTGTTGGATTGAAACTGTTGTTTAACAGGTTTTAATGAATTGCAATGGGTGGCATATGGGCAGAGGACGTGGTAGAGGTGGCAACATAGAACCAAATTGGAATTCCCCTTCTTCAGGCACGCGGAATACATCAAACTGTCAGTTAATAACTCAATTTTTTCACGCGGCGGCAAAAACGAGGCTCCAAAGAACTGAAGATTTCTCCCAGACCGCCACAAATTTCTTCAAACGGTTTCTGGGTTATCTAACTAACCCACCTGGAAAAAAAACCCATGTTTTAGTTTTTCAAAATTCATCTCCATTTGGTCAAATCAAACTTTTGAAGTTTGACATTTTTTCTGTGTTTACGTTTTTCCTGAGTTTTATTGTTCTCACTGTTCTGCCTTTTATGAATTTGCATTCGTTTTTCTTGTTTGATCTACTGTTTTTCAGGTGTGTTAGACAGGTTCAACCCTACTAATACGATACAATCCACTTGCAACCGTAGTTACATCAGGTATACTGGTGGTCAGGAATCGAAGAGGTGAAGAACATATTGCAACAAGCACACTAAGGATTGATGCTGCTTGATCACTTCGACCAACATTAATTCCCTCAATCACAAGCAAGCCAGTCTTACAGTAGATAGCAAAATCTTCACAGTTGTCCTTAAAGACATTGTACAACCCAAATCCTTTCTGAAATAAGTATGTCGCTCTATGCACCACAGTCTCAGCTGGGTCTTCATGTGCAAGTTCCACCTCGAACTTTTGCAAGAAAGAAGGCAGGATTGACAGAATATTCAAAACGGTACAACGCTCCTCCATCAAGGAAACAATCAAGGCAAGAACAGATTACTCCATTTTTGTCTAGTTGATAGCCGCATATCTAATTACAAGAATCATCATTAATTATATACGATATGTATGAGGAGAATAGAGAAGCGCTGCACATGAAACTGATAGGAAGGAAGCAAGTATTAAAACTCCAAAGTCCTTAGGGTCTGAGACAATCATTCCCATGACATAACCCAGCAAGCCCATGCATGATTGAAGAGAGTTTTGAACCCAAATTGAAACCACACATGGCAACAAAATCCACCACTGAATCCAAATGGACCAAAGCTTGATCAGGGAGGCAGATTTTTTATTGAAGCCATAGCGAAAACTAGGAATGGAGATAGCCATAGATTGTGTTTTTTCTCCTTTTTTTTTTTTTTCCTTGAATTAATTGAAGTGATGAAGTTTATTTTGTCTCCTATTTTTTTTTAACAATTCTTTTTCTGATCCTCCAGATCACACAAAGTGCAGGAGGAGAGCATACTCAAGAATTATTATTTTTCTTTTTTTACTTAACAATCATTTTTCTGATCCTCTAGATCACACAAAGTGCAAGAGGAGAGCATACTCAAGAATTATTAACTTTTTTTTTTCAGATGTAAGAAATAAGGTCTCCTAATTACACTTCCCCAGCAACGACGCCAAAATGTCTAGTCAATTTAACGTCTTAAATTGCTCTACATAAATTATCAATCCAGGTATCGTAAACTGATAAAGTGTGGTGCACTATATGTGCTTAGTTAACCTTTCTCTTACTTCGTTGTTTTATAGTTTATGTTGTTTTTGGGGTTTTGTTCTTGTTGGTTTTCTAAAGTGTTTAATGCAACTAGTTCAATCGAAATAAAATGCAATAATCAAATAATGAGAGAATGACTATGAGACCCAGTATCATTGCTACTTCAGCAAAAGGACAAGATGATTCTATCACGTCATTAGTTCATTAAAAGGCTATGTGCATCACTAATCTACAAACAACTTTGAAAGAAATTTATGTACAGCTAATATACATGGTAAAATAAAATGCAAAAATAAAATGACATCTATACAAGGCAGGGGCCCCCTACTACCTATGAAATCAAATGCTTAAAGGAAAAATAAAGACATCAAATAAAGGACTAATGACATCGGCCCAGTATCTCTGTTGCTAATTTAAAATGAAAATGAAATCTATATTAAATTCAATTAAAAGTGAGAACAACTATCTAACTCTTCAACTTAATCTAAGCAATGTGAAATCTAAGTGACACTACATAAAGGAGACAAATCACACTACTTTAACCTTTTCTTAACCTTTTTGCCTTTCAGCTAGATTTATCATGTGAGAACAGTTATGAACAAGTCAGCAATGTGAGTCTTAAAGCAAACTGAACCAAGTTGTACTAAGTGATATTTTGGCTCCAATAAAGTTATTTGATTATGGAAAAAGAACCATCAATAGATGAACAACTTGATATCTAAGAGCAGAAAATAAAGTACAAGTCAAAGAAATGATACTAATGAAAATCAAATTGCAGAAAAATAAAGGTCAGCAACATAGACAAGATGATCACACATGCCACTAGTCATGAAATCAAAGCAAAATTGAACACACTTGCATGAATTAAAATTGCATGAATGAAAAATCTAATCTACCTTACATTCTACAAAGCAATATTTACAAAATGAAATCTACTCTACTTTACATCCTAATATGCTCCATGAAATCTACTTCACATCTCCTTCCATGTTGAGAACATCAAAGCTTTATTCAAATTCTTCAAAAGTACAAAGTACAACAAAGCTCTCCAAAGCTTCCAAAAGCCATCAAGGAAGAACTACAAACTTAAGAACTATGGACTAAAGACTAAAAGACTAACAAATGAAGGAGAGAGATCTCCTATTTATACAAAAAGATGAGAGCCATCTCATTAATGAGAGTCCATGAATCTCTCCCTCTACCTCTAGAGTCCTAATCAAAATAGGAACTGATAAGACACATGTCTTCTTAGAGTTACAATACAATTAGGAGATGTGACACATATCCTCATGATCCCATGATTCTTTCCAACCAAATTCGAGTTTGGCCTTAGAGTGCCACATAAGGGTCTTCTAGAAGTCTCCTTTCAACCTACACATGTCAACAAACTCAACCCATTTGTTAGGTATAAGCATATGCACATTATTTTCTAATGTTTAACCACAAATTCACTTAAAAGGCTTAGAAATAATAAAGATTGGAAAAACATAAATGTGGCCCAATGATAATGAAAGTGGGATGAATGTGGTGACATAGTAGTGAAATGGAGGTGAAATGGAAGTGATATAATGGACATAATAGTGAAAGTGTAATGGAAATGAATGACATTTTCAAGACTCAACAGATGGCACATTCACCAAAAATGTCAAGAAGGAACAGAGGAGGCTCAGACAGAAGGGAGTATTCCTTCACTGAGTTTTGATGCTCAAGCTCCAAGTCATGCTCTTCATGAATGACACTGCATGTTGGTTGTACAACACCAACTCTGTCGATGGATTGATCCTCGTTCACAACAAGTGTAGAGTCTGGAATGGAAGAACATAAGAGAGTATCATCCAGAGGAACAACCGAGTATGAAGATGGAGGTTGTGGTACAAAATGCATATGATGACTCGATGGACTCACAACCAAATATGAGAAAAAATTAAGCGAACTAATGTTGGGAGGATGTGACATCTGAACAAATGTGTGAGCATGATCTCCCACATCACTCTACAGTGGTGGACCTGTTTGATGAGGGGATGACGGACAGTCACTTGTGACAGTGACTATATCCATCTGTGATTGCGCAACTCCATCACTGAAGAATGTTGAGCGAGGCTTGAATTCAAACTTATTCTTGGGCTGGGCAGATTTCTCAGGACAATACTCAAATCTATCGTAAAGATAGAAAAATTTCATCTGGATCTTTGGAGCTTGAAACTGCAAATCATGGAAGTGCTTCCAAAAATCAATAGGCAACTCATGTGAAGCCTTCCATTGTTGTAATAGTTTTTGGTCAAGATTTTCTGGATGAAAATGATAGAAAGTGTCTTTAATGAGATCACAGAAGTACTCAAGTGAGTGTACGCTATCAGCTAGTAGGTTGCACAGCCACCGACGCGGAGATTCGTGAAGTGTGTATGAAAGCAGAAAACATTCTTGTTCTTCAGAAAATCCATCATCCTCGTGAAGCAAGGCAAGGAATTCATGTAATAACTAAGGCCAGGCCACTTTGTGTTCACCATCTTATGTGAATATAGACAAGAGATCAAAGAACTCCCTTGTGATGGTGACAAATTCAGCATGAGAAAAACATCGTGGAGGGAAGAGAGTGCAAGACTCCATGATAGATATGCAAAGGTTCAAAATAAGATGAGAAGACACAGCTTATCATCTGGACCTCCTTCTAGTCCCAAAAATGTTGATGGCGTTGGACCTGCCAACATGTTAGGGGATCTCCCCGATAAGAAGTCCCAATTAGACCTCAAACTGTTTGGTGTAAGAGTCCCATTAGTGGGTCATACGGTAATGCCTTGGCTACAATTTCGCATAGAGGCAAGTAAGATTTCCCTGTTGGTAGTAAGGGTGTGCCAGCTACGGAAATACAAGGAAGGTGTATGAATGGTTCTAACACATGGAGAGTGGGGTAAGTGCACCCCTTGGAAAACTATGATAACATGTGGCTTGGAAGGGAACACACGAGCGAAGATGCATCAAAAACTGGAAACCAAGTTAGCTAACAATCCAAAGTGATGGTTAAACCAAACAACACATTTCAGTAAGATTCGTACATACTTATACAGAATATTCCATACATGCATGCATAAGAAAATAGATATATATACCATTTAGAGCAAACAAGATAGCTGGAATACAATATGACATATGCCTAAAACGTGCTAGCTCTATTATATTAAGAAGTGTAAGTGCCAGTCATACAATACATCCATTTCCAACCACTAGTTCCGACAGTGGAACATTACAACCACAACCACCTACTCCTCCAAAGAGATATACTAGCTTTGCACAGTGGAGAAGCCAAGGCATGTTATAATACTGTCCAAGCTTTCTCTAATATAGTCTTATCAGAAGCTTGGCTGACCAAAAGCCTTTACAATGAGTTATGAGGTACTATTTATAGCAAAGAGTGGGGTGGCCCTTGGCATTCCCCTTTGTGATAGTTCATCTATCCTCATGACTCTTCATCTACTCTATGAATGTTACATCCAACTATCAACACTTGAACTTATACTTAACAAGACGCTACATTACAATGCAAATGTACCCATGTGAGACAAAATGGCTTGAGAAAGCCATGCAAGACATCACTATGACTCAGACAAATGTTTGAAGACCAGCTCTTCGACATCCTCATGGTGGTCAACAGTAGCAAACTGATACCAAGATTGGTAGTTTGCGCTAGTGTACATGTACTCTAAGGTGACATATTTTTGGAACCTTACTCTTGCCTCCATAGCATCCGAGTAAACTACTCGGGCTCATCTGTCCAACTCATCTGATAGGATGCACATCTTTGACTTGAGTGTGTTTGAACCAGCAACATACTTGTGCATGGTGTCTGCAGTGATGGACAAGTCTGGGTTGGTGACTATGCGCATCAACTTGTTAAAGTATGAGTCAAGCTCTAGTCAGACTTGTGCCTTCATCTTCACCTTGGTGAGTGTCCCAATAGATGGGATCACATGTGCACACACAACAACATCCATACTATTGAATACAAGTGCATGGGAAGCTTATAGAATAGTGATGAGCTGCGTGAGATCTTCATAGTTTCCTATCTGACTTCGGATGCATGCTTTTAGCTCGACTGCTCTGGGCTTCATCATTTTAGGCAAGTGAAGCATGGCTCCCTTGTATCTCATCATCCATGTCTACATGTAATCAACAACAGCATGCATGTTCGACAGGATACGTACTCTTCTAAGACATCGCCACTACCATCTGTTGAGATGGACGACTGCCTTATGCATGATACCGAACTTGGAATACAACGCCCACATGACTATGTCAAGGGACATTACTTCATCCAATATTTTCTTCTTCAATTCTGCTTGGGTTGATGCTGTAACTAATTGTCCTCTATGTTTGGCCATATGTAGCTCCTTTGCCATTCGCTTGTTCTCAGTTATCAGAAAGAGAACACTCGAGCTAGTAGCTTCGGCATATCCTCTGGTAACATCCGCCAATGATGTTAGATGTATGTGGATGTCAAACATGATCACTCATTCCTCGAACTGCGTAGGAGATGTATGACCATCTAGAGTCAACACTCTGCGAGATTACACAACTCTATGTTGAGACTCGTTGAATGATATGTTGTGCATCTCCTCCTCCGAATTGTCTCCAACGATTTCGGTGTCTTCTTAGTCGCTTAGGAGTTGCTCCTCTTTTGGACATGGTGAAGCTGATGGATCGACCTCTTGGTGATGAGGCATGAGGTTGATGTCTTGCTCTAAATATTGTTGCTCCATATCCGTATCCATGTGTTCAAGTGCTTTCTCTATCTCCTTAGCAAAGTCTTGCTCATGTGATGGTTCAGCATGTCTGCCTAATGCCAGTTGTTCTGATGAGTCTACTACCTGTACGGGCATAGTTCCATCTATGTGTACAAGTTGTGCCCCCTACTGTACCTATTCCTGTTGCACTTCCTTATCCTGTCTATGAAGCTCCTATTCCTTCCTAAGTTTCTCCTTTAACTCATGCAACTCCTTCTCTATTTCCTCCATTCTTTATTTCTATCTACCTTTGCATGTTTCTCTTATTGCGTTGTTGCCTCTTTGCCTCTATGGCCAAAGTTGATTTCTACACAAGTGGGTCTACTCAGAACTTGTAGCTTTGATCTTTCTCCATGTGATCGACAATCTTCCTATTGCCCTTGTGGCACGCTGGTATGTTTACCTCTGCTGCTGCTACTGCTTTTGGTGCTCTCTGAGTTTCTACTTCACACTACTTCGCTATCCATTCCACAGCATGGCCAACTGGTTCATTGAGTCCAGAGGAGTTGTAACAATATATCCATGGGTCTTCCTCTGCCCAATGATATGCCCCGTGGATCCAGTTGAATTGTACTCTTGTGCAGTGATCTTTCACAAGACTATGTGGGTGATACGAATTGTAACTTCAGAGGTTGAATGGATACTTCTTGATCTTCTCGTCTTCAACATCCACATGCTTGAAAATCTGTATCTCGTATAACCCGATCCGCAACGGAAGAGCGCACCAAGGTGCCTTCCTCTTTCAGTGCAGCCTAGTTGTCAATCCTGTCGAGATGTGATATATACTTCTTGCATGACGAGCTTGTCCAAAGCAAACTTCGATAGAACATGCAGAGGCTTCTCCACACTGTACATCCATATGAACGTGTCAGATGGTGAGGAATACCAATCAGCCATGTCAATCAGTGCCTCCAATGTTGCCTTTGACATGCAAGGTTGATCATGTTCGAATATCATCTTGTAAACCAGGGTGACAAAATGATTGCACAACTATATGATAACTCCTCTAAAGCTGCATTCGGAAAGCATCTTACAATAAGTGTTCACAATAGTGTCTGTCAGTGTCCATGCCCACTTCAAGCTTGGGAACTCTTGACAGGTACAGATTGCATCCAAGATGTAAGTAGACGTGTAGATTTCTGCTTGCATAGCTTTGGAAAGCTGTCGAGCCCTTGTTACCCATTCCTTCAAATAATGATCCAACATGTCGAACTAGTTTCATGCTTTGCCTTCTCTGGTGAGTTGGTCCAATGTGATCACCCAACTCTGTGGGAAGGTTTCCATGCTTTGTTGCCCATATAGTCGACATGAAAATATGATTAAGTATTGATACACCTTCCACAATATCTTCATCTTGTAGACCTATTTGGGTATCATCCTGAATTTGGCCGACACCTTCACCCAGTGCTACAAAATGTCTCTAGAGTTGGAATTGCTACTAGGTATGCTAAAGGGAGTTTCCATGATGATCACAGGCTTTGACATCTAATACATATCATTATAATCCTATTCCCTGAAGGTAGAAATCTTCCTCCCGCTGACACTACTTAATGTCATCATCTTAGGATCAGTGTGGGAGATGATCCAATGTATCATGTCCGCGCATGGGAGCACGAGATACCTGCATGCAATCCACTACAATTTGGACTTATGGATGTTCATATAGACTTGGCGGTCTTCAAGGTATTCCCCAAATTTCCTGCAAATGTATCATTGACCTCTTTCCATTTCAGCTTGATGTCTTTGTCTACAATCATCTTGGTGTCTCTTTCCATCAGTTTCCTTTGATCCTTCTCTCTTGGAGGCCATTGATCCTGAACTGCTAAGAGGAGGATGAAAACCTGATAGATCTTTGAGACAAAGTGACCCATATGGAAATAAATCTGTGAGCGAAAAGAAAAGAAAATTGAGGAACGACATGCAACATACCTGGGGATTGACAAGCAAGGATTACACAATTTTTTTTGGGAGGCTGGGAGACTAGCAACCATAATTGTACAAAAGGAAGTCTTGGTTATCTTGGGAGGCTAGCTAGCTATGGGAATTGTGTAATGCGCAATCCAAGCTGGCCTGCAGGATGCTGGAACTGTGCAATGTGCAATTTCAGTTGCTGTGGTTGCAGGTCGAGTGACTGCATTGCGCAATTTTCTGGGTCAACACTTACTGTCCCTTATAATTTCATAATGCAAGGCTAGAGCATATTCACTGGATAGAAATTCACATTTCCTTAGAGGAATACATAGCCTTCCCTCTCAGGATTGTGCAATGTTGTCTTGGTGAGGCATAGCTCGGGCCAAGGCTGCCAAGACCCACCAACGGGCAACTAAAAGAAAATGTGAATGTCATTGCATGGCGATACTGAGTGTAAGTAGGAGTGAATGATCGTGCATGCAAACAGTGAATGAAAGATCTAAAAGTGGAACAACATGCATGTGGGTGAAGCGAGTCGTAGAATCGGTGACCGTTCATGAAAAACATTTTCATGCATGCGACAGCAGTGAGATGCTAACAAAAACTAAAACGGTGCTAGTACAAGCTAGTATGCATGTAAATGATAGGAAACGTTCATAGAAATTAAACAAACAACACTCACACAAGCCAAAACAAAAAAAGCGACAGAAATGCTGCAAAAGACAAGTTAAGACAACTTTCCTGTGAATAATTGGTCTGGATGTGTCTAAGACTCCTGGATCTATTATGGGATGTCAGAGCTTCAAGATCAATGTGAATGAGTGAGCTCTGAAGTGTCGAATAAATAAGTTTGAGGCTCATGATGCGCATGCCACAAATCTAGGAAAAAGCAACACTTGGAGGAAAGATTCTAAAACGACCTTGGCATGTAACCTCCAGCTAGTAAAAATAGATCCCTAAAATATAGGGATGATTTTTGCATGTTTCTTTTTTCTATTCTAGGAAAATGTAGGCCATGCATGCAAGTCAAGTTTTCTTGGTTCCGGGTGGAACCGGTCAACCCAACTACACATGAAACAGCCTGCTGAGCTAGGAGGAAAAAATGTGCATTTTTCGAAGGGAGCTGGGATGGCTGCTCAGAAGGTTTGCACAATTTTTGGGCTGAGAAGTTGACTACTGGCCATAATTGCACAATTTTTGGGTTGAGCAGCCCTGCTGGGAGGAATTGCGCAATTTTTCCAGTGAACAGTAACATGAAGATTTGAGCAAATCTAGAGCCCAGCAGGCTGCCAGACAAAATTGTGCAATTTCTGGAGGGAAGGTTCGTTAGCCTCTAGAATTGTGCAATTTCTTAAGGGAGCTGCTCAGCCTACAACTAGATCAAGTCTAGTGAAACAACCTATGAGAGGGATGCAACAAGCTTTGATGGACAGGTTGTCATTCTACAAGAAAATCACTGAAGCTTGTGTACTTGACAAGGAAAGACATTCTGCTGTGAAAGGTTGGTAGGGAGGCTCCAAAATGAAGCTAAGGAAAAATTTTGGAGGGTGGTTGTAGCTACTACAACAGGAAGTCAATCATTTTCTTGGAAAATTGGGCACGTTACTGAAGCTTTTGCTTGTCGGCAGCAATTATGCTTTCCAGATATCTGACAATCACCTTTTCTTCTACAATGATTAATAAGAATTCCCAAATATTCCTCACTATATGAATGATGTCATTCCATATCATCTCCTTGGCTTGAATAAGGGACATGTTTCCCTTCACTTTCTTCTTCAATTCCTTAATCTGATTAGAAGCAACCTGGAACTCATTTTGATATATAGTAAGCATTTCTTGAGTCATGGTTAGTTCCCTCTCCGTTATCGTGAGAATTTTTTGTGAATCGTTAAAATTTATTTCAATATTCTTCAATTCATTATCTTATATTTGTAGCTCGGTCATTACTCTGGTCAACGTTTCTGCAAGATCTTCAGAGTCTAGTTGTACTAAAATAGTACAAACATGTGAATCTAATTTATGTTGTAAAAAAAAAATCATCTCCTTATGATTTTCAATTTCATTATTCCTCTGCAAAAGTTCATTAGTTAAAATTTCCTTTTATTTCTCTACCTGGGCTACTTCTCGAGCCATAACATGCTCCATAGAAGGAAATTTTAACTTCTTTCTCATCACTTGGATTTCAGTTTTATCTCCTTGCAAATGTTTCTGAAAAACAATCCTCTCCTTAGGGTTCACATTGATTTTCTCAATAAGCTTTTTAAGTTGTTCATTTTGAGTGGACAAAGCTCTGGAATTTTCCTTTTCCAGCTTCAATTGATTAACCGCTTTCCCTAAAAAAGCTTCATCTCTACTAGAAGCCAAGGATGCTTTATTCAAATCATTGTATATTAGTTCTCTAGTCTACCTGTGTAAATTTATGTTGTTAGGCAGTGGTATTTCTCTTGCATCTATTGTCAAGTTGATAATCTTTAAACGAGATGATGATGAAACATTCAATGCAGAAGGATGATAGAAATATAACTTCAATTGGTTTCTCTCAAGGTCCATGGCAAATAATAATTTGGTATGATATTCATAAATAGCTTGAGCTTCAAGCTGAGACTGCAGATTCTCATTCACACTTTTGCTTCTCTCTTCTATTTGACTATATAATTGTTTTATGATAGGAACAAAATTCTAAGAAGCTTCCTCTGGAATTGGAGAGGAGGGTGTACAAGTAACATCTCCAACTATAATTAAAATCCCATTGAGGCTAAGGAACTTCCACCCAGAGGTTGAAGTTCTATTTCTTTCTTTGGAAACTTTTCTCTCTTTGAATCTTTACCTGCTTCATATTCTAAATCAATTATCTCTTCACTTCCCCTTTTCAAATGTTTCTCAAATGTATAAGGATTCTCCACCTCCATTCCCTTTGGTACACCTATCTGACCTCCATTTGCCAATTTTTCTAGATCTAGACGAGGTTCGTGTATATAAGGGGCATAGGAATTTTCAACTCTTCTATTAGAAATAATATGGTGAGGGTCATATGACTATTTTTCACCTAGTTGTAGTGTCATACCTTCAAGAATATTTTTGACTTCTCCCATGGCCTGCCTAGTGTTCACAATAAAAGGTTCCACTATCTTTGGCAATTTGAACAAATGTCCCTTCTTTTCTGGGACAAAATGCACTTGATCAACATTTAAAATTTGCCTGATGAATTCCAAAGAAAACAACCTCATATGCACAAATATAGGGAGTCTATAAGGGGAAAATTCATCTCCATATAGTCTAATCTTAGCATGATCTTCAAACTAGAACCAATCACCCACTTTAACATCTTTTCTATGTTGAAGGAGAGATTGAGACGTTGGCAAAATACAAGGTATGTGAGAGCTATTGATAATGGAATAAGAAACTGACAAGAAAGAATTAATAAAATATATAAACCCCTCATAATAAACATGACTTCTTATGATATCTATCCAAAACACCATTAATTTCTTGTTTTTATGTAATTCCATTATATTCAATCCTAGGTGCATGAATCTCTCCACATGAGTATACAAAAAGAGGTAGGTTATCAATGAGGGAAATCTAAAACATCCAATGAGAGAAAGGTATGTTAATTGTGAATTAGCCATTATTTCCTAACAAGTAGGAATATAAAATATTGTATGATGATGCACCATCAAATTAAACATCCAAAAAATGTCCTGGTCAATGACATGTGTATCCTCCCTTCCCAAAACCTTGGCAATAATTTGCAGAACTGGTCTTACATCTTCAGTAAAAGTTTCAAGAGAAAACTTAGTAGGTTCCATAGGAAAATGTTGTTGTGAGGGCATTAAAAACAAAGTCATCTAGGCATAGTCTTTTGTAGATAGGCTTTCAAAGGTTGACAACAGGATTTCCTCTTAAAATGACATGTAAAAATTTGAAGAGGGGGAAATCAGGGCTTGTTGAATTAGGAGAGAAGACACTTGGAAAATATTTTCACCTAATTTGTTCATCACAAATAATTTCTATGGATAGAGACCAACCAATAGATGAATTCGAGGAAGACATAGGTTTGTGAAATTATGACAATAAGAAGACTAGACGTTATGGCTGTAGTATACACTAGGGATTCTTTCTGGTTGATTAGGATAAATTGGCAAAGTTCCATTAAATGTAGGGAGTAAATTGGGTGGAAAACATCCCTCATAGTGTCCATGAGAGGAATATGAGAGGAAGACCCTGCTAATATTTCTTACTTTGACATTTTGACAATTGGAACAAATAGGAATGACATGTAAATACTTGGTTACCATATGATTGATTCTGACTTGAGGTATGATTTGGACACTTGCATCATATTATGGATACATTAAGCTAAAAATGATCAAATGAAGGAAATGAGGGTAATGAGATTGATGGAGAAACAAAAAAAATGGGGGTGAAAATGATAATAAATACGCATGTGTTAGGTGACGTGGTGAAATGACAGGATGACATGATGGGATGATTTCACAATGAAATGGTGATAATAGTGTGAGGTGGTGATGATGGAGTAGTGATGAGGCGGTGGCAACATATAATACACGCTCGCTTGTCGGCACTATTGGGCCACTCACTAGTATGGATAAATCTCGTTAGGGTGCTCGTGTAACGAATATTGACCATTGATATGCAGTCAACCCTAATTATTCATGTGGGATTATGGGGGCACCCGAGGGAATAAATAGGGTGCATGTTGTGTCGACGGGTTTTCACCATCGCATGGGCCTAACAATCGCACTTCACTCTGCCCGACAAGTCGTCTAACCTTTCTCTGCATACAATTTTAATGTACTTGGGCCCACTATATTTATAAATTGATATTTCACGTTGGATTTAATCAACAACTAATCTACCATTAACATTTAATCAAACTCATAAATCTAAAACTTGATTTGATTTTTTTTTAATACACATATATGTATTTTTTCCTTTCCAATATATGAGGAAAATAAAATGAGCTACAACATCTGGCTCCACCTGGGGATAGTGCTTTGAGACAAAGCACTAAGAACCACAGATCAATGCCTTCACCTCGGGCATGGAGTCATATTATAGCTTATAACATTACAATGAAGAACTCACCGAGTATTTACAATGGTCAAACCAATATGTACAATGGTGAAAATAAAAGAAGATCAATGCTGGAAATAGTGCTTCAAATACATACCCATTCAGAGGAAGTTGCAATAGTTCACCATCTAAGTTCTCCAGCATAAAAGTGTTATTAGCTCTGGATTTTTCTATTCAAAAATGACCAAACCATAGAGGATCAAATTTACCATGTTTTCCCTTATCCTCTCTTCTTATATCCCATTTGAGCACCAAATGTCCATTTTGAAAAATAATATTTCTAGATTTTCTGTCAAAAATCAATTCCATATTTTCTTAGTAGTTGATCAAATTCTCCTTTACCTTCTCTCCATTTTAGTTTAATTCCACTAACTAGTTTATCATTCTAGTTAGTGCATTTGGCTCTTCTCCGCCATCCTGAATGACTGCAACAACTGGTTTTTCTAATTGACTGGGAAACAAGGCAATTGCTCCATATACCAATTCAAAAGGTGACTTTCCAATTGACCTCTTAGTAGTCACCCTGTTTTCCCATAAAGCAAATTTTAGCTGTGAATCCCAATTTTTCTTATTTTTTGCTATGGTCTTCTTGAGTATCCTTACCAGAGTTTTGTTTGAGGACTCTACCAACCCATTTCCCTGAGGATGGTAGGTGGTAGAATGTGAGAGTATTATATTATATCTCTGGAAAAAGTCAATTAGCTATGCAGAACTGAACACCTGAGCATTATCTGTTACTAACTTCTTTGGACAGCCAAATCTAGTGAAAATATTTTCCTCTAGAAATTTAATTACCACTACATCTATTTCCCTCTTAGTTGGAACAACTTCCACCCATTTAGTAAAATAATTGTGCCTGTTAGGATCTATTTCTATTTTCATTGGAAAGTGGATTTATTTCTCCTATAAAATCCATACCCCTTTGTCTAAATGGTTCTTCAACAAAAAAAGGATTTAATGGTAAGGGTGGTAATTTCTTCTTTTCATCAAACATTTGGCAATTTTCACAACTTCTTACAAGTCTGTAAATATCTGAAAACAAAGAGGGCCAGTAGAAACCAACTTTCAAAATTTTATGTGTTGTAATTTTCCAATTATAATGGCCACCACAGAGACTCCCATGATACTCATTAAAAATTTCTATAGTCTCCCCTTCTATCAGACATAGCAACAAAATCCCAATAGGATCCTTCCAATATAGCCTACCATTTGTTATTACATACTTCTGGGCTTTCAATCTGAGAGATTTGTATTTTTTTTCTGTCTAAGGAAGTTGGACAACTAAGAAAACATAGGTAATGGACAATATCTTTATACCATTAAGAACAAAGGTACTTATATTGAATTATGTTATTAGGTTCTTTATCCTTACCTTTTTCTTCGGTAGTTTCTGATTCAAGAGCTTTAGCTCGTAAATTAATTCCATAACTTGATAATTGGCTTCTGTTAAGATTTTTGCTAGTCCTTGTCCCCTTACCAACTTTGTCAGTTTAATGTCCATGCCATACTCCTGAAACTTTTCTATCACCTTTCCCCTTTTTCAATCACTATCGCTTTGAGTCAGCACATCTTTAACAACAACATTAGGAACATAAGCAATAATTTGAGACTAGAGAACATAAAATCTAAAAGCTTCTAATTCTTTAACCAGAGTATAGGCCTACATTTCTAGGATATTATACTTTAGCTCTGCATCCCTTAATACACTACTAAAAAATGCTACTGGTTTTTCCTTATTATCTTGATTTCTTTGCAAAAGTACTACTGCAACAGTAAAAGGAGAAGCGAAATTAAAATATTTGGAAAGGTTTCTTATAATCAAGACTCGCCAATACTGGAGCTTCTTGGAAAGCTTATTTAAATCTTGTAAAAGATTATATTGCAGTCATGATCTATCTGACTTCTGCATCCTTTTTCAACATGAGTTATTTCTTTCATGATCTCTGCATAATTTGGGATAAATCTCCTGAGGAAATTTATTTTTCCCCAAAAAAATTGGATTTATTTCTTACTCCTTGGTAGAGGTATATGCTTAATTTCTTCTACCTATTTTGGATCAATCCTGACTCCTTATCTGGATACAATATGCCCAAGTAATTTCCCCTCTTTTAAAACAAAATGAGACTTCTTGGGGTTTAATGAGAGGCCATACCTTCTAATCCTTTTCAAAAGTCTATTGTAGATGTTTCGAAAGCTCCTCATCAGACCTGGAGAAAATTGTAATATCATCTAGATAAATCAACACAGACTTATCCTTCTCTCCTAAAAAATATATATCCATAGACCTATGGAAAGTAACACGAGCATTCATTAACCCGAATAGAATCTTTTCGTACATGAAGGTTTCCCATGGGATTGTGAATTCTATTTTGTTTTGGTCTTCTAGCTACACTAAAATTTGATTATAACCATAAAATCCATCAATCATAGACAATCTGGAGGACCCCGTTACTTTTTCTAAAATGCAATCCATATTTGGGAGAGGATAATTGTCCTTCAATGATGCTATGTTCAAATTTCGAAATTATATACATAATCAAATCTCTCCATTTTTCTTCCTTACAGGTACCATATTAGTTACCTAATTAGAATACCTAAGAGGAACAATTATCTTTGTCTACAAGAAATTTTTGACTTCTTTCTCAATTGATGGCAGCAATAAAGGATTTATTTCCCTTAAATTCTGCTTATATGGCTTAACTCCCAACTTCAAAGGGATTTTATGCTGAATAATATTAGTATCATAAGTTTTAAGGTGTTCATAAGACCATGAAAACACATCAACATATTTTTTGAGAAGATCTACATACCTTTGCTTATATTCTTTTGGAATGTCCTTTTCCAGCTTAACCAACTTTGGTTTTTGTTCTGTTCCAAGATTGTAGTCTTCAAGATCATCTTCCAAATCTATTTTTCTTGCATTAACAACATCATTTTCATTGAATAACCTTTCCAAGTGTAATAAAGCTTTTGGGCTCACATTCTTTTTCAGTTGCACTATCTTTTGATCTCCTATAGAATTCTTCAAAGGAAGCTCATTATTTGGTTTTTCTTCTTCTTCAATTTCAACCTCTTGATCAATCTCTAGATTCGAAAATCCACCTACCATTTCCAGAAATATTTTAATCTACTCTTCATGTTCAAAAACTTGCCAGTACTTTATACTATCTAGAATGGAAGGTCTACTCCTGATTTCAACTTCATATATGAGCTTGGGATTTAGTGGAGGATTGAAAGTACTAGTTGCAACTGCCAATGAATCAACTAATTTGTTTACCTCTGTTAGTAAAAATTGTATGTTAAAAGAAAAAAAGAAATTATCCACTAAATCCCACACTTCATTTCTACAGGCTTTAAGCCTTGGATGTTTGGTTTGGCATTGATTCTTGACTTGTTTAACAATAAATTCAAAATCCCCAAAAACATAAATACATTTCTTTCCTATGTTTTTAGTAGCTCGTAAACCAAGAGCCAAAGCCTCATATTCAATAATATTTTGTGGAGTCAAACTCTAATTTATAAGAAAAGGGAATAATATAACCTTTAGGGGAAAGCAGAAGAACTCAAGCTCCATTCCCTTCTTTTGAATATGCACCATCAAAATAAAGTTTCCAAACTACACTTACTAATGCTTCATTTTTTTGAATTGTTGAAGGCACCTACACTTTTGTATCTTCAAAAATCTCCTGAGATTCTTGTAACATGTAACAGGAAAAATCATCCTTTTCCTGGTTGTAAATAGGATAATTACTTGAACCCTCCTTGGTAATGATTTTCACAAATATGGTCTCTCAATATAACCTCCTTTCTTCCCCACCAAAAACTGGAATGATAGCATATGTAAAATCTAATTTGAGCACTCCTCCAACCTCGAATCCCCAGGATCTAGAAAGTAACATTCCAAATCGAGTTGGAATGTTTGCAACAACCACATCCATTACAAGACTTCTAGCTAGAATCTGGGCTAATGAAATCACAAAATCTTTAATGAGTCCCACACATTTGACCCTTTTTGAATCAAAAGAGTACAAGTCCTTATAAGGTTTTGTAATTTTCAAATTAAGTTGCTTCATAACTAAGAGGGGCATTAAATTATGAGAAGCCCCTGAATCCAACATGCAATTATGAAGAATGAAAGAATGCATCAGAAGAGAAATATAAAATGGAGGGGTAGAAGAATCATGTTCTTCCACATGAGGGCCAAACATCACCATCGACCTTTCTTCTTGTAAATTAACTGCATCAGCTAAATGATTATCTTGAGACAAATTTATAAAATCAGAAACTTGCTTTTTGTAATCATGTGTCTTCACTAATTCAGCTAATGGAATTGGAATTTTTATCTTCTCTAATTATTTTTGAAAATTAAAAGAATGAGACTCCTTCACAACTTTTAATTGTTCCTCCTCATTTAACTTCTTCTTTATTACATTTTGTGAACTGACAACAGGTTGCTGGGATGGTTTCTACAGCACCCCTATGTCTTTCTTACTCTTTGAACTCTCTCCTTGATGGACTTGGACTGTTGGGACTGAATTCAGTGGTTGTTTTCCTTTATCATTTTTCTTTGGAGATTTCTACTAAATTGCTTGATTGGATTGATCTTCCACATAATCTTGAATTCTTGATCTCTTTCTCGACTTGAGATCATATTTTTTATGCAATTCTTCTTACATGAAATCTGTGAACCTTTTACAGTATTCTTCGATTTCTTCCTCATCTAAAGCAACTTGAGGTTCTAGATTTGAGTCTTCATTAATGATTGTTTCTCCTTCATCTTTAGACAAAATAGAATAATGATTTTCCTGCATTTTAAGAGCCTCCTCCACTGCTTCTTCTGGTTCATCTTCAATATATAAAGGTGGTTGCACCTGATCCTGATATCTTTTGTCTCTCTGCATAATTTGCAGTGGTTGTCTCCTAAATTGAGGATTAAAATTTATGTTTTGTGCTTGTTGGATCTGTCTTAGTGGATTTTTATTTTCTAGCCCTAATTTTACTAGCTTATTTGATAGATTCCTGATAACTTTAGTCATTTCATCTAGCTTCTTCTCATGAGAATCTTTAGGCTAACTAGTAGACTTAGCTTCTTCCTTTCCCTTGTTTTTATCTTCAACTTGATATTTTGGTTTAATCTTCCCTGCAACTGACAAATTAGCTTCAATTTCTAGTGCATCAGTCTAAATTTGGTCCAAAGTAGGGGATCATCTTTCTCTCAAAGTAAAACCAAAATTAGATTCAAATACCCCTGCAAACACCACTTTTACACCTGCAGGTGGTGGTTTTATTTCTATAGGCAAGATGTTATATAATTTCTTAAACCTCTTGATGATTTCAGCCACATCTTCACCTATTTTTATATTAATTGCATTAAATTTAGTCGAGAAATAATCATAATATTTCTTTTCACCCCATCTTTGTGTAAATACATTTTCTAACTCTTCCCAAGTATTTATTGAATTAACAGGAAGTGTTTTAAACCACTTTCTTGCTTCTCCATCTAGTGACTACACAAAAAGCCTCATCACAACATCGAGGTATTCAACATTCAAATTTTCAGCAAAGGCACAAAAAGTTGCCACATGCTTCTCTGTTGTTACTTCATCCTCCCCTGTAAATCTAGGTAACAAATTTAAATAATCTTGAGGCATGGCATTCATGGGTTGAGGAAGATTCAATGGTGCATATATTTTTAGAAGAAAAGTTGGAATCACCATGTTTTGATTTTGAGATGAAACAAAAGAACCTCTTGCTTGAAATACAAAAGACTGAGGTGGGATAATAGAAATATGGACTGGATGAGAAACAACAGGGACAGTCTCATGTGAAACTAACAGATCAATGGTTGTGATTTCTTCAATTTCTAGGAAGGAAAATGAAATAGATTCAAAAGATTTTTCTTCAAATGTAGGTTATGGAAAAATGCTCTAAGGAGACAATGTTCTTTGAGAAACGTTAAGGTTCCTAACAACTTCTAAATGATAAGTTTTGGGTTATTGAGAGACATAACTGGTACTAGGAGTTGATAAGGTAGAGTTTGGAGTTACTGGATATTTTGGTTTCCAAACTCTTTAAGAAACTAACTTCTCTGGATCAGAAAGGACAAGATCCTTTTGTTGTGAGGTGTTAGGCCTCATTTAAGGCCTTTTAGGATCTAGGAATGATTTTCTTGGTGAGATAAATCATCCTAGACACTTTATTTTCTCACAAAACAAAGAAATGAATAATAAGAAAAGCCCAGGGAAAAATGACTTCATTCTCTGTTCCCAGGAAATGGCCGCAGAAAATGTTGTACATTGGAAGACAACCTCTAGCAGAGAAGAGGTCAGTGCCCAAGAAATTTATTCAAGAATGTGAAATTATCAATTTGTTGTCCCATTTTTTAAAACCCCATAAATATTTGTTTTATAGATAATGCCTTTAAATATTTCTTGGGAAACAACACTCTTTCAAATTGGCCTTCTAATGGTGAATGTGATTTTAACTTGCAGTACAGTGAGTGAAATATTTTGAAGAAAGTTTTAAATAACAAACTACTTGAAGCATAACCTCTTGTCTTAAAACTTTAGTAGAAATATGGAAGTAAGACAAAATGGAATACAAAAAGAGGATTGAATATTAAGGATATTTAAATTTAACTTACAAATATCAAAATTTCAATGAAATTGTAATGTTAAAGGCCAACAACTTCATTACTCTCTTCTATAGCAGAATAACATTTGAACTTAAAGATAACAAGAAACACATATCACACTCAATAGATGTCTGGAATCACTTTGAAATATTTATTAAAAATCACCAAGAAGATCAAAATTACAAAGAGAATTTTTTCTTCTGAGGTCCAAAAATCAGAACCTTTCCTCCTCCTTCAAAATTGTCTTTTATAGAATAATTACAATAAGGACAGTTATGAAACTGTCAACTATCAAAAACTGCATAACTACTTAAACTATCTACAAACTACTTTGTCCTTCGAAACTACATTCATGAAGAGAATAAAAAAAATTACATCATTTTACAAAACAAAACAAAAAATCAAAATTTCTGACGAAGTAATAGGTGGCATTTTCTCATTGAGTTAGCTGAGATTCTGGTGCAGTTGAAGGCCCATATTCTGTACTCGTTGCTATTGGTGGCATCCATTTTGTACATCTATTCTATACTTTCATAACTAAGCTTTGGATTTTGACAAACCTAGTGTGATCCATTTGAAAGTTGGTAATCATGTTATAAGTTGGGTGATTAGTAAACAAAATCCTTATTAACCACAACAACTGAAAATCCTTGTGTAAATAAGTTACTATTGTTTCTCCTTTTATAAGTATTGTCTTTTCATGTGAATTTCCAATCGTGCTATTGGATTCCACCAACAATGTTTCATAGGTATCCTAGGGAAGAAAATTTCCCTGTTGATCCTAGCAAGAAGGAAATCTTGCCCTAGTTCTTTTGTCAAATTCATTATTAAATTTCAAAACAGATTCTTTAACCTTTGTCATCTTAGTTTCAACTGTTTTCCTGTACAAATTATTGAAAATCATCTTGTTTATTTCTAATACAAATTCTATTCTATCTTCAACTTTCATTTCTTTTAACTCTTGTGATGATTTAGAGTTAAGTCAGTCAATCATTTTCTTGGAAAATTGGGCATGTTGCTGAATCTTTTTCTTGTTGGCAGCAATTATGCTTTCCAAATCCCTGACATTGGCCTTATCTTCTATGATTATTAATAATAATTCAAAAATATTCCTCACTATATGAATGATTTCATTCCATATGATCTACTTGAATTGAATAAGGGACACATTTCCATTCAATTTCTCCTTCAATTCCTTAATTGGATTAGAAGCAACCTAAAAATCATTTTGATATTTAGTAGTAGTTTCTTGAGCCATGGCTAGTTCCCTCTCTGTTATCTTGAGAATTTTCTGTGAATCCTTAAAATTTCTTTGAATATTCTTCATTTCATTCTATGATATTTGTAGCTCGGTCATTACCATGGTCAACTTTTCTGCAAGATTTTCAAAGTCTAGTTTTACGAAAATAGTACAAACATGTGAATATAATTTCGGCTGTAAAACAAAATTAATCTCCTTAAAATTTGCAATTTCATTATTCCTCTACAAGATCTCATTAGTTAAAATTTCCTTTTCTTTCTCTACCTAGGCTACTTCTGGGGCCATAACATGATCCAAAAAAGGCAATTTTAACTTCTTTCTTATCACTTGGATTTGGTTCACACCGGTTTTCACAATTATATTTTTCAACTCTTCATTTTGAGTGGACGATTTCTAAAATTTTCATTTTCCACCTTCAATTGACTAACCCCTTTCCCTAAAAAATCTTCAGCTTTACTTGAAGCCAAGGGATTTTTACTCAAATCACTATATATTAGTTCTCCAGTCTACCTTTGTAACTTTATCTTGTCAGGCCATGGGATTCCTCTTGCATCTACTGTCAAGTTAATAGTATTGAAACCAGATGATGATGAAACAATCAATGTAGAAGAATGTGAGAAAGATAACTTCAATTGGTTTCTCTCAAGGTTTATAGAAGATAATAATTTGGTATGGTATTTAGAAGTAGCTTGAGCTCCAAGTTGAGACTCCATATTCTCCTTCAGCCTCTTCTTTCTTTCCTCTATTTGACTATATAATTGTTTTATGATAGGAACATAATTATGAGAAACTTCCTCTGGAACTAGAGAGGAGGGTGTCCAACTAACATCTCCCAACTATAATTGAAAGCCCATTAAGGAGGAGGAACTTCCACTGAGAGATCCAGTCTTGTTTCTTTCTCTGACAACTTTTCTATCTTTGAATCTTTACCTACATCATCTTCTAAATCAATAATCTCTTCACTACCTCTTTTCATACTTATTTCAATTAGATGAGGAGTCTCAACTCTCCACCTCCATTCCTCCTAGTACACCTATCTGACTTCCATTTTCCAATTTTTTTAGATCTCGACAAGGTTCATGTATATAAGGGACATAGGCATTTTCAACTCTTCTATCAGAAATGATATTGTTAGGGTCATATGACCATTTTTCACCCAACTGTAACTTCATGACTTCAAGAATTGTCTGCACTTCTTCCATGGCCTGCCTGTTGTTCACAATAAAAGTTCCCACTATCTTTGGAAATTTGAACAAATGTTCCTTCTTTGCTATAAAAAAATGCACTTGATCAACATTTAAACTTTGCCTCATGAACTCCAAAGAAAACAACCTCATAGGCATAAATATAGGGAGTCTGTAAGGGGAAACTTTAGCTCCATATAATCTATTCTCAACATGATCTTCAAACTAGAACCAATCACCCACTTTAACATATTTTCTAAGTTGAAGGAGATATTTAGCTTTTGGAAAAATATAAGGAATGGGAGAGCTATTGATAATGGAATAAGCGATTGACAAGAAAAAAGTAATAAAATATATAAACCCCTCATAATCAGCATGACTTTGTATGATATCTATCCAAAACACCACTGATTTCTTATTTTTATGTAAGTCCATTATATTCAATTCCAAGTGCATGAATCTCTTCACATGTGTATACAACAATAGGTGGGTTACCAATGAGGGAAATCTAAAATATCCAGTGAGAGAAAGGTTTGTTAATTGTGAATTAACCATTATTTCCCAATAAGCACGACTATCAAATAACATCTCAAGCTACAACATCAAATAACATCCCCAAAATGGCCCAATCAATGACATGTGTATCCTTCCTTCCTAAAGCCTTGGAAATAATTTGCAGAACTAGTCTTACATCTTCAATAGAAGTCTCAATATAAAACGCAGTAGGTTCCATAGGAAAATGCTATCCTAAGGGCATTAAAAAGAAAGTCATCTGGGCATAGTCTTTTGCAGATAGGTTTTGAAAGGTTGACAACAGGATTTCCTCTAAAACTGATGTGTAATAATTTGAAGAGGGAAAAACCAGGGCTTGCTGAATTAGGAGAGAAGACACTTGAAAAATATTTTCACCTAATTTTTTCATCACAAATCATTTCTGTGGATAGAAAGTAGAGACCAAACAATAAATGAATTTGAGGAAGACATAGGTTTGGGGAATTATGGAAATAAGGAGACCAAACTTGATGACTGCAGTATACACTAGGGATTCTTTCTGGTTGACTAGGATAAATTGGCGAAGTTCCTTTAAATCTAGGGAGAAAATTGGGTTGAAAACATCCCTCTCAGTGTCCATGAGAGGAATATGAGAGGAAGATCCTGCTAACATTGCTTTCTTTGACATTTTGACAATTGGAACA
Organism: Pinus tabuliformis; assembly: GCA_031772625.1. Taxonomy (NCBI): domain Eukaryota; kingdom Viridiplantae; phylum Streptophyta; class Pinopsida; order Pinales; family Pinaceae; genus Pinus; species Pinus tabuliformis. Next base: position 577,674,817 of record CM062808.1, read on the forward strand.
AATAGGAATGACTTGTAAATACCTAGTTACAGGACGATTGATGTTGACTTGAGGTCTAATTTGGAAAATTTCGTCCTATTATGGATACAATAAGCTAAAAATGATAAAATGTTGAAATTAGGGTAGCGAGATTTCTAGAGAAATGGAAAAAACGGGGGGAAATGATAATAAATGCGCATGTGGCAGGTGACATGGTAAAATTATGGGATGACATGATGGGATGAGTTGGCAGTGACATGGCGATGACAGGTGAGGTTGCCGTGATGGAGTAGTGAGGAGGCAATGAAAACATATGATACACGCTCACTTGTTGGGGCACTATGGGGGGCGCTCACTCATACAGAGAAATACCACCTGGTTGCTCCCATATTGAATATCAACCGTTAATCTACAGTCAACTCTGATCATTGACGGGGGCTTACAGGGGGACCCGATGGCATCAATGTGGTGCATGTTCTGTCGTTGGGTTTGCGCCATTGCATGGACTTGAAAACCACGCTTCACTCTGCCCGACAAGTCATCTCACCTTTATCTGCATACAATTTTAATGTACTCGGACTCACTATATTGACAAATTGATACTGCATGTTGGAGTTAATCAACAAATAATCCACAATTAGCATTTAATCAAACTCGCAAACCTAAAACTTAATTTGATTTTGTTTTTTTTTTTTGAAATACACACACACACACATATATATTTGTCAATATATGAGGAAAATAAAACGAGCTACAACAGGGGAATTTCTAGAACATTAGCCCATTATAAACCAGGGAGTTGAATATCATAATATCCTAATCCATGCAATATGGGGAGGCCAAATTGGTTGTCATTGACCACCCATCTTGACCTAGGCACAATTAAACAAAAAGGTGCTAAAGCGAATTATCCAATTGAGAGTCTAAACATAAGATCTGTGATGAAAAAGTGATCGCACAAAGAGTTGATGTCAAGGAAGATGACCCACTAGTCAAATCATGGATTCTTGTCCTACTTCACCAACATTCCTCTAGCTTCTCCTCCAACTTCACTAGAATTCCTTTAGCTTCTCATTCCTCTAGCTTCTCATTCCCATGCAAGGTTCTTCTTACGTAGTGGTCTAGCCATCATTATTGGCCTTCTTTAGTAATAACCTTAAGGTTAATTATAATTTACATTAATTGGTCTCTCCTTTAATCTGTATAATTTAGTAAAATAAATTATTCCTTTGTTGTAATGTGTTTTCACCAGGTCGAAATATTTCCACCGAGAAAATTTAGGTCATCTCTAATTAAATTTATTGCATCACATTAAAAATGAGAATTAGTTGTTAGAATTTACCTAATTATTTAGAAATAAACTAAAGTAAATTTATTTTCTTACCTTACTATATTATTCTTTTCTTGAAATAACTTGAAGTAAAATCATTAGAGATAAAAATACATTTACATGCCCGTCATTTTATGTGTGATAGTAAATATTTGATGAAATTGTCTACATAATTAAAGAATATATAACAAAAATGCTAATATATCTCAATTGGGTAATTATTTTTATTCAAATTTAGAGATAAACAATAGTAAAAACACCCTTTATCCAAAAACTTCAATATTGTCATATTTCAATGATCTTAGTTCATTAGCTAGTTCTCAATCTTCTCACATGCCATTACAAATAAAATATTACCTTCTCCTAGTATGTACCTTTTTAGATTCAAAATAATTTTTACATGGAGATATATATTTAGTTTAATAAGTCAAATAATATGTTGATATCTAATCAATCCTGAGCCAAAATCTCATGGTAATTAATTTCTTAAGACATTGATACAATTTAATTTGATATGTAAGTCCATTAAGTTGGATTTACACTTCTTACCAAAAAAACAAAATCATGCATATCCAAAGGTGAGGAGTGAGAGATTTAATTTTGAAGATGCCATCCAATGGGATCTAATGGAGGATCAATGAGATTAGTAGTGGTAATGGGTAAAAAATATTGGGAACGTTAACCCGAATGTGAAAGTTTAATATATCGAGTTCACATTACTCTCGATGGATTACGTTTATTAACATTGGGCAAAAAAATGTTTCGAACATAAATTTTGAGTTTCACCCGATGTGATTAAAATCCTCCATGTGCCTTATATCAAGTTGCATGTAAATACAAGTTGGTTTTATAAATTTGACATGATTTGAGCGGTATTCACTTTTGTAAGATTATGGTTTTATATATAATTTTGTACGTTTATGGTTTTATATATAACATATGTTATAAGACTATGGTTTTATATGTCATATAATATATGTGATATATTATATAATTTAAAGAAAGATGACAATATTTAAATGGTCTCTTATCATAACCAGCTTTAAATTAGGTTTATGAAATGTTTTTATTATCATTTATCTTTCATCATATATTTTCTCTTTTTTTAAATAAATTAAAAAATTTATAATTTTCTAATGATTTCATAAGAATTATGTTTTTTTTATAGGAAAATAATTTTATGGATTATAAAAGATATGAAGTGAAAGATAAAAGTTAACATTTGGAATTTTATATTTAATAGAAATAATTTTGATATGACCAACATGTATAGTATATGTATTGGCTATGAGAAAAATAATAACCTCATTAAAATTTTTGATTTTCTAGATAAGGGTTCAGGCTATATATGAATATGACCTAAGATATGGTGTATAAGAATCAAGTTATTAGTGATTATAGAACGAGGGTTTAAGTGAAAACAAATTTCAGAAATAGCTTAATTTGAAGAGGGTCAAATTAGGCTACAATATTTGGCTCTTATTGATGATGGTACCTCCTTGTGAGGTAGCAAGCACTGTAGACCCTGTCTCTTCAATTATTGGGCATGGAGTTGATCTATATTTGAAAATCAAGTTTTTGATTTCCAATGTGATCAATACCTCTTTTTTAAATGCATAATATCTATACCATATTAGTATATAGTTACAAGTGATGAAAATCCCATGAATATCCACCAATAGCCAAATGAATGTGACACAAACCCATCTTATTCATAATTTCCTATCTATGAATCTTCATAAGTATGCAAGAGAGGTAATTTTCTTATGAACACAATATTAATAATGCATACCTTGAGTGATGGATCCCACCTCTTAATTATTGATAAGATAGGCATTATTTGGAAACATGATATCTCCATTGGGCCCGTCAGGTAGATCAGTTGTATTAATCATCGTGCATTTTTCAACAAGATTTCAATAATAGTCATTGATATTTGTTAATTTTATCCATTAGATCCATCATGTGGATCAAACATAGCTAAACCTCGTGCAAAATTTTGTGCAATCCTAATATCCACTATTGGATGCGATGAATGTGGATCACCTAATCCATTAAGTGACTACACATCGTTAAAGATTTCACAAATGTTTTCCTCATAAAACATGTAGAACATTGATTTGGATATTTATGTACTGTTAGATATATCATGTGAAAAAATTGGGACTAGATCTCATGTACTTTGAAACACAACACTTAATATGAGCCATCACTTTGACAGTGAAAATTTGTATGATTAAATAATCACAACTTCATAAAATTTCACTTTTTGTGTGTTTTTTCTTCTCGTTTTTAAAATGCGGGTTTTCTAAAGTGCATGATATTAATCCCTTCTATTTTCAATTTTATCAAATAAATTCCATTATTTTCGTTGATCTAAGAGGAAAAAAAACCTTCTTATGGTCAAAACCTTTTATTTGTTAGTAAAACAGAAGAAAAAAAAATTCTAATATGTAAAGAAACAAACCCTAATTTATCCAAGATAAGTGAACAAAATCCTTCATATCTTAATTACATAAGAATGACATAGTGATTAATTACATAATATGTAAGTATAAACACTTTATGAGCCCAATTTGTCAATAAAATATGAGATACTCTATTCTACCTTTTAATCGACAAGGTCATTACTCAAGGTAATCCATAATAATTATTAGGTCTCAGAGGTCAATTCCAACCATTTATAACCATAGTTCAAAGTGATTAATGGTGGAAATTCATTCAACATTGACAAGCTTAGTATGTAAGGTAGGATTACTCCTGAGAGAGACATTTAATTATTGAGATAGTAAAGTAGATATATGTACGAGTACCCTCTTTACCTTCCCATTGTCACTACATTACCAAAGAGCATCCATATCCCATTGTGTAGTCACCCTAATATCATAGGCCTTGCTTCACTGTCAGCAAGTTTCCATAGCCTCGCTGGAGATACCCACATTCCCCTCTTGGATAATGTGAAGATACAATATCATAAATTTTATTAAATCAATATGTTTACACACTAGGTCTTACTGTAATACCACAGAGCTTACTTTGCTACCAATGAGTGTTTACAGCCCTGATGGATATTTCTCCATCCCCTAATTATATGTGTGTATACAATAGTAGAATTTATATGAAATCAAAATTTTTATGCACTAGGTCTTAACCAAATACCATAGACCTTGTTGCACTACTAGAAAGTGTCTAAAGCCCCAACGAAGATGTCTGCATTCCCCGATTAAATGTGTGGCACCTTCATTATGACATAGAGGAATGATGTATGATAATTAAGGTAAGATGGTGTACTCAAGTCATAAATATTTCTCATTAAGTACGTTAATCTCTCATAGTTTCATCTATACCTACAAATAAACTAGTTATATTTTATGTTATAGGTGGATGTAAAACTTTGATTTAACTAAAAGTGGTTAGTTAGAATTGAGTATCTAATCTTTTTTTAGAATATGGTTACCAAAATTAAATCCCCTTTAAACTTACTATAAAGAACATAATCTCTTTCATGAAATTTCCCCAAAGTCATCAAGATTATTTATGCTAAGGGTCATCAATAAATAGATCATTCATGCTAGGATTAGTTAAGGTGTTTAAGACACAAGGGATCCATATTTAATAATTATAACTTCTAAAGACTAAAGTATATAGATAAAAATTATAAAAATGTATATTTATGTACATTCTATATAAATTTTGTGGTTTCAATAGCAAACTTAATAAAAAAAATTGAATAGCCAATGCACCCAGGTTAGAAACTTACCGACTCTATACATATTACCTCTATGTGGCATGCTTACACAATGACAAGTTTAGTACAAAATAAATTTCTGAAATAATGGTAAGGTATTTTTCAAAAGTGAAAGAGGTTTTTGTTCATCACATACCAAATAGAAAAAACATCCTTCAGTTTATGCACAGGTGTTGTTATGTTGGAGATATACATTGATATTTGGAGGCTACATTAAAACAAAACAAAATTTTCATATTTTTTTATTGTTTTAGTCATTTTAGTGTGGGGCCATTTTACAACAGATGGAAAGTAAATTTGAGAAACCCAAAGAGGTTTTTGTTAAGCACAAGCCATATAACACAAACCTCTTTCAGTTTATTCACAGGTGTCATTACATGGGAAATGTGACTAGATATTTACAGCTCATTTTCATAGATTTAAATTTTTAATGATTTTCTGTTTTAGAGATGATTTTGTGGAACATATTGCGAGCAACTGGAAATGAATTTCCCAAATTTGAGAGAGGTTTTTCTCCAATATGACCTTTTCTATAGAAACCTCTTTCAGGTTTGTAACAGGTGCTATGGTTTAGGAGATACGAGGTCATATTTAACACCTATTTTCAGAAATTCGGCCCAAGTTTAATGTAACTGATTCTATTTTAGAGAAAATGGTTGAGCTCAATCCCTTAGTACAAGGATGAGAAAATGTATATATTTTATGAATTTCATAGTGTAGGGGTTGGATTTTGGTAGATGGTTGGACTCTTGAGAAAGCCTTGAGCTTCATTGTACACTCATATTTTCATTTTGGCTAAGGAATTGAGACCAGGATTTGCAGCACTCTTTGGGATTCATGTGGCAATTTCTATTGGTACAATGCTTCTCTTTGTAATTGTGAATTTTGTTTATGTATGCCATCATCTATCTTATTTCTTCTGAACTAAACAAACAAGAGTGTAAGTAGAATTCATTGAAAGTGCAATGCTCTACTTGAAGTTTTCTTTAGTTGTTTGATGTTTTCAGCTGTTTGGGGAGGATTCATGATTGCCCTTGCCCTCTTCAACACGTCACCTGTATTTTCCCTCCGTCTCATTAAAATTTAAGTGCCAAAACGATCGCCTACCTTGCCCCATCGAGATCTCTGCAGAACTGAGTCTCAATCCCTGCACCCCAAAATTTGCTTTCCCCTCGATTCCAACAAAACCCCCAAAAAATCAAATCAAAGCCTTGTACTTCATACCTAGCCTAAAATTAGTTTTTATTTCAGTCATCTCAAGCCCCATCGATTATCTTTTGCTGAGATTGACCCAGAGAGAGCCCTCTCCTATCCTCGTAAGGCTAGCTACGAGGCTGAGCGTGGTTTGATGTTGGCCCTGGATCCTACCTTTTCAGCCTGAGGTAAATATACGCCCTAACATAGTGGCGACCATACTGGGGAAGAAATTATTTGTTTGTTAGTGTTCTTCGTTTTATAAACTACAGACGGAGTCTGAAGATTAGCCAGGTAGACTTCGAAACTCTTTTGCTTTGCATTAGCGCAAGTAGATAAAAGCTACTTCAGTCAATCTCCGGTCTAGTTTTTAAACTGAACATCTGACTTGAAAATTGCCCCAGTACATGTATCAAGTTAGATCTGATTGTTGATGGTGGACAACAGTCAGACACATATGAAGGCTGAAGCATTCACCTAGCGACTCCAACTCAATCCAGAAATTCCATCGCTCACTGATCCGTTCATGCACTAAAATAAAATGGTAGGGTATGTGGCAGACCCTGTGTTTTGTGAAGCTTTAAAAGAAGTTAAAGATCAGTTAGTGGATATTGAAATTGATGAAGCATTTTTCATTGCCATGCTTAAATGTTTGAGATCTCCAAAGTTTCCTCCTAAAGCTAAAATTGGTTTCTTTGAGTTAGTTGTTGAAAAATTTGAGAAGGAGATTCAGTATTTAAATGATCAGATCCAATCATATGAATTCTGAGATCCCAAAAAGTTCTTGGAAACTCTCCCTCCTTCAAAACAAGAAACAATAGAGCTGCCCGTGGATATTTGCATTGACAGTTTGCAGTTGGAGTTCAATATTGAGGAGTTGGGGCAGCAAACAGAGTCTGGTTTTTTTTATCCTATTGCAACATACATGGAAATTTTTTTCAGTTTGAATGATAGATCAAATTGTCTTTTACATAACCAGACTCGTTATGTGCATGTATGGCTATCAGCATTTACATTTGTGTCTTGGTTGAAGCACTTCCAAGCAGCATCCTTGTCACAGTTACTTGATTGGTTGATCTGGCATTACAACGTTACTTGATCTATCAATTTTGCAGCAAATTGGGTTAGATTTGTACATAAATAAGCTGTCTGAGGTAGCATTTCAGTTTTCCATATTTGTTTATGTACATGTTGCAGTATGTATACGTTTTTGGATTGGTATGAGTTGTTTTGGGTTTGCATTTGTTTGACCATCCATGCCTAATGGAAGAGGCACTGTTTGCTTTCCAGATATCTGTAGTTCTTGGCACCTCCAAGGAGCTACCATCCCCATTGGAGCCAATGTTAGTTCCAGTCTTCGCAGCCTGTCACCAGGGATCAACATGAGATCTTATTGTGTCTGGTTTTGTTAGATGTTTTTCACATGATGTTTAACACAAAACAAGTCACAAGTGTGTTTATCAGAAGAAGCTCAGAAAAATCTTTCCAACGGTATATAACACTCCCGTAACCGGTTCTTGGATTAGAAAATATGATCAAAATGAATGAGTGATTCTTGGTTATGCATGTTTTGAGGTCAGTTGCTGCACACAATGACAAGTTTAGTACAAAATAAATGTATGAAATAATGGTAAGGAATTTTTCAAAACTGAAAGAGGTTTTTGTTCATCACATACCAAATAACAAAAACCTCCTTCAGTTTATGCAGAGGTGTTGCTATGTGGGAGATATACAGTGATATTTGGAGCCTATATTAAAACAAAGCAAATTTTTCATATTTTTTTACTTTTTTAGTCATTTTAGTGCGGGACCATTTTATAACAGATGGAAAGTAATTTTGAGAAACCCAAAGAGGTTTTTGTTAAACACGAGCCATAAAACAAAAACCTCTTTTAGTTTATTCACAAGTGTCATGAATTGGGAAATGTGACTAGATTTTTACAGCTCATTTTCACAGATTTAAATTTTTAATGATTTTTTGTTTTAGAGATGATTTTGTGGAACAGATTGCGAGCAATTGGAAACGAATTTTCCAAATTTGAGAGAGGTTTTTCTCCAATATAACCTTATATATAAAATATCTTTCCATTTTGTAACAGGTGCTATGGTTTACGAGATACGAGGTCATCTTCAACACCTATTTTCAGAAATTCAGCCCAAGTTTAATGTAACTGATTCTATTTTGAAGAAAATGGTTGAGCTCAATCCCTTAGTACAAGGATGAGAAAATGTATATATTTTATGAATTTCATAGTGTAGGGGTTAGATTTTGGTAGATGGTTGGACTCTTGAGAAAGCCTTGAGCTTCATTGTACACTCATATTTTCATTTTGGCTAAGGAATTGAGACCAGGATTTGCAGCACTCTAATTCATGTGGCAATTTGTATTGGTACAATGCTTCTCTTTGTAATTCTGAATTTTGTTTATGTATGCCATCATCTATCTTATTTCTTCTGAACTAAACAAACAAGAATGTAAGTAGAATTCATTGAAAGTGCAATGCTCTACTTGAAGTTTGCTTTAGTTGTTTGATGTTTTCAGTTATTTGGGGAGGATTCATGATTTCCCTTGCCCTCTTCAACACCTCACCTGTCTTTTCCCTCCATCTCATTAAAATTTAAGTGCCAAAATGATCGCCTACCTTGCCCCATCGAGATCTCTGCAGAACTGAGCCTCAATCCCCGCACCCCAAAATTTGCTTTCCCCTTGATTCCAACAAAACCCCCAAAAAATCAAATCAAAGCCTTGTACTTCATACCTAGCCTAAAATTAGTTTTTATTTCAGTCATCTCAAGCCCCATCGATTATCTTTTGCTGAGATTGACCCGGAGAGAGCCCTCTCCTGTCCTCGTAGGGCTAGCTACGAGGCTGAGCATGGTTTGATGTTGGCCCTGGATCCTACCTTTTTAGCCTGAGGTAAATCTAGGCCCTAACATTGACAGTCTTAATATCAAAGCTCTCCATATTGGGAAAATGATATATCATCAATTTATTTTAAATTTCTCTTTGATATTTCCATTCTGATATACAACATGGAATAATCATGTGGTCCCATTTCAATTCACTTAAGTAACTTACCTTTTAATTATTAGCCTCACAGTGAATTAAAACTTTACATTTAATACACTTTGGTTTTTGTAATTGATGTTTTTAAAAGAACTTTTACGCTCTATTTCCATTTTATGTTGTTTGTGAGTGTTGCACATATTTTTCACTAAGTCTCTACCTTTGTCTCCTATAGTTTAGCTCAACTTCTCAATTTATGCAAGAAATGAAGAAAAGCACTACAGGTAAAAATAAGGCTCCACAAAAGCAATTTGCCATTCCATTTCTGGAAGAGGTAGATGATAAAGTTCCAGGAGCAGGATTATTTTAGGATATTATGTGTACCATAGATGATGGAATTCCTTAATGGGAAGCAATTTATTAGTACTTTGAAAGAAAGAACCCCATAATTTCTTAAAGAATAATCACAATTGATGACAAACTTGTTGTTTTGGAAGCCACTTCCAGCGATGATGCTGACTCTTTCCTCCATATAATTTCAGCCATGCCATGATTACTACCTTACACGGATATGGTCCATTGGGTAGTAGAAAATTTGGACATTTCTTATAGGCTTTTTCAAACTAAGAAAGGGACAATAATTGGTTCTTTCACTACCAAGGAGTTTGAAAGCATGTATCATTTTCCAAATCCTCAGTATGTATATAATAAATAATATGTTGAAGCTTTTTTAAAGGAGCATGGGCACCCCTCAAATCAAATTTTATAGTGGAGAGACGAACCAAATAAGCATTCTCTTGCTGATCCTTTCTCCTAAGTTGCAACTATGATGTGTCAATTGCATTCACTCCCTTATGTGTAGAAATTTTAGGACACCTAGGTACCTCTGATTGATGGGACTCTTGAGGGGTATATATTTGATTGGGATACCATACTTTCTGATAACTTGGCTTCTCATATACTAGCTTTTCGACATGGTAGAATAGTTTCTGAAAATAATTTGCCTCATTTTTATATGTCAGCCTATGTTATGGATGCTCTGTGTTTTTCTATCAAATTTCCCTCTATGGGTTGGAAATGGACTATTCAGGACACTAAGCCTATCCATATCTACCATGATATCCTATGGGAATCCAATTATTTTGAACATCTCTACTAGATATGTCACAGGGTTATGATTCCAATATATGAAACCATATTTGAGTCTCAACCACCAAGAATGTCTCAGGAATCCATGGATGACCTTTGGAAAGTCGGAAATTGGTTCGGAGAAGAATTATTTACCTATATCAAAGTTTTGGGTAGTCTTTCTCATCCTCATGTTTCACCTTTATACATTCCCGATAAGCTAGTTAGCATAGAAGTAGCTTATTAGATAGTGGGTTATGGTATCACTAAAGTATTGAGAGAATCCAATAAAAGGGCATGGCTTGTTTTTCCTATAATATTCGGTATATCTGTATTGGCCAATTACTGCCACACTGAAAAAGATATCCTTGTTGTTGAAGATATAAAATTTCCTATTGTTCCCAACCGACAATATGACTTGGATTTAGTGGTGAAGAATTTTACTACATCCCAAGGGCTCAAAAAATTTATCCATGAAGAGGATAAATTCAATGATTTGTTTGTTTAGTCTTCTTCCTACACTAAAATGCTGCGAAGAGTGGAAGAATAGTTGTCTAAAAAAGAAAAAAACTCAAATTTTCAATACAAATATTCTCATATAGCTAACCTTCCATTGAATTTTTTAAAGTTACCTCAGGAGAAGTCATCAATGTTAAGCACTCAACCTGATAGTTCTGCACAGTTGGTAGTTCCCCCCAAAGATTAGCCAGAGGTTGTTTTGATTTCTTTCCCACCTCAAGTTGATGAGTTGATTTTTAATCTTAAATTAAATGAAGTTTGGAATGAATTTAGTATGACTATAAATCCTAATACTAAGGTTCAAGCTTCATCTTCTCAAACTACCACTTCTTCACAACAAGTGGAGGTTTAGGGTATTATTAAAAATGTTGAACAAGGAACCAGGAGAGAGGAAATTGTTTGTAAACCTTACATTCATGGTTAAAAGGATATTGATGTTATTCCTACTTTCCCTCCCTCAGAAGTTAATCTCAATATATAGGAGATTCCTCCTTTAGATATTTTTTACAGTCCTCGACAGAAGGCAATAATCAAAAGAGGAAGAAAGTAAAGGAAGCTCAAGCAATCTCAATCATTAGTTCCTAGCAAGATTTCTTCCTTCGAATTTTTGTGGAAGGGTTCCTCTACTACACCTTCTGAGGAATTGGGAAAATTGACTTAATTCATGGGAGCTTATGCTCTTGCAATAATAGATAAAGCAGTCCATGTCCAATAGCTTCTAAATAAAGAGAAGAAAATATAGAATCATTGGAATGAGAACACAATATTGAGAAACAAAGAATTATTAAATTATGTCAAAATTAGATGGAAAAGTTACATAGTAAATTAGATGCATTCAAAATATAAGATATTAAGGAGATAGAGGTAAAATATGATCAAATTAAAGAGATGCAAAAAAGGATAAAGAAGTTGAGTGGTAATCCTCAATTGTCTGAATTTTAAAATGAATATAAAGAGTTAAACACTCTTTTAAAGAACCAATAGAAGGTCCTTTGCAACAAACCACTGCTAATTCAAGATCAATGAAAGACAATGAATTTCCTGATTGATTAATTTAAAGACATGATGAATTATTTTGATGACGTAAATGATTAACTGAATAATTTCATAACCTAACAAGAAATTAAAGAAGGAAGAGAGGCAAATATTCCTAATATTGATGAAACAAAAAAGAAAATAATTTTTCAAGAGTGGGAAATCATAATGAAACAAGTTGAAGATACAGTCAATGAGGCCCAAGATATTTCCACTTCTATTGTTGAATCTTCCAATGATACTTTGTTGCAAGTGAATCTAATTTCTAACAGTCTAGAAGGTTCATTTCCAGATGCCAAGACTTTAATGAAGACTTGGGAAGAATAGGGAAACATAATGGTTGAAAGAATCGAGCAGTTATCTAAAATTGACCTTGAGAATCATTGGTAGTTCCTTGTCAAACCTCACAGCCAATGGTTGGTACTTCATTATTTATCCAATGTTTCTACATAGATGCTACCACCATTAAAGTCATCTATTTTCACTAATTAGGTGAGGATTAAACCTAAACATCCTTTGGAGCTCACTTGCCTAATGGACATTTACATGTTGCAACAACTCAACATTGGGTAATCCTCATCCAAAATTTAAAAATTTGTTGCAACAATTTCCTGTTATATTTTTACTATTTATTTATGTTGAGATATTGAAGGAAAAGTTTTTATTTCTTTCTTTTTATTAATACTATAAATTCCCCTCTTTGAGATGGGGATAAGGGTTCTAAATTTTGAAAGAAGAGGACTTGAAATTGCACTGTTGTATTTTGAGTTTTTCTTAATATAAGTTGAACCACTTGTAGCTCCAGTATGAACTAATCTACATTTTATCAAGTACTCTATCCTATGGTGCTTTTTTCTTCTTTGAAAGGAATTGTTATATGATATTATTCACATGTATGTATGCTAGTCAGTCTTCCATGATCACTATTGGCATGTTTGACTGAGATTTAATGTTATATCGTGAACAATGAAATTTATATCATATATGATGCTTTAATCAATTTAATTTAATTAACTAATTAATTAAATTAATTTTTGTTGATTGAATTAATATTGTAATTGAATGATGATCTACATTGTTGTGTTTATTATGAGATAATTCTAGCACATATGTTATCATCTTACCCTCGTATTATAATATGTTATTGTGATTTATAACTAGGTTAGCAAAATATATCAGTGTTATTAATAAATACATTATCACCATAATTCATCCCATTCCACATATTTTTAATTAAGGGAAACTGGTCCCATAATTCTTGTCGAAGCCACCACTCCAAACGAAAAAGGGTCTAATTGGGTCCTTAACTGGGTGGTTTTCCCCCAATGTTGATGAGGTCAATTTAGGCCATCAACACACAAGTAGGATCATTATTAGAAAAAAATGAAAGTGTTACATCAATGACATATTCATGTTCATTATTATTATGAGTATCAAAGGGATCATAGTTACATAATGATTGTACATTGGAACGTGTAAATGAACTATCACCTATTTCAGGATTGCAACAAGGAATTAATTGTTCATCTTCATATTCATCATATATTGGTGGTTTAGAATAATCAACATGAATATCAAATGAAACAAAATCGTAGTTACCGAAGACATCATTACATTCCATTTCTCTTATAGAAGATGATTGAAAGAGAAAACCACTTATTTGAAAAGGGTCTTCATTAGTTGATTATTGATGTGCATAATGAATGTATAACATCGATTCTTCCTGATTAGATGCATTACATGAAATATCTTCTTCAAACTCATTTTCTTCATTGTTATCAATGCTACTAGGATCAGGGAAATGGAATAGAGATGAACCAAATTCAACATCAGTCATAAGTTTGTGAGATTATTCAAGACATAGATGTACTTCTTGATATTCCATTAGAATAGAAGGTTTTTCTTGGTAATAAAAACTAAATATTATCATGTCTTGTTCAGTTAAACACGTATTCAATTGGTAGAAAAAGTGAGGATGAATATGTTTCCTTAAAATCATCAAGTTTGAATTCATCTTGCAAACATACAACTTCATATTCTTCATCACTGACATAATGTTTACATTATTGAAACCCTATATCAACACTATCACAACGTTCATTCAAATTGCAGCAATCTTCAAGGAGTAATTTTGTAGGATAAATCCTTTTATAATAAGTACAAAAGACAACATGGAAATATCTCAAGGAAGATATTCTAGCAAGAGGAACGTTGATGTACCATTATCTAACATATGCTTCCAAAGACATCTTGAATAATTTCATATGCACATCCTCATGGTAAACCCCAATTTTATGAATGTAACATGGAATTCAATTAGATTTTGAGTAGGGTTGTCATCAATATCTTCTCGAAATCAAGGAAGATAATTATCCCCTATGTCTATGTTGGGCATATAATTAGGGTAGCCAAGTATTTTAGAAAACTAAAGAGGTGAAAACCGTGAAGATACCCAAGAAGTAATCATTGAAGCACTATTGAATGATACAAATAAGTTAAGGAGTCTGTTGGTGAAAATTTAAACGAAAAAATGTTTTATTGAAATTATCATGTTTATGTTGTTGTATTCTTGTTCACTACCAGGTAACAGGTGTTCAACCACTTTCATAAAAAAATATGCAAACCATTGCACTTCATCATGAATCCTCCTCTAAAAAGGCATACAAATAATACATCTAATATAACAGAAAATTTAAGCCTAGGTAGTTAGTGTCCCCTGGAGAAATAAGGAGTGCTCACATGACATCATTTTCAGTTTCATATTTTCATATCAACATATGGCTCACAAGGAGTTATGTTTCATTATATATATGCTTGCATATGAATTTTAAGCATGGGTTGATAGTTTTAACTACAATTAGAGTATTAACATATGCATGAAGTTGACAAGTACAACATCATTATGGGCATACTTTTATCACAACTCCATGATCATTCCTTGACATAACAGAAACAAGGAATACTTCCCTCACTAAGAAACTATGCTTCACAACATGGTTATATTTTAGAGCATAAAAGCATTATACAAATGAAAGTCTAATTGTACAAACATGGCAATTCATGATTGATATGAAATCATAGTTATAAAAGTTTAAAATAGTAAACAGAATAATATTTTGACTTGTCATGGATAGCATGAATGCATCATTATAAGGATTTGTTTTTTTATTATTATAAAACATGGCCCTGCTGTAATCTAGAAACCCATGTGGCATTGTTAGTATGGTGTCAAACTATATTTTCATTAGGACATCTTCAATGTATAAGTTTTATAAAGCCATGGGGTAAGGAATACATGCCACATGTGAGCTATGGAAATACAATATGAGCGTTATGTTAACCATATAGTAAGAGAGGTGATATTTGGTCAAGTTTATGAGATGTGACATGAGTTTATCGACTGCAACCCAAAGTGCACATTGGAGCTCTCAACAGAGTCGAGGTAGCTGGTAAAGAAGCTTCCAACCTACCTTTATTGCCCTTCCCAAAACAAGAAACTCCTATGGAGATGTTAAGCTCAGATATTATCTTGAACCCTAGCCCGGTGCTCACAATTGCTAAAGGGAATCACCAAAAACAAAATCTTGTGCAAAAAAAGGCTAATTTATCACAGGTATGAGAAGAATTTGGCCTCAACCTTTACTAGTTAATGGTTCCTCATTGTAAATTTTGGGTTTGCTTAATATTTTTAAAATGATGCTATGAGTTATTAATGTATCATTGTTTCTTTTTCCATTAATGCCTTAGTTGTGTAACTATCATGCATGCAAAAAATTAAGTGTTTCTTCCCAAGAAAAATTTACTTCATTGTGAAAATCACTCATCTACATTCACACATAGGAATGTAGGCCTGACTACTCCATTGTGGTTTCAAACACTACCCCTGGCTCTAAAATCCATCACATGACTTGGGTTCATGTCTTTATTGTTGAAAGAAAAGTTATATCTCCCAACAGAGGTTGTATCATTGTAGCCCTACATTCCAATTTTTTTAAGCGAAATCCCTTAGCCATGGCTAAAAGAGAGTTCAAATTATAGCCCTTGGCCCAAATTTTGGTCTCACAATGATGGGTGTATAATCTTTCATTTTGCATGTAACACGAGAATGTATCGAATGCTCGCTATGCCATATTGACTTGCATCTACACATTATTTTTTGTCGTCTTTGATTTCATCAACATGTTATATTATGACATTTCGACTTATACATTGTAAGGTCCCACCTTATGAAAAAACCATGCTATCAAACATAGACTAATGAATTTAGATAATAGATATGACCAAGTATGGACAAAAATTCAATAGAAACTAAAGTTGAAAACATTGGAAACACATTCTTGTTTTAATCCCCAACATGTACATTCTCAGCTATAGATGTCATTCATTATTGGTTAGCTCATAAATAACTCTCTAAATATCTCATAAACATTCACAAGTAGTAATTTCCAATAAAATGGTTTTTCTACAACACTTTAAACTAATAATAAACTAAAATGTCAATAATATTTATGAATATTCCTGACAAGGTATATATATGCAACTCCAAAAATGTTGAGTGTGTGTTATATTCTTTCCATGACTAGTTGCTGTGTTGGGGGGGTCACAGGGGGGGTGATAGCCCCCTTTGTTCGTTGCTCTAGGTGCAATAGGGGGATCAGAGGACGAGTGGCATCCTCCCTTGTTGGGGTGTTTTCAGGGGGGCTATAGCCCCCCTATACGAGAACCGGGGTAGTGCCTTGGATTTTTTTTTTTGACCCTATAATAGGTGTGCAGACCTACCTATGGTTTTGTGCATAGGTTTTACACATGGTTTTGGGCTTGATGACTTTCTGCCCATGGTATTTTGTAGATCCAGTCAAGGGAACTATGGTTATGCTCTAATCCAGATTTAATGGATTGGGGTTTATGAATGATTCAACATGTATATATGTATTGTAACATTGAAAGGAATAATGAAAAAAATTAATCTAGTAGTCTCGATTTTGTGATCCAAGGGAAAATCTCTATGTATATTTATTTTATGTTTTTTGTTCTCTCCATTGTTTATTTTCTATTTTAAGAATCCATTTACAGGTAATTTTTGTACAGTGTTAAAATCTACATCTAGTATCAAAGCTATTTTGGCTTCAAGGATGTTGAGGGTTCTTTCTCTGGTCTGTGGTAAACCTTGTTCAATGGGAGATTTGTGGGATCGATTCTTGTAGTGAAAGAAGACGGTGAGCAGTGGAAAGATAAAGATCGAGAAATTTAATGGTTAGAGTTTTGAGTTGTGGAAGCTCAAGATGGAGGATCTGTTGGTGGATCGAGATCAATGGATTAATGTAGATCTAGGTACGAAATCGACAGGAATGTCGATAGAAGACTGGGCAAAGTTAGATTAAGAGGTGAAAAGAACAATATGATTGTGTCTCTCAGATTCATTATTGTTAAATGTATCAGGGGAAGATACGGTGAAGGATTTGTGGGAAAAGCTAGGGACTTTGTACCAATCTAAGTCTCTGGTGAACAAACTGTTCCTACAGAAAAATATGTATAACTCGAGGATGAAGAATGAAGAATTAGTGACAGAGCATATGAATACCTTTAATAATGTGGTAAGATAGTGGTTATCTGTTGATATTAAAATTCCAGATGAAGATAAGTGCATCAATTTATTGTGTTCTCTACCAGATTCATGGGATAGTCTGGTTGTTGCAATAGGTACCAATACAACTACCTTGAAGTTTCGTGAAATGGTCTCATACTTGTTGTCAGAGGAGATGAGATAGAAAAATATGGTGAGCCAGAATGGAGATGCCTTGTATGTATGAGGAGGGTCCCAAAATAGAAACAAAAATAAGTCCTTGAGTGGGAGATATAAATCTAGAGGGAGATTTAAATCTCTAGGAAAACCTATAAAGGTGTGTTGGAAATGCAGAAAGGAAGGACACTACAAAAGGGACTGTAGATCTAAATCTCCTAAGAAAAGGAATGGATCTGATGATGCTCCTTCTGTAGAGGTGAAAACCACCTCAAATGAAGGTGTGGATGTGTACTTGGCTTCTTATTCAAGTACACATGTATATCTTGAGGCATGGTTTATTGACTCAGGTGCATCCTTTCACTTCACTCCCCATAGGGAATGGTTTTGTGAGTACAAGAAATGTGATGGTGGTGATGTCTTCTTAGGGGATGATAAGAAGGTCATAATCATCGAACATGGAAAATTCAAGTTGAAGTTGCAAAGTGGAGGGATTAGAACACTTTCTAGTGTTTTATATATTCCTGCATTGGCCAGAAATCTAATTTTTGTAAGCAAGATGGATTATGCAGGTGTAAAAACAATGTTCAAGAAATATACATGTAAGATGGTTTGTGGAGCATTGGTATTAATGTAGGGATTTTGGATTGGAAGTCTGTATAATATTCTGGGTAGCACTGTTCTCTGGAGAAAAGACCATGCTATGGAATCAAAGTCTTGAACATATTAGAGAGAAGGGACTTTAAATAATGCATGGTAATGGTATGGTAGAAGGTATATCTAATCTCTCTCTGGATTTTTCAATTTCTACAAACATTGTCTATCTGGGAAGAAAAATCAAGTGAGTTTCCCCTCTAGTGCTAAGAGGGTGAAAGGGATATTAGAGCTTGTGAACAATGATGTGTTTGGACCTGTGTCGGTTCCATCACTGGGTAAGTCTCTGTATTATGTCTCATTTATAAATGAATTCTCAAGGAATACATGGATATATTTCCTTAGGAAGAAATCTAAAGTCATTGACAGATTTAAATAATTTAAGGCTCTAGTGGAAAATCAGACAGAAAAGAAGATCAAGGTGTTGAGGAAAGATAATGGTGGAGTTCTGCAAGAAGGAATTCGAATACTTCTTTAAGAAGTGTGGTATAGCACAACATAATACTACTCCATACACACCTCAGCAAAATGGAGTTTCAGCAAGAATGAATAAGACATTAATAAAAAAGGAGAGAAGCATGCTCAATAGTGTTGGTTAGGACAAGAATTTTGGGCATAGGCGGTGGAGACTTCATGTTACCTGGTTAATAAATCACCTTCATCAGTGTTGGAGGATAAGACTCGACATGAGGTATGGACTGGTAAGAAACCCTCTCTTTCACATATGAGGGTATTTGTATATAATGCATATGTACATGTTCCGAAGGAGAAAATAACCAAGTTAGATAGTAAATTTGAAAGGTGCATATTTATTGGGTATAAGGATGGTTTAAAAGGTTATAAGCTTTGAAACCCAGAAACATGGAAGGTTGTGTACAACAGAGATGTGGTGCTTAGAGAGGTGAAATATGTTATTAAACATGAATTCCTACCATAGGAACATGAGAAAATAGAGTTTGAACTAAAGGAGGAAGAATCATACTATACAGTAGAACAAGAATCAGAAGAGGAAGAGCCACAAACTCTAGTATTGAGAAGATTAGTTCAAGAAAGAAGGCAGCCAAAAAGATATATTTTATTTTATTTCTATTCAAATTTTGCTTTATCCATTACTTATGATGATCCTAGAACTGTCAGGGAGGCAGTGGATTCAGAGGATGTAAAACTCTGGAAGGAGGCAATGGTTGATGAATTGACATCTTTGGAAAAAAATGAGGCTTGGGATCTGGTGGAGTTTCCAGAGGGAAGGAAACCCATTGGCAGAAAATGGGTGTTTAAGAAGAATATGAATGCAGAAGGAAATGTTTAGAGATACAAATCTTAGTTGGTATAAATTTTTTATTCCCAGGCGTCGAGAATTGATTTTGGTGATATTTTTTCTCTTATTACCAGGTTAGCTTCTATTATATTACTTTTATCTGTTGCTTCTACTTTCGATCTTGAGGTAGAACAGATGGATGTGAAGATAGTATTTCTTCAAGGGGATCTAAAAGAAGATATCTACATGAAGAAAACTAAAGGATTTACGGTGAAGGGTAAGAAAGAACTAGTATGCAAGGTAAAAAAGTCTTTGTATGGGTTAAAACAGTCACCAAGGATGTGGTATCAGAAATTAGATACATATAAGCAGGGACTTGGTTTCACCAGAAGCAAAGAGGATCACTGTGTATTTTAAATTAAATGGTGACCATGTTATTTATTTGGTCTTGTATGTGGATGATATGTTGTGGATTGGAAAGGATGAAGAAATTATCCATTGAAAACCCAATTGTCCTCCAAATTTGACATGAAGGATCTTGGTGCTGCAAACTATATTTTGGGCATGGAAATTAAACGATATCGGGAAAAAATGAAGCTCTGGTTAAACTAGAGGAAGTATATCGAAACAATATTACATAGGTTTAATATGAAGGATAGTGAATCAGTGAAGGTTCCTATTCCTGTAGGTGTAAATTTGTCTATTGAACAGTGTCCCAAGACACAAGTAGAGGAAGATGACATGTCATTTGTTCCATATGCAAGTGTAATCGGTAGCTTGATGTATGCAATGGTTTGTACTAGATCATACATTGCACATGTAGTGGAAGTATTGAGCAATTTTATGTCAAAACTAGGGAAGGAGCATTAAACAACAATGAAGTGGGTCTTTAGGTATTTGCATGGCACTAGTGATTATGGTCTATGCTACCAAGGGAGACTAATATTGGACAGAGTTTTGTACATCGATGCAGACTGTGCTAGAGATCAGGATGAAAGAAGATATACAAGTGGGTATGTGCTTAACCTATTTAGAGGACAAATCAGTTGGATGAGGAAGAGGAAGCTTGTAGTGTCTCTTTTAACTATAAAGGTTGAATACATGGCAAGCACCCATGCAAGCAAGGAAGTAGTTTGGTTGTAGAGATTGTGTTCAAGTATGGAGTTGGTATAATGAACTATAAGGATAGACTGTGACAGCCAAAGTGGAATTTTCTTGGCATATAACCCCACTTATCATTTAAAGACAAAGCACATTGATGTTCAGTATCACTTTGTGAGGGATATGTTTCATGAAAAAAAGGTGTTTCTAGTAAAGGTGGACATCTTGAATAATGTTGAAGATGCATTGAAGAAGTCTGAGAGTACTCATAAGTTTTCTTGGTGTAGAGAAACAATGGGTGTTGCAAGCTTGGAACAATGACTAAGCTCGCATGTGACCCTCTAGGTGGAAAACAAAACAACAAGTGGGAGAATGTTGGGTGTGTGTTATATTATTTCCACGACTAGTCGCATATGCATAGGTGGGTGGACCTATGCTGACCTACCTATGGTTTTGACCCTATAATAGGTGGTCAGACCTACCTATGGTTTTGTGCATGAGTTTCACACATGGTTTTGGGGATGATGGTTTTATACCCATGGTATTTTTATATCTAGTCAAGGGAACTACAATTATGTTCTAATTCATGGTTGCTGGATTAGGGCTTATTAATTCTTCAGTATGTATATATATGTATTGTAACATTGAAAGGAATGATGAAAAAAATTTATCTGGTAGTCCCAGTTTTGGGATTCAGAGGAAGATATCTATTTATATTTGTTTTATGTTTTATGTTCTCGCCATTGTTATTTTTTGTTTTAAGAATTTGTTTGCAGGTAATTTTTGTACAGGATTAAAATCTACAAAAAATATGAGAGTATGCTCCAGCTCCAATATCCTTACCAACTCATTGTGAACCATCCAGTTTTCTGCCCAACCGTATCCAAGGAGAACTTCTCCCCCTGGAAACCTTGAGCTATAAGAGCTCACAAGCAGTACGAAAATATAGCAGTAGAGAAATATACAAGGCAAGTTGAGGAAGATAAGCCTCACTTCCTCTCAATACCACTCATGGTCATCTCCACTAGGTAGAGCTACTTAGTAATTTAGTTTATGAATTTAAAACTAATTTCTAAAGCATTTGGCTACTCTCCAAGTCCCTCTCACAATTTTATTTTTTTTAATCTCTCCAACTCTTGGTATCACGATGCACCTCCCTCCAAGTGAGAATACATGAGATACATATATAGGAGGAGCAACAAATTCTTGTCATAAAGGAGTAATATGCATGCGTTGCATTCCATTTAGAGGAGTGTAACTCATGCCATTAAGGAGAGGTTGATCTGAATTTAAATAGTAACAAAACAAATTACTGATATAACCATAAATACAGAGATGTAGCAGAAATAACACTTCCTTTCATTAATATCAAATAATGAAATATGCTTACAAACAGAATGGAAATGAGACTAGCTTAGGCAATGGTAGCTCATCTCTGAGAAGAGATGTGGTGGCTACATGCCTCTGAACTAAGTTATGATGAGGCTGAAGGGCCTTTTTATTATTGAAAAATAAGAGAAAGCCTAAACAACCAAAACCCTAACCCGAGGAGATGTAACACCAAGAGTTTATGGGCCCCGTTGGGGTTAGTTGGGCAGCAAACTTCCCGAAGTCATAACATGGTCATATTATCTTTGTTTGACATGCATGATACCTCGTTGGAAAGATATCTCCGAGGAATACAAATACAAACACAATTTCAATGAAATTTCCATGCGGGATATTGCCAAAAAACGTCGTTTAGGACCCCAAAATGGCTCCAAAAGTTCAGGACCCGAAAAATTGCCAAAAATAGTAAATTGTGCTACAATTAAGGAAACTGAAAAACTGAAAGAAGAAATGGTGGGGGTCCAAGTGGAATAGTTAGGTGGCCACCAATATCCACCTGGATCATAGGTATGCACACCTTAGTTAAGGAGAGTGTAACATATGCATTAAAGAGAGTGTAAGAGGAATCTTTTATAACATATCTTTAATGAGTATAAGAGGAATATGCCATTCTTTTATGAGTGCATAAAATAGAGTGTAATGTATTATTAAAAGAGAGAGAGAGAGTTACATAGAGCCATGAGAGTCATCAAGGAGAGAGGTGTGAACTGATTGAGGAGATGAAGATGACTTGTAATTTCCTTTTCATAATAATATCATAGTCTCAGAAAATATAATAGTAATATTAATCATATTAATAATACCGAGGATTAAGTCAAGATTGAACTATTAGGATTGATTAATGATAAATTAAGTGATTTTATTTCAACAATACTTGACTACCCATTGATTGAGGGTGATTTACAATTTTTGGAAAGTCATACTTGAGATGTTGGACATTACTTCCTATTTTTAGAAAGTCACTCCAAAATTGTCATAAATGAGATTTTATTAAGGAAATTTATCCATGAGCTACCCATGAGTGGTATTTTTCTTCCAGAGAATAGGGATTCTACATCTCTATTGCATGCATCTTCATGCCTTAGTAGATTGAGGATTTCACGCCCTGGTCTACTCCAAGGATCCAATATTCCACACCTTGATCTTTTAAATATTTAGGACTCCACATCCCAATCCTTTTATTATAGATCCAAGACTCAACATCTTTATCTTTCATGGATTTAGGACTGTACACCCTAGTCCTTTTATTATAGATCCAAGACTCCACATCTTTATCTTTCATGGACTTAGGACTCCGCACCCTAATTTCCATGGCTTCTCATCTACTCTACTTTCAAACTTTGTGCTTCACCTTAAGATAATGATTGTGAGCTCATACACATCTGATATTTCATTGCTAAGGTCTAGTTCCAAGACCAAGAATTGTGCATGACTTCCGCGGTCATTTTGGTTTTGAAGAAATGACTTCTAGAGTCATTTATAATTTGAACATCCTTGTTTGCAAATAATCACGTCCCATGTCACATCCTTCTCAATAGAAGATTAAGCATATATAATTATACAAATCACGTATCATGACTTCCACATTCATTTATAATTTGAGCATCCTTGTTTGTAAATAACTAGGTCCCCTGTCACATCCTACTCAATACAAGATTAATCATATATAGTCATACAAATCACGTATCATGACTTCCACAATCATTTATAATTTGATCATCCTTGTTTGAAAATAACCAAGCCCCCTACCACAACCTGCTCAATACAATATTAAGCATATATAAACATAAAAATCATGTATCATGACTTCCACAGTCATTTATAATTTGAGCATCCTTGTTTGAAAATAACCAGGTCTCCTACCACATCCTGCTTAGTACAAGATTAAACATATATAATCATACAAATCATGTATCATCCATAAATCATAATTAACCATATGTTCCACATAACCATGATTATTCATGGATATATGTTTCTCAATCCTAGATCACCATCGATGTCATACACCTATGTCCAAACTAGAATACCAAAATAGAAAATATCAATAATATGCTTTTAACCAAAATCAATTATTATACACACAACCATAGATATTATCATAAGCTCACAGGAACCAGGTGACCCAAACTAGTTCTATAGCATATAAGCATATACATAAGTCTGACATGAATAATCTTATATAACTACATTAAAATCACTCTCTCTAAGTGTTCTCAAAGCTTTCTCCCCTAGAAAGGACACTACATATTAGACTTTGTTGTGTCATGCCAATTTTTTTTTTGAAATATTGTGGTTTCAAGTTTACTTCACTCATGCATAATATTGAGAGTCATGGCCATGGTAAAAAACAATGTAAATTACATGGGCATAGCCACCCCCTATCCCGCATTTTGTCTTATAGAGTTGGGCACATAATCCTCTCATTTTATATAATGAAAAGTTGAACTCACCCTCTGTTGTGCGATCTTGGTAATTTGTTGTGTCACACCACTTTGGAAACCCATCGTACAAATTTGAAAAGGGTTTTGTCTACTTGTGTTCTTTTAGGCTTACCCATAATATGTGGAGGCCCGCTCACCACAAAGTCCCATGTGGTTACTCATGTTTTTCAATTAAATTGAAATTTGTGACCTAGGAAGGTAAAAAGTCACCATTTTTGCACAATGTGTGCACTTACATGCCATACTGAGCATTTTACACCTCCCACAGTAGGACAACATCCTCTGCCTTCAGTTATTCTTAAATTCAAAATGAAATTTTCCATTGCTAGGTAGTTCACGAAGTCTATCCATTTCTTGCAAATCATATTGGGAAAAGGATCAAAGGTCCCATCCCTTAATTCACCCACAAGTGACCATGTCTATCTATTTAAAGTTTTATTCTCAAACAAGGTAGCTTCCCCTACCTCTTGATTTCATTATATGTTTACAGTGCTTTCCAAGTCATATATTCATGTTCTCTTCCATGGCCACAATCAAGAAACAAAAAGAGAAAAAAAAATAAAATATTGCATTTACTTAGGCACAAATATTTTATATATTTACCACTACAATTTGTGAGATATGTTTTATACTATGTTTTTATTTACACCAATCATGCCTCAACCTGTTGTGTAAACAAATGGGTGATATCTCAAAGCCTTCCCTCTTTATAATTTCAATGCAAACTTGGATTGGAATTCCTTTCTCAATATTTCCATGTGTGGCTTATTCTCTTATATATATGTGTTCTTGTTGTTACTCATGTAGCCTATTGTTGGTCATTCTTGTTATCTTCTTACAATAGTTTGATATCATTGCCTCCTTCGTTTGGATAGGTGACAACAATAGCAAACAAAGTGGGTTCAAACCTCCATAGAGAAACTGAAGATAATGGGATGAAACGAAAACATTGCAAGTTCAAATTCTTGAGACATCTGAGAAAATTTCTATTGTTGTACGTGAAAGTTTGTTGATGCTATGGAAGACTCGTAACACTAAATCCTAAGACCTGCAAAAGAAAAGAATGAGATGTTCATGCTATGATTGTAATCATGAAATCAAGAATTTAAATAAAGACTGCGCGGATATCGCTTAGTTGGAATTGAAGAACTGTAAAATAAAGATTGTCAATACTGCATACGGGGAACACGAGAAGATCAAAACTGTAAATAAATCGATTTGAAAAAATTTCTACCTAAGAAAAGTATCTTCTACAAAATGCTGCTATTCATTAAAGACATCTATAATCGTGCCAATCTCATCATATAAATTGAAAGTTGTATTCACAATTTGACTATATTCAACTATGTAATAAAAGAAGTGAAGAAAACACTTTAGTGACGAAGATATCATGGCATTGAAGAGTTGGCATTACCGTTCTGTGATGGAGATATTATTTATTTTGCTCATTTTCTGGATTATCTCATTGGCCTGGTTGACTTTGTTGTTGGTCAGTGGTCACTAGCTAGCTTTTGTCAGAGCCATGCATTGATCATTGAACTGTTTGACTTCACACATTAGACTGAGTCAAGTCAAGTTGTTCCATGATTATGTACCCAATCCTTTGCTTGTCATTATTGATGTCCAACCAAAGGAAGCAACAATTCAGATCAAACAAATGACATAGGAGAGGAGATATGGATGTGATAAAGATGGTATAAATATCCACGAGGGAAATATAGAAAGTGATAGTGCATAAGGGCCTTTTGATTTTGGTAGCTTTCTATTTGCAGCCTCGCCTGATGCATTCAAAGACTTTCACATTTTAAAAGCTTGTTTACTTATTTTTCTTCGTCATTTTGATGAAGAATACCAAGTGTATACTAGTCAATTTGTGTTGCAGTCGATGCCATTTTCAAACCATGCATGCACAAGACAACGTTTGATTAATGCTATACAATGGTGAGTTGACTTACGACGATCGACCAAAGAGGAAACCAACATGTAGAAATTGAGATCTAGAATTGGTTGATTGAACATAACCCACGAAATAAATTGTGCCAATGACCTATTCTCTTTCCACTTGGATTCCTCACTTTTTGTTATCTTTCTGATTGAACTAAATATGTATGAAGATGGTCCCTCCGACTTTGGCAATCTGGACTACCCACAGATCAATTCCAAGCTTTTGACTTTTGTCGGCCTTATGGAGTTTACAGTCAGAATAGTGTGCATTCCTATAACTGTATCCAAAGCCTACGAACAGGAAGGAGTGGAATTCATAATATTAGTCATGCGGGTGCATAATAGTCTGGGAACAACAGATGACGAAAGATTTACCCCAAACATAGGACTAGCTCTTTCTGTGATTCATCAGCTGCGACAAGTCTAGCCAGTCCCTCCATAATACTCAGCTATTTGGTCGACACTATTGTAGCCTAATCCGACAGAGTCCAGAAAATCGAAATTTTAATTACATATATATATATATATATATGACATGGCCCATGGCGCAATCATATTCTAACATTACATGTATATTGATACACCAATGGACCAAAGGTGACCCACGCTGCAAGGTCCACTACGCTTGTGTCTTCGTCAACAATTTATATGATTTACAAAAATAATTATATGTAGAGCATGTCTTTTCCGCACTATATGTGTGAACAATTTTTTCTCTACAATTTTTTTAAAAGAGAAAGAGGTCAAGAGTCAAGACTATGTAATTGCAATGTCAATTCTTCCCAAGCCATAGACCAAGCACTAAAGTCCACTAGAGCCAGTTCCCATACAAGGCACTAATGACACAAGACCCAAAGTGTGGCGCAAGGCGTTCGAGCACTAAAGTCCACTAGAGCCAGTTCCCATACAAGGCACTAATGACACAAGACCCAACGTGTGGCACAAGGCGTTCGAAGATGATGAGATGATAAGTGCACATAAACGTCAAATTAACATATTCGCTCTCCAACGTGGGATATCACACTTCTGATTGGCATTCAAATGGTGCAAAAGAAGGAATGCATCACAAGTTACCAAGCTTGTTTTCACAAAATGATCCATTTAAATGAGTTGCAACATTCGAAAATGCGATTTTATTTATCATGTCATTTCCTCACGCGGCATGTGTGGGACATTTTATTTGGCGATAAAATATTCAAACAGACTGCAAAGCTTGTCAGTGAATAAAGTATTCCCTCAAGAGTTTAAATCGGCCTATATGCTATGACACGAAAGATGTATAACAAATTTGGCTCCTCACCAAGTTTGACAGTTGTATAAAAGTAAAACATTGTATGTGACTGGTGTATAGGTGGATAAATGATCTAAAGCAACCAAGTCAAGCCCGAGGGTTCCTTCTGCTCCTAAAAGCTACGAGATTTCATTTTGCATTTTCACATGGGATTAACTAAGGGAACAAACTGTTTTCTTTATAGAGTGGATTCGAAATGAAAGTTTCTCCTCTCATTCTCCAGTGCAAAGGTCAATGAGTGTTTCGAATTTATATCTCTTGTAAATGTCGCAAGAAAACGATGGTCCACATCACTTTTTCTCCAGCTCCAACGGTATATGATACCACATAACTTAAGGGAATTTAATGACTTAAGTGATGCTGGGAAGCAGTTTTCTCAAACTTCTATCAAACAGTTTGACGATCACCATTAATCCATACATCACCCTCCTCGATTTCCAGCAGCCAAAAGTGATCCTCGAAGCAGTTTTGGGGTTTACATGAAACCACACAGTGTTTGGTAAAGCCTATGTGATAACAATTGGGGCCCGCATTCCTTATTTTCAACTCCGACTTTCCATTTTAATTCAAAAATAATGTCACATGATGAATTTTGGGAACCTGAATTTTATTTTGAGAAAGAAGTTATTTTATAATACCATATATTAAATATATGATATTATTTTCATTTAAATTGTGTAATACGTATCATAAACTACGAACAATTTACATTGGTTTAAACTATGTAAATGAATGTACTTTAATAAATAGTTATTAAGTTGAGTCCATATACAAGTCTGAATTCATATTAAACATACTTTATTATAGTATTTGTATTAATGAAAAGAAATAGTTTATTCCAATTAATACACATAAAAGTAAACACATGTAAATAAATAATAAATAGTTATCATTCACCACAAATATAATTCAATGAATTAAGTATGATTTCAATTTCATTTTGTGTTTTGAAGATAGTTCCTGCAAGACTTCAGCGACATATCACAATATGACTCAACAATAGTGTTAGAGATCAAAGAAACATACTACTTAGAATGTAGATCAAAACCAATTATAAAACTTTGACAAAAATATAAAAATTTAACATTCTGGTAATAGTACACAAGAATGAAAATTCATTAAACAATGCCAAAATTATATTACAAATGCGCAGTCTTGGAGCAGCTCAAACCCATAGTAAAAATGCATGCAACAATGCAAAGCAATTCAAACAGAGCGAAAAACCCTCTTTCAATATCTACAATAACTCTCTATGTAGTAAACAAGAGTGTATAGGCACAACTTAAATCATAGCAGACACCCCTATGGTGGATCGCGTCCTCTCCCTCCCTTTGCATCGAATTTAGGGGTGTTCATACAAGACAACCCCCCTTATATCTCTCAACAACCGAATATGGAGGTTTTCTTCAGCAGACTGAAAATAGATTGTTTTATTTGAAAATGGGCCAAATTTGGGAAATCGTTACACCAAACAAACCTATTGACTTTGTAGCTGGCCGAAGGATCCACTAATTATTATTGGTCACGGCCTATTATGGAGTTCTTTACAACAGTCAAGTTAATTTCAAACAATATTTTCCACATGGAAGGGGGCCTTTAGAAACATGGACCCAACACGACATTATTTCATGTTACACAAATCACAAAGGAGATCAAAGTTTTATTATTAAAATAGCAAAAATATAGATTAAACTATAAAAATGTGTTAAACTATACTTATGCCAATAAACCCTTTTAAATTAATTAAGTGGCTTTTACTTATACGTGTCGAGAGCTTAGTGGTATCGAAGGTAAGCTCATCAGACCTTTTAAAATGAGACAAAACAAATTAGTTTCTATATTGGGCGGCTCTGATATGGACCAGATGTGATATCTTTATAGACCAGAATTAATGCCATATCGGGTTCGACATATCGGAGGCCGGAAGATATTAGAGGTCTTGTATCGGATATTTGATATCGGGAGATTAAAAGAGTGACAACCGATAGGAAGTTCCAATATGGTAGTTTTGATATGGATAGGAGGATTTTATTGGACAATCGGAGGATTGGGAATATAAAAAATTAGAGATATGAGGATATCAGAATATCGGTGGAGTGTCATATCATAATATCAGAGATCAGAGGGATATTATTATCAGAGGTTGGAGTACCATGGATATCAGAGTATCGACAGAGAACCATATCGGATTTTTGGAGATGTGTCTCGAAAAGAAATATCTGATATTCATTACCTCTGATATGTGGGAATGGAAACAATGACGTGCAATGTGGGTCCTTTACTCCAACAATTAATTAACATATGTTTTATGGCCTAGCTACTTTATAATATATGTTTATTGAAAAGAGCCACATTAATATGACGGATCAGACTTTTGGTATTGAATATTTCCAAAAGGATTCTTTTGATATCAAAGTCTCAAGGCCCAAAATCATATATTTAATCAATATGCCACATTGTTTAATGATTAAGGCTTAAAGCATATGAACACATCTTGGTCTTGGGGGCTATTTTATTCATTAATATAATTAATTAAGACATTTAAAACAAAAATTTATTTACAAAGGTTATTAACAAACAAACTTAATCAAAGTTAAGCAAACTATAAAAATAAAACAAGTGTAAATGAAAAGCAAATTAGACTTGAAATCAAGCAATCACACTCAAAGCCTACATCAATGCAAAAACAGGTCCCATGTCTATTATGATAGAATAAAATGGGGGTGTTGTGTTTTCACTACAACACAGTGGTAGTTGTATAAAACCAAGGGTAGTAGCTCCTTTCAGTGGTAGCTGATAAATTGGGGAGTGGCATCTTCCTTTAGGTCGAAGCCTAAGAAACTTGAAAGAAGAAGATTGCAGGGTAGTGATGTAAAATATAATTGTAGCTTTCCTTGGATAAAGAAATGAAGAAGAATATTTTATTCTTTACATGTTGCATCTGTGTTTGATAATCATTATATTGATATCCCCTTCATATATTTGTTTGTTTCTCTTACATGAATGGTTATTAAATTTCTTGAAAAGTTAAATTTCAAAATAGTAGTATAATTTGGTCGCACTATTGATTCACCCCCCCTATCCCACTCCCCACCAACTATGTCCTAGTTTCTAACAATTAAAAATGATGAATGCAATGAATATAGGATTTAGTTGATAGTTATTAATGGTGAGAAACCATTATCGGAAAAAAAAACTCATGAAAGATTGTTGGTTATGTATTCATGGATTATAGACCGATTTCATTGGTATATCACTTGAACCTTTTTACACCATATTCTAATAAGTTATACATCTACCTCTACTAGTTCCTCCTAATCATAATAATGTTGTTTTTTTAGATTTATATTATAATTAAGGTGTTATGCGAGAAAACCGTTATCTTGCACCAATATCAAGTCTAGTTTGAAAAAGTAATCACAAATGTTTACATAGATAATGAATCTAAAGTTGTTCACCTTTCTTGCTATGTAAACAATGGCTTGAGTATTCATATAGTTAATAACTTATACAGAATTATGAATTTGGTTTAAGGAAAGTATAATTTATATATCTACATTTTGAAACTATTTTTAGATATCCCTGATGGGGGTGAGATCCCAGGATCGCCTAGTTCCTCGTGGCCCATGTTAATAGTCATAAGGCAAGTGGAAGGGGGATTGACCCCTCAGTCCCCTCACTTCATTAAGCGATCATAGGCGAGTAAATCCAAGCATGTGAAATATCCCAACGCCTCATCGAATTTGGGAGGAGATCTTCTAATGCAATAGATGAGTAATTTGAACCGCATTCATGTTGAGGTGGTGGTTCAGCTTCATGCGTCTGAGTGTTTTTATGCACAACAGCGAAGGCAAAGCAGTCTAGCCTTTTGGTCTTGGCAACATTGGAAGCATTTTCTCTCTGGGTTCGAATGAGGATGTCTGGTCCTACTCCTATCCCTAGAAGGGTTCCCCAAGATTTTCTGGTCTAGTGCAACGTAAATTTAGGTAACAATAACCACCTAGATATTTTGGTTCAATTTGAATCTGGAAGGTGTGGGATTATGATTCTTTGGTGGGTGTAGAAAGTGGGTGCACGGGTGAAATCTCTGGTGGGCTGTGTGGAGCCAAAACATGTGGCTTTTGTGGTTTTCAAGACATACCGTGGGAAGGAGATCTACTCTCCTACAATTCATTGGGTTTGAGTGTCGATGTATTTAGCGAGACAACTTATGTTGCCACAATGTTTGGAGAACATGTCAGATGTGGTGGACGTTCTCTTCCCAACTGTGGCTGAAGATGAGGATGTCATCTAAGTATACCACTACAAATGAGTTATTCAATGGCCATAATATGCCAGCCATGAGCCTCATGAAGGTTGTAGGAGCATTCATTAACCTGAAAGGAAAAACCAACCATTCGAAAAGGCCCTCCTTGTCTTTGAAGGAAGTATTCCACACATCGGAGGGTTTGATTGGTACCTGGTGATATCCAAACTTCAAGTCAGTCTTGGTGAAATATTTTGCTTCCTTGAGTTGGTCTAGAAGGTCATCAGTCCGTGGGATTAGGTACCTATTCTGGATAGTGATCTTGTTCAACGTCCGATAGTCAATACAGAGTCTCCAAGTCCCATCCTTCTTCTATACCAACATGATCAGGCTACCTTAGGGTGACGACCTTGGCTGAATGTGACCTTTCTACAGCAACTCCTTAATTTGCCTCTTGTTTTCATCATTCTCCAGAACAGAGCGTCGATAGATTGGTCCATTGGGTAACAGCGCACCTGGGGTCAGATCGATGGAGTTCTTGACTTGACATTACAGAGGTACCCTTGTGAGGGAGGTGAAGATGTCATCATACTCCTCCATGACCTTGTCCATCTATTGTTTTCATGTGGAGGGGCCTTGTCTAGAGGTCATGGCCATTGTCTTCTCCTTTCCTTGAGGGCGTATCACTAAGAAAATAAATTTCTCGGTTTTTGAAATTAGCTTACTACATTGTTTTGCAGTAACCAAAGAGATGGTGGTAGGCGGGGCTCTCTCCAGTATCCTATACAACTTATTTTCTAATGTAATAATAATAATGTGAGGCCTTGAATCATACACAACATGTCACTTCCACAAGTATGGTTGGATTAATAATGCATCACAAACATCAAGGGGAGAAACGTCACATAATACCTCATCCGTGAATGGCTTGATGCTGTATGGAAGGCAACATTGTTGGCTCACGCACAGATCCCATCCTTGATTGAGCCACCTAATGGTGTACGGGTCTGGGTGTGTTGTGGTTGGTAAGCCCAGCTGCTTCATGACCTCTACTGCAATGAGGTTCTTTTGGCTCCCGCTGTCGACAATTAACTATAGTGGGGTACCCTTCACCCACTTCTGGGAGTGGAAGAGATGCTCCTCCTCCTTTGGATCTTCGAGTTCCTTTGTTTCACGAGGGCCTCCTCGAGCAATATTTTGATAGGATCTCCTGCTCCCTCGTCTTTCTTTTCTTCCTCCATGGGAGGAAGTTAGGATTTATGAGCCTGATCTTGCGAAGATTTGACCAATTCGAGCCCTAACTCCTTATATCTCGACCTCATTGGGGACATGCAAAGAAAAATGGAGAAAGAGCAGACCCGCTCTGATACCACTGATATGAATTTAAATAGGAATGCAACAAATTACATATATAACCATAAATACAGAGATGGATCAGAAATAACATGTCCTTTGATTAATATCAAATAATGAAATATGCTTACAAATAGTATGGAAATGAGACTAGCTCGGCGATGGTAGCTTATCTATGTGTTAACAGTGCTAAACCAGCTAACATGTCAAGGGGATCTCCCCAGTAAGAAGTCCCAATTAGACCTTAGACTAAGTTTGGTGTAGGAGTTCCAGTAGTGGGTCGTAAGGTAATTCTTTGACCGTGATGTCGCACAGAGGCAAGTAAGATAACTCTGTCAGTAGCAAGGGTGTGACTTGTTGTACCTTAAGAAACCAATTTCCTGGCTGTGGAAAAATTGTGCTTAAGACATTAATGATTATTGTTTGTTGTCACTTATTTGTCACTTTATTATTTTTTGTATTCTCAAATGAAGGACCTAGAAAACTTGGTCTTTAGCCCTTAATACATGTATGACCAGAACATCTCAGCATGCCATTTGTTGCTAGATATAAATGATGAATGAAAAATTCTTGAAGGAGAAGTTAAAGATAATATCCTGCTTAACATAGAACCTACTATCCGTCACTTAGAAGAATTATGAAAATGAGAACTGAATCATAGACAATATGCTGCTTGACATAGAATCTATTATCTGCGACCCTTGGAGAAGTTAAAGATGATATGTTGCCTTACACAGAAACTATTATCTATAACTTAGAAAGGAAGATGAAAACTTCAAGCATAGGAGTGCTCTTTTAAGCGATTTTAACTTTATCTACATAAGAAAATAAAGGCCCGCAACTTCATTACTATACTTGAAAGAAGAAAACATAAGATGACACATGACAGAGAAGGTTACAAAATTATACCCAACAATTCATGGAAACTTCTGATTCTTTCATTAATCAGCAGTTATATTAGGAATACCGTGGCATAGTCTATGGGTTCTCCAAAATTCGAACCACCCACTCTTTCTCTGTAAATTTTCCTCTTCTTATACATTGTGAAATAGTTGCTGATCTTTGAAACTATCAAACTACTAAACTTCTTCCCTAACTATTTGAAGTAAAAACTATTACGAAAAATTACACAGAGGGTAAAAGACACCTCATAAAACATGAAATAACAGGAAATAATTGAACTTATAAGATGAAAATGGCTGTTGGTTTTTTGGCTCTGTTAATCGGCTCTTGAGTTCCTCTGTGGATGCTTTAATAATTCTTAATCCACTTTAGTTGTAACAAACTGTGTTTGAGTTTTGTAAACCTGGGCTTATGCATGTATCAACCACATTTCAATTGGCCAAAACACCAAGAAACTCGACCAACTGCCTTTTCTTCAAATTCAGCTTTAACACTGATTTTTTCCTTTACATGGTAAAATTAATGCAAAGCATGCAAAAGCAGAACTGAAAAAGAATTAACCCAGTTCAATAACTCCATCAGGTCTGCCAGTTCAACATTGCATTAACTTCCCATTGCAAATCACAATCGGACCATTTCAAATGATGTATCAACCCAATCTTTAACAATCTAAGACAAGACGGACCTGCCAGAGTTATTAAACATAATACATAACAATATTGGGTCCGAAATCCCATCGCATATTGCAATCGGCGAATGAACTAATTACATATATATAATATGTTATGCGATATGACAGACCCACTAAAATTATAAAACAAGATATATATATTTTTGGGTCCGGCCATCGCATATCACAATCGGTGGAACCCAACACATATGCATTCGGCACTTTACGGACCCACCGGAATTATAAAACACAATATACATGCTTTGGGGTCCAGCCATCACAATCACAATCAGTGGAACCAACATCTATAGCCCTGCGGTGTGGCAGACCCACCAGGACTTTAAAACACAATGTATATATGTTCTAGGTCTGTTTATCGCAATCGCAATTAGTGGAAGATGAGGTGCTATGGGATACGTCAGACCCGCTGAGCTTTTAAATATAATATATATGTTTTTCAGGTCTGGATCATTACACTTTAACACCTGTTTCTTTTACGAATCCAATATATTACTTCGTTTCTTCTTGTTAAGTGTCGTTGTGATTCATATAACTGTCACCGTGATTTTTGATTGCGATTTGATCGTATTGAAATGAAAGCACCACACTTATTACTTGTTTCTCTTTATTATTTCTAATATGCAATGTGCTTTGTGATCTATATATACGTATACATTTAAATATGTTTCCATATACTTTCTTTTAGCGATTTCAATATGTAATTATCACAAGCATAATACTTCTTTACTTTTAGGCTTTGCGGTGAAAGAGAATATAAAGGAGCTTCATTGAGGTTGAACCCCTACTGTGATTTTTAGACCACAAATTGTGATAAAAGTGATAAATAAGCTTAAACACAATATAAGCTACAACATCTGGCTCCAACTCGGGATAGTTCTTTTGCCACAGAAGCACTAAGAACCATAGATTAGTGCCTTCACTTCGAGCATGGAGTCATATATTGCTTCACCAAACTTAACTATGTGAAAATTTTGCATAGTGAACCCACACTGATATCTACAGTGATAAGATGCTTGTACTTTGATAGCAAAATATTGAGAATCATAGATCGGTAGCCTTAGTTGGGCATGGAGTCCAGAACTGTGAAAGCCTTGAAATTTGACAAACTAAAACCTGACACTCTTGAAGTCTGAAACTTCTACAAACTAGTTTCCAACTGGGAAAGTCACCCTTATTCATCAACTAATATTAAATTGAAGAACTGCAACTGGAAACCAAATGCTCAACACCTGAGCTTATTTATGTCCAAGTTCCTACATATGTACATGATTGATCTCCATCAAGTGAAGTCAATCTTCCAATGGTACCAGGTTAGCATTTGGGTTCTTAATCTAGAACCATTCTGCCAGTGAATCTTGAAAATGCAATTCATCCTGAACAAAAAAAAAAATTATGCATAAAAGCAGCTCACCACAAAAATTAGGAGTATATCGACAAAATGATATGTGTAGACTGCTGATAAATTCTTCCATGTAATCTGCCACAGGATCTTCAAAAGTATGAGAAAAAATATATTCTTGATTAGCTCCAAAAAAGAAATTCTCTATGTATGAATATTCCTGCTCGATTAAACCTTCTGTTGGGATAATATGCTCAACAGAACAATCAACAACATCTTTAATAAAATTATCTATG
Organism: Pinus tabuliformis; assembly: GCA_031772625.1. Classification (NCBI taxonomy): domain Eukaryota; kingdom Viridiplantae; phylum Streptophyta; class Pinopsida; order Pinales; family Pinaceae; genus Pinus; species Pinus tabuliformis. Next base: position 577,711,406 of record CM062808.1, read on the forward strand.
TCACTTTCATGTCTCCACTTTTCATCTCTAAGCTTTGATTAAAAATAATTTGTAATTCTAACCTCAAGAAGAAAAACATTTTTTTTTCACATTACTATACGACATATGATCAACTTCAAATAGATTGTTTACTTCTGATCCATGGGCATCCTCATGTTCTTCAATGCAATGATATACAATCTCTTTATCAGCTTTATTTTTACATAAGATAGCCTCTTTTGCTATGATAGATGGCTCAATATATTGTTGTCCAACATATCCCACTTGCTGGTTTCTTCCTGTATGTTCAACACCCAACTAATGAACTTGAAGAGCTTCATCTTGTTCCCCATTTAAACCATTTTCATTATAGATAGGAGGATCATCAAATTTAACAAAATAGGAACTCTAGGGATTTATTTGCAACTTAATTATTTCTTCCTCTTCTCGACTGCTGAGCATAAATTCTTGATGCATGTTTGAATTTTCCTCCATCTGAATACTCTCTTGATTTCCTTTATTCACTTGTTTTGCAGGCTGAGATTCTTGTGGATTTGCCTTTGGTGAGGAATTTGAAACTTGTTGCTCACTTTCATTTTCTTGACTTCTTGGTCTTTTCCTCAATCTCAAGTCATATTTCTTATGTACTTCAGTGTGCATAAAATTAGAGAATTGGTTCCAATATTCATCAATTTTATTTTCATTGTGAATGGCATCTGTTTTATCATATTCATACTCTTCTCCTTCGATAGTAAGTTCATATTCATCTATTGCATATAATGTAGGTCTCTGAGAATTCTTATTTTCTAACTCTAACTTATTCAACCTATCTAACAAAGTTTTAATTACATTACACATATCCTCCAATGTTTGACTTTGAGAGGATTCCATCTTTGACTTTCCCTTGTCTTGGATAAGTTGTGTCTCTGGTGATTTTCCTGCAACCACTAGATTTGCTTCTATCTCTAATGCGTTTGTTTGGATCTGATTAATATGGCTATAACCTCCATGAATGCTTGATATATTATTAAAAAAATCATTAGTTTCATAAACAAGATTATCTTGAGCCTTTAAAGTTTCTTTAGCATCATAATATTCACAACAACCTTCAAAAAGAAACTTGTGTGGATAATAAGCTCTACAATGAGAATTGAATACTGAATGGAAATCTTTCAAAGATGAAATGCTTGAATGAGGTAGAGACCTAAACCAAACCCTAGCTTCTAGGTCCAAAGAAAACAAAAACAACTTCATCTTCACATCTTCATGAATGACACCCTACTGCTCCATGCATTCATGAAACTCTTGGAGGTGCTGAGTTGGATCTTCATATTCCTTTCTACTAAAATTTGGAAAATACTCATTCTAGACATGAAATGCAGGCATATCATGAGGATAGTCACTGATCTCGGTAAAATCAAATGGATCAAATTTATGGACTAAAAATGCAGGGAGATCCATTAAAAACGTAGAAAAAAAACTTCAAAGTGCAGTGGAGTCGCCAATTAATGTTGTAAGTGAAAATCACAGGTGTGAATGTACATCCAACTGTTGAAACTTTTCACTCTCAAGGATCAGCTTCAAACTTAATAAACCCAAGGAAAAGTGCTCTTATTTAATTGCTTCTATTCAAAACAACCAAATATTCCCTCTTCACTGAACAACCAGAGGAAAATATTGAAAACCTAGGGAAAATTATTCTTGTCTTCTCTCCCTGGCAACGATGCCAATTAATGTTGTACCTTAAGAAACCAATTTCTTGGCTGTGGAGAAATTGTGCTTAAGACATTAATGATTATTGTTTGTTGTCACTTATTTGTCACTTTATTGTTTGTTGTATTCTCAAATGAAGGACCTAGAAAACTTGATCTTTAGCCCTTAATACATGTATGACCAGAACATCTCAGAATGCCATTTGTTGCTAGATATAAATGATGAATGAAGAAAACTTGAAGGAGAAGTTAAAGATAATATGTTGCTTAACACAGAACCTACTATTCGTCACTTAGAAGAATTATGAAAATGAGAACTGAATCATAGAAAATATGTTGCTTGACACAGAAACTATTATTTGTGACCCTTAGAGAAGTTAAAGATAATATGCCGCATTACATAGAAAATATTATCTATAACTTAGAAATGAAGATGAAAACTTGAAGTATAGGAGCACTCTTTTAAGGTATTTTAACTTTCTCTACATAAGAAAATAAAGACCTACAACTTCATTACTATACTTGAAAGAAGAAAACAAAAGATGACACATGACAGAGAAAGTTACAAAACTATACCCAACAATTCATGGAAACTTCTAATTATTTCATTAATCAACAATTATATCAAGAATATAGTGGCCTAGTCTCTGGGTTCTCCAAAATTCGAACCACCCACCCTTTCTATGTAAATTTTCTCTTCTTATACATTGTGAAACAGTTGTTGATCTTTGAAACTGTCAAACTACTAAGCTGCTTCCCTAACTATCTGAAGTAAAAACTATTATGAAAAATTACACAGAGGGTAAAAGACACCTCATAGAACATGAAATAACAAGAAATAACTGAACTTAGAAGATGACAATGACTATTGGTTTTTCGGCTCTGTTAATTAGCTCTTGAGTTCCTCTATGGATGCTTTAATAATGCTTAATCCACTTTAGCTATAAAAAAATTTGTTTGACTTGTGTAAACCTGGGCTTACGCATGTATCAGTCACATTTCAATTGGCCAAAACACCAAGAAACTCGACCAACTGCCTTTTCTTCAAATTTGGCTTTAACACTGATTTTTTCCTTTACACAGCACAATTAACACAAAGCACGTAAAAGTGGAACTGAAAAGGAATTAACCCAGTTTAACAACTCCATTGGATCTACCCATTCAGCGTTGCATTAACTTCCCAACACAAATCGCAATCGGCCCATGTCAAATGATGTATCAACCCAATATTTAGCAATCTGAGGGACCCGCCAGAGTTATTAAACATAATACATAACAATATTGGGTCCGGAATCGCATCACATATCACAATCGGCGAATGAACTAATTACATATATATAATACGTTATGCGATATGACGGACCCGTTGAAATTATAAAATAGGATATATATATTTTCGGGTTTGGCCATCGCATATCAAAATCGGTAGAACCCAACACATATGCATTTGGTGTTTTACAGACCCGCGGGAATTATAAAACATGATATACATGCTTTCGGGTCCAACCATCACAATCACAATCGGCATAACCAACATCTATAGCCCTACGGTGTGGCGGACCCACCGGGACTTTAAAACACAATGTAGATATGTTTCGAGTCCGTCTATCACAATCGCAATCGGTGGAAGCTGAGGTGCTATGGGATATGTCGAACCTGCCAGGCTTTTAAATATAATATATATATTTTTCAGGTCCAAATCGTTACACTTTAACACTTGTTTCTTTTGTGAATCTAATATATTACTTTGTTTCTTTCTTGTTAAGTGCCGCTATGATTCATATAACTGCCGCCGCGATTTGCGATTGTGATTTGATCGCATCGCAACCAAAGCACCACAGTTATTACTTGTTTCTATTTATTATTTCCAATACGCAATGTGCTTTGCGATCTATATATACGTATAAATTAAAATGTGTTTCCATATACTTTGTTTTAGCGATTTCAATATGTAATTATCACAAGCACAATACTTCTTTACTTTTAGGATTTGCGGGGGAAGAGAATATAAAGGAGCATTGTTGAGGTTGAACCTCTACTGTGATTTTTATACCACACATTGTGATAAAAGTGATAAATAATCTTAAACACAATATAAGCTACAACATCACTGATAAAGAGAGTCAAGGAATGTGTACGAGAGGCTCCAACACTTTGAAGGGAGAGGAAGGTGAAGGTGAGTTCCAAGTTGAAAGGGATCAGTCCCAATGTGGCTAGGAACACACCACACAACGGACATGCACAGCTTCTCGCAGAGCAGTCCACTCAGATGCGACATTCACAACAATAAGGTAAGATAACATGAACAACACTCACAGATCAGTCTGAGACTAGTGTGACGGTTGATATAGCAAGGTTCATGAGAAAGGTCTGTCTAGTGTCTGACAGAGCAATCAACATGGGCAGTGATAGCATTAACAACATATGCAACACATTAACAACAAGATTCATATAAGTGCATACAAATTAGTTCATATACAAGTACATAAGTTAAACAACATATATCATTAAAGAAGTGTAAGTCACAATCATACAACACACCATGTAAACCTACTAGCCCCAATAGTGGAACATTACAACCTCATCTGCTTGCTCCTCCAAAGAGATGTACTAGCTCTGTGCAATGGAGAAGCTAAGGCGCGTTACAATACTGTCCAAGCCTTCTTCAAGATAGTCTTAGTATAATCTTGGCTAACCAAAAGCCCATACAATGAGTTATGAGGCACTATTTATAACAAAAGGTGGGGTGACCCTTGACATTCCCCTTTGTGACAGTTCAACTACCCTAATTACCCTTCACCTACTCTATGATCGTTACATCCAACTGTTGACACTTGACTTACACTTGACATGACTCAACATTACAATGCACATGTACTCATGTGAGACAACATGGCTTGAGCAAGCCTTGCAAGATATCACTGACACTCGGTCCACTGTGGTGAGACCAACTCTTTGACATGCTTGTGATGGTGAAGGTGGTGAGTTGATGCCAAGCTTGGTCACCTGTGATGGTGTGCATGCACCTCATGGTGACATCTTGCTGAAGCGAACACTTGCCTATGTTGCAACAAGTGCATTGGTTCGGCCCCTTCATCCAACTCGTCTGCTAACATGCACATGGTCTTCTTGGGTATCATTGAACTAGAAACACACTGATGTATAGTATCTGTGTTGACCTTCAAGCGTGTGCTGGTGGTCATGCACATCAACTTTCCAAAGTACATGTTCAGCCCCAGTTGGACTTGCTTCTTGTCTTCGCCTTGGTGAGTGTGTTGAATGGGTTGGATTGCATGTGTGCCCTCAACAACATGTATGCTGCTGAATCCCTTGCATGTGATCAAGAAAATTTCTTACCATGTTTGATCTGTGTTAGCTTCTGGGATGGATCCTTAATTTGTACTGGCGTAGTTTCATGCACGAGTGCACGTTACGCCTATTGCTGTTTTGGTTCATGTTGTAACTCATTGGGTTGTCTGTGTAGCTTCATGTTCTTCCTGAGTTGCTCCTTCAGCACATGAAAATCCTTCTTTATTCCATCTTTTTCCTTCGCGCAATATTCATGTCTCGTCGTCACTTCATATCCCGAGTCTTCAAAGTTGCTCTCATTATTAGTGGATCTACTTGATCTTGCAACTTTTCTCTGCCTCTATGTTGTCAACAACCTTCCTATTGCATTCACTGTGTTTGTTGCATTCACTCCATTCCCTGTGTGTGTTGCATTCGATATGTTGCCTTCAACTGTTGTTCATGATGTTGCTCATTGTGATGTTGCTGATTGATGTCCTTGTCCATGAACAAATTGATGTCTTAGTGCGTAAGTAAGCCCATGGACACTTGATCGCCTGCATCCCCAAGCGTGCTCTGAATGGTGTCTTCATCTCTGCTCTCTTGGAAACCATTGTACCTATACCGCTGAGAGGCAGATGAACACCTATAATACCTAGAGGCATGGAAACATTCATAGCAAGAATTTGTCAGTCGAAAACCAAAATGAACATGAGAACTCACTTTCAACATACCTGGGTGAATGATCATGAAGGTTGCACAATTTCAACCAGAAGGTTGGGAGATCGACTGCCAAGACTGCACAAGGCACAATTTGGGATACTGGGAGACTGACTAACTGCTAGAACTATGCAATTCAAAGTCCAGCCTGGCTGTTGACTGCTGGAATTGAGCAATACACAATTCCAACTGGGAAGGACTGCTGGCCCAGGGATAGATTTGTGCAATTTCTTGGACCAAGCAGCCACTGTCCTCCAGAAATGTGTAAAACAGCCCTAGAGTCTAGTGCTAGGTCGGAATGCACAAATATGGAGAGGAAGGTGAGTCTTCCTTTCCCATATTGTACAATGCAGCCTTGGTGAAGGTAGAGCCTAGGCCAAGGTTGGCCCGACTCGTCAACGGCAACTGAAAGCAAGTAAGTTAATAAATGCGTCGTGAAACTAAGTGATAGTAGAAGTGATTAACAATGCATGCAAAACATGAATGAAAGATTAGGCAAATAGTTCAACATGCATGTGGGTGAATCAATTCATTAGTGGGGAAAATGTTCATGTAAAACAGTTTCATGCATGCGATGGCAGTGAGATAGCAATGAAAACTGAAACAGAGCTAGAACAAGCTAGTATACATGTAAATGACAGCAAGCGTTCAAATAAATCAAGCAAATAGTACTCATACAAGAGAAAACCCAAAAAGCAACATAGATTCAACACAAGGCATGGGAAGTGGGCTTACCCCAAAACAATTGAGATAAATGTGCCGACTACTCCTAGATGTGATGTGGGATGTCAAAGTTGTAAGGTTGATGTGAGGAATGAGATCTATAGTGTCGAGTTGATGAGTTTTGATAACATCGAGGTTGTGACATTCATGCCACAAATCTAGGGGAAGTGACACTTGGTGGGAGGTTTTTGAATTGCTCCTTGCATGTAACTCCAAATATTAAACATAGATCCCTGAGAAAAGGGATGCCTTTGAATGTTGCCTTGGGATAAGTAGCATATGCATGCAATTCTGTTTTGCTTGGTCCCGAAGTGAACTATTCAACTCAGCTGCACATGCAAGCGATTGCAAGGCTGATGGAGAAAAATGTGCATTTCTTGCTGGCAGCTGGTTTGGTTGCCCAGAAGATTTGCACAATTTCTAAGTAGAGCAGCTGACTGTTGCCCAGATTTGCATAAATCCTGGGCTGAATAGCCTGCTGCTGGGAAAATTTGCGTAAATCCTGCTGGGAGGGTTGGCTGGCAAGATTGCGCAATCCTAGAGCCCAACAAGCTGTCAAAGAGGATTGCGCAATTTCTAGAGGGAAGGTTGGTTGCCCTCCAGAAATGCGCAATTTTCAAGGGGAAGCTACCCAGCCTATAGCTGGACCATGTCCGGGTGAGCAGCATATGAGGGGGATGGATAAATTGTGATCGATAGGCTACCTTTGTGTGAGGAAAACACTTGAAGCTTGAGTACTTGATGAAGCAAGACAAAGTGCCATGTATGGTTGGTAGGGAGGCTCCAAAACAAGTTAAGGAAAAATTTCGGAGGGTGGTTGTTGCTGCTACACACCCTGAGAAGAGATGTGGTGGCTACATGCCTCTAAACTGTGTTACAATGAGGCTTGACAAGGGAATTTTTATTATTGAAAAATAAGAGCAAACCCTAAACAACCAAAACCCTAACTCAAGGAGATGTAACACCAAGAGTTTATGGGCCATGTTGGGGTTGGTTGGGTAGCCAACTTCTTAGGGTCGTGACTTGGTCATATTATCTCCGTTTGACACGCATGATACCCGATTGGAAAGATCTCTTCGAGGACTCTGACGGAAAAATGAATTTATCAAGAAGTCACTGGCTCCGGAAGTTTAGGACCTGAAAAAATGCTAAAAATAGTAAACTATGCTACAATTAAGGAAACTGAAAAATTGAAAGAAACAACGGTGGGGGTCCAAGTGGAATTGGAGGGTGGCCACCAATATCCACCTGGATCAATCCAAAGGGATACAAGTAACATAAGTAAGAGAGTAAAATCCATCAATTTTTTATAATCGTGTATGTGGTTTTATCATCAATGCCATAGGGGGAGAATGGTAGATATAGGTTGTCATTGATGGAAAAGGAAAATAAGGGTGCAAGAAGGTTGATGGCAATGTAAAAGAAGGCTACAAGTAGGTTGATGGAAAAGGAATTGATGGGTGCAAGCAAAAGGACAAGCACTTCAAAGGCACTTCTAAATGGTGGCTTAGGTTCACTAATATTTAGAGCCATTTCTAGTAAATAAGATGTTCTCATTGGCTCCTAAAAGTTCCCAATATGGATAGTTTTTGAAAAAATATTTCTAACAGTATATGGAAATCTGGAAAATACCTTGATATGGCTACTCAAAGTTATCAAGGAAGTATATGGATTTTTTTTTATTTTTATTTACCCCATAATAGGTGTGCAGACCTACCTATGGTTTTGTGCATAGGTTTTGCACATGGTTTTGGGCTTGATGACTTTCTGCCCATGGTATTTTGTAGATCCAGTCAAGGGAACTATGGTTATGTTCTAATCCAGATTTAATGGATTGGGGTTTATGAGTGATTCAACATGTATATATGTATTGTAACATTGAAAGGAATAATGAAAAATATAAATCTAGTAGTCTTGATTTTGTGATCCAAGGGAAAATCTCTATGTATATTTATTTTATGTTTTTTGTTCTCTCCATTGTTTATTTTCTATTTTAAGAATCCATTTACAGGTAATTTATGTACAGTGTTAAAATCTACATCTAGTATCAAAGCTATTTTGGCTTCAAGGATGCTGAGGGTTTTTTCTCATGTCTGTGGTAGACCTTGTTCAATGGGAGATCCATGGGATCGATTCTTGCAATGAAAGAAGATGGTGAGCAGTAGAAAGATAAAGATCGAGAAATTTAATGGTTAGAGTTTTGAGTTGTGGAAGCTCAAGATGGAGGATTTGTTGGTGAATCGAGATCAGTGGATTAATTTAGATCTAGGTACGAAACCAACAGGAATGTCGATAGAATACTGGGCAAAGTTAGATTAAGAGGTGAAAAGCACAATATGATTGTGTCTCTCAAATTCATTATTGTTAAATGTATCAAGGGAAGATATGGTGAAGGATTTGTGGGAAAAGCTAGGGACTTTGTACCAATCTATGTCTCTGGTGAACAAATTGTTCCTACAGAAAAATATGTATAACTCGAGGATGAAGAATGGAGAATTAGTGACAGAGCATTTGAATACCTTTAATAATGTGGTAAGCTAGTGGTTATCTGTCGATATTAAAATTCTAGATGAAGATAAGTGCATCAATTTGTTGTGTTCTCTACCATATTTGTGGGATATTCTGGTTGTTACAATAGGTACCAATACAACTACCTTGAAGTTTTGTGAAATGGTCTCATCCTTGTTGTCAGAGGAGATGAGATAGAAAAATATGGTGAGCCAGAATGGAGATGCCTTGTATGTATGAGGAAGGTGCCAAAATAGAAACAAAAATAAGTCCTCGAGTGGGAGATATAAATCTAGAGGGAGATTTAAATCTCTAGGAAAACCTATAAAGGTGTGCTGGAAATGCGGAAAGGAAGGACACTACAAAAGGGTTTGTAGATCTAAATCTCCTAAGAAAAGGAATGGATCTGATGATGCTCCTTCTGCAGAGGTGAAAACCACCTCAAATGAAGATGTGGATGTGTACTTGGCTTCTTCTTCAAGTACACATGTATATCTTGAGGCATGGTTTATTGACTCAGGTGCATCCTTTCACTTCACTCCCCATAGGGAGTGGTTCTGCGAGTACAAGAAATGTGATGGTGGTGATGTCTTCTTAGGGGATGATAAGAAGGTCATAATCATCGAACGTGGAAAATTCAAGCTGAAGTTGCAAGGTGGAAGGATTAGAAAACTTTCTAATGTTTTATATATTCATGCATTGGCTAGAAATCTAATTTCTGTAAGCAAGATGGATTATGCAGGTGTAAAACCAATGTTCGAGAAATATACATGTAAGATGGTTTGGGGAGCACTGATATTAATGCAAGGATTTTCGATTGGAAGTATGTATAATATTCTAGGTAGCACTATTACTGATGGGTGCAATAGTTTTGTGGTTCTGAAAGTGGAGCAGAAAATCTAGTGGTCTCTGAAGAAAAGACCATTCTATGGAATCAAAGTCTTGAACATATTAGAGAGAAGGGACTTTGAATAATGCATGGTAATGGTATGGTAGAAGGTATATCTAGTTTCTCTCTGGATTTTTTAATTTCTACGAACATTGTTTATCTGGGAAGAAGAATCAAGTGAGTTTCCCCTCTAGTGCTAAGAGGGCGAAAGGGATATTAGAGCTTTTGAATAGTGATGTGTTTGGACCTGTGTCGGTTCCATCACTGGGTAAGTCTCTGTATTATGTCTCATTTATAGATGAATTCTCAAGGAATACATGGATATATTTCCCCGGGAAGAAATTCAAAGTCATTGACAGATTTAAATAATTTAAGGTTCTAGTGGAAAATCAGACAGAAAAGAAGATCAAGGTGTTGAGGAAAGATAATGGAGGAGAGTTCTGCAAGAAGGAATTTGAATATTTCTTTAAGAAGTGTGGTATAGCACAACATAATACTACTCCATACACACCTCAACAAAATGGAGTTTCAGAAAGAATGAATAAGACATTAATAAAAAAGGAGAGAAGCATGCTCAATAGTGTCAGGTTAGGACAAGAATTTTGGGCATAGGCGGTGGAGACTGCATGTTACCTGGTTAATAAATCACCTTCATCAGTGTTGGAGGATAAGACTCGACATGAGGTATGGACTGGTAAGAAACCCTCTCTTTCACATATTAGGGTATTTGTCTATAATGCATATGTACATGTTCCAAAGGAGAAAATAACCAAGTTAGATAGTAAATTTGAAAGGTGCATCTTTATTGGGTATAAGGATGGTTTAAAAGGTTATAAGCTTTGAAACCCAGAAACATGGAAGGTTGTGTACAACTGAGATGTGGTGTTTAGAGAGGTGCAATATGTTATTAAACATGAATTCCTACCATAGGAACATGAGAAAATAGAGTTTGAGCTAAAGGAGGAAGAATCATACTCTACAGCAGAACAAGAATCAGAAGAGGAAGAGCCACAAACTCTAGTGTTGAGAAGATTAGTTCAAGAAAGAAGGCAGTCAGAAAGATATATTTTATTTTCTTTCTATTCAAATTTTGCTTTGTCCATTACTTATGATGATCCCAGAACTATCAGGGAGGCAGTGGATTCAGAGGATGTAAAACTCTGGAAGGAGGCCATGGTTGATGAATTGACATCTTTGGAAAAAAATGAGGCTTGGGATCTGGTGGAGTTTCCAAAGGGAACGAAACCCACTAGCAGAAAATGGGTGTTTAAGAAGAAGATGAATGCAGAAGGAAATGTTTAGAGATACAAATCTTAGTTGGTATAAAAATTTTATTCCCAGGCGTCGGGAATTGATTTTGGTGATATTTTTTCTCTTATTACCAAGTTAGCTTCTATTATATTACTTTTATCTATTGCTTCTGCTTTCGATCTTGAGGTAGAACAGATGGATGTGAAGATAGTATTTCTTCAAGGGGATCTAAAAGAAGATATCTACATGAAGAAAACTAAAGGATTTACGGTGAAGGGTAAGAAAGAACTAGTATGCAAGGTAAAAAAGTCTTTGTATGGGTTAAAATAGTCACCAAAGATGTGGTATCTGAAATTAGATACATATAAACAGGGACTTGGTTTCACCAGAAGCAAAGCGGATCAATGTCTATTTTAAATTAATTGGTGACCATGTTATTTATTTGGTCTTGTATGTGGATGATATGTTGTGGATTGGAAAGGATGAAGAAATTATCCATTGAAGACCCAATTGTCCTCCAAATTTGACATGAAGGATCTTGGTGTTGCAAACTATATTTTGGGCATGGAAATTAAACGATATCGGGAAAAAATGAAGCTCTGCTAAAACTAGAGGAAGTATATCGAAACAATATTACAGAGGTTTAATATGAAGGATAGTGAATCAGTGAAGGTTCCTATTCCTGTAGGTGTAAATTTGTCTATTGAATAGTGTCCCAAGACACAAGTAGAGGAAGAGGACATGTCATTTGTTCCATATGCAAGTGTAATCGATAGCTTGATGTATGCAATGGTCTATACTAGATCATACATTGCATATGTAGTGGAAGTATTGAGCAAGTTTATGTAAAAACTAGGGAAGAAGCATTAAACAACAATGAAGTGGGTCTTTAGGTATTTGTATGGCACTAGTGATTATGGTCTACGCTACCAAGGAAGACTAGTATTGGATAGAGTTTTGTACATCGATGCAGACTGTGCTAGATATTGGGATGAAAGAAGATCTACAAGTTGGTATGTGTTTAACCTATTTAGAGGAGCAATCAGTTGGATGAGGAAGAGGAATCTTGTAGTGTCTCTTTTAACTACAAAGGTTGAATACATGGCAGCCACTCATGCAAGCAAGGAAGCAGTTTGGTTGTAGAGATTGCGTTCAAGTATGGAGTTGGTATAATGAGCTATAAGGATAGACTGTGACAGCCAAAGTGGAATTTTCTTGGCATATAACCCCACTTATCATTTAAAGACAAAGCACATTGATGTTTAGTATCACTTTGTGAGGGATATGTTTCATGACAAAAAGGTGTTTCTAGTAAAGGTGGACATCTTGAAGAATGTTGAAGATGCATTGAAGAAGTCTAAGAGTACTCATAAGTTTTCTTGGTGTAGAGAAACAATGGGCGTTGCAAGCTTGGAACAATGACTAAGCTCGCATGTGACCCTCTAGGTGGAAAACAAAACAACAAGTGGGAGAATGTTGGGTGTTTGTTATATTATTTCCATGACTAGTTGCACATGCATAGGTGGGTGGACCTATGCTGACCTACCTATGGTTTTGACCCTATAATAGGTGGTTAGACCTACCTATGGTTTTGTGCATGGATTTCGCACATGGTTTTGGGGATGATAGTTTTATACCCATGGTATTTTTTATATCTAGTCAAGGGAACTATGGTTATGTTCTAATTCATGGTTGTTGGATTGGGGCTTATGACTTCTTCAGCATGTATATATATGTATTGTAACATTGAAAGGAATGATGAAAAAAATTGATCTGGTAGTCCCAGTTTTGGGATTCAGAGGAAAATATCTATTTATATTTGATTTATGTTTTATGTTCTCGCCATTGTTTATTTTATGTTTTAAGAATTTGTTTGCAGGTAATTTCTGTACGAGGTTAAAATCCAAAAAATGTGAGAGTATGCTCCAGCTCCAATATCCTTACCAACTCATTGTGAACCATCCAGTTTTCTGCCCAACCATATCCAAGGAGAACTTCTCCCCCTGGAAACCTCGAGCTATAAGAGCTCACAAGAAGTACGAAAATATAGCAGTAGAGAAATATACAAGGCAAGTTGAGGAAGATAAGCCTCACTTCCTCTCAATACCACTCATGGTCATCTCCACTAGGTAGAGCTACTTAGTTATTTAGTTTATGAATTTAAAACTTATTTCCAAAGAATTTGGCTACTCTCCAAGTCTCTCCATCTCACAATTTTTTTTTTTTAATCTCTCCAAATCTTGGTATCACAATGCACCTCCCTCCAAGTGAGAATACGTGAGATACATATATAGGAGGAGCAACAAATTCTTGTCATAAAGGAGTAATATGCATGCATTGCATTCCATTTAGAGGAGTGTAACTCATGCCATTAAGGAGAGGTTGATCTGAATTTAAATAGCAACAAAAAAATTACTAATATAACCATAAATACGGAGATGTAGCAGAAATAACATTTCCTTTCATTAATACCAAATAATGAAATATGCTTACAAACAGAATGGAAATGAGACTAGCTCAGGCAATGGTAGCTCATCTCTGAGAAGAGATGTGGTGGCTACATGCCTCTGAACTAAGTTATGATGAGGCTCAAGGGCCTTTTTATTATTGAAAAAAAGAGAAAACCCTAAACAACCAAAACCCTAACCCAAGGAGATGTAACACCAAGAATTTATGGGCCCCGTTGGGGTTAGTTGGGCAGCAAACTTCCTGAAGTCGTAACATGGTCATATTATCTTTGTTTGACACGCATGATACCTTGTTGGAAAGATATCTCTGAGGAATACAACTAAAAACACAATTTCAATGAAATTTCCCTATGGGATATTGCCAAAAAACGTCGTTTAGGGCCCCAAAATAGCTCCAAAAGTTCAGGACCTAAAAAATTGCCAAAAATAGTAAATTGTGCTACAATTAAGGAAAATGAAAAACTGAAAGAAGCAATGGTGGGGGTCCAAGTGGAATAGGTAGGTGGCCACCAATATCCACCTGGATCATAGGTATGCACACCTTAGTTAAGGAGAGTGTAACATATGCATTAAAGAGAGTGTAAGAGGAATCTTTTATAACATATCTTTAATGAGTGTAAGAGGAATATGCCATTCTTTTATGAGTGCATAAAATAGAGTGTAATGTATTATTAAAAGAGAGAGAGTTACATAGAGCCATGAGAGTCATCAAGGAGAGAGGTGTGAACTGATTGAGGAGATGAAGATGACTTGTAATTCCCTTTTCGTAATAATATCATAGTCTCAGTAAAGATAATAGTAATATTAATCATATTAATAATACCGAGGATTAAGTTGAGATTAAACTACTAGGATTGATTAATGATAAGTTAAGTGATTTTATTTCAACAATACTTGACTACCCATTGATTGAGGGTGATTTACAATTTTTGGAAAGTCATACTTGAGATGTTGGACATTACTTCCTATTTTTAGAAAGTCACTCCAAAATTGTCAGAAATGAGATTTTATTAAGGAAATTTATCCATGAGCTACCCATGAGTGGTATTTTTTTTTTCCAGAGAATAGGGATTCTACATCTCTATTGCATGCATCTTCGTGGCTTAGTAGATTGAGGATTTCACGCCCTGGTCTACTCCAAGGATCCAATATTCCACACCTTGATCTTTTAAATATTTAGGACTCCACATCCCAATCCTTTTATTATAGATCCAAGACTCCACGTCTTTATATTTCATGGATTTAGGACTCCACGCCCTAATTTCCATGGCTTCTCATCTACTCTACTTTCAAACTTTGTGATTCACCTTAAGATACTGATTGTTAGTTCATACACATCTGATGTTTCATTGCTAAGGTCTAGTTCCAAGACCAAGAATTGTGCATGACTTCCGCGGTCATTTTGGTTTTGAAGAAATGACTTCTAGAGTCATTTATAATTTGAACATCCTTGTTTGCAAATAATCATGTCCCATGTCACATCCTTTTCAATAGAAGATTAAGCATATATAATTATACAAATCATGTATCATGACTTCCACATTCATTTATAATTTGAGCATCCTTGTTTGCAAATAACCAGGTCCCCTGTCACATCCTACTCAATACAAGATTAATCATATATAGTCATACAAATCATGTATCATGACTTCCAGAATCATTTATAATTTGATCATCCTTGTTTGAAAATAACCAAGCCCCATACCACAACCCGCTCAATAAAATATTAAGCATATATAAACATAAAAATCATGTATCATGACTTCCACAGTCATTTATAATTTGAGCATCCTTGTTTGCAAATAACCAAGTCTCCTTCCACATCCTGCTTAGTACAATATTAAACATATATAATCATACAAATCATATATCATCCATAAATCATAAATAACCATATGTTCCACATAACCATGTTTATTCATGGATATATGTCTCTCAATCCTAGAACACCGTCGATGTCATACACCTATGTCCAAACTAGAATACCAAAATAGAAACATCAATAATATGCTTTTAACCAAAATCAATTATTATACACACAACCATAGATATTATCATAAGCTCATAGGAACCAGGTGACCCAAACTAGGTTTATAGCATATAAGCATGTACATAAGTCTAACATGAATAGTCTTATATAACTACATTAAAATCACTCTCTCTAAGTGTTCTCAAAGCTTTCTCCCCTAGAAAGGACACTACATATTAGACTCTGTTGTGTCATGCCATTTTTTTTTTAAATATTGTGGTTTCAAGTTTACTTCACTCATGCATAATTTTGAGAGTCATGGCCATGGTAAAAAAAATGTAAATTACATGGGCATAGCCACCCCCTATCCCGCATTTTGTCTTATAGAGTTGGGCGCATAATCCTCTCATTTTATATAATGAAAAGTTGAACTCACCCTCTGTTGTGCGATCTTGGTAATTTGTTGTGTCACACCACTTTGGAAACCCATCGTACAAATCTGAAAAGGGTTTTGTCTACTTGTGTTCTTTTAGGCTTACCCATAATATGTGGAGGCTCGCTCACCACAAAGTCCATTGTGGTTACTCATGTTTTTCAATTAAATTGAAATTTGTGACCTAGGAAGGTAAAAAATCACCAATTTTGCACAATGTGTGCACTTACATGCCATACTGAGCATTCTACACCTCCCATAGTAGGACAACATCCTCTGCCTTCAGTTATTCTTAAATTCAAAATGAAATTTTCCATTGCTAGGTAGTTCACTAAGTCTATCCATTTCTTGCAAATCATATTGGGAAAAGGATCAAAGGTCCCATCCCTTAATTCACCCACATGTGACCATATCTATCTATTTAAAGTCTTATTCTCAAACAAGGTAGCTTCCCCTACCTCTTGATTTCATTATATGTTTACAGTGCTTTCCAAGTCATATATTCATGTTCTCTTCCATGGCCACAATCAAGAAACAAAAAGAAAAAAAAAATAGAATATTGTTTTGCATTTACTTAGTCACAAATATTTTATATATTTACCACTACAATTTATGAGATATGCTTTATACTATGTTTTTATTTACACCAATCATGCCTCAACCTGTTGTGTAAACAAATGGGTGATATCTCAAAACCTTCCCTCTTTTCAATGGAAACTTGGATTGGAATTCCTTTCTCAATATTTCCATGTGTGGTGTATTCTCTTATATATGTGTGTTCTTGTTGTTACTCACGTAGCTTATTGTTGGTCATTCTTGTTATCTTCTTACAATAGTTGACATCATTGCCTCCTTCGTTTGGATAGGTGACAACAATAGCAAACAAAGTTGGTTCAAACCTCCACAGAGAAACTGAAGATAATGGGATGAAACGAAAACATTGCAAGTTCAAATTCTTGAGAGATCCAAGAAAATTTCTATTGTTGTACGTGAAAGTTTGCTGATGCTATGGAAGACTCGTAACACTAAATCCTAAGACCTGCAAAAAAAAAGAATGAGATGTTCATGCTATGATTGTAATCATGAAATCAAGAATTTAAATAAAGACTGCGCGGATATCGCTTAGGTGGAATTGAAGAACTGTAAAATAAAGATTGCCAATACTGCATACGGGGAACACGAGAAGATCAAAGACATCTATAATCGTGCCAATCTCATCATATAAATTGAAAGTTGTATTCACAATTTGACTATATTCAACTATGTAATAAAAGAAGAGAAGAAAACACTGTAGTGACGAAGATATCATGGCATTGAAGAGTTGGCATTACCGTTCCGTGATGGAGATATTATTTATTTTGCTCATTTTCTGGATTATCTCATTGGCCTGGTCGACTTTGTTGTTGGTCAGTGGTCACTAGCTAGCCTTTGTCAGAGCCATGGATTGATCATTGAACTGCTTGACTTCACACATTAGACTGAGTCAAGTCAAGTTGTTCCATGATTATGTACCCAATCCTTTGCTTGTCATTATTGATGTCCAACCAAAAGAAGCAACAACTCGGATCAAACAAATGACATAGGAGAGGAGATATGGATGTGATAAAGATGGTATAAATATCCACGAGGGAAATATAGAAAGTGATAGTGCATAAGGGCCTTTTGATTTTGGTAGCTTTCTATTTGCAGCCTCGCCTGATGCATTCAAAGACTTTCACATTTGAAAAGCTTGTTTACTTATTTTTCTTCGTCATTTTGATGAAGAATACCAAGTGTATACTAGTCAATTTGTGTTGCAGTCGATGCCATGTTCAAACCATGCATGCACAAGACAACGTTTGATTAATGCTATACAATGGTGAGTTGACTTACGACGATCGACCAAGGAGGAAACCAACATGTAGAAATTGAGATCTAGAATTGGTTGATTGAACATAACCCACGAAATAAATTGTGCCAATGACCTATTCTCTTTCCAGTTGGATTCCTCACTTTTTGTTATATTTCTGATTGAACTAAATATGTATGAAGATGGTCCCTCCGACTTTGGCAATCTGGACTACCCACAGATCAATTCCAAGCTTTTGACTTTTGTCGGCCTTATGGAGTTTACAGTCAGAATAGTGTGCATTCCTATAACTGTATCCAAAGCCTACGAACAGGAAGGAGTGGAATTCATAAGATTAGTCATGCGGGTGCATAATAGTCTGGGAAAAACAGATGACGAAAGATTTACCCCAAACATAGGACTAGCTCTTTCTGTGATTTATCAGCTGCGACAAGTCTAGCCAGTCCCTCCATAATACTTAGCTATTTGGTCTGTAGCCTAATCCGGCAGAGTCCAAAAAATTGAAATTTTAATCACCTGTATATATATATATATATATATATATATATATATATATATATATATATATATATATATATCACATGGCCCATGGCGCAATCATATTCTAACCTTACATACACCAATGGACCAATGGACCAAAGGTGACCCACGCTGCAAGGTCCACTACGCTTGTGTCTTCGTCAACAATTTATATGATTTACAAAAATAATTATATGTAGAGCATGTCTTTTCCGCACTATATGTGTGAACAATTTTTTCTCCACAATTTTTTTTAAAGAGAAAGAGGTCAAGAGTCAAGACTATGTAATTGCAATGTCAATTCTTCCCAAGCCATAGACCGAGCACTAAAGTCCACGAGAGCCAGTTCCCATAGAAAGCACTAATGACACAAGACCTAAAGTGTGGCACAAGGCGTTCGAGCACTAAAGTCCACTAGAGCCAGTTCCCATACAAGGCACTAATGACACAAGACCCAACGTGTGGCACAAGGCGTTCGGAGATGATGAATGATAAGTGCACATAAACGTCAAATTAACATATTCGCTCTCCAACGTGGAATATCACACTTCTGATTGGCATTCAAATGGTGCAAAGGAAGGAATGCATCACAAGTTACCAAGCTTGTTTTCACAAAATGATCCATTTAAATGCGTTGCAACATTCGAAAATGCGATTTTATTTAGCATGTCATTTCCTCACGCGGCATGTGTGGGACATTTTGTTTGGCGATAAAATATTCAAACAGACTGCAAAGCTTGTCAGTGAATAAAGTATTCCCTCAAGAGTTTAAATCGGCCTATATGCTATGACACGAAAGATATATAACAAATTTGGCTCCTCACCAAGTTTGACAGTTGTATAAAAGTAAAACATTATATGTGACTGGTGTATAGGTGGATAAATGATCTAAAGCAACCAAGTCAAGCCCGAGGTTTCCTTCTGCTCCTAAAAGCTACGACATTTCATTTTGCATTTTCACATGGGATTAATTAAGGGAACAAACTGTTTTCTTTATAGAGTGGATTCGAAATGAAAGTTTCTCCTCTCATTCTCCAGCGCAAAGGTCAATGAGTGTTTCGAATTTATATCTCTTGTGAGTGTCGCAAGAAATCGATGGTCCATATCACTTTTTCTCCAGATCCAACGGTATATGATACCACATAACTTAAGGGAATTTAATGACTTAAGTGATGCTGGGAAGCAGTTTTCTCAAACTTCTATCAAACAGTTTGACGATCACCATTAATCAATACATCACCCTCGATTTCCAGCAGCCAAAAGTGATCCTCGAAGCAGTTTTGGAGTTTTCATGAAACCACACAATGTTTGGTGAAGCCTATGTGATAACAATCGCGGCCCGCATTCATTATTTTCAACTCTGACTTGCCATTTTAATTCAAAAATAATGTCACATGATGAATTTTGGGAACCTGAATTTTATTTATTCTGAGAAAGAAGTTATTTTATAATACCATATATTAAATATATGATATTATTTTCATTTAAATTGTGTAATACGTCTCATAAATTAAGAACAATTTACATTGGTTTAAACTATGTAAATGAATGTACTTTAATAAATAGTTATTAAGTTAAGTCTATCTACAAGTAATTCATTCATATTAAACGTACTTTATTATAAAGTTTGTATTAATCAAAATAAATGGTTTATTTCAATTAATACACGTAAAAGTAAAATACACATGTAAATGAATAATAAATAGTTATCATTCACCACAAATATAATTCAATGGATTAAGTATGATTTCATCTCATTTTGCCTTTTGGAGATAGCTCCTGCAAGACTTCAACAACATATCACAATATGACTCAACAATAGTGTTAGAGATCAAAGAAAGATACTACCTAGAATGTAGATCAAAACCAATTATAAAACTTTGACAAAAATATAAAAATCTTACATTATAATAATAGTACACAAGAATGAAAATTCATTAAACAATGCCAAAATTATATTACAAATGCGCAATCTTGGAGCAGCTCAAACCCATAGTAAGAATGCATGCAACAGTGCAAAGCAATTATAACAGAGCCAAAAACCCTCTTTCAATATCTACAATAACTCTCTATGTAGTAAACAAGAGTGCATAGGCACAAATTAAATCATAGTAGACACCCCCTATGGTGGGTCGCATCCTCTCCCTCCCTTTGCATCAAATTTAGGGGTGTTTATACAGGATTTACAGAGCTAACAACCCCCTTACATCTCTCAACAACCGAATCTGGAGGTTTTCTTCAGCAAGCCGAATATAGATTGTTTATTTGAAAATGGGCCAAATTTGGGAAATTATTACACCAAACGAACCAATTGACTTTGTTGTTGGCCGAAGGATCCACTAGTTATTATTGGTCATGGCCTATTATGGAGTTCTATACAACAGTTGAGTTAATTTCAAACAATATTTCCACATGGAAGGGGGCCTTTAGAAGCATGGACCCAACACGACATTATTTCATGTAACACAAATCACAAAGGAGATCAAAGCTTTATTATTAAAATAGCGAAAATATAGATTAAACTATAAAAATGTGTTAAACTATACTTATGCCAACAGACCCTTTTAAATTAATTAAGTGGCTTTTACTTATACATGTCGAGAGCTTAGTGGTATCGAAGGTAAGCTCATCGGACCTTTTAAAATGAGACAAAACAAAATAGTTTCTATATTGGGCAGCTCTGATATGGACCGGATGTGATATCTTTATAGACCAGAATCAATTCCATATCTGGTCCGATATATTAGAGGTCGGAAGATATCAGAGGTCTTCTATCAGATATTTGATATCGAGAAATTAAAAGAGTGACAACCAATAGGAAGTTCCGATATGGAAGTTTTGATATGGATAGGAGGATTTTATCGGACAACCAGAGGATTAGGAATATCAAAAGTTAGAGATATGAGAATATCGAAATATCTGTGAAGTGTCATATCGTAATATCAGAGATCATAGGGATATGATTATCGAAGGTTGGAGGAGCATGGATATTAGAATATCGACAGAGAACCATATCAGATTTTTGGAGATGTGTCTTGAAAGGAAATATCTGATATTCATTACCTCTGATATGTAGGAATGGAAACAATGACGTGCAATGTGGATCCTTTACTCCAACAATTAATTAACATATGTTTTATGGCCTAGCTACTTTATAATATACGTTTATTGAAAAGAGACACATTAATATGATGGATCAGACTTTGGGTATTGAATATTTTCAAAAGGATTCTTCTGATATCAAAGTCTCAAGGCCCAAAATCATATATTTAATCAATATGCCACATTGTTTAATGATTAAGGCTTAAAGCATATGAACACATCTTGGTCTTGGGGGCTATTTTATTCGTTAATATAATTAATTAAGATGTTTTAAAAAAAAATTATTTACAAAGGCTATTAACAAACAAACTTAATCAAAGTTAGGAAAACTATAAAAATAAAACAAGTGTAAATAAAAAAAAAATAAACTTGAAATCAAGCAATCACACTCAAAGCCTACATGCAATGCAAAAATAGGTCCCATGTCTATTATGATAGAATAAAATGGAGGTGTTGTGTTTTCACTACAACACAGTGATAGTTGTAAAAAACCAAGTGTAGTAGCTCCTTTCAGTGGTAGCTAATAAATTGGGGAGTGGCATCTTCCTTTAGGTGGAAGCCTAAGAAACTTGAAAGCAGAAGATTGCAGGGCAGTGATGTAAAATCTAATTGTAGCTTTCCTTGGATAAAGGAATGAAGAAGAATAAATTATTCTTTACATGTTGCATCTGTGTTTGATAATGATTATATTGATATTCCCTTCATATATTTAATCGTTTCTCTTACATGAATGGTTATTAAATTTCCTGAAAAGTTAAATTTCGAAATAGTAGTATAATTTGGTCGCACTATTGATTCACCCCCCCCAACTATGTCCTAGTTTCTAACAATTAAAAATGATGAATGCAATGAATATAGGATTGGGTTGATGGTTGTTAAGGGTGAGAAACCATTATCGGAAAAAAACTCGAGAAATATTGTTGGTTATGTATTCATGGATTATAGACTGATTTCATTGGTATATCACTTGAACCTTTTTATACCATATTATAAAAGTTATACATCTACCTCTACTAGTTCCTCCTAGTCATAATAATGTTGTTTTTTAGATTTATATTATAATTAAGGTGTTATGAGAGAAAACAATTATCTTGCACCAATATCAAGTCTAGTTTGAAAAAGTAATCACAAATGTTTACATAGATAATGAATCTAAAGTTGGTCAGCTTTCTTGCTATGGAAACATTGGCTCGAGTATTCATATATTTAATAACTTACACACATTATGAATTTGGTTTGAGGAAAGTATAATTTATATATCTACATTTTGAAACTATTTTTAGATATCCCCGATGGGGGTGAGATCCCAGGACCGCCTAGTTCCTCATGGCCCATGTTAGTAGTCATGAGGAAAGTGGAAGGGGGATCGACCCCTCAGTCCCCTCACTTCATTAAGTGATCATAGGTGAGTAATGTCTAGCATGTGAAATATCCCAGCGCCTCGTTGATTTTGTGAGGAGATGTTCTAAGGCGACGGATGAGTAATTTGAACCGCATTCATGTTGAGGTGGTGGTTTAGCTTCATGCGTCTGAGTGTTTTTATGCACAACAACGAAGGCTAAGCATTTTTGCCTTTTGGTTTTGGTAGCATTGGAAACGTTTCTCTCTGGGTTCAAACGAGGATGTCTAGTCCTACTCCTATCCCTAGAAGGGTTCCCCAAGCTTTTCTGGTCCAGTGTAGTGTGAATTTAGGTAACAATAACCACATAGATTTTTGGGTTCAATTTGAATTTGGAAGGTGTGGGATTATGATTCTCTGGTGGGTGTAGAAAGTGGGTGCACGGGTGAAGTCTCTGGTGGGTTGTGTGGAGCCACAGCGTGTGGCTCTTGTGGTTTTCAGGACATACCGTGGGAAGGAGAGCTACTCTCCTACAATTCATTGGGTTTGAGTGTCGATGTATTTAGTGGGACAACTTGTGTTGTCGCAATGATTGGAGAACATGTCGGATGTGGTGGAGGTTCTCTTCCCAACACTGGCTGAAGATGAGGATGTCATCCAAGTATACCACTTCAAATGAGTTGGTCAATGGCTATCATATATCATCCATGAGCCTCATGAAGGTTGTAGGAGCATTCATTAACCTGAAAGGAATAACCAACAATTCAAAAAGGCCCTCCTTGTCTTTGAAGGAAGTCATACACACATCGGAGGGTTCGAATGGTACCTGGTGATATCCGGACTTCAAGTCAGTCTTGCTGAAATATTTTTCTTCCTTGAGTTGGTCCAAAAGGTCATCAATCCGTGGGATCAAGTATCTATTCTGGATAGTGATCTTGTTTAGTTCCCGATAGTCAATACAAAGTCTCCAAATCCCATCCTTCTTCTATGCCAACATGATCAAGTTCCCTTAGGGCGATGAACTCGGCCGAATGTGACCTTTCTGCAGCAGCCCCTGAATTTTCCTCTTGTTTTCATTGTTCTCCAGAACAAAGCATCGATAGATTGGTCCATTGGGTAACGACGCACCTAGGGTCAGATCGATGGAGTGCTTGACCTGACAGTGGAGAGGCACCACAGCAAGGGAGGTGAAGATGTCATCATACCCCTCCACGACCTTGTCCATATGTTGTTGTCATGTGGAGGGACCTTGTCTAGAGGTCGTGGCCATTGTTTTCTTCTTTCCTTGAGGGTATATCACCAGGAAAGAAAATTTCCCGATTTTTGAAATTAGATTATTGCATTGTTTTGCAGTAACCAGAGAGATGGCGGTAGGCGGGGCTCTCTCCATTATCCTGTACAACTTATTTCCTAATGTAATAATAACAACGTGAGGCCTTGAATCATACAAAACATGTCGCTTCCACAAGTATGGTTGGATTAATAATACATCACAAACATCAAGGGGAGCAACGTCACATAATACCTTATCCATGAAGGGCTTGATGTTGTATGGAAGCCGACATTGTTGGCTCATGCACAAATCCCATCCTTGGTGAAGCCACCCAATGGTGTACGGTTCTAGGTGTGTTATGGTCGGTAAGCCCAGCTGCTTCATGACCTCTACTGCAATGAGGTTCTTTTGGCTCCCGCTGCCGACAATGAACTGTAGTCGAGTAACCTTCACCCACTTCTAGGAGTGGAAGAGATGCTCCTCCTCCTCTGGATCTTCGGTTTCCTTTGTTTCATGAGGACCTCCTAGAGAAATATTTTGATAGGATATCCTACTCCCTCGTCTTTATTTTCTTCCTCCATGGGAGGAAGATAGGATTTATGAGCCTGATCTTGCAAAGATTCGACCAATTCGAGCCCTAACTCCTTATATCTCTACCTCGTTGGGGACATGCAGAGGAAAATAGAGAAAGAGCAGACCCACTCTGATGCCACTGATTTGAATTTAAATAGGAATGCAACAAATTACATATATAACCATAAATACAAATATGGAGTAGAAATAACATGTCCTTTGATTAATATCAAATAATCAAATATTCTTACAAATAGTATGGAAATGAGACTAGCTCGGCGATGGTAGCTTGTCTATGTGTTAACAGTGTTGAACCTGCCAACATGTCAAGGGGATCTCCCCAGTAAGAAGTCCCAATTAGACCTCAGACCGTTTGGTGTAGGAGTTCCAGCAGTGGGTCGTAAGTTAATTCCTTGACCGCGATGTCGCACAAAGGTAGGTAAGATAACTCTGTCAGTAGCAAGGGTGTGACTTGTTGTAGCAAAGGTGTGACTATGTAAGTTAATTTCAGCTTGACACAGAAACTATTATCCGCGACCCTTGGAGAAGTTAAAGATAATATGATGCCTTACACAAAAACTATTATCTATAACTTAGAAAGGAAGATGAAAACCTCAAGTTTAGGAGTACTCTTTTAACGGATTTTGACTTTATATACATAAGCAAATAAAGACCTGCAACTTCATTACTATACTTGAAAGAAGAAAACATAAAATGACACATGACAGAGAAGGTTACAAAATTATACACAACAATTCATGGAAGCTTCTGATTCTTTCATTAATCAACAGTTATATTAGGAATACAGTGGCCTAGTCTCCGGGTTCTCCAAAATTCGAAACACCCACCCTTTCTCTGTAAATTTTCCTCTTATTATACATTGTAGAAAAGTTGTTGATATTTCAAATTGTCAAACTACTAAACTGCTTCCCTAGTTATCTGAAGTAAAAACTATTACGAAAAATTACACATAAGGTAAAAGACACCTCATAGAACATGAAATAATAGGAAATAACTGAACTTAGAAGATGACAATGATTCTTGGTTTTTCGGCTCTGTTAATTAACTCTTGAGTTCCTCCGTGGATGCTTTAATAATGCTTAATCCACTTTAGCTGTAACGAACTGTGTTTGACTTGTGTAAACCTGAGCTTACACATGTATTGGGTGCATTTCAATTGGCCAAAACACCAAGAAACTCAACCAACTGCCTTTTCTTCGGATTCGGCCTTAACACTGATTTTTTCCTTTACACAGAAAATTAACACAAAGCATGCAAAAGCAGAACTAAAAAAGAATTAACCCAGTTTAATAACTCCATCGGATCTACCCGTTCAGCGTTGCATTAACTTCCCATCGCAAATCGCAATCGGCCCATTTCAAATGATGTATCAACGCAATCTTTAACAATCTGAGACATGATGGACCCGCCGGAGTTATTAAACATAATACATAACAATATCAAGTCTGGAATCCCATTGCATATCACAATTGGTGAATGAACTAATTAATAATAATAATAATAACAATATCCATTTTTAAGGTCATAGCCAAGCCAGACACCAAATTGGTGTATGAGACCCCCTTGTTTGTGGGACAAGGGACCCACCTCCATGCAGCGATTTGACTACTAAGTCTATTAAGGCATACATACTCTACCCCCCTCTGGGTTTGAACTTGTGACCTCTTAAGAGGAAACACATGCTCTTAACCATTAGGCCCACTCAAGCTGTATAATATGTTATGCGATATGACGGACCCGCCGAAATTATAAAATAGGATATATATATTTTCAGGTCCGGCCATTGCATATCACAATCGGCGGAACCCAACGCATATGCATTCGGTGCTTTATAGATCCGTTGGAATTATAAAACATGATATACATGCTTTCAGGTCCGGCCATCGCAATCGCAACTGGCGGAACCAAAATCTATAGCCCTACAATGTGGTAGACCCATCGGGACTTTAAAACACAATGTATATATGTTTCGGGTCTGTCTATCGCAATCGCAATTGGCAGAAGCTGAGGTGCTATGGGATACGTCAGACCCACCAAGCTTTTAAATATAATATATATATTTTCTACGTCTAGATCTTTACACTTTAACACTTGTTTCTTTTGTGAATCCAATATATTACTTTGTTTATTTCTTGTTAAGTGTCGTTGTGATTCATATAACTGCTGCCGCGATTTGCAATTGTGATTTGATTGCATTGCAACCAAAGCACCACATTTATTACTTGCTTCTCTTTATTATTTCCAATACGCAATGTGCTTTGCGATCTATATATACGTATACATTCAAATGTGTTTCCATATACTTTCTTTTAGTGATTTCAATATGTAATTATCACAAGCACAATACTGCTTTAATTTTAGGCTTTGTGGGGGAAGAGAATATAAAGGAGCTTCATTGAGGTTGAACCCCTGATGTGATTTTTAGACCACACATTGTGATAAAAGTGATAAATAAGCTTAAACACAATATAATCTACAACATCTTGCTCCAACTAGGGATAGTGCTTTTGCCACAGAAGCACTAAGAACCGCAGATTAGTGCCTTCACTTCGGGCATGGAGTCATATATTGCTTCGCCAAACTTAACTGTGTGAAAATTTTGTATAGTGAACCCACGTCAATATCTACAGTGATAGGATGCTTGTACTTTGATAGAAAAATATTGAGAATCATAGATCAATAGCCTTAGTTGGCATGGAGTCCAGAACTGTCAAAACCCTGAAATTTGACAAACTGAAACCTGACACTCTTGAAGTCTGAAATCTCTGCAAAATGGTTTCCAACTGGGAAAGTCACCCTTATTCATCAACTAATATTAAACTAAATAACTACAACTAGAAACCAAATGCTCAACACCTGAGCTTATTTATGTGCAAGTTCCTACATATGTACATGATTGATCTCCATCAAGTGAATTCAATCTTCCATTGGTACCAGGTTAGCATTTGGGTTCTTAATCTAAAACCATTCTGCTAGTGAATCTTGAAAATGCAATTCATCCTGAACAAAAAATAAATTATACATAAAACCAGCTCCCGATAAAAATTAGGAGTATATCGACAAAATGATATGTGTATACTGCTGATAAATTCTTCCTTGTAATCTGCCATAGGATCTTCAAAATTATAAGAAAAAATATGTTCTTGATCAACTCCAGAAAAGAAATTTTCTATGTATGAAGGTTCCTTCTCGATTAAACCTTATGTTGGGATAATATTCTCAACAGAACAATCAAAAACATCTTTAAGAAAATGATCTATTTCACTTTCATGTCTCCACTTTTCATCTCTAAGCTTTTGTTGAAAATAATTTGTATTTCTAACCTTAGGAAGAAAAAGAAATTTTTTCACATTACTATACGACATATGATCAACTTCAAATAGATTGTTTACCTCTGATCCATGAGCATCCTTATGTTCTTCAATGCAATGATATACAATCTCTTTATCAACTTTCTTTTTACATAAGATAGCCTCTTTTGCTATGATAGATGGCTCAATATATTGTCGTCCAACATATCCCACTTGTTGGTTTCTTCTTGTATGTTCAACACCCAATTGATGAACTTGGAGAGATTCGTCCTGTTCCCCATTTAAACCATTTTCATTATAGATAGGAGGATCATCAAATTTAAAAAAATAGGAACTCTAAGGATTTATTTGCAACTTAATTATTTCTTCCTCTTCTCGACTGCTAAGCAGAAATTCTTGATGCATGTTTGAATTTTCCTCCATCTGAATACTCTCTTGATTTCCTTTATTCACTTGTTTTGCAAGCTGAGATTCTTGTGGAGTCGCCTTTGGTG
This sequence comes from Pinus tabuliformis, assembly GCA_031772625.1. NCBI lineage: Eukaryota > Viridiplantae > Streptophyta > Pinopsida > Pinales > Pinaceae > Pinus > Pinus tabuliformis. The sequence continues at coordinate 577,739,827 of CM062808.1, forward strand.
AGGAAGTTGAAACTTGCTACTCACTTTCATTTTCTTGACTTCTTGATCTTTTCCTCAATCTCAAGTCATATTTCTTATGTACTTCAGTCTGCATAAAATCAGAGAATTGCTTCCAATATTAATCAATTTTATTTTCATCGTGAATGGCATCTGTTTCATCATATTCATACTCTTGTCCTTTGATACCAAGTTCATCTTCATCTACTGAATATAACATAGGTCTCTGAGAATTCTTATTTTCTAACTCTAACTTATTCGACCTATCTGACAAAGTTTTAATTACATTACACATATCCTCCAATGATTAACTTTAAGAGGATTCCATCTTTTCCTTCCCTTGTCTTGGATAGGTTGTGTCTCTGGTGCTTTTCTTGCAACCACTAGATTTGCTTCTATCTCTAATGCGTTTTTTTAGATCTGATTAATCTAGCTATAACCCCGTTGAATGCTTGATATATTATTAACAAAATCACTAGTTTCATAAACAAGATTATCTTGAGCCTTTAAAGTTTCTTTAGCATCATAATATTCACAACAACCTTCAAAAAGAAACTTGTGTGGATAATAAGCTCTACAATGAGAATTGAATACTGAATGGAAATCTTTCAAAGATGAAATGCTTGAATGAGGTAGAGACCTGAACCAAACCCTAGCTTCTAGGTCCAAAGAAAACAAAAAAAACTTCATCTTAACATCTTCATGAATGACGCCCTGCTGCTCCATGCATTCATGAAACTCTTGGAGTTGCTGAGCTAGATCTTCATATTCCTTTCTACTGAATTTCGGAAGATACTCATTCCGGACATAAAATGCAGGCATATGATGAGGATAGCCGGTGATCGCAGTAAAATCAAATGGATCAAATTTATGGACTAAAAATGCAGGGAGAGCCATTAAAACCTAGAAAAGAAAACTTCAAAGTGCAGTAGAGTCACAAATTAATATTGTAAGTGAAAATCACAGTTGTGAATGTACATCCAACTTCTGGAACTTGTCACTCTCAAGGATCAGCTTCAAACTTAATAAAGCCAAGGAAAAGTACTCTTATTTAATTGCTTTTATTCAAAGAGCCAAATATTCCCTCCTCATTGAACAACCATAGGAAAATATTGAAAACCCTAGGAAAATTATTCTTGTCTTCTCTCCCCGGCAACAGTGCCAATTAATGTTGTACCTTAAGAAACCAATTTCCTAGCTGTGGAGAAATTGTGCTTAAGACATTAATGATTATTGCTTGTTGTCACTTATTTGTCACTTTATTGTTTGTTGTATTCTCAAATGAAGGGCCTGGAAAACTTGGTCTTTAGCCTTTAATACATGTATGAGCAGAACATCTCAGAATGTCATTTGTTGCTAGATATAAATGATGAATGAAGAAAGCTTGAAGGAGAAGTTAAAGATAATATGTTGCTTAACACAAAACCTAGTATCCGTCACTTAGAAGAATTATGAAAATGAGAACTGAATCATAGACAATATGCTGCTTGACACAGAAACTATTATCTGCGATCCTTGGAGAAGTTAAAGATAATATGCCGCCTTACATAGAAACTATTATTTATAACATAGAAATGAAGATGAAAACTTGAAGTATAGGAGCGTTCTTTTAAGGGATTTTAACTTTATCTACATAAGAAAATAAAGACCTGTAGCTTCATTACTATACTTGAAAGAAGAAAACATAAGATGACACATGAAAGAGAAGGTTACAAAATTATACCCAACAATTCATGGAAATTTATGATTCTTTCATTCATCAACAGTTATATCAAGAATATAGTGGCATAGTCTCCAGGTTCTCCAAAATTCGAACCACCTACCCTTTCTCTGTAAATTTTCCTCTTCTTATTCATTATGAAATAGTTGCTGATCTTTGAAACTATCAAACTACTAAATTGCTTCCCTAACTATCTGAAGTAAAAGCTATTACGAAAAATTACACAGAGGGTAAAAGACACCTCATAGAACATGAAATAATAGGAAATAACTGAACTTAGAATATGACAATGGCTGTTGGTTTTTCGGCTCTGTTAATTGGCTTTTAAGTTCCTCTATGGATGGATTAATAATGCTTAATTCGCTTTAGCTGTAACAAACTATATTTGACTTGTGTAAACCTAGGCTTACGCATGTATCGAGCACATTTCAATTCGCCAAAACACCAAGAAACTCGACCAACTACCTTTTCTTCAAATTCAGCTTTAACACTGATTTTTTCCTTTACATAGAAAAATTAATGCAAAGCATGCAAAAGCATAACTGAAAAAGAATTAACCCAGTTTAATAACTTCATCAGATCCACCCATTCAGCGTTGATTTAACTTCCCATCGTAAATTGCAATCGGCCCATTTCAAATGATGTATCAACCCAATATTTAACAATTTGCGACATGATGGACCCGCCAAAGTTATTAAACGTAATACATAACAATATCGGGTCCAGAATCCCATCGCATATCACAATCAGAGAATGAACTAATTACATATATATAATACGTTATGCGATATGATGGACCCATCGAAATTATAAAACAGGGTATATGTATTTTTGGGTTTGACCACCGCTTATCACAATTGGCAAAACCCAACGCATATGCATTCGGCGCTTTACGGACTTGCCAGAATTATAAAAAACAATATACATGCTTTCGGGTCCAGCCATTGTAATCGCAATCGGCGTAACCAACATCTATAGCCTTGCGGTGTGGCAGACTCGTCGGGACTTTAAAACACAATGTATATATGTTTTGGTTTCGTCTATCACAATCGCAATCAGTGGAAGCTGAGGTGTTATGGGATACGTTGGACCCACCGGGCTTTTAAATATAATATATATATATTTTTCAGGTCTAGATATTTACACTTTAACCCTTCTTTCTTTTGCGAATCCAATATATTACTTTGTTTCTTTCTTGTTAAGTGTCATTGTGATTCATATAACTGCCGCTGCGATTTGTGATTGCGATTTGATCACATCACAACCAAAGCACCACACTTATTACTTGTTTCTCTTTATTATTTCCAATATGCAATGTGCTTTGCGATCTATATATACGTATACATTTAAATGTGTTTCCATATACTTTCTTTTAGCGATTTCAATATGTAATTATCACAATCACAATACTTCTTTACTTTTAGGCTTTGCGGGGGAAGAGATTATAAAGAAGCTTTATTGAGGTTGAACCCCTGCTGTGATTTTTAGACCACACATCGTGATAAAAGTGATAAATGAGCTTAAACACAATATAAGCTACAACATGACTGATGAAGAGAGTCAAGGAATGTGTATGAGAGGTTCCAACACTTTGAAGGGAGAGGAAGGTGAAGGTGAGTTCCAAGTTAAAAGGGATAAATCCCAATGTGACTAGGAATAGACCACACAAAGGACATGCACAACTTCTAGTGGAGCAATCCACTCGAATGTTGCATTCACAACTATAAGGTAAGATAACATGAACAACACTCATAGATCAGTCTGAGATGAGTGTGATGGTTGATATAGCAAGGTTCATGAGAAAGGTCTTTTTGGTGTTCGACAAAGTAGTCAACACGGACGGTGATAGCATTAACAACATATGCAACACATTAATAACAAGATTCATATAGGTGCATACAAATCCGTTCATATACAAGTACGTAAGTTAAACAACATATATCATTAAGGCAACTGTAACAGTGCAACTACAATAACAATATATGCATGAAAATGCGTTGGCTCTTATTATTAAAGAAGTGTAAGTCACAATCTTACAACACACCATGTAAACCTGCTAGCCCCAATAGTGGAACGTTACAACCACATCTGTCTACTCCTCTAAAGAGATGTACTAGCTTCATGCAGTGGAGAAGCCAATGCGCGTTACAATACTGTACAAGCCTTCTTCAAGATAGTCTTAGTAGAATTGTGGCTGACCAAAAGCCTATACATTGAGTTATGAGGCACTATTTATAGCAAAGGGTGGATTGACATTCCCCTTTGCGACAGTTCAACTACCCTCATGACCCTTCACCTACTCTATGATCATTACATCCAACTGTTGACACTTGACTTACACTTGACATAACTCAACATTACAATGCACATGTACTCATGTGAGACAACATGGATTGAGCAAGCCTTGCAAGACATCACTGGCACTCAATCCGCTATGGTGAGACCAACTCTTTGACATGCTTGTGATAGTGAAGGTGGTGAGCTGATGCCAAGCTTGGTCATCTATGATGGTGTGCATGCACCTCATGGTGACATCTTGCTGAAGCAAACTATTGCCTATGTTGCAACAGGTGCATTGGTTTAGCCCCTTCATCCAACTCATCTGCTAACATGCACATGGTCTTCTTTGGTATGGTTGAACTAGAAACACACTGATGCATAGTGTTCGTGTTGACCTTCAAGTGTGTGTTGGTGGTCATGCACATCAACTTGCCAAAGTACATGTTCATCCTCAGTTGGACTTGCTTCTTGTCTTTGCCTTGGTGAGTGTGTTGAATGGGTTGGATTGCTTATGTGCCCTCAACAACATGTATGCTACTGAATCCCTTGCATGTGATCAAGAAAATTTCTCACCATGTTTGATCTATGTCAGCTTCTGGGATGGATCCTTAATTTGTACTAGTGCAGTTTCATCCACGAGTGCATGTTGCACCCACTGTTGTTTTGGTTCATGTTGTAACTCATTTGACTATCTGTGCAACTTCATGTTCTTCCTGAGTTTCTCCTTCAGCACATGCAAATCCTTCTTTATTCCATCTTTTGCCTTCGCGCAATCTTCATGTCTCATTGTCACTTCATATCCCGAGTCTCCAAAGTTGCTTTCATTATCAGTGGATCTACTTGATCTTGCAACTTTTCTCCACCTCTATGTTATCAACAACCTTCCTCTTGCATTCACTGTGTTCGTTGCATTCACTCCATTCACTGCATTCGCTACATTTGGTATGCTGCCTTCAGCTATTGTTCATGATGTTTCTCATTGTGATGTTGTTGCTTGATGTCCTTGTCCATGAACAACTTGATGTCTTCGTGAGTAGGTAAGCCCATGGACACTTGATCGACTGCATCCCCAAGCGTGCTTTGAATGGTGTCTTCATCTCTGTTCTCTTGGAAACCATTGTACCTGTACTGCTGAGAGGCAGATGAACACCTGTGATACCTGGAGGCATGGAAACACTCATAGCAAGAATTTTTCAGTCGAAAACCAAAATGAACATGAGAACTGACTTTCAACATACCTGGGTGAATGATCATGAAGGTTGCGCAATTTTAGCTGGGAGGTCGAGAGATCAACTTCCATGACTACAAAAGGCATAGTCCGGGCTATTGGGAGACTGACTGACTACTAGAACTATGCAATTCATAGTCTAGCCTAGCTGCTGACTACTAGGATTGTGCAATACGCAATTCCAGCTTGGAAGGACTGCTGGCCTAGGGACAAATTTGTGCAATTTCTTAGACCAAGCAGCCACTATCCTCCAGAAATGCGCAAAACAACCCTAGAATCTAGTGTTAAGCAGGAATTCGCAAATCTGGAGAGGAAGGTGAGTCTTCCTTTCCCATATTGTACAATGCAACCTTGGTGAAGGTAGAGCCCGAGCCAAGGTTGGCCTGACTCGCCGATGGGCAACTGAAAGCAAGTAAGTTAACGAATGCATCGCAACACTAAGTGATAGTAGAAGTGATTAACAGTGCATGAAAAACATGAATGAAAGATTAGGCAAACAGTTCAACATGCATGTGGGTGAGGCAGTTCATCAGTTGGGAAAATGTCCATGTAAAACAGTTTCATGCATGTGACGGCAGTGAGATAGCAACAAAAACCTAAAATAGAGCTAAAACAAGCTAGTATACATTAAATGACAGCAAGCGTTCAAATAAATCAATAAAATTGTACTCGTACAAGAGAAAACCCAAAAAGTGACATAAATTCAACATAAGGCATGGGAAGTGGGCTTACCCCAAAACAATTGAGCTGAGTGTACCAACTGCTCCTAGATGTGATGTGGGATGTCAGAGCTATAAGGTTGATGTGAGAAATGAGATCTACAGTGTCTGATTGATGAGTTTCGATAACATTGACGTTGTGACGTGCATGCCACAAGTCTAGGGGAAGTGACATTTGGTGGGATTTTTTTGAATTGCTCCTTGCATGTAACTCCAACTGTTAAACATAGATCCCTGAGAAAAGGGATGCCTTTTCAATGCTGCCTTGGGATAAGTAGCATATGCATGCAAGTCTATTTTTCTCGGTCCCGGAGTGAACCAGTCAACTCAGCTGCACATGCAAGCGACTGATCGACTACTAGAGAAAAATATGCATTTCGCGTTGGGAGCTGGTCTGGTTGCCCAAGAGATTTGGATAGTTTCTGGATAGAGCAGTTGGCTGCTGCCTAGATTTGCACAAATCCCGGGCTGAATAGCTTGCTGCTGGGAAAATTTTCGCAAATCCTACTGGGAGGATTGGCTAGCAGGATTACGCAATCCTGGAGCCTAGCAGGCTACCAGAGAGGATTGTGAAATTTCTAGAGGGAAGGTTGGTTGCCCTCTAGAAATGCACAATTTTCAAGGGGAAGCTAGCAAGCCTACAGCTATACCATGTCCGAGTGAGCAACCTATGAGGGGGATGGATCAATTGTGATCGATAGGTGGCCTTTGTGCGAGGAAAACACTTGAAGCTTGAGTACTTGATGAAGCAAGACAAAGTGCCATGTATGGTTGGTATGGAGGCTCCAAAACAGGCTAAGGAAAAATTTTGGAAGGTGGTTATTATCGCTACGGCACCCTGAGAAGAGATGTGGTGGCTACATGCCTCTCAACTGTGTTACAATGAGGCTGAAGGGAATTTTTATTATTTAACAATAAGAGCAAACCCTAAACAACCAAAACCCTAACCCAAGGAGATATAAAACCAAGAGTTTATGGGCCCTGTTCGGGTTAGTTGGGTAGCCAGCTTCTCGGGGTTGTGACTTGGTAATATTATATTTGTTTGACACACATGATACCCCATTAGAAATATCTCTCTGAGGACTCTGACAAAAAAATCACTTCATCAGAAATTTGTTGGCTCTAGAAGTTTGGGACCCGAAAAAATGCTAAAAATAGTAAACTATGCTACAATTAAGGAAACTGAAAAACTGAAAGAAACAATGGTGGGGGTCCAAGTGGAATTGGCAGGTGGCCACCAATACCCACCTGGATCAATCTAAAGGGATACGAGTAACATAAGTAAGAGAGTAAAATCCATCAATTTTTTATAATCGTGTATGTGGTTTTATCATCAATGCCATAGGGGCAGAATGGTAGATATAGGTTGTCATTGATGGAAAAGGAAAATAAGGGTGCAAGAAGGTTGATGGCAAAGTCAAAGAAGGCTACAAGTAGGTTGATGGAAAAGGAATTGATGGGTGCAAGCAAATGGACAAGAATTTCAAAGGTACTTCTAAATGGTGGCTTAGGTTCACTAATATTTAGAGCCATTTCTAGTAAATATGATGTTCTCATTGGCTCCTGAAAGTTCCCAATATGGATAGTTCTTGAAAAAATATTTCTAACAATATATGGAATTCTAGAAAATACCTTGATATGGCTACTCAAAGTTATCAAGGAAGTTTGGGGCCCCTTATCACAATCAATGTATAGGTGGCAAGGTCATCCGCATGGGCACACAACTTATAGGATGGGATTGGAACATTTCAAAGTTTAGGAGGGACATCGATGGTCCACAGGGATTCCACACAATGCCGATTGATGTTCCCTGAAAGTTACATGTATAGGTTGAAGGTGAAACTCTCAGGGTGACAGGGTGTCGGGCGAATGTGGCAGAGGAAGTCAACAAGAGAAGATAACGGTTATTAGTGCATGTGAGAGTGTGGAGGAGCCAATAGACACATCACCCTAGAAGACCTTCCCCGTAATTTCCTAGGGGAGCGCAAAGTGAATCTCTATGATGACAGGGTACTAGAAGGATATAGCCATACAACATGATGAATTTCAAGTGTTTAACTGGTGGAGGCACACAACATGGATGAGCCCAAAGATAGTTCACATTGGAAGACCTTCCATGGAATATCCAAGGGAAGTGAAAGGCTAAAGATTCAATAACATCAGATTCAATATGAGGTGGTGAAAATACGTAGTGTGGGAGTCCACTCAGAGAAGAGTGCATCAGGCCCATATATAACACATCACCTTGGAGGGTTTGACCCGAGAAGATCCAAACACAATGGATGTTTAAGAATCTAGGGATGGGGAGCCAAGACGACATGGCATCCAGGTGGTGTAGTAGTAGAGTAATGGACCAATGAAAGGCACAACAATGGAGGACCCTATTTCACATATCATCTTGGAAGATTCAATGATAGGGAGTAGGGATGACGTGGTGTTGAAAGCGAAGGGCCAAAAACTATTAAATAAATTATTGAAAATTAGAAGTAGGAGACCCCTCTTCTACTATACGAGTTGAGAACGTGGACCAATGGTGGAAGGGAACAAGTGAGATTTTGATTGGATCATAAAGATGGCATGTAGACACAATGGCATCATGATGTCAGGATGATGTGGCACTAATGAGGGTGTGGCACATAGCATCTAGATTCAACATCTTCAAGTAGCCAACTGGGATGAAAATGAGTGACACATGGAAACCTTGCAAAGGTGGTACACAATTTGAAAACATGTCACCATAAAAGATTGAAAGGTATATAGGCTTAAAAATTAGAGGATAATGATACGGGACATAGTGGCAAGACAACTCAGCCCGACTATTATGTGATTGGTGCAAGTGTGCAGCATAGGTCCCACTGGGACATGAAAACCCAGACCCCAGAAAACTAGGGATCTTGGAGGTTTCAGAGAGAGTGGCATGGGGTTTCATTGACTTGACAAGGCTTTGGAACAAACTTGAAGATTTTGTGGAATGTAGCTAGAGTGGCAGACCAATGACAAGGGCACAAGTGGCATGGTAGGTCCCCACTTGACACGTAACTCTGAATGATCCACCCCAGAAGAAAACAAATGTGCTTCATTGATTTTTATTGGGGGCTAAGGAAAATATCTAGGAAAAGGTTTCATTAGAACATTTGACCCTGGGCACAAAATATTTGAGGTGGTGATTAAGCCTTCAAGGCTATAGAACATAAAGGCAAGGGAGGTTTACGAAATTATTTCCCATAGTGAAAGTGATTTTACTATGGTAAAATTAATCTTACATGGTTTATTTCAATCCACCTAGTTAGAAATGGCTAGGTGATAATTTTTTGGTGATAACATTAGGCTCTTTATCTTGAACAATAACATTTATATAAAATAAAATCCACAATACAACTCAAATATATGAATGGTTTAATGTGTATAGAAATGGTTCAAAACAACGACCCCTAATGAAAAATTGTCATTCAATACATACAACTCACATACATATGAATTCAAGTCACAAAGATCAATGGTTTGAACATACAACACAATTCAAAAGAAATTCAAAGTTGTATTTTAACTTCAATGCATATAACAATATCAACAAACGTAATATCAACCAGCACACATATGAGGTCTTCAAGACTTCAATCAATGCGCATGATGATTTGACATACATTTAAAGAGAACAAACCATATAATATGAATCAATGTACATGAGTTTCAATGTTGGTGCAATCAAATACCAACATATAATATATACAACGCAGAAGTTACGTACAAAATTCAATGTAGATTGGGAAAATATTTTAAATATTGTAAATATGAGAGTAAAGAATATGAAAAGACACCAGAGTATGAATTCCAAGGGTCTCCCTCTCCTTCTATATATTAATTATTTTTCTTAATGGAAAAGATCAATTCGTGGAGTTTCCAATACCTGTCCTGACAGTAAACTCTTTTTTGCTCTCTTAAAACACCACCTTGTTTCTTACATGACTCAACCACCTCAAATCACCTCTCTCAATACCTCAACTACCATCAAGATACGTTCAACAAATATTATTCACTAATTTTTTATCTTTGTTGCATACACCAAAAACAACATTAAAATAAATATCACGAATGCATTCCTTACATTCTAAAACACCTTTTAGATACCAAATTTTATCTCCAATTCACCCATGATGCATAATAACACTATGCATCTCGTTACATAGATTAAGCCCACTTGGGAACCAAGGCCAAAAAGTCTTTGTAGTTTAAGTGTATGGTTGGTGGGATATATTTCCAATAACACCCATTGATCGCTTACATTGAGACATAGAAGTTGACATATTAGGGAGGTTAAAATCCTTCATCATCCCACAATCCAAAGTTGGAGTGCATCAGAAACCCAATTCAGAGCGGGTTAGGCTAGGTAATCATGTGAGAAGTTCTCCTTGGGGATACCCAACCCATGATAGGGAATCATGTGCATCAGCTGATCAACAAGAAGCTAAAGAATTGTCCACCCCTATGGGACAAAGGTAATCGTAGTGACCAATCTTATGAAAACACCATGACTAGTTGTGGGAAGTAGTTGGTTCTCTACCCTACCTTTCTATGGAAAAATCTTCTTGCAGGGATGATATTTAATCAAGTAAGAAGTTCTTTGGAAGACCATCTTAAACAATAGATTTAGAATTGTTTGAGAATTTTCCCATACAATTCGTGGATTTTCCAATACCTGTCCTGATAATATTATAGTTTTCCCTCTCTTAAAACACCACCTTGGTGCTTACATGACTCAACCACCTCAAATCACCTTTTTCAATACCTCAGCCACCATCAAGACACCTTCAAAAAATATTATTCAATAATTTTTTATCTTTGTTGCATACATAAAAAACACCATTAAAATAAATATCACCAATGCATTCTTTACATTCTAAAACACCTTTCAGATGCCAAATTTGATCTCTAATTCACGCTTGATGCATACAAACACTATGCATCTTGTTACATAGATTAAGCCCACTTGGGCACCAGGGCCAAACAATATTTGTATTTTAGGTATAGGATCAATGGGATAGGTTTCCAATAACACCCATCGATCGCTTACATTGAGACATAGAAGTTGACGTATTAGGGAGCTTAAAATCCTTCACCATCCCATGGTGCAAAGATGAAGTGTGTAAGAAACCCAATTCAGAGGGGGTTAGGCTAGTTCATCATGTGATCATTTCTCCTCGAGGATACCCAACCCATGGTATGGAATTGCATGCACCAGTTGATCACCAAGAAGCTCAAGACTCGACCACCCTTGTGGGATGAAGATAACCGTAGTGACCAATCTTAGGAAAACATCCTATAGGACTAGATATGGGAAGAAATTGGTTCTCTACCCTACCTTTCTCTGGAAAAATATTCTTACGGGGATGAGATTCCATCAAATAAGAAGTTCTTTCAAAGGCCATTTGAAATAGTATATCTAGGATTGTTTGAGGATTTAGACCACCTATATGATAGAGGTATTTTTCTTTCATAGGATGTGTTTTCTTATATTAGAGTAGTATCATTAATATAGTTAGTTTACACTTGGCACCACTACGTTAGGTGTTTTCTTGTTGTTGTTTTACTCATATAATCACCCTTTAGTCCTCAGAGTCATCATTATCTTGACATCATTGTGCCCCCTAGGCTTCTCTCGTGGAGAATTTGAGGCCTTCACCCTCAGCTTCTATTAGGACATATTACTCCTCCACGTCAAGTTAGAGTACATCCTCCCAGTCCTCCATCGAGTCATCATTTTGATTCTGGTTCTATTGATTCTTCCTATTCTTCCTTTGATTCTGCATCCTCTCAACCCCATACCGTCACCATGTCAGGAATCAATGTGTGTGCAGAAAACCAAGGTGGTAACCCAAGTACTAACTAGGGTAACCCCACAAGCGAAACCTCTACCAGTATGATCACTCCTACTCCATTGCTTACTTTTATGGCTGGTTTGAGTCTCCCTAATTTCAGCCAACTCACCAATTATCCTCTTATCCATTATTGCAGTTGACTAGCTATGCCTACTAAACTTCCTTCTTACATCCGAAATTTTGATGGTAATCCTGGAGAAGATCCCACAAATCATGTTTTCTCATTCCATATGTGGTGCTCATCCAATTCTATCACTGAAGACTCCATCTATCTTCGTCTATTTGATGAGCCTCATAAATGGGTAATTATATGGGCTCATTTTACCTCCTAACCTAGTCAAACCAACCATTCTCTTAGCTTATTAAATGATTTTCTGATTATATTTATGCTTATAGAGTGAGTTGAGTTAGTTATTGTGCCATGTGGTCTAATGTGTATTTAATGCATATTATTGATGATTTTCGAAGTCAAAGTCAAGGATCCAGTGGAAAAATGGCAGCAATAACTCAAAGTGGACAAAGGAGAGGACTTATAGGAGGGAATCCACCTCATTTATTACTCCTCACTTCTAATTCCCCTTCATTCAGCTCGGAGTACAAGTAGTCAAATCATGCACTAGGAGGCAACCTAGCAAGTAGAGGATGACTGATGATTATCTCGAGTTTTGGGAGCCAAGCCTCCTTGATTTTAAGGAAGCTATTGGTAGTTTCATTTTTATAAGGAGAGAGGCCTAGGGCTTCACTAGGGTCGGATTTTTGTTGGATTTTTGCTTATGTAAACTCTGCTCAACTTCGAGCTTATTATTTTGTGACAGTTTCATGTAGTCTTGCTATTATTTTGGAAATAAAGATGGAATCCTTTTTGAGCTAGCACTGAGTTACCTCAGAGGGCTGAAGCTCTTGGGTTAGGGACCAATCCAAGCAGCGATGCTCCTCTTTACTTGTATTTTTATGTTTTATTTTAGTTTGTAGATTAGGTTCTTCCTAGATGTATTTCTTTTATGGTTAAGAATAGGTTGCTTTTGATGATTTAGTAGTTTGCTTCCATTTGTGCTTTCTATAGTAGGTTAAGCAGTAATAAAGAGAAGATTCAAAAGGCTAGCAATAATTCCTTGGCCTCTCTTCCTCCCTTTGGGACCATGATTTGAGGCAATGACCCTCTTGCTATCCCAATGATTTAGGACCATTTGCTAGTGTTTGCAGCTTTTCAGTAGGTTAATAGTCCAGCTTTGCTTTGATTCAGATCTTCTTCATCATGCTCACTTATTTATTTTCAATAGTATTCTTTCATGCTTTCCTTTCCTACAACATTTCTCAGCATTTCCTTTTATATATCATAGTTTATACACTTTTTATGCAAAACTCTGTTTTTCCTCAATACATTCATTTCACTTGTTGCTTGATTTCTTGGGTTGACTGTCAGTTTCTATGTAGCAGATATCTTCTAGCAATAGTCTATCTTATCAAAAATCACACCCTCCATCTAATACATGCCCTATTGGTCTCCTAAACCTCACCTCAATTCTACCTGAGTTTCCTGCATTTTTCCTAGAACTTCTTCCTCTCTCCTTGAACAAATCCAGCCATATTTCTCTCTCCTGGTGGTTCATGGTAGACCTTAGGCACCCTAACACCTCATTCCAACCTTCATCCACAATTTCCACCCACTCTCACACCCCCAAAACAGTGAAGACTACTCTCAGCCTCCTCCTGTAGGCCCTTTGTAGAACATTGTTTTTCCTATAGATTTCCTGTGTCCTCCTATAGATTTTCCTGTAGGGTTTCTTTTGAAAGCCGAATGTGGGGAAAGCCTCCAAAAGGCCACCTGAGATCTCCTAGGACCCATACACACCATCCTACATCCTCTCAAGTACCAAAACGACCCTCCAACACCACCTATTTTCTGCCACACTCACACACAATAAATTACATGCATGTCAATTTCACATAAAAATACATAAAAATCCAAAAATATGTTCTTTGCTTATTTACTTCTAGAAATAGCATAGCTAGTTGTTGTTTACTTATTTGAGTAGGTAATGGCATTCATTTCATGGTTTTCATAGTGCTTTCTGCAAAAGTAGGATTAGTTGGTTAATTAGGGGTTACTAGGTTTTCTTTACATTTAAGTTTTTCTCCTTTTTGCAGTTAGAGTAGTGTCTGTAGAGTAATCTTTCTCTCCTTTCATCACATATAGAGCTTCTTCTGGAATCCATAGAAGTTGGCTTGAGCTCCTAGTGATCTTGCACCGGCTGACCAAGTGACAACTTGCAGTAAGAACTAGTACTTGTGCATACAACACTGACGCTTCCAAGTTTGTTATGAACTATCGGGTTGATAAGAGTAAAGTAGGCAACCCAGGAGTTGCAACATTATTGTTGCAATACTGGTGCTCACCACTTTTTGGTGCCATTGCCGGGGAAGCATTAGAGTATTCTGTGATTACTACTTTCTTCTATTTCCTATTGCAACATTCTACTAATAGTTCATTTCAGCAAAAGTAGACTAGTCATTTCTTTTCCTTTCAAGTTCTGCATTTCCTTGCTTTCATTTTCAATTCTGCAAATTTCCATTTCAGCAAGTTCATTTTAGTTAGTTGCAATTTGTTTTTTTCAATCAATTTTAGTTTTGTAGGTACTATCAGTGTAGGGAAGAAAAGAAACAAAAACCAACCAAAAATATTTCCTTTCATGCCTCCTAGGAATAGAGATAACTCAGGAAAAATTTTTCCCAACAACCGCACTACTTCACACAGGCAACCTTCTCTCTTCTTCGGTGGCTGCGATCAAGATGAACCCTGAGGTGAACAGCCAGACATATTTGAAGAACCTATAGGGGAAGAAGAAGAATAAAACATTCCTCTGGAGCCAATGGCCAAAAACAAAAATGCTAGGGGGAATGGAGAGATAATAAGGGTACCTTTCCCATTCGGGAGACCAATGGGGACACCAAAATGAAGAATATATGCCCTTATGCCCTACCTCGTTTCCAAGGTATGACTACAGAATATCTTGACACGTTCTTGTTCGAGTTTGTTGTCATCTGTCGAACTTATGACTATGCAAAAGATGAGAAAAAGTTGAAATTGTTCCCTTCTACTCTCAAGGATGCAACACTACGCTGGTTCATGGGACTACCTGGCAACAACATCACAACTTGGGCTTAGATGCAACAGGATTTTAACAATAAGTATTGAGACTATTTTAGGTCAAAAGATACTAAATAAGAAATCTTCATAATGACCATAGGAAGTGATGAGTCCCTGGAAGACTATTAAGAAAGGTTCCAGCTTAGTTACAAAAGGGTCGGGTGTACACTTGACCCTGAGTCTCTGAAGTTGATCTTGCTCAAGAGAATCTGGGAAGATCTTCTAGGCACCCTGCATCTACTAGCCAGGGGATACATCTACAAACTACGCTATGAGGACATAAAGAATATTTTTAGAAATCATTCTAGGGCAGCCAGAAAGAAAGGTAGGGGCGTCAACCCATAGCTAGTACCTCTTCCTCCAACTCATCCATTAAAGGAGAAATTGGAAACATGCTAGAAGACTTCAAGAGTGAGATGTTGCAGACTCTTCCCATGCAAATGGACACCTTACATATCAAAATAAAACAAGAGGAAGCAGAGAGGACGTTGGCCATTTTTTCCCTAGATGCACCAGGAGGCATCCTAGGAATGAATGCCCATTGAACTCTATAGAGGTTTTCTCAATCTGTGAAGGAAATCATTCTATAGATAAGTGCCCTTCCTTGCCCAGACTTAAAGCTGTATATTAAGGGGCTGAGGGAGTCACTGAGCAACTCTAATACATAAACCAAAGAAGGTCGCCTGGACCTAGACCATACCAGTAGGGGATGCAAGGGACATCTCAGGCATACTTAAACCCCAACCAAGTGCCCTCCATAACTTCTTTGGGTCTCCCTGCTCATCTTTCCTGATCCACACCACCTCCTTGGTCCTTCACATCTCAATATCATGCCCAACCAACCACCCATTCTTTTCAATCCTATAGCCACAGCTTCAGTGGAATGCATCTCATCAGGGGTAGAGGCCCCAGTACAACTCTCTTCCCGCTCTTATGCCTCCACCACCTGCCCAACCACAACAATTACCTTCTGCTCCACCAAGGAAACCCTAAATTCCTACCCAGCCAAATCTGAACCCAAACAATAGACAGGCTCAGCAAGTGTATAGTGGGGAACCATCATGACCAACTTATGCTATGGAGATTCAAGAAAACAACTTATGATCTAGGAAAGTTCTCCCAGATAGCCAGCCTCCACCTAGGGAGGTTGAGTAAGATAAAGAGGAAAGTGAACCTAAAGCAAATCCACCCTTTCCTGAGAAACTATCCATAACATTCCAGCCTACCCCAAAAGAGACTGAACTCCTGGGAGAATTGAAACATTTATGTGTAAAGATACCACTTCTCCAAGCTATAAAAGATGTACCTATCTATAATAGGTTGATCAAAGAGAAGTTCTTTAGGCATCCAGGAAGGCGCAAGAGAGATGCCCCAACCATCAATGTCATAGGACAACTATCTAACCTGATGTTGGGGTAGGTAATCTGTCCAAAATATTTGGACCCTAGAAGCCCAGCAGTTGATGTCTGCATCAATGGTACAATGCTCCCACATACCTTGATTGATCTGGGAGCTACCATTAATGTGATGACAAAGGACACAATGCTCAAACTCAACCTCTAGGGCTCCTTGAGGAAGACAAAGACAGTGCTACAGCTAGCAAACCACTCCACAATGACCCCTGAGGGGATTGTGGAAGATGTGATGGTCTCCATTGATTCTGAGAAGACCTTAGTTGGCTACAGTTGATGCCTATATCAGCTGTTGAGCTGGGAAAATGACCATAAAGAATGGGCACATGTCCAAGCAGTTAATCCTATACCCTCTTGCCCAACCCTTTCTAGAACATGATCTACCTCTCTGGTTGGAGGAGGAAGATGAGGATGAATTCTATTCCACACCACTTTGTACATTAGAAACCGCCATGGGGGGGAACCACAAGATGAGGATGATATGATCAAAAATTTGGTTCAGAATCCACCTCCCAATATATCACCATTAGAAGACATAATAAGAGAAACCCAAAACAACCCCTTAGCTGATCTTTGTGTGGCCGATCCTACTCCTCCCCATGTCAAAAATATAGAGTTCGGCCCAGAAAGAGCATTCAAAATCGATCCATCCCTATCTACTTCCCAGTGGAAGGAGATATGCAACCTACTGAGAAAACATCTAGATGCCTTTGCCTGGAGTTATAAGGAAATGAAGGGAGTGCACCATTCAGTATGTTCTCATCATATCCACATCAAGGAAGATTGCAAGCTAGTCAAGCAACCTCAAAGGTGGATGAATCCAACACTTAAAGATATTGTTAAGGAAGAACTATAGATATTGCTTGATGCAGGATTCATCTATCCCATCTTTGACAGTGAATGGGTCTCTCTTTTGGTGCTAGTGCCAAAGAAAAATGGTAAGTGGAGAATTTGTGTCGACTATCAGGAATTGAACAAATCCACTAAAAAAGACCATCTCCCTTTACCTTTCGTAGATCAAGTGTTAGGCGGTCTAGCATGGAAAAAGTTTTTCTCTTTCCTAGATGGGTTTAGCAGGTACAATCAGATTCAAATCAGCCTGGAAGACCAAGATAAGCCATTTTCACTTGTCCTTGGGTACCTTTGCATATTGGGTCCTTCCTTTTAGTTTGTGCAATGCTCTAACCACTTTTCAAAGAGCAGTATTGAGCATATTTTCTGAACTGGTTCATGATGTAGTAGAAATATGCATGGATGATTTTACTCCTTATGGTTCTGACTTTCAGGAAGCTTTATCTAACCTAGGAAAAATTCTAGATAAGTGTATTTAGATGAACTTGTCCCTTAGTCTAGAAAAATGTGAGTTTTTGATGATTGAAGGGACCGTTTTAGGTCATACAATATCTCGACAAGGACTACAGGTGGACCCCAACAAAATTGCCATCATCCAAATGGTCCCACCTCCTCAGAAGGTGAGAGATGTCAAAAATTTCATAGGCTTAGCTGGATATTACATAAGATTCATTAAAGATTTCAGCAAGTTAGCCTCTCCTTTTTTTGGCCTCTTAGGCAAAGATGTTGAGTTCATATGGTCAGAAAACTGTCAAGAAGCCTTAGATACCTTGAAGAGCAATCTAGTGACAACCCCAATTCTCAGAGACCCAAACTAGGCCCTACCTTTCCACATTCACATAGATGCCTCGAACAAAGCAATAGGAATAGCCTTAAGGACAAATTGATGAAAATTTACCTTATGCCATATACTTTATAAGCAAAAACTTGTCAAAGGCAGAGTTAAACTATACAATGACCAAGAAATAACTCCCAGCTGTCGTGCATTCCTTAAATAAAACTAGACATTATATCACAAGCTATCACACCTTTGTGCACACTGATCATGCTACAATTAGATATTTAATGAACAAACCAGATGTAAATGCTTGCATTATTAGATGGTTTCTTTTACTGTAGCAATTTGATTTGACCATTATTGATAAACGTGATAAATAAAATGTTGTTGCTGACTTTTTGTCTAGAGTAAATTTGCCTGCAGGTGAAGAAGGAGTAGTGGATGACCAAATGCCAGATGAACATCTGTTTGGTATCTCAGTCCTCTCTCCATGGTTTGATAATATAGCAAACTACTTGGTTTCAACACAGTTCCCACCACACCTGTCCTCAAAAGAGAAGAGCAAGATAGTAAGGAAAAGCGACAATTTCACCTAGATTAGGGGTAATCTCTTCAAACTTAGCCTAGATCAGATCTTGAGAAGATGTGTCAGGGAGGACAAAGTCTTTGAAATCCTCCTGACCTATCATGACGGGCATTTTGGAGGTCATTTTGCAGCAAAAATAACTGCCTTCAAGATATTGCAAGCAGGCTACTACTGGCCCACTCTTCATCAGGATGTGAGGAGATATACTAGCCATTGTGATTGGTGTCAAAGGATGGGGAATCCTACTCCAAAGGATGAGATGCTCATGCAACCTCAAGTAACATTTGAGTCATTTGAGAAGTGGGGCATGGACTTTGTGGGTCCTATCAGCCCCCCTTCAAAGCAGAAACAATACATCATTGTGTGCACCGATTACCTGACAAAGTGGGCAGAGAAAAAAGAAATCAAAGCAACGACAGAGGAAAAAGTAGCTAAGTTTTTGAGAGAAAACATATTCTACAAGTTTGAGTATCCAAGAGAGTTGGTCACAGATCAAGGCAGTCAGTTTACTTCCAATTTGATTGAAGACCTACTCACACATCATAGAATCAAGCATAGGACTTCCACCCCTTACCATCCACAAGCCAATGGGTAGGTGGAGGTCACTAATAGAGAATTGGAAGGGATCCTGACCAAGGTAGTGAGCAGCCATAGAAAAGACTCAGCGGACAGATTAGTTGAGGCCACTTGGGCCTACAAAACAACATGGAAGACCACCACAGGGTTCACACCCTATGAACTAGTCTATGGGAAGAAGGCTTTGTTGTCAATAGAATTTGAATTCAACACCCTAAGGATGGCAGCTCAGCTAGACCTAGACCTCAGCCATGCATAGAAAGAAATATTACTTCATCTCAATGGATTGGATGAACAAAGATTGCAGGCCCTTCTCCATACAGAGCTAGTTCAGCTTCAGAGAAAGATATGGCATGACAAAAATAGCAAGGAGAAGCAATTCCAAGAGGGAGATTGAGCACTACTTTGTGATTCAAGATATAAATATTTCAAAGGCAAGCTAAGGACAACATGGCTGGAACCCTACACTGTGGAGAAATGCAATGACAATGGTTCAGTTTTGATCAGAACCCTTGACGATGAAGCCATCTCCATGCTTATCAATGGACATTGATTGAAAGTATACAAGAAACCCCTCTCCAAGTGAGAGTTCATTAAAGATTTGAATAAGACAGTGATGGCAGTGGAGCATGTCTTAGCCTCCACTTCACCCACTCACTCAAGAAAAAGAAAAAGAGAAATAAAAAAATAAGGACTCAAGTGAAAACCTTCATGAGGCGCTTGATCCCATCATTGGGTTGAAAACCTCTTCTGAGGTGGCCTAGTGATGTCAAAAAAAAAAATACAGAAAAAGAATAAGATCCCTGGGTGAAAACCTCCGTTGGAGGCTCCCGGGGTAGGCAATTACGGTGTAAACCCCCTTGAGGCACCCTAGTTGTTTTCAAAAAGAAAAAGGGGAAAAAGAAAAATGAATTTTTATTTGCATTGCAGGTTTGCAGGAATAATACAGGAAGCAGAAGAAGGTGCCAAGGGAACCTTGAAATCCACACTAGCACCTTTCCTACCTTCTCCACACTTTTTGCCATCATTTTTGGCATTTCTTTCACCACTGTGCTTCTTTTTCAAAAACTGTGTTTCTACAGGAGGCTCTATGTTTTCTACAGGAGGCTCCTGTAGGAATTACAGAGAGCCAGAAATGAATATAAAAGGTAGTTCGAGGGACTAGGAAGCTTCATGAAGAACCTATAAATTCTTCCTACAGTCTTCAAACCTCCTTGCCATCATTTCCAAGCCTGCATCACACCCCAAGCATCATTCTTCTTCCTGTCCAAGAAAAACACAGGAAAAAACAGTTTTTCAGGAAAAGGAAAAAAAATAAAATAAGAGAGGAAGAAGCACTATCCACCTCACCTGAAGCCTACCTGATACCTCTCCATCTCTATCTACACCTCTAGCATCACCCTCCAAGCTCCAAGCATAGAAATAAGTTGAAGTTTCAAGGGGAGAAACAGCTATAGGAGCTCCTGTAGAATTCATGTAGTAGTTGATCCCATCAAAACCCAGCACCAGTAGCCAAAGAATGAACACATGAAGGTTGAGAAGGCACCTAAAGCTTAGACCCAACTAGAGAAGAACCTGCATAAGACACAGCCACACATCAGCAAGAAGACATCTTGCATTAAAAGAAATAAAGGCATGCAGTAGAGAGAGAGCCACAGTACCTCACAAAAAATACATTTGGATCATAGGTAAGTAACTAACCCGCTCCTCTGTTTGCATTTGTGTAATTAGCAGTCATGAAAAAGCAACGAGATGGTTGAGGTTGAATGAGGGAAAGGTGGCCAGTTAACTTGGCCACCTTCATCTAGTTGACTCCACTCATCCGAGATGTCACCCACACGTGCGCACAGTCAACTCAAGAAAGATGTCAAGGACAGGTAGTGAAGGAAGTGTTAAATCTGATGCAATCATGAGGGATGATTATGAGGAGTGGCCGTGATGACAAGGTAGGTGGGGACCAGAAGTCCAAATATGCCCAACGTATACTTTGCCAGCCCACTCCCTATCACTAGAAATAACCATAAAGGGTAATAAGTACTCCTCCCCGAGCATTCTCACCACCTTTTCCCTCATTCTCTCCTCGTAACTCAGCTACAACAGTCTCCTTGTGCCCCCACAAGCCTCGTAACCATCATCCTCCATCAATCTCTCCCATATCCATACTCTCAGCATTTTCTAGAGAGCACCTACAGGAATTCTACAGGAGGGACAACAGGCTTCTACAGGAGGGGTAGTGAGTTGTTTTGAAGGGAGAAAACATGAGTTTTAGCACGATTTTTGGTCTGAGGAGGTAGGTTTCATGCATGCTCCCTATTGAATATCAACATATGCAAGAAGTGATTTCAATTTGAGGAGGAAATAAAGTTTTTAGGAGAGGAGAAATAGAAAAAAAAAATATGTTTTTTTTAAACAAACATAGTCTCCTCTGTTTCTCTGTTTTTCTCAAAATTTGTTGTCTCCATATCCACATTTTGTTTCCAAAAAAAAAGTATAAACAAAATGACAGGAGGGTTTATGAGAAATGAGCCCACTAACTCCACGAGGCTCCATGCACATCCCTAAGTAGTGGACATATTCACAAGAGAAAATTGGATGAACGTTTTTGAGAAATTCTGAGCATTTGATGAGGAGATTGCCAAAGAATTTGCCCACTCTTTGGTCCCTCACACAAGAAAACATGCCACTGTCACCTTTAGAGGTCTTTCCATGGAGATAACCCCTGAATTTATCAATAGGGTCACTACCCTTCCTCTTGGGCTGCCTTGGAGTAAGGATGAGAAACCAATTGGCCAGGCTACCAAGAAAAGCTTTTTCCAAAACAATGAAACCCCTATAGAGGATAAAAATGGCATTAGAATGGCTAGCATACCATATACTTGGGATGAGGTTAGCTATCAAATAATCAAATACATTTCCTGTGAGGGTAGGTACAACATTGTCTATGGTTATCACTTTAGAATCCTCCATGAATTAAGGTATCGCATGGACACTCCAGCACCTCAGAAGCTCAACATCCCCTGCTTCCTCCTGCAGTCCCTCATTGACTCCAACACTAAGGTTCAAGCAAGGAATTCAGAGGAGCTAGCTCACCATGGGTTAATCAAAATCTTAGTGGAAGAAGCCCTCCATACATTTACACTCCCTATAGCATGGGAACTCTTCTGAAACATGATAGCTGAGGATGACATAAAGGCCCTAACCTATGATGTCAGTCCTACTGACAGTGAGGAGGAAGAGCAACAAGGGAGAGAAGGCGAAGCCACTGGTGACTTAGCAAAACAATGAAGGAAGGAGGAAGGAACTAAAATAGAGGAGGAGAAAGGTAAAGAAATAGAGTAGGAAGAAATAGAGCAAAAAGAGATAGAAAAAGAGACAGAAGGAGGAGAAAAAGAGGCAGAAAAGGAAAAACAAGGAGAAGGGTCCCTTGAGACTCTAGAAAGGGAGGCAACAACTACCCTCACTTACCTTAGTACACTAATCAAGCCAAAGAAAAAAAGGAAAAGATAGCACTCCATGTATTTCAGGGCTAGGAAGAGCACAAGAATCAAAACAGGCAAACTTCGGCCCTCTTCAAAAATGCCAATTACAATTGAAGATTCACCCTCTGCCAAAGGGAAAGAATCCCCTTCCAAGGCACCTATCAGATATGAAAGGGGGAATCCTAGATCTTCCACATGGAAAGAAAAGGTAGTACTACAGGACCCGAAGAAAGTCCTACAGGAGGCTTAGACAATTCTACAAGAGACACTATCAAAACTATAGGAGACCCAACAGCTTGAGAAAAGAATGGAAGGACATCCATAGATCAAGGAGGAAGAAACAAAGCTACAAGAACCTGATCCCTAGCCTAGTCTTGCCTCCTATTACAATCTACTTGAGGGAGGAAGGATAATCCCACAAAA
The DNA here is from genome assembly GCA_031772625.1 of Pinus tabuliformis. Taxonomy (NCBI): domain Eukaryota; kingdom Viridiplantae; phylum Streptophyta; class Pinopsida; order Pinales; family Pinaceae; genus Pinus; species Pinus tabuliformis. Next base: position 577,762,901 of record CM062808.1, read on the forward strand.
AATTGCAATTCCACTATTCTTTGAATTAGAGAAAGAAAGAATAAGAACACATAGGTGGATGCAAATAGCCAAATCCAAAGGATTTGAGGATATTGGCCATATAGAAAACAAACTCAGAGAAATGGGCAGAGATTTGAGTGCTCTCAGAGATAGGGAAGAAATTACAAGAAGCCACCTTGAAACTAAAAATGAATTGTTAAGGAGGCAACTGCAAGAGAAGGAGACTCAACTGGCATGGATGGCTAACTTATCCAAGGAGGCATTGCAATCTAGAACACCAGAAAAATTGTACGACCTATATCTCAAGGACCAATGGTTACAATTCCAGATAAAGACTCTGGCACAAAGAGGCACAATGCTCTTCCAAGATTACAGGAAATTTATGGATATGTGTGACCAAAGCACATCAGAGGATAAGGCAAAGATGGCATAATTCTACCTACATAACGTGGCCCTCACAGACATGAATGTGTGGGACCTCGATGCTAGGCTAGGGGACATGCAACTAATGGCCATGGCCTCATGGATGAACCATGAAGAGTTGAGGGCAACAGAAATAAAAAGATTGATGATAAAAGAGCAGAATGACCCATCAATGATAAGAGATGAACCATCAGATCCCATGGCACTCATCAGCACACACAACTTTCTTGCTAATAATCCTTAGATTGCCCCTAGATATCTAAGTGATAAGGCACAAGCCATTGCACACTTTGAGGATATGCAAAGGATACTTGGGGATGACTGTGTCCATGCATGAGGAGATGGAACACCTTACCACATAGTCTATAGACCAGGGAATATCATTCCCCCATGAGGCTGAAGGAGGCATTAAGAAGGGTGCCCATGTACAAGTGCTCCATGAAGAGGCTGAAGGTCAACTGGATTGGCCTCAAACTGAGTCCACCACTGCTGTTAGGCATGTTGGAAGGTAGAAGAGAAAAAGAAGAGGAGGAGCATTGGGAGGAGATAGAAAGAAAGACAGGATTCTATGACAAAGAAGGACCACATTAGAAGCCTGGGATGCTAGGGAGGCCACCAAGGCCATAAAATATGAGGAGATGGACTAAGTTTCTCAGAGGATGAGCAACACTTTCAGTAGAGGGGTGATGATGAGCCTCATAAATGGGTAATTATATGGGCTCATTTTAACTCCTAACCTAGTCAAACCAACCATTCTCTTAGCTTATTACATGATTTTCTGATTATATTTATGCTTATAGAGTGAGTTGAGTTAGTTATTGTACTATGTGTTCTAATGTGTATTTAAAGAAGATTATTGATGATTTTCGAAGTCAAAGTCAAGGATCCAGTGGAAAAATGGCAGAAATAACTCAAAGTAGACAGAGGAGAGGACTTATAGGAGGGAATCCCCCTCATTTATTACTCCTCACTTTGAATTCCCCTTCATTCAGCTCCAAGTAGAAGCAGTCGAATCATGCACTAGGAGGCAGGCGAGCAAGTGGAGGATGATTGATGATTATCTCGAGTTTTGGGAGCCAAGCCTCCCTGATTATAAGGAAGCTATTGGAAATAAAGATGGAATCCTTTTTGAGCTAGCACTAAGTTACCTCAGAGGGATGAAGCTCTTGGGTTAGGGCTCAATCCAAGCATCCAAGCTCCTTTTTACTTGTATTTTTATGTTTTATTTCAGTTTGTAGATTAGGTTTCTGTTAGATGTATTTCTTTTTATGTTTAAGAATAGGTTGCTTTTGATGATTCAATAGTTTTCTTCCATTCGTGCTTTCTATAGCAGGTTAAGCAGTGATAAAGAGAATATTAAAAAGGCTAGCAATAGTGCCTTGGCCTCTCTTCCTCCCTTTGGGACCATGATTTGAGGCAAAGACCCTCTTGCTGCCCCAAAAACACAGATTTTCCTCTTTCATAGGACTTCTAGTGTTTGCAGCTTTTCAGTGGGTTAATAGTCAAGATTTTCTTTGCTTCATATCTTCTTCATCATGCTCACTTCTTTATTTGCAATAGTATTCTTTCATTCTTTCCTTTCCTATAGTATTTCTCAGCATTTCCTTTCATAGATCATAGTTTAGACACTTTTTATGCAAAACTCTGTTTTTCCTCAATACATTCATTTCACTTGTTGCTTGATTTCCTAGGTTGGCTGTCAGTTTCTATGTAGCAGATCTCTTCCAACAGTAGTCAAGCTTATCAGTGATCACACCCTCCATCTAATCCATGCCCTATTGGTCTCCTAAACCTCACCTCAATTCTGCTTTAGTTTCTTGCATTTTTCCTAGAACTTCTTCCTCTCTCCTTGAGCAAATCCAGCCATCTTTCTCTCTCCTGGTGGTTCACGGTAGACCTTAGGCACCCTGACACCTCATTCCAACCTTCATACACCTTTTCCACCCACTCTCACACCCCAAAAATAGTGAAAACTACTCTCGGCATCCTCCTGTAGGCCTCCTGTAGAACGTTGTTTTTCCTGTTGTAGATTTCTTGTGTCCTCCTGCATATTTTCCTGTAGGCTTTCTTTTGAAGGCTGAGTGTGGGAATAGACTCCATAAGGCCACTTGATATCTCCTAGGACCCATCCACACCATCCTACATCCTCTCAAGTACCAAATCCGCCCTCCAACGCCACATATTTGTTGCCACACTGACACACAATAAATTACATTTATGTACTTTCACATAAAAATACATAAAAATCCAAAAATATGTTCTTTGCTTATTTACTTCCAGAAATAGCATAGTTAGATGTTGTTTACTTCTTTGAGTAGCTAATGGCATTCCTTTCATGGTTTTCACAGTGATTTCTACAAAATTTGGATTAGTTGGTTAATTAGGGTTTACTAGTTTTGCTTTACATTTTAGTCTCTCTCCTTTCTATAGTTAGAGTAGCATCTGTAGAGTAATATTTCTCTCCTTTCATCACACATAGATCTTCTTTTGGAATACATAGAATTTAGCTTCAGCTCCTAGTGATATTGCGCTAGCTGACCAAGTGACAACCTATAGTAAGAACTAGTACTTGTGCATACAACACTGACGCTTCCAATTTTGTTACAAACTACCGGGTTGATAAGAGTAAAGTAGGCAGCCCAGGAGTTGCAACAGTATTTCTACAATACTAATTCTCACCACTATTCTAATGCACTCTTACTAGAGCTACTACTAAGTGGTATGTCAATCAACCCAGATCCATTCATTCCACTTTTTTGACTCTTGCAAAAGCTTTTCTTTCCTATTTCAAGTTACCTATCCATTATGACACTAGTACAAAACTATTGACCTATTTCCATCAAACTTCTACTACTCACCTATTTGAACATGTTCAGGAATGGCAAGGAAGGAGGAGCATCTGTAAAGCTCCTGAATTCGAAGATTGAGTCTATATAGATTGGTTCCTTAGATCTCTTTTGTCCCTGATTGGTAAAGACATCGTTTCACACTTCCCCCAATCTGAGGAAGATACGCTCCAAGTACCCTTGAAATTTGATCTGATCTATGTCCAGTTAGGTTATGTTTATACTAACATTCCTGATTTTCCGCAACCTAGCGCTACTAATGCACTGACAGCATATCATGTCGCTGATGGTATCATTGGAACCATTTCACACTGTCAAATTTAACCATATGCTCCACCTCCGATGAGTTATGGTGAACCCTAGGGAGGGACCAGTCATTAGGGGAATTTTGAGGTCTAAAATGGGCCTCCTAAGAAAATTATAAAATAATAGTGGAAATAATAAAATAAAATTATATTATATCATCAAATTTTAGAGAGAAAAAAGGAAAAACTACTTTCATCTCGTATTTTCAACTCATCAACCTATGGGTTTACTCAAATTTCGAGAGGGAACACTTGTTGGATGCATAATTTGATTCGTGATGCAAGTAGTACCCATGTTCAATACTTCCGATGGATTGTGCTACATGAAAAATTAGAAATATATGAAAATCGTGATTGCAATCACATTTTTTCATGTATTTTTCATTTTTCATGTAGCAGAGTCCATCAAAAGTATGAAACATGGGTACTCCTTGGATGAGGAAATAAAATTTTCATCCAATGAGTACTCCTACTCGAAATTTGAGTAAAACCTTAGGGAGATAAGTTTAAAATACAATTTTATAAAGTAGTTTTATTATTTTATTATTTTTTAATCTTTTTACATTTTTACCCCAAAAATGGTGAATCATCCCCCATGGTTGACATCATCATATTGAATCCTATTGGTTATTTTAAATTTTATTTTGGTTGTACATTTTTCTTACAAGGTCCATTTTAGACCTCAAAATTTCTCTAATGTCCTCTTACACCTATCCCTCCCCCAATCTTCCACATGGAAACTTTTGTCCAGGTCCCAACACGTCATATGCATATCCCCATCTGCATCAACATATGCAAGGGACATATGCTTCTCCACCTATTTATCCCAAAATTTTCCCATCTCCTTACTATCTTATGCACCTCCTAGCACTCTAACACCAATGCCCAAATCCCCCATGCCTGCTCCACCTCTTCCATAACATAAACCTCCTCCACGAGGTCAAGTGTATGCTTGGCAGAGTGCAGTCAATCCCCCTAACCCCAAGAAAAGGAACAAGGGGAAAGGTAACCAAAACCAACAATATCAATGTAATTAAGGTAGCCAAGGTCAACCACTTAATACACCTCAGGGAAACCAGCCTAATCTCTCAACCCAAGAAAAACAAGGGTCTTTGTACGAACAAACATTGTACCTGTTGCATTGTATAAGTCCATTATACTCATGAGTGTCCCCTTTTACCTCAAATCCATCAAATATGGGAATCTCAAGAAGTTGATTCTAGAGGACCACAACCCATAACTCCTCCTCCACCCCTTGATTCATCTCAATGAGCTGTGCTTACCAATCCTTTTCCTCACCAAGGATATATTTCTCCTCAACCTACATTGGTTCATGCAGCTCCCTCTCCTCCACTATCTAGTCACAATGATTATCATATTCTTATGATGAATTTTGATGAGTTCAATACCACAAGGTCAACCTCCAGACTCGATCGTTCCAATATGACAAGCCACCTACTATGTCAGCAACTAAGTCCAAACCCCAAGTTTCCACTAAGACTCTGTTGTCATCCAGTGGTACCTTATAGATCCCTCCACATAAGGTATAAGTTATTCCCAAGATCCCTAAAGGTCCATTACATCGAAATATTTCTTCTACTAAAGTCACCCATACCTATAACATGGTAGATGACTTGGCGCAGTCTCCTGCTACCATGTCAATGTTGGAAGTCCTCCAGATGTGCCCATCCAAATGGAAATATCTGCTCTCTTCTTTGGGTGTTGTGGACTTTGTGACATCGTATAAATGTCTTTGATATTGACAAGCCAGATCATCCTCCTCTACTTGCATACGTTTCATTTCAAATAGCAGTCTCCATAAGAAATTCCATTATTCAGCAGTGTATCATAGACGAAGGTGCCTCCACCTATGTGATGGCTGCTAGTGCTTGGAAGCAACTTGGTTCACTCCACCTATTTCTCTCCACCATCACTCTTCATGCTTGGGACATTCATACCTCATAACCCCTTTGATTATATCGCAACTTTCCTATAACTATTGTCAGTAGGACTGTCTCTATTGACATTGAAGTCATCGATGCCCCAATAGATTACAACATCCTTTTGGGTCATAGTTATACCTAAACTATGTAAACTATTGTATATTTTGTTCACCATATGATGTGCTTCCCTCATAATGGGAAGATCATCACTATCGATCAGTTCGCGTACTATGATCCCAAATCTCAAAATCCAACTCAATCCAATATCTCATATGTGGCTAACAATAAGATTGTATTGTCCCTCACTAATGTTTCTCCCTGAGTCTACAAATATCCCACCTTGATTGTTGCTTATTATGGTCCACCACCTACTCCTTTTGAGCCTAGCTCATCCAGTGTTTTCATTCTCTAAGCATCATGGGCCACCAACAAATAGTCTGGTATGCCTTCACAATAGCCAGCACCTTTGCAACCTACTTTCCTCAACTCAACCCAACCATTCGGTACTACTCAAGGACCATTTCCTTCTACTGGTATTTCTCTTAATCCCTTTCAGCCAGGAACCATTCCCTTAGGTCATTACCCTTCTAGTTAGATATCATTCTTATTTCCACCTCTAATAGTTTATTCTACACTTGTCATGGCTACGTTTATTTTACCTAACATTACCTTTGGGATCCCTGTTTGGTACATTTATCCTCCTGTAAACACTCTTCCAAATCAACTCAAACCTTACACTACTTTGACCTCGGTTCAATCGGTTGTTCCTACCCCTTCCTTTGCTTTAGTTCCACAACAATCTCAAAATGAACCTTCTCTCATTGTGAATGCATTTGGTGAGGGGGGAATTCCCATAGAAATGGAATCAAAGACAAGGCACCCACAATAACTCCAGCTCCTCCTAATCTACCAAAGCCGATTCCTCCATGTTCTTTGTGTGATTTTGTTGGTCATGCCACCAATAATTATCCTGAACTCCCTCGTATCAAGAATATGATCTGTGATACCTTCCCTGATCCTAAGATTCTTGAGGTCCATGAAACCTTAATTCAGCTAAGAAGAACAGATCATTACGCATGAATCACCCCTATTTTTTGTGTGATAATTATGGCCATTATTCTCATCGATGTCCCCATCTTGAATATTTTCATGATACACTTCAAGTGCTTTGCGAATTATAGGTATCTTGTGGTGATTCCACCTCTCCTCTACCTGTGGATTTTTGTCCCACCCCTATGCTAGAACAAACAATTTCTCAACCACCCATTGTGATCCCTCCCCCTAGTGTCAAGATTACGAATAGTTCCTCTCCTATTCTATACCTATTTTCATCCACGAGATCAATGTATTGGCACTCCCTTGATGTCTCCTATTGTGATTCTATTGAACCATCTTCGATGAACACTTTGGTCTCAACATTGGTAGATGTCCCATCTACTAGTCATATGTCTCCCAACCATGTTGATGTGTTTGTGAACCTTGTCTCTCATGAATATGCCTCATGTAAATACTCTTCATCATGTGGTATCTCTTCCTCCAATCCTCCCATATTTCATTCTAATGAAGACATCATGGAGGCCATAACCGCCCATAATTATCATTGGGATGATATGCACCATCGTGCATACCGCCTTCCGCAGCAAACCCATGACCAATATGTTGTGGAATCAAAAGACTTCATTCATGGTGAATTCAATTGGTTTAAAAATCCCATTCATGCACCAGATGGATTTGAAGAAAGAAATATGGCTATCATTTCCCCTACCATAAAAATCAACATTTAGAATAAACTAGGGATCAAAGAAAATATCATCTTGGGGGCACAATGCACCCTGAAGGATATTGATGCCTACACCAAGTTATTTAAAGAATTATGTGATTTTTTCGCCTAGTCTTACTCTAAAATTCTTGGACTTGATCCCACCATTTTTGAACATCACATCAAAATTTGGCTTGATGCCATCCCTGTCTTCCAAAATCAAAGACCTATCCATCCTTCCAAACGTAAAGTTATCAAAGCTAAAATCGATAAGCTCAAGCAGGCTAGTTTCATCTATCCCATTAAATACACCACTTGGGTGTCTAATATTGTTCTTGTTCTTAAGAAATAGGGCACCATTCGTATCTACACTGACATTCACGATCTAAATAAATCTTTTCCCAAATACAAATTTCCCACACCCTTCATAGACCAGGTCCCTGATGATTGTGTGGGGCATGTGGTTCTCTCCTTTATCAATAGATTCTCTGAATATAACCATATATGTATCTATTGTGCCGATCAACTTAAAACTGTCTTCACTAGTCCATGGGTAATTTTCACTTATAAGGTCATGCCTTTCGATTTAAATAATGTTGGGGCCACTTTTCAACATCCCATGTCCTACTATTTTCATGATCTAGTTCATATTATCCTTGAATATCTAGACAATCTCACCACTCATTCCAAAATTTGGTCGCAACACCTTCATTATTTGCATACCTTATTTCTTCCATGATGAAAGTATAAAATTCACCTCAACCCCCTAAAGTATGTATTTTGTGTTCCTATCAGCCAAATTTTGGGCTTCATTGTTTCCAAATACGGTATCACTCTTGACCCTCTCAAATTTAAGCCATACTCAAACTTCCTCATCAAAGCCATCCTCGAATTTAAGCCATCCTCAAAGCCTCCAAGGAAAAGCTAACTTTATTCATAGGTTTCTCCCTAACTATGCCACCATGCTACATGGGTTTCTTAGAATCCTTCAATCTAACATTACATTTGTTTTGGATGACCAAGCTAAACAGTATTTTGATGCCATCAAACATGCTCTCACTTTTTCTCCCTTGAATAGTCCACCTATTTTTGAGAGGGATGTCATCTTTTATATATTTGTGTCTACCTATTCGGTTGTTGGATTCTTAATGCAATAATATTCTGCTGGAAATTATCATGTCATCTATTATTTCAGTAAGAACCTTAACGGTCACCATGTGTCCTATTCACATGAAGAAAAGTTGGCGTTGAATGTTGTGTTCTATGTTCAAAATATTCATCATTATATCCTTACATGTACCACCAAATTTGTGACCAATTCCAACCCCATGGCCTTCCTATTGATTTGACATATCATTAACGAGAAGTATTCCCATTGGATCATTATCCTTCAAGAATTCAATCTTGAATTTCTCACACCCAAGAGTAAGAAAGTTTTAGCCCTTGATAAATTCATTTATGAATTTCCTACGGGTTCGCTTGAACTACTGGTAAATGATGATATTCCAAATGAACACTTGTTTGACATTACCTTAGATGATCCTTGGTATGATGCCATCCTTACCTATTTGCGAACCCATAAATTTCCCCCCCACCTCACTCGTGATGATCAATGATGAATTCTACGTCAATCCCCTCGGTACCTCCTCATCAGTGATGATCTATCTCGTCATGGTGTTGCCATTGTCTCACCCATGATGAAGATGAGAAAGTTATCAATGATTTCCACATTGGCGATTGTGATGGTCACCTCTCCAGAATGACCATTGCCCAAAAAATCATGTGCGCTGATTATTTTTGTCCTTCTCTCTTTATTGATTTTGTTGAGGCAATCAAACACTGTCCCAATTTCCAATTGTACATCCCTAAGGCGAGAGCTCCACCCACTACCCTCCACTGTATCATCAGAGCCATTCCTTTGTGTAAATGGGCTACTGACTTTATGGAGTGTCGACCCCCATCTTCTAAAAACCACAAGTATATTATCATGGTCGTCAACTGTTTCACCAAATGGGCCAAATCCATGCCAATGTTCAATAACACCATGACTACTGCAACCCTCTTTTTCTTTAACCATGTTATCGCTTAATTAGGGGTTCCGAAAAAATTGGTCTCTAACCATGGCCAACACTTTGAAGATGAGATATGGAATGAGCTATCCTCTATGTTGGGCTTCGGATGCCAATATTAATCATCTTATTACCCCCAAGGAAATGGCCAAGTTAAAGTAATCAACACAATTCTTAATACTATGCTTCAGTGGATAGTGAATAAAGACAAGACCAATTGGCATTGTATGCTCTCCCATGCTTTGTGCGCCTATAGAAATTCCATCAAAACTGCCACTGGGTTCACTCCTTTCCACCTTGTTTTTAGAGAGAGTCAGCCTTACCAATCGAGTGTGAAATCCCATCCCTCCACCTTATTTTCAAACTCCTCCCAGACACCCAACCTCTAGAACAACTACTTATCATGCTTGATTGTGACAATGAATATTGTATTCTTGCATTGCAAACCATTGAAGTGGTCAAAAAGTGCACCAAAGCTTAGTATGCCTAAAAATTCCACCTTCGTACCTTCAACAAAGGAGACCTTGTTCTTGTTTATGTCCAAGTTCATGATGTCTTGGTGCATGGAAATTTTGAACCATTATGGCTAGGACCTTACATCATCCGTAAGTGTTGGACAAAGGGGCTTGCCTTTTAGATGTTCTAGAAGCATAAATCCTTCCCAACCCTCGTAATGCACTCTACCTCAAGAAATTTTACCCATATAATTACCCATTGAAATGTGTGTATCTTTTTCTTTTTCTTTATTTTACGTAGCTTTCATCCCCCACCATCTTATTCATTGTTTTCTTACGTATTTTAGATGGATCCATCATCCACACCTCATATCAGTTATGCCAACAGTGCGACTCACTTCACTAGGAATCTAGCCTTGGAAGGTTGGGCCATTTTCACGTCATTGCATTCATTAGTCCACTCCAATGGTGTTTTGATTGGATCTGTCACCAATAACTAGGCCGGATATGATGTTGTGATAGGTTTGTTAGATGATTCCCTTGATCACTGCATCGTTCACCTTCATGTTTATCTTGATTCCTTGCTCCTTTTCATTCAATTGAACAACATTTATCATGTGCATAATCCTGTCCTATTTAGAAAATATCTATGAGTTAATATTTTGGCATGTAAATTTGAATCCATTACATTATGCCATGTTCCTAGAGCCCAAAATCACTATGTATATACCATTGAAAATAACATTCTATATTGGCATTTATCACATACATATACAAGAAGGCATCCATAGCATAAACAAATGGTGAACCACAAGCATCACAAAAGGATGCAACCATATTTGTGTGTCATAATACCTTGTGTTGATTCCACTAGTCTAAAGACATCCAACATGCTCATTCACATGTTATGAAAAAAAAAAATGGGGACCACATATCCCTATGGCTAATGATTATCATCTATAGGCTCCTGAGCCAATGGCTCCATCCCACTAGCCCATAGGTCTTGTAATGCTAGACCGGACATAGCATGTGTTGCGTGATTCCTCGCCACTCTTAGGGAAGACCAGTGCACTCATATGTATACTGATATTCTAACTCATTCCACCCACACTCTGTCACATAGGTCAATAGCATTTCAAATCTATATCGGAGATCCTCCAGTAGACAATCACTACTTGCTCTCTGTTGTGATGTGGACCCACCCTGATATATAGCCCGAGGCGCTACGGCTCATCTTGTGTATCCTGCCAGGCTCACCAATGCTATATCTACATACCACAAAATTTAGAAATTAGTACCACATACACATATTTCTTAAAATATAAATGCATCAAATATATAGCAACTTTCACTTACCATCTGGACCCCATGCTCGTCCTAGTGGAAGTGGTAAGTCGGGATCCCCTCAATAGTTCATTCCACTATATGGATAATCATCTATGTATAATGGAATCTAGTCCCAATGAGCAAAACAATCAGGTTAGAACACTTTTCTGACCCCTCCTCTTCCACCTAGTCATAGTATTTTCCCCTAACGGCACATCCTGGGCTCCTGTGGGCCCTCATCATGAATATGCACATGAGGACAAATAGTCAAGATATTATCAAAGAAGAATGAGCATAAAATTATCCCAGAAGAAAAATTATCATTTGTTATCCACCTGCATAGTGTCAACTATTGTTTCAACAACAACAACATCATCTGGGCCCACCCATATTAGTTCCCTACTAGCACACTCTCCACCAGCATCGTCTGTCCCCCAAGGATGTAGTGGAAGGCATGACTACCCTGGATTCGTAACACTTCTACAGTTATAGCTCATGTCCCAAACCTCTCTAGGTCACTGATCTGAATGGTCGTTCCCTTTGCACGAACCCCTGGTACACAGTGGCGATCAACATAATCACCTATATGCCTCCCACGAGGAAGCACTAGATGTATCTCCCTTAACACCCCCCCAGGGGTGTAATCCTGTCAGGAAATATATGTCCTGGATTGTGATCTCAATATTATGCCCCTATACTACAAAGGCCTCCTGATCTTGGTCTCAATAACTCATAATCCTTGACAGCAAGGGCTCACAATCTCTCATCAAAGGGTTCTCCAACCTTTAGCATGCCATACCATGCCAAAATCCCTCTTACTGCTTAATTCCCCTAAATATCAGCATGAAGGGTCTCTAATCTCCTTCTCACCATACAACCTTTTTAGTTCTACCATACCTACAAAATACCATTATGTTTTGGTAGTTCAGAGTCAAAGGCATGCATTTTTGGTTCTTAGCTTCAACTCACCATAGAACAATAATTGTACTGTTCCTGTCAGCCCATAACACAGTTTTTGGCCTCAAAATTGCACTGGACACACATATCAGCCCAGTTTCTGTGTTCCAGAACACAGAACAAGACCCCAAAAGTGCATTGCAACTGCGAGGATAAGAAGGGGTCCCCCAAAGTGAACTGAAGCCTTGATCTAAAAGTTATAATCCACCAAAAGTGATGAGAAAGGTTAGGCCACCTACCTCCAACTTGCAAATCTTGATTCCGATGCTAGTTTTTTCCGCTATGATCTCCCCAAGATTTAGGGCCTTCTCCTCCTCTCCAAATACTCCAACAACTCACTATGCATATGGATTGAATTTGGGGGAAAAAAGCCCTTTTATAGGAAAATTCCTAGCTTTTATGTCATCCATTAGGACTAAATCGTAGCTCTGTTTGATGAACCATCACCACTATTGGAAAGCTCTCGCCGAGTTATATAATTGGTCTCCCTTTATTTTTGGTAGTTTAACACTTCACCAGTAAACCATTTTTTCCATGAGTTCTCACTTTGCCACCTATCAGAATTGAATTTCTTCATTTGAGTCATGCATACTTTGGTACCACTTTACCTTTGTATTGGTAAATGCACATGTCTATTTTTTTCCTGAGTAACCATCATTTACTCATGTTTTTATGGTTCCCTTCGAGCCTTCGCCATGTTGCAGGATCATAGAGCCATCCTTGCTAAGAGAATCTGAGATGAGTCACCCTTGTATCTATGGAGTTTATTATGAGTTCCATTGAGTCTAGTTATAATGTTCCATACATCCTTGTGTTGTATCAATCCCATTGTATTCACATATGGCCTCCATATCTACTGCTTCATCTTTGTAAAACCCCGCTAGAGTCATTGAACATCCCCTCTGGAATCGAGTTAGTTGCTTCGAGGTCAACCATGCATATCATGCTCTGACAAGGGAAGTCATCATTCCACCACTCATATTTTTTCCTTCCATCGTCATCCCTAGTGTCAGTCCATCAACAACTCTACTATGATACCTCGTTCCTTTGTTGAAGATTCCATATTGCCTTAATTTTTGTGGGCCCTCTTCTGTCGACTTCAACACATTTATTCCAGAAGAGTGGTCTAGAGGGCGGTGTACCTTGGTTCCAACTTTCATGTTTTCTTAGTGCATTAGATCAAGTAAAGGGAATCATCATTTCCCTTTCAATTGGTTGTTTCTCACGTGCTTGACACCAATTCCTTATTGCATGATTGGGAATCACACACTTGATGGTTTGGTGATCAAATGATTTTTCCAGTGATTCCTAAGTTTGTGTGAGATGTTACATACCTCATGAAGGGGTGGATCTTTAGGTTGCCCCCCACATGCCGAAATGTCTGCAAATATTGATCCAACCTCAAATGCAGTTCTGCAGATGTGATGTGTTCAGTTTTAGCCGCTTGCAACACCCACAACATGCATGTCTCATTCAGATGATCCATTCATATCTTCATATCCCTTTTCTATTCAGTAGGGATTCTTTGGTTGCGATCCCCCATCACCATGTCATCTTGAGGGACATTATGTCTCATGTACTCAGATGTTATTATATTTAGTCATGTCCTCTGTTTTTCTAGGCGCATGATGTATATGGGATCCATTGTATTATATTTTAGCCCATTAAAGCCAACATATCATGTATCATGCACTTTGTAACTCAATCCCACATTGTTGGGCACACCATTACTCTTTGTACATAGTTATCTCGGTAGGTATGGGTATGCTTCCTCTGCCTCATTTGAGGTCATGTACTCCAACATAAAAGGAGACTTCTATCAGTTTAGTAGGTCTCGCCCCCTCCATTTTTTTTCCTTGTATTGCTTCAGTTCTCTCTCTCTCTCCCCCCTTTGGTGTCTCATGGAAGTGTAACCTACAACTTATTTCAGTGATATGATTTTCTCCTAACACTCATACATTGGGGGGAATTTTTTATCACCAAAAAATGACCACCTAGCCATTTATAGCTAGGTTGATTGAAATACACCATGTAGGATTAATTTTACCATGGTAAAATCACTTTCACCATAGGAAATAATTTAGTAAACCATTTTTATTAAATTATTTTCTAATTAAAATTTAAAAACCTCATGAGAATAAGTGAATAAACTATTATTTATTTAATTTTCTCTAGGAATAACTATTAAATCATTGTTTAATAATTATTCCTTGTCGCATTTTACTAAATCCCCTAGGAATAATTAAATAAATCACTATCTATTTATTATTCATTATTTATATTATTGGAATAATTGTTAAATCATTATAGAGTTCAAGCTTTTGTGATCCATATCAAGTTTGTGAGAGATTTTTCGGCGAAAATCACATGGAATACCATTTGTCGACGCATTCCGAACCAACTAGTGTGGTTCATCGTCAGGACAAGTTAAATCATTATTTAATAATTATTTCATTTTCACGCTATTCTTAATCCTCGCGAAATAATTAATAAATCACTTTGTTTGTTAGTTATTTCTAAATAAAGATATTTGACCATTTTAAATATCTTTTCCCTCTTCAAAAAATGTAATAAAGTATTCCTAACAGTTATATATTGATTTGGTCAATATTATTTTATTATTCTCCATTTTTTAGATTAACTAAATACTTTTTTTTATAAATAGGAGGGTTTTCCATTCGTTCTTCACCATGATCATTATCATTATCACCATTACCATCTCTTTTTATTTGAGATCCCACTTAAATTCTCCACATTGTTTTGGGTTTTTCACACATTGAGAGAGAATCATTTACTGAAGCATCAAGGAAATCAAAGGACCCATCCCACGAAGGGGGATTTGCAGACCCTTTTTGTAGATCTCCTTCACCAGGTGTTATCAATAAAAGATTTATTCATTTTAAAAGTCTTTCAATTTGGGTTATTACATTGGATATATATATATATATATATATATATATATATATATATATATATATATATATATATATATATATAGATATAGATATTTGTTTGTTATTTTGGATCATATATGTTGTTTTGTTGGAGTTTTTCTAAGTTTTATTGTAGATCTGAAGCATAAGCAGCCACAAATTGTTGTTAGGGTCACGTTTCACCTAGTGACTTAAGTGAAGTAATTTTGGTACACCTTCTAACAAAATTCACACTAGCACTTGAAGCACCATTCCAACCTCAATTTCTTGGGTTTTTTTGAGTGATTTTTAATGATTTTTGGAGACAGTTGTATGGTGATTCTGTGCTGGTTGTAGAGATATATATTAAATTTGTTCATCAAAGAATATATTGCAATATTTTTACTATTCACGGCCCAATACATAAGTTTTTTAGAGATGAATTCACTCATCTCCGTAGTTGGAGTTGTCCTCTCTAGATAAGAGAACTACCATGAATGGTCGAGAAAGATAAATTATACCCTCATTTTCTATGAATTATGGAAAGGAGTTTGTTAAGGAGAATTTGGGAATCCACCTAAAAATCCCACTTCATACAAAAAGCTCGTTGTATGGGAAAATAAGAATAGTAAGGCCTATGCCTTAATTTATTCATCAATAAATGAAGAGGTGAGTTGTCACATTACACCATTTACAAACACACTTAGTTCTTTAAAGCAACTAAAAGATGTTGGAATCTAGGATAATACTAAGAGGGGGGGGTGAATCGGTATTGTAGGAATTTTTTACCAGTTTAAAACTTTCTTTTACTTTGTGCAAGAATATTGGGACACCATTAAATGCTTCATCAATTAATTTAAATAAGAAAAACAAGAATTAGTGTCATCAGTCTCAATGGAACACACAAAGAACAAGTAAATTTTCAAAATTTCTCTTCCATTCATTCACAGAGAAAGCTACAACGTGTTGTTACAATTATTTGGATATAGCTAGTAGAAAGTTGCAACTCCCAAGTTTATCAGCTACAACTGAATGGAGCTACAACTCCAAGCACCCACTGGAAGGAGCAGCAACCCCCAATATGCAAGCTACAACTTTCTAGACACTCAATGGTTCATCTTTCATCCATTTTCACACTAGATCCATGAATTCCTTCTCTACTTTTCAAAGTAAAATAATTTCCTCTTAATCACCAATACCTTTAGCAATTTGTGATTATTGATAACACTAGCAGCACCTCACTCACAAAAATTTGTTCTCAAAACTTTGCCTCAATCATATAAACAACCTGCTTTCTAAAACCTTCTTATAAATATGTGTTTTTCTATTTTTTTCCTCTTCTCTTTTCTTGTATGGCTACATGAATTCTTATTTTTGTCTTTATCCTATTTATTTCAATCTTCTAAATGTGTTCATTAATTTCTCAATCTATGATCTACATGTTAGAAAATTATATATTACGGAGCAATGGAACACATAAAATATTGCAGAAATATAAACACAGAAAACACACAAAACAAGAGAGACACAGATATACGTGGTTCACCCAGTTTGGGCTACGTCCACCCCGAATAGCCAGTACTTCCTTTCTATTATCCAGCAAAATGAAGAGACACAACCTACAGCAAATCCACTGTAATATCCTCTGTTTTCTCTCACAATCCCCCTGGACCCCCCTGCAGCGAATATTTTACTGGCGGCATTGCCACCCCCATTTCGAACTGGGGTCCTATGTGGCGATACCTTTGAATATAGAAAATAATCAGGCTCCACACCCAACAATCTCCCACTTGGAGACTGATTGTAGCAACTCCACCACTGCTCCATTTGCTGGACAATGACTCCTCTTTGGACCTGGCTGTTTCTCATCTTCATCGTCATCCTTGAAGACCAACTCAAACTGAGAATATTCTCAGTTTCTCCCTAGTTACAACTTTTGTTAGCATATCTGTAGGACTCTGGCTAGTGTGTATCCTTTCCAGCTTCAACTCTCCATCTTCCAACACTGATCGTATGAAATGGTACTTGAGCTATATGTGTTTAGTCTTGGAATGAAATACTGAGTTCTTTGCAAGATGAATGGCACTTTGGCTATCACTATATAACGTGCCCATATCATTCTTCTTACCCAATTCACCCATAAACCTTTGTAACCAAATCATTTCTTTACTAGCCTCTGTAGCAGCAACATACTCTGCTTCTGTTGTTGAAAGTGCAACAACACTTTGGATTTTTGAAATCCAACTGACAACTGTTCCTCCAACAGTAAATACATATCCTGTAGTTCTCCTCCTGTTATCTCTGTCACCTGCCATATCTGCATCAACATATCCTTGTAGGGAGATGTTTGAACCACCAAAGCATAATGCTTGATTTGTGGTACCTTTCAAATATCTGAGAATCCATTTCACTGCCATCCAATGTTCCTTTCCTGGATTGTTCATGTTGTTAGTGTCAGTCTTTCCAGCCTTCCTCCAGTGATCAAATATGCTCTTACAAAGTGGTCTCAGAGTGTCAAGGTCAAATTTTGTCATTTCAAAGAGTCTTCAAGCAAAATTTGGTCACTAGGCATTAGGTCTAGGGTTTTCTTTCACTTCTTCTAAAGTTGTCCAAATGTCGGTCCATGTCATCATTCAGCTGAGTCTATCATCATTCATAAGGTTGTCCTCATCATGTCAGGTTCCATTGGGTCATTTTACACCTTGTTCATGCTTCAGTTGCGCCTAGGCAAGGTTCATTTCCCTCTCCTAGGGTTTTGGAGGTAAATTCTCTTGGAGGGTCAAATCATCGGAAAAATTTGTATCCTGATGTTCATACACCTTCCCCTATCATTAATGTACCTTATTAAACACTTCCCATCACTAAGATTCCCCAAATTCCTCATTTTTCCACAAACCCTAGTTTCTTGCTACAACCTGGCAATTTTCTAGGTTGGGCCTGTGTTTTTCCCTTTTGGACCCCTTCCCCTCACTCGATCTCCACAATTCCACTTTCCCCTGCTTCCTAACATCCCTCCCTACTTCCAAAAATTTCCCCAAGAATTTAGAAGCCTCTTATCCCCTTCATTTCGCTTCATTTCGACAAAATCCCTTGTTTCACACATCGGGATAGGTTTTACTCACATGATGTTTCTGAGCAATCAAAGATGAATTTGGGAAAAATGAGAGAGGTTTTTGTCCAAAACATGCCAAGGAAGAAAAACCTCCTTCACTTTTTACACAGGTGTCATGGTTTTAGAGAAATGTCAAAAATACAATCGCCAGATCCAAGGAGGTTGAGCAAAGCACTAAAACGGCGAAAGAGGCTAGATCCACTTCGAGTTTTGGCCAAGGCTTCTCTGGCTGAGAATGGTACTTGATTGGGGACCCCCAGCCCAAATTTCAACAAGTTTGGAGAAAATTTTGTCAATTGTGAAATTTTTGGTTAAAAAACAGGTTTTTTGGCTCAACGCGTAGCGCGTCGCGCGCGACCCATAAGATTGGGAGGTCCAAATCACAAATGGTTTGCATTTTTGGATTTTTCATGATGAAATACACATGCTCAACTATTTCCAAGGCATTTCATCAAGGTTTGGGTCCCCAAAAGGTCAAAAAACATGCAAAAAATGACCTCACTGCCCCTTTTTGGACACATAGGAAGCAGTCTTGGGAGAATGAACTGTTGGAGGTGCAAATAGACACCAAATTGGAAAATTACACTTGGGTTGGAAAGTAGACATTCATACCTTTCCAACGAGATATCATGAGCTCAATTTGGATGCCAGGAAGTGCCCCAAAAGCAGGTGGAAAGGTGCGCGGCGCATAGGGCTCAGGCACGCTACGCATCAGGATTTTTTGCAAAGTTTTCATCTTCAGCTCAGGAAACGAAGCCAGTTTGACCAGTTTTGACTTGCGATGGGATTTTTCACCCTCCTTGATGTAATTAATGGAACTTTATGTTGACTTGACACTTATTTCTAGATGATTCATTGATAAAATAGCAAAAATTTAATGAATGAATTGGTTTCCTAGCTTATAGAGGCAAGTTGTTTTGACTGCCTAGATTGTAGTGCTTTGTTTAGAATTGGTTGAAACAGCTCCTAGGATGAAGAGCTCGACCCCTAGAGGCAAGGGAATGTGTTATCTTGCCTATATTATGTATTTTCTTAGTCATTCTCAGGGTTGGACTCTTGGGAATAGCTTGATACACCATTGTACATATTTTATCTACAATTTTGGCAAAGGATAGACCAGGGTTTTGCAGCACTATTTGGGATTCATGTGGCCTTATGTGTTGATGGTGTGTTTCTCTCAGTACTTGTAAGTTGTGTATGTGTACCACTTTCCTTATTTAATCTTCTGCAATTAAACAAATGAAGTGTTAAGGTAGAATCCATAAATTTGCTATGTTATGCCTTTAAGTTTGTTTAATTTTCAATGTTTTCTTCAATTTAAGGATAATCCTTGAGACTTCCTTGCTCTCCGTAGCTCCTCACCTGTTAGGTCTATTCATTCAATCACTTTAAAGGCATCAAAACAATCGCCTATCTTGGCCCAAGTAGACCTCTGCAAAATCTGTGCCTCATCCCTGCACCCGAAATTGCCTTTCCCTTGAATTCAACAAAACTTCAAAAAATAAATTCCATAGTCCCTGTACTTCATACCTAGCCTAAAATTAGTCATCAATTCAATCATCTCGAGCCTCTTTGATTACCTTTTGTCGAGATTGATCGGAGAGAGCCCTCTCCTATCCTCGTAGAGCTAGCTACGAGGTTGAGCGTGGTTTGATGTCGCCTCGAGTTTTGCCTTCCTCAGCCTGAGGCAAATTTGAACGCTAACACATGTACCAACTTACAACTCCCACTGCATGTGCAATATCAGGCCTTGTGCAGACCATTGCATACATTAAGCTTCCAACTGCTAATGCATATGGAACTTTAGACATATAATCCATGTCTTCTTGGGTCTTTGGGCACATTTCCTTGCTAAGTTTGAAATAGCTAGCAAAAGATGTACTAACTGGTTTTGCATTGTGCATGTTAAATCTTTTCAACAACTTTTGTATGTACTCATTCTGAGACAATGTTAATTTATGACTTTTCCTGTCTCCAGTTATTCTCATACCAAGGATTTGTTTTGCAGCTCCCAAATCCTTCATTGCAAATGAATTTGCCAATTTTCTTTTGAGCACATTTATTTCCTGCATGTTAGATCCTGCAACAAGCATGTCATCTACATACAATAACAATATAATATAGCTGCCATCATTTTGCTTTTTCATATAAACAAAATGATTAGAGTGACATCTATTATAACCTTGTTCAGACATAAACTTGTCAAATTTTAGATACCACTGCCTTGGAGCCTATTTTAAGCCATACAAGCTCTTCTTCAACCTACACACTAGTTTCTCCTTCCCTTTCACCTCATATCCTTGTGGCTGCTGCATATATATCTCTTCCTCCAAATCTCCATGGAGAAAGGTTGTCTTTACATCTAACTGCTCAAGATGCAAATCTTCAGCTGCTACACGACTTAAAATGGTTTTGATTGAAGTCATTTTAACAACAGGAGAAAATATTTCATCAAAATCAATACCTTTCTTTTGTGCAAACCCCTTCACCACAAGTCTAGCTTTATACCTCTGTTTTCCTCCATCTTCTTCCTTCAGCCTGTAAACCCATTTATTCTTCAATGTAGTTTTTCCTACAGGCAACCTAACTAAATCCCAAGTCTGGTTATGCATTAAGGAGTCCATCTCTTCTTCCATGGCTACCTACCACTTCTTCCTGCTTTCAACCTTCATTGCTTCTTCATAACATTCGGGGTCACTGGAATCAGTGAACAATAAATAATATAATGAAGGAGAGTATCGTTCAGGGGGTCTACTTATCCTGGTAGATCTTCTAACACCACTTTCAGGTGTTTGGGGTGCCTGTTGTTGTTGTGGTGGTTGTTGTTGTTGTGGTTGTTGATTATTATTATTTTCAGGCACCTTTCCTTTTTTAGTGATTTCATCAAGAACCGCGTATTCCTTGTTTTCCTTTTCCTGTTTCTTTTCCTGCAACTGATTCTTATACAAGACCTTTTCATTGAATATTACATCTCTGCTCCTAATGATTTTGTGATCTTCGTAATCATATAAGCGATAACCAAAATCATTAACACCATATCCAATAAAGGTACATTTCTTTGACTTTGCCTCAAGCTTTGTTCTATTTTATTTATCAATATGGACAAAGGCCTCACAACCAAAAGGCTTTAAAATAGAGTAGTTTACCTTTTTACCTGTCCATGCTTCCTCTGGAACACCACCATCCAAGGAACTTGAAGGCCCTCTGTTTATTAGATAAACAACAGTATTTACAGCATCTGCCCAAAACTGTAAAGGCAATCCTGCATGCAATCTCATGCACCTTGCACGCTCCATGATTGTTTTGTTCATCCTTTCCGACACACCATTTTCTTGTGGTGTTCTTGGAACTGTCTTCTCTCTATGAATTCCATGCTCTGAATAGTACCTATCAAACTCTTTGCTGCAATATTCACCTCCATTGTCTGATCTAAGACACTTCAATTTCTTTCCTGTCTCAATCTCAACCAAAGCTTTCCATTTCTTGAAAGTATCAAATACATCATATTTATTCTTAATACAATAAATCCAAGTTTTTCTAGTTGCATCATCAATAAAAGTAACATAATAACAAGAGCCACCGAGAGATGATACCTGAGCAGGTCCCCATACATCTGTATGCACAAGCTCTAATTTTTCATTCTTCTTTTCTTTCCCAACTCTGAGAAATCTGACTCTCTTCTGTTTTCCATAAATGCAATTCTCACAGAAGTCCAAATCAACATTCTTCAAACCTGGCAACAAATTCCTTGAGTGAAGAATCTTCATCCCCTTTTCACTCATGTGTCCAAGCCTATGATGCCATAATGCTGCATCTGCTCCTTTGGAAGTTAAAGCATTAACAGAGTTAGAAATACCATTGCATAAATACAATGTACCAACCTTTTCACCTTTTGCTATTACCAGGGCTCCTTTGGTGACCTTCCAAGCTTTATCTGTGAAAGTTGTCACACAACCTTCATCACCGAACTGCCCTGTTGAAATCAGATTTTTCTTTAGATCTAGAACATGCCTTACCTCTTTTAATAGCCATTGGTTTCCGTTCTGCTGTTTTACAAGAACCTTACCCATTCCAACGATTTTATAGGGTTTATCATCACCCAGACGAACTTGTCCAAAATATCCTTGAACATAGTCATGAAAGTATTTCTTATCAGGTGTGGCATGGAATGAAGCCCCTGAATCTACCACCCAGGAATCAATAATATTTTCGAAAGAAAGAATCAAAGAATCTTGTAACACCTCACCTGTCACATTTGCTTCATGATTGTTTTCTTGTTGTTCATCTCCTTCTTTTCCCTTCCGAGATCTACAGTCTTTCTTTAGATGTCCTTTCTTTCCATATTTCTAGCACACTATCCCCGATCTGGACTTGGATCTACCTTTCCTTGATTTACTGCGATATCCTGAGCTCTTTCCTATTTCCATTTTTCTTCCTCTAGACTCTGCACTCAAAGCATTTCCCGATGTCTCACCGGAGCTTTTCCGTTGCATTTCCTCGCTAAGGATAGCACCGACAACATCATCAAACTTTAAAGTACTAGATCCAGAAACGGAGTTACTAATGGCCATTACCAAACCATTCCAACTTTCTGGTAATGAGCACAAGAATAACAGAGCTCTAACTTCATCATCAAAGTTTACCCCTACAGAACTTAACTGACTTGTAACTGTATTAAAATCATTTAAATGGTTTGCAACAAATCCACCTTCCGACATATTCATATTAAATAACCGTTTCATAAGAAATACCTTGTTTGAGGCCGAGGGTTTTTCATATAGTTTCGACAACGTTTGCATCAAACCCTCTATCGTGGTTTCCTTCGAAATGTTGAAGGCGACTGACACATCAAGGCACAAATGTATTGTTCCGAGTGCCTTTCTATCGAGAAGGTTCCATTCTTCGTCTTTCATACCCGTCGGCATCTTTGTTTTTCCGCCCAATGGTAGGTATAGATCTTTCTGGTACAGATAATATTCCATCTGCATCTTCCATAGCGAGAAGTTTTGGCCGTTAAATTTATCGACCCTAAACTTATCATCTTTCGCCATTGCTCCCACTTGAACTAGGAACCCTTCTTTCCTGCGAGTTTATCAACCAAATAGACCTTCGGATCTGATACCAGTTGTTAGAAAATTATATATTACGGAGCAATGGAACACATAAAATATTGCAGAAATATAAACACAGAAAACACACAAAACAAGAGAGACACAGATATACGTGGTTCACCCAGTTTGGGCTACATCCACCCCGAACAGGCAGTCCTTCCTTTCTATTATCCAGCAAAATGAAGAGACACAACCTACAGCAAATCCACTGTAATATCCTCTGTTTTCTCTCACAGTATCACCTCTCTGTTTCTCGCTCACAGAATACACATCTATCACACAGCCTCAAATACAATACCCTCATACAAAGAGAGGGGTTGCCTTCTAGGGCAAAAAACCCTAAACTAAACATAATTTCTACCATCAGATCATCCGCCTAATGAACGGCCCAGATTGACTAGAAATTACTATACTTTTACAAGGCAATTTTACAGCTGTTTTTAGCTTCGGGGGCACTGCCCCCGAAACCCCCCGCGAGGGGGGGACTCCCAAAGGTCGCAATCGCCCCCCCCTGGACCCCCCCTACAGCGAATATTTTACTTGCGGCGTTGCCGCCCCCATTTCAAACTAGGGTCCTATGTGGCAATACCTTTGAATATAGAAGATAATCAGGCTCCACACCCAACACTACAGTTTTGGGCTGAATCTCTGAGTCAAACTATTGCTTTCCTACTTATTTTATCATTCTGGTTGTTTAATAAAGTTTAGCTGAGGTTTACTAATTTTAGACAACTTCCAAACTTAGCCAAAACTCTCATAACTACCAATTTAATGGGTAGTTCTTCTAAATCATGTTGTCAATTTGTTCATGCAATTTAGCGAATTGTTGTTTTGATTGGCTTAACTGCTAAAACAATGATAAACTAAAGTTTCTGACTCATTCTATCTTTGGATGTGCCTTATGCACTTAATCATTCACCCAAATACTTTTTACATGTTGGTGCTACTTAACTTGGTTGCTTTGCTAAACAACCACTCCATGAGAATTTTCACTATTTTAAAGAAAAGTTGCCAAATGTTTCTGAAATTTTCCTTTAGCCCCTTTAGCCTTATGTTTTTACAGTTTTCCTCATGAGAATGGGTCTTATTACCAGTGGATTAATGAGGGAAAGTTATGATGGAGGTTCCCACAAAATACTATGATGGTATCAAAAGCCACCCTCAGGACCACCCTCAGTGTTTTCTGAAATCAGGGAGAGTGCCCTTGGAATAACTATGGGTCGTAGATCACACTTTTTTAAACTAACTTTTGGGAATACCTTGTTCATTAACATTCATAAAAATTTGTTGTCGCCACTCACCATTGGATACATTGGAGCCGATATACATCATTGATTGTGATTGAATGTCATGCACCATAGGATTATGACCCTCTGGGGTACACTATCAGGGTTACAAAATGCTAATTTCATCCATGCCAAGTGTCTACCTATGATAGGTCCATGTGTCACTCATATATGGGACTTTTGGGTACCCGTAAACACCAAAAATGCTTTCCATGTGTCCACCTCCCAATGGGTAGTTGCTGATGTCACCTATGACCAATAATATGTTGCCACCTGTCCTCTCAAAGGAGAGAGAAAGGGTCCCTCGATCCTTGGTTTTGCAAGAGATTTCCTTTGTAGATGCTTTTATGCCCAAAGTGACCTGTTGTCAAACTAATCCCTGAAACCCTCAATCTTGATGCTCTTAGTAAATTCATTTAACAAACGGTTATGGGGTTTTGAGGTCCCGAGCTTCTGGGTTTCTAGGATTTCAGGCTTTTGGACCTACTATTCTTCCTTATTATCGTTATGGGGTTTTGAGTTCCCGAGGTAGGCCCACTGACAGTTAACCATTCTTGTGCATCAACAATAGCATTTCCTTATTGGCCCACTGCACTTGATTCCTTCCACTCTTAGCTCCTCCTCTTCCAGGTATGGCCCACCTAACACTTACGCTCTGCTGAGTTGGAACCCATATGCCCCGGTGCTTGAAGCTTTCGAGAATTCATTCTCTAAATAGTTACAGGATTTTGTAGTTCCAGGGTTCTGGGATTTTGAATTTTGTAGGCCCAACATTGACTACCTCTATATTTTTATCCGGGAGGTCATTTGCAGACTTATTTGTACCATTGGAAATCTCTTTCAGAGAAGTTTCTAGTTGAGGGATCTGATGTCATCTTTGAGATCACCTACTTCCCGGAAAATGGCTTAAAACTCTCTATTATGCTTTGCACCTTAAGCCTTATTGTTGTGCCTAAAACCTTCTCTTTTGAGACATATGTGCCACATCTCCACATTTTTTTCAACCATATACTTAATGGAAACCCTTTGACATCAGGGAATATCTTGTTGACATCAATGACAACATATTTCTAACAAAAGACATATGAGTCGCACTATGAGCTTGATGTATTCCAACCTATGATCAAACTCTTCAATCTTGAATTGAAAGATGATGATCCCATTTTCCTAGCCTTTGCAATCATAGTTATTATGCCTGATATAGAAGCTACTAGAGTTAAAATAGATTATCCTCTCACATATTTCATCAAGGAACTATATCCCACATATTCTATTTATCTTGAATCATTAAAAGCTAGTGGAAAACTTAAAGAGATTACCTTTGACTCTCTTGTGGAGAAGGTTTTTGAAACAAATAAATCTTCTGGGAAGAAGAAGACATCTCCTTAGCTTTTTGAAGAATTTGTGTGCCTTGCACAAAAGAGAAGAATGAGACATGTAATATTTTTCTAAAGAGGTGGCAAAAGAGGATGTGGAAAGAAGAATAACTAAGGCAAGGGTGGTAAGCATAACCAAGGAAGAAGTCCTAATATCATCTTATATACTGCAACAGAAATGGGCATGATGCTTCCACATGCAAGATCTCTTAGGATAGAATCAGACAAAAAATAAATGAAGAGAAAGGAAAATCACTAGATCCAAGGAAAGGTAGAGCACTTGAATCCACTCATTACATTGTGGCACATTATATTACTAGAGTAACTGAAGGCTTGTTTAATGCTCCATTCTACTCATGAAAAGATGCATGGTTGCTTGATTCAGGAGAAACCTACAACATGACCATTCAAATATATTTATTTGAAGAATTTAATGACAATGTAGATGGAATTATCTACATTTCAAAAAAATAAAAAATCAATCATTTGGACTTGGAAACATCATGCTCAAACTACCTAGTCTCCCTAACTTTATTTTGCATGATGTTCTCTACCTCCCAGAGTTGTGGAGAAACATCTTGTCCTTGGTTCACATCCTCTAGGAAGGACACTCCATTCACATGTTTGATGGAAAAGTTGAGGTTAGAAAATCATCATGCAACTCACTTGTCATGATTGGGATAGAAGAGGAAAGACTCTTAAAGCTATAACGAACATCTTCTTGTGCACATAACTTTGAATACAATTCATAGTATGATGAAGGTCCACTACCATCTAGTCTCTTGTGGCGTGCTATATTTGAACATCTAAACTATGGAAATATTTTTTTATTGAAGAGAAAAGGTGTTACTAGTTTTCCAACCATTCCTAGGAAACATAAGCAATGTGATGCTTGTATCTCAAGCAAATGCAACAAACAATCATTTCATGATTCTCATTCCAGAGCACATAGAAAGATTGAACTAATTCATTCTGACTTGTGTGGCCCTATGCATGTTCCTTCTTCAAATGGAAATAAATACATGATGACTACACCAGAATATGTTCTGTATATCTGTTGAAGAACAAATATGAAGCTTTTGAAAGTTTAAAAAAAATTCAGGAATGGATTGAAAACAATGCATAATCTCATATTGGCTCTATTCATACAAATAATGGAACAAAATAGAAGTCAAATTAATTTCAAAACTATATTCATAAACATGGGATTCGACATCAAACAATTGTGCTTCACATTTTTGTGAAAGAGTTTTTGAATCATTATGCATTAATTTTTCTTAGTGCATAATTCACATTAAGGAGAACTGAAAAGAAAAAGAAATACATGTAATTGAATTTTAGAGTTTGAGTGTGTTTTCTTAAAAATGAATGGTTAGGGAATTGCATTAGCTTGTGCTCTTTGTTGTTTGATCCAAAAACTACTTGTTTGCTCTATCCCTTGTAGCTAGGATTTTCATTGTTGAAAACAAATGAAAAGAGTGCTTCTCATTTTAGTTGCATTTTTAGGAATTTTGGAAAACATCACGTGGTGAAACCCAAAGGAAAATTTTAAGCAAGATAAACCTAAAATTAACCTCAATTAACCTAATAATGCATTGGAATTTAACGCAAACATCTAGAGGTGTCTAGGCTAGAGACGTGTTCTGATATCTTAAAACCTAGTGGCTGTCATTTTCATTGAGGTTGGGTGATTCCTCCTCTCTAAAATGATAAGTACTAGTACAGACTTGTGCTCCCTGTACTGTCGAGTATATAGTGGGAGACCCCAATAGGTTTAAATCCTTTATCCCTAGGAAGCCAAGTCTGTTGCCTTACCAATCACAATGCACCGAACACAGCATTCGGGAAGATTGACTGTCATATGATAAATCCTTGTTAATTTCTCTTTCATTTACCACCAAGGTGTATATTGCAGTTTTGTGATTAGTTTGGTAAACCCTCTTGCTTAGTATCTCTAGAGCAGTTGCTTTCGTTCCTTTTCGACTCCTTAAAAGAAAAGGTTCATCTAATCACTTGTCTCTTCAGGCTCACTAAACATCAAAGGCGACTAGAGTCATATTTTGTTTTATCTCGACTCTTTAAAAATGAAAAAGAAACGTTATGTTCTAGTGTTGTAAAACTAAATTGACCGCGAACAACACCCTTATTCCTTAGTTGAGTTTAGGTTAATAAGAACAATCAGCAATTCTGGAAGAAGATCAACCTCCACCCCATCGTTCGAGGAGAGTTACAAGCAAACCGCCCTTGCCACCGGAAGCAACACCCATTCGGTCAAGGCGAACTTGTCAAACTAAGTTTGGTACTTCAAGAGTTTTTGGTACTTCATCTGAGTTACCAGACCCACCTATTATAGCTAGTATTGGGCGTCAAGCTACTCCAACTATTTCTGGTACATCTGTTACACAAGAAGAAGTTACTCAACTACATGAGGCCATAATAATGGAAACAAGTGAATAAGTACCTGAATTTGATCCACAACTTGAAGTTGATCAACCAGAAGTTAATTTAGAACTTGAACCAGTTCAATTGGAATTTGATCCAGAACCCATAGTAGTTGAAACCGAAGACATTTTTGAACCTGAAGTTGTTCACGAACCTTCCCTTGAAACTGAAGTTCTTTTACCAGAACATTTTGACTTTGACCTTGAACATTCCGAAGTTTTTACTGAAATACCTCAATCATCTGTAGTTCCTGAAACTCCATCTTTAACACCAGAATTCTTTTTCGGACCTGATGGTGAAATCCTTCCACTTGGATTAATTGCTGTAGAGGAAGAAGCTGAAGAAGATTCTACCCCCGGGACTCCACATCATTTTGGGCTTGGTTTATATCTTTATTCTGAATCTCTTCCTCATTCTGCTGCTGCCTCTGAAATACCACTTGATTCATTAGGTCAACTTTTGGGTCAATTAATAATGGCAGAACAATTGCAAACATCTAAGACTGCTTCATTTGAAATAGTTGCGGCAGAATCTTTTGCTGCTACTTCTTTGATGTTTACTAGCACACCTAAGTCACATTTATATGGACAGTCGTCCATCCTGGCTGGTTACCAGTCTATTTCTAGAATCCACTCAGGGGTTTCTTTTGTACCATGGTCATCACCCATGTCATCATCAGGAATCTTACCTGGTTCTTCTTATCAAGGGCAATAGTTTGATCTTGTATATTAGTATCAAACTAGGAAATTCGGTGAACAAAGACTTTTATATCCTCTTAACACTGGATTACCACCATATGGTCAGCAATATGCCTATTCACAACATCCTCCCTATCAAGGAGGACAACCTTATGGTTATGTCACACCATATTCAAGTTAGCCTAAAATGAGAGTCTGTCCGTGGCAGCCAACTATGCCACTACAACCAAGGCTTGTGTATCCAACACAATCTATGCAAATTGAGCCAATCATTTCAACCAAACCTGTTGTAACTATGGGACCACATATACAAGCTCAACTTGTTGTATCTCAACCTGTGCAAGTTAGTTCTGCTACCTCAGAACCCCAGGTTTCGAGTCAGCAAACACAAGCTTCTCAAGCTGTTATGCAACAATCGCTTGTTTCTGGGGTATAATTACCTCAGGTTAATTTTCCATTATCTAGAATGACTCAAGTTGCTACAGGATTAGTTTATTCTCAACCTGGTCAAACTGGCATTAGGGGGCAATGTTATAGCTCTAACCCAGAAATATTATAGATCTGATATGAAAATGTAAGATAATGCAAATAAACCCAGAAATAAGATGAAATGATTCTTTATTGATATCAAACCCTTAAGGTAGGGCAACACCATACATTCACTCCTTAAGGAAGGAGAATACTCCACAAGCCATATGCATGTTCATACAATAATCCTTCACTATCCCTTGACATAGAGTCTCTAGCCTTTATATAGGCCTCATACATACAATACCATGGGTCATTACCATGGTTTCCTCATACCATAAACTAATACCATGGGCCCATTACCTTATTACTAACTACTTGTGGTCCCTTACATGATATGGGTTAACCACCTTATTTATTACTATGGCCCATCCCATTATTACATTATTACCTTGGGTACCTCCCTTGGTACCCCATATTATCCCTCCTAGGTATATAACATTCCACCCCCCTTAGCATGTTTCGTCCCCGAAACATGGGAAGAACACAAATAATAAGATCTACTCAAAAGAGTAGTCCACTGGTACCATGAACATGCATCTAGCCACCCAAGAGAAAGGTGAACCCTCGATCTCGCTGGTGCCTCGCTCGCTTGAGATGGAAGTTGACCGTGGTAGCTCTTCTGTGTGTAGTAGGTGGATCGCCGCTCCTCGCTATCCGTCATACGGGGGTTGTTGTCCTTGTGGCTAATTGGTTGCCATGTTGTTTGTTGTTTTCTTGCGGGGTGATGTGGGTGATGATATGTTGAAGTTTTAACCCACGGTGTCTTTTTCTTTAATTCACCCTACTGTGGTGCCTGTTGTGGTGTCTTCTTTTCCAATATGACTTCAACCACTGAACCCTCATTAGATGTGTCAGCGCCTGTTACCTTTTTGGCTTCAGCCTCTGTTTGTGTTTGATTGTCGACCATCAACTACTCATCATCTGATATGTCAGTCCCTGGAACATCTTCTGCGTCAACCTCCGTGGACTCTACCTGTTTATTGATGGAAATATCGTGTAATGTAATTTTCTTCTTTTTATACCAGAGCTTCAGGAATTTCTTCTGCACATTAATATTTATAGTACCCACTGATTCCATCCACGGGTATCACAAAACAACATCCATATTATCTATCTCTGAAGCATAAAAATCACCATGCAACACATACTTATCCATAGAAATCTTCAAATCCTTATACACTTGAACATCCTCATTATCAATATGTGCAGTTTCAATGTGCATTGCTGGAACTTGCAATCTGTTTGTCAAATTAACACTTATAAGATTTTTCTTGCAACTAGGATTTATAGACACAACGATTTTCTCCTTCTGAATCAATCCATGAACCTGCAATAAAGATATACCAGTAGGAAATAACCCCATATGTTTCTCCTTATCTTGTTTTCTAGTATGAGACCATCGGTCTAAAAGGAATTTTTCAAATTCTTCATGAGGCAGGTTGTAACACTTCATTTGGTTAAGTAATCCCCACCATGTGGTCGCCTCATCTCTAAAATCTTCCACTGCCCACAATTTCCAATTGTTTTTCCATAACCACTTCTGTTGTTTTATGTATTCTTCAATAGTAGGACCACTATGTTTTCCTATAAAATAAAGAACCTTGCTAGAAGCCATGAAGAGAGTTTTGAAAAAAAAACACTTACTTGGCGAAAATTTGAAATTGTCACAGTTTAGTCAATATTGCTCAGAATCCCTATAATGACCTGTTTTTGGAAATGGAACAACCATTCTACATCTACCCATGTGATAAAAATTTTGATCCATGCAATGAAATTTCAAATCTGCGCTACAACTCTCCCACCGTCACAAAAATTTCTGCAAAAAAGAGCTGATTTTAAATCAGCGATATCTCCCTCATCCGGACTCCAATTCGACTGATTTTTTTTTTGAAATTGGGTAATTTTTCTCAAACAATTCAGATATACAATTATATTTTGTAGATCTTGCACCAGAGTGTCTAGATCTGCGCCGCAAACTTGCTGCCCAGAAAAATTATCTACAACACCACTGATTTTTAGATCAGTGGTATCTCCTTCATCCAGACTCCAATTCAACCAATTTTTTTTTTGAAATCGGCTATTTTTTCACAAAAATTACAGATATACAATCATATTTTATAGATATTTCACCAAAACATACATATCTAATCTGCAAACTCGCTGCCCCTGAAATCCTGCAAAACATTAAAAAAAAAAAAATCTCCACTTTTGTGCCCAAGAAAGTGCTCTGATACCACTTGTTATAGATCTAACCCAGAAATACTATAGATCTGATAAAAATATAATATAATGCAAATAAACCCAGAAATAATATGAAATGATTCTTTATTGATCAAACCCTTAAGGTAGGGCAACACCATACATTCACTCCTTAAGGAAGGAGAACACTCCACAAGCCATATGCTTGTTGATACAATAATCCTTGACTATATTGACATGGAGTCTCTAGCCTCTATATAGGCCTCATACATACAATACCATGGGTCATTACCATGGTTTCCTCATACCATCAACTAATACCATGGGCCCATTACCTTATTACTAACTACTTGTGGTCCCTTACATGATATGGGTTAACCACCTTATTTATTACTATGGCCCATCCCATTATTACATTATTACCTTGGGTACCTCCCTTGGTACCCCATATTATCCCCCCTAGGTATAATACCCCATATTATCCCCCCTAGGTAAGAAAGTGCTCTGATACCACTTGTTGTAGCTCTGATACCACTTGTTATAGGTCTAACCCGGAAATATTATACATCTGATATGAAAATGTAAGATAATGCAAATAAACCCAGAAATAAGATGAAATGATTCTTTATTGATATCAAACCCTTAAGGTAGGGCAACACCATACATTCACTCCTTAAGGAAGGAGAACACTCCACAAGCCATATGCCTGTTCATACAATAATCCTTCACTATCCCTTGACATGGAGTCTCTAGCCTCTATATAGGCCTCATACATACAATACCATGGGTCATTACCATGGTTTCCTCATGCCATCAACTAATACCATGGGCCCATTACCTTATTACTAACTACTTGTGGTCCCTTACATGATATGGGTTAACCACCTTATTTATTACTATGGCCCATCCCATTATTACATTATTACCTTGGGTACCTCCCTTGGTACCCCATATTATCCCCCCTAGGTATATAACAGACAATATCAAAATTCACAATCGATACCCCAACAACCTTGGCAACCACAGTATCCACAACCTCCTTTTCAGAATGTCCAACCTCAATTTGGGCCTGCTTTCCAAGCTCAACCTGGGCAAGGACAATATCAAGCGTATCAGGGTCTTGTGTATCAAGCCCAACCCGGTTATAGATAAATGCAAGGTCAACCTAGTTTTAATCCATATACCAAATATGTCCCACTGCCTTATCAAGGATATCCGCCTTATGCGGGTATGAAAAGGCCTATGTCACAGGCAATTCCGTCCTATCCTGGATATGCTCAACCTGATCTGAATCGGTAGTTTCCATTTGTGGAAACCCTAGAATTACCAGATTTAAACTAGATCACAAATGATCCCATTTTGTATTCACCTTTGTGGCCGGTAATTCCTCATAAGTTTCCTTCCGATATTCCAAAGTTTAGTGGAAATCCTGGAGAAGACCCATCAAATCACGTTATGACTTATCATTTATGGTGTTCTTCAAACTCCTTGAATGATGATTCGGTAAGACTCCGTCTTTTCCAAAGAACGTTCATTGGTTTGGATGCTAACTGGTATATTGAATTGCCAAGAGCTTCTTTTAATAATTTCACCCATTTAGCCACTACCTTTTTGGCCCACTTCTAGTTACCCATCAGATATGAAACTGGAACAAAAATTTTGACCAACTTTAAACAAACGAATTCTACTCACATATCAAATCATATTCATGAGTGGTGTCATCATCGTTGCATGGTTAAAACCTAGGTTCCTGATCAGTTTTTAGCTAAGTGGTTCATTAAGTCCTTATTGCTATCTATCACTAAGGATGTGGCTAAAGGTGGATTTGTTACAGAAGAGCAAGTGATTGCTCGTGCCCAATACTTGGATTTAATTTACACACAATCCGGCATGCTCTATGACAAAATTCCACATGCGCCACACCTAAATCAATACATTCCACCTCCATCATCAAATAGGGACTCATGCCGAAGACGATGTGATCGGTTCCTTGAGCATGCAAACAGCAAGTAAACCATCTGGTCAATCACTTGCCAAGAATCAAATTGTAAATGCACCTAAGGTTCCTGCTTCCGAGATTAACGCCATGTCATTTGACAAAGGTAAGAATCCAAAGCAACTAGGAAGAAAGAAGAAGGGGAAAAATAAGAAGAAAACCAAAAACCCTCCTCAAGAGAAATCATCTGATTCCTCTGCTTAGGGAAAGAAACCTTGTTATCCATGTCTGGTATGTGACAACAAGAATTTTACAAGGGATTTTCCTCACTGCTCGAAAGTTTCTAAATTGTTAAAAGCTTCTACCGCATCAGCAGTGTTGACATATCTGTTTCTGAACCCAAAAACCAATATGGTTGCAACTGAAAATGCTTCCACATCCCAGTTATTAATGTTATCTATTGCAAAACCTAAAGATGAAGTTTTGGTTCAAACACATAGTAAAGATTATGGTAATCCACCATCATCATCAAATAATAAGGCCACTAATCAACCTGGTTCTTTGACTTCGACTGCATCGGAAAATATTCCACTACCAATTGCATCAAAATTAACAATAAAGCCACCTAAGGGAGTTATGCATTTAACCCTCGAGCTCGAGCTGCTCAAAATTATAATATAGTAGAAGATCTTGCTTAGTCTCCTTCTACTATGTCAATGCTTGAGGTATTACAAAATTGCCCCTCCCAGAAGCAGGCTTTACTGTCGGAAATGGGTGGAATAGATCCAACGGATTCTAATCTTGTGGTTTTTAATCACTCAGGATATACACCACAGTTACCAGCTCAATTAGCTTTTCTAATTCAAGTTAAAGTTCTCAACAAAAATATTCATCGAACCATTGTAGATGAGGGAGCTTCTAGCTGTATTATGTCAATGAGCTGTTGGAAAACACTGGGGTCACCTACGTTGTCAAGATCACAAACCACATGGAAGGCTTTTGATGGAAGAAATTATACTTCATGTGGGATTTTGAATAACTTACAAGTAGAACTAGGGGGAAAAATGGTAACTGTTGAGATTGAGGTGGTTGACGGACCCCTTGATTACTACATTTTACTTGGATGACCATGGGTTTACGCTATGGCTATTGTTGTTTCCACGTACTTTTGTATGATTTCATTTCTTCATAAAGGTGGAATAACAGTTATCGACCAAACATCATTTTTTGCCTCTAGTTCTCAAGTTATGGGAAGCATTCCATTTGTTAACGGACCCCTGCTTTCACTTCAATCTGTTAGTGTAGGTCTTTTTAAAGATCCCTCCTTAATGGGTACTTTCACAGTTCCTCCACCATCTAGAACATTGGAAGTTGCAAGAGTCGAGACATGTAATATGTTATCCTCTACTTTATCTGATTTAAAGAGTATCACTAATAGTATTGAAGATGAGCGTTTTATCGAGGAGAGTTCGTTGTCTTGTGTCAACCTCGTTAAAAAATGGAACAGGTCCGAGGATAGTTCATTGTCTTGTGTCAACCTCGTTAAAAAATGAAACAAGGAGTCTGAGGATAGTTCGTTGTTTTGTGTCAACCTCATTAAAAATGAAACCAAGGAGCATGAGGATAGTTCTTTTACTGTGTCAACCTCATTAAAAAATGAAACAACTCCCGAGGATAGTTCGTTGTCTTGTGTCAACCTCATTAAAAAATGAAACAAGGAATCTGAGCAGAGTTCCTTGTCTTGTGTCAAGCTCGTTAAAAAATGAAACAAGGACCCTTGGAGCAAAGTTCCAATTTGAGTCTTTGATTAGATCTCGTAAAATCCCAGTCGAGTCTTTCACTTGATCTCATAAAAGAACCTTCATTCCATCCACCTAATAGCCATGAGTAGTCTACTTAGATGAATGTAATGAAGCTTGGGGGGCATGCACCTAGTGCTAAAGTTAAGTTTCCTTGTAGGTTATGTGAAGGGAATCACCTCGTTCACCTTTGTCTATCTAGACAAAGCCAAAAATGTGTTGGATATTTTCCCTTTCATCATGTCGGCAGCATGTAAACTAATCTCAAGCATAGTTTTTCGTTTTAAGCTTCTGTAAAAATGAAACTGAATCCAAGCATGATTCCCTATGGTTCAAGCTTGTCTAAAAATCAATTCATTTCTAGTTTAACCCTCGTGATTGCCATTCTATCAGCCTATTTCATCAAATGAGACTTGGTTGTTTTCATCCCATCACCACCATCCCTTTGGCCGATCATACACTTTCACTTGGTTGTTTTACGTTTTTTGAGGAACATTTGCAATGAATGGTCCTATTAGCTAGCCTCTTCACATAAATCAACATGTTTTGAGAAGTTGCAACATCACCGGAACCAATTGCTATCCTAGCCACCACTCATTCCTCAAATTGGAGTCCTCTTTAAGCTCTTTTCAGGCTCTCTAAACATGAAAAGATTGCCAAACACTTGTTGTTTCTAGCTCGTTAATGGATTAGAATCGATATCTACTCAGTGTAATTTTACCCCTTCTTTGGGTTGAGATATATTAACTACGAAAAAGGTACTCGTTGATCAAACATGATTAACAGGTTCTCCCTTGTATTGTTTTATGCTTTTTCAGACTTGAGAGGAAAATTTACAAAAAAGAACTTGTGGAGTTTCCTTTTAGTCCCTTTTCAAACTCTCTAAATGTGAAAAGGACCGAGTTATTTTTGTCGTTAAACTCATTAAAAAACATCAAATAGCGAAAAACTTGTCCATCTAGGCAAGACCGAGTTTCACCTACTCTAGACTCGTTAAAACATCAAATAGCGATGGATTCACCCGAAGGTTGGAATTATACAACAATCATATGTTATCCTCCTCAAGCTTGATTAAAAATAAATAGGTACTGGTAAAAAATGATTGGGGAAAAATGGGAAAAAGTTGGGAACACTTTATGGTAGTAGGTCGCTCTTGAACATGACACTCTCACCTCATCACCGTGACTATGTGGGTTGGGTCATTCAGCTTGATGGTTATCACACCATTGGTCTATCATACCATCCATCACTTTGTTTTGGGTCAATGCTACCAATTCACTTCAGCGTCGCCGATATGTTCAAGAGAAGTCATTCAGTTCAAAAATTCATCCTTTATAATACAATAAACCTTCATTTTCATGCTCGCCATTCCTAAACCTTATGTCGTTAGTCAATATTTCATCTCAAAAATCATTTACCTCATTTCATGTCGTTGATGTGGGATACATCAAGACCCTCCTGCAATGAGTCACTTCTTGTCGACATCCGCACATCATCCAAGAAGTTGACTTAGAAACACCCCTTCAGTACCTTGAGGCTTGCATACATAAATGGTAGGTTTCTCGCTTCTGACGATAGGTTGACATCACTGGCCTTCGACCGAAAGACTTCATATGGTGTTCGACATCAAATCATTTATTCACACCATGTGGAATGTACTGTAGTACCTTGAGGATCATTATCACTATTGATGATTCATCTCACATCTGTTAATGGCTTACATCACTGGCTGGTAATCAGACGATGTTTCTCTATGTTTGACTTCAAATCATCTATTCACATGGTTAGACTTGTACTTGAGCGAAAGATTAGATGAGATTGAAGACCCTAGATTTAGTTTCATCCATCCAGGCTGCGATATATTTTTCAGGAGTACTATATCAAATGTACAATGGCCTTACTTTCATGTTCATCCATTCATGGGTCTACATCTATAGACGACTATATTTGTACATGTAATGAATGTTTATAAAGCTGAGCATGGGTATGCCATCCCTCAGCTAAAAATTGTGAGAAAAAATCAAAGTATCATGATATTTGTATTGTAATCGATGCAAGTCACCTTCCACTTCGAAACCTTCTCTCCAAGTGGTAAAACATCTCACCCAACATGGTTATTTTCAACTTCATGCTTTAGGGGGAAACTATTACAGGAAAGTTTGGGCACATCGACCCCAACTTCCAGATCCGTGTTATTAGGGTCCATCAACCCCTAATTCAATTGTTTTCATTCCCTAATTAAGTTAACCTACATCATGCTTGCCTCCCAAGAGTTTCATGTCACCATTCATCCAAAAAATTCCCCTAGAGAGATCAGTGTAGATGGCTCTTTATCAGGCTGCAATGCATTGCAGGAACTGCACTGTCTGGGTGCTATGCATTGCACCTAGCCTTTGTTCTGCTTGTGATGAGTGACATCCATCGAATTTTTTAAATGAATCCATTGGATTCCTCATCCAATGGATGCTTTTGGAGGTTTATAGAAGGATAGAGCTCGCTTTTGGATGAGAAAGGAGATGAATGAACCTTAATCCATTATCCCTTCCTCCATGGAGCCACCTCCCAATTTTGGCAAAGCATTCATGAGGGCCATTAATGGCTTAACCTCATCCTTTTAGCTATAAAAGGACCAAGCATTTAATGGCTGGTCTAGGTTGAAACTTCTTGAGCTAAGGAAATGTTGTTGGAAAGAGATTAGTAGAGAGAGTAATGTTATCATGTCAAATTGTTGTTTCATGAGGAGAGAAGGGTTTGAAGCTAGAAGGATGACACTAAATCGGACATGCATCTACATGGGTTGTAATCTTTCCTTCTATGAATAAAGAGTTCTATGCTTTTTCCCATTCATGTGTTATGTGATGTATATTGTACTTTTGATTCTATAATATGTTTATTTAACAGATCGATATGTATGCTTTGATGGTTTTGTATCTCAGCTTATGTGCAGGTACCTTTCAAGTGAGTTAAGTACGAAAGGGAGCGGCAAAAGCGGTCAAAGGGAAGAGGGATCGAGCGAGAGATACAAGTTGGTTCTTTTACTCCTCTTTCTTTTATCTGTTAGCTACAAGAAAAGCAGTGGAATTACTTTAACTGTTGTTCTAGACTTGCTACTAGGTCTAGGGGTTAGTCGTTTGAAGAAACACTCAATTTTCCCATAACAGATGACCTTTTAAAAAAATGTTAAACTGATGTTTAATGTTCATGCATTTATATGTGCAGTTTATATTAAAAATTGATTTCCATCTCATGCACTCAAAAGAAAGGCTCCTTATGAAATGTGGTATGGCCACGTTCCTTTGGTGAGGCATCTCAAGGTTTTCAGTTCCACCTGTTATGCCTTGATACCCAAGGAAAAAAGAAATAAACTTGGTGCAATGAGTTAAAAGTGTATCTTCTTGGGCTACTCGAATAACTCCATAACATTTCGTCTCTACGATGAAGAAAATAAGAAGCTTATATTGTCTAGAGATGTGATATTTCTTGGATCTTCCAACGCTGAACATGTTGTTGAGTAGTAGCTTAATTGCTTATGAAGATTCAAGAATGAAAATTCCTTTCAGGAATCCGATAATGAGATTCCACGTCTTGAAGGAGGGATCCCTATCCTGGATCAATCTGTGGAATATCCTTTTGAAACACTCTCTCCCCCTCATGAATCTCCAACCACCAATCAAGACGACACTTTGAGTGATGTTATTAAGAGAATTGGAAGGATGAATATTAATGTTATTAAGAGAATTGGAAGGAGTATGCAAGCTTGTTAAATTCTTGTATGGCCTAAAACAAGCACCGTGAGCCTGGTAAAACAAGTTGACTAAGCATCTTCTAAAACTAAATTTCAAACACTATGATCTTGATGATACAACTTTGTTTGTCAAGAAGGTTGGAATTTTTTTTGTATATCTTTTGGTATATGTAGATGATTTAGTGATGACAGGGAATAACGAAAATTAAACTACATCCATAAATAAATAATTGAGGAAAGGTTTTGAAATGACAGATTCGGGATATGTTCACTGTTATTTAGGTATTAAAGTATCCCAACATCCAAATTTTACTTTCCTCTTTCAAAATAAGTACATTGGAGATTTTTTGAACACATTTGGCATGGATGAATGCAATCATTTGACCGCTACAATGGAACAACATTTAAATCTCATGTCTAATGAAGGAAATGAATTTGAGGATGCAACAAATTACATACAACTTGTAGGAAGTCTTAACTACCTCACTACTACTAGACCATACATTTCATTTGTTCTTGGAATCCTTTCCAAGTTTATGCAAAAGCCTTGTGAGGGTAGTTTATTTACTGCAAAAAGAGTTCTAAAGTACTTGAAGGGAACTTAATACTTTGGACTGATGTATACACAAGTGGATGACTCAGCTTGGTTGGGTCAAACTTTGATGGAGATAAATTAAATGTAGTATCTACTTCAGGTTATGCTATGAGTCTTAGATCAAGAGTTGCCTCTTGGAGGTAATACAAATAATCACTTCCAATAGATTCCAAAACAAAGGCATAATATGTGGAAGTTGTATAAGAAACAAT
Source organism: Pinus tabuliformis (assembly GCA_031772625.1). Classification (NCBI taxonomy): domain Eukaryota; kingdom Viridiplantae; phylum Streptophyta; class Pinopsida; order Pinales; family Pinaceae; genus Pinus; species Pinus tabuliformis. Next base: position 577,802,938 of record CM062808.1, read on the forward strand.
GGAAATTGTGTGGCTTGGGAAAATTATTGAGTATTTGCAGGAGAAACAAGTGCATTCTACTCCTGTTTTGATTGATAATACTTTTGCAATAAAATTGGACAAGAATCCAAAGTTACATGATTTAACCAAACATATCAATACAAAATATCATTTTATTCAACATCATGTTGAAGCCAATACTATTTGTGCATACACCATTGTTCCACAAATGAGAATATTGCATAAATCTTCACCAAATCGCTTGGAGGAGAAATGTTTGAAAGATTTAGAATGATCCTTGGACTCACCAACATCCCTTTAGATTAAGGGGGGGGGTGGTGTTGAAACCTAATATTTAGGGATTGGAAAAATATTATAAATGATGCAAATATGAGAATAAATAAGACGAAGAGATACAAGAATATGAATTCTAAGGTTCTCCCTCTCTTTGTATATATTAATGTTTTATGTTAATGGAAAATGATCAATTCGTGGAGTTACCAATACCTGGCATGATATTTATCCATGCAAGGAAGGCATTGAGGTATAGCACTAAGGTATATTTTGTTTGAAGTAAGAAAATCTTGTTTATTTGAGTTTTAAAATCAATGAAAGATGGATTAACATGGCTAGAAAGTGGTATCTTACATTTCAAGGGTTGTGGCTCCTTCTGGTAGTGGCTCATAGACAATCAAGGGTCATATATATTCTTAGTAGAAGTTGATAAAACCAGGGTAAATGGATCCTTTCAGTAGAAACTGATACATTTGGGAGTAGGAGCTTCTTTTTAGTGTGTTGATCAGCAAAAATTTCCTCCGTCAACATTAGGTGAGACTGGTGGGCCCCAGTATTGCAGTAATAATGCTGCAACTCCTATGGCTCCCTTATTTAATTTTATCAACTCGGTAGCTCGTAACAAACTTGGAAGCGACGGTGATGTATGCACAAGTACCAGCTCTTGTTGCAGTTGTCACTTGGTCAACTGGCACAAGTCCGCTAGGGGCTCAAGTCAAATTCTATGAGCTCCGAGAAGAAGATTTTTAACCAATGGATGGAAGCTAACTCGAAGGAAGCTAATCTGCTTACGGAAAGAAACTGAAAAGCTGAAAGAAAACGCAAACCCTAGCAAACCCTAATTTTACCAGCTAGCCCTAATGATGCAAGAAAGAGGATGCAAGCTACTAGGAGAGATGCCATTTTCTTCTAAGAAGGTAAAATGCATGTGTCTAAGCTACTTCTATGGTAAAATATGAAGAAAAAAAAAACATCTTTTTGTATTTTTGAATAAGTTGTCAGAATTATCATGCATGTGATTTAACTGTTTTTGACTGTGCAGAGGTGGATTGGCGAGAGGAAATGCTTGGAGGAGGTTGGGAAGGTTCAGAGAGGGCCCAAGGGGTCCCTAACACCCTTCCAGAGAGTTTCACAAAGTTTGGCTATCAAGAAACCTCATTCGTGAGCTTCTACAAGAAGTCTGTGGGGGTTCTACAGGATGTTCTGGAATTTCTACAGGATGTCTATAATTTTTCTACAGGATGTTCAGAAATGGGATTTTGGAGGATGGATGGAGGAAGAAAGATGAAGGAGTGGGTATGGAGGTGAGATAGGGGTGTGAGGATGTCTAGGACTTGGTGAATGAGGCTGAAGAGTGGCTAAGGCGATTGGGTTGGTTCAAAGATGAGAGAAGCAATGTTGTGTGAGAGTATAGGAACTAGGGCAGAGTGTGAAAACGTACCAAATGAGAGGCAAGAATCTAAGTTAGGGGATGGAGCAAATGGGATTGATGGAGTACAGGTGGATGGAGAGATAATACAGGTGATCTACACACAATTTTCTAAAACTGACCAAACAAAGACTATGCAAACCCAAGATCTAGCTATCTTGACCTAATTTTACCTAAATAATAGCAAGGAAAATGAACAGCAGTTTATTTGCAATGAAACACGTGAAATAGGTATGCAAACTGAGCAATCAATAACCTAAACACGTAACCACAGCTGGTATCAATCTCTGCAAATGAAAATCTAACACTAATGATTGCATGGTGAAGCAAAGACAATGTTTTTGTTGGCAGCAATGTCACCTTTGTCCCAGCTCACGATCCCACTGAGGGAGAGGTGAGATTAGAGGTGTTTGATGGCCTTTTTCTAAAGATATTCCCTGTTATTAACCTATCAACTCAATCTGAACATGAAAAGCCTTTTTAATCATCAAAAGCAACCTAAATAACAAAACAAGATTTAAATCTAGATAATAGATTTTATTCTAAGAATGCAACAAAAACACATAAAGGTAAACAAAGGAGGTATTTGGAACTTGGGTTGGGCCCAACCCCAAGAGATACAACCTCCTAAGAGAGATTAGAGCTGGTGCAAAGCTGGATTCATCTTTATTGAGCAAGAAATAATAGTTACGTCAAAAATTGTCCACAAGGGAAAGCTTGAAAGTGTGCTGAAATGCAGAGCTAATCTATTGCCTAAAAACTGACTAAAAGAATAACTAAAATCAAACTATAAACTAGGTAACTTCTGCCTACAAAGTGACTAACTGAAATGAGGCCCTAAGCCTTCTTATTTATACAAATTGAGGACCCCAACTGCCCTCCTAAACTTTAGGAACTTGGCTGCCAAAACTTGTAGTTAACAGCACCTTTACTAGCCTTTGCTCAGCTGCCCTTGTGATAATTGATTTTGTGGCCCTTGAACTCCGAGATGATGGTGGAGAATTCGAGGTAAGGGCCCATAAATGAAGGGGACACCTTCCTAAAAATCCTCTCCCTTGTTCTCCCACGAATTTGGCTGCCAATTGCTCATTAAAACCTTTGATTTTGTCTCAAAATTGACCAAAAAACTGCACAAAGCACCCATTAGACTTATTGGCATAATGACTAACCCAATTCACTCTATTAGCATAAATATAATAAAAAACATGCAATAAACTAGTGAGAATGGTGGATTAAGTCGAATTAGGAGGCTGAATGAGCCCATATAATTATCCATTTTTGGGGCTCATCAAAGACCACCCGGTCGGGAACTTAAAGCAGCTCCTTTTCCTCTGAACATGGTGGTTATGACTAGTTATGGCTCCAATTACCCTATCATCTAAGACTAACCTAACAATTAATTTTATAATAATATAACCTAAACTAAGAGTTAATCTATCCACATCATACTATGTTACATTTCCTTTATATCTATCTTTAAAGATGTAAATTAAAGGAATAGATCAACACAAAGGTTTGATCGAATTAAAGGTTGATCAAACCATAATCTAATGATTTATTTTCCTCTTTAAGAGAGGACTTAAATAAAAACTAATATGAAGATGTAAAACTAATCTAAAACATGAAATCCTATTTCAAACTAGAATGTGATAATCCTCTCCTAATTCGAGAGAAATTTAACTAAAACAGGGGAAATACTAGTTTATGAATGAATTCATAATTAGTATTTGATTATGAATTCCAAAATAGTTTGCAAACTAATAAAATGTTAAAATAACTATGCAAATGAATGTACTTTAATAAATAGTCATTAAGTTAAGTCCATCTACAAGTATGAATTCATATTAAACATAATTCAATATAAAATTTGTATTAATCAAAAGAAATAGTTCATTTCAATTAATACAAATAAAAGAAAAATACACATGTAAATGAATAATAAATAGTTATCATTCACCACAAGTATAATTCAATGAATTAAGTATGATTTCGATCTCATTCTGCCTCTTGGAGATAGCTCCTACAAGACTTCAGCAACATATCACAATATGACTCAACAATAGTGTTAGAGATCAAAGAAACATACTACTTATAATGTAGATCAAAACCAATTATAAAACATTGAAAAAAATATAAAAATTTAACATTCTGATAATAGTACACAAGAATGAAAATTCATTAAATAGTGCCAAAATTACATTACAAATGCACAGTCTTGGAGCAGCTCAAACCCATAGTAAAACTGCCTGCAATAGTGCAAAGAAATTATAACAGAGCCAAAAACCCTCTTTCAATATCTACAATAACTCTCTTTGTGCTAAACAATAGTGCATAGGCACAAATTAAATCATAGCAGAGACCCCCTATGGTGGATCCCATCTTCTCCCCCTCTTTGCATCGAATTTAGGGGTATTTATACAAGATTTACAAAGCTAACAACCCCCCTTATATCTCTCAACAACTGAATCTAAAGGTTTTCTTCAGTAGGTCGAAAATAGATTTTTTTAGTTGAATATAGGCCAAATTTTGGAAATCGTTACACCAATCGAACCAATTGACTTTATTGTTGGCCAAAGGATCCACTAGTTGTTATTTGTCATGGACTATCATGGAGTTCTTTACAATAGTCGAGTTAATTTCGAAAAATATTTTCGACATGGAAGGGGACCTTTAGAAGCATGGACCCAACATGACATTATATCATGTTACACAAATCACAAAGGAGACCAAAACTTTATTATTAAAATAGCAAAAACATAGATTAAACTATAAAAATATGTTAAACTATACTTATGCCAAGATACCCTTCTAAATTAATTAAGTGGCTTTTACTATACGTGGCGAGAGCTCAATGGTATCGAAGGTAAGCTCATCGGACCTTTTGAAATGAGACAAAACAAAATAGTTTCTATTTTGGGCAGCTCCGATATGGACCAGATGTGATATCTTTATAGACCAAAATTAATGCCATATCAGGTCTGACATATTGGAGCCTGGAAGATATCAGAGGTCTTGTATTAGAGATTTGATATCGGGAGTTTAAAAGAGTGACAACCAATAGGAAGTTCTGATGTGGAAGTTTTGATATGGATAGGAGGGGTTTATCGAAGAATCAGAGGATTGGGAATATCAAAGATTAGAGATATAAGGATATCGGAATATCGGAGATCAAAGGGATATGATTATCAGAGGTTGGAGTGGCATGGATATCGGACTATCAGCAGAGAACCATATCGGATTTTTGGATACTTGTATCAAAAGGAAATCTCTAATATACATTACCTCCGATATGTGGGAGTGTAAAAAATGATGTGCAATGTGGGTCATTTTCTCTGACAATTGATTAACACATGTTTTATGACCTAGCTACTTTATAATATATGTTTATTGAAAAGATCCACATTAATATGATGGATCTGACTTTGGGTATTGAAGATTTCCAAAAGGATTCTTCTGATATCAAAGTCTCAAGGTCCAAAATCATATATTTAATCAATATGCCACATTGTTTAATGATTAAGGCTTAAAGCCTATGAACACATCTTGGTCTTGAGGGATATTTTATTAATTAATCTAATTAATTAAGATGTTTAAAACCAAAATTTATTTACAAAGGTTATTAACAAACAAACTTAATCAAACTTAGGCAAACCATAAAAATAAAACAAGTGTAAATAAAAAGCAAATTAGACTTGAAATGAAGCAATCACACTCAAAGCCTACATGCAATGCAAAAATGGGTCCCCATGTCTATTAAGATAGAATAAAATGGGGGTGTTTTGTTTTCACTACAACACAGTGGTAGTTGTATAAAACCAAGGGTAGTAGCTCCTTTCAGTGGTAGATGATAAATTGGGGAGTGGTAGCTTCCTTTAGGTGGAAGCCTAAGAAACTTGAAAGTAGAAGCTTGTAGGGCAGTGATGTAAAATATAATTGTAGCTTTCCTTAGATAAAGGAATGAAGAAGAATATTTGCTTCTTTACATGTTGCATCTGTTTTTGATAATGATTATATTGATATTCCATTCATATATTTGATTATTTCTCTTACATGAATGGTTGTTAAATTTCTTGAAAAGTTAAATTTCGAAATAGTAGTATAATTTGGTCACACTATTGATTAACTTCCCCACCCCAAGTAGTGTCTAGGTTTCTAACAATTAAAAATGATGAATGCAATGAATATAGGATTGGGTTGATGGTTGTTAAGGGTGAGAAACCATTATTGGAAAAAAACTCAATAAAGATTGTTGGTTATGTATTCATGGATTATAGACCAATTTCATTGGTATATCACTTGAACCTTTTTACACCATATTCTAATAAGTTATACATCTACCTCTAATAGTTCCTCCTAGTCAAAATAATGTTGTTTTTCTATATTTATATTATAATTAAGGTGTTGTGAGAGAAACCCCTTATCTTTCACCAATCTCAAATCTAGTATGAAAAAGTAATCACAAATGTTTACATAGATAATGACTCTAAAGTTGTTCACCTTTCTTGCTATGGAAAAATGTCTCGAAGTATTCATATATTTCATAAATTATACACAATTATGAATTTGGTTTAAGGAAAGTATAATTTATATATCTACATTTTGAAACTATTTTTAGATATCCCTGATGGGGGTGAGATCCTAGGACCGCCTGGTTCCTCATGGCCCATGTTAGTAGTCATGAGGCAAGTGGAAGGGCGATCGACCCCTCAATCCCCTCACTTCATTAAGTGATCATAGGTGAGTAAGGTCGAGCATGTGAAATATCCCAATGCCTCGTTGAGTGTGGGAGGAGATGCTCTAAGGCGACGAATGAGTAATTTGAACTGCATTCGTGTTGAGGTGGTGGTTTAGCTTCATACATCTGAGTGTTTTTATGCACAGCAGTGAAGGTAGAGGAGTCTGGCCTTTTCTTTTTGGTGGCATTGGAATCATTGTCTCTTTGGGTTCGAACACAGATGTCTAGTCCTACTCCTGTCCCTAGAAGGGTTCCCCAAGATTTTCTGGTCTAGTGCAGCGTGAATTTATGTAACAATAACCACCTCTATTTTTTGGTTCAATTTGAATCTGGAAGGTGTGGGATTATGATTCTCTAGTGGGTGTAGAAAGTGGGTGCATGGGCGAAGTCTCTGGTGGGTTGTGTGGAGCCACAACTTGTGGCTCTTGTGGTTTTCAGTACATACCAGGGGAAGGAGACCTACTCTCCTGCAACTCATTGGGTTTAAGTGTCGATGTATTTAGTGAGAAGGCTATTGGTTTGCTTTGTTCAGAGTGGGGTTCATTTGGACCACTTTGAGCTTGGAATTCGACCACCTTGGCACTCTGTCTAGCCATTTCCCCAATGGAATCAATAGGTGGAGTGGCGAAGGGTGGTGGGAATAAAGGTGCTCCTTTGGGAGCGGTATTGGTGGTTCACATTCTTGCTCAGGTAATGAGAGGGTTTCCAAGAAGTAGTCCTTACTAAGAGACCGACTTCAACCTTGGACAGAGGAAGCCTGCCAACCTTAACAGAACATTCATGAGAAGCTAAAGGCCATGCAGTAGACCCGAGGACTATGCAACTTGTAGTAGAGGCGCCAACCACAAAGAAATTGGTCCAAGAGGTACAACAAGCAATAGAAAAGAGTACCGTGGAGCTTTAAGCATTGACCAAGGCATTCAGCGAACTCTACCTGAAAGTAGAACATCCAGCTGAGTGACTCGAGGGCGAGTCACGATATTTGTGTTGGGGGACTATTGTGATGGGGTCCTCAGGGGTATAATTGAATCAACTTAATAATTTTGTAAAAGATGTAAAGTCTCCATGAAATGTGGATGCAGAGTGCAAAAATAGATAGGAGTCAAAGGGGTCTTGGCCCCTTGTTTTCATCGGTTTTGAAGACTCACGCATGAGTCGGGGACCATGGTATTGTATTAGAAAAGTTATAAATAGTTGAGTCATAGAAAGTCTTAGAGAGAAATTTTGGATATATAAGAATAGAGAGATGAGTGAATGATATTGTAAGTGGTTGGTAGATAGGAAGGTCTGTTCTTGTCAGTAGCGAAGGAAAGGCTCCATAGCTGAGTGTGTGAGGGCCTAGAAGAGTCCACAACTGAGTGTGTGGACCCCTGCAGCTGAGTGCGCAAGATAGTTTGAAGTCTGTACTAAAAGATTTTGATTAATAAATATTGATTTTGGATTGGAAATACTTGCATCTGTGATTTATCTATTTATCTATTTATCTGTTTATCTATCTATCTCGCTCTGAATATTGTTTTCTTGAATTAATGTATCTTATCTATGAAAATTAAGTTAATTGAATATTCTTTTTCCTAATAAGATGGTTGAATGATGTACGCAAAGTTCTAGATCTAAAATAAGTTAGTCGTTGGTAGAAAGGTTTGTGCCATAGAAACCATAGAAAGTATGCTTATGTGTGTGAAAGTAGCAAGGCTATATTCTTAAAATAGGAATGACACTATTGAATGGTTTTGTGAGGAATCGAGGGTCTTTAAGGCTAGTTCTAGATTTAAGATCTATCGAAGGAGTAGATCTGTGCAAAGGAAAATCTGAGCTACACTAACTCATCACATCATCTCTGGATGCAGAAAATTTGTTCTTGCATCCCCCAATGCTACTTCAGGTGAGACTGCAACCTATACTACGCAGGCTATTTCCAAAAGGGCCAGCAGTGTAGGGTTTTATTGGTTGGAAAAGATAACTCTAAACCTGGGTCAGGACCCCCTAAGCTAACAAATGGTTCCATTTTCGGGACCAGGATCTACTTAAAGAGATGTGTGATGTCACATCATTGGAATCTAACTTAGAAAGAGATTGAAAATTGGTTAGATCAGAAGATTCATGAGTTTACGGCTTAAAAAAATAGGAATCTTTGCTTGTCGAAGGAGGATTCGCTGAATAGGTATCTGTATATGGAGGTACATGAAATCTTCTTTTGCACTTTCCCAATTGAACTATATGAGTGGTTAGCTAAATTGGCAGACAGTCAAGGAAGGTGGAAACTCGATAGTCATAAAGTGTGGACTCCAGAATTGCTACGACAAATAAAGGCATATGAAAACAAGAGCGTGCACGCTTTTGATCATTCACTTGATCGAATTTTGGGAGGATTTGTTATTGAATTTGCAGTTGACACCTCAATTAGCTATAGTGAAGCGGAGTGAAGATTCTTCAAAATATCACAAGGTAAGTACTTAAGGTCATTGAATACTTAGATTAAAATTCTATTAAATGAAAAGTGGGTAATGTCATTACCTTAATGTTCAGAGCTACGTGAAGTGGTAGAATCTTTAGAAATCAAAGATTAGGTTCAGAGTATAGTCCATTGATTAAACCTCCTTCAAGTGATGACAAAGGGGCAGTGCTAACTACACCGTGAAGCATTGTTCAGTTAATAACTCAGGGTATTCCGAGGATATTTCATCCATCCACTCCACCTCCACCTCCACCTCCACTGCATACACCTTCACCTACACCTCTGCCTCCACCTCCACCATTCATCATGGAAAACACAATGAAGATGTCGATCTTCAAGGGCATAGGAAGTGAAGATCCAAAGAAATTATGGCTTGTTGTGAACATTGTAAGGACAATGCAAAAAATCACCGATGATAATATAAATAAGGTGCAATTGGTTACTACCTTGCAGGATTGTGCATTGACCTAGTACATTAAATATTGCACTGATAATCTTCAAGCATCATTAGCAGAGGCTCAGACAACTTTGAACAAAGAATTTAGTAAGCCTAAATCTGAGGTGCAGTTGGTTATTGAATTTAAGGAGATCCTAATGAGAGTCAATGAGACATTTTAGGACTTGTATTAGAGATTGAAGTGCCAGATCAGGCAAGCTAACATGCAGATCTCAGATACCCAGCATCATAACTGGTTTATCGTATCACTTTTTATGCATATAAGAATCCCTCAGTCACAATAGAAGATAGAAAAGCAAGCAGAAGCCTTGGAGATCACGATGAGCCTACATGTGTCACCTATTCAGGATAAGAACCTAGGGGTACAACAGATTCACTCACAGTTAGCGAGAATGCACCTAGAATTACAAAGCCAGAAGTACACACAGAGGTTTGGTGCTTGAAGAGCAAGGGCCATGGGCATGATAAATATCATTGCCCAGTATACCCGAATTATCTTATGGGGGGGGACAACCCCCCTGAAGCCAAAAGCCCCAGCTAGGCCGAGCATGGGAGCTAGGCTATGGTGCACCATTTGTCAAGTTACGTGCCAACATGTGACAGATAACTGCCACTTACTCTAGAAGTTCATTCAGACACCCTAGCAATTGTTAATTAATTTATGTAAATTTGGGCCATGATGAGTGCCACTGTCAAAGTTATGAGTTGATGATGGAAAGAACCCCTACTTACCGTATGCAAGTAGAAACTTAGCCTCCAGATTAAGGTGTAGGAGGAGCATGTGGGGGTTTTCAAGGCTGAGGATGAGGATGAGGAGGAGGACCTGGTAGAGGTCGTGGTCAGATTATCAGCTACAACTGTGGACATCCAAGGCACTTCACGTGAGTTTCTCGAATCCTACACACCCTTCGTGTCAATAATGTAGACAATTCGACATTGCCATAGAAGAATGTCTGGTGCTAATAGATAAAATGAAAGAGGAGAAAACGCAACCTTAAAATCCTACACATAATTTACAAATGATGAGGGTTGAGCCCTACGAGGAGGATCAGAGCATTAATGTTCTACTAAGAAGTGGTATGACGACTGCCGCAGATAAAGGTAAGCCTCCTGAAGAAGACGGATGGGTTTACAAAGCTCCTGAGAAAGAATCCCCCTTTGACCTTAATTGCGCTAAGGGAACATTCGTGGAGGAAAATAAGAGCTTCGCTGAGGCCTCCACCTCAAGAAGCCAGGCAAAGACACCAAAAACTAGTGTGACCTAAGAGGTTGATCCTTCTGTGCTCACTACATTTTTCGAGACCTACATGAAGTTACTACATGACAAAAAGGTTGTTGAAGGATTGCAAGACTTAATAGACAAGTTCTCCAATAAGGAAAAGATTTCTACGGAGCAGCACACAGTTAGAAGGATTGGTAAGCATAAGGCACGAACAAGACATGAGATGCGGCTAACAACACAGATAGGTGATTATGAAATGGATCAGGTCATTTTGGATCTGGGGTCTGATGCAAATGTTCTACTGAAACAAACATGGGAAAGGATGGGGAGACCTACAGTGCAGTGGTTTCCGATTCATCTCAGGATGGCAAATCAGTAGAAAATCATCCTCATGGGATGATTATATGGAGTAAGAGTTGATATTGAAGGTGTGAGTGCATTAGCGAACTTTGAAGTCATAGAAATTTTTTATGATATTAATCCCTACCCCGCACTCCTAGGAATTGACTAGGCTATTGATATGAATGGGGTCATTAATTTGAAGAAGAGGGCAATGTCATTTGAAAGGAAGTCTCTAACGGTTATAGTGCCACTGCATCCTGCAAAAGGGCCACACTATATTGAACCAATCTATGATTGTGAAGAAAGTGACGATGATATGGATCAAATCTATAAGATAACAGTGCGAGATCAGGATTAGATCAATCTAATGTCGAATGGATGGATCACATGGGACTTGGAGATTTCCTGCATTTCTAACTTAGATGAGGAATTAGAGCATTGGCAAAACCACTTACATGAAGTATCTACATTACGATGCAATATGATGACGAAGTCGCTACACTGTGTTTTGCCGGAGGTAAGAAAGCTACCTTATTATGATGATTTAACTAACATAGATATGTTTTCAGATGAATTTGAGCATGAAGTCTCTGAAGACCACTAGTTTCAAGTGTTGGAATTGGCACTGCGCACTACACTTGCATGATGGTGGGGTACGCATAAAGATAGTTTTCTTGAATGGCGAGATTACAGGAAAATGATGAAGCTACGATTTTGTCATGCTAATACAAGAATGACGGAGAAGCATAATTGGAAGGATGATCCACTCGATCACCTAGCAAAGTGGACTAAGGCTTGGTGGATGGAACTGCATCCAGAATGGGAACATATATTTTGTCATACCTTAGATACAATCCCCATGAACTAGTATCTCGAGACAGAGCTTCGCCATGGCATTGTGGAATGGGATGTATTGAAGGAAGGGTTCTTATTGAATTTCATCTTCGAGGATGGGTTTGCAAGCATCCATGAAGTTCTTCAAGAAATTAAAACGATTATCTTCAGCACATCGAAGGAATAGATGGAATGGACCCAACCGGACTAGAGCACACAACTGCGCCACACATTGGAATGCTATAATGGGACTGCTGAAGAGGAGGATGAAGACCGAAGGAATATAAATATTCCTGAGATAGAAGGGCATCACATAGTAGAAGGATGGCAAGTAGAGAACCCGAAAGTCTCCACACCTTTGAAAAAAAGACAAGTGAACATTGGCACTAAAGAAGAACTGAAGTTCATGAAGTTAGGAGACTATTGGGATGACGCTATGGTAGATAGAGTTGCTAAATTACTTCATGAATGCTAGGATCTCTTCCACAGTAAGTCTTTAGATTTAAAGGGTATACTTGTTGATTTGGGCATTATGAGGATCACATTGAAGCCAGATGTGAAACTTGTTAAACAAAGGCCTTATCGTCTTATTCCTAAGTATAAGGAGAAGGTTCACCAAGAGCTAGATAAAATGTTGGAGGCAGGCATTATAGAACATGTTGAAGAGTCTAATTGGGTGAGCCTGATGGTAGTCCAAGAGAAGAAACAAAAGGGTGAAATAAGGATCTACGTAGATCTGCAGAAGCTTAATGATGCATGTGTTCATGATCCATTTCTGATGTTGTTTACAAATGAAGTGTTAGACAATGTCAGAGGGTAGGAGGCCTATTCCTTTACACTCGGGTTTTGTGGTTATCATAAAATTAATATTACCCTAGAGAATAGAAGCAAAAACACCTTCATGATAGGGTGGGGTTTCTTTCAGTACACTGTTATGCCATTTGGATTGAAGAATGTGCCTGCAATATTTTCCTGCATAGTCACAGCAGTGTTCAAATAATTCATTCATATTTTTTTGTAAGTATACTTCGATGAATGGACTGTGTTTGGCTTGGTGAAGCACCATGTAGCAGGTATGCACCTTATGTTGGATACATGTCGAAGATACCAGATAGTGTTGAATTTGAAAAAATGTATATTCTGTGTTCCTTTTAGGATCTTTCTGGGTCATGTTGTGTGTAAGCAAGGATTGATGGTGGACCTTGCAATGATCATGGAGATGGTGAACTTGGAGGCCCCTAGGAACATCAAGTAGTTGTGCACAACGCTGGGACACACGGGATACTATAGAAAATCCATTAAATCTTATGCTCAAATTACTGCACCCATTGAAAAACTGCTAAAAAACGATGAGACATTTTTTTTGGATGAGGAATGTCAGGGTAACTTGGATGTGTTAAAGGAAAATATGGTGATTGCACCAATCCTGGAATTTCCCGACTCGAAAAAGGAGTTTCATGTACATGTGGATGCTTCTTGCATTACACTGGGATAAGTACTAACATAGGCAAGCGAAGGAGAATAGTACCATCCTATAGCCTTCGCAAGTAGGAAGTTATCAAAGGCTGAGAAAAATTATCCAACGATAGAGAGTGAGGGGTTGGCCATGGTCTACGCACTACAAAAATTTAGGCATTATCTATTAGGGGGAGATTTCAAGAAGTATACAGTTCATTCTGCCTTAAAGTACCTGGTCAAAACGCCTGTGTTGGGGGGGGGGGGAATTTGCATGTGGTTGTTATTATTTCAGGAGTATGATTTTTAAGTGATTGTGAAGTCTGGGAAGTTAAATGTTGGACCTACCCACCTGTCACAAATTAAAACAAGCGAAGAACCCAGTAATTTGGAGGAAGGGTTTCCAGATGCACATATCTTTGCAGTACGTGTAGATGATGACCATTTTGCTGACATTATTCACTTCTTAACTACAGGGATGGAACCTGAAGGATATACAAATCAGCAAAAGAAAGAACTTTAGATTGTGCAACCAATTTTTCGATCATTGTGAGACATTTGTACAAAATGGGGGCAGATGAAATATTGTGGAGATAAATGCCAGATTTTGAGCGTGATAGTATTCTCACTAAAGCTCGTGGGGAAGCTACGGGAGGCCTTTATGTAGGGAAAGCAACCATGTAGAATATTTTTCATGTAGGATTATGGTGGCCAACATTGCACAAGGATTCCAAAGCATACTGTAATGCGGGTGATGCATGTCAAAGGATTGGCAGATCGTCGTGTAGGGGAACACACTTTCTAAATGAAGTGATTAGTGTGTCAATAGATGAATTACAGATCTACCATTAGAAGAATACACCATATCACCCGCAGGAAAATGGGACGGTCGAAGCTTTTAACAAAATTTTGGAGAACGCGTTGACAAAGATCTATAACGCACAACGGAATGATTGGGATGTGCATGTACCTGCAGTACTATGGGCCTATAGGACAACTTGTAAGAAGTTGATAGGGAAAATTTCATTCAGATTAGTCTATGGGGTTGAAGTAGTGATGCCTATGGAGTAAATTATGCCTAGTCTGCGCATAGCAGCTTTGATGAATATGGGGGTTCACGAGGCCTTGGAGGAATGTATTGCATAACTAATGGAGTTAGAGGAGGACTGGTTTCTGGCAGGATTCCACCAACAAGTGCAAAAGGAACACAAAAAATAATGGCAGGATAACCATATCAAGCTTTGCACCTTTAAGATAAATGATCTTGTGTTGTTATATGATAGCAAGTTCACCAAATTTCCACGTGAATTCTACATGCATTGGTTAGGACCATATATTTTCAAGGAAATTAGATAGGGTGGCGCAATTCAATTCGCGAAGCTGAATGGTGAACCACTCCCAAGAAAAGTGAATGGGAGTCGGTCAAAGCTGTATACAGGGGATACTACCCCTGTGCAATGACTATATGACTACAAGATAGTCTCAGTGCTCCAAGTAGTTGCAAGGGAGTGCGAGACTATAAACTACACTGCCCGACTGGGAGGACAAGGCAGTAAGCAGGCTATGCGAAGATTGACAAAGGTACACCCGATAGAGTTATGCTCAGGATGCTGCTCCATAGAGGGTGTCACGCAACCCAGTTCAAAAATAGCCGTTGGCGCTATTGTAGCTGATAGGATTGAGAAAATCTTGTTAGCAAGAGTGGGTAGTAAAAATTAAGGCGAAAATATTTGAAAATCTACCGCTAAAGGAGAATTTATGAGAAAGTTATGGAGGGAACGGTCGGATTTGAATCCAAAAATCACTATAAATATGCCCTATTGGTCTGCAAAGAAACACTTTGTTTCCTAAGAATTTCTTGCATGCACCAAGAAGAGTGGGAGATTTTGTTCAAGCATCCTGGGCTAGTTTAGTATTTTGATAACTTGCACCAAGTTTCTATGGAGAAGAGATCTGAACCTATGAGTTCTGAGGCCACAGTATCTAAGGCCCCAACTCCAGAAGCTGTGGGTGTAGAAGGTACACCATCAGTACCTATGGTTCCAAGGTCACCTAGGCCTAAACAGTCTGCTTCTAAGGCAAAGAGAAAGAAATCGGTTAGTGAACCAGTGCGCCACTCACCTCGAAAACATCTGAAGGAGGTGCGAAGAAGGGAAAATTGGATAAGCAAAAGGAATCATTTGTGCCCCTAGACCTAGATGAAGAGGAACTCCAATAGGGGATTGAGGAGCTAGATGCTGAGGACACAGAACTAATCACTATGCTTCTTGCATATGTGCCTCCATGAAGAGGACAAGAGAAGGTGACCAAAGACCCTAATTCCAACAAATATTCAATTGATATGCCATTTCTCCCAGCTGAAGTTCAATTTGAGGGTACACTCTTGGCATGCATACCAACATTAAAGATGGAAGAATGGGACCTTGCTGACTAGGAAAAATCTCCACATTTAGAAAAAAATCAGTATATGACCTGCATATACTATGAAGATACAGGGGTCACAAAGTTGGAACCAATGAAATGGGTTTGCGGAGTTCAGTTGGCGAGCCTCTTACACATGCTATTCATACCTCATTTTCATCGATCCCATCATGAATATGTTAATCCATAGGATTACTAAGCTACCATATAAAGGAGTGGACCCGAAAAAGGATTTTGTCGGCAAATCCCTAGAAGAATAGCTTGTAGACCACATAAAGACATAGTATAGGGGGTAAAGAGAAAGCGCGAATATTCTATCTGCTCCATAACAGACTAGGCGATACATTTTGTCACACAACTCCTCGCAAGCAAGATAATGCAGAAGTGTCATGCAGATGAAGTTCCTGTGGTGGTCATATAGTTAGCTGCATAGTGTGCAAATGGGGTCCAGTATAACTGGGTCCAATAGCTCTGTAAGGAATTCTTGCCCAACTGTCGCGAGGTGCAAGAGAAGAGCCATCCATTCCACTATGCTTGGCTCTTATTGTTAATTTTTTAGGTGGCATGGAGGCTTTCAGAGTATAGTCAGTTCTCTTCACTGAATAAGACCCTCCTAGCGGCAGCCAAGTTCGCTTCATTGTGGCAGAAAAAAGATGTGGCACGAAGTACAAAATCCAAGGTTTTTTGGGTTTTCATGGAGATGGACATCCACATGGTTGTAAACCAAAGGCCAAGGTTATCTCCCACCTTATTTGAGAAACTCAGGGCCTTCACAGACTTTAAAGCAGACTTTCACAATGTGAGGATATGTGCGAGGAAAGACCCTCAAGAGGTATGGCACAAGATGCCTTACTTGGTGGCCAACACAGATGTACAAGAGGTTGTGGGTGGATGGCCAGCGGATTTCCATGAGCCTACCAAATTGGATGTAGGGATGATCAAAGTAGGAGAAAGCTCCTCCACATAGAACTCTGTTGCGAAAAGGAAGAAAGAACAAGAAGAGGCAGTCACACAGGAGAAGGCTTCCCAACATAAGAAAAAAGAAGTTGTTACTAAGGCAGATGCAGAGAAAGAGTGGGTTGTGAAGGGGCACGCTGCTAAAGAGTAGACAGAGAAGGACACCCAAGATACCGAAGAGAAAAAAAATAGCCTCACAGCACAGGGCAGTGATAGAGGTGAAGAGGTGTCGACCCCCTTTAAATTCCAGAAGCGTACCAAGGAGCCAACAATAGGTCCGCGAAAGAAGCGGAAGTCCAATAAGAAATTGCAGGTGGACCCTCTTGTGTTCACAGAGGGTGATTTAGATGAAATTGGTGACAAAGTGATAGATACCACATCAAAAATATGGTCACACTTCGAACAATAGTATATGCAGACACTAGGCAGTGTCCAAAAGGATTTGCACGAGTTGTAGATCCAGGCCAGTAGGATCCAGGTGAGTGTGGGGTAAGTGAGCACGGTGCAAGTGAGCTAGAATCAAGCGAGCGTGAGTGTTCCAAAAGTGTATGGACCATGGAATTAAGGGTCATTCCTTTTCTAGAAGGATCCTTGCGAACAGATAACCAGGATGACTGGGCCACACTTGGCAAGATTAAGGGTCTTGGAATGAATGTAGTCATATTGCCACTCTCAACCCTCCACGCATACATCAAGGGGTCTCAAATGAGTTGCAGGTTAGGGAGCAGCGTGACCTTATGGTCCTAAGTGAATGCAAAGTCAAAAATGCACAAATGTACGAGGGGAAGACACATTTGCTGAAGGAGAAAGAGGAGATGCAAGAGCGAAGCATAAACCTAGAGATAGTAACTTAGAAGATGTGTCAAATAGTTCCAAAATTACATATCCCAGACGATGCACACACCAAGATGAATGTTTGGAAGTTAGCTACTGTAGTACGTAATGCCAAAGATGAGGCTATGTGCATCACTTTTGAATTCCAGATGCAGATATCCAAACTCAAGCTCAAGCTTCAACCAACCACACTGCCAAAAGTTCAAGAACAAAGAGGCACATCTATAAAAGAGTCCATGGGTCAACTAGATGTCACAGTTCAGGGTTGCGACCAGCTATTCAATCAGGAAATGGGTCTATGGGATACACTGCATGAGGATCCTATGCTACAACAGTTGAACATAGAGCTCACGGAAGCACAACAAAAATATTATGAGATTAGTATGAAAACACAAACGTTGTCACCATTCTAGTGCTTCACGCGCTTGCAGGAAGGCAAGGAAATGTTGATACAAATCCAAGAGTTGCAGAAAAAGTAGTCCTTGCTAACCGACTGGCTTCAACCTTGGAAAAAGGAAGGCAACCAACTTTCACAGAAAATTCAAGGTAAGCTGAAGGCCATGCATCAGACCTAGAGGACTACCCAACTTGTAGTAGAGGGGAAAACCACAAAGAAATTGGTCCAGGAGGTACAACAAGTAGTAGAACAGAGTACCGTGGAGCTTCAGGCATTGACCAAGGCATTGAGTGAACTCCGCTATAAAGTGGAATAGCCAACTAAGTGACACAAGGGTGAGTCACGATATTTGTGTAGGGGGCCTATTGGGATGGGGTCCCCAGGGGTAGAATTGAATTAACTTAGTCATTTTTTAAAAATAATTTTGTAAAAAATGTAAAGTCTCTGCAAAATGTGGATGTGGACCGCGCAGATAGATAGGAGTCAAAGGGGTATTAGCCCCTTGTTTTGGTTAGTTTTGAAAACTCACCCATGAGTTGGGGGCCATGGTATTGTATTTTAAAAGCTATAAATAGTTGAATCATAACGAATCTTAGAGAGAACTTTTGGATAGATAAGAATGGAGAGATGAGTGAATGATATTGTAAGGGGTTGGTAGACAAGAAGGTATGTTCTTGTCAGTAGTGAAGGAAAGGCTCCAGAACTTAGTGCACAGGGGCCTAGAAGCGTCCACAACTGAGGGCATGGACCCCTACATCTGAGTGCATAGGATAGTTTGAAGTCTGTACTAAAAGATTATGATTAATAAAGACTGATTTTGGGTTGGAAATACTTTCATCTATGATTTATCTGTTCATCTATTTATCTATCTATCTCACTTTGAATACTTTTTTCTTGAATTAATGCATCTTATCTATGTGAATTTGGTTAATTGAATATGCTTATACCTAATAAGATGATTGAATGATGTACGCGAAGTTCTACATCTAAACTAAGTTAGTTGTCAATAGAAAGGTCTACGCGATGGCATACCTAGGCCACAGAAACCCTAGAAAGCATGCTTATGCACGCGAAAGTAGCAGGGCTATATTCTTAAAATCTGAATAACACTATTGAAGGGTTTCACAAGGAATTGAGGGTCATTAAGGCCGGTTCCAAAGTTAAGATCTATTGAATGAGTAGATGTGCATGAAGGCATATTTGGGCTACAGAAACTCATCACATCATCTCTAGATGCAAAAAAATTGGTTCTTGCTTCCCCCAATACTGCTTCGGGTGAGACTGCATCCTGCGCTACGCAGGTTGTTGTGGAAAGGGCCAGCAGTGTAGGGTTTTGTTGGCTGGAACAAATAACTCCAAACCTAGGTCAGGACCCCCGAAGCCAGCAAACAACTAAGAGAATGATAAAGGGAGGAGCATGCCGAGTTGGCAGCCACCTTGGAAAAATTGCACTACTTCCAATGCCAGGTTCACGAAAGAGTGGTGGTGATTTGGCATGGTGAGAACTTGCTCTCCAAAAAGGTGAAAATTATGGATTCATGGATGGCTCACTTCGAAGGACATGTCCAATGCGCCTTCCGCCCACCTCCTCCTCCTAGAACAGCCTCGGATAACCCAACTTCGATCACTTGTAATGAATAGCATGATCGCAGGTGCCCTCTTGGTATTACTTTCTTTTGGAGTCACTAGCCCTCTCAGGCTGGGATTATGTCTCAAGCATCAATTTTTTATTTTTCTCACCTTTTTCATATGGTGGTCAACAAACCTAGTCGGGGTGAGACCTCCTATTTTTTGAAACTTTAGATGTATATATTTTATGTCAGTTGAATAAAATATTTATTTACAAAAAAAAAAAAACTATTTTTATATAAAAATGAAGTGATCTACAATCAAATATCTTTTACACATAATTACAACGAAGGTAACAAAGAAATGAATGCATATTTAGTGACTTCTACGTAGTTATGAATTTGGTCTAAGGAAATTATAATTTATAAAACTACATTTTGGGACAATTTTTAGGTAAAATCGAATTGACCCACTTAGCTCTCTATTAAATCTCTTTGATGCATAATAAGAAGGAGAAAAAAAAGACTAATTCTCTATTAGAAAGTAGTAGTTTACTACTAAAATTAGATGTCTAATATATTTAGGATTCATTGAATCATTACCTTAATGATGATTGTAATCATGCCTTCTATTAGTAGCAAGAATAAGAGCTCCAATTACAAGTTTTTTTGTTTTTTTTAAGAGATATCTGTAAAAGAATGAAATCTGAATATTTAATAAAAAAAATTCATTGATAGGTGAAGTGTAACGGTATGTGGGAGTTAAATATGATCATAATTTCATTTGAAAATTTGTATGTGAAAGAAAATTACAAAATTTTATAGGATTATAATAAAAATGTGTATTTCATATGTATATTTATTTTTGGAAAAATGATTTTTACATTATGAAGTAACATTATATATACCAGCTGTTACACAAAAATATCGTCACCATGATTATTTGCAATCAGTATGGGTCTATCATCACTTGTATTGTCCTCCTAAGAAAGTCTCAGACCTCAGCTCTTCAAGTCAAGCTTTGAAAATGAGAGAAAGACATTAAAAATCAACAAAGCTCTAGTTCCGCACTTTCTCTCACTGTTGCCTGCGGTCCCGCACCCCCTATTTACAAAAACTATGGACCTGCCCGCTCTGTCCTTAAAGGAGTGGGTGCGGACCCCTGTGAAAGTCAAAAAGGCGCAAGTTTATTCTAAAAAACTCACTTTGGGTTAATTCTAGATGATTCTAGAAGGAATTTTGACGTGGATTGGTCGCTCTTAGGTGGTTCATGCATCCCAAAAGAGAAGGAGCTAATCCCTTGATGAGAGGAGCTATCCCTTTGAAGGAGGACCTAGTAGCTTCCCTCCATTGCACTATAAATTAAGGCATTGGGCTGGTTGCTAGAGAGGTTGGAAGTTGAACATTTTTTAGGGTAAATGCTGGTGGAATTGAGACTTCCTAGTTAAGCTTGAGAGGAGAGATCACATACCTTTTTGGCTTCATTGGGAAGAGAGTGAAACTTGTCGAAGTAGAGGAGACTTCTTGTTGGACCCTGGGAGGAGCTTGTACAGCATCAAGGCACAGATTGTAAAGTTCTTATTTGATTTGAATTAATACAATCAAATTCCTTTTTCTCAACAAATTGTCTTATGTGATTTGTTTCACGAATTCCTTGATCATCATGTTAAGTATTCTTTATGATATTGGCTTTTCAGGTGCTATTTAATTTGTTTGCTTGTTTGTGTTTGCAGATTTGCAACAAGGGAGCTCATTTGGATCAGAGGAGCGAGGCTTCCACAAACTTGCGTTGGACCTAAGGTAGGCCTAAAACACTTGTTTGCCTTTGTTTATAAATGCATATTTAGAGAAAGATAGTTTTTGATTGGCTTGCTTGCCACTAGATATCGTTAGATTCTAGGAAGGTCTATCTTGTCCGCACGATCGACTCATTCCGTGTGACAAACAGCACAGCGTAAATTACTTTTGTCGGCTATAGGAGTTGTTGACGTTCAAGACTCGAACCTAATAATTTTCGATCTAGAAAATAGTACACCGCACTTACCTCATCAAATGGCTTTCTAGATCCTAGTGATAGTAAAAAACATGCCTATTCATAGGACTGTGATTGATGAGGGAGCCTCAACGTGTATTATGTCAATATAGTGTTGGAGATCGCTTTGTTCTCCTTCACTAAATCAATCCCTAACGATTCTAAAGGCCTTTGATGGCTGTGGGTTTCATCCTTTTGGCATTCTACAGGATTTACCTATAGGGGTTGAAGGAAAAACCGTTAATCTAGATGTGGAGGTGGTTGATGCCCCTCTAGATTACAACCTTCTCTTGGGTCATAGTTGGTCTTACGCTATGACAGCTATCATTTCATTGGTATTTCAGGTTATAAAGTTTCCTCATAATGGAAATATCATAACAATAGACCAGTTGGCTTACTTTTCATCCGACCCAACCTTTTCTAAAAGCATTCAGCATGTCGGTAAAACGACTATTCGGTATAAGGATGTTGGAGTAGGACTAGTTAAAGATGTCGGTTTACTGGGAACTTTTCCTTTTCCTCCGATCAACGCATCGTCTTCTTTTGCAACCATTCATATGATTTCTTCAGACACCATTGTTTATGATGATCCTTGGATCGTTCCTTCTGAATCTGAGATAGACTCATTTGGTGATGTTATGCCTTTGAGTCCATATGAAATTGTGTACGAGGCCGTGCAATCGTTTACCGACCCATCTTCAACCAAAATTGACTTAATGAATGTCGTCCGTGAGGAATCACTTTTCACATCAAGCTCGGATGCAACAACGTTTTCCGAACTTGTTCACTCTGATCAGAAAATTTGTGAAATCCTATGTGTAGATGATTTACCATGGGAAGATCTCCATCACAGATTTTCATTCTTACCCGAGAATGATCGTTTTGAAAATGATTTTTCATCAATTTTTACAACTGAATATGTCAAGGAACCTCAGAATCCAATGAAAAATCCTGATTCAGAGTTAAATTTGGGAAACATCTCTCGAACTATTCCCATTGACATTTCCGTTAAGCCAGGAATTGTTGAAAACATTCATATAGGTGCCTCGTGTACAGAAGATGAAATTCAAATATATAAGGCCCTATTTCAAGAATTCTGCGACATGTTTGCCTGGTCCTATGAGGAAATGCCAAGAATTAACCCCACAATTGTTGTTCATGAAATTAAGACTTACTCGGATGCTAAACCCATCCGACAACGTTTGCATCAGATTCACCCACGAGAAGTTGCTGCTATTAAAGCAGAAGTTGAAAAATTACTCAAAGTAGGTTTCATTTATCTGATCTCGTTAACGGATTGGGTATCAAATATTGTTCCGGTTAACAAAAAGCAAGGGAAAATAAGAATATGTATCGATTATAGGGACATTAATCGACCCTGTCCAAAGGACAATTACCCAACTCCCTATATCGATCAAATCATTGATGATTGTGCCGCAGCGAAATATTCTCCTTCATGGATGGTTTTTCCGGATACAATCAAATCAATATTCTACCTGCCGATCAACCAAAAACGGCTTTCATTTGTCCATGGGGGACATTTTCTTATTGCAAATTGCCTTTTGGGCTCAAGAATGCTGGGGCAACTTTTCAAAGGGCCATGTCTTATGCGTTTCATGACATCAACCACATTGTGCAACCCTATCTCGATGATTTTCCGCTCATTCATTACATCGAGCTAATCATCTCATCCATTTACGAGAAATATTTATGAGGTGTAGGCATTATCGGATTAGGTTGAATCCACACAAGTGTGTTTTCTATATAGAAATGGGTCGATTGTTGGGGTTTGTTGTTTCGAAAGCCGGCATTCGCATCGATCCCTCGAAGGTTGAAGCTATTGTCAAATTGCCTCCTCCTTCGAGTCTTCACCAACTCCAAAGTTTGCAAGGGAAAGCAAACTTTTTACGATGATTCATTCCTAACTACACCGAGGTTACAAAGGGTTTTACCCGGTTGTTGAAACAGAATACTCCATTCTATTGGGATGAGATAGCTCAGAAATCTTTTGATGCACTAAAACACCCGTTCAGCCATGCATTGTTATTACATCCTCCCAACTACAACCAGGACTACTTCTTGTATCTTGCTGCCTCTCATTCCACCATTGGAATGGTCTTAGTTTAGGAAGATGAATTCGGCACTGAACATGTGATATATTACCTTAGTCGAACTTTAAATCCAACTGAGCTAAAATAATCACATGTGGAGAAATTGGCATTGGTAGCTGTTCAAGCTGTCCAACGTTTTCGTCACTACATTTTACTACGTAAAACTACAATAATTTCTGATTGCAACCCTATGATCTACATTTTGACCAAGCAATTGCTAGGGGGCAAGTACTCTAAATGGATTGTCATCCTGCAGGAGTTCGACTTGGAATTTGAAAAATCTAAGTATAAGAAATCTTTAGTTTTTGCGGAGTTAATGTGTGACTTCCCGCGTGCTGACACGGAAACTGTGGCGGAGGAGCCCATTGCGGATGAATCCTTGTTTCTCATCAGCACTTTAGATCGGTGGTATGGGGATATCATCGTTTATCTCCAGACCCAATCCTTTCGGCCAGAAATTTCAAGTTCAGAACGTCGGAAAATACGATTCCAGTCCCAACAATTCAGAATTATTGGAGATACTCTTTATCGCCATGGGGCAGACTCTGTTTTTCGACATTGTTTAACTCACGAGGAAGATGAAAGGGTTCTAAATGACTGTCACTCTAGAGCGTGTGGCAGTCATATGTCTGGGTATGCCATAGCCCAAAAGATATTGCGCGCTGGCTACTTCTAGCTGTCTTTGTTTAAAGATTGTATTAACACGGTCCGAAAATGCCACAACTGCCAAATTTTTTATCGAAAGATGCGCGCTCCACCTGCTCCTCTCCACCCTATAATTACCATTGGTCCTTTTGCCAAATGGGGCATCAATTTTATTACATGTAACCCTCACTCGGTCGGGGGGCATGCGGATATCATCCTTGCGGTAGATTATTTTACCAACTGGGCTGAGGCGATGCCTACATTTGAGGTAGATAGCAAAACAACTGCAATTTTCGTGTTCAATCATATAATTGCTAGGTTTGGTGTTCCACAAGCGATCATCACTGATCATGGGCGTCATTTTTGAAACATTATGATGACCGAACTTACAGGCCAGCTTGGCTGCATCATGATAGTTCAACTCCTTATTATCCACAAGCTAATGGTCTGGTTGAATCCATCAACAAAGTTTTAGTCATCATGATCCGATGAATCATTGGGATTTATCGGTCGAATTGGCATAACATGCTATTTTCAGCACTTTGGGCGTATCGAACCTTAGTAAAAACATCAACAGAGTTCACTCCTTTCCAACTAGTTTATGGTCTGGAAGCTATGTTACCCATTGAATGCGAAATCCCATCATTGCAAATGGCCATCGAGTTACTTCCAGCCACTTCCAAAGAGGAAAAAGGTTTGTTATACTTGGCTCAATTAGATGAGAATCGACGTGATGTTTCATTGGCGATCGAAACTCACGCAAAACGTATGAAAGCTCAGTATGATCAAAATGTGACCCCTCAAAATATTTCGAAAGGAGATCTAGTCTTATTGTACGATCAAGCTAATGATAAATTAGGCGCTGGAAAATTCTTTCCTATGTGGCATGGTCCCTACGTTGTCAAGCGAAAGCTAGCAAAAGGGGCCTATGAATTGGTAGACTTTGACGGGGACTCTTTAGGTAAACCCAAAAATGGTCTTTACCTAAAGAGGTATTATGCTTAAAGAATAGGTATGGAGATTTTTAGTTAGGATGGTTTTCTTTCTAACTGGTTTGTTTTAGTTTAAAAGAGTGTGCTTAGCTTAGAGAGTGTTTTTCGTCATTATTCCTGCTTATCGTGGTTTTACTCTTGATATTGCAGATGTTGATGCCTCTCCAAACATACGTTGGTTTCGCTGATGGTGCTTGTCATAATACACGAAACATTTCTTCTGCGACTTGGGTTATCTATTCGCCCTCTGACGAGTTGGTATCTATGCATGGGGTAAGCCTCGATCAAACAACGAACAACATTGCCGTGTATAGTGCAGTGATTGAGTTATTATCTGAATCTATTTCGTTTGGGATTCGGGGTTTGATAGTGAGGTTAGATTCTGAACTCATTGTATTACAGCTTAATAGAGTGTATACCATTAGAAATCCAGTGTTATTGAGATTATTTTTTAGAGTGCGTATCTTGGAACGTGAATTTGATTATATTGAATATCAGCATATTCCAAGATCTTTAAATACATTAGCAGATGCAATTGCTTCTCAAATGTTATGTAGACATTTGCAATAATCATACATGTAAATTTAAAAGCATTTCATAACATGATTTACAAGATAAGCTGGTAATAGTGATATATATATATAGGAGTGTGTCAAAAAATACATCATCCCCGATCATAGGTTGAAAAACACCTTATGATCCGAAGAAATGATAAGTACAAAAAGAAAAAATGTCATATGTGCCTACAATAGGTGATCATCCTATCACTGGTGATGATCTCGATAAGAAACCACTGCACGGGCCACTTTGCAAAGGAACCTCCTAAAAGGTCCTGGGACCCCAATCACATAGTGCTGAAGTCGACGAGGAATATCATCTATGCTGGTCTCCAGAATGTCTCCTGTCAAGCGCTCTAGATGACTTACCAACTCGGCCAAGGTCTCTGCTGATTCGTCCTGTGGGGCTGGCGCGGCTACCACTGGTTGTTTCCTCTCGTAAGGCTGGAGAGCGGCTGGTCACTATGGACCCACATTTGCATTTGAAACTTTTACTATCAGTTTGGGACGATATAAAAAATAAAAAATTTTAAAATAGGAAAACGTTGAAAATGATTTTACCTGAGTCATCCCATTGCTCTCCTGGTGGAAGAGCTATGTCTGGGTCACCATGAAAATCTACCCCAGTGTAGTCCTGAATAGAAAAAACTTGGTTCTCTAACCATTGGAAATACTCAGGTTTGAATCGAACAACCTTTATCCCCTCGTCTGGATGACGGGCCATAATTGCAACCCATCGCATCAGTTTGGGCTCTCGAGGAAGCCCAGCTCCAACAGTAAGGTGCTGTGGGACCAGCATTGGGACCCTCTCCAGACCAAAGCTCACAAGCAAAGCCCCATAACCAAAGGTCTTCAGTTGTCCATTCCTGGCTCTAGTCAGTTGGCCTTTTACATTAGCCAACACAGCATCACACCAGTTGAAGATGGTGCCTCGAAAGTAGTCAACTGCCATCCGCATCTGGGATACGGTGGCAATATGTAGTGCGGCACTCCTGCAAAGTCTGGTGACAATAAATGCGATCACCATGAGCTCAAGACGGGATATGGTTTTAATCTCTATCCCTTTGTCTCGAGCTTGGCTGTTGCAGAACTCTAGCTGGAGGCTATCGACAGACTCGCCACCTGGCCTAGTCCTGAATAGAGTCAAACCTTCACCTCTCTTAGGCAAACCGGTCAAAAAGTATATGTCTGCTGGCTCAATTTCGAGTTGGTGGCTACCAATGAAGAAGCACTGGTCTTGTATGCTCCACCTGTCTACCAGCCATTGTAAGAAATCCACCTGGGCCCTCATGCTAGGTATGGCCCAGAATTTGTACAAGCCGCATGCCTTCAATGCATCAATCGAAGGTTGGTGATTCAACGCGGCAAGATCCACATCCTCATGCTCCCGTTCACGCCAATCTAGCATGATGTACACTCTACATCCAACAAAAAGGCAAATTAGAATGCAAGAAATTAAATTGTTTGGGTCAAATTTGAGAATTTTTGGGTTAAAAACCCTTGCTGTGGGGACCGCACCCTCTGTGTTAGAGACAGTGCGTGGGTCCACACCTTGCCTTCATGGAAGGTGCGGACCCCTGACTTTTTCCCCATTGAGAAAAAGTCAGGGTCCGTGGGCTGCCAGTGTTATGCCTGCAGGCCCCCGCACGCGGGTTTTTAGCCTAAAGACTCTCTAAAAAATGTAATAAAATCCTAAAACAAAATTTGAAACGGTTGAAATTGAAGAGTAGGATGACGTGGATTACCTGGAGGAGATGGCGTTCGATTCTGACGGTTCGATTTTCCGCAATCTTCACAAGAAGTTTCTGAACAAAAGCACTATTTTCTCACCCAAATCTCAAACGGTAAAAATGAATTGACGAAAGCCCTTTTTATAAGTTTTTTGAATAAATGAATTGCAAATTTGTTTATGTTTCACTTTAGAAAGGTAATTTTTGTAGCATTTTTATACATTTCAAACAGGTATGAGTAATGTTTGCATTTTTGTTCAGGATAACGAATTATTCAGGCGAAATCTATCATTTTCAACGAAAAAACATTTAGAGTCACCTTTAAGCTCTTTTCTTACTCCTAAAACATGAAAAGATCGTCGAGTTTTTCCTTTTTAAACTCATTAAAACGGAACTAAAAAGACAGTCCACTTACAGCTCTTTTTTGACCGTAAAAACATGAAAAGATTGCCGGATTTTTGTCGTTTCAAATTCGATATTGGTTATAAAACGACGTGTCGTTGATCGCTTTTTTTTTACTTTTTCGGATCAGGGGCACTAATTATGAAAAGTACTCCTTGGTCGTAAAGATCAAGCGGTTCTCTCAAGTATTATTTTATACTTTTTCGGGCTTGGGAGACACAAATTTACGAAAAAGGTCAACCCTGGAGTCTTCTTAAGTTTTTTCAGACTCTCTAAAATTGAAAAATGCCGTGTTTGTCCTATACTGGACTCGCTAAATTTTCACAGTAAAGGACCTGTTCAATTACAAACAAGAACGAACCATTCCTCCTTAGGGTTCGAATTTAAACTAAGTTGGACTCGTCTGAAGGATGAGCTTATAATCAAGCAAATGTTATCCTCCTCAAGCTTGTAAAAAATAAAGAGGTACTTGCCAGAAATGGTGGGGGAAAAGAGAGATAAATGAGCCTGTTTGTCACACTTTATAACCACTCTGGAACACGACACTTTTATTCACCTGGGTTGGAAAATCCTTTGCCTAACAGTTGATCAAACCACATTTGAAAGTCTTTAGCCGGTTCCTGGGTATTAACTTTGGGTCAATTGTCACCAAACCATCTGTTGTGTCATTATGTGTTCAAGAGGTCAGTGCCAATAAGCCATTCATCTGCAAAATATCTGTCATCCATCTTGACCATCCCTAAGTCAGTCCTTGCAACTAAATTTCGCCAACTTGATCTATGATTTCGTGTTGTGGGCTTGCCTGCGACGGATCACTTTCTATCGACTTTAGCTCATTATCTAGAAAGATGATCTAGAAATTGTCAGTACCTTGGGATCTGCATGCCTCAATGGCAAGTTTCTCGCCTTTGACGACAGGTTGCATCATTGACCTTCGTTCAAAGGATTCCGTGACATGTTCGACATCAACACATTTATTCACATCTCATGGATTGTACTGGGTACTTTGAGAGCCATTGACATCACTGGTGGTTTCTCTCACACTTGCTAACAATTTACATCATTGACTGGTAATCAAGTGGTTTCTACCATGTTCTACTTCAACACATCCATTCGTATAGATAGAATCGTACTGTTTCGGGAAGTAGAAATGAAGACCCCGGATCTAGTTTCCGCAATCCAGGTTGTGAGGAATTTTGTATTCATTATATGGTGGACTATTCATAAACAGATGGCTGCGTCCATACTATGTCCACATGAGTCTATACTTGTGATGTATTACAAGATCATTCCTATATTAGAGCAGTAGTTAGTTTTCTAAGTCAGTTTTGATCTGAGTATGGGAATGCCTACCTCAGTGATGATATGATGTCATATATATATCTTGCATTGAATGTTTTTACAGGTTCCGACCGGGCTCTCCACAAGATGATCCTCGAAATGATAAAGTACTTCACTCTTCCTAAATGATAAATGAAATCCCCATCTACTACAGACTTCGCACTTTAGGGGGAAATCTGTTACACAGAAATATCTTCACCATGATTATTTGCAGTCAGTATGGGTCTATGATCACTTGTACTGTCCTCCTAAGCAAGTCTCACACCTCAGCTCTTCATGTCAAGCTTTGAAAATGAGAGAAACACATTAAAAATCAACAAAGCTCTGGTTCCGCACTTTCTCTCACTGTTGCTTGCAATCCTGCACCCCCTATTTACAAAAACTGCGGACCTGCCCGCTCCGTCCCTAAAGGAGTTGGTGCAGACCCCTGTGAAAGTCAAAAAGGTGCAAGTTTATTCTAAAAAACTCACTCTGGGTTAATTCTAGATGATTCTAGAAGGAAGTTTGACGTGGATTGGTCGCTCTTAGGTGGTTCATGCATCCCAAAAGTGAAGGAGCTAATCCCTTGATGAGAGGAGCTATCCATTTGAAGGAGGGCTTTATCCCTTTGACGGAAGACCTAGTAACTTCCCTCCATTGCACTATAAATTAAGGCATTGGGCTGGTTGCTAGAGAGGTTGGAAGCTGAGCATTTTTTAGGGTAAATGTTGGTGGAATTGAGACTTCCTAGTTAAGCTTGAGAGGAGAGATCACATACCTTTTTGGCTTCATTGGGAAGAGAGTGAAACTTGTCAAAGTAGAGGAGACTTCTTGTTGGACCCTAGGAGGAGCTTGTACAGCATCAAGGCATAGGTTGTATAGTTCTTCTTTGATTTGAATTAATAAAATCAAATTCATTTTTCTCAACAAATTTCCTTATGTCATTTGTTTCATGAATTCCTTGATCATCATGTTAAGTATGCTTTATGATATTGGCTTTTTAGGTGCTATTTAATTTGTTTGCTTGTTTGTGTTTGCAGATTCGCAACAAGGGAGCTCATTTGGATCAAAGGAGCGAGGCTTCCACAAACTTGCATTGGACCTAAGGTAGGCCTAAAACACTTGTTTGTCTTTGTTTATAAATGCACATTTAGAGAAAGATAGTTTTTGATTGGCTTGCTTGTCACTAGATATCGTTAGATTCTAGGAAGGTCTATCTTGTCCACAAGATCGACTCATTTCATGTGACACTAGCATTTGTACCAAGAGGTGCAAAGCAACACCGATAGGAGTAGTGGGGGATATGGAAGTAAGTAAAAGAAACATTTGAGTAAAATTCTACATATGTTTTGTACGATTCAACAAGCCCCCATTATAGTTAATAATAGAACTAATAAATAATTGGGACTATTTTAAAATTTAGGATATAAACCAAAAATTTCTGAGAAGATAAGGAAATCTTAGTTTTAAGATCCCAAAAAGACATAATTATAAAGAGAGATAAAATTTAGGTTTAACTTTTGTTGAAAATAATACTGAGAGGGGGGGGGTGAATCAGTATTATCAAATTCTTTTCAATATACATTCCAGATTTATAATTTAATTTATTCTTCAGATGATGACCATTAATTTGTATGTCAGTACCATATAATAATGAACAGGAACAAGAAAAACAGATAGTCACACCAAAGAACACTAGATATAGGGTGGAAACCCAATGTGGGTGAAAACCACCTACTGCAATACGTCTCTATCTTCTTTCAATTAGAAATTTCTTTTTACAATGATTCTGTATTGGTGTAGTCCTTTACTAGTACGCAGGCTGCAACCTGCAGAGAGCTACAACCCTCTCTCATTTTCCAGACTCTCCTGGAAGGGAGCTACAACCCCCTTAGCTTTTGTACTAGCTGAGCTACTAGTACGTAGGTGTTCACCTACTGAAGGCTTCAACCTTCTCTTTTCTTCTAGGGACCACGTTTCATAAATTTTCAGACTGGATCCATGAACATCAAACAAACATCAAGTACATGTGTATCAACCGATCTCCTTTCCACAATCAACTACTGAATCAACCACTATCTTCTCAGAATGCAGTAACCAGAAAACAATACCAGTAACCAGACACCTATTTTGAACCCAGAACACTACAGTAATAGACAAAAGCAGCTAAAATAAGTTTCAAGAAAAGTCCGCAACTTCACCAATATAAACCTATGGATATCCGCACTTTGTCTGTGTCGATCCTGCGGACCTCTGCACCTGCACCTGTCGCTGAACTGCGCACCGCCGCACTTGAACCCGTGTCTGAACTGCGCACCTCCACACTGAACCCGTGTCTGAACTGCGTACCTCTGCACTTGCACTATGGTTCACCTATGGACCTCCGCACCTACACCTGTCACTGAACTGTGTACCACTACACCTGAACTCGTGTCTGAACTGCGCACTTCTGCACTGAACTCGTGACATACCTGTGGATCTCCACGCTTTCTCCTTCACTAGCCTGTGGATCTCCGCACCTGCACCGTGTCGCACCTGCGGTCCTGCGGTTATAGAGTTTTTCAGACTTCAAGTATACTACAGACTATCAGATTTACAGATCTGATCATGCACCAAGGAGAGCTCAACCCATCAGTAGATCCGCCTTATAAAGCTCAGGTTTCTCCTTGATTTAGATCCAGGTATCACTCACCAAACGATCACCAGAATTTCAGATCTTGCTCTCCTTAAGATATTCACCACATGAGTTCTCAACCAAATGATCTCCTTTCCTTTTTATAGACAAGCCCTTACTCAAACCATGGACCAAAACCATAGAAAGCTAATACAAAGGGACCCAAAACCGGGGTTCAATACTTTAGAAACAAAAAAACCATGGACCAAAACCATAGGATCAAAAACATCGGACTAAATACCATGGATCAATCATAAAATTTCCCACATGCGCATGCTTCTCTGCATGAAAGTGAGTGAATTTAACATCCGCACCTTTTGTTCAGAGAACCTGTGGGTATATCCACACTTCTTGTTTGGAGCACCTGTGGGCCCACGGCTTTTGTTCGGCGCACCTACGGGTATCTCATTTTCTATCATTTTGAGAGCCTCAACTGTGATTTTCCACTTGAGTGAGTTGCCATCAAGGACAAGACTTATGCCATAGCGCCACACTTATGTCATAATGCCAAAAATATCCCCCTTTGGACTTGATGTCAACCCCAAGATCCTCAAAGTCTTTCTCCCCCTTTGTCATCAAGGGCAAAGGATTATGCTCCCCCTGAGAATATGCTGAAAAATTTGTTTTGTTGTGTTGATCGTGCTCCCCCTAACTGTAGGCCAGATCTGTAAAAAAAATGATCTTTAAGAAGAACCATAATCCACCATACATCATGAATGACCTTCCTATCACCAAGAGACTCTATACATACATTCATCAGCCAACCAAGTGAGGATCATCCAGAAACAAGCAAGAACATTATATCATTCATCCCAGGCATAGTCGGGAAACAAAAATAGTCCGTTACATGACCTTGACAAAAGAAATATAAGACATAGAGACAAAACATTAGCAGCATTATTCATATCAGCATCCATGTTCTTCTTCTGTACTTGCTCCTCCAAGGTCTTCTACCATAATGCCAACAATGCATATTTAGAAGAATATATGCTCCCCCTAAACCTGTTCCAACTGGTCTCTGACCAATCCATGTACGCGTATACCCCATATGAAATTCGCGTACAAGATTCAACAGCAAGATGATGCATCAAATACTCCCAGCTTTTGTCTGAGGTATTCAAATGTTTCCCTGGGCAGAGGTTTGGTGAGTATATCGGCAACTTGTTCCTTAGAGGGAACATACTCCAACTTGACCTTTTGTTCAAGAACTTGTTCCCGAAGAAAATGATATTTGATAGGTATATGCTTGGTCTTTGAATGCATGAATGGGTTCTTTGAAATGCTGATTGCACTTGTATTATCACATAGGATGGAGATAGGTGGAGTACAAGTGATTTGAAAATCCTGCAAAGTTTGCATCATCCAAAGAAGTTGTGTGCAACAAGATGTAGCATCCACATACTCTGCTTCAGCTGTAGATAATGCTATTGAACTCTGTTTCTTGCTGAACCAAGATACTAACCTGGAACCCATAAAGAATGCACGACCACTAGTTCTTTTTCTGTCATCCACGCTTCCGGCCCAATCTGCATCTGTATAAGCATGAAGTGTGAGATCTGTATCTCTAGGATACCATAAGCCATAGTTCTGAGTTCCTTGAAGATACTTGAAGATTCTCTTAACTGCCTGAAGATGAGTTTCATTTGGATTTCCAACTATTCCCACTGCATGCATGATGTCTGGTCCGGTACCTGTCAAATAAAGCAGACTTCCAATCATGGATCTATAGGTTGGTTGATGCACTGCTGCTGATTCATCATTTTCACTGAGGCTGCATCTTGTAACCATAGGGGTACATACTGGTTTCGAATCTTCCATGCCATATTTCTTCAAGATCTGCTTGAGGTACTTGGTTTGAGATAAAAAATACCGCCTTCATTTTGTTGGATTTGTAGACCGAGAAAATATGTCAGTTCTCCAAGAATGACATTTCGAATTTTTTCTACATTACCAAGGCAAAGTTTTGACTCATAGCTTCTTCATTGCTGCCAAAGATAATAGCATCTACATACACAACAAGTATTAGAAATTTGTCATTTTAAATTTTTATATAAAGATTGCTATCTGTTGATCCTTTTGAAAAACCTTATTGATGAAGGTATTTGTCCAAGCGATAGTACCAAGCCCTTGGAGCTTGTTTAAGACCATAGAGAGCCTTTTTTAGTCTGCATACAAGATTTGGATCATTCCCAAGGATGAAACCATCTGGTTGCTCAATGTACACTTCTTCTTCTAAGTCTCCATTCAGAAAGGCTGATTTCACATCCATTTGAAATACTTTGAACTCCTGAAAACTAGAGAGAGCAAGGAACATTCTGATGGCCTTAAGTCTAGCAACGGGAGAAAAAGTTTCTTCAAAGTCTATTACTTCTTGTTGAGCATACCCTTTACAAACAAGTCTGGCCTTGTTTCTAATCACTTCCCCATTTTCATTCAACTTGTTTTTGAAGATCCATTTTGTCCCTATGACATTCTTATCTTTTGGTCTAGGAACTAACTCCCAAGTGTTATTCTTTTCGATATGCTCAAGTTCTTCATCCATTGCCTTGACCCAGCATTCATCTTTGCATGCCTCTTTTACAGATTGTGGTTCAGTGGAGGAGAGCAATTCCAAATAGCTTGAGGCTTCTGCAATTTTTCTTCTTGTTTGTATACCTGCCTCTTTCTGCCCTAGAATTTGAGTTTCTGGATGATTCTTTTGAACGTATCTAGATGGAGTCTTCTCTTCCATCCTTATCTATTCTTCTGGTGCCTCATGGGTTTCTTCTTCATCATGAATCTGATTTGATGTTGATGTAAAGTCCTCATCATCTTCGAAATCTTCAGATCTTACCTACCTAGGAGTGATTTCTTCTTCATCAACCACTACATCAATACTTTCAACAAATTTTCCAAGCCTTTTATTGTAACACTTGTATGCTTTTCTATGGGGAGAGTAACCAAGGAGAATGCCTTCATCTACTCTAGGTTCAAACTTGCCAAGATTTTCATCAGTATTTTTGATGTAGCATTTACTTCCAAAAATTTTGAAGTATTTTACCGAAGGAGTCTTACCATACCATAGTTCGTGAGGAGTCTGAGTGTTGTTCACCCAGACATTTGTCTTGTTGAGAATAACAACTGCAGCTTCACCCCAGAAAGTTGCGGGAGTTCCAGACTCATCCATCATGGCACAAGCCATTTGTTGAATTGTTATGTTCATCCTTTCCACTACTCCATTTTACTGAGGAGTCCTTGCGGTAGAGAATTCTCTTCTTATTCCATGTTCTTCACAAAAATCGAAAAATTCGTTTGAGGTAAACTCCCCATCTCTATCAGACCTGAGGCATTTAATTTTTTGATATGATTCCTTTTCAACCAAGACTTTAAAAGATTTGAACTTTTCGAAGGCTTCATCTTTGTGCTTCATAAGTCCTATCCAACACATCCTGGAATAGTCGTCAATGAATAATATAAAGTATTCTTCTCCTCAAGGTGACCTTTTCCTAGATGGACCACATACATTAGTATGGACTAATTCAAGCGGCCTGCTAGCTGATCCTTCCTTCTCAGGGAAGTTAGTTCTGGTTTGCTTACCAAACTGACATGATTTGCATATTGTATTGTCCGGAATTTTGATGTCCGGAAGACCACGAACTGCCTGGTATTTGCATGCTTTCCTTATCTATGAGAAGCTTAGATGCCCCAATCTTCTGTGCCATAGCCAATGTTCATCATTCTTGCTTAGATAGCATTGATGTTGACCTTCTTTGAATATGTATAAATTATTTGGAGTTCTTATGCCTTTGATCATTGTTTTTCCTGTATCAATATCACGAACACTACATCCATTTGATCGAAATATTAACTCAGTTCCTTGATCGCACATCTGACTGACAGTCAATAGATTATGCTTTAAGCCATCAACATACATGACATTTCCAGCTTTGACCTTTTCCTTTAACTGAATAGAACCTTTACCTTTTATGAGAGTAGGGGTGTCATTTCCAAAAGAGACCTTCTTCTCCTTCTCTAAGGCACTATATGACTGAAGTTTTTCTTTATCACCCGTCATATGTTTCGAACATCCACTATCGATGTACCATTGATTTTCTTTCCCTTCCGCATATAAAGCTATACCACATCTCTCTAGTTGTGGTTCCTTCATTCTCCATGTTTTTTTCACTTGAGGCTTGCTCCTTCTGAGTTGTCTATTGAAACCTACTCCTACATTCAGAATCTTCATGACTGAAATTGTTGCAAATAGAAAATTCTATTTCATTTTCAAGAGAAGAAAAGTTATTGTAGGTTATTTTCATGATCCTAGTCACACTCCTCTGTTTTTGAGCTTCTCTAGTCATGATTGTCTTATAGGAAACACATTGAGCTGCTTTGTGACCAAAGTTATGACAAGAGAAACATTGGCCATTGAAGAAACTCCTGCAATTATCAAATCTACCAACCAACCGATTATAGTTTCTACTGACATTCATTCTTGAGGCAAATTGGGAAGGTTTTACCTATGGCTGGTTGTAGCTTCTGTTCATCCTTAAGGTGGATTGCCCCTGATTTACCTGGTATTATTTGTTCATTCCAGAGGTACATTGTCCCTGATTTACCTGGTGATTTCCATTGGACCTTTGCTCACTCCTCCTTGCTGCATCAAGATAACTTTTGGAGGTGGAAGGTTTCTGTGCTTGAGATGCTTTTTCATTATATCCCAAACCTGTCTTGATTAGTGGAGAACGTTGCACATTGATAATCTCATCTAGAGTTTCAGATCCTTTAACAAATCTAAGATTAAGAGCATTTTTTTTCTCAATCTCTTTTCTAAGACTTACAATTTCACATTCTAACTTTTCATGAAGTTTTTCTTTTTCAGCCAGTTAGAATTGCAGAGCATAAATAATCATATTTTTCTCTTCTAAACAAATTTTGAGTTTAGAAATCTCTTCATATAGACCTTCTGTTGGGTCCCTATAATACTAGTAATTACCCCATTACTATTGTCGTTACATCCCTTATTAATATTGTTGTGCCCCTATTATCCCCATATTATTATTGTGCCCCATAGAATCCCTCTATTGTTATTTTTGTGGCTTTATAATATTATTGTTAGGTCGGTTGGGTTATATTGTGACTCCTTAGACTCCTATATATAGAAATGAGGTTTTGTCATTTGAATCATCCAAGAATTGTTCATTTATGTAATCTAAAGGAGGTTGCCCCCTCGAAGAGGCTAAATTATAAGGCGTTGATCTATCTTTCTATCTTTTCTTGAGCTGGTTTCATAACATTTGGTATCAGAGCTTTGGATTGTAGGGTTTCGCTGCTCCAAATAGGTCATCGTGGAATTTTCACTCTAATTTTTTTTTGCGACGTTTCAGAAGCTGAAAAAAAAACCCATTTGAGAAGAAATCACGCGGAACCTCGGGTCTGCATTTCAAAGCTTTTCGCGCTATATTTGCGGAGATATGATCTGATGAAGTTAGTATTTTTGCAAACTTCTGAATTACATTCCAAACGGGTGACCTGGGGAAAATCATCATAACTTCCTCTTTGGGGATCAGATTGAAATTTCGTAAGAAGGTAAAGAAAGAGGATGGACTGTAGTTTCTTGTATCCATTTTTCAGATCCGAAGGTCGAAACAGTGACTCGTGGCACGTCGTACAAGTTCGCTCTATTGAACTAGTCTATAATCAAGTCACTGTGGGAGAGTTTGCATAACTCTTCCTTGGAGAATCCAATTTGGGTCAGACTTGTGGCATTGGAAAGATGACACATAGGGCTACTACAGGCCACAAATTCAGCACTAGATGATTGGAAAGTACAGAGATACATCAGAGGAAATATCAAGCTCCTACAAAGTGAAAAACGGTGTGTAGATTTTCTTAAATATTTGCTTAAGCTTGGTTTGAAAATTTACTTTGAAGGAATTCAAAGGGAATAGTAGAGCATTATTATTGGTAACTGATGCCTTGAGGAAAGAAAATGCAAACACCTAGTAAGGAACCTGCAAGCTCTAGCATGACTCATGAAGAAGAGTAAGAAATGCTACATGATATATCAAAATTACAAGAACAAGTGCAACAAATGTCACTATCACAAAAGCTAACAGAAGCTAAGATAAATGGCGTGGAAGCTAAGATGAATGGCATGGAAGCTAAGATGGAAAACTTGAAGATATTTTTGAACACAAATTTGAAGATAGGCATGGCAGATTTGAAGACAGATTTGACAAATTTTCTACAAGAAATACTTACCAATGGTGAAAAGGTAGTAAAGGAAACTCATGATGCAAACAAAGGAAATGTTAATCATGATTTAATAGACTCTAATGTTAGATCAAAGATGCACCATATTCCAAAAATTGATATGAGGAATTTTGATGGCAAGGATCCCGCAACATGGATATTACAGATGGAGCAATTTTTCAATCTCAATAATGTGAAAAACACACAAAAGGTACGTATTGCAACTTTGTATTTGGAACCAAATCAGTTTGTATGGTATCAATGGCTTTACTCTCATAAACAATTTATCACTTGGGAAATTTTTACGGAAGAATTGATAGCACATTATGAGGATACAAAAGCAACACTTTTTTTAGCCAATTGATAAGTCTCAAACAAAAGGGTTCAATAATGGAGCACATTCAAGAGTTCCAAAAATTGAACATAAGGGTAAAAGATATTCCAGAGGAGCATAGGATTGATGTGTTCATAGGGACTTTAAAGGATAATATCCAACATGATGTTTGCCTTTGGGAACCTGATTCATTAGAGAAGGCATTCAGGTTAGCAAGAAAAATGGAAAGCAAAATTATTGTTACCAGGAAGCATACCACTCACAACTATAAAGATGGAAGTGTGGTTTCTCCCAGTCTTCCACAACCTATAAGGCTGACACCACAACAATTGGAAGAAAAAAGAGCAAAAGGGCTTTGTTACAGTTGTGATAGCAAATACACTAAAGGTCATAAGTGTGTTGAGAAGAAATTATTCTACATAGATTGTGAAGAGGAAGAAGAAAAGGAGCAAGAAAGGTCAAAAGAAGAGGATATACTCCAGGAACAAAGCCTAGATAAAGAAGAAATGAATCCGACCATATCTTGTAATGCATTGGTGGGAATTACCACTCCTCAAACCATCAAGATAGAAGGACAAATCAAGAAGAAAAAGGTACTAGTGTTGATTGATTTAGGAAGTACCCACAATTTATTCATTGTAAGGTAGCAAAAGAATTGGATTGCTTCTTATACCCAGCACCAGAGTGTCAAGTGATGGTTGCAAATGGAGGAACAATAAATTGCTCTAGAAAGTGCCATAATATCAAGCTATCGATGGGAGAATATGTATTGACTAGCCCAATGCTTTCCATTCCAATGGGAGGTGCTAATGTTGTACTAGGAGTACAATGGCTACAATCCTTGGGTACAATAGCTTTCAATTTTCAAGAACATTTCATGAAATTTTCCGTGGAAGGAAAGGAAGCTGAATTAAGGGGTATTGCAGGGAAACCAGGAAAGATAATTAGCTCTAATGGTATGACAAAGCTTCTAAAAAATGAACAAAGGGGTGTAATTGCACAATTATGTTCGAAAGATGTTTCCACATTGCAATCATCTATTTCTCCAGATCTTCAAAAAGTCTTGGACAATCATTCCAAGGTATTTGAGACTACCAAAGGTCTCCCACCTATTCGTGATCATGATCATGCTATTCATTTGATTCTAGGAAGTGTTCCTTCAGGCCGTACAGATATCCCTATGTCCAAAAGAGTGAAATTGAACGTATGGTTGCAGAAATGCTAGAGGCTAGTATAATTCAACTGAGTCAAAGTTCTTTCTCTACTCCACTAGTATTAGTGCACAAGAAGGATGGATCATGGTGCATGTGTCTGGATTATAGGGAGCTCAACAAGCTCACTATTAAAGATAAGTTTCCCATTCTCGTCATTGATGAATTACTGGATGAATTGCATGGATCAATTTAATTCACCAAGTTGAATCTTCGTTCAAGATATCATCAAATCAGAATGAAGACTGAAGACATTCCGAAAACAATATTTAGAACTCATGAGTGTCATTATGAATTTTTGGCCATGCCTTTTGGCCTTACCAATGCACCTTCAACATTTCAAGGTTTGATGAATTCCATTTTCAAACCATTCCTTAGAAAATTTGTGTTAGTATTTTTTGATGATATACTAATCTACAGCAAGTCTTGGAAGGATCATGTTGAACATGTTGACAGGGTGCTCCAACTATTGGAGGAGAAACAATTATATGCCAAAAGATCCAAATGTTTCTTTGGAGTACAAGAGGTGGAATATCTGGGTCATATTGTATCTCATGAAGGAGTTAAGGTAGACCCTAGTAAAATTAAAGCCATTAAGGAATGGAAAATCCCCACATCCATAAAGCATATGCGAGGATTTCTCGGGTTGACAGGGTATTATCGCAAGTTTGTTAAGAATTATGGGAGAATAGCAGCACCTCTAACAACATTATTGAAGAAAGATGCATTTTCATGGACTCCAGAAGCAACAAAGGCGTTCGAACATCTTAAAGAGGCAATGTGCCAAGCATCGGTCTTAGCTACACCGGACTTCACAAAAACCTTTATTGTGGAATGCGATTCTTCAGGAAATGGAATTGGTGTTGTTTTAATGCAAGATGAAAGACCCATTGCTTTTGAAAGTCGTCCACTCAAGGGAAAGTTTTTACACAAAGATATTTATGAGAAGGAAATGTTGGCAATACTCCATGCACTTAAGAAATGGCGACCCTACCTAATGGGAAGACACTTCAAGGTAAAAACGGATCATGATAGCCTTAAATACTTTTTAGAACAAAGATTATCCTTTGAAGAGCAACAAAAGTGGGTCACAAAGATGTTGGGTTATGACTTTGAAATCATCTACAAAAAAGGGAAGCAAAATGTGGTGGCAGATGCACTCTCAAGAAAGGATGAGGATGTGAACGCATTGTTGTGCGCCATTTCTATTATCCAACCAGATTGGATAAACGAAGCAAGGGAGGAATGGAAGAATGACGAAGAAGTATGGGCACTTATTCCAAAGTTACAATAGGATTCCAGTACGTCTGATACATTTAGCTGGCAAAATGATTCTTTATGGTACAAAGATCGCTTATACCTATGTAATAATTCCCAACTAAAACAAAAGATTCTTATGGAATTGCACACTTCTCCGTTAGGAGGGCACTCGGGATTTTTAAAAACTTACCACAGGGTTAAGAAGGAATTTTTTTGGGATGGCCTTAAACCGGATATTCAAAAATTTGTGGTGGAATGTTTGGTTTGCCTACAAAATAAAGTTGAAACAATTAAGACACTGGGTCTATTACAACCTTTATCCATTCCAAGCCAACGTTGGGAGGAGGTTTCAATGGATTTTATCACAGGTTTACCCAAGTCTGAGGGAAAGATTGTCATCATGGTGGTAGTTGACAGACTTACCAAGTATGCACACTTTTTTGCATTATCACATCCATTTAAATCTAGTACCATTTCTACTACATTTATGGAAACAATTCAAAAGCTACATGGAAACCCAAAGATTATTGTAAGTGACAGAGATCCCATTTTCACTAGAAATTTTTGGACAGAATTATTTTCTTATCTTGGTACTCAGTTAGCTCATAGCTCATCTTATCATCATCAATCTGATGGGCAAACTGAGATAGTAAACAAATGTTTGGAAGGATATCTTCATTTCTTTATATCTGATAAACAGACACAATGGGTCAAATGGTTGCCTCTGGTTGAATGGTGGTATAACACTTCCTTCCATACAGCAAAAAAAATGACCCCATTTATGGCACTTTATGGATATCAGCCACCATCCATCACATCATATTTAAGATAAAATTCTAAGGTTCAAGCAATGGAACATCACATCGAACATCAACAACAAGTCCTCCAACTCTTAAAGGATAACCTCGTGTTGGCACATAATAGAACACAACAATAGGGAGATCAACATTGCAGTGAAAGAAGTTTTGATGTAGGTGATTGGGTATTCCTACAGCTACAACCATATAAGAAAATGTCCCTCAAGCAAGCTAAGAAGGATAATAAATTATCACCAAAGTATTATGGTCCATACAAGGTGTTGCAAAAGTTTGGTACTATGGCATACAAATTGGAGCTTCCTACAACTTCTCGATTGCACCCAGTTTTCGATGTTTCATGTTTAAAGAAGGTTATAAGCAACAAGCTTTCAGTTCAAACAATATTGCCAGAACTTGACGAGGAAGGAAAAACTATATTGGAACCGAAAGTAGTCACAGAAACAAGAACTCAACAACTATGAAATCGATTAATTTCAGAGTATCTTATCAAGTGGAAGAACTTATCCATTGAATATTCCACATGGGAGGATGAGAATTTTATATAGAAGCATCCAGAACTACTCAAGTGTTGCGGACATCACTTTTTTGGAAGGAGAGGGGCATGTTGGTTCCCTATAATACTAGTAATTACCCCATTACTATTGTTGTTGCATCCCTTATTAATATTGTTGTGCCCCTATTATCCCCATATTGTTATTACTGTGCCCCATAGAATCCCTCTATTGTTATTTTTGTGGCTTTATATTATTATTGTTAGGTCGGCTGGGTTATATTGTGACCACTTAGACTCCTATATATAGAAAGGAGGTTTTGTCATTTGAATCATCCAAGAATTGTTCATTTATGTAATGTAAAGGAGGTTGCCCCCTCGAAGAGGCTAAATTCTAAGGCGTTGATCTATCTTTTCTATCTTTTCTTGAGCTAGTTTCATAACACCTTCTTCATCTATAACATCCATGAAATCATCATCTTCAAAAGCCATTAAAAGTCTATAATTATTACCTTGTTCATCTTCATCACTATTTGAAAGTCCATCACTGTCTTCATGAGTGTAATAGCTTTTCTTATTTACATTTTGTTTCTTGTTCCATCTAATAGGTTCCTTACCTTTGTCAAGCTTATCTTTATGAGGACACTTGGCAGCATAGTGACCGACTCTTCCACAAGCAAAGCATTTGAAAGGAAACTTACCTCTGAATCTTCCAGCACCCCGTTGAAGGTTCTTAACAAAATTTGATTCTTCCTCTTCTTCTGACATATGTCCTGACTCAGATTAACCTCCTTTCCCTGAAGCCTTGAATGTAGCTTCTCTCCTATCTGATGGTCCTCCTTTCCTCATTTCGTAAGCAGTTAGAATTCCGTGCAGCTGTGACATGGTAAGGTTTTGTAGATTCTATTTTTCTTCTATTGCAGAAACTTTTGATTCAAACTTAGAGGACAAAGATCTTAGAACCTTTTCAACCACAACAGCCTCTTTCATTTCTTCACCCAAGTTTTTCATACAATTAACAATCTCATCTATACGAAGGAAATAGTTAGCCACACTTTCATCATTGTACATTCTGAGATTTTCATATTGAATTCTGACGGTTTGAAGTTTTGCTCGTTTTACCTGTTCATCTCCTTCGTAGCTCAGAACGATCTTATCCCATATTTCTTTTGCGGATTTGTACTGCATAACATTGACGAATTCTAATTGAGATAGACATCCTAATAGAGTATTGACAGCCTTTGCATTTGTTTCATATTGCTTCTTACCAGCCAGATCTGTAGGAGTTACTGAAGGAAAAGTGTACCCTGTATCTATGATATCCCAGACTTCTGTACCAAGAGATTGAAGATAGGTTGTGACTTTTTCCAATAGACGAAGGTGGTCCCATAAAAAATTGGTGACCTGATCGATGCTTCTCTCTCGTAGTTTCTCATGATGATAGATCTTCCTTCAAGTGATCAA
The DNA here is from genome assembly GCA_031772625.1 of Pinus tabuliformis. Taxonomy (NCBI): domain Eukaryota; kingdom Viridiplantae; phylum Streptophyta; class Pinopsida; order Pinales; family Pinaceae; genus Pinus; species Pinus tabuliformis. The sequence continues at coordinate 577,846,594 of CM062808.1, forward strand.
GCTTCTTTTGAAGGACCTGCTCTGATACCAATTGTTGAAAATAATACTAAGAGGGGGGGTGAATCAGTATTATCAAATTCTTTTCAATATACCTTCCAGATTTATAATTTAATTGATTCTTCAGATGATGACCATTAATTTGTATGTCAGTACCATATAATAATGAACAAGGAACAAGAAAAACAGAAAGTCACCCCAAAGAACACCAGATATAAGGTGGAAACCCAATGTGGGTGAAAGCCACCTGCTGCAATATGTCTCTATCTTCTTTCAATTAGAAACTTCTTTTTACAATGATTCTGTACTGGTGTAGTCCCTTACCAGTACATAGGTTGCAACCTACAGAGAGATACAACCCTCTCTCGTTTTCCAGACTCTCTTGGAAGGGAGCTACAACCCCCTTAGCTTTTGTACTAGCTGAGCTACTAGTACGTAGGTGTTCACCTACTGAAGGATTCAACCTTCTCTTTTCTTCCACAGACCACGTTTCATAAATTTTTAGATTGGATCCATGAACATCAAAAAAACATCAAGTACATGTGTATCAACTGATCTCCTTTCCACAATCAACTACTGAATCAACCACTATCTTCTCAGAATGCAGTAACCAGAAAACAATACCAGTAACCAGACACCTATTCTGAACCCAGAACACTGCAGTAATAGACAAAAGAAGCTAAAATAAGTTTCAAGAAAAGTTTGCAACTTCACCAATATAAACTTGCGGATATCCGCACTTTGTCTGTGTCGATCCTGTGGACCTCTGCACCTGCACCTGTCACTGAACTACGCACCTTTGCACCTGAACCCGTGTCTGAATTGCGCACCTCTGCACTGAACCCATGTCTGAACTGTGTACCTCCACACCTGCACTGTGGTTCGCCTTCGGACCTCCGCACCTACACCTGTCGCTGAACTGCATACCACCGCACCTAAACCCGTGTCTGAACTGCGCACTTCTGCACTGAACCTGTGATATACCTGCGGATCTCTGCGCTTTCTCCTTCACTGGCCTACGGATCTCCGCACCTGCGGTCCTGCAGTTATAGAGTTTTTCAGACGTTAAGTATACCACAGACTATCAGATTTACAGATCTGATCATGCACCAAGGAGATCTCAACCCATCAGTAGATCTGCCTTATAAAGCTCAGGTTTCTCCTTGATTTAGAACTAGCTATCACTCACCAACCGATCACCAGAATTTTAGATCTTGCTCTCCTTAAGATATTCAACACATGAGTGCTCAACCAAATGATCTCCTTTCCTTTTTATAGACTAGGCCCTTACTCAAACCATGGACCAAAACCATAGAAATCCAATACAAAGGGACCCAAAACCGGGGTTCAATACTTTAGAAAAAAAAAGCCACAGACCAAAACCATAGGATCAAAAATGTCGGACTAAATACTATGGATCAATCATAAAATTTCCCATGTGCACGCACTTCTCTGCATGAAAGTGAGTGAATTTGACGTCCGCATCTTTTGTTCAGAGAACCTGCGGGTATGTCCGCACTTCTTGTTTGGAGCACCTGCAGGCCTACGGCTTTTGTTCGGCGCACCTGCAGGTATCTCATTCTCTATCATTTTGAGAGCCTGAACTGTGATTTGCCACTTGAGTGAGTTTCCATCAAGGACAACACTTATGCCATAGCGCCACAATTGTGTCATAATGCCAACAACTTTAAAGCCTCGACACGAAGGTATTATATTGGAACATCCTAAGAAGTCCTTTTAAGAAAAATGGCGATTAAAACCTTTCCAAAATAAATTTTAAAGGTTTAAGGCATAAAAATAATAAAATTCGACATATATATGTAAATAGAAATAAAGAGGTCAACCCCATAAAACTGCCACATAACATATTGGGATCTAGCGAGTGATGTTTTCATTTTAATGTCCATGACCAAACTTCCGAAGTCTCCGACTTGTAACTTTATTTACACCATATCCATTCAATTTAATTATTTACACCATAACAATTGCGACTTTTAATGTCCATGACTAGACACATGGCTTTAAAACTTGCGATATGGAGGGTGTGACATGGCAGATGCGATATTATATTAAGGCATGTTATGATGGAGCAGTCAGGTCCGAAACACATATCACAATCAGAGGTTTCAAAGTGGCAAGGCTTCAAAAGTTGTGATATGGTGGATGTGATATTACATTGAAAGTGTTATAATAAAGGCAATTGGCTCCACAAGACATATCACAATCAGAGATTGGCATATGTGATTTTATATTAAATATGTTCTGATAAAATTAATCTAGTCTGCAGTTAAACGATATCGCAAGTTTTAGTAGGACAAGCATTTGATTTCTTCGGTAAAAATCTCTGATAATGCTAACGTGTATCAAAGCCCATGTGGATCCACGTTGTGTCAATTAATGGTGAAATGCAGTGAATTTATGGTTTTTGATATTCTAAATGCTTTCATTAATACTAATGATTGTCGAAGATTTGGCTCATAAAAGTCTTGGATTCATCCATAATTGGTCATTTTCTCTAAGTTATTTGATTTAAGTGTAGTCGTTGGCCACTCTTGTGTTTTTTACTTGTAGGCTAGTCCCAATAAATAGAATTCAGTAGAAATGTCACAACCGGCTAAACCTAGAAGAAAATTCCCATTCAACAATAGCTAGTTGCTCCTCCTCCTGAGGTCATAGAAATCCCTGCACTATTTTCCGACACCACATGCACCCCTGATTTTGGCACCACTAGCTGGGAGGCCATGTATAAGGTTTTTGAAGATGAAGATCCAAGAGTCACAGGAAAAATAGTGACAGTAAAGGATATGGTTCCAATTTTAGACAGTACATACAGTGATGTTTCCAATTCATTTCTCCATAGGATTGCTTCTCGGGTAAGTATCTTTCCTTATATGGATATGATCATATGGGTCATTGATCATATGAACATCACAGAGAGGATTTTCATGACGAAGAGAAAGACGGTCATCGGTTCTTTCACTGCAAAATATTTGTCTGCAATGTACTAGCTCCCACCAGCTTAGAAGAAATACGATAAAGACTTCATTGAGAAGTTCATGCAGGAAAATGAAGACCAATCTGAGGTCATTCGAGGATGGAGAAGAGACACAAACAAGCATAAGCACGAGGACAAGGGTATGTATGTTATAGCCTCTATTGTTGGACCCTATTGTTATGTTGTTGCAATGATGTGTAGATTGTTTGGCTATGACAACACCCAGAATTTTTCAGACTAATGGTTACTTGTTATACTACTAAAAAACCCCCATTATAGTTAATGATAGAACTAATAAATAATGGGGACCCTTTTAAAGAAAAAATAGGATAAAACCCAAAAAATCCAATAAAACAAGGTAATATTAGCTTTATTGTTTCAAAATCTTAATTGAATCAAGAGATTCCCCTTATCGAAACTAAAATATCAGAGCTTAAGCCTTAAACATTGGCTTTTACTTTAAAAAACTATCTTCAGAAGTGTAATATCGAAGCTTTCCAACATGTCCCGTTAACAAAAACTCCGATTAAAATATGTACCGATCGGGTTTCCTAAGTCCTAAAGCCTTAAAATAATAAAGCGCTTTGTTTTATGTATAGAAATAAAAGTTTGATCTCGCAAGACTTCCATGTAATATATCAAGGTTTCAATATCAACATTTTTATTTTGATTACCATGTCAAATCTTTTGATCCTTTGATCTCTGATATCCTTTCTCACAACATTCTCTGATACGCAACTTCGCCAATCCTCAGATCCTCTAATATTTGTCTCACCTTCGACCTTTGATCTCCGATATACCCCACCTCTTATATCGCAATTGTCATATCAGGGTTTTCTAAGAATAAATTATCCTTTCAAATCCCTAATATGAAAACGCTGATGTGAAGCCTCTGATAATTCTTACCGCCTATAATTATAAACTTCTGTGTGCTAAAAGCCTATCAGAGGTAAACGATATCGCAAGATTTAATGGTGCGAAAATGAATTTTTACAGATAAAGTTTTGTGATATGTTGACATGTAATGTGACCCATGTGAATTCATTTTTTATCAATAAATGGCCACATGTGGAGAATTAATGGTTTTCCATAGAATAAGCAACTTCATTATTACTAACGATTCCGTAAGATTTCACTCATAAAAGTCTTGGATTATTCCATAATCAGTTATTTTATAAGTCATTTGCTCTAAGTGTTAGTTACTCCTCATTATTCCGTTTCTCTTGAAAAACCAGTATCGACAAGCATAATTCAACATAAATGTCTCGACTGACCAAACCCATGAAGAAAATTGTTGTTCAACAACAATCATTTGCTCCTCCCCCTGAGGTTGCTGAATTGAATGCATTATTTACCGATACCACATACACTCAGAATGCCAGAACATCTACCTAACAGGCCATTTATCAAATTTTCGAAGACAAAGGACCGAGAGTAATGAAAAGAGTAGCCACAGTTGAAGATTCATACCCGGTTTTTGATACTACATATAACGATCTAGCGAATTCATTCCTCCACAGAATGGTTACTTGGTTGAACATACTCACTTACATGGATATGATCAAATGGGTTGTTGAACATCTAAACATAGCTAACAGAAAATTTATGACCAAGAGGAACACGGTCATTGACTCTTTCACTAGTAAATATTTGACTCAGATGTACCAGTTGCTTAAACCTTAGAAGAAATATGATAAGGACTTGATTAAGAAATTCATGAAGGAAAATTAGGATCAATTTGAAGTCATCAAAAGATGGAGAAGAGATGTCATCAAGCACAAGTGAGAGGATAAGGGTATGTATTCTATAACTTCTCTTATTGTTCCCTATTGTTATGTTGCTGCCATGATATGTATATTATTTGGTTATGCCAATACCCAAAAATTTTCAAACCAGTGGGTACCCCTGATTGATGCAACCTATGATAGATATGTTATGGACTAGGGGACTATTCTATCTAATAATATAGTATCCAAATCCTATATTATAGGAAGAAACGTACCTTTTTTCTGAAAACATTGTTCCCCCATTTTACATGAGTGCCTATGTAATGGATGCTATTTTCTTTACTTCTGATTTCCCATCCATAGGATGGAAATGGGCCATACAAGACCATATTTCTATCCATGTTTATGATAGTATTCTCTGGGATTCAAAATATCAGCCCCATTTCTACAAAATTTTCCATGGAGTTGTGCTTTCAATCCAATAGTTTGTCTTTAATGAAAAATGTCCTAGAATCTCACGTAAAGTCAACAACCACATCTTGCTTAGAAAATATTCCTTTACCTATGTTCAGGTTTTTGGTAGCCTTTACCACCAACATGTGCTACCCATATATATTCCCAACAATCTCCTCACTTGAGAAATAACCTATCAGACTGTAGGAAATGGCCTATCTAAGGTCATGAAAGATAACAAAAATACAATGTGATTCGTCTTTCCCTTTCATTGTGGTGTGTATTCCCTTGATAATTTGAAGAATGCTACTAAGGAAATGGAATATTCAACTTATGAACATTCCAACCATTCCGAATCGGTAGTTTGACCCCATTGATACTGCCAAGAATATTACCACTCATGCAGTTCACAAATGAACCTGATAATTTTGATGCCCCAATTGAGTCAACTTCTGACTATGCAAAGGTTGAGTGAGATGCAGTAGCATAGTTTAGTCCTAAAGAATTAATTCAATTCAATTCAATCAATACAGGATTCAAAGTATCCCCCACTTGCCCACAAAGTTATTAAAACTCAATCAACATAGCACAGAGCAGGACAAAGGAGTAAGCACATCATAGGTCTCAAATGTAGCTCATACTAAAGTGACATAGGCTTCTTCTTCATCACAAGTAGAGGAAGTTCTAATGAACAAGAATCTAGAAGAAATTTTGGAATAGTTTGTCAAACAATCTAACCCCAAAAATATGGAAACTCCTAAAAACACATAGAAGACCTTGTTTATTGTTGAAGTTTCAAAGGAAACTATGGACACTAATGATTTGGAGATCATCCCAGTACTTCCGATCTCTGAGGTCATTCTGAAAATAGAGCAGATTCCTCCTCTTGATTTTCTATAATCCAAAGCATAAGGTAATGATCATCAAACAGAGGAAAAGAACAAGAACTGAAGAAAGCTAGACTTTGGTCCCTGGCAATGCCTCCTTTCGAGTACTTTGGAAAGACACCCAAGTCACCCCAGCTGAAGAAATAAGAAGACTCACAATATGTAGGAGCTTATGCTAGTAAAAGAATTTATTTGTCCTCGTAAGTGCAACAACTCCTGAGGGAGAAGGATAAGAAAATAAGGTAGCTTTAACAGAGTTTGGAAAGTGAAAAGTAGGGAGTTGCTTAGTAATGGTAAGCTCAACTTGCACAATTGCAAACTAGTTTTGATGATCTAAAGATTCCATATGAATCTGACATGAAGAGTCAAGATTCCCAAGTACAGGAGATCCAACACATAATTGAGCAACTAAATGCCAATCTAGAAGTAGAAGAGTTAAAGAAAGAAGTAGCAGGGCTAAACATCCTACCTGTTCAACAAGTTGTATTTTTTCAAAAGTTGGCCATTAGCCAAGACTCGTGCCAATCGAGTGATTCAATTGTAGATAAATTGTTCGATATAAGGACATATTACAAAGAAGTAGAGGAAAATATTTCCAACTTCATCGATTGGCAGGATAGCTCAGAGGGTTGATCGGTCAATCTCCCCAAAATAGAAGAATCTCAGAAAGACATTGTCTTTCAAGAATGGGAGATTAAGCATAAACATGTGGAGATGGAAATCTATAGTGCCAGGGAGATATCAAATAACATCACCAAATCAATCAGTGATAGCCTATTGCAGGCTAATCTCATTTCAAACTGCCCTGAAAATACCTTTCCCAATGTAAAATTGCTAACAAAGTCTTGGAAACAACCATCAAAGAAAAGGGTTGAGGGAATAAATGCCCTACCAAAGGTTGACTTGGAATGCCATTGGCATTTCCTAATCAAACCTCATAGTTAGTGGTTTATGCTAAGGTTTCTTGAAAATACCATGAGTCATCTTCCTCCAACACTCAACAATGCATTATTTGTTGCTCGAATGCGCATTGATCCTCATCATCCACCTGAATTGAAGTTGATGACAAACATATGTAAGCTTCAATAGAAAATGGAAAAGAAGTCCTCTTCTCATTCATCATCAAATTTGTTACAAGAGAAAGCTATTATTATCTTGTATTTCTTTTTTTTAGTTTGGTTTGTTTAAACCACTCAACATTTTGTGGAACTTTTCTATTTTTGAGTTTTGATTACAAAGTATAAATCTCCTTCAATTTTATGAAGAAGGGGTTATAAATTTTTGTAAGAAAGCTTTTGGTTTACACTACTATAGCTAAACAGAATTCTTAATAGAAAGAAGAACCACTCTGATTTGACTTATGAGCATAGTTATTGTGTATCAGGTACTATTATCTATATACTAATGCTATGTTTGTGAGTTGAATTATTATTTGTTTTCAAGTTTGTCATATATGTTATTTTAGTACGATTAAACAATTATCACTATTAATGTGTTTTAATTGAAATCTTCTAGGTGTATAGGAAAAACATGATATCTTATATGTGTAGTGAATTATATCAAATAATTTAATTAACTATTTAGTTAAATTAGTTATCATTACTCGTTTTATATTCATGAATGGTTTGATGATCTAGATTTTCATATTATGAGTGAAATATTTAAGTCACATATATAGAAGATATATTGCCTTGGGATCAATATAGCAAGGCCTTTAATTATATTCATTTTTGTTTTACATACATACATCAACCTATCTACATTGTCATATTATGAGTGATATCTTTAAGTCACATATATAGAAGATATATTGTCCTAGGGTCAATATAGTAAGGAATTTAATTATATTCATTTTCTTTTTACATACATCCATCAACCTTCATGCCTATATCTCTTTTACACTCTTTCATATATCTTTTTAAGGGAAATTGGTCCCACCAACCCAATTGGAGCCACCATATCAAACAGAAAAGGAGCTACTCTAAGTTCCTGACTGGTTAGCTTTCCCCAATGTTGAGGCTGAGATTTTCAAGCCTTCAACAATACCCCAGATTGAAGTTTCCTCTGATGGTTATGTAATGTACTGCGGAACTATTCTATCTATTAGCTTTAGTATCCAAATCCTAGAATATAAGAAAAAGCATAGTTTTTCTAAAAATATTGTTCCCCCATTCTACATGAGTGCCTACATTATGGATTGTATATTTTTCACTTCATATTTCCCATCCATGGGATGGAAATGGAATATTCAAGACCCTTTTCCTATTCACATTTACCATAATATCCTCTGGGAGTCAAAATACCAACCCCATTTTTACAATATTAGCCATGGCATCGTGCTTCCCATCCACCAATTTGCTTTCAATGGGAAGTGCCCTAGAATCTTCGTTGAAGGCAACAATGACCTGCTATCAATTGGAATATGGTTTGAGGAGGAATAATTTACCTATATTCAAGTGTTTGGAAACCTTGTAGACCCTCATGTGTTTCCCCTGTATGTACCAGATAAGCTCCTAGCCTGGGAAATAGCCTATCAGACTATGGGAAATGGTTTATCTAAGGTCATGAGAGAAAGAAAAAAGACAATGTGGCCTAGTTTCCCCTTTCACTGTGGAATCTACTCCTTAGATAATTTCAAACATGCTACTAAGGAGATGGAGGAAATCTAGCTGATGAACTTTCCAACCATTCCAAATCAGCGATATGATCCCAATGATACTGCCAAAAATATTATAACATGTGCAAAGATTAGGAAGTTTACAAACGAGCCTCATAAATTTGACGATTTCTTTGAATCAACCTCAGATTATGCATAGGTTTAAAAATAAGAAGTTACACAGCTTAGTTCTGAGGAATTAGTGTAGTTTCATCAATACAAGGTTAAAAGGATTTCCTACTTGTCTAGTGAATTATTGAAACTAAATCAATAGAGAACAGAAGAAGAGACATAAACGAGCACAGCTCAGAGTCAAGATGTAGCTCATGAAACTCAAACATCAATAGCTTCCCAATCAAAGAAAGATAAGATTATGATAGAAGAAAATCTGGATGTGATTTGGGATCATTTTCTTAAAGAGACTGACCCTAAAAAACTACAAAATCCCTCCCAGACAGAGATTTCTCAAACTTGTGTAATTACCAAGAAGACCTCATTCACTGTTGATGCTTCTAAATAAATTATGGACACCGATGATGTGGAAATGATCCTAGGTTTTCTGACCTCTAAGGTCATTCTCAAGATTGAGGAGATTCCTCCTCTGGACGTATTTTATAGTCCCAAACACAGAGCAGTAGTCAATAGACAAAGAAAGAGGAAAAGGACTGAACAAAGGCAGGCTTTGGTCCCTGGAAATACCTCCTTTCAAATATTGTGGAAAGATGCCCAAGCCACCCCTGGTGAAGATCTTGGGAGACTATCATAATATGTAGGAGCCTATGCTAGTACAACAATTGACAAAGCCACAAAAGTGAAACAACTCCTAATGGAGAAAGATGATAGAATAAGGAATCTTGAACAAAATTTAGAAAATGAAAAGTAAGGAATCATTCACCAATGGCAAGATCAAATTGCACAATTGGAAACCAGTTTTGATGGCCTAAAGATTTAATATGAATCTGACATAAAGAGACTAGATGCCCATATACAGGAGCTATAGCATAGGATTGGGCAATTGAAGGTTAATCCTGAGATGGAAAAGTTCATGAAAGAAGTATGGGAGATGAATAACCTACTCACTCTTTAGTAGGTTCTATTTTTCCAAAAGCTGGCCATTATGGAAGACATGCGTCAATCATTTGATGCACTTATGAATCATCTATCTAATCTGAGGACATATAGAAAGGAATTTGAAGAGAGAAACTCAAGTTTCATTGAATGGAAGAACATCCCTGAGGGGCAATCAACCAATCTCCCAAAAATATAAGAACTTCAGAAAGACATTGTCTTTCAAGAATGGGAGATAAGGCTTAAAAATGCAGAGATAGCAATATATAGTGCCAAGGACATTTCTAGCAACATCATTAAATCAATCAATGACAATCTATTGCAAGAAAATATGGAATGCCCAAAAGGTACTTTTCTAGATGTTACATTATTGACAAAATCTTGGCAAGAATCATCAAAGAAGAATGCTGAGGGAATAAAAGATCTATCAAATATTGACTTGGAATGTCATTAGCATTTCCTAGTCAAACCACATGGGCAATGGTTGATGCTGAGGTGTCTTGAAAATACAACTAGTCACTTTCTATTAGCACTGAGTGATGCATTATTCACTGCATGCATACATATTATCCCTCAACATCCACTTGAATTGAAGCCAATGATAGATATATGTGAACTTCAACAACAAATGGCAAAGCAGTCCTACTCCAAGTCTTGATCTAGTTGTTGTAACAACACTCTAGTATTAGCTTGTATTTTTATTTTAAGTGTGGTTTGTTTGAACCACCCCAGCATGTTACTTTTATATATTTTAGCTTGATTTCAAGTTATAAATATGCTTCATTTTTATGAAGAAACTGGGTTCTAATTTTGTGTGAAAACCTTTTTGCTCGCACTACTGTAATTGCAAAGAAGTCTTAATAGAAAGAACAAACACTGTGATTATATGTATGAGAAGAGTGAATGTGTATCGTGTTCTATTATCTCGATGCTGATGCTATCTTTATGAGTTGAATTACTACTTGATTTCAACTTTTCCATATATGTTATTGGATGCAATTGGACCATTATCACGATTGATGTGTTTTAATCAAAATCTTTTAAGTATATATACGAACAATGATATCATATATGTGAAGTTCTTTATATCAACTAATGTAATTAACTATTTAATTAAAGCAACTATCATTACTCGTTTTATATTCATGAATGGTTTGATGATCTAGATTATAATTATATAAGTGAAAAGATATGTAAGTCACATGTAGATACATTGTCCTTGGATAGATATTACAAGGCTTTGTTTATATTTATTTTTTTAGTTTGATATACACTCATTAGCTTCACATTCATATATCCTTCACTCATCCAAGACCCTTGTAGTCTTTGATACCATTGACTATAACATTGTGGTACACATGAAGAAGGTTAAGGGAAACATTTCTTTCTATGAGGTTAGTAATTTGAAACAACAACAAAATCAGTATCTAAAGAGTTTAATGAAATTCCTTAATCTCCTTTACATTTCTTAATTCCTTAAAAGGATACAATTTTAAGAAATTGATATTAACAATTTTGAATATTTTATCCTTTCATCTGGTTCCCATCTCTGATATATATAATTAATTTAAATTCAAAATGGAAGTGAAAAGTTACATAAGAAGAAACTAGATGCAAAAAAATGGGAATATTTGGGAAATAATGTAAATCAAAATTAGAATTAGAATTGTACAAATCTACAAGTATTTTTTATATTGCTGATAATTAACATTTAGCAAGAAAAATGTAAACTTTGAAACGGGAACTATAAACTCGAAATGCCGACTCTAGCCAGAAAACCCCGAAAAAAAACATCAAAAACAGTGTTAAAAATCGAAAAGTGTGTATACTGGAATGATGGTTTTTTTTAGGGTCAATTTTGAACATTTTTTAAAAATGGCAGTGAGAATGAAATTTTCGTGCAAAAAAAACCCTGAAAACGAAAAGTGTTGATACTGGAATGATGGTTTTTTTTAGGGTCAATTTTCAACATTTTTAAAAAATGCCAGTAAAACCAAATTTTTATGTGCAAAAAAACAATTGTTTATGAGGAAAAAAACACATAAATGTTTTTGGTAGAATAACATTTTTGTTTCCTAAGTATAAATTCAACATGTTTTAGTAATAATAATAAAGATAAAATAATGGGATCTGAAATACATTAAAATTCTATTAGTTTTCATCCATGTTGTTAAAAATATAATAACATCACACTAAAGATTGCTAAAATTCTAATTGTTTTCAATGATAACATTAAAGATACAAAAAAAATGGAATTTTTTCAACCATAAAATTAAAAAACCATGACATTATGAAAAAATTACATGACTAAATTAATCAAAATGTCATTATTTGTGTATTCAATGAAACATACATTATATCTCGAATTTAATGTTGCATTGTAGATATTTTAAACAATAAAAATCATCATAATTAAGACATATAATCCAACAACATAAAAATGACTCGTAACTTCTGATTTAACACCATATTGAAATCAAATTTTTTATTTCAAGATACGATGCAAACATCAGTTATATAAACTGTCTTAGACAATTATTCAGAATCACTCATATTTTCTTACACACCATCAAAATTCACATCTTCAAATGAATGACTGGATGCAGACGAAGATGTTCCATATTCTTCTCTTTCATCAACTAGTGCCCCATCTGAATCCACATGCATGCCCACCATTTCAGGTTTCAAAATTCTTCTGGATCTACGACTAGTTTCAGCAGACTCCCATCTCAACAGTTTTCCTTCTAGTAACAACCTTTTAAGAATCTCTATCATCTTGAAGCGAAGAGTTCTTCTCTTTGTTAAATTGAAGTCATAAACAAGTATGCCAACATCCTCCAATTTTAAGAGGTTTGTGCAGTGACGATTTAGATTTTTACCCTTTCTTTTTCTCTTTCTGCTAGTTTTTTTGTCAACTACCATCTTTGGCTTATACACACCATTGAATGGGTGTGTATTTGTGGCATACCAATGTACTTCAACACCTGTAACATCCTTATTTTCTGTGAATACCTTTATAACCTTAGCAACCCAGAATGCATAGCCATTGGGATCTCCATTTGCCAGCACTGTGATCATGCAACCCTCCTTAATATCCTTTACTGAACCCCTATAAAGGTCTTCCATGGCTTCACCTTGTGCACGAGATATTCTGGAACCAATATACATCTCTCTTTCCTCTACCTGTGAAGAATCAATAATACCTTGAGATTGTTGTTGTTCAACAATGTTTATTTCCTCATGTTCATTTGACACATTTTTTGGCCAAATAAATGGATTTTTCAAAGGTATATCTTCATTTGTTGTTGTTGAAATGATATCACTTTGATTATTGAAAAATGACTCCCACCAAACTGAATCAACAATGTCAAAGTACTCATATGTATATCTAATACATTTTTTAATTTCTTCTAGGCAATTAGAATAATTTATATCTCTTTTCTGTCTACGTGCATTATGAACTTCACTAGCTAATTGTAATAACAATATTTTTTATGCAAATATTGGATGATCTAGAATGAAATTCAAAAATTCAAAACCTGATGATGGTGCCCATTCTGCAGTAGTTGAATACTTCTTTCCCCATATTAGTGTTTTCCCATCAATTTTTTTGATATGAAATTGATGTTGGAAGTTAATGTCATCAAGGATAATTTTAGGGGTGAATGTTCGCCCTTTGGCGAAATTAAGGGGTTTTAAATTTTTAGTGGGCGAATATTTTGTATCATAGTACATTTTTACAAATCACCTCAAATATCCCACCTTATTTTAAGGGAGAGGGTAAAAAAGGTAAATTTAGCCCTTGAAATTAGGACTTACAACCTTCCATTCGCCATTTTCAAGAATAGGTTTTATTTAAGTGAATCCTATGGGCCAAATACCATATTTATAAAAGAGGTATGGTAAATTAATAAAAATATAAATAAATGAGAGGTATGGTAAATAAATAAAACATTTTTTATATTTACTCCATAAGTCACCTTATATACATGTAAGGGTGTAAACAAATAAAAATATAAGTAAAGTGGAGGTATGGTAAATAAATCAAACGTCTTTTTATACTTACTCAAAAGGTATGGTAAATAAATAAAAATATAAATAAACTAGACGTATCGTAAATAAATAAAACCTCTTTTTATATTTAGTCCATAACCCTTGTTCTATTTATGAAGGCTCAAGAAAGAGGTTTTATTTAAGTGAATCCTATGGGCCAAATACCATATTTGTAAAAGAGGTATGGTAAATTAATAAAAATATAAATAAACGAGAGGTATGGTAAACAGATAAAACATTTTTTTATATTTACTCCATAAGTCACCTTATATTTATGAACACTCAAAAAATGGGTTATATTTAGGTGAAACCTATGGCCAAAATACTATGGGACAAATACCATGGACTAGATTGTTATTAATACCATGCAAAAAACCATTATTAACCCTAATATTAGAATTAATAAAAATAAAAATGGCACATGGTATTGACCCACGGTATTCACCAAAATGGCACATGGTATTGACCCATGGTATTCACCTGGAATGTAGCCTATTTAAATGGGGGAATTAAACCAACATGTAGCCTATGCTAAGATTCACTAGGACTTTACAAAGTTTTATTATTTAGTGAAAGACTCGCCAAGATCTTACAAGATTTTATAATTGAGTAAAATATTCGCCATGCCTAAGATTCACTGGGACTTTACAAAGTTTTATTATTTAGTGAAAGACTCGTCAAGATCTTACAAGATTTTATAATTGAGTAAAATATTCGCCATGCAGGGTGAGAGATTCGCCAAAAAATTATATATACATATTATATTATTGATAAAATCGCCTTCCATTTTTCCTATATACCATGGAGATTCGCCCATTTATTATATTTATAAATTTAGGGGGGGTCTTAAAATTTTCCCTGAATGTCATTAAGTTGTTCAATGCATTTCTCCTCACCATGCAATCCTAGAATAAACCTTCGCATGTCAACAGTTTCTTCCAACACATCAAAAGTAGGCTCTGGCATGTATGATTTATTAATACATTCAATTAATGATGGCAAGCTCCCAGCTTCCTTCCTCCTTAATGTGATTGAAAAATGACTGAACATCTGATCAATATGGTCATGAGTGTTCCGAACAAGAAGGAAGCCAACCTTTACCTTTTTAAAAATTCTCAGTTCAACAAGCACATTTACATATCGAAAAACAACTTGATTTTTGTTTTCAAGGCAAGTGTTGTCCAATTATAGATACAAAACTTCAAGAAGATTACCAGACCAATAAGAAAGCATATCACGAATTATGGTTATTGTTAGATTTGCATCATTATGAATATTTGGAGCTGTGAAGTACACCCTTGGCAACATTTTCCCATTGAAGACCATACAACTGACCAAGTGATACTCGATAAAAATTTCCTCCTGTAGATTTTTGGGTGTGGGAACAAAATGTGCTAAAAGTGTTTTCTTCTAGTCCATACCATCAATTATCAAATCCAAATATTTATTTGGATTATCATAACACTTCTTTCAATGCTTGTACAAATTTTTCCTTTCACTTGTTTGTTGTTCGCGATGCTCCTAAAGTTCTTTGACAATTGAATCTACACAACATAAAAGAAACCCATTAAGAAATACGTTTTCATAGTTGATGACTATACAATTTTAAAAGTTAAAGTTATGAATGCTTACCTCTTTCCACCCTTCACGTTTGTCCCTTTTTTATTTACGAGACGCACATGTACTGCAAATTCCCATCCTTGTCTTCTTAGGAATATGGACATTGTTGAATTATTTCTTTCATACCTTCAAAAAATATCGATATGTAATAAACCAACCGTGTCCCTCAGAACCTTTTGCATATTCTTTGGATAAGTTTTAGATTTCTCGTCTTGAAAAATTATCTGGAATATGTATTGTCTCTCTATTTGGCATACACTCTCCATGCTTTGAAAAGAAATCTTTCATCCATGACATTGCAGTATTTGATAATGGCTCAAACTGTCATTTATGACGTACTTCTGAATAAAATGTGGGATCCTTTTCCAAATTTTCTTTGACTCTCGAGAGATGAAAATTACCCATCAAATGAAACATTTTGAAAGCGTTTCTACAGATAAATAAAGATCCAATATGATAATCATAACCTGACAATATAGATTGCATGCACCCAACTAAATATGAATTTTGCATGCTTTTATTCATTGAAAAATATCTCTTCCTTTTCTCTAATGCAAATTTGAAATCCATATGTTTCAAGCAATATTTCTAACAACCTTCACTTGAAGTGAGAGCACTGATAGAACTTCTTCTCATCAAATATTCTACTTTACCCATTGTATAATTAGAACATCTTGGATTGATACGAAAAGGTTTTCTCCTACTCCTTGATACAATATTTCTTGGCAACATCTCCATCATTGGATCATCATTCGTATAAGCATTTTCATCATCATTCTGAGGAATGTTATCCACACTATGATCAGGTGTGCTTTTCAAATACTAACTTAGAGGATATTCTTCATCTTCCCCTTCTTCAATGCTACTGTCATAGTCCTTACAATTGGGACTAAATGGAAAATTTGACTCAATGTTTATTGGATATTCTTCCTCATGTGCATTGTCAGTGCTGCTCTCATAGTCCATAGAATTAGGACTATGTTGAAAATGTGATTGTTTTCTTACTAAAAATACTACATCTTGTCCTTTGTCACTGCTACTCTCATAGTCCTTAGGATTAAGACTAAGTGCTTCATCTTGTCCTTCATCACTACTACTCTCATAGTACATAGGATTAGGACTAAGAGGACACTATGACACTCCATTCTTTTGAAATTTTTCATCATGCTCTTCATCACTGCTACTCTCATAGTCCATAGGATTAGGACTAAGTGTCCACACCGTGACACTCAATTCTTTTGAAATTCATCATCATGCTCTTTATCACTGCTGCTCTGATATTCCATAGGATTAGGACTAAGAGGACACCATGACACTCCATTCTTTTAAAAAATTTCATCATGCTCTTCATCACTGCTGCTCTCATAGTCCATAGGATTAGGACTAAGTGGACAACATGACACTTCATTCTTTTGAAATTCTTCATCATGTTCTTCATCACTGCTGCTTTCATAATCCATAGGATTAGGATTAAGTGGAAACTATGACACCCTATTCAGTTGAAATTCTTCATCATTGCTGCTCTCATAGTCCCTAGGATTAGGACTAAGAGGACACCGTGACACTCAATTCTTTTGAACTTTTTCATCATGCTCTTCATCACGGCTACCCTCATAGTCCATAGGATTAGGACTAAGTGGACACCGTAACACTCCATTCTTTTGAAATTCATCATCATGCTCTTCATCACTGCTGCTTTGATATTCCATAGGATTAAGACTAAGAGGACACCATAACACTCCATTCTTTTAAAAATTTTCAAATTGCTCTTCATCACTGCTGATCTCATAGTCCATAGGATTAGGACTAAGTGGACAACTTGACACTTCATTCTTTTTAAATTCTTCATCACTGCTTCTTTCATAATCCATAGGATTAGGATTAAGTGGAAACTATGACATCCTATTCAGTTGAAATTCTTAATCACTGCTACTCTCATAGTCCCTAGGATTAGGACTAAGAGGACACCGTGACACTCCATTCTTTTGAATTTTTTCATCATGCTCTTCATCACTGCTGCTCTCATAGTCCATAGGATTAGGACGAAGTGGACACCGTGACACTCCATTCTTTTGAAATTTGTCATCATGCTCTTCATCACTGTTACTCTCATAGTCCATAGGATTAGGACTAAGAGGACACCGTGACACTGCATTTTTTTGAAATCTTTCATCATGCTATTCATCATTGATGCTCTCATAGTCCATAGGATTAGGACCAAATGGACACCATGACACTCCATTCTTTTGAAATTCATCATCATGTTCTTTATCACTGCTACTCTCAAAGTCCATAGGATTAAGAGTAAGTGGACACCATGACACTCCATTCTTTTGAAATTTGTCATCATGCTCTTCATCACTGTTGCTCTCATAGTCCATAGGATTAGGACTAAGTGGACATTGTGACACTTCATTCTTTTGAAATTCTTCATCGTGCTCCTCATTACTATTGCTCTCATAATCCTTAGGATTAGGACTAAGTAGAAATCGTGACTCTTTATTTATTTGAAATTATTCATCCCATCTTTCATTAGTGCTACTCTCATAGTCCTTAGGATTAGGACTAAGTGCAAGAATTGACTCTCTATTCATAGTGGAAGAATTTTCGTTATATTCATCAATATGAATAGAGTCGTTACGTGACAAAGATGTTGATGCTTTACAAAGCGAAACTTCATTATTAGAAGAATCCATCCCTTTCAAATAGAAGAGGCTGAATGATACAAATGCAAACTCTCCTAATGATATTATTTAGCTTAAAGAATGAAATTTTCCCTCCAAAAATTTTATTTTATGTATTCTCTCCATTATTTTCTTCTAAAATTTATTGAAAAATTTTAATTATATTTTTTTTATGAAATAAATCTTTAAATTTAAAATTGTAAACTAAATCTTTTACCTTAATTAATTTAATAGTTAAACTATATAACATTTACTAGACAATTGAATGTTTTATTTTATTTTTATAATACCTTCTAAAACAAATTAATCCCACATTCACCATGCTGTAAAACAATTCCATAATATTCGCTTTATCATAGTTTATCACCATAACAAAGTTAACATGTTAATTTTTTTTAAACAAATTAATTCCACATTAACTGTACTATAAAACATTTCTATAATTTCACCTATATAATAAATTTCATTATCACTATTACTCACATCACATCAAGGTTTTCCGAGGTTCATTAAAAGACTTGGAGTGAATTTGTTAAGTAGCTACATTGCTATCAACAACATATTCAACAGAGGATTCTCATATTTGAAAGGTTAGTTAATTTTTCTGTTTTGCAAATTTTAAAATTAAATAAGTTTAATGAAGTTTATTTTTTTATTTTTTTTATAATTAAAACTTTTTGTGGGCCAAATTTGCCCACTACGTCCGCAGTGGGCATGGTGGGCCCAGTAATGCGCATGGTAGCCAAACGGGCCCGTGGGTTAGGGGCGGTGGGGTTGGCTACCTGGCACCCCGCCCCACCCTGGCGGCCCAATGACTAGTGGGGGTGGTGGGCTAATTCCTGAAACCGTCCCACTGGCCACAGGGCCCTGCCCCACCCCGACAGCCCAATGACCTGCGAGGGTGGCGGGCTGATTCTAGGCCATACCCACAGGTCGTTGGGCTACCAGGGTGGGGCGGGGGGCTACGGCCATCCGTCACCCCACCCCGATCACCCAACAGCCCGTGAGGGTGGCGGGTTGATTCTGAGAATCGACTCGCCACCCCCGCGGGCCATTGAACTGCTTAGGTGGGGCAGGGACTAGCCATAACCCCCCGCCACCCCCACGGGCCGTTGGGTCGCTGGGATGGGGCAAGGGCTGGCCACAGCCTCCCGCCACCCCTGCGAGCCATTGGGCTGCCAGGGTGGGGTGAGGGGCTATGACTAGCCCCCCGCCCCACCTCGGTAGCCCAATGACTCACAACGATGGCGGGTCAATTCTCAAAATCGACCCACCACCCCCGTAGGCCGTTGGGCCACCAGGGTGGCGCAAGAGCTAGTCGCAGCCCCCCGCCCCACCTCGGCGGCCCAACAGGTTGTTGAGCTGTCGGGGTTGGGTGGGGTTGGGGTTCGAGAAGGGTAGTTGTTGGGTCGCCGAGGTGGGGTAGGGGGTCAAACCTAACGATTGGCTCGGTTGGCTAGTCGATTTTCATGGTGGGGCAGCAGAGCACTGTATTTTTTTTAATTTTTTAATTTTTTATTTTTTTAAATTGTGATGGTTTACAAAATTAATTATCATTTATTGTTTTCATTGTTAATTTAATTTATTAATTTTTTGTGATTTACTGATTTATATGTGTCTTTTTTTTTTAAAATGGCATCAAAGAACATTTTTCTGAATCTTTCTGGCCCAAAGACTCTTAAAGGTGGATCTTCAAAAAACATTGTTGAACGAAGCCCACCCGAGCTGATGGGTGCAAATATTTCAAGTGCCTCAAATGATAAGAAGATGATTTCATACTGGAAGAAACCAAAAGAAGTGAAACTTCCAACAAATTTCTGGTATGTGAAAGAAAGAGAAAGCCAAAATGTGTAGATATATCTATATGGTGATATACCTAATGATAATGGAATTTGTGAGGTGATGGAAAAGGTCATATACATGTGTTCGGTACAGGACAATGAAATTGTTTACATACTTACAAAATTGTCCAATTCATATGAAAAGATTGAATACTAGTTATCATATTCATTGTATGACACAAGAGTGGTATCTACAAAGTTGTGTAAACAAATCGTAAATGAGATGACAAAGAATATCATAAGTATTCTTATTTATATTTGTGTTTTGTGATCTTGTAACTGTCTCACTGTTGAGCCTCCAAAATGTCTTTTAAATGACATCCACTGTCACCTTTATCACCACCATTTCACTCACATGTCGCAACTCCATAACCATATAATCTTTCATTAGCCACCATTTTCATAAATATATGGGTTAGGATCCTTATTTACCAAAGTTATTTATTTTATGTGTTTAAAGTGAATTTATGATTAAAAACTAGGAAATTGACATGGTTTCATGTATCTATATATGTGGCTTGAGTTTCATGACATGTGTAGGTTATTTTGAAGCTTCCAAAGCACCCTTATGTGGCCTCCAATGCTCAGACTCGAATTCCATTCAAAGGAGATTTGGATAAAGGTCAAAGAAGGATATGTGTCCTATTTGGATTGTAACTCTATGAGGTGTCTCATCATTTCTTATTTGGATTAGAACTCTATGAGACACCTAGGGGATATGTGTCTCATTATGAGCTGTTTGGTTGTAACTATATGAGATTTTAGTGGATCCTCATTAAATAGGTAGCTTCTTATGTTTTTGTATAAATAAGAGAGCCTTTTCTTTTGAAGGCATGTGTAAAGTTGGGGAAATGTTCATGTTTTTAATAGAGAATTTGGAGCTTATAATTGGAGATTTGAAGATTTAGTTTTGCTTGCATATGGAGCTTCTTCACTTGCCATCCTCATACACCATTGGAATGGCCATCTAATGATTGTGAGATTTAATTGTGTTTATAGATTAAATTTCATTTGCTTTCTTAGTATTAGTTTTAGAATGATTGTGCAATCTTTGTTTTTCTAAAAACATTTCAATAGGGAAGATTTATGTATTTTCTAATTCGATTAAGTTTGAGGCAAGGGCTTATAGTTATTTAGTTTCATTTCATGTTCTGTTATTTAGTTTCTTAGAGAAAACTATCAATTCATTGTATAATTGAATAAAGGATCAGGCCAGGAAGGTGGCTTCAAATTGGGTGATTGAATGTTCAACCTATGCAATCATTGAGCTTTACTTTTTCATGCTTTTATATTTTTTTTTAATATCCTCATTTAATTGCATTAACTTATATTCCTAAAGATCATTCTAAGAAATTGATTTAATCATATTTCAAGATTGAATGGTTGAATATTTGATACATGCAATAACTGAGTTATTTTCTGCACACTTTACTTGCTTTTCTAGGACATTAGAAGTTAAGTTATAAATAGTTGCTTACACATCATCTCAAGAAGGTAACACTTCATAATTGAATGTTGGAGTAACTAAGTATACATTAGTTGTTTTTTATTTCATGGGTTAGTTGAATTTCATTTTCATTATTTGATTTCATAGATTAGATGAATTGGTTTTCGTTATTTTTTAGTTAGATTGATCTAAATTGAAAGACAATTTCTAGCACATACAGTGCACACATGCTTCACAAGTTTATGAAACCCCTGGGTTGACAAATTAAATGGCAGGCAATCACTTTGCTCGAACATTTTGATGCCATTGTCGGGGAAGTGTGCATAGGAACTAACTTCTAGTTTAGAGTGTATTTTATTTGTTTTTGTTTTTAACAACCATTTATGGACATAGGATCTAGAATTCAACCCAAAGACTACATTAAGGAATGGTATCAAGAAGCAATTATGCCACAATATTCATTAATTCTTTAAGATATCCTTGCAGCAAATCGAAAGGTCAAGTCGATTTCGCATATCCTTATAAACAACCAGGTATATTTTTCAAGTTGGGATATGAGCATTTAAAAAATTCTAATCCGTAAATGGCTTCATTGGAAGCATGAATATACTTAAAAAAATAAAAATAAAAATAGTTTTTAGGTAGATAAGAAAAATAAAAATAAATTTTTATATCTTTTAGGATAAGTTTGATGTTTTATGGTGCAGCAAGAACCACCCATCTATTAACCCTTGGTAGGAAAAATTTGTAATAAAACAAATGGTTGAGAACAAAGAGCGCAAGCGAAGATCACAAATGATAATTTAAGGTATGAGATCAAGCCTTTTCATTTTATTTTTGCAAAATTTACAGAGGAATTGATTGACAAAATCTTGACTATGCTAACAAAATAAATCTCTCAAGTATGCTCTCCTTCTGCACTTCGTGTGACATAGAGGATCAGAAAAATAAATTGTTTTGTTAGTATATCATAAAAATTATTTAGCTACTGTAAGATTTGCAAATCCATGTGCAAAAATCCTTACCTCTGTAATGCAAGAGTTAGATATTCTCTTTTCCTTTGCTAGAAGACATCCATGCAGCCACAAACCCAACCTTCAAAACTTACAAATCAAAAATCATGGAAACATTTCTAGAAAATGTAGCAGCATAGACACCCGATTTTAAAACAAATTTTCTGAGCAAACCAGGGTGAATCTGAAAAAACTCAGACATGGGTTTTCTCTGGAACAGGGGAAATTAGGTGTGAATGATTTCCTAGATTTTGCAACCGTTTAGGAGAAATCCGAAATTGATTTTTGTAGAAAATGTAATTGCTAGAAACCGTAAACTGTCTTGACACCCAATTTTAAAACGAATTTTCTAAGCAAACCAGAGCGAATCTAAAAAAACTGGGACATCTGTTTTTTCAGGAACGAGATGATTTAATAACCAAAAACCCATTTCCTCGGATTCCTAACAATTTGGGAGAAATTCAGGGTTCTTCAGAGATCCATTTTGTAGATTGTGTGAGGGAAAAATGATTTGTTTTGAACTATTTTAACATGGAAAGTTGAAAGCAGAAAAATCCAAGTGAATAATAAACACTGCTCCACATGGCATGTGGTCTAAGAGTCCATTATATTTAGCAAATTTGATTTTAAAAGATTCCAAGTGAATAACAAATTCTGCTCCACATGACATGAGGTCTAAGAGTCCAATCTGGTTTAATAAAGTTGATTTTAGACACATATGTGCCTCATTCCCTATGTGTCTCATGATTAAAAAAACAACAACAACACCAACAAATCATTTTATTTATTATAATTTCTTTTTGATAGAAAAAAAAAAAAAAAAATCATTTTCTTTATTATAATTTCTCTTTGATAAAGAAAATTAAAAAAAAATTATTAAAAAAATAAAAAAATAAATTGAAAGAGGCATTGCAATTATCACTGGATTTTGGCTCCAGTAAACCACAACATTGTTTCTTGCTCTTTGAATTCATTTTTGGTTATTTACTAACTTGGGTTGTTTGTTCAAGATTTTAGCTACATAAATTGTGCACATTCTGCAGCTAGCAAACAATTCTACAGCTATGCATTTAACTCAATGATTTATTTGTCAGACAATGAATTCTAACTAGAAATTCATGATCAACATGCCATTTCATCTGCTTACATCATCTTTCACTGTAGCATTATGTTCCCATGACAATTTTCACAGTTTCATAAAAATTTCAAAACAGTCTAACCTTCTCATTTTTTATTCAAGCATCGTTGGAAAGATCTCGACGAGATCTACAAAATGAAGAAGCTATTAGCAGATTTTCAAATAGTAAAGAATGAAGAAATTGCTGAAAAGAAACAACTGATAACTTGAGGCACTACTTTCAACACAGGGATAAACTCTTTTGGTTTTCTTTCATGAACTTGTTTAATAGTACCGATTCTTATTTTTTTATGTAAATGTCATTAACAAAGAAATTGATCACCTCTCTATTTTGATAATGTTAAAATCCATTGGAGAAAAAGTACTAGTTTTTTTGCAGGTTCTAGGAGAACAATGTAAACTTTGAAACGGGAACTGATATTGTTACCCGTTTCGTAGAGATAGCAAAAAAATGACCCGATTTTAAAAAGTGGTGATGCAGAATACACATGTTTTTTTTAGAACATGGTTTTTGGAACTTTAATTTTTTTTCATGTTCAAGGATGAAATCA
This sequence comes from Pinus tabuliformis, assembly GCA_031772625.1. Classification (NCBI taxonomy): domain Eukaryota; kingdom Viridiplantae; phylum Streptophyta; class Pinopsida; order Pinales; family Pinaceae; genus Pinus; species Pinus tabuliformis. The sequence continues at coordinate 577,870,724 of CM062808.1, forward strand.
AGTTTTAGAATGGTAGTGATTTTCATGCTGATTTTAAAAAGTGAGTATTCTGCATCACACCCTTTTTTTAAAAGAACTATTTTTTGACTTTTAATTTTCTAGTGTGTGAAATGTAAAAAATTATTTTCTAAATTTGATAGTTTTTGAAGTCGTCATTTTATTCATATTTTCTTGTTCTCTATCTTAATTTTTTTTTTTTTTTAGGGGGGTTTTTATTGTTTTGCGTTTTTAAATTAGAAAGTCGATAGTTTGAATTTTAGATAATCTACATATTTATACATCCTTAATTAATTTTTCAATCCACATGAAATAATTGTTTCTAAAAAACAACATTTTTTAACAATGGACATAAAAATAACCATTTTTAACATAAATATAACAAAAAAACTAAACGTTTTGATAATTTTTTGCTAGAATTAACATGTCAAAATCATAATTTTTATACAAAAATATTAACTAAAAATGGTCAAATAATAGTTTTTTTTATGAATTTCATGTCAAAAAAATAATAATAACAACTTAAAAAAAATAAAATAATAATTAACTTAAAAATCAATGCGAAAATCACAAATTACAAATATTGAACACATAACAACTTTAATTCATTGATTATTCTTTTCATGAAATGTCAGAGTCAAAACATTGCAAGGCTTGATTTCCAGGTATAACTTAAATTTAATCAACAATGTCACGTAATCCAAACTCTTCGTCCTCTAGAGTTTCATCATTGTCATCTTCCACAATATTTTATGCTTCCTTTTGCGCAATTTCCTCTTCTAATGGGTCTTTGATGTCTGCAAATCTCCCAATATATGTCTTTCGAAACATTCCATGTAATGGTGGTTGGGGTTCCTTTGCCTTTTTTGGCACACGTGATTCACTAAAGCCCCTCCCCACACCGCGCGCCCCCGCCCACCTCCTCCCCCTCCCCCGGCCCCCTCCGCCCACCCCTACCCCCCCATCCCCCTCCCCTACTCCCCCCATCCCCACCCCACCCCCCCCTACCCGCGCCCTACCCCCCCATCCCCCCTCACCCCTGACCCGCGCCCTACCCCTACGCCCCCCATCCCTCCCCCCTTTCCCCCCCCAACCCCACCCCACCCCACCCCACCCCACCCCAACCCCCTACCCCTACCCCTTCCCCCCCCCCCAACCCACGCGCCCTCCCCCACCCCCCTCCCCGCCCCATCCCCCTATCCCTACCCCCCCCAATCCCCCCCTACCCCCTACCCGCGCCCTACCCCTACCCCCTCATCCCCCCCTCCCCACCCCTTACCCCCCCACCCCACCCGCGCCCTCCCCCTACGCCCCCCCCACCCGCGCCCTACCCCTACGCCCCCCCCCGCCCCCAAAACCCCTAACCCCTACCCGTGCCCTACCCCTACGCCCCCCCTCCCCAACCCCCCACCCAAACCCGCGCCCTACCCCCCACGCCCCCCGCCCTCCCCCTCCCCCTCCCCCTCTCCCTACCCCCCCTCCCCCGCGCCCTACCCCTACGCCCCCCATCCCCCCCCCCCCCCCCCCTACCCCTACCCCCCCCATCCCCCCCTACCCCTACCCCCCCCCCCCCATCCCCCCCTACCCCGCGCCCTACCCCCCCATTCCCCCCCCCCCCCCCCCATCCCCCCCTACCCCGCGCCCTACCCCCCCCATTCCCCCCCGCGCCCCCTCCCCGCCACCGGCCATGGAAGTTTTGCAATATTTCATGCAAAACAATGTAATGTTCATTATCATCAATATGACATTTGCAACATAAGTGACGGGCATCGAAAAGTAGAGTAGAATTCAAAAAAGATCCCCAAATGTGATAAGAAATCTTAAAATAATCATTCCTTGGATAACAAAGCTATAACATCTAGAAGTAGCATGATGTGTTTGCAAAATTGTAGTAGTATGCTTAGTTATTGGATAAATAAATTACAAAAACATGTGGTTATATCTCAGATAAATAAACTTTTTTAATAATATTAAAAATTTAGAGTTTATTAATTTAGAGTTCATTAATATATCCGGATGCATTGAAACTTATGCACCGACATTCCTAAAATCTTAAAATAATCATTCCTTGGATAACAAAGCTATAACATCTAGAAGTTGCATGATGTGTTTGCAAAATTGTAGTAGTATGCTTAGTTATTGGATAAATAAATTACAAAAACATGTGGTTATATCTCAGATAAATAAACTTTTTTAATAATATTAAAAAGTTAGAGTTTATTAATTTAGAGTTCTATAATATATCCGGATGCATTGAAACTTATGCACCGACATTCCTAAAAGAAATGTGAGCCCTCTCTAGAATATAGAATGATGGAGATGGTTTGTACGTATATCGTAATTTTAGCCCACACAAGTATTAGCAATAACATTGTTCCTCAAAAGAGTGTCAAGCCTAAATTTCAGTTCTTAAATTGAAAAATGAATAACAACATTGAGTCACACGTGTCGGTTGAATGCTAGCCTGGAAGGCGATTAAATTACATAAAGTGGGTGGGTATTATTGATATATAAGAAAATAAGAAGGGAAGAATAAAATAAAGGGAAGCATTGAAAAGTCTAAAAACTTTGACTTAGATGCTACTCACACTTTACATTTTGTAATCTGAGTTCGTAGATGGGCGGATACCCATTGTGCGCATAGTGTCGGACAGACTCCTTCCATCCGCGAACCTTCACTTTCTTCTTACCGTCATCATATGATTTCAATGAACCTGAACGGTTCCTTGCTAAGCAGTCAAGGAATGTGCACATCTTCTTAAACTCCTCCCGATCCTTACAATCCACCATAACCTCAGCTACTTCACTATTAGGGTACCTCACATGCACTCCGCATCTATTAATATCTTCATAGTACTGACACACGAGATCAATGGGTTCACAATGAAAGGTATTTTGTGTTTCTTCTTCTGGAAGGTCAATTAAGCCATAGGGCACCCGCGTTGCATTTGGGTTATGGGTTTTTGCGCCTCCAGCTATGGGTGCGCATATATCACCTTTCACCACTTTCAATTGTATGTCATTGGACGGCTTCAGATTTTCGACCCACTCACCCAATGAATACACCCGCCTCCTCATTGAGTAACGTAGCTTGTCACACACCAGATGCATTGAGCAGCAGAAGAGGCGATTGATGTTGCTATAAACCCATTCCCTCAATTTTGTGTTGAACTCCAATACTGCCGACGCTAAGCTCAGCACGCAGCACCACCCGCGGGCCGCCCCGCCCCGCCCGACGGGCGGCGGGTCCATTCCGGGAATCGACCCGCCGCCGGTCGGGCGGGGCGGGGCGGCCCGGGGGTGGCGCTGCGTGCTGAGCTTTCCTTCCGATGAAATTAGCTAAGATAGAACTTGTCAAACTGTGCACTAACGTATAGAGGCACCTCCTTCTCACTAACTATAGTTATCTATGATGGCGAAGATCCACCAACTTTGAGGTTTGAGTCTGTGAACATTTAAGGTAAAACTAATGTAGGACTAAATGATATGCAACTTCCACATGTTATTTCATTATAATTATGTGATTGTAAGTAAATATTACAAAGAAACAATTATTCCATTAAAATCAATGTAAGAGATCCACAAGTAAACCACAGTGCATAGTAAAGTAATATTCAACTTAGTTGCATATTGCATGACAGAATGCTGAACTAGATACCGCCATTACACATGGAATTAGCTTTCGTTTTATGCAGCAGTGTAGTGATTTTCCTGAATCTTAACATAATACCACATCGCCAAAATATTATGCCGCCACCACAATTTCGTGCGCGCTCTAGGGGTAGAGTAATTTTTATTGTAGTAGCCTACTCAGTTCAAGCTCATGTTAGACAGTTATGCATTTTTCCAACAACCTTGGTCCACGTGTCGTCATGCAATTGAGGATTTGTTAAGGGTACAAACAATTTCCTCATGTTTAGTAACTCGTCATATCATGAGCGTTGGTAGGGGGCTTAATTTGCTTGAAATTTTCCAATCCATTGTCCTTTTGTTCATCAAAACTTCAAGAGCCCATTTACCTAATTAGATATAAACAGGCGCCAACCTACCTAATTAGTTATAATGTTAAATGAATACATTAATCTTGTACTAAAATATATTTTGTAGTGATGAGTTGGATTAGAATTAAGTCAAAATATGTAAATTCTATCTTCCCTCCTTTCGCACCTAAATCTTTTTTAGATTCCCTGTTTTATATTAGGATCCTGTTTGCGCTTAGATTTCTGTATTATCATTGTAATTATTGGTGCGAGAGGACTAGTCCGTAAATTTACGACGACGAATATCGGCATATGTGGTGTCACCGATGGATTTTCTTCTAAAGCATGTTGCACAGTGGTGCTGAACTAATTGCAGCGTATGGAATATGTTCTTATTACTGTTGCAGACTCATTTTGTGCAGAACGGGGCATGTTTCTAATAATAAGTGATGTAGAGTGATTGCTCACTATTCGTCAACAGGATTTGATTGTGGTTAGCCATTAAATTTAATATGTTAGTTTAAACCAGATAATTTCATTTTTTATGAATATTAAATAATAATTATAAGTTTAATAGTGGCAATATGTATAATCATAATTTTTTTATTTAAAAGTAACCTCATAGATATGCGAGCATCTTCGATCCCCTTAATAGTACTCAAAGATCATTAATAACCATAATAGAACTCATAGATCATTATTTGAGGTCTAAATAAAACATATTAAAAGCTTCAAAACTTGTTCTGCTAAATATAAACCTAAATCTTCATCAAATGAACGAAAATGAAGTTCATGAATCATCATTTAAACAACAGGCTAAAATTTCACATATATTTTCACAATCCTTATTAAACAATCATCATTTTCAAAATCCTTATTAAATTTTTATCAGTTTAATAGTGGCAATATGTATAATCATAATTTTTTTATTTAAAAGTAACCTCATAGATATGCGAGCATCTTCGATCCCCTTAATAGTACTCAAAGATCATTAATAACCATAATAGAACTCATAGATCATTATTTGAGGTCTAAATAAAACATATTAAAAGCTTCAAAACTTGTTCTGCTAAATATAAACCTAAATCTTCATCAAATGAACGAAAATGAAGTTCATGAATCATCATTTAAACAACAGGCTAAAATTTCACATATATTTTCACAATCCTTATTAAACAATCATCATTTTCAAAATCCTTATTAAATTTTTATCAGTTTAATAGTGGCAATATGTATAATCATAATTTTTTTATTTAAAAGTAACCTCATAGATATGCGAGCATCTTCGATCCCCTTAATAGTACTCAAAGATCATTAATAACCATAATAGAACTCATAGATCATTATTTGAGGTCTAAATAAAACATATTAAAAGCTTCAAAACTTGTTCTGCTAAATATAAACCTAAATCTTCATCAAATGAACGAAAATGAAGTTCATGAATCATCATTTAAACAACAGGCTAAAATTTCACATACATTTTCACAATCCTTACTAAACAAAAACCCATAACCCAAATGCAACGCGGGTGCCCTATACGCGGGTGAAAAAACAAGATACACATCCGCGTTGCATTTGGGTTATGGGTTTTTGCGCCTCCAGCTATGGGTGCGCATATATCACCTTTCACCACTTTCAGTTGTATGTCATTGGACGGCTTCAGATTTTCGACCCACTCACCCAATGAATACACCTGCCTCCTCATTGAGTAACGCAGCTTGTCACACACCAGATGCATTGAGCAGCAGAAGAGGCGATTGATGTTGCTATAAACCCATTCCCTCAATTTTGTGTTGAACTCCAATACTGCCGACGCTAAGCTCAGCACGCAGTGCCACCCCCGGGCCGCCCCGCCCCGCCCAACCGGCGGCGGGTCGATTCCGGGAATCGACCCGCCGCCGGTCGGGCGGGGCGGGGCGGCCCGGTGGTGGCGCTGCCGCTGAGAGGCATGCAGCGCCACCCCCGGCTGCCCCGCCCCACCTGACCGGCGATGGGTCGATTCCCGGAATCAACCCGCCGCCGGTCGGGCGGGGCAAGGCGGCCCGGGGGTGGTGCTGCCGCTGAGAGCAATTGGCCAATATCGGAGGAAACTGACCAGATAATCTATTCCATCTTAAGCTCTTAAGCTCCGATACACCAAGGCAATAACCATCTAAAGTAGTATCTAAATATCAATCTCCATTTGCTGTTCCTTCTACTGTTACCATCTTGGATTACACAGAAGCAAATGCAAATCGAAATGGAAACCTCACCAAAGACAAAATGAAAGGAGAGCCCAAAAACCAGAATGATCTTGGCTTATACAGAATTAAGTCCCTTTCAAAGTAATTTGCTCAGATAAGGATTCTCTCCCATCCTTTTATTCTGAGATATGAATGAAGTGGTTGATAGAAATGTTTGAATACATATAATATGAATGGGAAAATACGAGTTTTGGAAGTTATTGAGAAAAGAGCATCTTTGAAAAACTAAAGGACGCATTTTTATAAAAAGAGAAAAATCTATATTTACAAGATTTAATGTATTGGAATATTTAAGAGAAACTTTAACATTTCAAAAAGGCCGCTGGTTAGTTGTTGGAAATTGTACTTTGATAAAGTTTTATCTCCTTTATAACCAGTTTAATAAACATATATCCTTTCCTTTAATAGGTATATAGGTATAGTTTTATCTGCTTTATCACCAGCTTATGGGTATTGGTTTTATATCCTTTTTATTCCGTTGATATCTTTCATATATATATATATATTTGAATCAGTTATCATTTAATGATATCTGTGAAGAATTTATAAAAGATATGTATTATATAAAGTTAATGAGAATTAGTCTTTGCATATGTAATGAGAATTAACCTTTAAATATTAGGAATGTTTCTCAATGACTACTTTATCATCAAAGACAAGCTGAGAGTATTCGACTAATACAAAGGAATAGAAAAATTATATGCAAATACTTAAAATAAGAATGAACAACTTTGAGGTTGTATGTTAATTTAATTTTTTTTATTAATAATTTTTAATAGATAAAAGAACTCTTTTTTTAATAAATAAAAGATTCTTTTAAAGTAAAAGAGCCGGAGAAATGTTTAAGTTAAGCAAGAGTTAGACTCAACATAAATAGATTTATTTAGCAGAATAGAAAAATACATGTAGACACTTGGAATCTTATAATATAGGTAAAGGATGAACAATCTTGTGGTTAAGGTGCTTGTTTTAAGGTGTTAATTTATTTCTTTCTTATCAATAAAGTTTTTTATCGACAAAAAAATTCCTTTAAATAAAGGAGCAACTTCACAATTCGGGAAAAAGAAATGTTGCAGTTTAGACGTGTCATATTTGATAGGGTATTGTAGTTTAGACGTGTCATATTTCATAAGGTATTCATATTGACAATGCTAACAAATTTCATAGGGTATTGATTGAAAATATTTGTATTGACTTTTCTATGGTTTTTGACTTTTTGACCATTATAAGAGATCCATCTAAATCAAGTTTTTTTATATGTTTTTTATTTTTTAACATAATGGGTAGTGCCTCGACTAGGGTCAACCCATATGTTGGATGGAAGAATGATTTTCCTAATAGAGACCAACCCATATGTTGGATTGAGGGATGATATGCCTAAGAATGGGATGTTGTTACCAGGATTGTGCAAAAATGATTGAGCCTCGCGCATTTTGGGACAATGTAACCCCCACAATTGGCTCCGCCCTCAACCCATCCTCATGAGATTTGAAATTGTGCTTGAGTGAGGTGTTAATTTCTTTCTTTCTTATCAATAAAGTTTTTTATTGACAAAAAAATTCCTTTAAATAAGGAGCAACTTCACAATTGAAATTCCTTTAAATAAAGGAGCAACTTCACAATTGGCAAAAAGAAATCTTGTAGTTTAGACGAGTTGTATTTCATCGAGTATTCATATTGACAATGTTAACAAATTTCATAGGCTATTGGTTGAAAATATTTGTATTGACTTTTCTATGGTTTTTGACTTTTTGACCATTATCAGAGGTCCACCTAAATCAAGTTTTTTTTATATGCTTTTTTTTTGTTAACATAATGGGTAGTGCCTAAGCTAGGGCCAACCCATATGTTGGATGAAAGAATGATTTTCCTAATAGAGGCCAACCCATATTTTGGATTGAGGGATGCTATGCCTAACAATGGGATGTCGTTACTAGGATTGTGCGATAATGATTGAGCCTGGCGCCCTTTGGGACAATGTAACCCCCACAATTGGCTCCACCCTCAACCCATCCTCATGAGATTTGAAACTGAGACTTGATGAGGATTAAATCTCACATAAACCAACTAATCTACACCTCATGGGTTATATGTTATGATTAATGATGATAAATGAGAAGTTATGAAGCATTTTTATGTTGTTGGATTATGTCTTAAGTATGATAAATTTTATTGTTTAAATATCTACAATGCAATATCAAATTAGAGATATAATGTCTGTTTTATTCAGTATACAAATAAAGACTTTTGAATTCATTCAGTGATATAATTTGTTCATAATGTCATGGTTTTTTAATTTTATAGTTGAAAAAATTTCAATTTCTTTTGTATCTAGCATGTTGTGGTTGAAAACATGTTAAATTTATACTTAGGAAAGAAAAATGATATTCTACCAGAAACATTAATGTGTTTTTTCCTTAAAAATTAACTTTGTTTGAGACATAAAAAATTGGTTTTATTAGCATTTTTTAAAAAGTTTGAAAATTGACCCTAAAAAAAAAAAATCATTATTCCAGTATCATCACTTTCGTTTTGAAGCTATATTTTGCACGAAAATTTTGTAGTAAATTTCGTAGTCACTGCCATTTTTAAAACACGTTCAAAATTGACACCTAAAAAAAAAAACATCGTTCCAGTGTACACACTTTTCGTTTTTAGCACTGTTTTTGATGTTTTTTTGGGGTTTTTTGGCCAGAGTTCCCGTTTTGAGTTTATAGTTCCCGTTTCAAAGTTTACATTGTTGGAGGAAGAACAGATGACCATAAGAAAATAGTGTCTCTCAAAGACCACATTTATTTCACAAGAAAATGATCAGAGATGAAACATCAATGCTTGTCCTAATCAATTATGATTACATTATGGTTCAAAAGTTATATGATTTGCAAATAATGCCTAAATTATGAGCACACTATATGGCTAATTTTAAAGAGGCATTCTTAAATATGTTCATTGAATCTTGCTACAACAAAAAGAAACAAGGTATTGAAATGCAAGAACCAATACCAATTAGAATTTGGTTGAAACACAAGAACCAACCAAACATGTTGCAATTCAATGTATGATAAGGAATACTTTGCAAAAATAAATAAAATTGTCAAATGCAATGTTTAAGGACATATGATATAAGCCAAGCTCATTCAAAAGCAAAGACGTTGCGAGCAAATCAAAGGAATTAATGCAATATTTGCATGAGGACATGCAATTAATCTAGTTGGGGGGTATGTTGGGCCTCCAAAATGTCTTTAGAATGACATCGACTTTCACCTTTATCACCACCATTTCACTCACATGTCGCAACTCCATAACTCTATAATATTTCATTAGCTACCATTTTCATAAATATATGAGTTAGGATCCTTATTTAGCAAAGTTATTTATTTTATGTGTTTAAAGTGAATTTATGATTAAAAACTAGGAAATTAACATGGTTTATCTATATATGTGGCTTGAGTTTCATGATATGTGTAGGTTATTTGGAAGCTTCCAAAGCACCCTTATGTGGCCTCGAATGCTCAAATTGGAATTCCCTTCAAAGGAGATTTGAATAAAGGTCAAAGAAGAATATGTGTCCTATTTGGATTGTAACTCTATGAGATGTTTCATCATTTCTTATTTGGATTAGAACTCTATGAGACACCTAGAGGATATGTGTCTCATTATGAGATATTTGGTTGTAACTATATGAGATTTTAGTGGATCCTCATTAAATATGGTAGCTTCTTATGTTTTTGTATAAATAGGAGAGCCTTTTCCTTTGAAGGAATGTGTAAAGTTGGGAAAATGTTCATGTTTTTAATAGAGAATTTGGAGCTTATACTTGGAGATTTGAAAATTTAGTTTTGCTTGCATATAGAGCTTCTTCACTTGCCATCCTCATACACCATTGGAATGGCCATCTAATGATTGTGAAATTTAATTGCTTTTATAGATTAAATTTCATTTGCTGTCTTAGTATTAGTTTTAGAATGACTGTGTAATCTTTGCTTTTCTAAAACATTTCGATAGGGAAGATTTATGTATTTTCTAATTGAATTAAGTTTAAGGCAATGGCTCATAGTTATTTAGTTTCCTTTCATGTTATGTTATTTACATTCTTAGATCAAACCATCAGTTCATTGTATAATTGAATAAAGGATCAGGCCAAGAAGGTCACTTCAAATTGGGTGATTAAATGTTCAACCTATGCAATAATTGAGCTTTACTTTTTCATGCTTTTATATTTTCTTTTAAGATCCTCATTTAATTGCATTAACTGATATTCCTAAAGCTCATTCTAAGAAATTGATTTAATCATATTTCAAGATTGAATGGTTGAATATTTGATACATGCAATTACTGAGTTATTTTCTGCACACTTTACTTGCTTTTCTAGAACACTAGAAGTTAAGATATAAATAGTTGCTTACACCTCATCTCAAGAAGGTCATAATTGAACGCTAGAGTAACTAAGTATACATTAGTTGTTTTTTATTTCACGGGTTAGTTGAATTTCATTTTCGTTATTTGATTTCATAGATTAGATGAATGGATTTTCATTATTTTTTAGTTAAATTGATCTAAAATGAAAGACAATTTCTAGCACATACAGTACACACATGCTTCACAAGTTTACAAAACCCCCAGTTTGACAAATTAAATGATAGGCAATCACTTTGCCCCAACACTCACTATATTTTTATAACTTTGTTTTTATTTACATATATTGTTTGGTAGAATGTTGTTTAAAGTTGTTCAATTAGGTTGGGAGGCATTCATTTCATAGAGCATGATATTATGAAATTTGTTAGTAGTTTCTACTCAGTGTCAGAAGAAGATATGACAAACAAGCAAAATGTAGTAATTCATGATGCTACAAGACTACATCCAAGGAAAAAAAAAAGAATCCTTTAGTGGATAAATCTAGAAAAGGTAAACAGGTTACTTTTGAAGATGAGGAAGTTGAAATTGGTAGTGAAGAATATGTTGACATTATTGAGGATAACATTGGAACTGAGAAGAGTCGTAAAAGACCAAAAATAACAATTCCCAAGAATAAATTTGTTCTAGTCAATGATGAGAATGTTATGTGGAAGAAAAGTAAGGTTGAACATTTTGAAGTAGTCATTACCAACAGTCAAGAACCTAGTGAAACTTCAAACAAAAGCAGAGAAATCATTACCCCAGGAGCTGATTTAGAGGTTGGCATTATAAAAACAAAACAAAATGCCATTCGACAGAACTTGACAAAGAAAAACTTAATTGAGAGTGGTCATACATTTCAACTTAATGTCAGACAAATCTATAAGGCAAGTGAAGGACAATGTAAATATCAAATCAAAAAGCCACACCATCTGCATGTTCACAACTTGAAGACATTGATGAGGTACAATCCATATGCTCATGTGGTTAATTATGTGCTTGTTGTTGATCCAGTTCAAGTTCCCAATAAAGAAGCATTTGATAAGTCAAAATGTTTTGAATACAATTATTATGTGCTTGGGGGAACCATTCTGTAGAAGCTCAAAGACAATTGATGGAGGAATATACCAATAACCCACATTTTGAAACGATGAAATGTATCATTTATGTTGGTTTATCAGATACAGAAGCAAACTTAGTGGCATGGAAGCATAATTCAGATAATGAATAAAGGATGTCTATGAATTTCATCCAAAGGGTTAGATTTATTCATAGTGAATCTGAAGAAAAATGTGGTGGAGATAAGCTAAATGTTACTGTAGATTTCCGAAAGGACTTTTGTATGGAAATAAGCTATCAAATTGAAGAGAAAATCAATTCAAAAGGTGATAGAGTTAGTGATTTATTCAGAGGTATTGATAACATTTTCCAGTTTACATTTAGAACTAGAGAGATATGGGAATTCAATAATGAGATTTTTATCATGTGGGAGAACATTGGCATTAAAAACCAGAAGGTCAAAAGGTATAAACCATTGATATGTAGTAACAGTAAATCAGGTCCTAAAATGAAGCAGCTTCTAAAAGATATGACTATCACACCTTGGAGAGAATTGCAAGGAGTGAAGGATGAAAAGCTTTTCAAAGCAATATTATCTCATGTGAGGTTAGGGGAATTACCATTAGAGGAAATTTCTGAGGAATTTCAAAAGTAAGATTTTTGAATTATTTTTATTTATTTCTAGATTATAATTTTCTTTTAAATATAACATATTGTTCTTGGTAGTATTTTTTATACATATCATTATATTAACTTTTTTTACTTTATCTATGTAGTCACAAAGTTTACATGAAAATTCAAGAACAAATGATTAAATTGTTGAATGAAGATAGTTGGGATGATGATGTACGCAACTATCCAGATTCAAGTTCTGCATCAAAATTAAAAAAAAAATATCTTGCATTTAAAAAGGTGTGTTGATTTATAAATTCATTTTTATTCATCTGTATACTATTTTTAATTTATAACTTACAAATATATTTGTTTATTTTATAAAAGATGAAGAAGGATGCAAATGGAGCACTAGATAGTTTCAGAACCTTTATTGAAAAAATTAATATCAAAAGACTTAAGAAGCAACATCTTAAGAATGTTGAACTTGATCCAACTCTTACTCATTTCATTTGGAATGGGCTTGACACTATTCAATATCAAGTAATACAAGGCGACTGCGAAGAAATTTCTAAACTCATACCTAAAAGGGATTATGCCCTAGTTATTACAGATATTCCCCATGGTTTCAATATTCCAAACATTGACTATGATAGTGACCCTTATACTTATCAAGCTCTTAGTAAAGTGGTTGCAGGACTTCTAGAAGTCACGTCATCACCATTATGGAGACTTGTGACATTTCATTCAGACACACAATTGGAATTGTTATTATCAAGCTTTAAGGGGAAAACAAATTCAAGGATGCAGCTTACATGGTAAGACGTTTAAAATGTATATTTCATTAATGTTAAAAAATTCATTTATGTACAAGTTAATTGAAATTTTACTATTTCATGTTACAATGTTACAGACAAAATTCAAATCTTCTTAACCGTAAAGATCAACCATTTATAAATGATTGTGAGTTCATCCATAATGATAGTTGGGAAAAAGATGATAGCTATATGTCTATGATTTTTAATCGGGTAGATGGAAAGAGTCATAGCCAAATACTAACTTATGATGTTGTTGTGAGAAAACTAACATATGAATACAAAGAAGAAAAAGGAGAGATAGTTAACATTTATCAAAAACTACAGTTATTGATTAACTATCTTATAGACATATGTTCAAATGAAGGAGATTGGGTTTTGGATTTATTTTTTGGCTCAGGTAAGTTTTATTATATGGAATTGAATTTCAATATGTTATTTCTTAATTTATATATCATTGTACTAATTTACTTCATTATTTCTTTTGTGCTTGATAATTAGGTACAACACTAACATGTTGCCTTCAAAAAGAATGAAATTCCATTGCCATTGAAAAAGATCCAATACAATGGGGACTTTAGTGAATCACATGTGGAAAAAAAGGCAAAGGAACCCTAACCACTATTACACAGAATGATTGGAAAGGCATACATTGGGAGATTCACAGACATCAAAGATCCATTAGAAGAGAAAAATGAGCAAAATGAAGTAGAAAATATTGTGGGAGAAGACAATGATGAAACTCTAGAAGACAAAGAGTTTGGATTATGTGACATTGTTGATTAAATTTAAGTTATGTTTGGAAATCAAGCTCATTTTTTGTAACTATTAATTAGTTATACTTGTAATGTTTTGACTTTGACATTTTATGATAAGAATAAGCACTAAATTAATGTTGTTATGCATTCAATATTTATATGATGTGATTTTCACATTATGTTTATGTTAATCATTTTTTTTGGAAAAAAATAGTGATTATTATTTTTTTTTGACATGAAATTCATAAAAAAAAAAAAAACTATTATTTAACCATTTTTAGTTAAATTTTTCCTATAAAAATTGTGATTTTGACATGTCATTCTAGTAAAAATTACAAAAAAATATCAAAATGTGTAGTTTTTAGTTATATTTATGTTGAAAATGGTTATTTTTATGTCAATTGTTAAAAATTATTATTTTTTAGAGACAATTATTTCATGTGGATTGAAAAATTAATTAAGGATGTATAAATATGTAGAATATCAAAAATTCAAAATATCGACCTTCTTCTTTAAATATGCAAAACAATAAAAACCTCACTACCAAAAAAAAAAAAAAAAAAAAAAAGAAGAAAATACGAAGAAGAAGACCACTTCAAAAATTATTAAATTTAGAAAATAGTTATTTACATTTCATACATTAGAAAATTTAAAGTCAAAAAACAGTTCTTTTAGAAAAATGGCTTCATGCAGAATTACCACTTTTTTTAAATCAGCATGAAAATCACTACCATTCTAAAATGTAATGTTCATAAAAGAAATTAAAGTGCCAAAAACTATGCTCTAAAAAAAACATGTGTGTTTTGCATCACCCCTTAACAAAATCGGGCCACTGTTTTGCTACCTCTACGAAACAGGTAACAGTATCGGTTCCCGTTTCAAAGTTTACATTGTTCAAGGATGTTGATGATAATTAACTTATTTTTATAACTTTATCAGATCGTAAATCAGACGTGATATTATTTTGAATGAATTGCATACCCATATATGGGTTGTGTATTAGAGCTCTAAACAAGTCAGAGGTCTTGTGATATCACACAACAGAGATCTAAACAAATCAGAGATCAGAGTTAACACTATATCAGCGATCGGAGGTTTGGAGGAGTGGTACATTACCAAAATGCCGATATACAATTGCTATGATATGATTTCATTATATAATATGTGCATTATATATTTTTTGCGAACTTTGATTGAAAGGTTTTCAAAGTATCAGTTAAATACTATGACAGTGTGTTATTACTGAAAGGGCGCATTTAATGTTGGTTCAATATAAAAGGGTTAAAGTTGAACAACAATATAAGTCCTAGACTCGGGGGATATTTCTTTCATTTATTCTAATTAATGAATAATAAAAACAAACTTTAAAAATAAGATTAATTCAAACTGAAAAATAAAACAAGACAAACATAAGGAAAAAGGAATAATAAATGATCCAAAAGCCAGTTGCAAATACTTAGCAGTACTCATTATTATTATGATAATAATACAATCAAAATGTGGGTGTCGTATTTTTCACCACAATAGTTTGGAAAGCTTCTCCAGAGTATCTTTTGAGTCCTTTTCCTGTTTGGAAAAATGGCTTCCAACTTTTGTGGTAAGTTATTTGGACAGATAAAAAGAGATTTGTGAGTAAGTGACGATAGATTTTATTTTTTCTTCTTCTTGTCAAGCATTTTGAAAGTATTTGATTTGAAGTGGAGTTGTAAAACCATGCTCACATCAATCAACAAAATGTGAACTTGTAAAGTTTGTTTATTTTTTTTGTTCCAAACATAAATGCACATTATATTTTTTTTAGAAAGGGGAAAATTTTTGGAATTTTAATTGAGTTTCGCAGCAACTATTTGTAAAACAAAGAAACTATTGTGAAATTGAATCAAAAGTATGCTTACTCAAACAAAATTAGAAGTGGTTAGGTGGATCGATCAGACTATAGATGGATATAAAGACGTTGATACTAGCATGGATTCCTCTTGTTGCCTACATTTTATGTAGGCATTCCCTTGCATGTGGGAGTAGTGGCTGAAGGAAAATGGTGGAGAGATTCGAAGATCAGCCAAGGTACGAACTCTAGAGATGGCAATGAATGTTAAGCCTTGTTGGTTTATGTTGCCAATGTCCACTATTTCCTTTGGTAATGTCATCCCTTGTGATTTATTTATTGTCAAACCCCATGCCATTCGAAGGGGAAGTTGCCTGTGAGAGCCTCGTGTTGTTCAGGGAATTGGAACATAAGATGGGTTCAAGTCATCCCATGGTGGGGCTTTGTATTGGAAGAAATCAACAAAAACAAATGATGGTAATTGAGAGGGTTTTGATCCAGGTGCATATAGAATGGAAACTACTTTTCCAAGTGCTCTATTTACAAGAACTGCTTCAACCCAAAAGTTACATGTGAGGAAAACATGTTGTTCATTGAAAATAAGAACTTTTGCATCCAACTATTCATCATCTTTGTGTGTACCAGTAGCCTGGTGGTTCCTTTCCTCTGCGTAGCATCGTACAATTGGCATGTTCATTTTTTTGAGCATTTGTTTATTATGCAATGTGACAACTAGGTTGGCTAGATATACGTGGATTGCATTGTTGAATTCCTGTTGCTCATCGTTTGACAAAAAGGAATTTGTCCTTGACATGAGAAGGTTCAAGTCTTTGATTGTTGGTGTTTTATTTCTAATATTCATGAGCAATTGGCAGAATGAAATTTGAAGAGGGATGGTCCCCTGTTGACGAAATATGGTAGATAGTGTGATGACTGTGCCAAAGGTGTGCCAAAGGGAATTTTGGTGTGATGTCCGGACATACATCCATATGTCCTTCATAGGAGGTAGTTGGATAATATTACCAATAAGTATGATAGACTAATTGCAGAAAGGCGCATTCAGATAAGAAGCAAATACCCCCCTTAAACGATTATCTATGCATGAAAGAAGTTTAGGACCAATAAAGCTCATTTCATCAATTAAAATGTATTTGACGTGACAAATTTTTTCTTGGAGATGCAGAAGTGGTTGGCCCTCGAGAGGATGAATTGACACTAAAGTAATGTGAAGGGCATAATGGATTGTAAGTTCCTTTATGTCAAATGCTACAACACATGTTGGAGTGTGTAGAAGCAATGGACTTGAATTGGGAGCAGATTTAGAAATAAATATATCTCTTAGGTAATCAATTAAATGAGACCTCCCCATGCCAGCAGTACCTTGGATCAACATTCTAAGTGGAGGAATGGAGGAAGTGGTCCTAAATTGGGTAAGGACAATGGTGAAAGAAAATTGTTAGGTGGGCGATAGTGAGTTGAGCGAGTGTGGAACTAGAGTGGGGCTAGAAAGGATTTGGGTGGATGAGCGATTGAAGTCTATAAAACATATGGTTGTCTCTTGCAAAGGGAGAGATATGGTAGTATGGGCCCAATTGTGGTTAGAGTCAAAGTAATGATTTCCAAGCATGTCAAGGTCATAAATTTGCATGTTTTTTTCTAGGGTGTAGCTGAGAAAGGAATTTACATTCATTGATGTCTACAGATTCATGGGGGTTGGGAACATCATTAGTGGAAGTATCACCAGAGCTATGGGAAGGGGTTTTTAGGGGCATGATGAACATTCCATGGAACATGCACATATCATTTTTGTTCCCAATTTGAAATGATTGTTTCATTAGTGGAGCCAATGTTTGATGGGAGTGTGCGGAAAGGGAATTACATAAGTAGTTCACTCCAGTGGGAAGAAGCATATGATACATCAGCAGGAGAAGGTATCAAGGAATCGCAAGGGAGCACATGAACAATATTACAAGGATTTATTTGTTTACATTGGTTATGTTTTCGGTGGGCAGAGAAGGACTAGGAATGTGTAACCTCAAGAAGATTTAGTGTTTCAAGTGAAGGATCTCTATTCATGTATGCTACAGTGAAGCGTGGTGTTGGGAAGGAGGAACCTAGACCATGAAAAACACATCGAAAAACAATTCGAGTAACATTTAAGGAAATAAATGAGTGGCTAGAAAGTGGAAACCTTTTTGCAAGACCTCTTCGACGAAGATTGTGAAACGACAATGAATGTACTATCGTGCAAGATGTGGATTGTTGATTATATTATTGAATTTCTATCGAGACAACTCTGATGAATCTAGGGGGGCACCAGGCATGACCATGTGAAAGTCATTCCAATTGGTGTTAGTTACAATAAGGGTGAAGAAGAAAGTAGAGCATGACCCAAAGCGCATAATCTGGTCAGGAACCATCAAATCAAGCATGTCATCGAGGCATGCATAAAAATTTGCAATGATCATTGGAAAGCCCTCTTCAAGGTTTATTTTAGTGAAAATAGTAGTTGTGTGACTACTATGTTGTAACATAATATTGTACAAGTAATACCGGAATCTTGGATGTTTGGAAAAGTGATTATCATAGTAGCGTATGAGGTGAACAACATATTCTTGCATTTCAACTTTTCTAAGACGTGGCTGACCAATCATGGCAACCCCTGTGGGGAAGTATGTGGGGAAGCCATAAAAAACATGCTCTCTGTGGTATATTCATTGATAACAGAGCGAGAAACGGAGGGCCAAGAAAGTGAAGTAGTGGAATTAGGATGGGGAGAGTGCAGGTAGTTGGATATTTCTTCAAGCTCAGTATGGGAATTTGGGAGTGTTGATACAAAAGAGGATGGTTGGAGGTTTGTTGGGGTGGGTTGTGTAGGAATGTTATCATTGAAATTAGGGAAGGCAAGTCATGGTTTAGGAGAGGAGGGGGTAATGTGATAGACGAGAGAAGACATATCAGTAGGGTAAGTTGACAAGGGAGATATTGCATCTTCGTGTAGATGGGAATCCTTGTAGTATGGATCATGGGCTAGTTTGTACTCTAAATATGAAAGAACACGTGTCCTGCTAACAATGAAATCATATGTTTTGTGTTCATAGGCATATATAGTAACAACGACGATGTCAAATTTGGAAACCAAGCATGGACAAATGTTGCCGATAGTAGTGATTTCTTGGGAGGAAAAAATAGTATGACCAATGTATTTGTACTTCCCACCTCATGCATGGGTGACTTGAAAGACTGGGTTGACACATGATATGAGCATTTCCTTTAATTGTGTTAGAGAAGCAAGGACAAACAATTCGTTTCCAGGGTCCATGTTGCTTTTAAGCAAGAAGCAGTGGGTGGATTTTGTAGTTGCACATTGGGAGAAATAAAGGTTACCATGTAAGAATTTTGTTTTCATATTTGGGTATTATTCTTTGCATATGGAGCAGACATGCAAGGGAGATAGGTCATCTATACTTTCACAAAATCGGTGGTGTGCATAGTTAAGGACAAGGTTGAGAAAAATATGGGTATGGGAGGGTGGAGGAGGATGAGTCGATGGTGGGGCATGCAATGTATATGGGAAAGAAGTGCCAGTGAAGGGAGAAAGTTGAATGGTAGGTACAGTCAAAGAAGGGAATGTTGAAGGACATGGGTTTCGAAGAGAAACATTACATGGGAGTATACCTGGAAACATTTGGGTGTTTAAATCAACTTTATATTTGAGCCATCTTTTTTTTTTTGAGGCATATTTATTATGTGCATAAAGGAGTCTCTTGCGAACATTTCTTGAGGGGTTTGTAGAAGACGTTGGCATTTCCATCCTAGTACCAATATGGGGACACAATTATTAGTGAATATAGAAGATGGGAAAGAGTAGTCTTGAGTGCAAAGATAAAGTACATAGCCCCCAAAACCAATAACTTCATTACTGGTTATATTTTTCCTTTCAGCTTATAAAGTAGATGTGTCTTTTGATAAAGTGGTTGTAGATAATTGGTCGAACAAACCCTTTTATAATATAGTTTATGTTTCTTTCAGATTACACACTAATGTCGTGCCACTGAAATTTTGTTGTTGAAATCAATCTTATATCAGCGAAGAATTTTTTGTGGTGACCAATAACTATTTATCATTGATTTACCAAACAGATTTAAGGTAAGGACACAAAAATCATTTAGAAAAATCCACTATTTGTATTTAGTTGCATAAATCACACTTTAAAAGGATGCAAACATTCTATTTTGTTTAGAAGGAAGAAGAAAAAAGCATATATACTCCATGTACAGGTAAAATATGGAGAATTATCGAAAGGTAGAAGCCGCAACATGTAACATAGGTGTATATACATAAATGAGAGAAGTATAATGATGAAGTGAAAAGAAGAAGAGGGCGACAGGGGACGAAATGAAAATGAAAGCAAAATCATATAGAAGTTGTTGTTTACACTTCAGCGTGGCACGGGGAAAAGAAAACAAGTTTCCAAGGTGGCGAACAACTGAAGTAGTAGACATTATTTTTATATCCTGGAATAGAACAAAACATCTAGAGGCATAGTTGATTTCCTTTGAATTGATTATCACAAGCTTCAAAGTGTGAAGAGGAAAGGATGCCATGAAACCCTTGCACGAAGCTCGTGGATAGCATCAAGATCACTAGAAAGTATGAACAAGTCTTTTTCTTTGACACCCATGAGTTCAGTTGTAGCATCATCAAAATTAGTAATAGTTTCTAGTAGGCCTGTGTGGTCAAGATTTTTAAAATTTAGCACATAACAATACTTACATTCCAGGAAGTCCCCACCACATTTTTGGTAGTGCCACATCTTATTTGAGAGGTTAACAACATTTTTCATGCATTTAATGCCATCAGATGAGAGACGGCATGCAAGGAAGTATAATCTTGCATGTCAATAGAGGTGATGATTCCACGAATAGAGAACCATGTTTCTTTTCTAGTGGGATGCAATTCTATGAGGTCAAGAATTGTACGTTGTGGGTGGTGCTACTTGGAAGACCCCGCGAATTTTCTACTTAATGATGGTGAAGAGGCCAAGCAGATATTGCACAACATTTTGTCACTATCCACATCCTCCCCATTCCTTGATCCTAGAGTACCTTTGTAGTGAACCCCGCATGCTTTGCCTTCATGTATAAACTCCCATTGTGTCCCTCTTCATGAGCATATAAATTCCCTTTTACAAGATTTCCCCTAAAACTTTTGTTTTTCCCAGTTTACAAGACCGATGTTAATGTCCTTTCTCTCCCCTACATTGATGTGCAGAGATTAACACTACTCCTCGTACCAACTGGAGTGATTGAGTTGTGTTCTAGTCATGTTGGTCCTATTATGGAAAGTTTTTTAAATTACAGCCAAAGCTTCCAGCTCTAGAAGCTTTGTAACGGAATTCTGGTAAATGGTTTGGCCGGATGGGGTCGAGATGATAGTTTGGGCTCCTTTCCCCTATAATGATGGAACTACCTCAAGGGATAAGTCCTTATCCCATGAGAAGAGGATCCATCTCCCATCCATATTTCCTATATAAACCTCCCTTCTTCCCAAGCATAAACTAGTTACAGTCATAGTTTTCGGTTGAGTGTTGATGTTGGTGTGCTTATGCTATTTTCATTTGGATTAGATAGAAAGCTATTACTAGTTGTAGATATCTAGTTGTGTGAGGGAGAAGTGTGTTTTGGTTTGGAGTGAAGCCTAAAGGGAAGAGCCTTAAATCTATTTTTGATTGAGGCCATCATGGAATGCTAGCAAAATTGTGTGGGAAACTGGGCTTGTCAGAGGAGCACTACAACGTCAAGACGAATGGTTGTAATCTCTCTTTGATATTAATATATTCAAATATCGATTGATTTCCTACATGTTTTGTAATATTACATATTCATGGCTTAATGTTTCTTGACTTGTTAAGTAGGTTGAATTGCAATTTGTCTATTATCATGTTTTTTGTCTGTTGTTGTTTACTTGTTTCAGGAGCTTGAAGAAGGAAGCATGAGATTGTTGGAGTGAGCAAGTAAGGACATAATCAAGCAAGATAAGAGGACCAAGAGGTAGGCCCTCTTGATTGATTTTAACCTAAGGAAATCTTCCATAAAATGTATCTGTTGTGGCTTGACCCATTATCAGGCTAGAGGAATTTCTTCATGTCCACACTTATAATTTTACTTCACCATAAATTGGTGACTCCATTAGGGATCCCAATCCTTTTGTTTTTCTTGGATTTCATGATTTTGTGAGAACTTTCCTAGTTCCACCCTTTCCATTTGGATCTGTTTCTTTTCTACTGCTTACTGGCTTGAGTTTGAAATTCATAGTAGTAGATCTGGTCCCTGTTTCAATTTTACTTTTTTTCTTGGCTCCCTCGATTAGCACGCTTGATCTATTGATAATTGCACTGATTAAAGAGATATGTTGAGAAATAGCCACGCCAACCAGCCTCTAGTGCTTGTTGTCAGTTAGGCAGTTGTGTCGATGCCTATAAGTGTATATTAGGGTTTATCCCCAATCTTGGCTAGTGTGTTTTTCTCTCATGATTTTGACCCCGTAATCCTTTCAGACTATTTTCTTTCTAACTAGAGAGCTTCATTTAGCCTAGTTTGTGTGCTTTCTTTCTTTAGCCCACCCTCTGATGTGTTAAGTCTAGAATTGTGTGAATTTCTTTTCTAGTTTTTCTTTGAATCCCTCGATCGGCGCTATTTTTGGCCAAAAAGCTGCACCGACAGGCCATCAACGCTAGTTTTAGTAATGGTTAGTCATGCCGATCGGTGCTACTTTTGGCCCAAAAGTTGCTCCGATCTCTAAGTTTAGAAAAATCAAAATTTCTACCAGTCCAGTGCCAATGTGTCTTGACCCTCGAACTCTCTTCTTCTCCCCAGAAGTGACTATGATGCTTTGTTTTCAATTGAATGAGTGAAAGAGTCTCATTTGTTCTCTTATTTCGAGTGTCTCTTTTCTCATTCTGAGCATAGATTACATTGCCTGGTTTGTCGATTGAAGCTTTTATGTGTTTGTTTTGTCGATTCAAGGAAGAAGTTTCTTTTAGTTTCATTTGTCACGCTTTTCATTTGATTCATTCTTTTTTGATCAGGAGCTCAGTACCAAGTGTCGTAAAATGGTAAAAAATGAAAGTGCTTAGAACTGATTGGAACCTGAATGACTGGATATAGCTCGTCTTCCTGATTCCGGCACTGCAAACGGTTCAAAAAACGGTCGCCGTATGAGAAAGTTATGCCAAAAACAAAATTGCCCAATAACCCTTAGTTTTTGGAATTAAAAAAAATAAATTAAAAAAAAATATTCCACGGAATATTCCTTGGAATATTCTGGGGAATATTCTTTTTGGCCAGCCAATCAAAATCTGCCACGTGGCAGGCCCAGAGGGCACCACGTGGCCCCTAATGATGTCAGCAAAGTTTGTTTGGAGCGCATGATAAAATTTGTGGCGTTGGCAAGGTTTGAACACAGGACCTCCCACACACTAAAGAACATCCTTACCGTTGCACTAACATAAGCACGCTTGTTATATGGGCGGAAAAAAAAAATTTTAAAGTTTAAATGACTTTGGGCGGGGCCCCAAGGGGACCAGCCCCCATACCATACGACCAGGTGCCGAGAACCATGGGCTAAGCCCCTAACCACCGGGCACAAAATCTGAGGTTAACCGCCCAACATTCATAAACATTTATTGTAACTGCAGTTAGCATGGCGGAATATTTGGCAGAGCACCCCAAATTTGGCGGCCGCTCCACATTTGGTGGGCTTATCTGGCCGTAACTAAAGTTAACTGGAGTTTTTTTAGGCCAAGCTGGCAGTTGGGAGTAAATGGCCATAACTTTGGCTAGGAAAGTCGGTTTTGGACAAATTGTTTTTTGATTTTGGGTATTTTGGACCTTCTGAAGCCATTGGCATAGGTTTCACATCCATCTGAGGTCATTTTCAGGTGTTTTAGCTTCGTGGAAGTTCCAGGAGCCACTAGGGCCAAATCAGTTTGGGAGCTGCATTGGGAATTGTGCAGCCAGTGAATGTGGAACGAAGGTCATTCCTGAAGGTTTTCAGCATTCTGAATCCATTTCTACAGCTTGTTTTGCCTTCTGAGGCATTCTTCTCACTGTTTAGCTTCAGGGAAGCTTTCAGGGCCACTAGGGCCATTTCAGGGATTGAGCTGTTTGGGGGCTCTATTCATCCGTTCTTGGTGATTCAAAAGCCTATGTCTGCTATTTTCGACCTCCTGAGTCTAATGGCAGAGGTTTCAAAACCAATTGAGGTCATCTCCACCTCAAAATTCTCCATGCAAGTTTAAAGGGCCACTAGGGCCAATTGGGGAAAGTACTGTATAAGGTACAAAATTCATTGTTTAGTGTTTGGGAAAGAGCATGTTTGGCTAATTCCTATCTTCTGATTCTGTATTTACAGTTAGATCTATCCTTTGAGACACCCATATTATTGTATTAGCCTTTGTAGCAATTTTAATACAAGAGGACAAGTCTAGTTGGAGAGGCTTGGTCCAGCAGATGTAGCCCAGAGGGGGGGTGAACTGCTTTATCATTTTGATGTCTTTATTTGCTGAAGATGATATGCTAAAAAAAACTGATATAAAGTATTAAACAACAAATAAATATAACTTGCATACACACATAATCACCTGTTCAGCTACAGAAAGTTACTTGTCTCATTCCGCAAGACCTTAAACTTGAATCAAGTATGTGTATGTCAAAGACTTCTAAGTGTTTACTTGGTTA
Source organism: Pinus tabuliformis (assembly GCA_031772625.1). NCBI lineage: Eukaryota > Viridiplantae > Streptophyta > Pinopsida > Pinales > Pinaceae > Pinus > Pinus tabuliformis. The sequence goes on from CM062808.1 coordinate 577,895,152, forward strand.
TTTCTTTAGGCAGAGCTTGTAGAGGGCCAGGTAGCCTCTGGAACTCATCCTCCTTTTAGAGGTGACATGTCCGGTGAATGCCCCTACAGTCTATCTCTGTATAAGAAATAATAAGTTTATACATTTTTAGAGGTCATTTGGAGTGTCTAGCTCACAGTTGAAATTATTGGAAATGGATACCTTGCACCCTTAAACAAGTACATTCGATTTTCAGATCATTTTTTGTTCGAAACTATGAAATTTTCATTAAAGTGCTTTATGTGAAAGATTCATTTTGCATTTTATGAAAAGAAGAACATCATTCTAGTTTACTTAAGCAAAAATATTGCATTAGTAGCGTTATTGAGAAGCTAGATTTGCATCATCATAAGCATTGGAAATAAAATGAAACTTCTTATGTTGTTATAGGAAGATTAAGTGCATTTAGGAGATTTATTAGTGAAAGATTTCATTTTTTATTGTTGCATTAATTTTGTGTTCTCTATCTCTCAATTAGTGATAACTTTCATCGAAGACAAAGATCTCTTTTCTCATATAGCTACATGTAGGAGTTTATCCAAATGACAGTGGTAGGGCCTTGTAATTGAAACCTAATTCAAGATCAACCGTTAAAATTTATTGAATTAAACTAAGGAATCATTGAAACTTAATTCTCATATTTAGAGGTCTAGGCTAGATATGTGTTCCGACAGTGCTAGTATGGATTTGTGCTCCCCATACCGTTAAGTATATAACAGGAGACCCCAACAGGTTTGTCATGCGGAAAGAGTCGATTTTGCGGACAAAACCAACCTCCCTAGAAGCTTAAGGCTTTCTAGTGACAAACAAGACAATTAAGAACAATCCTTCTCTAAATATGCATTTACCATATAAGAAATCAAGTGTTTAGATCCTACCTGTAGTCCAACGCTGTTGTAGTAGTCCAGCCTCGTCGATCCGGATGAGCTCCTCCTTCTGTTCGAAACCTGCATTCACTAACAATCAAACGATTAAATAGCACCTGAATATCTCATAAAATAAAACATATTTAACATACAGACCAAGGAGTATATGAAACAACTCATAAATAACAAATTGTTGAGAAGAATGGACTTATTTGTATTAATAGGAAACAAAAGAAACCATTACAACCTGAGCCTTGGTGTTGTGCAGGTCCCTCCCAGGGTCCAGCAAGAGTTTTCCTTTACTTTGATCAGCTCACCCACTTCCAAATGAAACAAAAAAGGATGGGAATCTCTCCTCACAAGCTTCTACAAGGAAGTCCTAATTCCAACAGCATCTACCCTTAGGAATGTTCAGCTTTCAACCTCCCCTCCCTCTGGCCCAATGCCTATATTTATAGTGCTCTAGAGGAAGTTAATCAGGTCCACCATCAATGGGATAAGCCCCTCTTTGGATGGGTTAGCTCCCCTCTTGATGGGATAAGTTCCTCCTTCATAGGGATACATGAACCATCTGGAGGCGCTCCATACACGTCAAACAAGCTTCTAGAATGCTCTAGAAATGACCACAAGTAACTTTTTTGGAGTGAAACTTGCGCCTTTTGACCTTTACAGGAGTATGCATCCATTTCTTTACAGACAGAGCGTACAAATATGCAGGTATTGTGAACTTCGGTTGCATACACGCAGGTAAGGCTGAGAGAAACTGCGTACCCAGAGATAATTGACTTTAAATGACTTTTCTCTCTTTCTTGGAGTTTGACATGAAAAGAAGAGGCATGAGACTTGCCAAGCAGGATAGTATGACAGTTGATGGAGCCATACTAACTGCAAATAGTCATGGTGACATTTTTTAGTCTAACAGATTGCCCCCTAAAGTGCGAAGCCTGTAGTAGATTAGGGTTTTATATCATCTAGGAAGGGTGAAGTACTTTATCATTTCAAGGATTATCTTGTGGAGAGCCTGGTCAGAAACTGCAAATATTCAACACAAAATACATATATAAGATGATATCATCGCTGAGGTAGGCATTCCCATACTCAGATTTAAAACTTTAACTAACAATCTAACTACTGCTCTGATACAGGAATGATTTTGCAATACATCATAATCATAGACACATGTAGACACAGTATGGAAGCAGCCATCTGTTTATGATTAGTCTACTATATAATGAATACAAAACTCCTCGCAGCCTGGATGGTGGAAACTAGATCCAGGGTCTTCATTTCTACTTCGCGAATTGGTACGATTCTATCCATGCGAATAAATGAGTTGATGTCGAACATGGTAGAAACCACTTGATTACCAGTCAATGATGTAAATTGTTAACAAGTGTGAGAGAAACCACCAGTGATGTCAATGGTTCTCAAAGTACCCAGTACAATCCATGAGATGTGAATGAATGTGTTGATGTCGAACATGTCACAGAATCCTTCGATCGAAAGTCAATGATGTAAACTGTCGTCAAAGGCGAGAAACCTGCCATTGATGCATGCAGACTTCAAGGTACTGACGATTTCTAAGTCATCTCTCTAGATAATGTGCTGATGTCGATAGAAAGCGACCCATTGCAGGCAAGCTTGCAACATGAAATCATAGTTCAAGTTGAAGAAATGTTGTTGTAAGGACTGACTCAGGGATGGTTAAAATGGATGACAAGTATTTTTCATATGAATGGTTTATTTGCAGAGACCTCTTGAACACATAATGACACGACAGATGGGTTGGTGACGATTGACCCAAAGTTAATACCCAGAGACGGTTTAAGACTTTCAAAGTGGTTTAATCAACTTTAAGACAAAGGATTTCCCAACCCAGGTGAATGAAAAGTGTCGTGTTCAAGAGTGGTAATAAGGTTTTTTCTGTGACAAAGGATAACAAATAGGCTCATTATTCTCTCTTTTCCCCCACCATTTCTGGCAATTACCTCTTTATTTTTTACAAGCTTGAGGAGGATAACATATGCTTGATTATAAGCTCATCCTTCGGATGAGTCCAACTTAGTTTAGATTCGAACCCTAAGAAGGAGTGGTACGTTCCTGTTTGTAATCGAAAAGGTCCTTTACTGTTAAATTTTAACGAGTCCAGTATAGGAGAAACTCGGCGTTTTTCAATTTTAGAGAATCTGAAAAAACTAAAGAAGACTCCAGGGTTGAACTTTTTCGTAAATTTGTGTCTCCCAAGCCCGAAAAAGTATAAAATAATACTTGAGAGAACCGCTTGATCTTACGACCAAGGAGTACTTTCATGATTAGTGCCTCTGACCTGAAAAGTAAAAAGCGATCAAGGACACGTCATTTTATTTCCAGTATTGAGTTTGAAACAACAAAAACCGGGCAATCTTTTCCTGTTTTTACGGTCAAAAAAGGGCTATAAGGGGACCGTCTTTTAATTCCGTTTTAACGAGTGTAAAAGAAACGCTCGGAAATCTTTTCATGTTTTAGGAGTCAGAAAAGGGCTTAAAAGATGACTCTGATGTCTTGGTTCGTGAAAAATGATAATTTTCCCTGAAAGTCCTTTTGTCCTGCACAAAAACAACACATTACTCATACCTGTTTAAGATAGGCAAAAATACATTGAAAAATATCCTTCCATGGTGAAAAATAAACAAACTTAGCATTCATTTATCCAAAAAACCTATAAAAAGACCTTTTACCATGTCATTTTTACCATTTTACTGTTGAGGGAGAGAAAAGGGCTTTTGGCAAGAAACTTCCCGTGGACTTTGCGGAGAATCCGACCGTCAGAATCGAGCGTCGTCTCTTTCAGGTATTTCACAACATCCTCCTCTTTGTTTTCATCCATTTAGAATTTCATTTTAGGCCCTAGTTTGATTTTTTGGGGGCTTTGGGGTTTCAAGATCCGCTTTTCAGGGTACGCAGGTGCCCCATGGGTGACCTGCGTACCCCGACATTTTCTCCATTGGGAAAATGGTGGGTGTACGCAACCTACCTTCAGAGCAGTTGCGTACCCACGCTTTGTTTCTGAACGCGGGGTGCGTACTCCACGCAAAGCATTTTTAAACCCCCAAATCTCAAATTTGAACCATTAATTTTTGATTCAGTGAACTCTAATGGATGTTTTCTGGTGTGTAGATTGCCCACCATGCTTGATTGGCGCGAAAGAGAACACGAAGATGTCGATTTGGCCGCAATAGATCATCAACCTTCCATTGATGCTTTGAAGGCATGCGGTCTCTACAAATACTGAGCCATACCTGGCATGAGGGCCCAGGTGCGATTCTTAGAGTGGCTGGTTGAAAGGTGGAACGTTCAGGATCAATGTTTTTACATCGGAGGGCACGAGCTCGAGATAGAGCCCTCAGACATATATTTTCTCACTGGTTTGCCTAATAGGGGTGAGCAACTGTCTCTGTTCGGGACTAGGCCGGGTGGCCAATCCCTTGCTAGTCTCCGGCTAGAGTGGTGCAATAATCAGAACCAGGAGAAGGGGATAGAAATCAAATACATATCCCGAACTGAACTTATGGTAATTGCCTTTACAGTTACCAGACTCTGCGGCGCAGCCGCTTTGCACATTGCCACTAGGTCCCAAATGCGGATGGCTATTGATTGCTTCCGAGGCACCATTTTCAACTGGTGCGACGCTGTGTTGGCCAATATGAAGGGCCAACTGGCTAGGGAAAAGAACAGGCAATTAAAGACCTTTGGGTATGGGCCTTTAGTTGTGAGCTTTGCCCTAGAGAGAGTTCTGATGCTGATCCCGCAGCATCTCACTGTTGAGGTTGGGCCTCCTCGGGAGCCAAAGTTGATGCGATGGGTTGCGGTGATGGCCCGGCATCCTGATGAGGGAACGGGAGTTGTCCGATTTCCTGCGGGTTACTTTAACTGGTTGGAGGACCAGGTCTTTGCGATCCAGGATTTTCCTTATGCCGGAGTGGATTTTCGCGGTGATCCGGACATGGTTCTTCCACAGGGAGAACAATGGGACGACAGAGGTACTTCATTTTTCACAAGTTTTTAAATTATCTATATTTTTTTTTGTTTTTATATATCGTCTCAAAATTGACAGTAAAAATTTTCAAAATGCAGATGTAGGTCCACGGCGTCCAGCCAATCTCCGGCCTTTCGAGAGGAGACAACCAGTTGCACCGGCACCGGTCCCACAGGACGCGGCTACAGAGACCTTAGCTGAGTTGGAGCAGGATCTAGAGCGTCTGACGGCGGATATACCAGAGACTACTATAGATGATATTCCTATCAGACTTCAGCGCTATGTAGTCGCAGTCCCAGGACCTTTTAGGAGGTTCTTATGTAGGGTAGCCCATGCAGTGGTGTCGTATAGGGAGCACCACCAGTGATTGGATGGTCACTTTGTAGACACATGTGACATTTTGGTTTTTTGTACTTATCATTTTTGCCGATCATAAGGTGTTTTGCAACCTATGATCGAAGACGATGTATTTTTGACACACTCCTATCTGTATATATTATTATTACCGGCTTATCTTGTTAAACATGTGTGATTAAATGTTAATGTTTTTAAATTTACATGTATGATTATTGCAAATGTCTGTCTAACATTCGAGAAGCAATTGCATCTGCTAATGTATTTAAAGACCTTGGAATATGTTGATATTCAATGTAATCAAACTCACGTTCCAAGAGACGCACTCTCAAAAATAATCTTAATAACACTGGATTTCTAATGGCATAAACTCTATTAAGCTGTAATACAACGAGTTCAGAATCTAACCTCACTATCAAACTCTGAATCCCAAATGCAATGGATTCAGAAAATAACTCAATCACTGCATTGTATTCTGCAATGTTGTTTGTTGTTTGACCGAGGCTCACCCCATGCATAGAAACTAACTCGTCAGAGGGCGAATAGATAACCCAAGCTGCAGAAGAGATATTTCGTGTATTACGACAAGCACCATTAGCAAATCCAATGTACGTTTGGAGAGGCATCGACATCTGCAAACATTAAGGGTAAAACCAAGATAAGCAGAATAACGACGAAAAACACACTTTCTAAGCTAAGCACACTGTCTATACTAACAAACACACTAGCTAGAAAGAAATTTTAACCTAACTAACTTAACTAAAATCTTCACACCCATCATTTAAGCATAGTACCTCTTTAGGTAAAGTCCATTTCTGGGTTTACCCAAAGAGTCCCCGTCAAAGTCAACCAGCTCATAGGCCCCTTTTGCTAGCTTTCGCTTAACAATGTAGGGCCCATGCCACATAGAAACGAATTTTCCAGCACCTAATTTATCGTTAGCTTGATCATACAATAGCACTAGGTCTCCTTCCGAAAAATTTCGAGGGGTCACATTTCAATCATACTGAGCTTTCATTCGTTTTGCATGAGTCTCAATTGCCAGTGCAGCATCGCGTCGAGTCTCATCTAATTGAGCTAAGTATAATAAATGCATCTCCTCTTTGGAAGTAGCTGGAAGTAATTCGACAGCCATTTGAAGTGATGGGATTTCACATTCAATGGGCAGCATGGCTTCCAAACCATAAACTAGTTGGAAAGGAGTGAGCCCTATTGATGTTTTCACTGAAGTTCGATATGCCCAAAGCACGGAAAATAACATGTTGTGCCAATTCGACCGATGAATCCCAATGATTTGTCGGATCATGATAACCAAAACTTTGTTGATGGATTCAACCAGACCGTTGGCTTGTGGATAATAAGGAGTTGAGCTGTCGTGACGCAAACCAAGCTGGCCTGTAAGTTATGTCATCATAATGTTTCGAAAATGGCACCCATGGTCGGTGATTATCGCTTGTGGGACACCAAACCTAGCAATAATGTGATTGAATACGAAAATCGCAGTTGGCTTGCCGTCTGCCTCGAATGTAGGCATCGCCTCGGCCCACTTAGTAAAATAATCAACTGCAAGGATGATATACGCATGCCCCCCGGCCGAGTGAGGGTTACATGTAATAAAGTCGATACCCCATTTGGCAAAAGGACCAACGGCAATTATAGGATGGAGAGGAGCTGGTGGTGCGCACATCTTGCGATCAAACACTTGACAGTTGTGGCATTTTCGGACCGCAATGATACAATCTTTAAACATGGACGGCCAGAAATAGCCATCACGCAACACCTTCTGAGCTGTGGAATACCCAGACATATGACAGCCACATGCCCCAGAGTGACAGTCATTCAAAAGCCTTTCTGCCTCTTCGTGAGTTAAGCAACGTCGGAAAACCAAGTCTGCCCCACGGCGATAAAGAGTATCTCCAATAATTTTGTACTGTTGGGACTGGAATCGAATTTTCCGACGTTCCGACTTTGAAGCTTCGGGCCGAAAGGATTGGGTTTGGAGATAGATGATTATATCCCCATACCACGGATCTAAAGTGCTGATGAGAAACAAAGATTCATCCACAATGGGTTCCTCTGCCACAGTTTCCGTGTCAGCACGCGGGAAGTCACACATCAACTCTGCAAAGACTAAAGATTTCTTAGACTTAGATTTTTCAAACTCTAAGTCGAACTCTTGCAGGATAACGATCCATTTAGATTACTTGCCCCCTAGTAATTGTTTAGTCAAAATGTAGATCATAGGGTTGCAATCTGAAATGACTGTAGTTTTACAGAGAAGAATGTAATGACGAAAACGTTGGACAGCCTGAATGGCTGCCAGGGCCAATTTCTCCACATGCGAATATTTTAGCTCAATGGGATTTAATGTCCTACTAAGATAATATATCACATGTTCCGTTGCGAATTTGTCTTCCTGAACTAACACCATGCCAATAGTGGAATGAGAGGTGGCGAGGTACAAAAAGTAATCTTGGTTGTAGTTGGGAGGATGCAACAACGGTGCATGGGTCAACGCGTGTTTAAGTGCATCAAAAGATTGTTGAGCTATCTCATCCCAAGAGAATTGAGCGTTCTGTTTCAACAACCGTGTAAAACCTTTTGTAACTTCGGCGTATTTAGGAATGAATCTGCGTAGAAAGTTTGCTTTCCCCTGCAAACTTTGGAGTTGGCGAAGACTCAAAGGAGGAGGCAATTTGATGATAGCTTCTACCTTCGAGGGATCGACGTGAATGCCGGCTTTTGAAACTACAAATCCCAACAATCGTCCCACTTCTATGCAGAAGACACATTTGTGTGGGTTCAAACGTATACGATAATGTCTACACCTCATGAAGATTGTGCGTAAATGGACAAGGTGATCAGCTCGATGTAATGAATGAGCAGGCAAATCATCGAGGTACGGTTGCACAATGTGTTTGATGTCATGAAACGCATAAGACATCGCCCTTTGAAAAGTGGCTCCGGCATTCTTAAGCCCAAAAGGTAATTTGAAATAAGCAAATGTCCCCCATGGACAAATGAAAGCCGTTTTTGGTTGATCGGCAGGTAGAATATTGATTTGATTGTAACCGGAAAAACCGTCCATAAAGGAAAATATTTCACTGCTGGCACAATCATCAATTATTTGATCGATATAGGGTGTTGGATAGTTGTCTTTGGGACAAGCACGATTGATATCCCTATAGTCGATGCATATTCTTATTGTTCCTTGTTTTTTGTTAACGGGAACAATATTCGATACCCAATCCGTTAACGGGATCAGATAAATGAAACCTGCTTTCAACAGCTTCTCGACTTCTGCTTTAATTGTAGCCGCTTTTCGAGGGTGAATCTGACGCAAACGTTGCCGAACGAGTTTAGCGTCCGGGTAAGTCTTAATCTCATGGACAACAATTGCGGGATCAATTCCTGGCATTTCCTCATAGGACCAGGCAAACACGTCGTGGAATTCTTGAAATAGGGCCTTGTACGTCTGAATTTCGTCATCTGAACACGAGGCATCTATATGAATGTTTTCAATGATTCCAGACTTGACTGAAATGTCAATGGGAACAGTGCGAGAGATGTTTCCCAAATTTAGCTCTGAATCAGGATGTTTCATTGGACTCTGAGCTTCCTTGACATATTCAGCTGTAAAAACTGATGACAAATCATTTTCAAAGTGATCATCCTCGGGTAAAAACAAAGATCTATGATGGAGATCTTCCCATGGTAAATCGTCTACACACAGGACTTCACAAATTTGTTCGTCAGATGACACAACTTTGGGAAACGCTATTAACTCCGAGGTTGAAGTGAAAAGTGACTCCTCACGGACCACATTCATTTGGTCAATTTTGGTTGAATGCGAGTCGGTAAAAGACTGCACGGCTTCGTAAGCAATTTCATACGGACTCAAAGGCATAGCATCACCAAATGAGTCTAGTTCAGATTCGGAAGGAATGATCCAAGGATCGTCGTAAACAATGGTATCTGATGTAATCATATGAATGGATGCGAACGAAGACACGACGTTGATTGGAGGAAAAGGAAAAGTTCCCAGTAAACCGGCATCTTTAACTAATCCTACACCAACATCCTTATAAGGGATAGTCGTTTTATCGACATGCTGGATACTCTCTGAAGAGGCTGGGTCGGATGAAAAGTAAGCAAGATGGTCTATGGTCACGATCTTACCATTATGTGGAAATTTTATTACTCTGAAGACCGATGAGATGACCGCTGTCATAGCGTAAGACCAACTTCGACCCAAGAGAAGGTTGTAGTCTAGAGGGGCATCAACCACCTCCACATCCAGACTAACGGTTTTTCCTTCAACCCCTATAGGCAAATCTTGTAGAATGCCAAACGGATGGAACCCACGGCCATCAAAGGCCTTAAGAATTGGCAGGGATTGATTAAGTGAAGGAGAACCAAGCGATCTCCAACACTGTATCGACATAATACACGTGGAAGCTCCCTCATCAATTACAGTCTGATGAATAGGCCTGTTTTTGACTATCACTGGAATCTGGAAAGCCATCTGATGAGGTAAACGCGGTGTACTATTTTCTAGATCAAAGATTATCAGGTTCGGGTCCTGAACGTCAACAGCTCCTATAGCCGACAAAAGTAATTTTCGTTGTGCTGGGCATGATTGCAGCACTTCTAAAGCTGACATTGTTGAGGGTGAAACAGCTAAATCCTCAACAATGTTGTAATTCTGGGCCGCTCTCGCATGTGGATTGAAAGCAGACCTTCGAAGTACACCCTTGGCGGACGGTTTAATTACTAAGTCAGGGTTAGGTTTCCCGATCTGGAGTGGACCGGAACCGGGAGCTGAGGTTGATGGATTTGACTGAGAAGATTCTGCTTCTTTCGATCCATCAACAGGACTTTTACTACCATAATCGTGTGACCGAGTCGCAATCCTTACATGAGACATCATCAATATGGGTTCTTCAACGGCACTCGAGGAAGAACCTATCATTTTGCTATCTTTCGGAAATGGATCCTTCAAGACAGTAGGAATTTGGGAACTTTTGACGAGTTTCGCAACCTCGGCCCGATGAGGGCAATCTCTTGTAAAATGATCTTCTTCACAAATAAGACAAGGATAACGGGGCTTGCGCTTTTCGTCATTGGTTTCTGAATTTTCTGTTTTCTCCTTTGGAGCTTTATCTGCTTTATTCTTCTTCTTGCCTTTCTTTTTCCCACTGTTTTTTGATTTAGCCGTAGATGACTCTATAGCGTGAATATCAGCGGAAACTTCAGCAGAAGACTCTCCTGTCGGGGAGTCTGGTAAGGTGATAATGGGCGAAGAATTCTTTGAAGACTTCTTCTTGCTTTTAGTATTGACCGTATCAATCATGCCATCAGCAGCATGAGATCCCGAAGGAGCAGCAGTGATTTGATTCGACTTTGGAAGATCTGGGATCTTTTCATGTAACGTACCCGACTGAGTATAAACTAAGTCAAGGTACTGCGCTTGAGCAATCACTTGCTCTTCAGTAACTACTCCGGCCTTAGCTACGTCTTCAGTAATCTTCAGTAATAATGATTTAACAAACCATTCAGCTAAGATTTGGTCTGAGATAAAAACTTTCACTAATCGCCTTCAACGTCTCCATTCATGAATATGATCGGAAATATAAGTCGACGTCGACTATTTTAATGAAGTTAATAACTCGGTGCCATTATCGTATCTGACTGGCAACTGAAAATGTGTTAAGAACAATGTAGCTAACTAACTAAAATTATAAAAAGAGGCCCGTGGTAACTCAATGTACCACTTCACTGCGAGACCAATGAGCGTACGCTGAAAAAGACGTAAATGGATCGAATCATCTGAGATGGAATTTGAAGCACACCAGAGGTGGTAAGTCATCACATGATTTGATGGATCCTCTCGAGACTTACCTTCGAACTTGGGTATGTCACTGGGCAACTTATTTGGCATTGGCGGCCAGAACGGAAGATAATTTATTGGATCGTTCGTTAGGCGCATCAAGTCTGGTAAATCCAAAGTTGCGATAAACGACAATTGCCGATTAGGATCCCTAAAACTCTGGGTCACAAGACCAGTCCCAGGAGGAGGATATCCAGGATAACTTGGAACAGGAATCGCATTAGGGATATTGTATCCTCCCGGAAAACCAGGATTAACCGGACCGTACTGGGGTTGCTGTGGTTGTTGATAAGTGTACCCAGGATACGGTTGATACTGGTAAACCGGTTGTTGGACAGCAGGCCCGTATTGGTACTGTCCCTGGTACGGTTGATAAACAAATTGTGGTTGAGTAGTAACAACCGTACTTAAACCTGGCTGCCCCACAGGCATCTGAACTGTAGTTTGAATCGTGGATCCAGACAATGGTAAAGATGTCTGTGGAGTAGTGGAAGAGACAGTAGAAACTGGAGCTGTCGATACTCCAGAAGTAGGTGTGGTGGAAGGAACAGATGTTGCAGTAGTTGCAGCAGTCGTTTGAGATGGAGTACTAGGTGCAATTGGTGACTGAGTAACTACCGAAGGTATAGAAGTTTGAACATTAGACTGGACTGGTTGCTGGGGTGGACCAGAAACCACAGGTTGTCCAGTTTGAGATGACAACTGTACGCTTGGCTGCAACACTTGTTGAACTTGCGATGGATCCCACACTATATTCATTCTGGGGTATTGACCCATGACAGGTTGAGGATATTGAGATCCATAACCGGATTGAGGGTAGGATTGATAATTGAAAAGTACATTTCCCGTACCTTGAACATAAGATTGACCTTGGGGTGGTTGATAACCTTGACTCGAGTACTGACCTTGGGGTAGATACCCTTGAGGTAAGTACTGATACTGGGGTTGACCTTGAGGCATAAATTGATACTGAGGTTGACCCTGGGGTACATATTGAGGCTGGGGTTGACCTTGAGGAATGTACTATACCATGGGTACATACTGTCCTTGAGGTTGCCCCCCAGACCCAAGTTGTGTACCTTGAGGTTTCCCCCCAAGCATTAATTGAGGCTGCCCCCCAGGCGGTAATTGACCACCTTGAGGCTGAGAACCGGGAATTGAACCTGACATCATATAAATGTCTCCTACGCCCAATAGTTTATTACTATTGTTTCCCGCTAATGACCCATGTCCAATGGGTTGAGGAGATTCTCCTGCAAAAGTACCAGAGAGTGACTGATACCCAGCAGGAACAGAAGGACCACCATACAAGAAAGATTCAGGAGGTTGAGTAAACACGGACGACTAACTAGACATATTTACAGGAGTATAAATACCTCTGGATGGATAAGGAGTACGAGGTGGAGAAAAACTTATCCCTGAGTTGTCTAAGTAATTAGTTAACGAAAGATACCAAGTAGTACTTCCAGGTGGACTGTAAAAAATAGATTCACGCTCCCTTAGATCAATGGTAGGTCGATCTTCAAGAATAGGGCCGCCTACTTCTTCTTCTGGAGCAAGTTCTTCAATAGCTATCAAACCAGAAGGAAGATTTTCGGTGATGACTCTTTCTACCCTAGGTGAATCAGGAACACTAGAAGTTGGAGTAACAGGTTCAGATATTTCAGGTTCTTCGCCTATATTACTAGTAGATGAAAAACTACCAGCAAGCTCGGAAACTGCAACAGCTTCAGGATTATAACCTGTTTCTAGACTTTGGTAATCTGGATGGACTACCAACAAAGACTCTCCTTCTTCAGGTGAACCTACTTTACTGCCACTAGGAGGAGTTACAAGGACTTTCGAACCTTCGTAATGACCCGGGATGTCTTCAGGAGGATCACCCCGAAGTCTACGGGACTTCCTCAACAAATCAGCCACGGTAACAATCTCAGGAGACTGGCCCCGAAGTCTACGGGACTGTCTCGGTAATTCCGCCACAGTTAAAAACTTTTAACTACTGCACACGCAAAAAAAGTAAAATCTCAAAGCAAACCACCTAAAGTCTCTAAAGAACCAAACAAATTTGAATCACACGCCTAAAGAATCTAGGGCATCAAACCATACACAAACAGTAGCCTTCCGGACTGAAAACACTAGTTCGTGATGAAGCCCAACATCGCCGAATTCAGTACAGAAGTGGTGGGTGGAAGAGTTACCCCGGCAACCTACTTAATGAATAGACCAGCACAAGTTCCTCCACTTTAACCGTCTCGAGTGAAGTGAACCCCCCGGAAAATCCAAGTGAGTCTAGCCGACGTCTGCTTCAGGTACAGTGGGATCTTCCCTCCACCGTCACCTCGGGTAGAATCCTAAAGATAATGGTCACTAAGGTTACCAACAGCAACAAATATACCTGGGGGAACAGTCTACGACCCGATAGCACGCAAGGGCAGAGTAACAAGCTCAATCCCCTTGCCGGCTCCTTGACAATAATCCAAGGTTTACCGACAAGTGACCCCAGGCTCCTCGACAATAATCCGAGGTTTACCATTTGTAATACATGCGTATCTGGCGTCTTTCCTAATGAAGGAGGATTGATCCCCTCACTGGTTCGGACACGGTCTCGTGCTTCTCCTTTAAGAGGAGCTTTCCCAGAGTACAAATGAAACAGTTGGATTTATCCTACCACAAGATAAGCTACTTGTTTGGTTTTGCTGTCTTGGAGAGTTAATTACTCTCCTACTCCAAGACACTAGCCTGATCTATATTGGTGTTTCAGAGCCCTAGTAAATAAAAAGTTACTAAGTTGATTTTACTTTAAGCGTTAATTTTTATGGCTTTTCTTTAAGACAAAAGGTAGCGGAGATGAAACTGATGGTGTGTAGACTCGACTCAAACCACTAAAAAGATGCACTTAGGATGATTTATACTAATTTTCCTTTTTCAATGAATTCCTTAGCTAAGAGAGTTGGAGAATGCAAAATTTATATAAAGACAACTTTCTTGGCAATGAAAATCAAAGAAACAATCTCTTTATCTTTTCCAAAACATACAACACATGACCACTAATTACTTTGCGAAAATTCATTTTCCTTTCAAAGACTCAAATACCACTAAGCAAACTTTTCCTTCAAAAGAGATTTTTGGATTTTTTCCTACTTAACAAAGCATTTAAAAATCAAAAATCAAACTTTTACAAATCTATGACAATCAAATCAAAGCTACTTAAAAGCAACTCAAAAGAAATTCACCTAATAAGCAAATCTAATGAGGCCAAAACCTACAAAGTATGATCCCAGGATGTTTTACTCGGTCATGATTTAACTAAGGACTAGTCAATGCAGAATCAAAAACTATCCAAAAACAAACATAAAATCTTTTGTTCTTTTTCGTAAAATGAAATTCACAGTTCAAACAACAAACTTTTTCGAGATTCGGCAAAGAGACAAAAAAAAGGTAGGTGTCTCACAAGGGTAGATTCTATGAAATTTCCGACCCCTAAGAAGACAACAAATACCAGGGAGATCCAAGGTTTTACGACTTCTAAAGCCAAAGTCACTACAGGACCAATGTAAAAATCAAACGCTACGGCTAGAACCTCTACGAATTCCACTAAAACTCTTGACACTGATGAAGCAAGTTCAGATGAAGATCTCTAGTAGGTAACTAGTGGATCTGGGTGGAAAAAACAAATTAAAAGCAACATCTAAGAGGCAAAAAAGGAGAAAATTGAAATTTTCTCAATTTTGACAGGGTACGCAGGCAACCTGTTTGCACAGGTGCGTGTACACTCTGTGCACAAAGTCGCAGTGCGTACAGGTACGCACTGTGCTCAACGCAGAGGCTGCGTACTTCTAGCAAAACTAAGAAAAAGTAAAATCTAATTTAACCCTAAGCTAAGCCACCCAAACACACAGTCAGACAACCAAAAACCAGAAAGAAAAAGACTTTTCTCAGATCAAAGTTTCAGACAAAGGAAAAATCATTCACATCAATGGAGGTCCCCAGTGGAGTCGCCATTTTGTCATGCGGAAAGAGTCGATTTTGCGGACAAAACCAACCTCCCTAGAAGCTTAAGGCTTTCTAGTGACAAACAAGACAATTAAGAACAATCCTTCTCTAAATATGCATTTACCATATAAGAAATCAAGTGTTTAGATCCTACCTGTAGTCCAATGCTGTTGTAGTAGTCCAGCCTCGTCGATCCAGATGAGCTCCTCCTTCTCTTCGAAACCTGCATTCACTAACAATCAAACGATTAAATAACACCTGAATATCTCATAAAATAAAACATATTTAACATACAGACCAAGGAGTATATGAAACAACTCATAAATAACAAATTGTTGAGAAGAATGGACTTATTTGTATTAATAGGAAACAAAAGAAACCATTACAACCTGAGCCTTGGTGTTGTGCAGGTCCCTCCCAGGGTCCAGCAAGAGTTTTCCTTTACTTTGATCAGCGCACCCACTTCCAAATGAAACAATAAAGGATGGGAATCTCTCCTCACAAGCTTCTACAAGGAAGTCCTAATTCCAGCAGCATCTACCCTTAGGAATGTTCAGCTTTCAACCTCCCCTCCCTCTGGCCCAATGCCTGTATTTATAGTGCTCTAGAGGAAGTTAATCAGGTCCACCATCAATGGGATAAGCCCCTATTTGGATGGGTTAGCTCCCCTCTTTATGGGATAAGTTCCTCTTTCAAGGGATACATGAACCATTTGGAGGAGCTCCATACACGTCAAACAAGCTTCTAGAATGCTCTAGAAATGACAACAAGTAACTTTTTTGGAGTGAAACTTGCGCCTTTTGACCTTTACAGGAATACACACCCATTTCTTTACAGACAGAGCGTACAAGTACGCAGGTATTGTGAACTTGGGTTGCGTACACGCAGGTAAGGCTGAGAGAAACTGCGTACCCAGAGATAATTGACTTTAAATGACTTTTCTCTCTTTCTTGGAGTTTGACATGAAAAGCAGAGGCATGAGACTTGCCAAGGAGGATAGTATGACAGTTGATGGAGCCATACTAACTGCAAATAGTCATGGTGATATTTTTTAGTGTAACAAGGTTGCAATCATTTATCCATAGGAAGTCGAGTCTGCCATGTTGTAAACGTGATACACTGAACAGATCATTTGGGGAGATTTCCTGCCCGTACTTCTCGATTCATCTGGAAGTATTCTGTAGTTCACGGTTACCTAGTAATCCTTTTTCCTAGAATACCCTAAGTAGTCACTTTTTATCTTTCCTGACTCTTTAAATTTGAAAAGATCATCCAGCACTTTTCCTTTTGAGCTCGTTAATTCTGAAAGCAACTAGAGTCACCTCTCATCCTTGACTCTTAAAATATGAAAAGGAAAAATATTGTTTCAGTGTCTTAAAATTAACTGCCCACGAAATATTCCTAGTTAAATTTATCTTCGTTAGTGTTTCTTTAGGGTCAATTCCAATGGAAACATTCCCAGAGTCTACCAGTCAAGGGTTCCCCTCGGATGGGAATTTTGGTCCTTTTCCTTCTTTTGGAAATGATGGTGCTCCTTATATGGTGACGTTGTCCCTGCCTAGGTTAACCATTGGTTTACCTGTCTCGCTATTTTCGACCTTGATAGTCCCAAGTGTCCCAACTCCTGTGAAAATGTCTCCTTCATTTGAATCATGTCACGATGATTCTAAGGTTGACCCCTCACCTTCCTCCCCCATTTCTTCACCCTCCTCTTCTACTTCGCTTGGTCAAAGTTTGAAATCCAGTAACCAAGAGGCTAAGAAGAAGAAGAAGATGATGAAGAAGAAGAAGTCAGATAAGCAAGAGGCCAACCATGTAGCTATTACTCCAAATGCACCCCCCGTCAACAAACCTTTTGATGCTCGCGGAAGGTAAAATTCCCTTGCAGGCTATGTAAGGGCGACCATCTCCTTCAGGACTATCCTTGTATTCCCAGAGTCTTAGAGGTATGGTATCAAAACCTGAAACGACCATCCCTGTCAACCTCTGGCGATCATGTCAATGTTATGCCTTCAACTAATGATGGTAACAAGAAGAAAACAATTAGATTCCCCTATAGGTTATGTGAAGGAGAGAATCTTCTTCACCTTTTCCCTCTTATGGATAAAGCTTCCAAAGTTTTGGAAAACCTTGCAGTTCATCAACCCCATCTTCATGTTGGTTATCAGAGGCTTTCTTCTAACCCTCTCCTAGTTGGTAAAGAGATTTACTTGGATTCATCTCTTTCCCATCCTGCTCTTCTTGAGCGAGACTCTCTTATGTTTGTTCCCGACCAACCATTGGTCGAAAAGAGTGTTGACTTGGTTCCCCCACCAGTTTCTCACTCTGTCCCGGGAGAGAGTGGTGATCATACTACTCATGTTCTTCTCGTCTCCTCAGATTCTCGTGAATCGGAGAGTGACCCTCCCATCCCAGTTTTTCAGGAGATTCCTTCTACTATTCCTGTACAGCATGGGGGCAATCATATGATACTCCCACCAAGTAGTTCTATCGTCTCTTTTGATTGGGGTCCATTGACTGCCTTTCGCCTCCCATCTTATTTGCCTTTCCAGATCACAGTACAAGCCTATAATATGCTAGTAAATGGCACTATATTATAAGAGGGCATGTCGGTTAGCATCATGCCTTCTACTACTTGGCAAGCTTTGGGCTCCCAATAGCTTGTTCCTATCACCTAGAATCTCTTGGCTTTCAACGAAGGAACCAGTCAGCCCTTAGGGATCCTTCCTAAATTCCCTATTACTTTGGGAGGAATGGCCATATATATAGGTGTGATGGTAGTCCAAGGTCCCTTAGATTTCAATCTTCTAGTTGGATGCGACTACGTTTATATCATGGGAGCTCTTGTTTCTTCACTTTTTCATGTGGTTTGTTTTCCGCATGAATGGAGAATTGTGACCATTGATCAACTATCATTCATTGGTCACCAGGCGCCTCCTTTGCAACCAGCATCCCCTATTGGCTCTTGTTTGCAAGCAGTACCATCCCCACCACAGAACAGTTATGTGGCTACCCGTTCCATCTCCATGTCTATTGATAATCACATAGATGGTATAGTACATTATGTACTGGGGGCATTAGAACCCGATCTGTCTTTTGTAGAAAATCACATGTATTCCTCCCGGAGCATTGTCCTTCCGTCTACTGAAGACCTCTTGGAAGCCATGTTCTCATATGGTCCATGAACAATTGTAGGAGGATAGTTCCTGGTCTTGTGTCAAACTCATTAAATAATGAAACAAAGGGTCCGAGGATAGTTTTTTCCTGTGTCAACCTCGTTAAAAAATGTAACGAGTTCTGAGGATAGTTTCTGGTCTTGTGTCAACCTCGTTAAAAAATGAAATAAAGGGTGTGAGCATAGTTCCTTGTCTCATGTCAAGCTCGTTAAAAAATGAATCAAGGAGTCCCAAGGATAGTTCTTTTACTGTGTCAACCTCGTTAAAAAATGAAACTGATGTCTGAGGATAGTTCTTTTACTATGTCAATCTCGTTAAAAAATGAAACAAATGTCTGAGGATAGTTCTTTCGCTGTGTAAACCTCGTTCAAAAAAATGAAACACCTCCCATTTTCAAATCAAGTCTTTGATTAAGATCTCGTAAAATCCCAGTCGATTCTTTCCAAGATCTCGAAAGTGAACCTTCATTCTATTCACCTAGTTCACTAAAATGAAGCTTGGGGGGGATGTACCTCAATTGTGTCATTATGCCGGGGGCATGCAAACTTATTCAAGCATAGTCTTTTGTTTCAAACTTGTGTAAAAATGAACGCATGCCCGATTTACATATCGTGATTGTCATTTTAATCAGTTGATTTCTGCTAGATGAGACATGGTTGTTTTATTCCATCACCACCATCTCTTTGGCTGATCATATGCTTTCACTTGGTTTTTTTCCTTTCCTGAGGAACCACAATGATCACTAGTTTTATTAGCCAGCCTCTTAACCATTACATGTTTTGAGCAATTCCTCCATTGTCGGAACTAGTTGCTACACTTTATACCAATCGTCCCTCCAGGACAAGTCACCTTTAAGCTCTTTCCTGACTCGTAAAATATGAAAATATTACCGAGTACTTTTCCCTTTTGACTCGTAAAAGAAAAAAAAATGGGCAGTCCTCTTTCAGCTCTTTTCTGACCCTTTAAAAGTGAAAATATGGTCGAGCCCTTATCATTTCGAACTCGTTAACGAATGCGAAACATCGTATGCCCAGGATAATTTTACCCCTTTTTCAGGCTGGGAGGAACTATTTATGAAAAAGGTACTCCTTGACTGAAATAGTCAAGTGGTTCTCTCAAATATTGTTTTCTACCTTTTCGGGCTTGAGAGACACAAATGTAAGAAAAGGGACCATGTGGAGTTTTCTTTTACGTGTCTTTTCAAACTCTCTAAAAATGAAAAAGATACCAAGTTACACCTTTTTCAGACTCGTTAAACTATTAAACCACCTCGGAATCGTCGCCATGACGAACATGAGATTCTCCTTCCTGCAGCTCGTTAAACTTACTAGGTTGGATTCGTCCAAAGGGTGAACTTACAGTGAAAGCATCTATTATCCCCTTCAAGCTCATGATTAAAAAATAATTGGGGTACCTGCCAGAAATGGTGGGGAAAATTTGGAAATCTATCAGTTGTGTCAACAACTCACTCTTGAGCATGACACTTTTAGATTCGTGTCGGGTTGGGACACCCTCCTTTGTATTGTTGACCTTCCTAAGTTTGATTCGTTCATTTTTTCCTTCCATTTTGATCTCTGCCACATCATCATTACCACTAATCCCATGGATCCAAAAGCTGCCAAACTTCCAGTTGCGTCGTCGATATGTTCAAGACTTGTTCTTTAGCAGTTACAGTTACCTCTAATTCTTAGTATCATCCAAAATCATTTTGCATCCTCTCGTCTCACGTCGATGATGTGGGATTCATTATGGCCCTCCTTTGACATGGTCACTTTTCGTCGACTTCAACTCTTTATCCGGAAAGTTGACCAGGAGACTCCCTTCCAGTACCTTAGATCTTGCATGCCCTAATGTAAAGTTCTTCACACTTGACGACAAGTTCACATCATTGGCTTTCGATCGAGTGATTTCACGAGTGTTCGACTTTAGTTCCTCTAATCACATTCCATGGATTGTGCTGATAGTACCTTGAGGACCATTGTCATTACTGGTGGTTTCTCTCATGCTTGTTAACAGTTTACATCATTGAATGGTAATCAAGTGACTTTCTAGCATGTTTAACGTTAACACATATAGTCACATGTTAGAATCTGTACTTTGGTCAGATCATGTTGGAGTGCATGACGTTGGACTCAGATCACAAAAGTCCAGGTTGCGAAGTGGTGTGACATGGTTATGATTATATGCATGTCTCTTTCAGATGGCTAGCTGCGACTAGACCAAGAGTTATCATATGTGATCCTTCTCATTATTTGATTGTTGCGACCATACCTTGGTTTCATTATGATCCTCCTTGACAGATGGCTGCACCCATACCTGGATTTATTTACATGATCATTCTTTAGATGGCTACATCCATGCCATGATTCATGTATCATTTGACATAGATCTCAGTTTATGTATATGTATATGTACTTGCTTGCAGGTTTTCCAATGGAAGACTAGTTCCCCGCACTAATTTTATAAAGCATTTCATCCCTCACTCTCGGCCTTCACGCTTTAGGGGGCATCTCTTACAGAACATTCTGTCACTGTCCTTGTACTCCCCATTCTTGATCCTAGAGGACCTCTACAGTGAACCCCACATGCTTTTCCTTCATGATGAAACTCCCATTGTGTCCCTCTTCATGAGCATATAAATTCCCTTTTGCACCATTTCTCCTGAAACATTTGTTTTTCCCAGTTTACAATACCAGTGCTAATGACCTTTGTCTCCCCCGCGCCGATGTGTAGAGATTAGCACTACTCCTCACGCCGACTGGAGTGACTGAGCTGTGTTCCAGTCGTGCTGGTCCTGTTATGGAAAGTTTTTTAAATTAGAGCCGAAGCTTCCAGCTCTAGAAGCTTCATAACAGAAGTCTGGTAAATGGTTTGGCCGGATGGGGTCGAGGATGACAGTTTGGGCTCCTTTCCCCTATAATGATGGAACTACCCCAAGGGATAAGTCCTTCTCCCATGAGAAGAGGATCCATCTCCCATCCATATTTCCTATATAAACCTCCCTTCTTCCCAAGCACAAACTAGTTGCAGTCATAGTTTTTGATTGACTGTTGATGTTGTTTTCCTTATGCTATTTTGGTTTGGAGTAGACAGCAAGCTATTACTAGTTGTAGCTATCTAGTTTTGTGAGGGGGAAGTGTGATTGGGTTTAGAGTGAAGCCTAAAGGGAAGAGCCTTAAAACTATTGTTGATTGAGGCCATCATGGACTGCTAGCAGAAGTGTGTGGGAACCTGCTCTTGTCAGAGAAGGACTACAACGTCAAGATGAATGGTTGTAATCTCTCTTTGATATTAATTTATGCAATTATTGATTGATTTCCTACATGTTTTTTAATATTACATATTCATGGCTTAATGTTTCTTGACTTGTTAAGTAAGTTGAATTAAAATTTGTCTATTACCATGTTTGTTGTCTATTGTTGTTTACTTGTTTGGGGAGCTTGAAGAAGGAAACGAGAGATTGTTGGAGCGAGCAAACAAGGACATCATCAAGCAGGAAAAGTAGACCAAGAGATAGGTCGTATTGATTGATGCTAACCTAAGGAAATATTCCATAGAATGTATCTGTTTTGGCTAGACCCATTATCAGGCTAGAGGAATTCATACATGTCCGCACTTATAATTTTACTTCACCACAGCAACCGCTTTGATCAAACCATGACTAGAGTTTCTCAGTCTCTAGAATGTCGAGATCCAAAATGAGGCTGGAGGTCGAGATAGTCCTAACAATTCTTCCATTAAATTAAGCTATGCGTCCGCCTTTGACTTCAATCATGGTCGAAGCATCAGAAGAGGAAATTTCAACAATTTTCTTGCCTACGGTGTCATAATGCTCCTCCCATATGGTGACGTCGATACTATACCCAAATGTTTCTTTCAAGCTGAGATTTTTTCTAGGTGTTTCAGAGCCATCTCTTTGATGAATGGTGTAAGTTGGAGAAATGGACCTAACAATTCAAATGATTTTGACAACTAAGTCGAGATTTACATATCTGATTTCATCTATAGATTTAAAATGTAAATGGTGGAAAGGAATTGTCAGAACATCATCAAGGGAAGGTTCAGTAGTGGAAGTTACAGAGAGTGAGACTTCCCATTTTCTATTGAGATGGTTGTAATTTGTGTTTGTTGGTTTCACTATGCCATTTGAAACCATGTAAATCTACCCAATTTGGACAAGGTCATTGTTATAGGGAAAAGTGTCTATGCAGAACTGCTAATCCCACTAAGGTGTGGTAGCTACCTTAGAAACAAACAAAGTAAAACTACTTTCGTTTTCCTTTATGAAAGATAGATGAGAGAAGAATAAAGGAGACCAATCTCTGTCTTGCGCTTGGTTCCTTGCTCGATTCCTCTCTCTTCTGATAGTCCTTTGCTACTCGCTTCCTTGTATACCCAGCTTCACAGAGTACCTGTAGAATCAAAGCAGCATAACACTATACGAGAACATGGATCTATTATCATAAACAATCTAGGATCAGATGTAAATTGACCATACAAATGTGTAAAACATAAATGACACAAGAGTATGGAGGAAAACTTGAATAGCTTTATTGATAATCAAGAAAGAGCCAAGAGAGTTACAACCAGTTGTTCTGACCCAGCATCATCCTCTCAGCAAGTGAGCCCTTCTTCACCTCATGCAAAGCTTAGATCACCCAACACTATGATGTTGCCTTAAGAAACCAACAACAATTCCTTACAAGATGCAAAATTCCAGCCTTTGGATCTCTAGGATGAGGGATCCATATATAGATATCTGTAAGGGAGAAGAGTCAGCTTGTGATTTGATTAGTGTCTTCCCTTTGATATTTCATGCTTCCACTTGGAGATTGATGATCTCTTACTCATCCTTGGTCGAATTCAGACAGACAAGTGTCACAAGAGAAGTTTCTGGAAGATTCCATGCCTCTCCACCTCATGGATTGACACTGCCATTTGTCTCTTCTCACCCATCGCACCCCATAGAAGGGCTTTTTGAAATGCAACGCACCCACAGAGTGTACGTAGGTGAGATGCAACGCACTTTGCCTATGGAGCAGGTGAAATGATCCTGTTTTGACCAATTCTGAGTAGTTTTTCATGGAGAACTTCTGGGAGAAGCTGTAATCAGTTGACCTTGTTCCTTTAGGGGTTGGAACAACACTTTTAGGGACTTAGGAGCCCTTGGTTTATGGACATTTTATGCTTGGGGTTGCAGTGCCCAAAAATGTCTATAACAGTTGCCCCCTAAAGAATGAGGTTGTTAATCTTTTTTGATGTCGGGTGAAATGCTTTATCATGAGGATCCGAAGTTCTTTCAAGCTGGGAGGAGACCTGTAATAAGATACAATACATTATCTTCATAATATTTTTTATGATCTAGCCGAGGCGGGCATTCCCATGCTCAGATTTATAAATTCATTTTCATGTACATAGGACAGACAATCGTTTGAGTGTAGACTGATGATTCTAGTAGAGCCATCATCCCTTTGATTGGATGATTATCTGTGCAGCAATGATGTACATTTTATGTCTTTATTTTCCTAAATATATATCGCAACCCGGATGGATGAAACTAGATCCGGGGTCTTCAATCTCACTCGATCTTCACTCAAAGTACAAGTTGATCCATGTGAGAGATGTTCTAGAGTCGAACATGGAAAGACATCGCCCGATTACCAGCCAATGATGTAAGCTGTTAACAGGCGCGAGAGGAATCACCGATAATGATAATGACCCTCAAGGTACTACAGTACAATTCACGTGGTGTGAATAAAGGACTTGGCGTTGAACACCACACAAAATCTTTCGGTCGAAGGACATTGATGTAAACCTATCACCGGAAGTGAGAAACTTGCCATTGAGGCATGCAAGCTTCAAAGTACTGAAAGGGGTGTCCCTAGATTGGCTTCTTGGATAATGAGCTGATGTCGACAAGAAGTGATCCATCATAGGAGGGCCTTAATGAATCCCACATCAATGACACAGAATGGAGCAAATGATTTTAATGGAGGTGAAAACGATTTGGTGATATAAGGTTCAGGGTGGCGGTCATGAAAGAATGGAGCTTAAATGTATTGCAGTGGGTGAGACACAGGTGAATTCTCTGAGTGACTTCTCTTGAACATACTGGTGACACTGACATGATGGATTGGTAGCATTAACCCCAAATGTGGATGGTGTGATGGGACCATGGTGATGTGGCCGGTGAATGAAACAACCCAACCCGACTTGGATGCGGAGTGAAAGTGTCATGTTCAAGAGCGACTTGCTACCAACAAAGTTTCTTCAAGTTTTCTTCCCAATTTTTCCCCAGTCATTGCTGACCAGTACCTCTTTATTTTTGTCAAGCTTAAGGAGGATAACATATGCTTGTTCTATAATTTTCCCTTCGAGCAAACCCATCGCTATGTTTTAATGAGCCTAGCGATAGTGAAACTCGTTCTTGTCTGCTATGGACAAGTTTGTTGGTATTAGGTTTTAACGAGTTTAACGACAAAGATAACTCGGTCCTTTTCAATTTTAGAGAGTCTGAAAAAGGACGTAAAGGAAACTCCAAAAATCCTTTTTCGTCATCTAATCCCTTAAGTCCGAAAAAGTATAAAACAATACATAAGGGATGAATTTTCGATACTTTTAACGAGCCGAACAAAACAAGCGCTCGATCTTTTTGTGTAATAATCCCTCAGGTCCAAAAAGATTAAAATCTAAAGGAGGGATAGCACTTCTGGTCCCTTTAACGAGCTGGAGAGGCCAATGGCTCGGCAATCTTTTCATATTTTACGAGTCAGTTGAAAAGAGCTTAAAGGAGACTCGTCTTTGAGGAACAAGTGATAAAATTGGGTAGCAGTTGATTCCAGGTAAGGTTTGGAATTTTCCAATCACGGCAGTGTTACAAGGATGGCTAGCAGGATCACTCTTCGCAGCTGTTCCTCAAAAGGGGTAAACAATCAAATGGAGGTGAATGATCGGTCAATATAGAGTGGAGGTGATGATGGGAACATGACCAAGGCTTTAAAGGCTGAAGTACTACATTCACGATGATTATTTACCGGGAACTGGTTCATTTTTTATTGAGCTTAAACGCTGGGGGAAACATTTTCTCATTGCTTATGTTTATTTTTTAACGAGCATGAAGTCCGCGTTAAAACTGCTCGAAATATCTAGTCGTATAATAAGGATGTCTCATATATAAAAACGGCAATTTTTCAAATCTTTGCCCCACATCCTTTCTTTATGCAAGTTAGGAAATGACCAATCCTATGAGCTTAAAGGGTTAGAGGACCTACAAATTTAAAAAATAAATGGTCGCTCTTCGCTTGCACGCCAAAAGGTTTGCATGCCCCCAGGTATAAAATAGAGTTTCAAGGTCACCTTCTATTCTACCGACAAGACATTCATTTTATCAGGAAAGGTTTACCTTTTTCAGGTTACCAAAGATTGTTTTATCTGGACTTCAAACAAAACACTTCTTCGGCGATGCCTACCGAAATAGAAAAAGGTGAGTGGCGCAGACGCCTCCACCCACATAACTTTGACAAGGGAATCTTATTCCAGTCCAACCCCTTTTCCAATCTTGGACGGGAGTGTCAGACTAGTCATATATCTCTCGTGGAAACCTATCCTATAACTAAGGTTTTCCTGCTAAAGCAGACCAGGGTGCATGCCCCCTGGGTTTTAGTCATGACCCCCGAATCACTCGCGCTCATCAGGTTGACAGACTGGGGATTGATGAGACATTCCTTGCGTGAAAAGACCATTTAGGGATGGTATATGACGATTTGCTATGTGTGAACTGGGAAATGAAAGCTGGTCTATGAGCTTGACCACTCTTCCTTCATGCGGAAAACACATTACTCTAAACAGTTATGAGACAATGGCTCCCATGCAATAAATATAGTCTCGTCCAAGGAGTAGATTATAATCTAGAGGTCCTTGGACTACCATTAAGTTCATATGAACGGTTTTCCCTCTCAATGTTATGGGCACATTGGGAAGGATCCCTAACGGTTGACTGGTTCCTTTGTCAAAGCCTGTTAGATTTCTTATCTCAGGCAAAAGCGATGGCGAACAAAGCTCTTTCCAAGCAGTCGAGGAAAGGATACTCACGGAATCCCCTTCATCTATGATGGTACCGGCCATAACCATTCTATATACTTGAGCAATGATTCGGAATGGTACACTAGCCGGTAAACGGAGTCTGCCTAGCTGATTCTCGTCAAAGGAAACAACTAGGTTGCTTGGAGGTGGGACTGAATAGACGGTCTGGTACGACTCTGACGAAATTCCTTCCTGCGGTAAAGGAATGGGTAAATTTCCCCCATGTTCATCGGAGTCTGTGCTTACGAAAAGAATTTGGATGGTGTCACCCTTCTTCTCTTCGGTGACTGTATCATCTAAAGATGGAACCTGTGAAGGCAAGACCGGGTCAACTGCCGCCTCGACCTTTTGACTTTCATCTCGTATGGGTTCAGAAGGTTTATCTTCAATGATAGATGCTTCGGCCGACCACCTGGGCGGGTTAGCCGGATTTTCAACTAGCGACGGACTCGACAAGAGTTTCTTATATCTAGGAGGAAGTCATAACGGTGAAACCGGACAATCACCCAAAACTCTTTTAGCCTCGTCTAAGAAGGGACAACGGTGGACGGCATGATCACCTTCTCACAGTTTACAAGGAAATTTGCACTTTCCTTTTTGTCCAGGGGCTTCACTTTCACTAGTCTACGGTGTGTTTTCAACATGATCATCAGAGGTTGACAACACCGGGTTGTGCAAACGAGGAGACCAATCCCTTAAGATCCGAGGGATGCAGGGATAATCTCTATGATAGTGGTCTCCTTTGCAAATGACACATGGCGATTTAGGCCTGGTTGGTGCAGTGTGTGGATTTTCGCTAGACGATGCTTGGTTTCCCCCTTTCGCCTTTGGCTCTTTCTTCTTCTTTTCCTTCTTCTTCTTAGATACTTGATTTTTGGCTTTGCCAGCCCCATGAAGTGAAGAGGAAGGAGGAGAAGAAGAATTGGATGAAGTAGAGGGTTGGGGGGTAACTCTAGAATTGTCTAGTTGCTGACTCGATTGTTCAGGAATCACGGTGTTCTGAACAATGGAGGTTGAGAAAAGCCATACGGGCAAGCCAATTGTCAATCCTGGAAGTGACAATGTGGCCATGTGGGGTGCACAAACATCTCCCCAAGAGGAGAAGGGACTACGATTTCCACCAAGAGGAGCTCCTTGGTCGGTGGACTCCATTTTCTCAACCTAAGACCAACGTAGGAAAGGTGACGATTATTCTGTTTAAAATAAATTTTAGATGCTTTGACACAACTTGTTTTTTCAATTTTAAAGAGTCGAGAAAAAACAAAAGACAACTCTAGTCGCCTTCAATTTTTAATGAGCCTGAAGTGACAAGTGCTCAGATGGACCTTTCCCATTAAGGAGTCTGAAAAGGAACAAAAGGGACTGTTACACAGTAATTTCTCACTGTCTCCCTGTCATTCTCCCCACTGTGTCAGGAGTTCAAAATAATCAAGTTCATGCTCTCTAAACTGGCCAAATGACCCACTTTTCCAAAGTTTTCATCATCAGCGCGACTGTTATTAAAATAACCGCGCTGACTGGCGCTTCATAATAGATCCCATGTGCTGCCAGCGCGGAAGCACACGAGTTTTCCGCGCTGGTCAAATTTCATGACCAGCACAGTCTCTGTTTGTATTAAGTCGTGCTGACATGGCCTTGTCTATTATTGCTTTGCGATGTCAGTGCTCCAGTCCAGTTATGCACCCGTGCTGATCCAGTTTGGGTGAATTTGTTCCAACAGCCAGCCTTCCAGATAACTCCAGACTTGGTTGTTGGCCTTGTGAGTATCGCCTCCCTTCTATGGCATGTCTGTTTGTCATTTGAAACCACCTCCCTTGAAGATAAGCTCATCCTTCCATCATTCATGGAGACTCCTACTATTTAAACCTCTACCATTACCATGAGCAGCTAGTTTTGATTGTGTGGAGTTTATAGTGCTCAGATTGCTGCTACTATAGGTAGTTGGTGTGATAAGTGTGGAATTGCTAGATAGCTTAAGGAAGGTTGTGGAGTGTGGTTTGTGTGAGAGAGAGAGTTCTTGTCTTGGGAGATCTATCTCTAAGGGTGAATGCTTAAGAGACTTGCTGGCTGGACCCTCTTGAGAAGGATATCGACGTCAGAACATTTGGTTGTACTCTTCTCTGTTATCGATTAATAATAGATGACTACTATTATGGTTCCATTCTCATTTGTCTCTATAATGGTTAATGTGAATTACATCCTTTCTGACCGATGTGTAATTTCTTTTATTAGATTTCACGCTTGTGTTTGTCTCTCTCTTCGTGTGTGCAGGTATCTATTCGCGGAGATCGCGGAGGATCATGACCGGCCAGAGCGAAGGAGCGAGAGCGGCATCTCTTAATCAAACAATAGCGTTGGAATCCAAGTAGGTGTCCATTGCCTACCTTTTAATCGCAATTAGGGACTTGCATAGTAGCATTGACTGATTGTTGCTAGACCCGTTCTGGGCTAGTAGGGATCACCTCTATCCGTAGAGGGGATTTACCTCTCCAACAATTTGGCGACTCATTCATTCTTGTTTTGAGTTTGCTTGATTTCTCTCTCTTTGAAGATTAGGGGTTAGTCTCTTGCTTTTGGATTTCCTGGTTCAATTTGGGAAGTGCTTTAATTGTTTGAAGAACCCTTGCCTTGGTTTGGGAGCTTTTTGCTTGATTCTGCTTGTTTTTTAGCCTCAGCGCGTTTTTAATTGAAACAGTCGCGCTGACATCGCTTGCCTGTTTCTTGAGTCTCGCGGTCATCGCGCTTTCTCATTAAACAGTCGTGACGGTTCTGAAATTGAACCAGCGCGGATAACCCATGCCCTTCCGCGCTGACAGCACATTGTTGCTACGCGTGACCTCCGATCAGCGCATTGTTGCTGAGTTCTACCCGCGCTGATCCTGTAGAATTCAATTTGTTTCAAAATTGCTTCCTGAGCCTGTTGGTTTGACTGCCCCTTACTCTTTCCACTTGGTTCATGGCTTGTTTTTCATTGTTTGAACTGTGAGACACTTGCTTGCGAAGTCTTGTCGGGCGGATTTTGTTTTGTGTCCGGTGACCTAGTCGTATCATCCCGTTTTCGCTAGATTGATTTTGTTTTATCGCTTGTTCACGAAGATCCATTGCTACTTGCCTTTGCTTTTGCGAAAACCTTCCTCTTTTACTTTCTTTGCTTGGTTGTTTAGGTGACTGTCCTCGAACCAGTCCTTCGGTTGTTTCGATTACTCCTCGCCACCCAGACATAGATTACAATTGCTTGGGTTCAACCGACCCTTTTCACGCTTGTTGTGTTTTTCATTGAGTGGATTTGTTTCCCTTTACTCGGTGTTGCTATCTCTCAAAATTCATTGCAAGTGCATTGTGCCATTGAAAAAGAAATCGAACTAATATCTTTTGCATTCAATAGTTGATGAAAGGAAGAGCATTTTATTGATTTGCATTCTCAAAAGAAAAGTCTCGTTTCTTCACCATTAGCTGCATTAGATTGTTTGATTGTTTGAGTTCGTTTTTTTTGATTGAAAACTCTTAACCCTCTCATAGTTAGAATTCATCGAACGAAATGGTGTTCTTTGGCATATAGCTTGCATCTAGGTAATTGTGAGAGATCACACGATAAGGCCTGAAACCGAAACTTAAACTCAAGATCAACCATAAAATAAACCGAATAAACCTAAAAACGCATTGGAACTTAACGCAAACATCTAGAGGTCTAGGTTAGAGACGTGTTCCGGTGTCTTTAAACATAGTCACTATTGTTTCACATTACGGTTGGGTGATTCCTCCTTCTGTGACTCGATAGTGGTCTAACATGGAATGCGCTCCCATGTACCGTCGCGTATATAGGGAGACCCCACTAGGCTTTTATCCTTGATCCATAGGAAGCCAAGTTTGCTGCCTTGTGAACCGTAACGCACCGAACACAGCATTCGGGAAGCTTGACTGCGATACGGAAAGTCCTTGGTTCTCATACGATTGCCAAGGTGTATAAGCAGTTTTACGGATTACTTGGTAAACCCTTTACCTAGAGTCTCCAGAGCAGTCACTTTTGATCCTTTTTGGACTCCTTAAAAGAAAAGGTGCCAGTGAGCGTCTTGTCACTTCGTGCTCATTAAACATTCGAAGGAGACTGGAGTCATCTTTCATCCTTTTCTCGACTCTTGAAACATGAAAAGGTCAAGTTTGGTTCCTGTGTCTTAAAAATTTATTCGGCCGCGATAACATTACCTGGTTAGATCTTGTGTGCGTTAGCTTGAGTAGGGTCTTTATTGTTAGTTTCCTTTAGGTTTTCTGTGGGGTCTTGTCATCCTGGCTGACCCGTCAACTCCCGTTCCAAGTGATCAAGGTTCTCCATCTTCTGTTGCTCCTGAGGCACCAGTTGTAAGCGATACTCTTCCTGTTATCCCGAGTATCCAGCCTATCAACGTACGTGCCCCGGGCGACGAGGATTACGAAGAAGATTGGAATCCTATCTGGGAGCCTGACGAAGACGATATTCCTCTTACCCCTCCCGGTATGTCGTCTCCGATGTCCACTTCCCACATGGATGAGACATCTCCCAACACAGGTGAGACACCCGTGGTGTCAAATATTGAAACTCCCATTCCAGCTACTTCTCCACTCCCTCCGCGATATTAGTCGATGAGGGATAGGATAGCTGCCAGGAGTCCTTCTACGACTATATGGGATCCTAGTCTCATTGCCACCACGGGACCCTTTGTTTCACAACCCCTTAATACGCCTGTTACCTCAGTTCCCACCAATCCAACCGTTTGTGTAGCATACTCGACTCCAGTCGTTAGTGCCGTGACAGCGTCTTCATCTACAAACAATGGTGCTAGTCCTTCTCACAGTCAGGTGAATAATGGCGAGCCGGAACTTTCATCTGGAGTCGTTGATCCTGCACAGAGTGCTCAACCCTCTTCTGGTCCTGCTCCAGGAGGGGGGCCGTATGATGCCCAGGGGCAACCCATTGTGGACCCGAATTACCAAGGTCCCCTCTTTTATTATGACTCTACTGGTCAGTACCTCCAGTTCGCTCAATCCGCGCCTCTTCCTCATTTCGTTGAAGTCTCGGTACCATTATCCATTACTTGGGACGCCAGTACTCATACTTTTTATGGGCGTCAGGCAATCCCTGGGCAGCCTCAAGGACCGACAAATCAAGGCCAGCCACCTTATGTGCAAACCCCTCAAGGGCAGCCACTTTATGGCCCGCCTTACCCAGGACAATCTGGGGGCCCGCAAGGACAACCCTACCCGGGTCAACCATCCGCCGTTGGTGGTCCGTCGTTTTCCTATCAGAGTCAACCTTTTGGTTACCCAGGGCAACCTGGTACCCATCAAGGTTACCCGACTGGACAACCAGGGCAGCCTTACATCTAGCAAGGCCAACCTGGTCTCCAGCAGGGTTACCCATCTAGACAAGCTGGGCAAGCTTATACTCCTCAAGGTCAACCAGCAGTCCAGCAAGGGTATCCTCTTGGGCAAGGTGGGCAACCCTACATACAGCAGGGCCAACCTACTGCCCAGTCTGGTCATCTTTCTGGGCAAGGGGGGCAACCCTACGTACAGCAGGGCCAACCCACTGCTCAATCCATGCATCCTCCTGGGCAAGGGGAGGAGCCTTCTATACAGCAAGGCCAACCCACTGCTCAGCCTGTGCATCCCTCCGGGCAGATGGGCCAGCCTTTTATGCAGTAGGGCCAACCCGCTGTCCGCCCTAATCATCCATCTGGGCAGGCTGGCCAACCTCAGGGTCAACCAGACGTCCAGCCGGCTCAGCCATCTGTTCCACAAGGACAACCCTTGGTGGTTCACGGACAACCTGGCACCCGGAAAAATCATCCTTCTGGGCAAGCAGGTCCATCCCAAACCCAACCAAGTCAACCTTCCGGCCAGATGATCCAAGCCCAACCAGTTCAAGGACATTATTCTGGGCCCCAAGCTCAAATGGGTTATCAAATGCAAGGTGGGCCACGACCCCAACCTTCTTGCCAAACGCAGCCTTCTTATCAGGCTCAGTATGGAGCCCAGCAAATGTATGGCTACCAGCAACCCCAGGGGCAAACTCAGTTTACTCCTTATCAAAATTATCAACAGATGCAGGTCACTCCTTACCAAAATTATCAGTATGCGGCACCTGCAGGAGAAGTTGCTAATACATGGGGAGCTGGGGGGCATACCCAGGGACAACTGTCCGCATATGGCCAAAATCCGTATGGACAGAACCCCTATGGGCAAGGTCCCTATGCACCAGGTCCTTTTGGGCCTGGTCCATTTGGACGGAGTCCGTGGGGGCAACCACCATCTGGTTGGAACCCTAATACTGCCTCGAATCCGTAGCCACAAATGTCCTTTAACCCTCAGTTGTCGTTCTTAGCGACATTGGAACTTCCGGATGTGTCCAAGTTGACAAATGATCCTATTTTGCATAATCCGTATTGGCCACCAGTTCCAACCAAAATACCAGGGGATTGTCCAAAATTTGATGGCAAAGCTGGTGAAGATCCTCAGGCCCATGTCATGACCTATCACCTTTGGTGTTCATCGAACTCATGGCTTGATGACTCTATCCGGCTTCACCTCTTTCAGAGAACTCTCACTGGTTCAGCCGCTAAGTGGTATATTGAGCTGAATCGCGGCACGTTTCAAGATTTCAACTCGTTGGCTATGGCGTTCTTAACTCATTTTCAGTTACCCATTCGGTACGAGACGGGGACACATCTCCTCACGTCTCTCAAATAGGACACGGCTACGCACATATCTGATCATATACATGAATGGAGAAGGCGTCATCGCTTGATCAAATTCTAGATTCCTGATCAACTCCTGACCGATTGGTTCACGACTTCCTTTGTCCCTGCAATTGCATGGGACATCGCCATGGGAGCTTGTGTAACTGAAGAGCAAGCGATCGCGCGTGCTCAGTACCTCGACTTAGTGTACTCTCAGTCGGGTACTTTATATGATTATTTTCCAGATGCCCCGAGGCCTGGACAGTCCAAGGCTCCGCCAAAGCCATCTGTTGATGGAGTCATTGGCTCTGTAAACTCGTCATCTAAGAAATCGGCGGCGAACCCTGGGAAGCAAAAACAGAACGCTTCTAATGGAAATACTTCTCAGGGCCAATCCAATTCTGGGAGTACCTCCGAGGTAAACGCCATTCAGTACACTGCGGCGGATAAATCCTCAAAAGGGAAAAAGAAAGGGAAAGCTAAAGATAAATCTGGACAGCCCAATCAGGATCCCCCTAAGCCTCCCTCCGAGGAAGGAGCTAAACGAAAACCTAAGTATCCTTGTCTCATCTACGATGAGGATCACTACACTAAGGACTGCCCGAGGCGGTCCGAAGTTAGTCGACTTTTGAAAGGTGCTCCTGGGCCTCCTGCTGTGCTTAAAGAGCCTTTCCCTTCCCAGTAGACTCAAATGGTGGCAGACCCGTCTCAATCCTCTTCCTCGTTCGGTTCTCAAGTGTTCATGGCTGGAACGATTCCCATCCATGTTTCAACTCGAGCGAAAGATTATCCATCTCATGCCGGGAAAGAGCCGGAGGTCCCCTCCAGCGCTCCTCCGTCCAGTTCTGGTCCCCTTCACATCGAACGGCCCAGCACTGAGACGATCCCCCGACCCCCTCCAAAAGGTGTACTCAGGAAGTCATCTTATAACCCTAATGCTCGTGCTGCCCAGCATTATAGCATTGTTGAGGACTTAGCTCAGGCTCCGTCTGCTATGTCCGCATTAGAAGTCCTCCAGAGCTGCCCCTCCCAGAGGAAGTCCTTGCTATCAGCTATTGGTGGCATCGACCCGGCAGATTCAGATTTGATTTCTTTTGATCTCGAGGGTTTTACACAGAGACTGCCTCACCAAGTTGCTTTCCTTATACAGGTCATCATCAATAGCAAAACGATCCATCGTATAGTTATTGATGAAGGTTCCTCAACCTGCATCATGTCTGTTGCTTGCTGGAAGGCTATTGGTTCTCCTACTTTGAGTCAGTCTCCCATGACCTTAGAAGCCTTCGATGGGAGAGAATCTCGTCCCTATGGTATCCTCCAACGCTTGCCCATTTCTTTAGAAGGGAAGACCGTAGAGGTGGAGGTCGAAGTTGTTGATGCTAATCTCACCTACAACCTCCTCCTTGGACGTAGCTGGACATACGCCATGCAAGCCGTGGCTTCCTCCCTGTTCCGTGTCGTTCGTTTCCCTCACCAGGGGAAGATTGTCACGGTGGACCAGATCTCCTTTTTTGCTTCTTCTTCTTAAGGTAATGTGCCATTTGTGGAGCATACCTCCAAGTCATTAGTGAGTGTGGGTGCTGGACTTTTCAAAGATCCCGCCTTAATGGGAGTCTTTCCCCTCCCACCTTCGAATCTCGCCCCTATCAACATGATCTCAGTACGTTCTGATCCGTGGGTTCTTCCTCCAGTGAATCAAGAAGACTCTTGGGGTGATATGATGCCGTTGAGTCCTACGGAGCTCAACTACGTCGAGATTGTCACTGCATCGGCTCCCCCTCCTGAACCTGCTTTTCCAAGTAGTGTTCCCGATTCATATGATCATTTCCCTTGGCTAGGTGATGAGGCTACTTCGGATCCACTGAAGGAAACATTTCCCTCCGATGAAGCCATCATAGAGACCATGTCTCTCGAAGAGCTCCCTTGGTCAGATCACCACCATCGCTCTTCGTTTCTCCCTCCACATTCGGAAATGGTCGCATGTCTCGAGCGGTTTGCTTCATGTGTCCCATCCCCGCCCCTCCAAACACCTGTTCAGCTGTATCAAGTGTCTTCTGAGGGAAATATGGGCAACATCACGCAAACCCAACCCATCGACATCTCTGTCAAACCAGGGGTTGTCGAGAACATTTACATTGGAGTCACGTGTACTCCTGAGGAGGTTCAACTCTACACTGCCTTATTTCGCGAATTCCGTGATGTCTTCGCATGGTCCTACGAGGAAATGCCCGGCATCGACCCTAGTATCGTGGTGCACGAAATACCAACGTACCCAGGGGCTAAGCCTGTTCGTCAGCGCCTACGCCCAGTGCACCCTCGAAAGGCTGCAGCCATCAAGGCCGAAGTCGAAAAACTTCTTAAAGCTGGTTTCATTTACGCCATTCCCCTTACGGATTGGGTCTCTAATATAGTCCCTGTGAATAAAAAGCAGGGTACTATCCGGGTCTGTGTTGACTACCGTGACATCAATCGTGCCTGTCCGAAAGATAACTTTCCTACACCCTTCATCGATCAGCTTATTGATGACTACGCAGGAAGTGAGATTTATTCGTTTATGGATGGCTTCTCTGGCTATAACCAGATCAACATAGCTCCTGCCGACCAGCATAAGACGGCTTTCATTTGTCCTTGGGGCACCTTTGCCTATAAGAAGCTCCCTTTCGGTCTAAAAAATTCCGGTGCCACCTTCCAGCATGCGATGTCATATGCTTTTCATGATATTCGACACATCGTATAGCCTTACCTGGATGACCTCCCAGCTCATTCAGCTAAGTGTCAGGACCATCCCTCTCATCTTCGTGAAATTTTTCTCCGCTGTCGACACTACCGTATTCGACTCAATCCTCACAAGTGTGTCTTCTGCGTAGAATCTGGCCGACTGCTCGGGTTCATTGTCTCCCGAGAAGGCATCCGTTTGGATCCCCTCAAAGTCGAGGCCATCTTGAATCTTCCTCCCCCTGCCTCTTTGCAGCAATTGCAGAGCTTGCAGGGCAAAGCTAATTTCCTTAGACGATTCATTCCGAATTATGTCGAGGTGGCTAAGGGTTTCACATGGTTATTAAAGCGAGACACACCCTTTCATTGGGATGCTATCGCCCAGGAGTCTTTCGAGCGACTCAAAGACCTCCTTGTCTCGGCTCCGCTCTTAAGACCTCCGAACTACCACCGTGATTATACTCTCTATCTAGCTGCTGCTGACACCACCATCGGCATGGTTCTAGTGCAGGATGATGATGACGGCACCGAGCACGTTATCTATTACCTTAGTCGCAACCTTCTGGATACGGAAACTCGCTACGCATATGTCGAGAAGTTGGCACTGGCAGCTGTCTGTGCCGTCCAACGTTTCCGGCACTATATCCTATTGCGCACAACGACCGTGATTTCTGACTGTAACCCAATGACCTACATTTTGTCGCGTCAACTGCTGGGGGGCAAATACTCGAAATGGATCGTAATCCTTCAAGAGTTCAACTTGGAATTTACTGCGGCCAAGTCTAAGAAGTCTCTGGTCTTTGCTGAACTGCTCTGTTCCTTGCCCTCTCATTTTGCACCATCTCGTTCGGAGGAGCATATCCCGGATGAAACACTGTTTCTCATCAGCACCCTCGACCCGTGGTATGGGGACATTATAGTATATTTGCAGATGTCTTCCTTCTGTCCCAATGTGTTGAAAGATGCTCGACGGCGGATTCGTCACCAATCTCAACCCTATCGCATTCTTGGCGATACCCTGTACCGCCTCGGCGTTGATTCCGTTCTCCGCCGATGCTTGACTCTCGAGGAGGCTGAGCGGGTGTTGAATGACTGCCACTCCGATGCTTGTGGTGGCCACATGTCTGGATATGCTACTGCCCAGAAAATTCTCCGTGCTGGTTACTTCCGGCCTTCTATCTTCAAAGATTGCATTCTTGCCGTTCGTGCATGCCATGAATGCCAGGTTTACCACCGGAAAATGCGTGCACCTCCTGCACCACTGCACCCTGTTGTTACCGTAGGTCCATTTGCCAAATGGGGCATCGATTATACGTCCTGTAACCCTCGTTCGGCTGGGGGGCATGGGTATATCATCGTTGTCGTGGGTTATTTCACCAAGTGGTCCGAAGCGATGCCTACACTGAACGAAGACGGTTACACAGCGGCACAGTTTTTGTTTAATCATGTCATTAATCGTTTCCGAGTCCCTCAGGCGATTGTCACGGATCACGGAAAAAATTTCCGTAATCACATGATGACAGAACTAACGACCCAACTAGGCTTGCGTCAAGATAGTTTGACACCATACTATCCCCAATCTAATGGTCAAGTCGAGGCTGTGAACAAAGTTTTGATCACCATGCTTCAACGTACCGTCAATACACACAAGTCTAACTGGCATCTGATGTTATTCCCCGCCTTGTGGGCCTACCGGACCTCTGTGAAGGACACCACCGGTTTCACCCCTTTTCAGTTGGTTTATGGACTGGAGGCCACCCTTCCTGTTGAGTGTGAGATTCCTTCATTGAAAATAGCTGTCGAGTTGCTTCCCAACACCACTCTGGTGGAGGAACGACTTCTTTACTTAGAACGGTTAGACGAGACCCGTCGTTTAGCTTCTCTGGCTATCGAAGCACAAAAGAAGAGAGTTAAGGCTCACTTCAACCATAATATTCAACCTTGTTCCTTTGTTGAGGGAGATCTAGTACTGCTCTATGATCAAGCTAAGGATAAGCTGGGGGCAGGAAAACTCGAATCCATGTGGCTAGGTCCCTACATCGTGAAAAGAGTTTTGCAGAAGGGCGCATATGAGTTGATTGATTACGAAGGAAACCCTCTTGACAAGCCCCGCAACGGACTTTATTTGAAGAAATATTATGCATGATTTCGTGCACCTAGCTTGTACATACGCGTGTTTTAGTGTGTGATGTGTGCATGATTTCACGTTTTGCTTTGGTGTGAAGGCGTGTTTGCCTCTTATTATGTTTTCTGCTTCTTGTGCAGATGTCTAGTACGCCTTATGTTGGTTTTGTTGATGGCGCCTGCCGTAGTACTTGCAATTTGTCTTCTGCGGCATGGGCAATCTATGATCCTCACGGAGAGTTGCTAGACCTTCAAGGTGTCTGCCTGGGTCATACCACTAACAATGTTGCCGAATACAGTGCCGTAATTGAGTTACTAGCTGAAGCAGTTGATCTCGGCATTCGTGCAATGATGGTAAACCTGGACTCTCAGCTCGTTGTCCATCAACTCAACGGGTGATATTCCGTCAGAGACCAACGCATTTTAAGGTTGTATCTACGTGTCAGATTGTTAGAAAGAAATTTTGATTATATCACATATCAACATATTCCGAGATGATTAAACACGTTAACTGATGCATTGGCAAATCGTGTGTTAGACAGGCATTTGCGAAATAGATAAACATCATACAAGAAGACATAGAAAGCATAATAAGACCATAGAGTAAAGCATATATAGATAAAATTTCCAAGCATAGTTTGCATGCGTGTTGTGTGTGCTTTTAAGCTTGCATTCAAAAAATTAAAATATGTGGGTCGTGTGTTATGCAATTGATACATGAGATTACATTTGTACTGGACATTTGCATAGCATATAAAAACATCATCACATGTAACAAGATCCATCCAAAATCGGTATGTATATATATATATCGTGTGGCGCACTAAGGCGCTCAAAAATAAGTGTATATGTCAAAAATAAGGCCAATGTCCTCAGTACATCTGAGACACGTGTCTCTCAAAATACAGCAGTGGAAATAAAACCTAGGTGACTACTGTGGTAGGTTATGCTCTCTGTAGCATACTACCGCCCGTGCCACCCGCCTCAAAAGGCGGTGCATCCTGGGCTCTACTCCCACTGTGTGAATTTGGGATGCTATGGGGACCTCCTTGATCCCCTAGTAATCTGGGACTCCCTACAGTAAGCCCTCGAGGTTCTGCACTACAATCTCGAGCGTGTTGACTCCTGGAGGAGCCAGGGCCAAGACCCCGTCACCCTGCGCCTCTCTCCTCGCATCTGGAGCCAAACCAAGGGGTCTCACTGGTCCTACATCTGCATATCATAACATTTATCGTCAAGGCATGTACATGAAAAATCAAAAAACATTACAAAACATAAAAAATTAAAAAGAGATCAAGTGGCTTACCACCATCGTCCCACTACTCTCCCGCAGGCAGCGGCATGTCTGGGTCACCTTTGAAATCAATCCCGGCATATGGCCAGTCCTATAAAAAGATAACTTGGCGCTCCAGCCACTCTCGGAAATAATGCCCCCATGCCACTGGGCGGCCGCCACCTCCTCGCGGCATGATGTGGCCCCACCAACTGGCCCTTGTCTCTCAGGGACCCCTGGGTGGATCAAGGGCCATGTCCTGCAGCTGTAACGCTGGCACCCGCTCCAGCATGAGCGGGACTAGAATGGACCCATAACCAAACTGCTTCGACTCCCCGCGTTGGCAGTTGCTCAATTGTCGTTTCATGCTAGTGGTTACCGCTGCCGCCCAGTTGAATATGGTGGGCTGGAGACACTCGAGTGCCAGTAGTAGGTGGGTCTTTGAGGCCTCATGATTGGCCAAAGAGCCCGCTGCCTGGGTCACCGTAAACAGTATGCTCCGAAGGATGATGTCGTCCACTGATGGAATGGACACCTTTCCACTCTGTGTTTTGCGTGCCCGTGGGCACACCCGAGCCATCAATATATCCAAGGTCTCACTGCTAGGTCGCTGCCCCTCCAGAATGGGCATCTCACCCCCGCGGGATAATTTAGTCAAGAAATAAATGTCCGTGGAATCGAACTCGATGTCACGGCCTCGGATCGTGAATTTGCCATCAACTGGGTTCCAGGCTCTAATCAGGAACTCCAGAAGATCAGGTTGCGCTCGTAGGTGCGGAGTGAGGAAGAATTTGAGAAATCTGCATGCCCGCATGGCATTGCGGCTCCCAGCATCGGCATAAGTAGCAATATCCTCATTATCATGGGCTCTCTCTTGCCACACAAACGCCATTTTGTCCTGCATGGCCATTAAAAAACATTAGAAGCCTGCCTATTAAAGTTCACACGTTCAAAATTGAAAAAATAAATCTTTACGGCGTCAGTGCGGCTGTTTTTAAAACAGTCACGCTGACCATGGCAGCCCTTTGTTTTTTCTGCTGGGTCAGCACGGAAGCACGCGTGTTTTCCACGCTGACCCGGAGGTGGTATGTGTAATAATTTATCGATCAGCGTGGACCCGATAGGGATTTCCGCGCTGACCGAGAGCGCACCAATGCTCCAAAAATTCACCCAAATGGCCAAATCCCACTGTTAAAATGCTGAAGAAAGGACTCAAAATGGAGCGTAGGGAGAGGAGAACCTACTTGGAACAAGTTGTGGGATGAACGGTGCCTGAACGGGATGGAATTCGCTTCGTCAACTTTGCAGCTTCTCAACGTTCTCCGCAGCTCAAATGGTAACAATGGTAAAAATGGTTCATTTACCCCCCTATTTATGGTAAAAATCTATATTTGACTATGGTAACTCATAAATGTTGGTTTTTGATGAATTTTTGCCATATATTTCATGCTTATGTCGTTATACTATGATTTTCTACATGTTTTACGATGTTTTTAACATGACGAACAGGTTTTACGTGGGTAGTGTTCTTGTGCAGATTTTCGTCTCGGTGGAGTGATAATAGCCCTGTATACACTTGGTCTCACAATGTCGTCTTCATGCTATTTTCTGACATAAATCAAGAAACGATTGCCGGGTTCCCTCTCAACTCGTTAAAAGGAACGAGGGTCGGTCGCTTTTAAAGCTCTTTTTTCGACCGTTTAACTTAAAAAGATTGCCGGGTGTTTGTCGTTTCGCACTCGCTATTGGCTCCAAAACGACGTACTTCCGACCGCTTTTTTACTTTTTTGAGTCGAAGTCACTATTTACGAAAGTACTCCTCGATCATACTGGTCGGGCGGTTCTTCTGAGCATTGTTTTATACTTTTTCAGGCTCGAGAAACACAACTTTACGAAAAAGGACCCCCCTGGAGTTTTCTTTTCCGCTGTCTTTTCAGACTCTCTAAACAAGAAGAGATGCCGAGTTTTTCCTTTGTCAGACTCGTTAAAACTTAATGACATCGGGCATTGTCGAAATGACACTCTCCAAGCATATGCTATCCCCGTCAAGCTTGTCATCCAAAAATAATCGGGGTACCTGCCAGAAATGGTGGGGAAAATGGAACTGTAATGATTGTCGAGTCAGCAGTATATCGCTCTTGAACATGGCACTGGTCTGCATTCGTGTCGGGTTGGGATTTCTCATCTTGTTTCACACTAGCCTCCGTGGGTTCGGGTTATCCTATTTGGCCTCTCATTTGCTCATTTCCCTGTCACCATGACCTCTGCTCATTTGATGTCAAATACTGCCAAATCCATTGTCGTGCCGCCGATATGTTCAAGAGAAGTTGACCTCTGCAACAGTGCAACCTCCCCTGATGTCTCACACAAAACATTTTACCTCTGTCTCGTGTCGATGATGTGGGAAACATTATGGCCCACCTTCGGTCGAGGTCACTTCCTGTCGACTTCAGCTCATTATCCAGGAAGGTGACTTAGAGACTCCCTTCAGGTGCCTTAGGGTCTGCATGCCTCAATGGTAGGTTCTTCGTGTTCGACGTGAGGTTTTCATCATTGGCCTCCGATCGAATGATTCTGCGGGTGTTCGACACTAGCTCATTGATTCACACGCCGCGGATTGTACCTACAGTACCTTGAGGACCATTGTCATTATTGGTGGTACCTCTCGCGTCTGTTAACAGTTTTCATCATTGACTGTAATCGGACGATGTTCATGCATGTTCGACTTCAGCTCATGTATTCACATGCCTGGACTTGTACTTTGTTCGGGTCGGGACGGAGCGCAAGACCCTGGATCTCTGTTTGTTATGATCTAGGCTGTGATTTTGTGGATGATCATTACATGACTCATTGATGGATGGCTGCGCCCATACCTGAGTCTTCATGGATGGCTGCGACCATACCTTTTCATTACTATGGTCTCTTTAGCTGGGTGGCTGCGTCCATTCCACAGACCTTCTTCATGTCTTTTGGATGGCTGCGCCCATGCCTAGACTACATGTACTTGATTATCAGAGATTTTCGGTCTTTCCTGATGGTGTTCCAGTTCAGCGAGTTTTATAAAGCATTTCACCCCTCCCACCCTCTCGGTCTTCATGCTTTAGGGGGCATCTGTTACACAATAATTTCTCACTGTCTCCCTGTCAGTCTCCCCACTGTGTCAGGAGTTCAAAATAATCAAGTTCATGCTCTCTAAACTGGCCAAATGACCCACTTTTCCAAAGTTTTCATCATCAGCGCGACTGTTATTAAAATAACCACGCTAACTGGTGCTTCATAACAGATCCCATGTGCTGCTAGCGCGGAAGCACACGAGTTTTCCACGCTGGTCGAATTTCATGACCAACGCAGTCTCTGTTTGTATTAAGTCGCGCTAACATGGCCTTGTCTATTATTGCTTTGCGATGTCAGCGCTCCAGTCCAGTTATGCACCCACGCTGATCCAGTTTGGGCGAATTTGTTCCAACAGACAGCCTTCCAGATAACTCCAGACTTGGTTGTTGGCCTTGTGAGTATCGCCTCCCTTCTATGGCATGTCTGTTCGTCATTTGAAACCACCTCCCTTGAAGATAAGCTCATCCTTCCACCATTCATGGAGACTCCTTCTCCTATTTAAACCTCTACCATTACCATGAGCAGCTAGTTTTGATTGTGTGGAGTTTATAGTGCTCAGATTGCTGCTACTATAGGTAGTTGGTGTGATAAGTGTGGAATTGCTAGATAGCTTAAGGAAGGTTGTGGAGTGTGGTTTGTGTGAGAGAGAGAGTTCTTGTCTTGGGAGATCTATCTCTAAGGGTGAATGCTTAAGAGACTTGCTGGCTGGACCCTCTTGAGAAGGATATCGACGTCAGAACATTTGGTTGTACTCTTCTCTGTTATCGATTAATAATAGATGACTACTATTATGGTTCCATTCTCATTTGTCTCTGTAATGGTTAATGTGAATTACATCCTTTCTGACCGATGTATAATTGCTTTTATTAGATTTCACGCTTGTGTTTGTCTTTCTCTTCGTGTGTGAAGGTATCTATTCGCGGAGATCATGGAGGATCGTGATCGGCCATAGCGAAGGAGCGAGAGCGGCATCTCTTCATCAAACAATAGCGTTGGAATCCAAGTAGGTGTCCATTGCCTACCTTTTAATCGCAATTAGGGACTTGCATAGTAGCATTGACTGATTGTTGCTAGACCTGTTCTGGGCTAGTAGGGATTGCCTCTATCCGTAGAGGGGATTTACCTCTCCAACAAGGACTGCTCTAGAAATCTAGGCAGAGGGATTACCAAACCAATTGCAAAACTGCAGAATACTTTTTACAGTACGGCAGTCAATCTTCTCGAATGCTGTGTTCAGTGCATTGTGATTGATAGGGCGGCAGACACAACTTCCTAAGGATAAAGGATTAAGCCTATTGTGGTCTCCCAAAATATACTCAACGGTACGTGGGAGAACAAGTCTGTACTGGCACTTATCGTCTCAAAGTGGAGGAATCACCCAACCAACAGTGAGAACAACAGTTACCAGGCTTTATGACGCCAGAATACATCTCTAGCCTAGACTTCTAGATGTTGTGCGTTAGGTTCCAAAGCGTTGTTAGATTCATTAAATTTATTTTATAGTTGATCTTGCTTAAGAAATTTTCCTTTTAGGTTCACCGCATGACGTAGATGTACAATTCCTAAAATGCAATCTAAGATGATTTACAGTCTTTTATCTTCTTTGTGCAATGAAAATCCTAGCTACTAAGGAAAGAGAGACAATATTCTTTCACAAAGAGCATAGAGCACACACTATATGCACTATCCTAAATCAAACCAATCAAACAGTCTAAATGCAAATGCACATGCATGTATTTGTTTTCAGCCTTCTTAATATGTG
Organism: Pinus tabuliformis; assembly: GCA_031772625.1. Taxonomy (NCBI): domain Eukaryota; kingdom Viridiplantae; phylum Streptophyta; class Pinopsida; order Pinales; family Pinaceae; genus Pinus; species Pinus tabuliformis. Next base: position 577,939,247 of record CM062808.1, read on the forward strand.
AATGATAAAAAGGAGGCTAATGCGCAAATCTGAATTACTTTTCAAAGCGACAATTACTAACAAGTTTCTTTTCAAAATCAAAATGGAGACAATGACAACAATTTGCAATTTGGAAATGAAAACTTGCTTTTGCCACTAGAAAAACTACTAATTCAGATCGAATACAATAGTAACAGGGTAATCGACCATCAAGAGCAATCAGACTCTCTTCTATAACTGAAAAACGACACTTGCGACACTTTCAAATCAAGAAACGACAGTACAATTACGTTACTTTTTTGCAAAGGAGAACTGAAAATGACTCAAAAAATACACAAAAACATTTACAGTTCTTTGCACAATGGAGGCAGAATACCAGTAAGGAAAGGGGTTTCAAATAGAGGTATACTGACTACAGGCAGCAAAATTCTTGAATAGATCTGGAAAGAGTGAACAGAAACCAACATTTAGGAACAATGCCTAGTCTAATCAACGCACCTGTAACACAGTGAATTTGAAATGCAACGCACCTACTACACTCGGGAAGTGCGCTGAATTTCATATTCACAGAACAGAGAGTGCACTGGGCCAGGGACGAGACTTTGCTTGGGTTCCGGGTCACAGTTTGCAGTTCAGTTCAGGGATTTTGGCCGAGCAAGTGGTAATCAGTAAACCAACAACAGGGATAGATCTAAGGAGGTTACTAGAGCCACCAAAAGAGCAATTAGAGAGTTTGTAAATCAGTTGTTTAATTCATAAACAAAACCCGAAGATTGACTGAAGTGGCATTTATCTACTTTGCATTTGCATAGAAAATGCAGTTCGAAAGCTACCTGGCTCAACTTCAGGCTCCATCTGTAAGTTTATAAAGTAAACAAAGGTAGATAAACAAACAACCTAGTCGCTCCCCAGTGGAGTCACCATTTTGTTACAGGGAAAAGTGTCTATGCAGAACTGCTAATCCCACTAAGGTGTGGTAGCTACCTTAGAAACAAACAAAGTAAAACTACTTTCTTTTTCCTTTATGAAAGATAGATGAGAGAAGAATAAAGGAGACCAACCTCTGTCTTGCACTTGGTTCCTTGCTCGATTCCTCTCTCTTTTGATAGTCCTTTGCTACTCGCTTCCTTGTATACCCAGCTTCACAGAGTACCTATAGAATCAAAGCAGCATAACACTATACGAGAACATGGATCTATTATCATAAATAATCTAGGATCAGATGTAAATTGACCATACAAATGCATAAAACATAAATGACACAAGAGTATGGAGGAAAACTTGAATAGCTTTATTGATAATCAAGAAAGAGCCAAGAGAGTTACAACCAGTTGTTCTGACCCAGCATCATCCTCTCAGCAAGTGAGCCCTTCTTCACCTCATGCAAAGCTTAGATCACCCAACACTATGATGTTGCCTCAAGAAACCAACAGCAATTCCTTACAAGATGCAAAATTCCAACCTTTGGATCTCTGGGATGAGGGATCCATACATAGATACTGTAAGGGAGATGAGTCAGCTTGTGATTTGATTAGTGTCTTCCCTCTAATAGTTCTTTCTTCCACTTGGAGATTGATGATCTCTTACTCATCCTTGGTCGAATTCAGAGAGGCAAGTGTCACATGAGAAGTTTCTGGAAGATTCCATGCCTCTCCACCTCGTGGATTGACACTGCCATTTGTCTCTTCTCGCCCATCGCACCCCATAGAAGGGTTTTTTGAAATGCAACGCACCCACAAAGTGTACTTAGGTGAGATGCAACGCACTTTGCCTATGGAGCAGGTGAAATGATCCTGTTTTGACCAGTTCTGAGTAGTTTTTCATGGAGAACTTCTGGGAGAAGCTGTAATCAGTTGACCTTGTTCCTTTAGGGGTTGGAACAACACTTTTAGGGACTTAGGAGCCCTTGGTTTATGGACATTTTATGCTTGGGGTTGCAGTGCCCAAAAATGTCTATAACAGTCATGCAAGGAAGCTACCAAATCACTGAAGGCAGAGAGATGGATTACATCATTGGCAGAATCAAGGAGGTCCAATCCAAAGACCTATCCAATGGCTTGAGCATTATTGTACGAGAAAACAACTACTTTTCCAAGGACCCTACCCTAGATCGGCCATTGTTTACAGTAGGGGCTTATCACCATGAATGGAATGGAAACCGGAAAAGTAGAGGACAATTGAATTGATGATGAAGGAGAAGCTTGTGTCGAAGGAGCATTATATGAGGCGAGGCCATGAAACGTTGAAGAGCCTGGTTGGTATGTGGATAGTTGTACAATTTGAATAAGGGTTGGGTCCACAATCAAAGGTGAATGACGTTCAAGAACTTCGAGTTCAATAACATGGAGAGTCCTAAAAGGAAGGAAAGAAAGAGAAAATAAATGCAACATTAGTCAGAGTGACAGTGGTGCATAGAGGGAAGGAAAAGAAAAACATGATGGATATGGTGAGGAGTGAACATATGCATAGTTTTGGAAAAACATGCAAATGAATTATTTGAGAATGAAAACCAACCCCAACTTGAGGTCACCAGAGACGACATGGCCATTGCAAGAAGACAGAAGAAAAGTTATGTTCTGGGAGGTACCTTTGGAGAGGGAAATTTGGTAGGATTGGGACATTGTCTTTGTGGAAGTAAGAAGGGTGAGATCAACTATTTGGAGGGATGGTTGGATCCCTATAGAGCTAGCCAACAACAAAGTTATGGCATTCACTGTCAAGGTAACTTCCATGATGAGGAGCAAAGGAGGTGTCCTGAAAGGTGAAAGTGCGTGAAATGTTGTCAACATTGGAAAAGAAATGGAAATAAAGTAGTGAGCACAAATGAAAGAAGAACGATTCACAATCTAGATTGTTGCCAATAGTGAAAGGTAATTAAGAAGCAAGTTTGAAATGTCTAAGCATAGAAATTTGGCTCTCTATATATGACATTTCAGAAACTCTACAGGAGGCTATTTTTCACATCGTGGCAATGCAAATATTATTTTAAGCTATATATGCAGTATGAAAACATTGATACCTACAATTCGAGTGTACAAAGTGATTATTGGCGTTATGATATAGGTATTGTCCTTGATGGCAACTCACTCAGATGACAGTTCACAGTACAACAGCAAAGGATTACATATCAGACTCCAAAGAATGAAGAAAGAGAGGTATACGCAAGTTCACTTTGTCCAAAAAGTGTATACACGTGGATTAACAGAACAAAAGGAACATATAACGTATACAAACACTTTCACAAGAGGCAAAGCACGTACATGTTGGAAAACTATGTTTCTGATCCAAGGTATTGGTCCAAGGTATTTGGTCTGAGGTATTTGGTCCAAGGTATTGACCCTAGGTATTTGGTCCAAGGTATTGGTCCCAAGTAGTTTTGGTCCAAGGTATTGAGAAAGGCCTAAGAGTATATAAGGAGGAGAAGATCATTAGGCCAAGTGTGCAAGTATTGAATATCTAATGAAGTGTGAGATCAAGTATGTAGGTTATGGGTTTCTTATTTGAACTAAGGATGCACCTATGTGGTTGATGATGGATGATGGATCGGGATCATAAGACCTGAAATGTATTATCATTATGTGGTTTGATCATGGATAGTCTAGATTTGAATACTGACGCATGTTTTATTCTGCAAATGTTATGATCTGGGTATGACTGAATTATGAAATAGCTGTGAAGTTTTTATGTTAGTATTTGCAGATCTGTACGCTTGTTCACCTTCGTAAAAGCGTGTATAGACAATGGTTCGGCTCATTAGAGTAGCATATACATTATGAAATATGATATTTGAATGTGCAGTTGGTTCTAGTGGTTGTTGAAGAGTTTTGGGTTCTGCTCTATGTTCTGGTGACTATGTTTTGATGACAGTGTTCTAAATGTTTAGATTGGTTGATTGAGATTAGCTTCAGTGATGATGGGCCTTCAATGATTCAGTTGTGGGTGATTCAAAGATTGATTTTGAGCTTCAATGTTGTCAATGGGTCTAGTATGAAAATGGGATGAAACGTGGCCTTCAGATTGTAGTGTTGTGTTCCAGGAGTATCCAGTATGAAAATTTATGAAATGTGGTCCCTAGAGGAACAAAGAAGGTCGTAGGCTTCTGTAGGTCAGTGCCTACATACTAGTAAACATATCGACTAGTACAAGAGCTAGGGGGTTGGAGCTCCCTTCTAGTAATAGATCGAAAACGAGAGAAGGTTGGAGCCTTTAGTAGGTCGGCGCCTATGTACTAGTAAACAGATCGGCTAGTATAAGAGCTAGGGGGTTGTATCTCCCTTCCAGTAGAAGCTGGAGAATGAGAAAAGGTTGTAGCTTTCTGTAGGCAGGTTCCTGCATACTGGTATGAGTCTACACCAGTACAAGATTGTAAACAGGTTTTTCTTATATTAAAAGAAGACAACAGCAGGTGGTTTTTGTCCTGCATTGGGTTTCCACCTTAAATCTTGGTGTTCATGTGTGTTTCTTATGTGTAATGGTTTGTTATGATATTACTACACATGGTTACTGTTTATATGGTTAATGAAGTACTGATTAAAGATCAACATATGATGAATTAACTGAATCATAAGTTCGCTAGAGATACGCTGGTTTCCTTAAACACAGTTGTGTGTACACACGGGTCATTGAAGTAGCGTATATAAATTTGTGTATGAAAAGAAAAATATTATTGACTTGACTAATACTGATTGACCCCCCCTCTCAGTATTATTTCCAATAGTGATATGGTTAGCAGTTTTTCGAATTTCACCTGCTTGCGAATGAAATTCTGGGAGAGTTATCTGGTTGAAGGAAGGATCACAACATGAAGTCAACAAGAGTAATAGCAAGAGACCAGCAACAACAATAGAAAATGCAACTCAAAAAGTAGCATAATAGTGCGAGGTGAAGAGACTAAATAGAGCACATGCCCATATACCAACTAAGCAGAAGGAGAAATAAATGAGAGTTAGGACACGTCATAGAGAATGTGGGGCTTCCAGTGACAAAGACAATGAGACAGATGCTCGTTCGAGCAAGAGTAAAGTCAGAATAAACATTAATTAGATTATTGAATAGTATAGGCTTCGATGCCAAGATGTGTGGATAGTCTTAAAACCTTAATCAAAGGAAAAGTTGACATATTGATTAAGTATATATGGGAGTTTCCAGGCTTAAGAACTTTGACACAAGAAGAATCCTTTTGTAAATCTTAGAAGCAAAAAGTCTGATCTAGCATATCAATGTGGCTCATTTTAATAAATGCATATCATAAAGTGATAAGGGCATAATACATGTCAACTTTGTACAAGTGAGAACAAAGTGAAAATAAATGCAGATAGTCAATCCATTAATTAGATTAATGAATGGAATAGCCACTGAGACCAAGATGTGTGTATAGGTTTTAAGTTGGAATTGTTTGATCCAGGTGGATATTGGTGGCCACCCACCTATTCCACTTGGACCCCCAACGTTATCTCTTTCATTTGAAATTCCGTAATTGTAGCACAATTTCCTATTTTTCACAGTTTTTCAAGTCTAGAACTTCCAGAGCCATATTATGATAGCCAAACAAAGATTGTATGCAAAATTTATGACCGCGACAAGTTGATGTACCAATTTACCCAAATGGGGTCGACATTTTTGGTGCTTCATCTCCTAGGGTAAGGTTTTTGGATGTTTAGGATTTTCCATTGTTTCTCAATAATAAATAGGCCTCTAAGCCTCATTATAACACAGTTCAGAGGCATGTAGCCACCACATCTCTTCTCATAGGTAAGCTACTATTGCATGAGCTAGTTTATTTCTATTATGTTTGTAAGCAAATTTCAGTATTCTAATATTAATGAAATGAAGTGTTATTTTTGCTACATTTCTATATTTATGGTTATATGTGTAATTTGTTGCGTTGGTGTTTAAGTTTGAATTCGTGGAATCAGAGCGGTTTGCTCTTTCCCTTTTTTCTTTGCATGTCGCCAATGAGTTTAGGGTATAAGGTGTTAGGGCTTGATCTGGTTGAAACTTTGCAATACCAACATTGAAAACCCTGATGGCGTCCCATGGCAGAAGAAAAGAAAGACGTGGGGTAGGAGATCCTTTCAAAATATTGGTCAAGGAAGGTGTCGAGCAATAGAGGAATGCAATGATGGATAACTTTGCCTAGATCCTTCAATGGCTACCTAGAGGCAGCACATCTTCATCTAGCATTCACTCTGGAGGTGCCACTCCTTTTAAGGTAAAAGTTAACTTCGATATTCACGTATTTGAGGGCTAGATAGATCCATATGCTGTAGATAGATGGTTGAATATGTTGGAAGGATATTTTTTAGTTCGTGACTTTTCCAATTAGAAAAATATTACTTTTTTCACTTCTCAAAGCTGCCCTGCACATCAAGGACTGGTGGGAAACCTATTATGAACAAAAGGACAAGAGGTAATCCTCACTTTTTTCCGCCACACCCACTTGGGATTATTTCTGAGACTCTATCAAGGAACAATATTACCCTGTCGGAATCTATGAAGATAAATACATAAATTTGACCACGCTTCGGGAGGGAAGAGACAAAGATGTTCATGAGTTCCCAAATTTTTTCCATACCCTCCGCATGAAGTTGGGTGTCAAGGATTCCCAATGGAATTTGGTAATCAAGTACCGTTGTTGTCTACACAAGTACATCCATTATGAGATGGAGTTCCTGGATATCTCCTCACTCAACATGGCATACCGATATGCTATCAAGATTGAGCATAAGTTTAAACACAAGAAGCAAGACTTTGGATCTATGAATCCAAAGCAAGGAAAAGGTGCCCCCAAACCACAGAGCAAAGGCCAAAGCCAAGGTGGGGAAACCCAAGACATCCCGTCGAAGCATCAAGAAAAGAACAACACCATGAAGACGAATAAGGACATGGGAAAATGGTGTGAGTTACATAATAGTTCCACTCACAACACAAGTGAATGTTGGGCCAAGCAGTCACTGGTGGCTGAGATGAAGGCTTCTGAATCATATGCATTCTTCGTCTCTTGAGTCAAAACCAACAAGGGGAATGATAAAGGGAAGAATGTCATTGATGTCAAGACCAGTGATACCATAGGCACCACCAAGATCTAGAAGAATGATCCTGAAGATCTAGAGGAGGGGGAATGCCTCTTCCACTCACAGATGTGGGTGGAAGGTTCTCTCTTGTAGTTCATTGTCAATAGTGGGAGCCAAAAGAACCTCATTTCAGCAAAGGTCATGAAGTGGTTGGGCCTAATGATGACAACACATCCGCAATGGTACACCATCAGGTGGCTTCACCAAGGACGAGATATCTGCGTCAACCAATAGTGCTGCCTTCCCTACAACATCAAGCCCTTCACAGATGAGGTATTGTGTGATGTTGCTCCTCTTGAAGTTTGTGATGTATTATTAGGAAAACCATACTTGTGGAAGTGACATGTTCTATATGAGTCTAGAGCTCAATCTGTGGCTATTACTTTGGGCAATAATTTGTACATGGTATCAGAGGTAGCCCCACCTACTGCCATATCTTTGATCACTACAATGCAATGCAATAAGATCATTTCCTAGACTAGGGAATTTGTTTTCCTTATGATTAACCCTCAGGGAAAGAAGAAAGTTATGGCCACGAATTCCAGACAAAGCTCCTCTGCATAGCAGTAGCATTTGGACAAGGTAATGGACAAGTACAAGGACATTTTCACCTCACCTACAGGGGTACCTCTGCATTGTCAGGCCACGCACTCCATCGATCTGTCCCTGAGAGCACTACTACCCAATGGTTGAATCTATCATCGATCTATTCTAGAAAATGATGAGATCAAGAGGAAAATTCAGGAGCTATTGATGAAAGGGCACATCAGGCTAAGCTCATCACCATATGGGAGCTCGATTGTATTACTACAAAAGAAGGAAGGGACCTAGAGGCTTTGTATCGACTATCGAGCATTGAACAAGATCACTGTCTGGAATAGGTACCCAATCCCTTAGATTGATGATCTTCTAGACCAGCTCAAGGGGGCCAAATATTTTAGAAATATTGACTTGAAGTCTGGTTATCACCAGGTGCCTATAGAACCCTCCCATGTGTTGATCACTACCTTTAAATCCAAGGAGGGCATTTTTGAATGGTTGGTCATGCCTTTCGGGTTAAGAAATGCCCCCGCAACCTTTATGATATTGATGGACGACATATTGCTACCCTTCAAGAATGCATTCATGGTGGTGTATTTAGATGACATCTTGATCTTCAGCTAACATTGGGAAGAGCACCTACACCATATTTGATAAGTCCTTCAAACCCTGCGACAACAAAAGATGTGTGCCAATTTGGAGAAATGCACTTTTGGTGTGACCCAAGTTCAATATCTATGGTACATCATTAACGAGCAGGGTGTGCATGTGGACCCATCCAAGATATAAGTCATTTTGGATTGGCCAGTGCCAACCACTCTAACAGAGCTTCGCATCTTTCTAGGTCTTGCCAATTTCTGCCACAAGTTCATGTTGGAGTTCTCTCATATCACTTGGCTTTTAAGTCAAGTAACCAAGGGCGAAGTGAAATGAAAGTTGTTTTGGTCTGAAACCCAATAGAAGGCATTTATCTAGTTGAAGCATTACCTCTACTCTGCACCAGTGCTCACATTACCATACATGTAGCAACCGTTTTAGATTGAGAGAGACACCTATGACTATGTTATTGTTTCCTTTCTTACTTAGTAGGGGCATCAAGTGTCTTATCACAGTGACAAAGATATGTATCCCATTGTGAAAAATTTTCATTAATGGAAGCATTACATTCTAGTGATGGAAACAGCTATCCACATAGACAACTGACCCTTGTAGTTCATACAGACACAATGGAAGTTGCAGAATGATTTCCATAAAAAATGGTCAACATACCTGCAAAAATTCCATATGAACATTAAGTACAAGAAGGGTAACACCAATAATGTTATAGACTACCTCAACTGACCACCAGTCATAGCATTGATCATTGTGCTCGATTCCTGTGGGAACGACACTTCGAGGTGGCCACATATTTATGAGAGCAATCCAGAATTCAGCATCACATACCAAACACTCCTAGAAGGTAAGAAGGTTCAAAAATTTCACCTCCAGGATGCACTATTATTTGACCTAGGACACATCCATGTTCCTTCAAGAGAGTGTGCCAAGATGACTTGGGAGGCGCACTATAGTCGGGTCGCTAGACATTTTGGATTGGAGAAAATAGTGCCAGTACTGCAGAAGTATTCTTATTGGCCGAATCATTGTTAGGATGTTGGGATTTACATTAAATCCTGTACTGCCCATGTCATTACCAAACCAACCATCAGGAAGCAATGTCTATACACTCCTCTTCCTACTCCTAGTTGACCTTGGGAATCAATCTCCATGGATTACATGTCGGGCCTTCCTTCTACTAAGCACAAAAATGACTACATTTTAGTGGTCATAGAGAGATTCTCTAAGATGGCCATTATGGTGGCCTGCAAGAAGAGTATCATAGTAGAGGCCACTACTAATCTATTCTTTGAGCAAGTGTGGGTACAGTTTGGGATCCCATAGTCCATTATCTCTAATCGGGACAACAAATTCCTAAGTACATTTTGGTCAATTCTTTGGTCAATGCTCGTGATGAGCTACAATATTACAGTAAGGATGTTGCAAATCCTAGGGCTACAAACTTTACTTCACCAACTCGGGGTGCGTACAAACTTGGAGTTGATAGTGTTGTGTACATAGTAGATGTAATGGTCTATTATTGTCACTTTTCAACTGGGGCGATAGACCACTAGGGCTTCAAACCAGTCTTCTATTGACTAGAAGGAGTCTGACTACCAAATAGAAAATGGAAAATTATTCTTAATGCAAAAATAAAATGTTGCCTACTCTAGGAAATGAAATTGTTGAATTGGAAAGTGCTATAAAGTGACATGAAATCATCTAGCTAAGAATCTACACATATTGTTTGCAAAAGAGACCTAACTTAACCTTTCTTTTAACAACTAGTTATCTAGACTAAATAAGCATGGAAATTATCCTAAAATTACTCTGACTGTTGTATGCATGTACTAACTAGAAATTGCAGCAAAGCCTTTTTTATTTTCAATTTTATGAATGTAAATGTTAATTAAACCAACTTGAAGTTTTGCAAGGGGGACATGTATGGGAAACTAGGTCCAAAATGGTGTTGAGGTTAGGGAAGCCAAGTGGAGGCCTAACTTAATATCATATGATCATTTCCGCTCAATTCAGCCTTAAGATAGGTTGCTACAGGGTTTCCTGTAGTACTACAGGATGTCCTAGTTCTACATCAGGATCTCCTACTTTACTACAAGAAACAGGCTGAAAGCTATAGGAAGGTAGAAAAGGTTGAATAAAGTGTGGGAAATGTGTTTGATGGGGGAATAAGGCACAGAGGAGGTGCACACTACCCGAGGCTTAGCCCAATTCTTCAAGATGGTTGGATTTTCTCTTTGCTACATAAAAAAAAAAATGGATTAGGGGTTGGTAGACTTCAGCAGCATAGGTGGAGAAGACTTGGATGAGGCTGGTGAGATGAGGTCTCCCTATAGATCATAAAATCCTACAACAACATACATTATTTTCTTCATTTATGTACAACTTCATTTATATATGGAAAAGATGAGTTGAATTTAGGAAAAATAGAGTTATTAATGGCTAATGGCTAAGTCTATGAATGGAAGTGATTATAAACCTTAGAAAACTCAAGAATCCAAAATGATAATTGTGGGTACTTCTAAGGAATTGAGAAACAATGATCTATTCATTAAGAAATCAGAAGTTATACAGTGATCAAACAATCAATCTTTTTTTGGGCTGTGAGAGTGGGACCCTAGAACCATGATACCATAAGGGAGATGAGGTAGAGACCACTACCACAAGATTTTATGAAGTATTTATTTTCACTATTGTACCACTGATCTATCTTTTCACTAATCGAATAAAACTAAGTAATCATCTAAATACTTGCATATTGAACAAAACAGAAATCACTTCAACAGCTAACTATGGATGTAATCTAAGAATACATATACAAAAATAGGAAACTCTGCTGCTAGGGTTTGGCCCTTATCCAAGAGCTTCAGCCCTCTGAGTCAACTTGGTGTTGGATCAAGGTAATTCTTCTCATTCTCATTAAAATGTCAAAGATACATAAGAGTAATCAGTCGCAATGTTTTAGCTCGAAAATTCCTCTTGGCTACAACCAGAAAACATTGAATCCTAATGAGGCCCTAGGCCTTCTTATTTATACCACTGAAGCTACCAACAAGTTCCTTAAAATTAGGGAGGCTTGGCTCCCGAACTTGATATTAACTTGTCTTCAGCTATCACTGGCTTGGCTGCCAATGACCTTGATGGGCTTGGCTTCTTGTAACTCTGAGTTGATGAGAACTGGTGGAGGAATCTTCAAGTGCTTGAGGAGTTAAGGAGGGAGATCCAATCTCCTAAAATACCACTTTCTTGTCTACATCGAGTTCCTGCACTGAAATTAGCCAAAAAATTCTCCTAATCCTGCAATTAATGCACATTGGGACACATGACATAGCATCTCATCTTTAACCTTCTCACTAAGAAATATATAATAAAATATGTAAAGCAATGTGAGAAAAGTTGATTTTAATAAGCTGGAGAGTGGCATTATGGTCCATATAATTTACCTATTGATGAGCCTCATCATCACCCCCACTAAAAGTGTTTCTCATCCTCTGAGCAACTTAATCTATGTATGTTCCTTTCATTGCTCTTGTGGCCTCTCTAACATCCCAGGCTTTTGTTGATGTAGTCTCCTACTGTGAATAAAATCCTACATGATTCTCTATTTCCTCCCACTTCTTTCTTTCCTCTTCCTCCTTTCTTCCTTCTAGCATACCCAATAGTAATGGTAGACTGAGTTTCAAACTAATCCAGTTGATTTTGAGTATTTTTAGTGCCTTCTTATATAGTGGGGTCCTATCTAGTGCATCTCTCATTCTTTCAAGGTAATGATGATCCTTGATCCTTAGGTTATATGGTAGGGTGTCCCATATCCTTTGGCATGCTCTCTGGCTTTCATCCCTTTTGAAGCCTCAAAAATCATTTCTTACAACATTGGGGGAAAACCACCCAGTCCAGACCTTGGTTGACAGCTCCTTTTCCATTTGGTGTAGTGGCTTCGACTGGGGGTAATTGGACTAGTTTCCCAATATAAAGTATGATAGTGTTGATGGGCCGATATATGACAGTTTGTCGGAATGTTTAAGCTAAAAGTAATCTAATCTAAATTAATAATCACATGCATATATCCTAATTTAAACACTATATAGCTATGACTATACCCAGGAATAAAATTGAAACATGCAATCTACAATAATGTCCTAAAGCAATTGGTAATAAAGATCATTAAACTGTGATAGGAAGTGAAATCATTTTAACAATAATTGTTTCGTATAAATAGTTAGCCGAAACAACTGTGAAAGATATATCGCATAAGAAATTATTCATATATTTAGCATAAAATTTAGGCCATCACCATACAAAAGTGTAATAATGCTAACCAAGCTTTAAACTTTCATACATAAACAATATGAAGAAAAAAGTATTGCTTAAGGCGTAAACAAAACAAAATCACGAGATAAAAGTACCATTTGTAATAAGTTCTTCTCATGTGTTTCAACAATATCAACCTACTTCCAATCAATCCAACACCATTTAATAGTACAAAAGTGCAATTTCAATAGAAGATGCCAGATAAGATAAAAATAAATCTTGTTCCATTCATTTCACCAGAACTTCCTCAAAGGGACAAAAGTACATTTTTTGAAGATTGTTTCTGATAAAATTTCTAGACCCCTCTCTAAATGCATGAGAGGGTTTTAAATAGTAAACTATAAATCCTAATAATAGATTATTACAAAAATAGTTGAGGAGGTTTAAACGACCTTCCTCAAATTGTGCAAAAGAAAACAAAAATAGAAATTAAAACATGGTGACTATCTCCTTTGCATTTGATCTCTAAGATCGCAGATGTTCGTCATGAGCTTGAGCTATGTAGGTCAGCTGATCATAGAATTCAAATGCCCAGTGAACACAGAATCAGTTAGTGCTGGCACAATTTTCTACATGGAAGAGGTTAGGCATCGCAAGGTCATCCACTGGCTGTAAGGTTTAACTAAATATTGCCACTACGCTTCCCAGTTTAACCTGGTCATTTGCCTAATTTCTTCCTCTTTTTCTCATGTTGCTTGCCTCCACTATTTTTCGAGTTGTTTGACATTCGGAAGAAAGCCGGGTACAGACTCTGCCACCAGGTTTGCACTGTGTATATTTTCATTGATGTTTTCAATAACACAATTTTCTGCTGCTGCTATGACCGTCGTTGCCTTTTCTACTTGCCTAAGCCGAGAATCCGAGTCTGCAAATAAAATTTCTTTATGTGACTCCTTCATTATAGGCAAATCAACCTTCCTCCCATCCTATGAATTCTTCTAGGCAATGAAGTCAGAAACTCTTTTCAAGACTTCATGATATTCGAGTCTCATGTCAACTACTTGACTCATTAACTTGTCACTAGTCTCGCAATATGGATTCAACTGCGATACCTTCTGGCATAGAATTTATTTTTGGTGCATTAGCTGGGAGTTCAAGCTGAGCGCTTCAATTATAAACTGATCAATATTTGGGATTTCTTTATACTTATCTATTAATGCTTGTATTTGTGCTTCCTTTTCTACTAAATTGGCTTGATGTTTTATTTTCATCTGCTTGAATTCTTGCTGGAGCTAGCTATTTGCAATTCCTCTTGTTGGTTGGATTTTTCTTGCTCTAGATGTTGTTCAAACAACAGAATTTTACTTTCCTTTTCTCTGAGCAACATTTGTACTTATGTTGCTTTGTCAATAGTCGTTGTAACGTAGGCTCCTACAAACTAAGACAGTCTAGTAAGGTTGTTAGATGGGTCGATGGGCGAGTCTTTCCAGTCGATATCCATCAGTTCATTATCAGGAGTAGTAGCAGCTGTAGAATCCAAATTCCTCTTCTCTCTCTTCCTTTTGACAACATCTTTGTGGTTTGGGCTATAGATCACATCTAAAGGAAGAATCTCCTCAATTCTCAAAACAATTTCAAAGGTAGGAGTGGCAGGAATGTGCTCTAGCTCTTGAGTACTTACGGTTTTCTCTACTATAATTTCTTGAGTTGTTTTGTGGTGGAGTCTGTGGCTCAGGTGCTTGTTTCTATGTATGGAGCTTTGTATTAAAATGCTCCCATTCATTCTTTAAATCAATCACCCGAGGGTTTTGTTGACTGGGTGGAGGTGGAATGAATTTCAGCCTATTTTATAGCTGAGGTTTTCTCAACTGTCTTTTATGTAGATCGGGTTGTATCCTTTTCTAACTCATTAATTTTGCTTCCCCCATTCTATGAACTTTGCTCTGATTTCTCTAACTCCCTAGTAGACTTCTCTTGGGACTCTGCTTGGGAATCATCTTTAGAATTTTCTATGGAGCTTCCTTCTAGGCTTACATTAGGAGTTGGCTCCCTTATTGGTTCAATCAGTAATTGGTCCAATGGGACCTTTAACAATCTCCTTTCTCTGTATTCATGAAAGGCTTCAATCTCTTCTGGGTCAAAAGGTAGTGATTACATGTCTTTCACCTCTGTGAATGTCTCTTTATGTAGGAAAATGTCATCAAATTCATCTTCCTCATGACTGAATACCTTCACTTTTACCATGATAGTGAAGTCTTTGGCAGTGCCATTTGGGTCATATTGTCTTCCTGGGAATTTAGGTCATTTTAGAGATTTCATGATCTCTGCTTCTTTGAATGCATGGCCCAGATCGTGTAGTGTGAATGCTCCACACTATAATAGAAATGTAGGCCAAATGGCCCTTTTCGCTTCCTTTAATACTTTGCTTAGCCCACCCTCACTAGTTGTTTGATAGGCTATCTTTCTATCCATCAATTTGTTGGAACATAGTATGGGAGGACATGAGGTGAGGTGATGCTCCCAAAAATCCTAGTATATGTGAATGTTTCCTCCCAAAACAATCTGTCCACTGGGAGGATATCTACCTCAACTTCCTTAGAAAATCTAGGGGAGTCTTGGTTGTAAACTTGTATGTGGATAGGCAGCATGACCCCATGACAAATTTTGTAAAAATTAGGGTGAAGCTAAGACCCCCACATGTCCTTATGATATGTATAAATGGAGAGTGGATCTTTCATACTCCACTTCCATCCCATGATAGGAAATTTTGAACCAAAACAAATTGCATCCATCACATAGGCACTCATAAAAATTGGAGGGTAAACCCTCGTTGAGACACTCATTTTCCTCCTATAATCAATTATTGCCTTTGCTAAATTATCAGACAAAATTTGGGACCAATTCATTATGGTTGCGTTTATGATTGCATCTATTAATGGCAGCCATTCTGGGGAAATTTAGTGCTATCGGGCTTGCCAAACATCCTACATAGCATGGTTGTTGCAAAACTATGGGGAGGAGAAATAGATGCAGTAGAGTACATACCTGCTTTGTCCTTTTTGATCTTGCCCTCATTATTCGACTAGGTCTGGGTGACATCTACTGGGTCCTCGTTCTCTTTGGCAAACTTCTCAAGAAATTGTTTGTTTTAGATGGCTTATGGCTCTGGTAGGTGGTACATAAGCCGTAGGTTGTCTAGCGGAAAAGATCCCATAACCTCTTGGCTTCTATTCTTAAATTCTTTGTCTGAGATATTGGCTTGATCAATAATCCATTTGACCATATCTGTGTAATGGATTATATTTGGGCAAATGGCAATGCGATGCAGAAACAAGCATGTTGTCTAAAAAATGGTGGCATTTGAGGAAGTACGACCATCAGCTATGACCTTTGTTTTGAGAGGTCTTGGTTTCTCTTCTTCTAATAAAACATACATGTTTTCCCACGTAGAGGTCCTTACTTGTTTTTTGCATGTATTATCTATGAATAGAGGACTCATTTCTGATTTCTTAGACACAACTTCCTTGCCCTTCTCTTCCATTGCTCCCAAAGACTCCTTTTGTGGATTTTCCCTAAAAATGGAGAAAAATAGTAGCTATCGGATATACAGAGATAAGAATGAATGTAAGATCAGATAATACAGATAACTTGAAAAGGTGATAATAAAGAAGTTGTATTTGAACGCAAGTGAGAAGATATCATATCACATTGGATGGCTTTTCACGCATAAATGTCGTTAACTTTTACTAAATTCCCACTAATGTTTGCACTGTAAGTTGGGAAGAAAGCTTCTAGGTTGATGATCCTTTAAAGTGCTTTTTATTAAGAAGCGAACCTAACTACTTGTTTATGACATATCTTGAAGTGGATCCAGGTCTGAATCACATTTCACAATCTCGATGGATGGTAAGTTTTCGGTGTTCTTTTAAATGTCCAAATGCGATGCGCTAAGGGAAATGTTGTCATTGCAATTTTGCATCTCACACATTTCAAGGTAACTCATTAAGGTGCACTTTCTAAAAATAGAGATATGCGATGCGGGCCTCAATTTTAATAAGAAATGCCTTAGGACTTAGTTTATATGAGAAATGTACTAGTTTTAAAGTATGAAAGCGCAAAGTTTTCTTTTGAACTCTTTTCACTAGATTTGGTCGATTAGCAAGGCTTTCAATCACGCTCGATCGTGTGATATGTGGGGAAGGGAGACATTTAATAGTTTTTTAAAAGGTCTTTGATTGATATCTTGTTTTATTCCAAAATTTAATAAGGACACTTCCTAAATGCTAAACTTATTTTTGGAAGGATTTTTTAAAGGGTCCCCATTTATTAATGTAATATTGGCTACTACTATTAACAAATGGGGGGTTGTTGAATAGCACAACAATCCTCTACCAATCTCAGTGTGTCTTCAAATTGAGTGACTGCTTTCTCTTATGTAGCTAGGTATCTTGGTGCAAGTTGGGGATGATTGGAGATGATGTTGTGGGTGCTAATGATAGCCATGGAATTGATCTGTTATGTTATGATGTAAAGGGGATTTTTTTCTTCTCTTTCCAACACCCTCTTTACTTCCTTAGCCCTGGCCCCCTCATGACTCATCCATGATGTAAAGGCCATTAGTTGTAAGTCCCCCAACTTTGCATTGAGGTCCCACATATTCTAATTTGTTAGGGCCAAGTTGTGTAAGTAGAATTCAGATAGTGTGGCCTTATCCTCTAGGGTGCTTTGGTCACATACCTTAATGAATTGCCTATAGTCTTGGAAAGCATAGTCCATCAATGTGCTTATGTCTTTATCTAAAATTGAAGCCATTGATATTTTAGGTACAAGGCATATGAATTTGGTGGCATTCTGCAGTAGAGTGCCTCCATAGAGAGGCTTGCCATAGTGGCCAATTCTCTCTCTTTTTTCTGTAACTGCATCCTCAGCCATGTGTTTTCAGCCTCCAGTTGAGATTTCATAACTCGTTCCATGTCTCTTATCCTACTCAACTCTCTTCCCATCTCCAGTAGCTTCTCTTCCATATGGCCCACATCCTTTATAGATTTATAATTTTTCATCTAGTGATGTGTCCTTCCTATCTCCTTCTAAAGCTCAAAGAAGAGAGGGATGACAAATTTATGTGGTATTACTTTGCATCCCTCAATGAATTTGTAATAAGATCTCAGATTGGGTTGTGGGATAGGTTCCTATAGCTCTTTCGATTCTCCCTTTAATGTATTTGGATCATCTGCCTCCTCCTGTACTTATGTTGCTACTTCTTTGCCTTTCCTCTATCCTTGCTATCCTTCTTGTTGCATTTTCTATGTTTCCTTAGTGCTAACAGAGTTTCCTGTAGGATTGTTTGTGTTTCCTGTAGGAGGATTTTCTGAAATGGGGTTAAAGTGATCCAGGTGGATGTTGGTGTCCACCCACCTATCCCACTTGGACCCCCACAATTGTCTCTTTCAGTTTTTTAGTTTCCTTATTTCTAGCACAATTTACTATTTTTGGTAGTTTTTCAGGTCCTGAACTTCCAGAGTCGTTTAGAGGCCCTAAACGACATTTTTTGGAAAAACTGAGAGCAACATGGGTCATTTTCTAAAATTTCTCACTCAAAAGTTGCAGTCCTCAGATAGATATTTCTAACAAGCTATTGTGCGCATCAAATGGAGATGGTATGCCGAAGTTACGACCCTAGGAAGTCGATCTACCAATTTACTCAAACAGGGCCCATAGTTTAGCGTTTCATCTCCTAGGGTTAGGTTTTTGGATGTTTAGGGTTTTCCATTGTTTCTCAACAATAAATAGGCCTTCGAGCCTCATTGTAAGACAATTTAGAGGCATGTAGACAACACATCTCTTCTTAGAGATAAGATACCATCGCCCTAAATGGTTTATTTCCATTCTGTTTGTAAGCATATTTCGGTATTTTACATTAATGAAATGAAGTATTATTTCTGCTGCATCTCTGTATTTATGGTTATATCTATAATTTGTTGTGTTCCTACTTAAATCCGGATCAGTGTTATCAGAGCAGTATGCTCTTTCTATTTTTTCATTGCATGTCCCCAACGAGGTCGAGATATAAGGAGCTAGGGCTCGATCTCGTTGCACCATTGCAAGATCAACCTCGCAAATCCCGATGGCCTCCCATGGCTGATGAAAAGACAGATGAGGGGCTAGGAAATCCTCTCAAAATCGAGTGACAAAGGAATGTGATGATGGAAAACTTTGCCTAAACCCTTCAGGAGCTAACCATGGGCACTGCATTTACTTCCAACAGCTACTATAGAAAAACCACACCCTTTAAGGTACAATTTAACTTTGAAATCCCCATATTCGAGCGTCAGATAGATGTAGATGTCATAGATAAATGGTTAAATCTAATAGATGGCTATTTTTGTGTTCATGATTTTTCCAGCCAGGAAAAGAGCACTTTTGGACTTCTCAAAGCAGCCCCCACATCAAAGACTAGTGGGAAACCTACTGCGACCAGAAGGATGAAAGTATGAGCTCACTATTTTTAGCCACACCCACTTGGAATTCATTTCGAGATTCCATTAATGAGTAGTACTACCCTCTCAAAAGCTATGAGGATAACTACATAAAGTGGACCACACTGTGGAAAGGGACCAAGATGTGTTGGAGTTCACAAATATTTTTCATACCCTTCACACAAAGTTGGGTATCAAGGATTCTAAGCTGCATTTGGTACTCAAATACTTTGGCTGCCTAAATAGATACATCCAGGATGAGATGGAGTTCCTGAACATCTCCTCGCTTGGCACGACATACTGATACGCTATCAAGATCGAGCAAAATTTTAAACAAAAGAAGCAAGACTTTGGATCTGTGAATCTGAAGAACAAAGGACAAAACCAAGGCGGGGTGACCCAAGACAACCTGTTGAAGCCGCAAGAAAAGAACAACACCACGACATCAAAGAAGGACACAAGAAGGTGGTGTAAGTTCCAAAAGAGCCCGACTCATAACACAAGTGAGTTTCAAAAAAAGCAGTCGCTGGTCGTCGAGTTGAAGGCTTCAGAATCATATGCATATTCTAACCCTGAGTTAGGACCTAACAAAGGCAATGACAAAGGGAAGAAAATCATTGATGTGGAGCCCAGTGCCAATGTTGCCACTGCCAAGGTCCAAAAGAATGAGCTCGAATATCTAGAGGAGGGGGAGCGTCTTTTCCACTCACATATGTGGTGAAGGGTTCGCACTGCAATTCATTGTTGATGGCGGGACTACCAACCAACCACACCCAAAACCGTACAACATTGGGTGGCTTCACCAAGGATGAGATCTCTAATTCCACCAATAGTGTCGCCTTCCCTACATCATAAAGCCCTTCACATATGAGGTATTGTGTGATGTTGCACTACTTGATGTTTGTGATGTAATATTAGTCCAACCATAGTTGTCGAAGAGACATGTTGTGTATGAGTCAAGGCCTCATGCTACTATTATTTATTTCTGTAATACATTATACAAGATATCGGAGGTAGCCCCACCTACCACCACTTCTTTGATCTCTGCTAAGAAAGGAAGTAAGATCATCTCCCAGACTAGAAAATTTCTTTTATATATGGTTCGCCCTCAAAGTAAGGGGAAGATCGTAGCCACATCCATGGCCCCCGGAAGGCTTCCTCGACACAGAAAAAGAAGGTGGATACGGTCATGAAAGAAGGCAGGAATATCTTCTCCTCACCAACAGGGGTACTGTTGCATCATCAGGTCAAGCATTTGTTCGATCTGACTCTCGGAGCACCTCTACCCAACATGATAATATACCATCACTCCCTCGTGAAAAATTCCTAGTACAAGCAGTGACATGATCAACATTGGGAGCCACACAAGTTTCAGATGTGCAACAAAGTTTGGTTGCATTTGCAGAAAGAATGCCTTACAAGAGCCCATCAGAAGCTCAAACCATTCCGATATGGTCCTTACACCATTACCAAGGTTGTGTGAATCAATTATTGGAGCACAACATTCCCCCATTCCTTTGCTTGCACTGAGTGTTCAATGTGTACCGCCTTCAATCATGCTTACCACCATTACTAGACACATTAGAGGTTGCAGAACAACTTAGCAGGGACCAAGTTCAGCAGATGTTTCCTCATCTCATGGAGGAACTCAATGCAACGGGGTCCATTGCTTCCTAAGGGGCCAAGAATGATCCAGATGGATGTTGGTGGCCACCCACCCCTCACACTTGGACCCCAACAACTGTCTCTTTCAGATTTTCAGTTTCATTATTTATAGCACAATTTACTATTTTTGGCAGTTTTGTGGGTCCTGAACTTCCAGAGCCGTTTTGAGGCCCTAAACGAAGTTTTTTGGGAAACGAGAAAGCAATATAGATCACAAATTTTATGTTGTTCCCTCAAAAGTTGTAGTCCTCAGATAGATCTTTCTAACGAGCTATTGTGCATGTCAAATGAAGATCGTATGCCAAAGTTATGACCCCGGGAAGTTGATGTACCAATTTACCCAAACAAGGCCCATAGTTTGGTGCTTCATCTCCTAGGGTTAGGTTTTTGGATCTTTACAGTTTCCCATTGTTTCTCAACAATAAATAGGCCTTCGAGCCTCATTGTAAGATAGTTCAAAGGCATGTAGCCACCACATATCTCCTCAAAGATAAGCTACCATCACCCTAGCTAGTTTATTTCCATTTCTGTTTGTAAGCATATTTCAGTATTTTACATTAATGAAATGAAGTATTATTTCTGTTGCATCTCTAAATTTATGGTTATATATGTATTTGTTGTGTTCCTCTTTAAATCTGGATCACTAGTATTAGAGCTGTATGCTCTTTCTCTATTTTTCTTTGCATGTCCCCAACGAGGTCGAGATATAAGGAGCTAGGGCTCGATCTGGTTGAACCCTTGAAAGATCAGCCTCGCAAATCCCATCGGCCTCCCATGGCGAATGAAAATAAAGACAAGGGGATAGTATATCCTATCAAAATCTTGCTGAAAGAAGCCACCGAGCTACAAAGGAACACAATGATGGACAACTTTGCCCAGATCCTTTAGCGGCTACCCATGCACAATGCATCTACTTCCAACAGCTACTCTGGAAACGCCACACCCTTTAAGGTACAAGTTAAGTTTCAAATCCCCATATTCAAGGGTCAGATAGAAGTAAATGTCGTATACAAATGGTTAAATCTGTCAGATGGTTATTTTTTTGTTCATGATTTTTCTAGCAGGGGAAATATCACTTTTGCAGTTCTCAAAGCAGCCCCCCACGTCAAGGACTAGTGGAAAACCTACTGCGATCAAAAGAATGAAAATACGGGGTCACTATTTTCAGCCCCACCCACTTGGAATTCATTCCAGGATACCATTAAGGAGCAGTACTACCCTGTCAAAATCTATGAGGATAAATACATAAGGTGGACCACCCTATAACAGGGAAGGGACCAAGATGTGTCGAAGTTCACAAATGTTTTTCATACCCTTTGCACAAAGTTAGGTATCAAGTATTTTGAGCTGCATTTGGTACTCAAATACCGCAATTTCCTACATAGATACATCCAGGATGAGATGGAGTTCATGAACATCTCCTCGCTTGGCACCGAATACCGATACGCTCTCAAGATCGAGCAGAAGCTTAAACAAAATAAGTGAGACTTTGGATCTGTGAATCCGAAGAAAAATGGACAAAGGTAACGCGGGGTGACCCAAGACATCCTGTTGAAGCCACAAGAAAAGAACAACACCACGAAGGCAAAGAAGGACAGAGGAAAGTGGTGTAAGTTCGATAAGAGCCCCACTCATAACACAAGTGAGTGTCGGACCAAGTAGTCATTGGTAGCTCAGTTGAAGGCTTCAGAATTAGATGCATGTTCCAACCCTAAGTTAGAACCCGACAAGGGGAATGAAAAAGGGAAGAAAATCATTGATGCAGAGCCTAGCACCATTGATGCCACTGCCAGGTTCCAGAAGAATGAGCCCGAAGATCCAAAGGAGGGGGAGCGTCTTTTCCATTCACAGATGTGGGTGAAGGGTTCACCGCTGCAATTCATTGTTGACAGTGGGAGCCAAAAGAACCTCATTTTAGCAGAGGTCATGAAGCGACTGGGACTACCAACCATACCACATCCACAACCGTACAACATTAGATGGCTACACTAAGGAAAATATCTTCGAGCTTGCCAATAGTGCTACCTTCCGTACAGCATAAGGCCCTTCACAGATGAGGCATTAAGTGATGTTGCACCGCTTGATGTTTGTGATGTATTATTAGGCCAACCATACTTGTGGAAGTGACATGTTGTGTATGAGTCAAGGCCACATGCTGTTATTATTTCTTTGTGTAAACATTATACAGGATACTGGAGGTAGCCCCACGTACCGCCACTTCTTTGATCTCTGCTAAGAAAGGTAGTAAGATCATCTCCCAAACTAGGAAGTTTATTTTCTGTCTGGTTCACCCTCAAAGTAAGGGGAAGATTGTAGCAACATCCATGGCCCTTGGGGAGGATTCCTCCACACCAAAAAAGTAGGTGTGTATGGTCATGAAAGAAGGCAGGAACATCTTCTCCTCACCAACAAGGGTACCATTGCACTGTCAGGTCAAGCATTCATTCGATCTAACTCCCGAAGCACCTCTACCCAACAAGACTATATATCATCACTCCCTTCTAAGAAATTCTAGGCACTAGCAATGAAATGATCAACATTGACTGCCCCACAAGTTTTAGGTGTGCAACAAAGTCTGGTTGCATTTTCAGAAAGAACGCCTTACAAGAGCCCATCAGAAGCTCAAAACACTTTGATATGGTCCTTACACCATTACCAAGGATGTGGGAAACAATTCTTTGGAGCACAGCATTCCCCCATTCATTCGCTTGCACTGAGTGTTCAATGTGGACTACCTTCGACCATGCTTCCTACCATTACTGGACACATTAGATGTTGCAGAACAGCTCACTAGGGACGAAGTTCAACAGAAGTTTCCTCATCTCATGGAGGAACTCAACACAATGGGGACCATTTCTTCCTAAGGTGGGGGGAATGATCCAAGTGGATGTTGGTGGCCACCCACCTATCCCACTTGTACCCCTACAATTGTCTCTTTCAATTTTTCAGTTTCCTTATTTGTTTACTATTTTTGGTAGTTTTTTGGGTCCTGAACTGGAAGAGCTGTTTTGAGGCCCTAAACTACATTTTTTTTTGGAAAGCCGGGAGTAGCATGGGTCATTACCCATTGTTTCTCACTTAGAGGTTGTATTTCTCGGATAGATCCTTCTAACGAGAAATTGTGCATGTCAAAGGAGATCGTTGCCAAAGTTACGACCCCAAGAAGTTGATGTACCAATTTACCCAAACGAGGCCCATAGTTTGGCACTTCATCTCCTATGGTTTGCTTTTTGGATGTTTAGGGTTTTCCATTGTTTCTCAACAATAAATAGGCCTTCAAACCTCATTGTAAGATAGTTCAGAGGCATGTAGCTGCCACATCTCTTCTTAGAGATAAGCTACCATTGCCCTAGCTAGTTTATTTTCATTTTGGTTTGTAAGCATATTTCAGTACTTCACATTAATGAAATGTAGTATTATTTATGCTGCATATCTGTATTTATGGTTATATCTGTAATTTTTTATGTTCATGTTTAAATATGGGTTAGTGGTATTAGAGCGGTATAATCTTTCTCTGTTTTTCTTTGCATGTCCCCAACAAGGTCAGGATATAAGGAGCTAGGGCTCGACCTGCTTGAACCTTTGCAAGATCAGTCTTGCAAATCCTGACGGCCTGCCATCGCGGATGAAAAGAAAGAATAAGGGGCAGGATATCCTATCAAAATGTTTCTCGAAGAAGCCCTCGAGTGACAAAGGAACGCATCCACTTCTAATAGCTACTCTGAAAACGCCACACCCTTTAAGGTACAAGTTAACTTTGAAATCCCCATATTCGAGGGTCAGATAGATGTAGATGTCATAGATAAATGGTTAAATATACTAGATGGTTATTTTTCTATTCGTGATTTTTCCAGCTGGGAAAAGATCACTTTTTCACTTCTGAAAGCGGCCCCCCACATTAGGGACTGGTAGGAAACCTACTGCGAGCAAAAGGATGAAAGTATGAGCTCACTATTTTCAGTCTCACCCACTTGGAATTCTTTCTGGGATGCCATTAAGAATAAGTACTACCTTGTGAAAATCTATGAGGATAAATACATGAATTCGGCCATGCTGCGGCAAGAAAAGGACCAAGATGTACCCGAGTTCACAAATATTTTTCATACCCTTTGCACAAAGTTGGGTATCAAGGATTCTGAGTTTCATTTGGTACTCAAATACCGCAGCTACCTACATAGATACATCCAGGATGAGATTGAGTTCTTGAACATATCCTCACTTGGCACGACATACCAATACGCTATCAAGATTGAGTAGAAGTTTAAACAAAATAAGTGAGACTTTGGATCCGTGAATCCAAAGAACAAAGGACAAAGCCAAGGCACAGTGACCCAAGACAACCCGTCAAAACCACAAGAAAATAACAACACCATGAAGTCAAAGAAGTACATAGGAAAGTGGTACAAGTTCCATAAGAGCTCGACTCATAACACAAGTGAGTGTCGAACCAGGCAGTCCTTGGTCGCCGAGATGAAGCCTTTAGAATCAAATGCATGTTCCAACCCTGAGTCAGAACCTGACAAGGGGATTTACAAAGGGAAGAAAATCACTGATGCGAAGCCCAACACCACTATTGCCACCACCAAGGTCCAGAAGAATGAGCCCGAAGATGCAGAGGAGGGCGAGCATCTTTTCCACTCATAGATGTGGCTAAAGTGTTCGCCGCTACAATTCATTGTTGACAGTGGGAGCCAAAAGAACCTCATTTTAGTAGAGGTCATGAAGCGACTGGGACTACAAACCATATCACACCCGCAACCATATAACATCAGGTGGCTTCACCAAGGATGAGATCTCCGAGTCTGTTAGCAGTGCTGCTTTCACTATAGAATCAAGCCCTTCACAAATGAGGTATTGTGTGATGTTGCATCGCTTGATGTTTGTGATGTATTATTAGGCCAACCATACTTGCGGAAATGACATGTTATGTATGAGTTAAGGCCTCATGCTACTATTATTTCTTTGTGTAATACATTATACAAGATACCGGAGGTAGCCCCACCTACTGCCACTTCTTTGATCTCTACTAATAAAGGCAATAAGATCATCTCCCAGACTAGGAAATTCTTTTTCTGTCTGGTTCACCCTTAAAGTAAGGGGAATATTGTAGCCACATCCATGGCCCTTGGGAAGGGTTCCTCTACACAACAAAAGCAAGTGGATATGGTCATGAAAGAAGGCAGGAACATATTCTCCTCACCAACAGAAGTACCATTGTACTGTTAAGTCAAACATTCGTTCTAATTGACTCCTAGAGCACCTCTACCCAACAGAACGACATATCGTCGATCCCTTGTCAAAAATTCCAAGTACAAGTAGTGACATGATCAGCATTGGGTCCCACACAAGTTCCAGGTGTGCAACGAAGTCTGGTTGAATTTTCAGAAAGAACGCCTTACAAGAGCCCATCAAAAGCTCAGACCACTCTGATATGGTCCTTACAACATTACCAAGGTTGTGGGAAACAATGCTTTGGAGCACAACATTCCCCCATTCCTTCGCTTGCACCAAGTGTTCAATGTCGACCGCCTTCGACTATGCTTCCCACCATAACTGGACACATTAGAGGCTATACAACAACTCAGCAGGGACCAAGTTCAACAAAAATTTCCTCATCTCATGGAGGAACTCAATGGGGACCATTTCTTCCTAAGGGCGGAGCAATGATCCAGGTGGATGTTGGTGGCCACCCACCTATCCCACTCAGACCCCTACAAATGTCTCTTTCAATTTTTCAGTTTCCTTATTTGTAGCACAATTTACTATTTTTGGTAGTTTTTTGGGTCATGAACTTCCGAAGCCGTTTGGAGGCCCTAAACCATGTTTTTTGGGTGGTCAGAGAGAAACATGGGTATTTTGTTGATTTTCCTCACTCAAAAGTTTTAGTCGTCAGATAGATAATTTTAAGGAGCTATTGTGCACGCCAAACAGAGATCATATTCCAAAGTTATGACCCTAGGAAGTTGATGTACCAATTTAGCCAAATGGGACCCATAGTCCGGCGCTTCATTTCCTAGGGTTAGGTTTTTGGATGTTTAGGGTTTCCCATTGTTTCTCAACAATAAATAGGCCTTCGAGCCTCATTTTAAGATAGCTTAGAGGCATGTAGATGCCACATCTCTTCTGAGAGATAAGCTACCATCCCCTAGCTGGTTTATTTCCATTTCTGTTTGTAAGCATATTTCGGTATTTCACATTAATAAAATCAAGTATTATTTATACTGAATCTCTATTTTTATGTTTATATCTGTAAATTTTTGTGTTCCTGGTTAAATCAGGATTAGTGGTATTAGAGCCGTATGCTCTTTCTCTATTTTTCTTTGCATGTCCCCAACAAAGTCGGGATATAAGGAGCTAGGGCTTGATCTGGTTGAAACCTTGCAAGAACAGCCTCAAAAATCCCGATGACCTCCCATGGTATATGGAAAGAAAGATGAGGGAGTAGGAGATCCTATCAAAATCTTACTCAAAGAAGCCCTCAAGCAATAAAGGAACACGATGATGGACAACTTTTCCTAGATCCTTCAGCGGCTACCCATGGGCATAACATCTACTTCCAACAGCGACTCCAGAAATGCCACACCCTTTAAGGTAAAAGTTAACTTTGAAATCCCCATATTCTTGGGTCAAATAGATGTAGATGTCATAGATAAATGGTTAAATCTGCTAGATGGTTATTTTTTTTCACGATTTTTCCAGCTGGGAAAAGATCACTTTTGCACTTCTCAAAGCAGGCCCCCACGTCAAGGACCGGTGGGAAACCTACTGCAAGCAGAAGGATGAAAGTACTAGATCACGCTATTCAGTAGCACCCACTTGGAATTCATTCCAGGATGCCATTAAGGAGTAGTACTACCCTGTCAAAAGCTATGAGGATAAATACATAAAGTGGACCATGCTACGGAAACGAATGAACCAACATGTGCCGGAGTTCACAAGTATTTTTCATACCCTTCGCACAAAGTTGGGTATCAAGGATTCTGAGCTGCATTTGGTACTCAAATACCATGACTACCTACATAGATACTTCTAGGATGAGATGTTTTTCCTGAACATCTCCTCACTTGGCAAGTCATACCAATACGCTATCAAGATCGAGCAGAAGTTTAAACAAGAGAAGCAAGACTTTAGATCTGCAAATCTGAAGAAAAAAGGACAAAGCCAAGGCAGGGTGACCCAAGATAGCCTATCGAAGCTGAAAGAAAAGAACAACACCATGAATTCAAAGAAGGACGAAAGAAAGTGGTGTAAGTTCCATAAGAGCCCCACTCATAACTAAAGTGAGTGTCGGAATAGGCAATCATTGGTTGCTGAGTTGAAGGCTTTAGAATCATATGCATGTTCCGACCTTGAGTGAACACGACAAGGAGAATGACAAAGGGAAGCAAATCATTGTTGTGGAGCCTAGTGCCATTGTTGCCATTGCCAAGGTCCAGAAGAATGAGCTCAAAGATCCAGAGGAGGGGGAGTGTCTTTTCCACTCAGAGGTGTGGGTGAAGGATTTTCCACTGCAATTCATTGTTGACAGTGGGAGCCAAAAGAACATCATTTCAGCAGAGGTCATGAAGCAGTTGTGACTAGAAACCATACCACACCAGCAACCGTATAACATCAGGTGGCTTCACCAAGGATGAGATATCTGAGTCCGCCAACAATGCCGCCTTCACTACAACATCAAGCCCTTCACAAATGAGGTATTGTGTGATGTTGCATTGCTTGATGTTTGTGATGTATTATTAGGCCAACCATACTTGTGGAAGTGACAAGCTGTGTATGAGTCAAGGCCTCACACTGTTATTATTTCTTTGTGTAATACATTATACAGGATACCGAAGGTAGCCCCACCTACCGCCACTTCTTTGATCTCTGCTAAGAAAGGCAGTAAGATCATCTCCCATACTAGGAAATTTATTTTATGTCTAGTTCACCCTGAAAGTAAGGGTAAAATCATAGCCATATCCATGGCCCCTAGAAAGGGTTCCTCGATGCAACAAAAGCAGGTGGATACAGTCATGAAAGAAGGCAGGAACATCTTCTACTCAACAAAAGGGGTACCGTTGCACTGTCAGGTCAAGAATTCGTTCGATCTAACTCTCATAGCACCTCTACCCAATAGGATGATATATCGTTGCTCCCGTGAAAAATGCCAAGTACAAGAAGCAACATGGTCAGCATTGTGTTCCACACAAGTTTCAGGTGTGCAACAAAGTTTGGCTACATTTGCAGAAAGAACACCTTACAAGAGCCCATCAGAAGCTCAGACCACTCTGATATGGTCCTTACACCATTACCAAGGTTGTGGGAAAAATTTATTTTGAGCACAAAATTCCCCAATTCCTTCACTTGCACTGAGTGTGTAGTGTGGACTTCATTCGACCATGCTTCCCACCATTACTGGATACATTATAGGTTGTAGCACAGCTCACCAGGGACCAAGTCCAACATAAGTTTTCTCATCTCATGGAGGAACTCAACGCAATGGGCACTATTGATTCCTAAGGGGGGAGGAATGAACCAGGCGAATGTTCGTTGCCACTTGCCTATCCCACTTGGACCCACACAACTGTCTCTTTTAGTTTTCTAGTTTCTTTATTTGTAGCACAATTTACTATTTTTGGCAATTTTTCGGGTCTTGAATTCCCAAAGCCATTTTGAGGCCCTAAACGATGTTTTTTTTTTTATATCCGGGAGGAAAATACGTAATTTCCTACTAATACTCACTCAAAATTGTTATTCCTTGGATAGATCTTTCTAACAAGCTATTGTGCATGTCAAACGGAGATCGTATGCCAAAGTTATGACCCCAGGAATTTTATTTACTAATTTACCCAAAGAGGGTCCATAGTTTGGCGCTTCATCTCCTAGGGTTAAAATTTTTTATGTTTAGGATCTTCCATTGTTTCTCAACAATAAATAGCCTTTGAACCTCATTGTAAGATAGTTCAGAGGCATGTAGCCGCCACATCTCTTCTAAGAGATAAGCTACCATCCCCCTAGCTGGTTTATTTCCATTTCTGTTTGTAAGCATATTTCAGTATTTTACATTAATGAGATGAAGTATTATTTATGCTACATCTCTCGATTTATGGTTATATCTATAATTTTTTGTGTTCCTGTTTAAATCTGGATCTGTGGTATCGAAGTGGTATGCTCTTTCTCTATTTTCCTTTGAATGTCCCCAACGAGGTCAGGATATAAGGAGCTAGGGCTCAGTCTGGTTGAACCCTTGCAAGATTAGCCTTGCAAATCCTAACAACTTCCCATGGTGGAAGAAAATAAAGACAAGGGGGTGAGAGATCCTACCAAAATATTGCTCGAAGAAGCCCTCGAGTGACAAAGGAACGCGATGATGGACAATTTTGCCCAAATCCTTCAACGGCTACCCATGGCCAACGCATCTACTTCCAGCAGCTACGCTGGAAACACCACACCCTTTGAGGTACAAATTAACTTTTAAATCCCCATATTCGAGGGTTAGATAGATTCATATGTCATAGATAAATGGTTAACGCTGCTAGATGGTTATTTCTCTGTTCATTATTTTTCCAGCCGGGAAAATATAACTTTTGCACTTCTCAAAGCAACCCCCCATGTCAAGGATGGTGGGAAACCTACTATGACAAAAAGGATGAAAGTACGAGCTCACTATTTTCAGCCACACCCACTTGGAATTCATTTCGGGATGCCATTAAGGAGCAGTACTACCCTGTCAAAAGCTATGAGGATAAATACATAAAGTGGGCTACCCTGCAGCAAGGAAGGGACCAAGATGTGTTGAGTTCACAAATATTTTTCATACCTTTCGCACAAAGTTGGGTATCAAGGATTTTGAGTTGTATTTGGTACTCAAATACTGTGGCTACCTACATAGGTACATCTAGGATGAGATGGATTTCCTAAACATCTCCTCGCTCAGCACAGCATACCGATATGATGTCAAGATCGATCAGAAGTTTAAACAAAAGAAGCGAGACTTTGGATTTGTGAATCCGAAGAACGAAGGACAAAGCCAAGGCGGGGTGACCCAAGACAACCCATTGAAGCCACAACCAAATAACAACACCACGAAGTCAAATAAGGACACAAGAAAGTGGTGTAAGTTCCATAAGAGCCCCACCCATAACACAAGTGAGTTTCGGACCAAGCAGTCATTGGTCGTCGAGTTGAAGGCTTCAGAATGAGATGCGTGTTCCGACCCTGAGTTAGAACCCGACAAGGGGAATGACAAAGGGAAGAAAATAATTGATGTGGAGCCCATTGCCACTGTTCCCACTGCCAACGTCCAAAAGAATGAGCCCAAAGATGTAGAGGAGGGGGAGCGTCTTTTCCACTCACATATGTGGGTGAAGGGTTCGCCGCTACAATTCATTTTTGACATGGGAGCCAAAAGAACATCATTTTAGCAGAGGTCGTGAAGCGGCTACGACTACCAAGCATACCACATCCACAACTGTACAACATCGGGTGGCTTCACCAAGGATTAGATCTCCGATTCTACCAACAATGTTACCTTCCCTACAACATCAAGCCCATCACAGATGAGGTATTATGTGATGTTGCACCACTTGAATTTTGTGATGTATTACTAGGCCAACCATACTTGTGGAAGCGACATGCTGTGTATGAGTCAAGGCCTCACGATGTTATTATTTCTTTGTGTAATACATTATACAGAATACCGGAGGTGGCCCCACCTACTGCCACTTCTTTGATCTCTGCTAAGAAAGGCACTAATATCATCTCCCAGACTAGGAAATTTATTTTCTATCTAGTTCACCCTCAAAGTAAGGGGAAGATCGTAGCCACATCCATGTTCCTCGGGAAGGGTTCCCCCACGCAGAAAAAGTAGGTGGATATGGCTGTGAAAGAAGGTAGGAACATCTTCTCCTCACCGATAGGGGTACCATTCTACAGTCAGGACAAGCATTTTTTGGATCTAACACCTGGAGTACCTCTACCCAACAAGACGATATATTGTCGCCCCCATGAAAAGTGCCAAGTACAAGTAGTGACATGATCAGCATTGGGTGCCACACAAGTTTTAGTTGTGCAACAAATTCTTGTTGCATTTGCCGAAAGAATGCCTTACAAGAGCCCATCAGAAGCTCAAGCCACTCTGATATGGTCCTTACACCATTACCAAGGCTATGGGAAACAATGCTTTGGACCAAAACATTCCCCCATTCCTTCGCTTGCACCGAGTGTTCAATATGGACTGTCTTCGACCATGCTTCCCACCAATACAGGTCACATTAGAGGTTGCAGAACAACTCACCAGGGACCAAGTTCAGCAGAAGTTTCCTCATCTCATGGAGGAAATCAATGCAATGGGGATCATTGCTTTCTAAGGGGGTAGGAATGATGCAGATGGATGCTGGTGGCCACCGCCTATCCCACATGGACTCCCACAACTGTCTCTTTCAGTTTTTCAGTTTCCTTATTTGTAGCACAATTTACTATTTTTGGTAGTTTTTCGGGTCCTGAAATTCCAGAGCCATTTTGAGGCCCTAAACGAAATTTTTTGATAAACCCAGAAGCAACATAAATTACAAATTGATGTTTCTCCCTCAAAAGTTTTAGTCTTCGTATAGATCTTTCTAACGAGCTATTGTGCCCGTCAAACGAGGATAGTATGCCAAAATTACAACCCCGGGAAGTTGATGTACCAATTTACCCAAACAGGGCCCATAGTTTGGTGCTTCATCTCCTAGGGTTAGGTTTTTGGATGTTTAGGGTTTTCCATTATTTCTCAACAATAAATAGGCCTTCGAGCCTAACAGTTCAGAGGCATGTAGTGACCACATATCTTCTCAGAGATAAGCTACCATCGCCCTAGCTGGTTTATTTCCATTTCTGTTTGTAAGCATATTTTAGTATTTTACATTAATGAAATGAAGTATTATATCTGCTGCATCTCTAAATTTATGGCTATATATGTAATTTTTTGCATTCCTATTTAAATCCGGATCACTAGTATCAAAGCGATATGCTCTTTCTTTGTTTTTCTTTGCATGTCCCCAACGAGGTCGAGATATAAGGAGCTAGGGCTCGAACTGGTTAAACCCTTGAAAGATCAGCCTTTCAAATCCCATCGACCTCCCATTATGGATGAAAAGAAAGATGATGGGGCAATAGATCCTATCAAAATCTTTCTCAAGGAAGCCCCCCGAGCTACAAAGGAATGCAATGATGGACAACTTTTCCAATATCCTTCAGCGGCTACCCATGGGAAACGCATCTACTTCCAGCAGCTACTCTAGAAACGCCGCACCCTTTAAGGTACATGTTAACTTTGAAATCCCCATATTCGAGGGTCAGATAGATGCAGATGTCATAGACAAATGGTTAAATATGCTAGATGGTTATTTTTCTATTCATGATTTTTCAAGCTGGAAAAGATCACTTTTGTACTTCTTAAAGCAGCCCCCCACGTCAAGGATTAGTGGGAAACCTAGTGCGAGCAGAAGAATGAAAATACAAGCTCACTATTTTCAACCGCACCCACTTGGAATTCATTTCAGGATGCCATTAAGGAGCAGTACTACCCTGTTAAAAACTATGAGGATAAATACATAAAGTGGACCAAGGTGTAGCAAGGAAGGCACCAAGATGTGTCGAAGTTCACAAATATTTTTCATACCCTTTGCACAAAGTTAGGTATAAAGGATTCTAAGCTACATTTGGTACTCAAATACCATAGCTTCCTACATATATACATCCAGGATGAGATGGAGTTCCTGAACATCTCCTCACTCAAGACGGAATAACGATACACTCTCAAGACCAAGCAGAAGTTCAAACAAAAGAAGCGAGACTTTGGATCTGTGAATCCGATGAAAAAAGGACAAAGGTAAGGCGGGGTGACCGAAGATAGCCTGTCGAAGCCACAAGAAAAGAATAACACCATGAAGGCAAAGAAGGACACAGGAAAGTGGTGCAAGTTCGATAAGAGCCCCACTCATAACACAAGTGAGTGCTGGATCAGGTAGTCATTGGTCGCCGAGTTGAAGGCTTCAAAATTAGATGCATGTTCCAACCCTAGGTTAGAACCCAACAAGGGGAATGAGAAAGGGAAGAAAATCATTGATGCAAAGCCTAGCGCCATTGATTCCACCGCCAGGTTCTAGAAGAATGAGCCTGAAGATCCAGAGGAGGGGGAGCATCCTTTCCACTCATAGATGTGGGTGAAGGGTTCGCCGCTACAATTCATTGTTGACAGTGGGAGCCAAAAGAACCTCATTTCAGCAGAGGTCATGAAGCGACTGGTACTACCAACCATACCACATCTGCAATTGTACAACATTGGGTGGCTTCACCAAGGATGATATCTCCGAGTCTACCAACAGTGTCACCTTCCATATAGCATAAGGCCCTTCACAGATGAGGCATTAAGTGATGTTGCACCATTTGATGTTTGTGATGTATTATTAGGCCAACCATACTTGTGGAAGTGACATGCTATGTACGAGTCAAGGCCGCGTGCTGTTATTATTTTTTTGTGTAATACATTATACAGGATACCCAAGGTAGCCCCACCAACTGCCACTTCTTTGATCTCTGCTAAGAAAGGCATTAAGATCATCTCCCAGACTAGGAAGCTTATTTTTTGTCTGGTTCACCCACAAAGTAAGGGGAAGATCATAGCCAGATCCATGGCCCTCAGGGAGGGTTCCTCCACACAGAAAAAAAAGGTGTGTACAGTCATGAAAGAAGGCAGGAACATCTTCTCCTCGCCAACAGGGGTACCATTGCATTATCAAGTCAAGCATTCATTTGATCTGACTCCTGGAGCACCTCTGCCCAACAAGACTATTTATCATCGCTCAGTTGTGAAAAATTCCAAGCACAAGCAGTGACATGATTAGCATTGGGTGCCACACAAGTTTCAGGTGTGCAACAAAGTCTGGTTGCATTTGCAGAAAAAACGGCTTACAAGAGCTCATAAGAAGCTTAGAACACTTTGATATGGTCCTTACACCATTACCAAGGATGTGGGAAACAATTCTTTGGAGCAAAAAATTCCCCCATTCCTTTGCTTTCACTGAGTGCTCAATGTGGACCACCTTTGACCATGCTTCCCACCATTATTGGACACATTAGAGGTTGCAGAACAGCTCACCAGGGACCAAGTTCAGCAAAAGTTTTCTCATCTCATGGAGGAACTCAACACAATGGGGACCATTTCTTCCTAAGGTGGGAGGAATGATCCAAGTGGATGTTGGTGGCCACCCACCTATCCCACTTGTACCCCTACAACTGTCTATTTCAGTGTTCCAGTTTCCTTATTTGTTTACTATTTTTAGCAGTTTTTCAGGTCCTGAACTGGTAGAGCCATTTTGAGGCCCTAAACTACGTTTTTTTGGGAAAACCAAGAGCATCATGGGTCATTTCTAATTGTTTCTCACTCAAAGGTTGTAGTTCTCAGATGGATCTTTCTAACGAGAAATTGTGCATGTCAAATGGAGAACGTATGCCAAAGTTACGATGTCGGGAAATTGATGTACCAATTTACCCAAACGGGGCCCATATTTTGGCGCTTCATCTCCTAGGGTTAGGTTTTTGGATTTTTAGGGTTTTCCATTGTTTCTCAATAATAAATCAGAATTTGAACCTCATTGTAAGACAGTTCAAAGGCATGTAGCTGCCACATCTCTTCTTAGAGATAAGCTACCATCACCCTAGCTGGTTTATTTTCATTTTTGTTTGTAAGCATATTTCAATATTTTACATTAATGAAATGTAGTATTATTTTTGCTACATATCTGTATTTATGGTTATATCTGTAATTTGTTGCATTCATGTTTAAATATGGATTAGTGGTATCAGAGCGGTATACTCTTTCTCTGTTTTTCTTTGCATGTCCCCAACGAGGTCGGGATATAAGGAGCTAGGGCTCGATCTACTTGAACCCTTGCAAGATCAATCTCGCAAATCCCGATGGCCTCTCATGGCAGATGAAAAGAAAGAAGAAGGGGCAAGAGATCCTATCAAAATGTTGCTCAAAGAAGCCCTCGAGCGACAAAGGAACGCATCTACTTCAGGTAGCTACTCTGGAAATGCCACACCCTTTAAGGTACAAGTTAACTTTGAAATCCCCATATTCGAGGGTCAGATAGATAAGGATGTCATAGATAAATGGTTAAATCTTCTAGATGGTTATTTTTATGTTCATGATTTTTCCAGCAGGGAAAAGATCATTTTTCCACTTCTCAAAGCAGCCCCCCACGTCATGGACTGGTAGGAAACCTAATGCGAGCAAAAGGATGAAAGTACGAGCTCACTATTTTCAGTTGTACCCACTTGGAATTCATTCTGAGATGCCATTAAGAAGAAGTACTACCCTATGAAAATATATGAGGATAAATACATAAATTTGGCCACGCTACAGCAAGGAAGGGACCAAGATGTACCCAAGTTCACAAATATTTTTCATACCCTTTGCACAAAGTTGGGTATCAAGGATTCTGAGTTGCATTTGGTACTCACGTACCACAACTTCCTACATAGATACATCCAGGATGAGATGGAGTTCCTGAACATCTCCTCACTTGGCACGACATACCGATACGCTGTCAAGATTGGGAAGAAGTTTAAACAAAAGAAGTGAGACTTTTGATCCATGAATCTGAAGAACAAAGGACAAAACCAAGGCGGGGTGACCCAATACAACCTATCAAAGCTGCAAGAAAAGAACAACACCATGAAGTCAAAGAAGTACATAGGAAAGTGGTATAAGTTCCATAAGAGCCCCACTCATAACACAAGTGAGTGTTGGACCAAGCAATCCTTGCTCGCCGAGATGAAGGCTTCAGAATCAGAGGCATGTTCCGACCCTGAGTCATAACCTGACGAGAGGAATTACAAAGGGAAGCCAATCATTGATGCGAAGCCCAACACCACTGTTGCCACTGCCAAGGTCCAAAATAATGAGCCCAAAGATGCAGAGGAGGGGGAGTGTCTTTTCCACTCACAGATGTGGGTGAAGGATTCGCCGCTGCAATTCATTGTTGACAGTGGGAGCCAAAAGAACCTCATTTTAGCAGAGGTCATGAAGCAGCTGGGACTAAAAACCTTATGAAACTTGCAACCATACAACATCAGGTGGCTTCACCAAGGACGAGATCTCCAAGTCTGCTAGCAATGCCGCTTTTGCTATAGAATCAAGCCCTTCACAAATGAGGTATTTTGTGATGTTGCACCACTTGATGTTTGTGATGTATTATTATGCCAACCATACTTGTGGAAGAGACATGCTTTGTATGAGTTAAGGCCTCATGCTGCTATTATTTCTTTGTGTAATACATTATAGGATACCAGAGGTAGCCCCACCTACCGCCACTTCTTTGATCTCTGCTAAGAACGGCACAAAGATCATCCCCCAGACTAGGAAATTTATTTTTTGTCTCGTTTGCCTCAAAGTAAGGCGAACATTGTAGCCACATCCATGGCCCCTGGGAAGGGTTCTTCTATGCAGAAAAAGCAGGTGGATACAGTCATGAAAGAAGGCATGAACATCTTCTCCTCACCGATAGAGGTACCATTGCACTGTCAGGTCAAGCATTTGTTTGAATTGACTCTTGGAGCACCTCTACCCAATAGTATGATATATCATCGCTCCCTTGTGAAAAATTCCAAGTACAAGCAAAGACATGATCAACATTGGGTGCCACACAAGGTCCAGGTGTGCAACAAAGTCTGGTTGCATTTGCAGAAAGAATGCCTTACAAGATCCCATTAGAAGCTCAAACCACTCCGATATGGTCCTTACACCATTACCAAGGTTATGGGAAACAATGCTTTGGATCATAGCATTCCCCCATTCCTTTGCTTGCATCAAGTGTTCAATGTGGACCGCCTTCGACTATGCTTCCCACCATTACTGGACACATTAGAGGTTGTAGAACAACTCACCAGGGACCAAGTTCAACAGAAGTTTCCTCATCTCATGGAGGAACTCAATGCAATGGTGAC
This sequence comes from Pinus tabuliformis, assembly GCA_031772625.1. Lineage (NCBI taxonomy): Eukaryota > Viridiplantae > Streptophyta > Pinopsida > Pinales > Pinaceae > Pinus > Pinus tabuliformis. The sequence continues at coordinate 577,976,814 of CM062808.1, forward strand.
CATTGCTTCCTAAGGGGGGAGGAATGCTCCAAGTGGATGTTGGTGACCACCCACCTATCCCACTTAAACCCCTACAACTATCTCTTTTAGTTTTTCAGTTTCCTTATTTGTAGCACAATTGAGTATTTTTGGTAGTTTTTCTAGTCCTGAATTTCTGGAGCCGTTTTGAGGCCCTAAACCACGTTTTTGGGAAAATAGAGAGAAACATGGGTATTTTCCTGATTTTTCTCACTCAAACGTTTTAGTCCTCGGATAGATCTTTTTAACGAGCTATTGTGTGCATCAAACGAAAATTGTATGCGAAAGTTATGACCCTGGGAAGTTGATGTACCAATTTATCCAAAAGAGGCCCATAGTTTGGCACTTCATCTCCTAGGTTTAGGTTTTTGGATGTTTAGGGTTTTCCATTGTTTCTCAACAATAAATAGGCCTTCACGCCTCATTTTAAGATAGTTTATAGGCATGTAGCCACCACATCTCTTCTCAGAGATAACCTACCATCCCGCTAGCTGGTTTATTTTCATTTCTGTTTGTAAGCATATTTCGGTATTTTACATTAATGAAATGAAGTATTATTTACGCTGAATCTCTATTTTTATGTTTATATTTGTAATTTGTTTTGTTCCTATTTAAATATGGATCAATGGTATTAGAGCGGTATGCCCTTTCTCTATTTTTCTTTGCATGTCCCTAATGAAGTTGGGATATAAGGAGCTAGGGCTCGATCTGGTTGAACCCTTGCAAGATGAGCCTCAAAAATCCTAATAGCCTCCCATGGCGGATGAAAAGAAAGACGAGGGTGCGGGAAATCCTATCAAAATCTTGCTCGAAGAATCCCTCAAGCGATAGAGGAACACGATGATGGACAACTTTTCCCAAATCCTTCAGCGGCTACCCATGGGCAAAGCATCTACTTCCAGCAGCTCCTTTGGAAATGACACACCCTTTAAGGTACAAGTTAACTTTGAAATCCCCAGAGAGATGCAGATGTAGTAGATAAATGGTTAAATCTTCTAGATGGTTATTTTTCTATTCATGATTTTTCTAGCTGGGAAAAGATCACTTTGCACTTCTCAAAGCAGCCCCCCACGTCAAGGACTGGTGGGAAACCTACTGCGAGTAGAAGGACGAAAGTACAAGCTCATGATATTCAGCAACACCCACTTGGAATTCATTCTAGGATGCCATTAAGGAGAAGTACTACCCTGTCAAAAGCTATGAGGATAAATAAATAAAGTGGACCACATTGCAACAAGGAATGGACCAAGATGTGCCAGAGTTCACAAGTATTTTTCATACCCTTCGCACAAAGTTGGGTATCAAGGATTCTGAGCTGCATTTGGTACTCAAATTTCGTGGCTGCCTACATACATACATATAGGACGATATGTTGTTCCTAAACATCTCCTCACTTCACAAGGCATACCGATACATTATCAAGATTGAACAAAAGTTTAAACAAAAGAAGCAAGACTTTAGATTTGCGAATCCGTAGAACAAAGGATAAAGGCAAGGCAAGGTGACCCAAGACAACCTGTCAAAGCTACAAGAAAATAACAACACCATGAAGTCAAAGAAGGAAAAAAAAAAGTGGTGTAAGTTCCATAAGAGCCCCACTCATAAGACAAGTGAGTGTTGGACTAGGCAGTCGTTGGTTGCTGAGTTGAAGGGTTCAGAATCAGTTGCATATTCCGACCCTAAGTCAGAACATCACAAGGGGAATGAAAAAGGGAAGAAAATCATAAATGCGAAGCTCAGCACCACTATTGCCACTACCAAGGTCCAGAAGAATGAGCCCAAAGATCTAGAGGAGGGGGAGCGTCTTTTCCACTCACGGATGTGGGTGAAGGGTTTACTATTGCAATTCATTGTTGATAGTGGGAACCAAAAGAACCTCATTTTAGCAGAGGTCATGAAGCGGTTGGGACTACCAACCATACCACACCCACAACCATACAGCATCGGGAGTCTTCACCAAGGACAAGATCTCTAAGTCCATTAGTAATGTCATCTTCGTTACAACATCAAGCCCTTCACAAATGAGTTATTGTGTGATGTTTCAACGCTTGACGTTTGTGATGTATTATTAGACCAACCATACTTGTGGAAGTGACAAGTTGTGTATGAGTCAAGGCCTCACACTTTTATTATTTATTTGTGTAATACATTATATAGGATATCGGAGATAGCCCCACCTACCGCCACTTCTTTGATCTCTGCTAAGAAAGGAAGTAAAATCATCTCCCATACTAGGAAATTTATTTTATGTCTAGTTCGCCCTCAAAGTAAGGGAATATCGTGGCAACATCCATGGCCCCTGGAAAGGGTTCCTCGACACAGCAAAAGCAAGTGGATACGATCATGAAAGAAGGTAGGAACATCTTCTCCTCAACGAAAGGGGTACCGTGCATTGTCAGGTCAAGAATTCATTCGATCCGACTCTTGGAGCACCTCTACCCAACAAGATGATATATCGTCATTCCCATGAAAAATGCCAAGTACAAGAAGCGACATGATTAGCATTGGGTGCCACACAAGTTTCAGGTGTGCAACAAGGTCTGGTTGCATTTGCATAAAGAACACCTTACAAGAGCCCATCAGAAGCTCAGACCACTTTGATATGGTCCTTACACCATTACCAAGGTTGTGGGAAACAATTATTTGGAGCATACATTCCCCCATTCCTTCACTTGCACCGAGTGTTCAATGTCAACTACCTTCAACCATGCTTCCCACCATTACTGGACAGATTAGAGGTTGTAGAACAGCTCACCAGGGACCAAGTTCAATAGAAGTTTCCTCATCTCATGGAGGAACTCAACACAATGGGCGTCATTGATTCCTAAGGGGGGAGGAATGAACCAGGTGGATGTTGGTGGCCACCTACCTATCCCACTTGGACCCCCACAACTATCTCTTTCAGTTTTCCAATTTCCTTATTTGTAGCACAATTTACTATTTTTGGTAGTTTTTCAGGTCTTCAACTTCTGAAGCCATTTTGAGGCCCTAAACGACGTTTTCTTTTACACCCCGGAGAAAAATGACTTCATTCCTAGTAATTCTCACTCAAAAGTTGTATTCCTCAGATATATATTTCTAACGAGCTATTGTGCATGTCAAATGGAGACTGTATGCCAAAGTTACGACCCCAGGAATTTGATTTACTAATTTACCCAAATGGGGCCCATAGTTTGGCACTTCATCTCCTAGGGTTAGGTTTTTTTTATGTTTACGGTTTTCCATTGTTTCTCAAAAATAAATAGCCCTTCGAACCTCATTGTAAGACAGTTCAGAGGCATGTTGTTGCCACATCTCTTCTTAGAGATAAGCTACCATCCCCCTAGCTAGTTTATTTTCATTTTTGTTTGTAAGCATATTTCAGTATTTTACATTAATGAAATGAAGTATTATTTATGCTACATCTCTCTATTTATGGCTATATCTGTAATTTGTAGAGTTCTTGTTTAAATCCAGACCAGTGGTATAAGAGCAATATGCTCTTTCTCTATTTTCCATTGCATGTCCCCAACGAGGTCAAGATATAAGGAGCTAAGGCTCAATCTGGTTGAAACCTTAAAAGATGAGCCTCACAAATCCCGACGACCTCCCATGGCGGAAGAAAAGAAAGATGAGGGAGAAAGAGATCCTATCAAAATATTGCTCTAAGAAGCCCTCAAGCGACAAAGGAACGCGATGATGGACAATTTTGACCAAATCCTTCAACGGCTACCCATGGCCAATACATCTACTTCCAGCAGCTACTATGGAAACACCACACCCTTTGAGGTAAAAATTAACCTTGATATCCCCATATTTGAGGGTCAGATAGATACAGATGTCATAGATAAATGGTTAATGCTGCTAGATGGTTATTTCTCTGTTCATTATTTCCAGCCAGGAAAATATCACTTTTGCACTTCTCAAACCAGCCCCCCACGTCAAGGACTGGTGGGAAACCTACTGAGAGCAGAAGGATGAAATTCCGAGCTCACTATTTTCAGCCTCAGCCTCTTGGATTTCATTCTAGGATACCATTCAGGAGCATTACTACCCTGTCAAAAGCTATGAGGATAAATACATAAAGTGGACCACGCTGCGACAGGGAAGGGACCAACATGTGTCGAGTTCACAAATATTTTTCATACCCTTCGCACAAATTTGGGTATCAAGGATTTTGAGTTGTATTTGGTACTCAAATACCGTGGCTGCCTACATAGATACATCTAGGATGAGATGGATTTCCTAAACATCTCCTTGCTTGGCACAACATACCAATACACCCTCAAGATTGATTAGAAGTTTAAACAAAAGAAGTGAGACTTTGGATCTGCGAATTCGAAGAACAAAGGACAAAGCCAAGGCGGGGTGACCCAAGACAACCAGTTGAAGCTGCAAGAAAATAACAACACCATGAAGTCAAATAAGGACACAGGAAAGTGGTGTAAGTTCCATAAGAGCCCCACCCATAACACAAGTGGGTGTCAGACCAAGCAGTTGTTGGTCGCCGTCGTTGGTCGCCGAGTTGAAGGCTTCAAAATCAGATGCATGTTCCGACCATGAGTCAGAACCCATTACGGGTAATGAAAAAGGGAAGCAAAGCATTGATGCGGAGCCTAGTTCCATTGTTTCCACCGCTAAGGTCAAGAAGAATGAGCCCGAAGATATAGAGGAGGGGGAGCGTCTTTTCCACTCACATATGTAGGTGAAGGGTTCACCGCTGCAATTCATTGTTGATAGTGGGAGCCAAAAGAACCTCATTTTAGCATAGGTCATGAAGTGGCTAGGACTACCAACCATAACACATCCACAACCGTACAACATCGGTGGCTTCACCAAGGACGAGATCTCTGAGTCTCCTAGCAGTGTCACCTTCCCTACAACATTAAGCCCTTCACAGATGAGATATTGTGTGATGTTTCACCACTTGATGTTTGTGATGTATTATTAGGCCAACCATACTTGTGGAAAAGACATGTTGTGTATGAGTCAAGGCCTTGCGATGTTATTATTTCTTTGTGTAATACATTATACAGGATATCGGAGGTAGCCCCACCTACCACCACTTCTTTGATCTCTGCTAAGAAAGGTAATAAGATCATCTCCCAAACTAGGAAATTTATTTTCTCCCTGGATCACCCTCAAAGTAAGGGAAAGATCGTAGCCACATCCATGGTCCCTAGGAAGGATTCCCCCACGCAGCAAAAGCAGGTGGATACAGACGTGAAAGAAGGCAGGAACAGCTTCTCCTCACCGACAGGGTTACCATTATTCTGTCAAGTCAAGCATTTGTTCGATCTGACTCCTGGAGTACCTCTACCCAACAAGATGATATATCGTCGCTTCCATGAAAAATTCCAAGTAAAAGTAGTGACATGATCGGGATTGGGTGCCACACAAGTTTGAGGTGTGCAAAAAATTCTGGTTGCATTCGCCGAAAGAATTCCTTACAAGAGCCCATCAAAAGCTCAGACCACTCTGATATGGTCCTTACACCATTACCAAGGCTGTGGGAGATAATGCTTTGGAGAAAAACATTCCCCCATTCCTTTTCTTGCACCAATTTTTCAATGTGGACTGCCTTCAACCATGCTTCCCACCATTACAAGACACATTACAGGTTGTAGAACAACTCACCAGGGACCAAGTTCAACAGAAGTTTCCTCATCTCATGGAGGAACTCAACATAATGGGGAAAATTGCTTCCTAAGGGGGAAGGAATGATCCAGATGGATGTTGGTGGCCACCCACCTATGCCACTTGGACCCCCACAACTATCTCTCTTAGTTTTTCAGTTTTCTTACTTGTAGCACAATTTACTATTTCTAGTAGTTTTTCAGGGCGTGAATTTTCAGAGCCATTTCGAGGCCCTAAACAAAATTTTTTGGGAAACCCAAAAGCAACATAGATTAAAAATCGATGTTTCTCCCTCAAAAGTTGTATTCCTCGGATAGATATTCCTAACGAGCTATTGTGCATGTCAAACGAATATCGTATGCCAAAGTTTTGACCCCGGGAAGTTGACGTACCAACTTACCCAAACAGGGCCCATAGTTTGTTGCTTCATCTCCTAGGGTTAGGTTTTTGGATGATTAGGGTTTTACATTGTTTCTCAACAATAAATAGGCCTTCGAGCCTCATTGTAAGACATTTCAGAGGCATGTAGCTGCCACATATCTTCTCAAAGATAAGCTACCATCGCCCTAGCTTGTTTATTTCCATTTATGTTTGTATGCATATTTCAGTATTTTACATTAATGAAATGAAGTTTTATTTCTGTTGCATCTCTAAATTTATGGTTATGTATGTAATTTTTTGCATTCCTGTTTAAATCTAGATCACTAGTATCAGAGTGGTATGCTCTTTCTCTATTTTTCTTTGCATGTCCCCAATGAGGTCGAGATGTAAGGAGCTAGGGCTCGATCTGGTTGAACCCTTGAAAGATCAGCCTCGCAAATCTCGTCGGCCTCCCATGGCGGATGAAAAGAAAGACAAGGGGGCAGTAGATCCTATCAAAATATTGCTCAAAGAAGCCCTCGAGCTACAAAGTAACACAATGATGGACAACTTTGCCCAGATCCTTCAGCCACTACCCATGGGCAACACATCTACTTCCAACAGCTACTCTCGAAACGCCACACCCTTTAAGGTACAAGTTAACTTTGAAATCCCCATATTCGAGGGTCAGATAGATGCAGATGTCATAGATAAATGGTTAAATCTTCTAGATGGTTATTTTTTATTTATGATTTTTCTAGCCGGGAAAAGATCAATTTTGCACTTCTCAAAGTAGCCCCCCACGTCAAGGACTGATGGGAAACCTACTACGAGTAGAAGAATGAAAATACGGGCTCACTATTTTCAGCCGCACCCACTTGGTATTCATTCCGGGATGCCATCAAGGAGAAGTACTACCTTGTCAAAATCTATGAGGATAAATACATAAAGTGGACCATGCTGCAGCAAGGAAGGGACCAAGATGTGTCAGAGTTCACAAATATTTTTCATACCCTTCGCACAAAGTTAGGTATTAAGGATTCTGAGCTGCATTTTGTATTCAAATGCTGCAGTTTCCTACATAGATACATCCAGGATGAGATGGAGTTCCTGAATATCTCCTCGCTCAGCACGACATACCGATACATTCTCAAGATCGAACAAAAGTTTAAACAAAAGAAGCAAGACTTTGGATCTACGAATCCGAAGAACAGACGACAAAGGTAAGGCAGGGAGACCCAAGACAACCTGTCAAAGCTGCAAGAAAAGAACAACACCACGAAGGGAATGCAGGACACATGAAAGTGGTGTAAGTTCCATAAGAGCCCCACTCATAACATAAGAGAGTGTTGGACCAAGTAGTCATTGGTCGCCGAGTTGAAAGCTTTAGAATTAGATGCATGTTCTGAACTTGAGTTAGAACATGACAAGGGGAATGACAAAGGGAAGAAAATCATTGATTCGGAGCAAAGCACCATTGTTTCCACCACCAAGGTCCAGAAGAATGAGCCTAAAGATCCAGAGGAAGGGGAGCATATTTTCCACTCACAGATGTGGGTGAAGGGTTTGAAACTGCAATTAATTATTAACAGCGGGAGCCAAAAGAACCTCATTTCAGTAGATGTCATGAAGCGGCTGGAACTACCAACCATACCGCACCCGCAACCATACAACATTGGGTGGCTTCACTAGTGACGAGATCTCTGAGTCTGCCAGCAGTGCCACCTTCACTACAACATCAAGCCCTTCACAAATGAGGTATTGTGTGATGTTGCACTGCTTGATGTTTTTGGTGTATTATTAGGCCAACCATACTTGTGGAAGCGACATGCTGTGTATGAGTCAAGGCCTCATACTGTTATTATTTCTTTGTGTAATACATTATACAAGATACCGTAGGTAGCCCCACGTACCGCCACTTCTTTGATCTCTGCTACACAAGGCAGTAAGATCATCTCCCATACTAGAAAATTTATTTTATGTCTAGTCTGCCCTCAAAGTAAGGGGAAGATCATAGCCACATCCATGGCCCCTGGAAAGCATTCCTCGACGTAGCAAAAGAAGGTGGATACAGTCATGAAAGAAGGTAGGAACATCTTCTCCTCAACAGAAGGGGTACCATTGCACTGTCATGTCAAGAATTCGTTCAATCTGACTCCCAGAGAACCTCTACCCAACAGGACGATATATTGTCGCTCCCATGAGAAATGCCAAGTACAAGAACCGACATGATCAACATTGGGTGCCACACAAGTTTCAGGTGTGCAACAAAGTCTGGTCACTTTTGCAGAAAGAACACCTTAAAAGAGCCCATCAAAAGTTCAAACCACTCTGATATGGTCCTTACACCATTACCAAGGTTGTGGGAAACATTTCTTTGGAGCACAAAATTCCCCCATTCCTTCACTTGCACTGAGTGTTCAATGTGGACCACCTTTGACCATGCTTCCCACCATTACTGGACACATTAGAGGTTGTAGAATAGCTCACCAAGGACCAAGTTCAGCAGAGGTTTCCTCATCTCATGGAGGAACTCAATGCAATGGGCACCATTGATTCCTAAGGGGGAGGAATGAACCAGGTGTATGTTGGCGGCCACCCACCTATCCCACTTGGACCCCCACAATTGTCTCTTTCAATTTTCCAGTTTCCTTATTTGTATCATAATTTACTATTTTTGGCAGTATTTTAGGTCTTGAATTTCCGAAGCCATTTTGAGTCCCTAAACGACATTTTTTTTACAACTAGGAGAAAAATGGGTTATTTCATATTAATTCTCACCCAAAAGTTGTAGTCCCCGGATAGATCTTTCTAATGAGCTATTGTGGACGTCAAACGGAGATCATATGCCAAAGTTACGACCCCGGGAATTTGATTTACTAATTTACCCAAACGGGGCCCGTAGTTTGGCGCTTCATCTCCTAGGGTTAGGTTTTTTTATGTTTAGGGTTTACCATTGTTTCTCAACAATAAATAGCCCTTTCGAACCTCATTGTAAGATAGTTCAAAGGCATGTATCCGCCACATCTCTTCTTAGAGATAAGCTACCATCCCCCTAGTTGGTTTATTTCCATTTCTGTTTGTAAGCATATTTCAGTATTTTACATTAATGAAATGAGTATTATTTATGCTGCATCTCTATATTTATCGTTATATTTGTAATTTTTTGCGTTCCTGTTTAAATCTGGATCAGTGGTATCAGAGTAGTGTGCTCTTTCTCTATTTTCCTTTGCATGTCTCCAATGAGGTCAAGGTATAAGGAGCTAGGGCTCTATCTAGTTGAACCCTTGGAAGATCAACCTCTCAAATCCCGATAGCCTCCCATGGTATATGAAAAGATAGATGAGGGGGCAGGAGATCCTATCAAAATATTGCTCGAAGAAGCCCTCAAGCAACAAAGGAACGTGACGATGGAAAAATTTTCCCAAATCCTTCAGCGGCTGCCCATGGGCAACGCATCTACTTCCAATAGCTACTCTGGAAACGCCACACCCTTTGAGGTACAAGTTAAATTTGAAATCCCCATATTTGAGGGTCAGATAGATGCAGATGTCGTAGATAAATGATTAAAGCTTCTAGATGGTTATTTCTCTGTTCATGATTTTTCCAGCTGGGAAAAGATCACTTTTGCACTTCTTAAACCAGCCCCCCACGTCAAGGACTGGTGGGAAACCTACTGTGAGCAGAAGGATGAAAGTACGGGCTCACTATTTTCATCCACACCCACTTGGAATTCATTCTAGGATGCCATTAAGGAGCATTACTACCTTGTCAAATGCTATGAGGATAAATACATAAAGTGGACCACGTTGTGGTAAGGAAAGGACCAAGATGTGCTGAGTTGAAAAATATTTTTCATACCCTTCGCACAAAGTTGGGTATCAAGGATTCTGAGTTGTATTTGGTACTCAAATACCATGACTGCCTACATAGATAGATCCAAGACGAGATGGATTTCCTAAACATCTCCTTGCTCAGCACGACATACCAATACGCTGTCAAGATTGATAAGAAGTTTAAACAAAAGAAGTGAGACTTTGGATCTACGAATCCGAAGAAAAAAGGACAAAGCCAAGGCGGGGTGACCCAAGACAACCCATTCAAGCCGCAAGAAAAGAACAACACCACGAAGTCAAATAAGGACATAGGAAAGTGGTGTAAGTTCCATAAGAGCCCCACCCATAACACAAGTCAATGTCAGACCAAGCAGTTGTTGGTCGTTGAGTTGAAGGCTTCATAATCAGACATGTTCCAACCCTGAGTCAGAACCCGACAAGGGGAATGACAACGGGAAGCAAATCATTGATGTGGAGCCTAGTGCCACTGTTGCCACTTCCAAGGTCCAGAAGAATGAGCACAAAGATGCAGACGAGTGGGAGCGTCTTTTCCACTCACATATGTGGGTGAAGGGTTTGCCACTACAATTCATTGTTCAAAGTGGGAGCCAAAAGAACTTCATTTCAGTAGAGGTCGTGAAGCGGTTAGGACTACTAACCATACCACATCCACAACTGTACAGCATCAGGTGACTTCACCAAGGACGAGATCTCTGAGTCTGCCAATAGTGTCACCTTCCCTACAACATCAAGCCCTTCACAGATGAGGTATTGTGTAATGTTGCATCTCTTGATGTTTATGATGTATTATTAGGCCAACCATACTTGTGGAAGCAACATGTTGTGTATGAGTCAAGGCCTCGCGATGTTATTATTTCTTTTTGTAATACATTATACAGGATACCAGAGGTAGCCCCACCTACCACCAGTTCTTCGATCTCTACTAAGAAAGGCACTAAGATCATCTCCCAGACTAGGAAATTTATTTTATGTCTAGTTTGCCCTCAAAGTAAGGGGAAGATCATAGCCACATCCATGGCCCCTGGAAAGGCGTACCATTCCACAGTCAGGTCAAGCATTTGTTCGATCTGACTCCCAAAATACCTCTACCCAACAGGACGATATATCATCGCTCCCGTTAAAAAATGCCAAGTACAAGTAGTGACATGATCAGCATTGGGTGCCAAACAAGTTTCAAGTGTGCAACAAATTCTGGTTGCATTTGCTGAAAGAATGCCTTACCAGAGCCCATTAGAAGCTCAGACCACTCAGATATGGTCCTTACACCATTACCAATGCTGTGGAAACTAATGCTTTGGAGAAAAACATTCCCCTATTCCTTCGCTTGCATCGAGTGTTCAATGTGGACTGCCTTTGACCATGCTTCCCACCATTATTGGACACATTAGAGGTTGCAAAACAACTCACCAGGGACCAAGTTCAACAGAAGTTTCCTCATCTCATGGAGGAACTCAATGCAATGGGGACCATTTATTCCTAAGTGGGGAGGAATGATCTAGGTGGATTTTGGTGGCCACCCACCTATCCCACTTGGACCCCCACAACTGTCTCTTCAGTTTTTCAGTTTCCTTATGTGTAGCACAATTTACTATTTTTGGGAGTTTTCCAGGTCCTGAACTTCTGGAACCATTTTGAGGCCCTAAACTACATCTTCTGGAAAACCCAGGAGGAACATGGATAATAGACTAATTTTTCTTAGTCATACATTGTAGTCCTCGGATAGATCTTTCTAACGAGCTATTGTGCATGTCAAATGGAGATCGTATGCCAAAGTTACGACCCCGAGAAGTTGATGTACCAATTTATCCAAACAGGGACCACTGTTTGGTGCTTCATCTCCTAGGGTTAGGTTTTTGGATGTTCAGGGTTTTCCATTGTTTCTCAACAACAAATAGGCCTTCGAGCCTCATTGTAAGATAGTTCATAGGCATGTAGCCGCCACATCTCTTCTTAAAGGTAAGCTAATTTTTTCCTAGATGGTTTATTTCCATTTCTGTTTGTAAGCATATTTTAGTATTTTACATTAATGAAATGAAGTATTATTTCTGTTGCATCTTTGTATTTATGGTTATATCTGTAATTAGTTGCATTCCTATTTAAATCCGAATCATAAAGGTTATTTTATTTTCTTTTCTGATGTTGACTTGGTGATAGGCCTCCTAAAATACGTGATTGCAACTTTGGGGAAGCTTGTTTTGATGTGCCCTCTTGACCTTTCATTTCCCAGGAGATTAGTTTTTCTTGTCCTTTTCATGAGTCTTCAATAATGATAGGGGTCTTGGTGGGTGTTTGTGGTCTCCCCTTTTCGATCTCAGTGCTACTACTTGTTTTGAAATATAGGGAAGTTTTCCTTTGCCTTTTTCCTGTTGACTTCATGGGTTTGCTTAGGGCAGTCAAGGCAACAACTTTGTCATTCTCTGTGGGTTAAAGCGACACTCTTGGAGATTCCTCCCCTTCCTTGATATGTTTTTCATGGCTTTCCTCATCCTTAAGTTCTTCCTCCCTACTATCCTCTTTTCCTTTCTCTTCTCCCTCTGTTTTTTTTGTCTCTGCCTCCTCTTCTCCCTCTAGTTCTTCCTCTTCTTCTTTAGGTACTTCCTCTTCTTCTTCAGGTTCTTCCTCTTCTTCTTCCTCAAGTTCTTCTTCTTCCTCCTCAAATTATTCTTCTTCCCCCCCACCACTAGAGGTTGGGTCCCTCTCATATTTAATTGCTTCAATTACAACCTCCATGACAACGTCCCTAAATGTGGACCATAGAATAGGGACTCTTAATTGGCTTAAGGCATCTTCTAGTATGAGCTTGATGAGACCATGATGTGCTAGTTGCTGATGTTTTCCTTCTTGTACATTTATGATCATGTCTATTATTGATTGCAACAAGAATTAGGGTACACTAAGTCTTTTGTTAAGGGGTAACTCTCCAAATCTCAACCCATGGAGGATTCTATTTTGGTAACCATAGATTGTACTAAGCCTTCCTTCATAAGAAATATATTTGAGAATGTGATAGCTTACTTCATCCCAAGGATAGGGAAGGATCTCCCTTCTAAACCCATTTTGTCCTCAATTGGCTCTTCATCTCTCAAGAAAAATTTCTTCTTAGCAAAAGTGTTGCTAGCTTTATCCTCCTTTCTCCATTGCATTCCTAGAGGAAGTGTAGTGATTATGCTAATGATTTCAGGGGTAATTGTTTCTAACAATCCTCTTACCATAGAAGTAGCACTGACTCTAGCCTGAGGGGTGAGTGACATGGAAAATTATCAAGCTACGTCATCATCATATCCTCTAAGAAGCTCGAAGAATCCCAACAATTGATGCCTTCTAAGTATTTCTACCACAGGGAGATGGCGGTGTATTCTGGATGTCCGTGTGGGCTCCCTCCTGTTGAAACCTCCTATAATTTTATCCTCTCTGGAAAGGTTACTGTAGGGATTTTGGTGGCCTAGCTCTAGAGCTTTCCAAGGTGATTTTGGGTTTAGAATCTAGGAGGGTGACTACAATTCTCTATTTATCCCCACATAATTCCTTCACACAATTTTGTCTATCCTCAAGCCAACTATAATTACTAGAGAAAAATGAAAAAAAAAAAAATCTTTCCTAGCTATCAAGTAAAAACACAAAGGATATGGGCCACCTAACTTTAACCTTGATGCCCTAGGTGAGGATAATTTCTGAATAGTTGGGCCCTAGGCACCCCTTTGCAGAGTTTTTTGACACTTCCCATTGTTTCCCGTAGTTCATTGTGTTTCCTATAGGATGGACGAAACTGGTTTTCTTCTCTGATGGCTCTTCCAAGTGGTCATGGTTCTCTTAATATTGAAATGAACGATGTGTGCATTAAAGTTAGAAACTTTCACTATTTATGGTTGACTCCATGGAGCGTTGATTTGGCTGCGAGTGTACATGATTTCCCCTTTTGGACCATTGTAATACCATTAGTTATCACATAGGCTTCCCTCGTAATCATCACCCACTCCTGTAAAAATTAACTCAATTACCTTTTCGACTCATTCTCTTTGATGTGACCTTGCCACATGGCCTCCTGACTAGGAGTTTACTTTTTGTTTTCGAGCTGAGGGTGGCCAAGCTAACTCGCCACCTTCAGCTTATAAAATCAACTTTTTCATATTCCTTCATTTTTATCATATTCGTACTTAGGAAAGAGTGTGGATGAGGTGCCATACCTGTGCCTTCTTTCACTTAGTCGATGCATGCTGGAGGGTGGCTCTATTGTGCTTCTTCTTGTTCAGGTACATGCTTTCCTTGGCTCTTTTTTTGTTGATTTCTCCTCGTTGATATATTTGTCTTCTTTGTTGGGGTGTGTAGGTGTTTGGCTTCTTCTGCTACTACTGAGATCTGGATAGTGAAATAGTTCTTGCAGGGGTGCTGATATTGTTTTTTTCATTGATTCTGAAGGAGGAGGCATGGATACTATTGTTGTCATAACATAGGCTTCTACAAGGTTTCCTATCGTACTACAGGAAATCCTATAGCTTCCTCTTTCATAATTCTTTTGTTTTTTTTTCACTTGGAGGAGGAATAGGTGGTGAGGTAGGATTAGAAGGGGTGGAAATCAGGGAGATGGAGTGGTCGGTGAGTGAGGCCAATGATTGTATGGCCCTTAGACTTTTTTGTTTTTTTTTTAATGGACACAGAGGGTGGCATGGTTTTGAGTTGGTGTTGGGTGAGATGTGGTGAGGTGAATGGTCCCCTCTTTCAACCTAGAATAGGCATGCATCATCATTTCTAAACCAAAATTCTATTCTTGTAGAGTTTGAAGACATCCTATAGTACTAAAGGAAACTCTCAAAGTAACTACAAGAAATCATGTAGAAGTCAGAAAATAGCCTACAATGGGATTTTGATGCTTGGAAATGAGTATGGATGATGGAGACATGGTAGGCAGGGGAGATATGAAGTGAATGAGGGAAGAATGGGGTGTTGCTTGCCTTTCTTCCCTCTGAACTTGGTGTCCTTGTTTGCTTTGAAATCCTACAAAAATCATAGAATTTTATTAGTGGATAGGTTTGAGGTCCTTGCCATAACATTTTCTTTTCTCTTTTTTTTTTGAAAGACACACAAGTCACCTCAAAGGAGGTTGTCAACCTATTTGCCTGCCCTAGCCACCTCAAGGGAGGTTTTCACCCAAGGATACTTTATTTTCCTTTTTTTTCACTCTTGGGCTACCTCAAGGAGGTTTTCAACCCAAAAGTTGGCCTCAGGCGCCTCATGAAGGTTTTTACCTAGGTCCGTTATTGTTTTTTTCTCCTTTTCCATTTTTCTTCAAAAATAAAAGAGTCTTCAAGAATTCAATGAGTTGGAAGATGAGATACTTCCAATCAAATTCAGTTCCTTACTGGTAGTGTTGATAAATTCTTCCTTTGACAGAGGTCATTTGTAGGCCTTCAATCTGTATCCATTGACAAGGAATGGGATACCTTCTTCATCAATGTTTTGATCTAAATAACCCCATTTTCATGGAATTTTTCTATTACATATGGGCGCAACCATCTGGTCATCAATTTTCCTAAGTCCTTGAACCTAGAGTCATACAGTAGAGCCCAATCACCCTCTTGAAAAGCATTGTCTTTGATGTTTTTTTCATGCCAAACCTTTCTTTGTACTTGAGTCACCTCTGTATGTAGGAGGGCTTGCATCCTGAATTCATCTAACCCATTGAGCTAGAGAAACCTCTCTTGTTGTGCCCTTGTAACATCCAAATCAAACTGTGATTCCATTCTCAAAGTGTTGTACTCAAACTCAATGGATTGCAAAGCCTTCTTCCCATAGACCAAATCATAAGGGTGAAGCTAGTTGTTATCGGGAAAACTAGTGTCCATTTAGAGCTACTAGTCCCACTAAGATGGGCAGCTATCTTAGAAGGAAACACATTAAAGTTACTTCTATTTTCCTTTATGATAGATAGATGAGAGAGAAGCAGAGAGCACCAACCTCAGTCTTTTTCTAGTCTCCTTGCTTGTTTCCTCTCTCCTTTGATAGAGATTTCACCACTGCATTCTCGCTTGTCCTGCTTCAAAGAACACCTGTAGAGTCAAGGCAGCAAAATACCATCAAAGCATAGAGATCTATAACCACAAATAATGTAGGATTAGATGTACATTAACCATATAAATGCATACACAAACAAGATTCAGAGATATACAAGCATATGGAGGAAAACTCAAATAGCTTTATTGATAGAAGTAGTAGAAGAGAGGATTACAACCAAGTTTTCTGATTTAGCATCATCCTCCCAGCATGAAAGCCCTCTTCACCTCATACAAAGCAATATCACCCAACAATGTCTTCAAAGAGAAGCCAACAACACTTCCTTTCAAATTACAAAATTCCAGCCCCCCAATCTCTTGGATGAGGGATCCATATATAGATGTTTTCAAGAGAGTGATTCAACTTCTGGGATTTTTATTAGTGTCATTTCACCGATAGTTCTTGGTTCCACTTGGATATTTCAGATCTCTTACTCATCCCTGGGTGAATTCAGAGAGGCAAGTGTCATATGAGCAGTTTCTAGAAGATTCTCTGGGTTTCCACCTAGCAAAATACTTCTTCCATTTGTTTTCTCTCACTCATCGCACCCTACAGAAGGGATTTCCAGTATGCATGGCATCCCTCATGTGTAATAGGTGAGATGCATCTCACCCTATGCATGGAGCAGTCAGTATGGTCCTGTTTTGACCAGTTCTAAGTAGTTTTTCATGGAGAACTTCTGGGAGATGATGTAATCAGATGACCTTGTTCCTTTAGGGTATGAAACAACACTTTTAGGGGTTTAGAATCCCTTGGTTTATGGACATATGTGATTGGGGTTGCAGTGCGCAAATATGTCCATAATAGTTTCCCCCTAAAGCATGGGGTCGTAAATCCTTTTGATGTCGGGTGAAATGCTTTATAATGAGGATCCGAGGTTTTTCAAACTGGAAGGTGACCTGTAATAAGATACAATACAATACATTATCTTCACAATATTTTCATGATCTAGCTGAAGCGGGAATTCCCATGCTCAGCTTTATAAATTCATATTCATGTACATAAGACAGATAATCATCTATGTGGAAGACTGATGATTTTGGTAAAGCCATCATCCTTTAGTTTGGATTATTATCTGTGTAGCAATGATGTACATTTGATGTCTTTATTTTCCTGAATATATCGCAGCCCGGATGGATGAAACTAGATTCGGGGTCTTCAAACTCGTTAAATCTTCGCCTAAAGTACAAGTCGATCCACGTGAAAAGATGTTCTGATGTCGGACATGGAAAGACATCGCCTGATTACTAGCCAATGATGTAAGTTGTTAACAGGTGCGAGAGGAATCACCGATAATGATGATGACCCTCAAGGTACTGCAGTACAATTCACTTGGTGTGAATACATGAGCTGATGTCGAACACCACGTAAAATATTTTGGTTGAAGGTCATTGATGTAAACCTATCGCCGGAAGTGAGAAACTTGCAATTGAGGCATGCAAGCTTCAAAGTACTGAAAGGGTTGTCCCTAAGTCAACTTCTTGGATAATGAGCTGATGTCGATGATAGGTCCCTATAATACTAGTGATTACCCCATTACTATTGTAGTTTTATCACTTATTAATATTGTTGTGCCCCTATTGTCCCCATATTGTTATTACTGTGCCCCATAGAATCACTCTATTGTTATTTTTGTGGCTTTATATTATTATTGTTAGGTCGGCTGGGTTATATTGTGACTCCTTAGACTCCTATATATAGAAAGGAGGTTTTGTAATTTGAATAATCCAAGAATTGTTCATTTATATAATGTAAAGGAGGTTTCCCCCTCAAAGAGGCTGAATTCTAAGGCATTGATCTATCCATTCTATCTTTTTTTGAATTGATTTCATAACATTTGGTATCAGAGCTTTGGATTCTAGGGTTTCGCTGCTCCAAATAGGTGATCGTGGAATTTTCACTATAACTTTTTTTCTACAATGTTTCAGAAGCTAAAACAAAAACCCACTTGACAAGTAATCGCACTGAACCTCGGGTCCAAATTTTATAGCTTTTTGTGTTATATTTGCGGATATATGATCTGAGGAAGATGGTCTTTGTGCAGACTCCTGAATTACATTCCAAACAGGTGACCTGGGGAAAATCATCATAACTTTCTCTCTGAGCATCGGATTAAAATTTCATAAGAAGGTATAGAAATAGAATGGATCGTAGTTTCTTGTATATATTTTTTAGAGAAAAAGGTTGAAACAATGACTCGTGGAACGTCATACAAGTTCGCTCTACTGAACTAGTCTATAATCAGGTCACTGTGGGAGATTTGGCATAACTCTTCCTTGGAGAATGCAATTTGGATCAGACTACTGGCATTGGAAAGACGACACAAAGGGCTACTGCAGGTGTCAATTTAAAAACTAGATGATCTAAAATGACAGAGATACATCAGAGGCAATATTGAGCTCTTACAAAGTGAAAATAGGTGTTTAGATTTTTTTTTTTAATTTTTTCTTAAGCTTGGTTTGAAAAATTATTTTGAAGAATTCAAAGGGCATAGTAGAGCATTATTATCAGTAACTGATGCCCTGAGGAAAGAAAATGCAAACACCTAGTAAGCAACCTAAAAGCCTTAGCATGACTCATGAAGAAGAGGAAGAAATGGTACATGATATATCAAAATTACAAGACCAACAGCAACAAATGTCACTCTCACAAAAGCTAACAAAAGCTAAGATAAATGGCGTGGAACCTAAGATAAAGGGCGTGGAAGCTAAGATGAATGGCATGGAAGCTAAGATGGACGGTTTGAAGATAGATTTGAAGACATGCATGGAAGATTTGAAGATAGATTTGAAGATAGATTTGACAAAGTTTCTACAAGAAATTCTTACTAATGGTGAAAGGGTAGTAAAGGAAACTCATGATGAGAACAAAATAAATGTTAATCAGGATTTCATAGACTCTAATGTTGGACCGAAGACCCACCATATTCCAAAAATCGATATGAGGAAGTTTGATGGCAAGGATCTCGTAACATGGATATTACAAATGGAGCAATTTTTCGATCTCAATAATGTGCAAAACACACAAAAGGTACGTATTGCAACTTTATATTTGGAACCAAATTAGTTTGTATGGTATCGATGGCTTTGCTCTCGTAAACAAATTATCACTTGGGCAATTTTTATGGAAGAATTGACAGCACATTATGAGGATACAAAAAGCAACACTTTTTTAGCCAATTAATAAGTCTCAAACAAAAGGGTTCAATAATGGAGTACATTGAGGAGTTCCAAAAATTGAACATAATGATAAAAAATATTCTAGAGGAGCATAGGATTGATGTGTTCATAGGGACTTTAAAGTATAATATCCAACATGATGTTCGCCTTTCGGAACCTGATTCATTAGAGAAGGCATTCAGGTTAGCAAGAAAAATGGAAAGAAAAATTATGGCAACCAGGAAGCATACCACTCACAACTATAAAGATGGAAGTGTTGTTGCCCCTAGTCTTCCACAACCTATAAGGTTTACACCACAAAAATTGGAAGAAAAAAGAGCAAAAGGGCTTTGTTACAGTTGTGATATCAAATACACTGAAGGTCATAAGTGTGCTGAGAAGAAATTATTCTACATCGATTGTGAAGAGGAAGAAGAAAAGGAGCAAGAAAGGTCAAAAGAAGAGGATATACTCTAGGAACAAAGCCTGGATAAAGAAGAAATGAATCCAACCATATCTTGTAATGCATTGGCTGGAATTACCACTTATCAAACCATCAAGATAGAAGGACAAATCAAGAAGAAAAAGGTAATAGTGTTGATTGATTCAGGAAGTACCCACAATTTTATTCATTGTAAGATAGCAAAAGAATTGAATTGCTTCCTATATCCAACACCAGAGTGTCAAGTGATGGTTGCAAATGGAGGAATGATAAATTGCTCTAGAAAGTGCCATAATATCAAGCTATCCATGGGAGAATATGTACTGAATAGCCCAAATCTTTCCATTCCAATGGGAGGTGCTGATGTTATACAAGGAGTCCAATGGCTACAATCCTTGGGTACAATAGCTTTTAATTTTCAAGAACTTTTCATGAAATTTTTTGTGGAAGGAAAGGAATTTGAATTAAGGGGTATTGCAGGGAAACCGGGAAAGATAATCAACTCTAATGGTATGACAAAGCTTCTAAAAAAGGAACAAACAGGTGTAATTTCACAAGTATGTTTGCTAGATGTTTCCACATTGGAATCATCTATTTCTCCAGATCTCCAAAAAGTATTGGACAATCATTCCAAGGTATCTGAGACTTCCAAAGGCCTCCCACCTATTCGTGATCATGATCATGCTATTCATCTGATTCCAGGAAGTGTTCCTCCAAACATCAGGCCGTATAGATATCCCTATGCCCAAAAGAGTGAAATTGAATGTATGGTTGCAGAAATGCTAGAGGCATGTATAATTCAACCTAGTCAAAATTCTTTCTCTGCTCTAGTAGCATTGGTGCACAAGAAGGATGGATCATGGCGCATGTGTCTGGATTATAGGGAGCTCAACAAGCTCACTATTAAAGATAAGTTTCCCATTCCTGTCATTGATGAATTATTAGATGAATTGCATGGATCAATTTACTTCACCAAGTTGCATCTTCGTTCAGGATATCATCAAATCAGAATGAAGACTGAAGACATTCCAAAAATAGCATTTAGAACTCATGAGGGTCATTATGAATTTTTGGTCATGCCTTTTGGCCTTACCAATGCACCTTCTACATTTCAAGGTATGATGAATTCCATCTTTAAACCGTTCCTTCGAAAATTTGTGTTAGTATTTTTTGATGATATACTAATCTACAACAAGTCTTGAAAGGATCATGTTGAACATGTTGACAAGGTGCTACAACTATTTGAGGAGAAACAATTATATGCAAAAAGATCTAAATGCTTCTTTGGAGTACAAGAGGTGGAATATCTGGGTCATATTGTATCTCATGAAGGAGTTAAGGTAGACCCTAGAAAAATTAAAGCCATTAAGGAATGGAAAATCCCCACATCCATAAAGCATCTGCGAGGATTTCTCGGGTTGACGGGGTATTATCGGAAGTTTGTTAAGAATTATTGGAGAATAGCAGCACCTCTAACAACATTATTGAAGAAAGATGCATTTTCATGGACTCCAGAAGCAACAAAAGCCTTCGAACATCTTAAAGAGGCAATGTGCCAAGCACCAGTCTTAGCTAGACTGAACTTCACAAAAACCTTGATTGTGGAATGTGATGCTTCAGGAAATGGAATTGGTGCTGTTTTAATGCAAGATGAAAGACCCATTGCTTTTGAAAGTCATCTAATCAGGGGAAAGTTTTTACACAAAGCTATTTATGACAAGGAAATGTTGGAAATACTCCATGCACTTAAGAAATGGCGACCCTACCTAATGGGAAGACACTTCAAGGTAAAAATGGATCATGATAGCCTTAAACACTTTTTAGAACAAAGATTATCCTCTGAAGAGCAACAAAAGTGGGTCACAAAGATGTTGGGTTATGACTTTGAAATCATCTACAAAAAAGGGAAGCAAAATGAGGTGGCAGATGCACTCTCAAGAAAGGATGAGTATGTGGAAGCACTGTTGTGCACCATTTCTATTATCCAACCAAATTGGATAAACGAAGCAAGGGAGGAATGGAAGAATGATGAAAAAGTGTGGGCACTTATTTGAAAGTTATAACAAGATTCCATTACATTTGATACATTTAGCTGGCAAAGTGATTTGTTATGGTACAAAGATGGCTTATACCTCTGTAAGAATTCCCAACTAAAACAAAAGATTCTTATGGAATTGCACACTTCTCCCTTAGGAGGGCACTTAGGATTTTTAAAAACTTATCACAAGTTTAAGAAGGAATTTTTTTGGGATGGCCTTAAATCAGATATTCAAAAGTTTGTGGCGGAATGTTTGGTTTGCCAACAAAATAAAGTTGAAACAATTAAGACATCGGGTCTATTACAACCTTTATCCATTCCAAGCCAACATTGGGAGGAGGTTTCAATGGATTTTATCATAGGTTTACCCAAGTCTGAGGGAAAGAGTGTCATCATGGTGGTAGTTGATAGACTTACCAAGTATGCACACTTTTGTGCATTATTACATCCATTTAAAGCCAGTAAATTTTCTACTGCATTTATGGAAACAATTCAAAAGCTACATGGAAACCCAAAGATTATTGTAAGTGACAAAGATCCCATTTTCACTGGAAATTTTTGTACAGAATTATTTTCTTGTCTTGGTACTCAGTTAGCTCATAGATCATCTTATCATCCTTAATCTGATGGGAACACTGAGATAGTAAACAAACGTTTGGAAGGATATCTTCGTTGCTTTGTATCTGATAAACAGACACAATGGGTCAAATGGTTGCCTTTGGCTGAATGGTGGTATAACACTTCCTTCCATACAGCAACAAAAATTACCCCAATTATGGCACTTTATGGATATCAGCCACCATCCATCACATCATATTTAAGAGAAAATTCTAAGGTTCAAGCAGTGGAACATCACATCGAACATCAACAACAAGTCCTCCAACTCTTAAAGGATAAACTCGTGTTGGCACAGAATAGAATGAAACAACAGGCAGATCAACATCACAGCGAAAGAAGTTTCGATGTGGGTGATTGGGTATTCCTACGGTTACAACCATATAAGCAAATGTCCCTCAAGCAAGCCAAGAAGGATAATAAATTATCACCAAAGTATTATGGTCCATACAAGGTGTTGCAAAAGATTGGTACTATGGCCTACAAATTGGATCTTTCTGCAACTTCTCGATTGCACCTAGTTTTCCATGTTTCGTGTTTAAAGAAGGTTATAGGCGACAAGCTCCCAGTTCAAACAATATTGCCAAAACTTGACGAGGAACGAAAAATTATATTGGAACCAGAAGCAGTCATAGAAACAAGAACTCGACAGCTACGAAATCGATCAATTTCGGAGTATCTTATCAAGTGGAAGAACTTATCCGTTGAAGATTCCACATGGGAGGATGAAAATTTTATACAAAGGCATCCAGAACTACTCAAGCGTTGAGGACAACACTCTTTTGAAGGAGAGGGGCATGTTAGGTCCCTATAATACTAGTGATTACCCCATTACTATTGTAGTTGTATTCCTTATTAATATTGTTGTGCCCCTATTGTCCCCATATTGTTATTACTGTGCCCCATAGAATCCCCCTATTGTTATTTTTTGTGGCTTTATATTATTATTGCTAGGTAGGCTAGGTTATATTGTGACTCCTTAGACTCCTATATATAGAAAGGAGGCTTTGTCATTTGAATCATCCAAGAATTGTTCATTTATGTAATGTAAAGGAGGTTGCCCCCTCAAAGAGGCTGAATTCTAAGGCGTTGATCTATCCATTCTATATTTTTTTGAGTTGGTTTCATAACAGTCGACAAGAAGTGACCCGTTGTAGGAGGGCCTTAATGAATCCGACATCTATGACACGGAATGGAGCAAATGATTTTACGGAGGTGAAAACGATCTGATGATACAAGGTTCAGGGTGGCGGTCATGAAAAATGGAGAGTGAAGGTATTGATGCAGATGAGACGTTGGCTAGGTTGGTGAATTGTCTGAGCAACTTCTCTTGAACATACCAGTGACACTGAAATGGATTGGTAGCATTAACCCCAAGGTGGATGGTACAGTGGACCAATGGTGATATGACTGGTGAACGGAATAACCCAACTCGACTCAATCATGGTGACAGAGTGAAAGTGTCATGTTCAAGAGCAACCTGCTACTAATGAAGTTATTCAAGTTTTCTCCCCTTTTTCCCCAGTCATTATCGACAAGTACCTCTTTATTTTTGTCAATCTTGAGGAGGATAAAATATGATTGTTCTATAATTTGCCGTTCGGGCAAACCTATCACTATGTTTTAACAAGCCTAGTCATAGTGAAACTCGCTCTTGTCTGCATGGACAAGTTTGTCACTATTGTTTTAAAAAGTTTAATGACAAAGATAACTCAGTCCTTTTCAATTTTGGAGAGTCTAAAAGGGATGGAAAGGAAACTCCAGTGGTCATTTTTCATAATGTAATCCCTTAAGTCTGAAAAAGTGTAAAATAATACGAAAGGGATGACTTTTCGATAGTTTTAATGAGCCGAACAAGACAAGCGCTTGATCTTTTTGTGTAATAATCCCTCTAGTCCAAAAAGATTAAAATCTAGAGGAGGGATGGCACTTCCAGTCGCTTTAACGAGCTGGAGAGGCCAATTGCTCGGCAATCCTTTCATATTTTACGAGTCAAACGAAAAGAGCTTAAAGGAGACTCGTTTTTTGAGGAACGAGTGATGTTTTTGGATAGCAACTGGTTCCAGGTAAGGTTTGGAACTTTTCAATCACGGAAGTTCAAAGAGGGTGGCTAACAGAATCACTCGTCGCAATTGTTCCTCAAAAGGGTAAACAATCAAATGGATGTGTATGATCGTCTAAAAAAGGGTGGAGGTGATGGTAAGAACACGATCAAGGTTCAAAAGCTGGTAATTATGTGATCACAATGGTTATTTACTGAGGGTGGGGTTCATTTTTTAATGAGCTTGAACTCTATGGGAACATTTTCTCATTGCTAGGTTTATTTTTAATGAGATTGAATTTTGTGTAAAACTGCTCATGGCGAGGTTTATTTTTTAACAAGCTTGAACTTTGCGTAAAACTGCTCGTGCTAGTCATATGATAAGGATGTCTCATCAGTAGGTTCATTTTTTAGGGATCTTGCCCCATGCGCAACTTTGCTCCTGAGACTTTTGTATGCAAGCTAGGAATGACCAACTACTGTCCTAGGGGTTAAGGAACTACTAAGGTTAGGTAGGATAGCTTCTCGGTGGGAAACATCTCCTTTACTTTGCCATTTCCGTTGTCCTCATAAAGGTGAATGGTGGATCAGACCAATCACGTAACTTAAGCAGTTGAAGTTAGAAAAACTACGGGGTTAGAGTTACGCTGGTCACTTTTCACTTGCGTATGAAAAGGTTTGCATGCCTCCAGGTATAAAGTAGAGTTTCCAGGTCACCATATGGAAGTTCTCGCATTAGCGAGATTGTTCCATCCATGTCGCAGACAAAACCTTCCTTGGCGATGTCCATCGAAATGGATAAAGGTGATTGTTGTCAGTCCCAATCACATAACCTTTGACTGGCAAATCTTTTTCTAGTCCAAATCCATTTTCCTAAATGGATAGGGGTATCAGACTAGTCATATTCCTACGTGGAAACCTATCTTATATATGGGGTTTTCCTGCCGAAGCAAACCAAGGTGCATGCCTCCTGGGTTTCAGTCACAATCACCAAATCACTCGTGATCATCAGGTGGATGGACTGGAGATTGATTAATAGGGATGGAATTTGACTAATACCAGGGAATGAAGGCTGGTCAACTAGGTAGACCACCCTGCCTTCATGTGGAAAACACATCACTCGGAAGAGTGAGGAAACGATTGCTTCCATGCTATAAATGTAGTCACGTCCAAGGAGTAGATTGTAATCTAATGGCCCTTCAACTACCATCACATTCAGATAAATGGTTTTCCTTCTCAAAGTTATAGGAAAATTTGGAAGGATCCCTAATGGTCGACTGGTTCCTTTGTTGAAGCCTAACAGATTTCGAATCTCAGGCAAAAGTGATGGAAAACCAAGTGCTTTCAAAGTAGTGGAGGAAAGGATACTCACGGAAGCCCCTTCCTCTATGATAATACCAACCATGATCATTTTGTAAGTTTGTACTATGATTCAGAATGGTACATTATATGGTTGTCGAGGTCTCCCTAGTAGATTCCAATCAAAGGAAATGACTAGATTGCTTTGAGGTGAGACCAAATAAACGGTCGGATAAGTCTCTGATGAACTTCCTTCCTACAGTAAAGGAATGGGTAGATTTCCCCCATGTTCATCGGAGTCTGTGTTTATGAAGAGAATTTGAACAGTGTTGTTCTCATTCTATTTGGTGAAAATATCATTTGAAGGTGGGTCCTCTGAAGACAATATTGGGTTGAATGCCGTCTGGACCTATTGACTTTGGTCCGGTGTGGACTCAAAGGGTTTATCTTCAATGATAGGTGCTTCGACCAACAACAACAGTGTGTCAGTTAGATTTTCAACTAGCGATGGACTTGAAAAGAATTTCTTGTATCCAAGAGGATGTTGCTGCGGTCATGCAGGGCAGTTATCTAAGACCCTTTTAACTTCTTCTAGGAAGGGACAATGGTGGATGGCATGATCACCTTCACATAGTCTGCAAGGAAATTTGGATCTTCCTTTTTGTCCATTGACTTCATTTTCACTAGTTGACGGTGTGCTCTCAACATGATCATCAAAGGTTGAAGACACCAGATTGTGCAAGCAGGGAGACCAGTCCCTCAAGATCCATGGGATGTAGGGACAATCTCGATGATAGTGGTCTCCCTTGCAAATGACACATGGAGATTTAGGTTTGGATTGTGCAGTGTGTGGATTTTCGCCAGATGATGCATGGCTGCCCCCTTTCACCGTTGGCTTCTTCTTCTTCTTCTCCATCCCTTTCTTCTTTGTCTCATTTACTTGGTTTTTAGTGTTGCTAGCTTCACCAAGCGAAGAGGAAAAAGGAGAGGGAGAAACAAACGAAGTAGAAGGTGGGGGAGAAACTTTAGTATCATCTGGTTGTTGATTTGATTACTGAGGAATTACGGTGTTTTGAACGACATAGGTCGAGAAAAGCCATACGGGCATGCCAATTGTGAGTCCTGGAAGGGACAATGTGGCCATGTGTGGAACACCAACATCCCCACAAGAGGAGAAGGCACTAGGATTTCCCCCAAAACACATATTTCATTAAATTTGGAATTAAATAGTGGATCTAGAATTTCAAAATAACCAAAAGACTCAATTTTAGTGATGTCCTTGTAATAAAAATTTTAAAATTTTAATGAAATATGTGTTCCAAGGGGAAATCCTTGATTGGTAGACTCCATTTCTCAACCTAAAGACCAATGTGGGAATAGTGACGTTATTTTGATTAAAATAAATTTTTAGACGCTTTGACACAACTTGCTTTTTCAATTTTTAAGAGTCAAGAAAAAGACTCTAGTCGCCTTTGATTTTTAATGAGCCTGAAATGAAAAGTGCTCAGATGGACCTTTTCTTTTAAGGAGTTTGAAAAGGAATGAAAGTGACTACTCTAGAAATATAGACAAATGGATTAAAAAACCAATTGCAAAAGTGCAGAATACTTTTTACGATACGACAATCAATCTTCTCGAACGCTATGTTCAGTGCATTGCGATTGATAAGGAGACAGACACGGCTTCCTAAGGATAAAGGATGTAGCCTATTGTGGTCTCCCAATATATACTCAATGGTACATGGGAGCACAACTCCGTATTGGCACTTGTTGTCTCAAAGAGGAGGAATCACCCAACCTATGATGAAAGCGATAGTTACTAGGCTTTACAACGCTGGAATACGTCTCTAGCCTAGACTTCTAAATGTTGTGTGTTAGGTTCCAAAGCGTTTTTATGTTCATTGAGGTTTATTTTATAGTTGATCTTTCTTAAGAAGTTTTCCTTTAAGGTTCATCGCGTGATGTAGATATACAATTCCTAAATATGCAATCTAAGATGATAAATAGTCGTTCATTTTCTTTTTGCAATGAAAATCCTAGCTACTAAGTAAAGAGGAATGAAATTCTTTCAACATAGAGCAGAGAGCACACACTAGATGCACTTTTCCTAAATCAACTTCAGCATGCAGTCTTAATGCAAATGCACACGCATGTATTGTTTTTTAATTTCCTTAATGTGAAAATGACAAAAATAAAACAAAGTATAGATTTGAACTATCTTCTTTCAAAGCGACAGTACTAACAATTTTCTTTTCAAAAAACGAAAGTAAGGCCAAGACGACACTTTGCGATTTCGAATTCAAAATTTCTTTCGACACTTGAAGTACTAATGATTCAAATCAAATACAATGGCAAAAGTGTAATCGAATATCAAAAAGAGGAAGACTCTTTTCTTTGACTGAAAATGACACTTGCGACACTTTCAAATCAGAAGACAACAGTTCGATTAAGCTATTGTTTGCACAAGAGAACTGTAAATGATGAAAAATACATAAAAAATTCACAATTCTTTATCAATGGAGGTTGAATAATGCAAAGGAAGGGAGTTTCAACATTGATATACTTATCACAGACAACAAAACTACTGAATAAAGCTGAAGACAATGAAAAAAAACCAAAATTTGGAGGCAAAAACAGTCTCATCTGATCATTGCACCTATAACACAGGGAAACAGGGATGCATCTCACCTACAGCACACAGGAGGTGCGATGCATCTAGACTACCAATGAGAGACAATGTGATGGTCCAGGAATGAGACTGAGCTTGGTTTTTTCTCACAGTTTGCAGCTAAGTTCAGGGGTTTAGGCTGAGCTAATGATAGGCAGTAAACACAAAGTGTAGGGGCTGATCTAATGAGGTTATTTGAGCTACCACTAGGGCACTTAGGATGTTTGCAAGCTAGATGTTCAGTTCATAAACCAACCCAGAGATTGAAAAAAGCAACGTTGACCTACTTTGTAGTTGCATAGCAAAATCAATTTGAAGGCTAGCTAGCTTGACTTTAGGCTCTATCTGTGGTTTATAAAGAAAACAACGGTAATGAAACAAACAAACTATTCATTCCCCAGCAGAGTCGCCATTTTGTTATCAGGAAAACTAGTGTCCATTCAGAGCTGCTAGTCCCACTAAGATCGGTAGCTATCTTAGAAACAAACAGATTAAAGTTACTTGTGTTTTCCTTTTTGATAGATAGATGAGAGAGAAGCAGAGAGCACCAACCTCAGTCTTTCGCTAGTCTCCTTGCCTGTTTCCTCTCTCCTTTGATAGAGCTTTCACCACTCCTTTATCACTTGTCCCGCTTCAAAGAACACCTATAGAGTCAAGGCAGCAAAATACCATCAAAGCATAGAGATCTATAACCATAAATAATGTAGGATTAGATGTACATTAACCATATAAATGCATACACAAACAAGATTCAGAGATATACAAGCATATGGAGGAAAACTCAAATAGCTTTATTGATAGAAGTAGTAGAAGAGAGGATTACAACCAGACTGTCTGATCTAGCATCATCCTCCCAGCATGAAAGCCCTCTTCACCTCATACAAAGCAAGATCACCCAACAATGTCTTCAAAGAGAAACCAACATCACTTCCTTGTAAATTACAAAATTCCAGCCCCCTGATCTCTTGGATGAGGGATCCATATATAGATGTTTTTAGGAGAGTGAGTCAACTTCTGGGATTTTGATTAGTTTCATTTCACTGATAATTCTTGGTTCCACTTGGAGATTTCAGATCCCTTACTCATCCCTGGGCGAATTCAGAGAGGCAAGTGTCATATGAGCAGTTTCTAGAAGATTCTCTGGGTTTCCACCTAGAAAACTGTTTCTGCCATTTGTCTGCTCTCGCTCATCACACCCTACAGAAGGGATTTCCAGTATGCATCACATCCCCCATGTGTAATAGGTGAGATGCATCGCATCCTATGCATGGAGCAGTCTGTATGGTCCTGTTTTGACCAGTTTTGAGAAGTTTTTCATGGAGAACTTCTGGGAGATGATGTAATCAGCTGACCTTGTTAATTTAGGGTATGAAACAACACTTTTAGGGGTTTAGAAGCCCTTGGTTTATGGCCATATGTGATTGGGGTTGAAGTGCCCAAATATGTCTATAACACTAGTGGTTGTCTTCCAAGTTGTATTATAGGCGTAGTTGGCCTACACTAGTCTGTGAACCCAATATATCCTACTACGTCTCACCACCTTTGTGAGAATTATTTCCAATGAACTATAGGTAACCTCTACTTGTCCATTGTCCTGAATATGGTAAGAAGTTGACTTCATGTGCTTGATCTTATGCTGACTCAAAAAACTCTCAATCAGATGTGAGGTGAATTGAGTGCCCTAATCAGTGACTAGCTCTCTAGGGTACCCAAACTTGTAAAACACATTCTCCCTTAAGAACTCAACCACTTTCTCCTATGTTGCTACCTTGAAATCATTAGTTTCAACCCACTTTGTCAAGTAATCATTGCACAAAATTATGTATGTTTTCTTCCCTGATGGTAGATCAACGGGCCCAATGAAATCCATGCCCCACCTCTCAAATGGATCAAGAGTCACTTGATGTTGCAAAGGCATTTCATCCTTGGGAGTAGCTTCCCCATTCTTTGGTACTAGTCACATCTACTGATATATCTTCTTGCATCTTGGTGGAGAGTAGGCCAGTAGTAGCCAACTTGTAATACCTTGAAGACGATATATCCTCTTGGCTGCAAAGTGACCTCAACAAGGCCCATCATGATATGCGCAGAGGATGTCAAAAACTTCCTCCTCCCTGACACATCTTCTCATAATTTGATCTTGGCCTAGCTTGAAGAGTTTTCCCCCAATCCAATCGAATGGTGCACTTTTTCTTATAATTCTGCTCTTTTCCTTGGAGGACATATTTGGAGGGAACTTTGTAGCCACTAAGTAGTCGGATATGTTAGTAAACCATGAAGAGAGAACTGAAATAGTGAATGAATTCTCATTTGTCAGCTGATCATCAACCATTCATTCCTCACCTACAGGCAAAGCCAGTCTAGATAAAAAATCTGCAACTACATTTTCTCTACTAGGCTTATTAATGATAGTTAGATCAAACTATTGTAACAAACACAACCATCTGATAATTCTGGCATTCACATTAGGCTTGTTCATCAAATATTTAATAGCATCATGGTCAATATGTACAAAGTTTTGGTAACTAGTGATGTAATGTCTAAATTTATTCAAGGACTGGACAACATGAAGGAGTTCTTTTTCAGCCACAGTATAGTTCAATTCAGCCTTGGACATATTTTTGCTAATGAAATAAATGGAATAAGGTAACTTTTCATCTATCTAGCCTAGATATTCTCTTATAGCTTTGTTAGAGGCATCAACATGTATGTGGAAATGAAGAGCCAAATTTGGGCCTTGGAGTATAGGTGCAGTAGTCAACTTGTCCTTTAGGG
This sequence comes from Pinus tabuliformis, assembly GCA_031772625.1. Lineage (NCBI taxonomy): Eukaryota > Viridiplantae > Streptophyta > Pinopsida > Pinales > Pinaceae > Pinus > Pinus tabuliformis. The sequence continues at coordinate 578,007,748 of CM062808.1, forward strand.
TTTCTAGGGCCTCTTGGCAGCTTTCTGACCATAAAAATTCAAAGTCCTTGGCCAATAGTCCAAATAAAGGTGAGGCTACTTTTCTGAATTCCTTTATGAATCTCTTATAGTATCCATCTAAGCCCAATAAACTTCTGACATCCCTCTACCTCCGAAGAGTAGGTACCCTCTTCATGATAGCAATTTTATTTGGGTCCACTTGTAGTCTTTCCTAGGATATTTAGTGACCTAGAACAGTCCCTACCTTCATCAAGAAATCACACTTCTTAAGACTAAGGGATAAGTTCATTCCAATGCATTTGTTTAATACTTTCCCCAAGTTAGAGAGAGCCTCCAGGAAATCATGGCCATAGGGGTTAAATCATCCATGTAAATTTCCATGGAGTCATGGACTATCTCTGCAAAGATACTCAGGACTACCCTCTAAAAACTGACAGGGGCATTGTATAATCCAAAAGGAAGGACCCTATAAGAAAAGGTACCCAAGGGACAAGTGAAAGTGGTTTTATCTTGGTCCTCTGGGCTGATTTGGATATGATTGTAACCACTGAATCCATCTAGGAAAGAGAAGAACTTCTTTCTTGCAAGACCATCTAATACTTAGTCAATGAAAGGTAGTGGGAAATGGTCCTTTTTTGTGGATTTTTTTAGCTCTCTATAGTCCACAGAGATCCTCCTCTTCCCATTTTTCTTTGGGACCAAAACTAGAGGAGACACCCACTCACTATCTGAGATGGGGTAAATGAACCTTGCATCCAACAACTTCTACAATTCTTCTTTCACTATATCTTTGAGGTAGGGGTTCATTCTTCTCTGAGGTTGGCACACTGTCTTGCAGAGTTACTTGATGTAAATGTGGTGAGTACACACCAAATGGTGCACTCCATTTCCTTATAACTCTAGGCAAGGGCATCCAAATTCTCTCTTAGCATGTCACATAAGTCCTTTTCCTGATGTGAAGAGACAGAGGGGTTGATTTTTAATGTTCTTTCTGGACGAAATTCTATCATCTTGACATGACTAGGATTTGAGTCAGCTATGCACAAATCAATCCAAGGGTTATATTCAGCTTTCTTTAGTAACTCCTCAAGAGGCATGGTGTTGGGGGATTGATTCTGGAGAATTTTCTCAATCAGGTCATCTTCATCAGGTTGCCCCCCTCTTATAGTAGTATCTAGGGTACACATTAGGGAAGAGTATAATTCATCTTCCTCCTCCTATTATAACCATAAATTCAAGCCATTCTCTAGAGATGGCTGAGGAGGGTACAAGACCGATTATTTGGACAAATGACCATTTTTAATGGTCATATTCCGAGCCCTATAACTTATGTAAGCATCAGCAGTGGCTAACCATGGACTTCCAAGGGGGAGAGGATAACCATTTAACTTGGTCTTAGGTTGGAGAACTAAGAAGTTAGCAAGGTATTCCCATGAATTAATGGAGACCATCACATCCTCAACAACTCCCTCAGGAGCTATTGTGGATCTTTATACAAGTTGCAAGACTGTTGTGGTCTTCCTTAATGATCCTTGGAGATTCAGTTTAAGCATAGTATTATTAGTCATCACATTGATGGCAACCCCATGATCAATCAAGGTATGGGGGGACAATAATACCATTGATGTGCACATCTACCACAATACTTCCAAGATCTAGATACTTCGGGAAAATTACTCGCCCCAACATTAAGTCAGACAATTGTCTAACGACATTAATGGTAGGGGTGCCTTTCTTTTGCCTCTCTGGATCTTTGAAGAATTTCTCCTTAATTAAATTTTTGTAAATGGGGACATCCTTGACAGCATGGAGGAGTGGGATTTTGACACACAAGTTTTTCAATTCACCCATAATTTCAGTCTCTTCTCGGGTGTGTTGGATAGGATGGATTAATCTTTCAAGAAAAGGAGGTGGATTGGCTTGAGGAACACTCTCTTCCTTTTCCTCTTCAAGCTCCTCAAGTGGAGATGGAGGTTGACTATCTGGAAGCACTCTTCCAGACCTGAGATTGACTTCTTAAATTTCCATATCATAAGTAGGGTAAGATGTTTCCCCACTATAGACCTGTTGTGGATGTTTTTTGTGTGGGTTCTGATTTGGTTGAGCAGGAATTTGAGGTTTCTTAGGTGGCACAGGGTGAAGGAGATGTGGTTGAGATGGAGGTGGAGTCAGTAAGGCTGGAGATTGGTTTTATGGGGGCCTCCACCCCTGGAATGGTGTATTCTGCTGAGGTTATAGGGGAGCATATGGCTGAAATGATTGATTGGAAGGTTGGGAATGGTATTGAGGTGAAAATTACTAGGGAGAAGGTGTGGACCATGAAGGATGACTAGGTCACCATGGGGGAATGGATGTATTTTGGTTAGGGTTGTAATATGAATATGACACCACTGCATGCCTTTCTGGTATCAAAATGTCAAAAATTCATAAGAGTAACCAATCACAATGTTTTAGCTCGAAAATACCTCTTGGATACAACAAAAAAAAATCGAATCCTAATGAGGCCCTAGGCCTTTTAATTTATACAACTGAAGCTACAAAAATCTTCCTTAAAATTAGGGAGTCTTGGCTCCCAAACTCGATATTCACTTGTCTTCAACTATCATTGGCTTGGTTGCAAATGACCTCGGTGTGTTTGGCTTCTTGTAACTCTAAGCTGATGACATATGGTGGAGGAATCTTCGAGTGATTGAGGAGTTAATGAGGGAGATCCAATCTCCTGAAATACCTCTTTCTTGTCTACTTCAACTTCCTGCACTTAAATTATCCAAAACCAGCTCCAAATCCTGTAATTAATGCACATTAGGCCACATGACATAACATCTTACCTTTACCCTTCTTGCCAAGAAAAATATAATAAAATATGTAAAGAAATGTGAGAAAAGTTGACTTTAATAAGTTGGAGAGTGGCATTAAGGTCCATATAATTTACCTATTGATGGACCTCATTAGATGGACACTAAACTCACTAAGTCCATGACTTTCCATCCCCAAACTAATGGTCAAACAGAAGTCATCAACAAGATGATCATACATATTCTGCGCATGTACAACTCAATGCATCCACACACATGGGATGAAAGCCTCCCTTATGTCCCGCATATCTACAAGAGAGCTCTCCACAACTCAACGAGCCACAACCCCGTTCAGGTAGGGCTGGAATTTCAACCATTATGTCCCATTGATGTGACCATACCATTTGTAGCTACTCAGGTAGATTTGGCCCATGTATAGGCTGAAGCCAATAGGGCTAATAGCCTCATTGAGTGCATTCAACACTTTTTCTAGTAGCTCCACGATATATTGGATATAGCCAATGCCAAGTACAAGCAGCACCATAATCAGCATCGGGTGTCACACAAGTTCCAGGAGGGCGGTAAAGTTTGGCTACATTTGCAGAAGGAGCACCTCACTAGACCCCACCACAAGTTGTGCCCACTCCGATATAGGCCATACATCATCACCAAGGTTGCAAGGGACAATGCCTTTGAGATTTAAATTCCATTGTTCCTTGGTCTACACCCAGTGTTCAATGTAGACTACCTTCGACCAAACTTTCCACCACTGGTTGACACATCTGACGTTGCAGAACAAATCACAACAACAAAGCTAAACCCACACTGCATGGAATAGGCCACAACTGATCGAATCATGGACACATAGATCAAGAACACTCACCAATAGAAGATTCAACTATATCCAGTTGTCAAAGCTGGCCAACTCCTTCACCAAGGCAAGTGGCTCACTAGGGACCAAGTTCAGCAGAAGTTTACCCATCTCATGGAGGCACTCATCGTAATGGGGACCATTTCTTTCTAAGGGGGGAGGAATGCTCCAGGTGGATATTGGTGGCCACCTATCTATTCCACTTGGACCCCCAACAATGTCTCTTTCAGTTTTTCAGTTTCCTTAATTATAACACAATTTACTATTTTTGGTATTTTTTCGGGTCTTGAACTTCTGGAGTCGTTTTGATGCCCTAAACGACATTTTTAGGGAAAACTAAGAGAAATAAAATGTGTACAATTGGTTTCCTAGTTTGTTTTCAGCCTGCTCTTTGATATCTTTGAAACGAGGTATTATGATAGCCAAATGGAGATTGTATGCCAAAGTTGTGACGCTCAGAAGTTGATGTACCAATTTACCCAAATGGGGCCCACAATTTTGGCACTTCATATCCTAGGGTTAGGTTTTTGTATGTTTAGGGTTTTCCATTGTTTTTCAATAATAAATAGGCCTTTGAGCCTCATTGTAACACATTTTAGAGGCATGTAGTTGCCACATCTCTTCTCAGAGATAAGATACCATCACTCGAGCTAGTTTATTTAGATTATGTTTGTAAGCATATTTCTGTATTTTAATATTAATGAAATGAAGTGTTATTTATGCTACATTTATGTATTTATGGTTATATGTGTAATTTTTTTTCGTTCCTGTTTAAGTTCGGATCATCGTTAAACAATGTGGCATATTGATTAAACATATATTGGATTTTTCATGTATTAAAACCTTGACATTAGAATAAATATTTTGGAAATCTCTGAAAGAAAAAGTTTGATTCATCCTATAAATGTGGTTCCGCACAAGGGTATAAAACATACAATCTTCATACGAGGGAGAATAAAATGACAATAAATGCACATAGTCGGTTAATTAGGCTTAATTAATGAATAAAAAAGACAATGAAAGCAATATATGTGCATAGACAATGGATCTTATCGGAACTTGTATTCCAAAAGTTGTGATAAGGGGCGGATGCAATTTTACATTTAAGTTTGATATGATAAAACAATCGGATCTACATATTGGTGATTGGAGGTCCATAGCACATTTTTGAGTTTCAGAGCTTAGATATTTGGTTATTATTATATAAGACCAATTTTATATGTATCAAAAATTTCTAAAAGAATCCCGTGATGTTATAACTCTGACATAATTCTAGTAGATTCAATATTTTTTTAAACTATTTTCAATTACTATATCAGGTTCAGAACCAAATCGACAATTGGAGGATTAATCCATATTGGTGATTTAACATTTGTGGAATTTTAAAAATTTTGACATGACAATGAATGCGATATTTTGATTTCCCTGCATGTAGTCGGAGGTCCATATCGCATATCGACAATCAACAAATCAGAGGGGTGACAACTTTCAAATTTTGCGATATTGCGAATCTGCGAATAAAAGTACCACAATGTTAAACTGACAGGTAAACAGTGAAACAAAATAATGAAGGGTTTTCATTGCAAAAATAGACATGGGCGTGCCTTTTATCTCTCTTCTAAATGGACGTGTGGTGCAATATTATTGGTTCTGATAAGGGACACATGGTGGACAAAGATTGGTTCTGATAAATCCATGTGGCATATGACATCAACATGGAATGGCAGGATGCTGGACATGGGGAAAGAAATTTCAGCATTTTCAGGGCCCCAAGGGGGGCAAAACAGGGTGACACATGTCACCAATTACAAGGTTCGACATGGTGGTGAATAACATAATAGACCAAATATCGGCGTTCAGAGAATGAGGCATGTTGTTGCATGAAAGTAAAATCTTGGATTGAAATCCTTCGATTAAGGAGCTCTGTTATGGGGGCTGGCCCACAGCCACAAAGAAGGAAAGATATGAGGCTGTAAACCAAGGGTGATCGCAATCGCCGATTGCATATTGGCATTTTGCAACATGTGTCATTTCAAAAGTTCCAATAGAGGGGCTTCGATATTGGGCTAGCACGCAGTTATTAAGACTCAAATAACCTTGGGCTTAAAGAATTTAGCAAATCAAAATAGCACCCATTGCAACATGCGATATTGTCAAAGCATATTGGTGGTTGGAGGTCCATAGCACAGCTCAGAGTTTCAAAATTTAGATATTTGGTTATTATTATATAGGACCAATGTTATATGTATCATAAATTTCTAAAAGAATTTATGTGATGTTATAACTCTGATATAACTCTATCAGATTCATTATTCCATTAAATTCTTTTTGATTACTATATTAGATCTGGAACCAAATTGAAAATCAGAGGATTATGCCATATCAGCGATTTAACATATGTCGAATTTCAAAAGCTTCAATATGATAGTGGATGTGATATTTTGATTGCCTTGTGTGTAGTTGGAGGTCCATATCGCATATCGACAATCAATGAATCAGAGGGGTAACAACTGTCAAATTTTGCGATATTGCGAAGTTGCGATATAAAAGTACGGAGAATGTTATACCACCGGGGAAACAAAGAAACAAAATAATGAAGTATTTTCATTGCAAAACCAGATATGGATATGTATTTTCTCTCTCTTCCAAATGGACTTGTGGCACAATATGATCGGCTCTGATAAGGGATGCGTAGTGGACAAAGATTGGTTCCGATAAAGCCACATGGCATATGATTTCAGCATGGCGTGGTGGGACAGTGGACACGTGGTAGACATTTTTGGCATTTTTAGGGCCCCAAAGGGGTAAAAACAGTGTGACACATGACACCAATTACAAGGTGCCATGTGGCAGTGACTGACAAAGTAGACCAGAGATCGGCGTTCAGATGTTGAGGCATGTTCTTGCATCAAAGTAAAATCTTGGATTGAGATCCTTCGATTAAGGGGCTGGCCCATGGTCACAAAGAAGGAAAGACGCGAGGTTGAGAACCAAGGGCGATCACCATCACCTATCACATCTCAATGTTTTGCAACATGTGTCATTTCAAAAGTCCCGATAGAGGGGCTCCGATATTGGGTTGGCATGTGGTTATTAAGACTCAAAGAACCTTGGGCTTAAAGCATTTAAAAAAGGAAAATAACACCCATTGAGATATGCAATATTGTCAAAGCTACTACTGTTAAAGTGACTGGGATGGCTGTGGTGCTGGTAAATTCTTGATGCGGACAAAGACAATTCCTCTAGCCTGGGAGAGCGGGTCTAGCGACAAACAAACAATCTATGGAAAACTTCCCTAAACTAGAATCAAATAAGAGGGCCTACGTCTTAGAATGTTATTCCACTTGGTGATGTGATCATGATTCCTTAATCCAGATATCTTTCATTTCCGTCCTTTGAATACCTGAAACAAGAAAAAAAACAAAAACAACAAACTTGATAGCATACAAATTGTATTCAGCCTACTTAAAAGATAAAGGAATATTAAGCCATCTAATGTAAGATAAAACTTAATGTAGGAAATCAATCAATCGTTGTATTCATATAAGTTCAGAAATACATTACAAACAATGCCTTGACATTGGTGGTCTCCTCCGATGTATCTAGGTTCCCACACCTTCGCAAGCATCTCATGGATAGCCCCAACGATGGAAGTTTTAAGGCTTACTCCCTTTAGTTCCCAACCAAACCAAACACACTATTATCCCTCCACAAACATAAACTAGCAGGCTACAAGCTATGATATCATACTGGTTATTCAAGGTCCAAAACTACTAAGACTAAAACTAGTTTAGCTTGGAAAAGGAGGGGTTTATATAGCTTTACTAGAGGGGAGATGGTTCCTCTTAACATGGGAGAAGGCCTTATCTCTTGTGTTTGTTCCATCTTAATAGGGGAAAGGAGAGAAAATTGAATTCCTCGGCTCCATCTAGCCCAAATATTTACCAAACTTCCATGACGAAGCTTCTAGACCTGAAAGCTTCGACTCCATATTTAAAAAACTTGCCAAAATAGGATTGGCGCAACTGAGAAAAGGCTTGTTGCACCGTACAGCACTAATCCTATTTTTAATCTTTGCAAATTGACGCGAGGAGGAAACAGGTCATTAGCACTGGTCTTGTAAACTGGGGTAAGAGGAAGATTCTTAGGAAATGATGCAAAAGGGGATTGTTCTACTCATGAAGAGGGACATAATGGGAATTTCAACATGATCAAAGCATGTAGGGTTCACTGTAGTGGTCCTCCAAGATCATGGAATTGTTGAAAATGGCAACAAGAAATGCTAAAAATAAAAGTGCTAAAAATAGCACTGCTATAAATAGCAGTTCAGGTACCAGTGCTTGACTGAGCAACAAGGAATGAAAAATGGAAGTGCTAGAAATAACATTTCTATTTTTAGCAGTTTGGGATGGATTCCTATTTTAGTCAGTCCCTATACTAAAATAATGAAGTAAAATTTGAATTTGATCTTAACAGCAGTTTGTAAATTAAGTAATTAATTCATCTTGAGTTAATTAGTTAAGAAAAATCAAACATGAAGTCTATGTGGGGACATGCAATAGTTTCTCCATTAATTGAGGAATTTATCCATCAGTTAAAGAGATAAGAGTGATTTGTAATTATGAGTTGTAATTAGTTGACTTAGTTAACTGAGTCAAGTCCAGTTAGATTAATTCAAACAATTTGTTGAATCAATGTATGTTCAATTAGTTAATTCTTGCATGCATGTAACTATTGCACTTCAGATAACTGAGTATTCCCTCATAAATAACTCATGCATGTCAGTTCAAACAGAGACCCAGTTGAGATCAGATGGAGGGGCAGTGTACTATCAATTGCTAGAATATTCCATTGTGAATATTCCTTGCATGCATAAGGAATTCTTTCCTTGAGGATTGCATAGTTAGATCAGAGTTTCAGTGAGTGTGATGAGGTTAATTCACAAATGTGGCTTCATTGGACCCCAAGAAAAATTGTGCAAGGAAATAGGAGGCTTGGAGGGCTTGAGGAGGACATATACTATGTCTCTTCAGTCTATGAGTTGTATTGTTTGATTGCAGAGAGAGCAAGATAGCTTGAGAGCTAATTCTTTTTGTAACTTGAACAAGATTTCCACTTGTATGATAATACAGAGTTGGGGTTTTAGGCGCATGCTTTCTCCGTGATATTTCTTTTGTGTTATGTGTGATTTCTTTCTCATTCTCAGTTATATGTGTTCTCCTGATCTTGCTCAATTCAATTAAGCTTCAACAAAGTGTTGTAGAAGTAGATCTTGTATTGTGTTTTAGTATATTGCATAATCTGTTGATCTACAGTGGGAATTTCTATAGGAATGGGGAGTACAGGGACAGTGACAAAATGTTGTGTAACATATGACCCCTAAAGTGTGAAGGTCAAACTAGAGCGAGGGGTGAAATGCTTTACAAGTAGATGCAGGGAACCAGAGTCTGTCATCAAAAAACCTGCAAGCAAACATAGATAGATCTACATCACTGAAAACTCTGACAAATGATACATGAATCGTGGTATGGACATAACCATCCAAAGAATGATAATGTAAATGGATCCAAGGCATGGGTGCATCCATCCAGTAAAGAGGATCATATCAAAACTAAGGTATGGTTGCAGCCGTCCAATAATGAGAAGGATCACATATGAAAACTCATGGTCTGGTCATAGCCATCCATATGAAAGAGACATGTATATCAGCATGATCATGTCACATCACCTTGCAACCTAGACTTTTTTTATCTGAGCCCAAGGTCTTGTGCTCCAACATGACCCGATCAAAGTACAAATTCTAACATGTGAATAAATGTATTGAAGTTGAACATGCTAGAAAGTCGCTTGATTACCGATCAATGATGTGAACCATTAATAAGTGCGAGAGGAACCACCAATAACCAAAATGGCTCTCAAGGTACTAGCAACACAATCCACGGAATGTGAATAAAGGAACTGAAGTCGAACACCTGTGAGATCACCTGATCGAAAGCCAATGATGTGAACTTGTCATCGGGTGTGAAGAAAGTGTCATTAGGGCATGCAAGCTCTAAGGTACTGGAAGGGAGTCTCTCGGCCAACTTCCCAGATAATGAGATGAAGTCGACAGGAAGTGACCATGTCGAAGGAGGGCCATGATGTATCCCACATCATCAACACGAGACAAAGGGATGCAATGATTAGGGATGATAGAAAGAATCGGGAATGAGTGTAACTACAAAAGGACAACTCTTGAACATATCAGCGACATGGCTCCAGAGTTTGGCAGCTTTTGGATCCATAGGATCGAAGGTCATGATGATGTGGTAGAGATAAAATGGAAGGAAAAAATGAACAACCCAACATAGGAAATTCAACAATGAAGTGAGGATATCCCAACCAAACATGAAGCAGAAAGTGTCACGTTCAAGAGTGAGCTGCTGACACAACTGATAGAATTTCCATTTTCCCCCACCATTTCTGGCAGGTAACCCAATTATTTTTTAATCGCAAGCTTGAAGTCACTATCATGTGCTTGCACTATAAATCCATCCTTTGTTTGAATCTGACTTAGTAAGATTAATGATCCCTAGGAAGGAGAAGCTCATGCTCGTCATGGTGACAAATCTAATGTCATTTAATGTTTTAACGAGTGCGAAAAAGGTGTAACTCAGTATCTTTTTCATGTTTAGAGATTTTTTAAAAGACATGGGAAAGAAAACTCCACATGGTCCCTTTTTGTACATTTGTGTCTCTCGAGCCTCAAAAAGTAGAAAATGATACTTGAGATAACTGCTTGGCCATTTTAGTCGAGTACCATTTTCGTAAATAGTTTATCCCATCCTTAAAAGGGGTAAATGTATACTAGGTAAATGACATTTCACAGCCTTTAACAAGTTCAAAATGACAAGAGCTCAACAATCTTTTAGTGTTTAAAGGGTCAAAAATGAGCTTGAAAGAAGACCCCCCATTTTTATTCTATTTAACGAGTTAAAAAGGGAAAAATACTTGGCAATCTTTTCATTTTGAGTTTTACAAGTCGAGAAAAGAGCTTAAACACGACTCCAGTACCATCATTAGCAATCTATCACTTGTTGCTACACAAAAGGTAAACGTATTATCCAACTTCTAAGGTAAAATAGATGAAAAATGCTTTAAAACCCTAAAATTTCATGAAAAATGAATAAAAAGGGGAAAAGTAAATAATTTTTGCCATTTTACCATTTTGCCTTATGTGAAGAAATTTTCACCTATTTGTGCTCTAGATTTTCAGGAGTAGATTGTGGCATATCCCAGAGGCCATACAACGATCTGTCAATTGCAGGTAAGAGCTGAGACCCTTAGCTTCATTTTTATACTTATTTTTCCTGTTTTAACCGTTTTTTGGATTTCTCAAGGAGAAATTAGCAAAAAAAATTCACCCTCGGTCAACATGATTTCTGGGCACAGAATCACGCCGATCAAGGGTTGTTTAACTCGGTCAAGCGCGCCAACACCGTGAACAAAAAAAAATTGAGTTTTTACCCATTTGCTATGCTTTGATCCAAATTTTTTTAGCCAAGGATGAATGTTGACTTGATTTTATGGTTTTTGCAGGGAAAACAGAGTGAAAAATTTATCCGAGTCTAGGTGTCGTAAAGGACCCTTTCCAAGACCTTTTACTTTGATGATGTGTTAAATTGCATTTTAAAAGAACATAAATGAATACATCTGCATGCTGTAAAGAAGAGGAACATGACATTCATCAACACATGAAAACATAAGTCGTTGATAACGGAGTTCATCTAGGAGGGACTACATCTCTGGGCCCCGGTGTCAAGATGGTGTAGGCTACTGCATTAAGTGCTATTAATAGTGATGATGTACACAAGAGGTGATGTCGCTATCATACAAGGAAAATGCCCTCACGTAGGAGTGGCTCCAAGAGATGATTTGCTACAGGAACTCTCAGTCAAAAAGGACTCCTATTAGTATGTTTATGCATGATGGTAGTGAGCATCCTACCAACATGGCATAAAAGGGATCTCAATGCAAACATACATGGCGACACATGAGTATCACATCAACATAACGACAAAGGGATCTCAAACAAAACATGACGAATCATGACAACAAGTACATCTCACAGATGATTCTGAATCGCATCAAGCAGGAATCATGAAACAAGTAAGAAAACAAGATCCCACATCAAACATCAAATAGGGATCTTTGCAACACAATGCATAGAAAAAGAAGTACATGAACACACTGCATATACCTCACATCCTGAGGGCATATGAAGAAGAGAATGTCAAACTACTAAAGTTGGTCGTACCATCAATCTCGCTAAAAACTGCTCACACATGGATGGAAACTGCTCAACACATGGATGTTGACACTTGTTGTCCACTTTGGAAAGTGGATGAAAAATGAAATGATCAAATGGAAAATCGAATGCACCATCAGATTTGTGGCATCGAATAGTGCAAAATCGATTGTCAAATTTCTAAATTCTGAGAAAGTGAAAATCTGGGGCTTAATGAATCTTTTAGATTCCCCCTAGATTCCTCAAAGATTCCCTCCTCCAGGTCCTTTGCAAATCGGCTGCTCAGATCGGGAAACTGACTGCGCCATCGGGTTTGTGTTTCTAAGAGGTGTAATATTGACATAAAGTTTGTCCCATTTGGACACTACAAAAATTTCACCCTCCTGAGAATTTTGCCCAATCATGGTTCCACCTGCCTCTTCTCTGGGCTCATGGTTCCACCTAGAAATAAATTAATAAAAAAAATCAGCACCTCGATTTCCATGCGTGCTATTGGTTCCTCCATGTTGCCATGTCTCCATTCTGTCATTCTACACCACTGTTCTGTCCTCAAATCCCCCTCTACACTAATAAAAAAATGGGTTTATGTATAAAATCGTGGGCAGAGTTTCTAAACAAATTGTTGTGGCATGTTGGCAAATTTGGCAAGTTGTTAGTGGGAGGTCAGGGGATCAAATCCCACCTCCCCATAAAACCCGAATTAAATTTTTTTATTTGGGTGTGTTAAGTTTTTTTTGCATTAAATTTTGGGTTGGTGTTGGTTTGTGTATTAATGGTTGGTTGGGCCACCCATGGTGCAGGCTGGCCACGTGGCTGGGCGGGTTCAATTCCTACCGGCACAATTATATGGTATGTTATATATAGAGGTGCATTGTTGGGGGGTGGTAGGGTTGGTGGCTCGCCCCCCAAAAATATCTATATTTTTTTTTTTTTTTTATAATATATATTATAATGGGGCATTTTGAAAACTTAGAAAATTGACCAAAGGAGTCAACTTATCCATTCGACAATTTCACCCAGAATCTGGCCCAGGTTGGCCAAAATCTGGTGGCCGATATTCAGCAAAATTGTTCCCTCCTTAACCCTACCCAGTCACCTAAGTCAACCTTGAATTTTGATTTCCTTTAACTGTCACATACGAGCTCAGTTTGAATAACCATTCACAACATTGTGATCAGGACGACGAGATCTACACTTTGGTACTGGTTCGACGACATTCTAATCACTTTTAGTTTTGACCCTTTTTGAGTCCTCTAGGACTTCTACCTGTGTTTAGAGCCACCTGGATCAATCCTCCCCACTAAGGAGCTTTTGGTCCTCCAAAAGCATGAAAAATAATTTGCAACTTCTTTGTACCTTGTCTGCATCACAAGCATCCTGAAAAGGTCTCACTTCCATCCCCTTCACCTTTGTTCTTCAAAGCCTTAAGCGATGATCCGACAACTGCAACCTCTGCAACCTATAGTACATTGTTTTTCAAACTACATGCTTGAATTTCATGACCAACTAATGACCCCAGCATCCCATACTTTCCATGAATTTATAACACATTCTTGGTGGTCAAGTTTACATCGAAATGGAAACAATACCTCAACTATGAAAACAAGGCCACATATCATTGTTGCTCCAACAAGTGATGGAAAACACATCATCACTACAACACATGATTTACAATAATAAGGCCAAACACTATTTTTGCTTTGACAGGTGATGGAAACACAACATCACTTTTTGAGTGTAAAATGCAACACAAAATAAGACCAGACATCATTGTTGCTTAACAAGTGATGGAAAACACGCCATCACTTTTAAATTTAAAAATGCAACAAATGATTTACAAAATCACGACCATGACAAGCTAACATATCTAGAAACCATTTTTCACTTATCAATGTGAATGGGTCATCCCACTATGGTGGTTTTGCTTTTCGAACAATTGTTTCACCTAGTTCATGCACCGACACTTTGTCTTTAAGGCGCTGCTCTGGATGGAGCCTCCAACATGTGGCTCTTTGATGGCCACTTCTGTCTCAATGACTGCAATAGGTATTCATCCTCCAAATATTCTTAGCATGTTTCTTTACCTGCTATTGAGAGGGTCTTTCATGCCTCATCCTTTTGTGTGCTGCCATTCTTTTCCAACACTTATAAAACATATGGTTATGTAATCCACAAAAGGTACATGTTTTTCGATGCCATGTTTTACGTTCATCATTAAAAAGATGATTATAATTGAAATGAACATTCGAATGTCAAGACTGGTTATAACTTTCCTTGTTATCTTTGGTGTAAGTATGGCTATAAGAGCTTGCGTAAGCTCTTTCCTTGCCATGGGCACTGCCATGGGATGATGGGGATGTGTTCCCATCATTCTCTTTCCTCGACGATTTCGATGATGTCTCAGAAGAATCTAGCACCTTCGAGCATTCTCCCTTGGTGTATCTCAAGCCTGCAAATTGAGGTCTCTGCATAACCTCCAATGGTTGAGTTATGCCTTGGTTATTAACACCAAGTTTTTTTTTCCTCCTCATGCCTCGTCCTTGTAAGGAGCCTTATGTTTGTCCCTGTAATTGGGATCTCCAAATCTCCAACAGAAACCATACTATGTGAAGACGAAACCAAAAGGAAATCAAGATTCCCTACTTCAGGTCCTCTACAAATCAGCTGCGCAGATCAGGAAACTGACTATGCCATCACGTTCATGTCACTGAGAGGTGTAATATTGACATAAAGTTTGTCCCATTTGGACATTGCAAAAATTTAATCTTCCTAAGAATTTTTCCCAATCATGGTTCTGCTTGCCTCTTTTTTGGGCTCATGGTTCCACCTAGAAATAAATAAATAAATAAATAAAATCAGTGCCTCGATTTCCATGCGTGCTCTTGGCTCCTCCATGCTTCCATGCCTCTATTCCTTTGTTCTACACCATTGTTCTGTCCTCAAATCCTCCTCCGCACTGATAAAAAATGGGTTTATATATAAAATCATGGGTGGAGTTTCTACAGAAACCATTGTGGCCTTTTGGAAAATTTGGCAAGTTGTTAGTGGGAGGTTGGGGGGATAAAATCCCACCTCCCCACAAAACCCACATGCAAAAGTTTTATTTGGGCATGTTAAGTTCTTTTTTGCATTTAAGTTTTGGGTTGGTGTATTAATGGTTGGTTGGCCCACTCATGGTGTGGGCCGGCCACGTGGCTGGCATTCTGGCTCAGGTTGGCCAAAATCTGTTGGCCAATATTCAGCGAAATGTTTCCCTCCTTAAGCCTACCCAGTCACCCAAGTCAACCCTAAACTTTGACTACCTATAACTTTCGCATATGAGCTTAGTTTGATGAATTGTTCACACCATTGCAATTAGGACGACGAGATCTACGCTTTGGTATTGGTTCGACAACATCCTGATCACTTTTATTTTTGACCCTTTCTAATTCCTCTAGGACTTATGCCTTTGTCTGGAGCCACCTAGATAGAAAATGGTTGATTGGAAGGAACATGAGCATGAGGAAATCGATACACAAGAATTGGCAGACCCAAACTATTTAAATGCCCTGAGGAACTGTGGACGCCTCAAATTATTCCTTACACTAGGTCTTCAAGCTCAACCCGAGTTGTTGTAGTATTTGATCAGCCTTTGGGATGTCAATCAGGAAGTTTTTGTAATCCGAGACCAAGAACTAGAATTGGAAACTTTTGACATCTATTTCATCACTAGACTGTCCCGAAGAGGGGAACCAGTCAATCTGTATGGGTCTAGGCCTATTGGGGCAAGTGTGAACATGTTGCTCGCAGAACATTGCCCGAAAGCATTGAAATCAAAGAGTGGCAAGATAGATATCATGACTATTCGGGATCTTGTGCTAAAGGTGTTGCTTTTGACCATAAATAGAGTGGTTGGGGCTCACGCACAACATGAGTCCAATAAGTCCAAGTTTTAGTATGCTATAGACTATACGGTGCCGACTATCTTCAACTAGGCAAAGCCATGAAGGTAAACATAAAGCGTGAGCTATCCAAAGCCAAGGCAGGAGACCTAAAGCAGTTCGAATATGGTTTCATTCTAGTGACCTTATTTCTGGAGTGGATCCTGCTATTTCACTAGCAGCTTGTTGAGGTGAATCCACCATTGCCATGAAACCCACAGATGGTCCGTTGGAGCGAACTAATGCCTAGAATCACCAAGGGCAAACATATGTCATATAAGCCTGCCTTCTTTTTGTGGCTGAGACGTTAGTTGATCATAGTAGAGGATTGATCTTATAGCGGTACTGACTTCCGCGGTGATTGAGATATGGTGCTTCCAGAGGGAGAAGATTATGATGATGGAGGTAAGCAAAAAACATTTTAATTTTTAATTTTTTATTGCTTTTGAAATATATGCATTCATGACATTTCATTTTACAAATGTAGACGTGGGACCACAGCGACCTGTCGAGATGTCCCTGATTGCCAAGCGTGTTGCTTGACAGCTTGATATTTCTCCTTATCAGGAAGGAGTCGATAATGAGGAGGAATTTGCATGGAACCTCGAGGGATTGACCATAGGTATCCCAAAGTATGCCCGAGTAAGTGACATCCCACGCCAATATCAGTGGCACACAGTGGGGGTATCAGACCATATCTGCTAACTCCTGACTCATGTAGTATACGAGAAGTAACGTGCTATCATGAGCACCATGCTGAGTAGTCCATAGGATTATCATTTTACATTTTTTAGGCCTCCAAGCCACAGATGTATTTGAACACACATATTATTTTTCTGGGATCTTGATGTATGACAAACATTATCGACATATATATACATATACATATATATATATATATATATATATATATATATATATATATATATATATATGTTATATTTCCTTGCTTACTATAGTACAAATGTTTTGTTTTTTCACATATTTCCCAAATGTCTATCCAACACATAATTAGCTAATGCATCTGTCAATGTATTCATATGTATAGGAATATGATGATATGTAATCTAATCAAAATTTCTCTCCAATAGATGAATATACAAATACATTCTCAATATATAGGGGTTTCTGATGGAATATTGCCTGTTGAGTTGAAGGACAACAAGTTGTGAATCAAGGTTGACAACCAATTACCGAATGTCAAGAGCAATGGCTTCTGACAATAATTCTATAAAAACGCTATACTCAGAAATATTATTAGTTGTTTGACCTAAACAAATACCTTAAATATCAATCAAGTCACCATGGGGGTCATAAATGGTCCATGTCGTGGATGATAGATTCCGGGTACTACGACAAGCACCATCAGTGAAACTGATGTGAGGAGTCACAAACATCTGTAAAGCAGACAAAGACATAATAAGCAGGAAAGCTACTTGAAAAACAGCACACCAAAAAACACTACACAAAAATGATTCACACACTATTGTACAAAAGTAGCCATGCAAGATGACTCAGGCATAGTACTTTGTGAGATAAAGCGCATTATGGGGATTTTCTAAGGGATTTCCCTCATAATCAATCAGCTCATAGGCCCCTTTTTGTAACACACGTTTAACAATGTAGGGCCCATGCCACATGGGTTCGAACTTACCTGCCCCCAACTTATCATTAGCTTGATCATACAGTAAAACCAAATCACCCTTAGAAAAATCACGAGGAGAGACTGACTAGTCAAAATGGGACTTAACCTGCTTTTTTTGTGCTTCAATGACTAAAGCAGCAAGACGGTGAGTCTCATCCAATCTCTCTAAATATAAGAGGCACTCTTCTTGAGGTGAGGTCTCAGGGAGAAGTTTGACAACTAGCTTGAGTGAGGGAATTTCACACTCAATCGGTAAAGGTGCTTCTAGTCCATAGACTAGCTAGGAAGGCGTGAATACATTTACATCTTTGGTTGAGATTTGGTAAGCCCACAGAGCTGAAAAGAGCATGAGATGCCAATTTAATTTGTGCATCCCAATGGTGCACTCAAGCATCATAACCAAGACTTTGTTCATATCTTCAACTTGGTCATTGGCCTGAGGGTAATACGGGGTTGAGCCATCATGGTGCAAACCCAACAAAGAAGTTAGCTCAACCATCATATAATCTCGAAAATGGGAGCCATGGTTAGTGACAATGGCCTAAGGCACTCCAAACCTAGAAATAATGTGATTGAATAGAAATTGAGCCGTTGTTTTACCATCAGTAGAATATGTAGGAATCACTTTGACCTATTTGGTGAAATAGTCTACGGCAACGATAATATAACCATGCCCCCCCAGCTAAATGAGGGTTACATGTCATATAGTCAATGCCCCATTTGGAAAAATGACCAACGATAATAATGGGGTGAAGGTGAGCCAGTGGGGCGTGCATTTTACGTTGATAAATTTGGCACTCATGGAATTTGCGAACAGCAAGGATGCAATTCTTGAAGATCGAGGGCCAAAAATAAGCAGTGCAGAGTATCTTTTGAGTAGTAGCATATCCAGACAGATGACAGCCACATGCGCCAGAATGGAAGTCATTCAAGACTCTTTTAGCCTCCTTGAGAGCTAGACATCGATGAAGAATTGAATCGACACTGATGCGGTATAAAGTATCTCCAATGATACAGTAAGGTTTGGATTGATGCTAAATGTGTCAGCGATAATCCTTGGTCAATGCATACCAGAAGGTGGATTTCTGGAGATACACGATGATATCACCATACCAAGGTTCGAGAGTGCTAATCAAAAAAAGAGTTTCATCTGGGAGCTGCTCATCAGCACCAACAGGAAGAGAGGCAGAGGGAAGAGAGCAAATCAACTTAGCGAATACAAGTTATTTATTAGACTTGGTAGTAGTAAATGCCAAATCAAATTCTTGGAGGAGGAAAATCCACATAGAATACTTTCCCCCCAACAACTGACGAGTCAAGATGTAGGTCATGGTGTTGCACTCAAAAATCACAGTTGTAGTGTAGAGGAGAATGTAATGCTCAAAGTATTGAACAACCTGAACGACATCCAAAGCTAACTTCTCAACATGAGAATAACGTGTCTCGGTATCGAGTAGATTATGACTGAGGAGTAAATAACATGTTAATTACCTTCGTCATCGTCATGTACTAGCACAATAGTGATGGTACTAGAGGCTGCAGCTAGATAAAGGAAGTAATCGTGATGATAGTTCAGAGGGTGCAGCAAAGGAGCATTAATGAATATGACTTTTAAGTCATCAAAATACTTTTGGGCAGCCTCATCCCAAATGAATGGCATTCCTTGCTTAAGTAACTGGGTGAACCCTAAAGCTAGGTCAACATATTTTGGTACAAAATGACGGAGGAAATTTTCTTTCCCTTGTAAACTCTATAGTTGATGCAATGAAGATGGAGGGGGTAAATTAACAATAGCCTTGACTTTAAGAGGATCAAGGCGAATTCCTTCTTTTGAAACAATAAATTCGAGGAGTCGTCCAGATTCGACATAGAAGACACACTTATGCAGATTCAACCAAATGTTGTAGTGCCTACAACAAAGAAGAATTTTCCAGAGATGATCAAGATAATCATGGCACTTATGTGAATGAGCGAGAAGGTCATCCAAATAAGGTTGAACAATGTTTCAAATGTCATGGAACGCATAAGACATCGCTCTTTGAAATGTAGCCCCAACATTCTTGATGCCAAAAGGGATATTTTTGTATGCAAAGGTCCCCCACGGATAGATAAAGGTTGTCTTATCTTGATGATTCGACACAATTTTTATCTAGTTGTAACCAAGAAAACACCCATAAAGCAAAGTATTTCACTCCCATCACATTAATCAATGATCTAGTCAATGAAAGGAGTGGGGTAACTATCCTTTGTATAGGCACGATTGAGATCATGTTAATCAATGAAAACATGAATAATGCCTTATTTCTCTGTTACTAGTATGATATTAGACACCCAATCTGTAAGAGAGATTGGATAAATAAATCTAGCTTTAAGAAGTTTTTCAACTTCACCCTTGACGGCGGCAGCTTTTCTAGGGTGCACTAGACGAAGCCGTTGGCGAATGGGCTTCGCATCAGGGTAAGTCAGAATTTCATGCATGACTATACTTGGGTCAGTTCGAGGTATTTCTTCATATGACCACTCAAAAACATCTTGCAATTCATGAAACAGATGAGTATAAAGCTTGATCTCATCAGGAGAACAAGTTACCCCAATATGGGCATTTTCAATGACACCAGGATTGACAAAAATATCAATTGGTATCGTTTGGGTAATGTTACCCATGTTCCCTTCCGACCAAACTTCATGAGTCATGATTGACGTCTAAAGTGTTAGGGTTGGGAACTGAGAAGAGAACTTCTCAAGACAAGTAGATATGACCAGCAGGTAAGGCAAGAACAAGGATCGATGATCTGTGTCGTTCCAAGGTACTTCCTCCAGAGACATACTTCCATGATACCCTCATTAGAAAGAAAACTCTCGGCTAAGGGATTGGTAGATTCCTTAGAACCAAGCCACGGGGATTGAGAATACATGTCGAGAGATGCACTCGAAACAGAATGATCAGAAGATACCAAAGGCAAGGCCAAAACAATCTCCACATAATTAATTTCGGTAGGGCTTAGCGACATAACCTTGCCCCATGTGCCAACAAGATCCAATGAGGGAATGACCCAAGGATCATACCTGACCAAGATCATGTTGACATAGGAAATAGGCAGAGGTGGGAGCCGAAAAATACCCATCAAAATGGGATCTTTAAAAATTCCTGCCCCCACACTCTCATAAGGAGCACCGATGTGCTTAACATACGGAACATTTCCATCCGAGGAGGAAGAGTCAAAGAAGGAAAGTTGGTCGACTGTGACTACCTTCCCTTGATGGAGAAAATGAATCATGTAGAAAAGGGAGTAGGCTACAACATGCATGGCATGGGACCAACTCTGTCTGAGTATAAGATTATAGTTCAGATTGACGTCAACAATCTCTACTTTGATGTGAAGAGTCTTTCCCTAATGGAAAGGTTAGGGAGAACACTGAATGGCCACAAATCGTGTCCATCAAAAGCTTCCAAAGTGTTAGGGGACTGGTTCAGAGGTGGAGAACCAATTGCCTTCCAACAAGTGACATACATGATGTAGGTAGAAGTACCTTCATTGATGACGATCCTATGAATGGTTTTCTCATTTATAATCACCTAAATGAGAAAGGCAATCTAATGAGATAGACGTGGAATGTGATTCTCCAATTAAAAACAAATGATATTAGAGTTAGTTGTATCAATATCTCCAATAGCTGACAGTAATGATTTCTGCTGAGAAGGAAAGCTTTGAAGGACCTCGAGAGCAAATATAGCTGATGGTACTTGGGCCAAATCCTCAACAATGTTATAATGCTGAGTGGCCCAAGCGTTTGGATTGTACAAGGACTTTCGTAGCACACCTTGAGAAGGTGGTTGAATGGCGGAATCAGGACTAGGTCGCTTTATATGGAGAGGACCAGAACTTGACGGGATAGAAGAGGAAGGGGTACCTTCTTTCTCTTTCCCTGCTAATGGGGTAGCTGTTTAATAATCTTTTGATCTGGTAGCCACATTGATAGGCATATTCATCATAAACACTTGGGAGCCTGAAGCAGTAGACGATTGGGGTTGGGCTACCATTTGGGTCTTCTGGAATAGAAAGGGCTCTTTCAGGACAGCTGGGGTCCCTTTGAGAAAACAACTAACTTCAGATCGTTTGGGACAATCCTTAGTATAGTGATCCTCCTCACAGATGAGGCATGGATACTTAGGCTTCCATTGAGAAGCATCACCAGCAGATGACTTAGGAGGGCCTTGTTTTGGGGCATTGGCCCTTGCCTTTGCCTTTATTCTTACCTTTAGAGGATTTTTCCACTGTGGTAGACTAGACAATGTGAACCTTTGAGGTTTTACCAAGACTAGATGAATTACGAGAGGAATCATTGGAAGCAATGTTGGAGACCGACTTTTGCTTGGAAGAAGATTTTGCGGGGGTCTGGGACACTGAACCAATTAATCCATCAACAGGAGGTGTAGCTAGAGACTTGGATGTTGCCAGACCAGATGATGGTCTGGGGGCATCGGGTAACATATTATATAACATGCTAGATTGTGAATAGGTGAGGTCTGGATATTAGGCACACGCAATGGCTTGTTCCTTAGTGACACATCCACCCATAGAAATGTCCTCATCAATTTTGATGATGAATGATTTGGTAAACCATTCGGTCAAAAAATGATTAGAAATCTCAAACTTGGTTAGGCAATACAGACGTCTCCATTCATGGATGTGATCAGAGATGTCGGTCGCAGTGTCTTGCTTGAGTGATGTAATGAGATGGGTGCCAATTTCATAGTGAACTGGCAGCGGGAAATGTGTGAGAAAGGCCATGGCGAGAGTGTTAAAGTCATGATAGGTACTTCGACGGAGTTCGATGTACCACTTGGTTGCAGCACCTGCGAGAGTTCGTTGGAAAAGCTGAAGATGAATGGAAGCATCAACGTAGAAATTCAAGGAGCACCAAAGGTGATCTATCATCTCGTGGGCTTGTGGATCCTCTTTCACTTTTCCTTCAAACTTCATACAATCGCTTAGGATATTGGATGGAACTGGAGTCCAATATGGCGAATGAAGAATTGGATCATTTGTGAGTCTAGACACATCTGGCAATTCGAATGTGACCAAGAATGATAATTGGGTATTGAAAGGCATTTGAGGCCTATAAGCGGGCCTAGCTTGTGGGACCCATCCTTGCTGATAAGGATTTTGTCCCCATAGTGGAGGGTTTTGTCCATATGGAATTTTATTTTTCCCCCATAGTAGGTTACCTTTCCTGTAAGGAGGATTCTAGCCTTGAATGCCTTTAAACTTTTTGGGCATAGGTTGTTGATAAGCAACATATGGGTTAAAAGGTTGTTGAGCCTGTTGACCTTGGACATATGGATTTTTCACCTGCTACCCCTGGGCGTAAGGGTGTTGAACCTGCTACCCCTGGACAAAAGGGTTTGGACCTGCTACCCTTGGACATAAGGATTCTGAACCTGTTGCCCTTGGACATACGGATTTTGGGCATGCTACTACAGGACTTGACCCTAACCTTACCCTTGCAAAGGTTGACCCTATTGATATGAGTATAAGGGTTGTTGCTGCTTGGGTTGATCTTGTTGCTGCAAGGGCTGACCTTGCAACTATAAAGGTTGTCCCTACGACTAGAGAGGTTGACCTTGTGAGGACATAAGATGGGAGGGTTGTTGAACATACTGCATCTGCGGCTGCAAGGTTTGTCGCGACTATTGCAAGGGTTGACCTTGTCGTTGTTGCAGTTGTCATTGATACTACACTATCTACCCTTGTTGCTACATGAATGGCCCTTGCTACTGTGAAGGTTGCCCTTGTTGCTGTAAAAGCTCTCCTTATTACTGCAAGGGTACTTGGATAGTTCCCAGAGTGACACCATGAAAGTTCTTGAAATGGATATCACCGTATCCACTAGGCACAGCAAAGGGACCAGGCTGAACATAAGGTCCAGCTTGAGGGACGTAAGGCAGATTTACCATCTCTTGTGAACTATAGGGAACATAAGGAGGTTGGTATTGAACCTGAGCTACATGAGGTTGTTGATACTGGACGTTACTTGACCTAGATGAACCAATAGGGTTCAACTTTTGGTACTAGACATTACTCGATTCAACCAGACAAGAAGAGAGAGATTAATTACAAGGCTTTTGAAATGTATTTAAAGGTATACACACAATGTGGTCTAGAAAAATACTAACAAGAATGTTATGTGATCGTGGGCAACAATTTTTTAAGACGTTGACTGGTGTCTTTTCATGTTTTCAGAGTCAAGAAAGAGGCAAAGATGACTCTATCACTTTCAATTTTAAATGAGCTCAAAAGGACAAGTTTTCGGGTGATATTTTAAGTTTAAAGAGTCAAAAATATCGAATGACTACTCAGGATAATCTAGGCAAAAGGGATTACCAGGTAACTGTGAACCGTAGAATACCTCCTAGTGAACCGAGAAGTATGGGCAAGCAATCTCCTCGGATGATGTGTTTGGTGTATCACGTTTATAAGGTAGTAGACTCGACTTCTAATGGATAAAATATTTCAACCTAGTGGGGTCTCCCTTTATATACGTGATTGTACGGGGAGCACAAGTTCATACTAGTGTTGTCTAGCGCCGAAGCGAATGAAAATTGCTACGTTCAAAGACGTCAAAACACGTCTCTAGCCTAGACCTTCTAAATGTGATTGTTAGGTTTCAAATGTGCCTTAGGTTAATTGAATAAATTTTAAAGTTTATCTTGAAATTATGTCTCAGTTTTTAGGCCTTATCAATGTGACTCGAAAAAAACTCCTATATGTAGCTAATATGAGACAAAACCCTTTCAATTCAATGAATTTTTACACTAATGAGAGTAGAGATCACAATCAATTCAACAAACAAGCAACTAAAATAAAAATGACCTTTTCACTACTTTGCTTTTTGAAAACAAAATAACTAAAAACCCTTTCCAATTCCTGTCTTTCTTATCAAATGCACTTCAAGTAGTCCTTTCAATAGTAAAGAGAATTCATTTATTTTCAGATGCAAATGATGATGCAACTCTAGTCTTCAATTATGCTAGCTAATGTAACATATTGTTTTAGCAAACTAGAATTATGTATTTTTCAAGGAAATGACAAAATGAATCTTTCACAAACACTTCAATGAAAAATATTCAAAACAATCAAGCTCAATCAAATGCAAAGCACAAAAGAGAATTCCTTCCAAACTAATGATGCAATGATTCAATCAAGAACAAGATGAGAAATGTAATCTATGCCTGAAAAGAGATGCTTAAACAACAAACTAAACTTTTCAAACTTGTTTAATTGAAATCAAAGCAATAAAAGGACTAAAAAACGAAATGCAAGGAGCAGCTAACCAACAACTTGACTTTCTAAGCACACAAATAACTAAATGGACGATGACCTAGATGCCCTAGAGCCTCAAACCACCCAATGATTAAAAAAATCAAGTAAAGTGAAAGAAAACCAAACAAGCACACAATCCAAGCAAATGAAGCTCTCCAGTCAGGGATAATAGAGGCAAAACAAGCTAAGAGGCATAAATTAAGAGGGCAAGACACACTGGTTATGATCTAGGGGAAACCCTGATCTTCACCTATAGGAATCGACGCGACTGCCTAACTGACAAGAATTGCCACAAGGGGGACGGTGTGACTGTTTTAGAGAAACTCACGTTGATCAGAGCAACTATTAGAAAAATAAATGCGCTGATCAAAGATTTCAAGGAAAAAAAAAAAAAATTCAAAGGCTAAAACTAGACCTACCTCTATAAATTGCAGACTCAACGTAGTAAACCAGGCAAAGGAGAGAACACTAAAGGGAAAAGGTGATACTAGAAAAGTTCACATAAAACCATGAAATGACAATCAATCAAACAGGAGGATTGGTTCCCCAGTGGAGTTGTGAATTTGTGGTGTAGGTGAATTCTCAATGCAGACAAAGACAATTCCTCTAGCCTAAGAGAGTGGGTCTAGCCACAAACAAACAATCTATGGAAAACTTCCCTAAGCTAGAATCAAATAAGAAGGCCTACCTCTTAGAATGCTATTCCACTTCATGATTATCCTACTTCCTTAGTCCAGCTATCTTTCGTTTCCTTCCTTCAAATACCTAAAACAAGCAAAAAAACAACAACAACAAATGTGATAGCATACAAATTATATTCAGCCTACTTAAAAGGTCAAGGAATATTAAGCCATCAAATGTAAGAAAATACTTAATGTAGGAAATCAATCAATAGCTGTATTCATATAATTTTAGAAAGAGATTACAACCAATGCCTTGACGTTGTTGGTCTCCTCTAACATATCCAGGTTCCCACACCTTCATTAGCATCTCATGGATAGCCCCAATAATGGAAGTTTTAAGGCTTCTTCCCTTTAGTTCCAAACCAAAGCAAACACATTATTCTCCCTCCACAAACATAAACTAGAAAGCTACAAGCTATGATATCTTGTTGGTTATTCAAGCTCCAAAAATACTAAGACTAGAACTAGTTTAGCTTTGAAAAGGAGGGGTTTATATAGCTTGACTGGAGGGGAGATGGTTCCTCTTAACATGGGAGAAGGCCTTATCTATTGGGTTTGTTCCATCTTAATAGGGGAAAGGAACCCAAACTGACTTCCTTGACTCCATCCAGCCCACCCATCTACCAGACTTCCGTTACGAAGCTTCTAGACCTAGAATCTTTGACTCCATATTTAAAAACTTTGCCAAAAGAGGATCGACATGATTGAGAAAAGGCTTAGCTGCACCGTACAACACTAGTCCTAGTTTTAATCTATGCAAATCGGCATGAGGAGGAAACAAGTCATTAGGGCCGATCTTGTAAACTGGGGTAAAAGGAAGATTCTTGGGAAATGATGCAAAAGGGGATTGTTATGCTCATGAAGAGGGACATAATGGGAGTTTCTTCACAATGGGAAAATATGTAGGGTTCACTATAGCGGTCCTCTAGGATCATGGAACAGGGAGTACAGTGACAGTGACAAAATGTTGTGTAACAAGGGCCGATTACAGGTTAACAAATAAATTCTCGAAAAAACTAGAGAAGGATGAGGTCTTTTCTCTCTCCTCAGAAAGACACGTGGTAGATAAAGGTTGGTTCTAATAAAGGACAAGTGTTGAAAAGTAATAAGCTACATGGAATAGGTTGAACTTCCTACCAAATCATTAAAAGAAAGTTTAATTATTATAGCAGTGACCCCATATGGAAGTGACAAGTGGCAAGGGTCATGTGCTATGGAGAGAAATGCGACAAGGGCCAAGCACCAAAGAGATCATCCTATCGGAGATCAAAAATCGAAACCACAAACATCACACCATTGAAATGGTGTATTCCTTAAAGGCCAATGAATATGTTACAGATTTGTGGGGAAGAACCTCACCATAGAAAGCTTATCAACCTAATTATTATTAACATTCTATATATTATTATTGAATTTTAATTTTTGAGTCATTTTTATTTTCATATTTATAAAATAAATTTTATAATAAATTTTTATTTACTTTTTTAATTAAATTATTATTTTCATTTTAAAATCGATTTTCCCTCATGGAAAAAATTGTAACTTTTCATTATCATAGTATAAAAGGTTACATACCATACTTTTATCTAAGACACTCAATAACCGATCTCACCAGCTAGATGGACCTTCATAAAAGAGTCCAATTTTTTTAAGGATTTACGTATGTACATAAATAGAACAAAAAATTTAGATATGAGAATCCATGTTGTGCATAAATATCGTATATCCAAGTCCAAAATTTTATAAACAATAAACCATAAAAATTTGTAGCAGTTGAAGGTTTGCCCCTATACATGGCTTGTTGTAAGATCTTAGCGTGTTGTTGATTATAACTTCAAAAATCATCCATCCTCCCACATTCTAAGTAATGCCCTCTTTAGAGAGGACGTTAGATGTTGTGTTTTGTTCTATGTAGATGTGACAACAAATGGTACAATTAGAATTTTGCTTTAGATCCAGATCCTCCTCAAGAATTGGGTGGAGTGTGTGCATGTGGCATCAATATGGACCACTAAACCAATTAATAATATTCATAGAATCACCAAAGATCTATATGTTTCTTATATTTTGTTTAGAAGCAAAAATCAAAAGCAACTTCAAACTCATAAGCTCAACATAATTACTTGTTCCTTGACCATGACTACTCTTTAGGGTGAACTGATGTGAGGAGTTGAGGAAACAAATAGCACTGCTACCACATATTCCATCAGGGGAGGTAGCACCATCAAAGTCATCCCATGGCATCATTTTTCATCGTTTGGTCAATCGACTCAAAAATGACTAGTCTGAGGCAACTAAGGGCTTCTATTATATCCAACAGTTTAAGAATATCCAATATTGTAGCCACGATGAAGTTAGGGAAAGAGGATATGTTATTGAATACCACATCATTCCAAGATAGCTAGATACCCCATGTAGTAAGTAGAGGTAGACATCAAAAATATTTTTGGGAAATAAAATCCCACCAAATATTCTAAGCCCCTACATAATAAGTACCATGCCATATTTTTTGAATATTTAAGGTGGACAAAATCTCTGACGAAACAACTTTTGAGAAGGGGATTTCCACAAAAATATGACATACATTTTCCTCCACTACCTTACATAGAGGGCACCAAGATGGACCATTGAAATCCCTTTTTAAATATTCTCATAAGTTGGCACCTTGTTCTTTATAAGGAACAATTGAAATAGGCATGCTTTCGAAGGTGTTGGGAGCTTCCAAAATTTCTTCCACCACTAGTCCTCATGCTCAAGTTTCTGATGGTCGTTTAAGAAAAGGTATACAATCTTTGGGCAATAGATTACACTAGCTACATGGACCTGAGACAAAACATCTTTTTTGTCTGAAATTCTAACATGGGTTGAGGAGAGGGACATAATATAGAGGTACCACTTATTCCTTTATTGATGGGGAGTCTGCAATTGTTGAGCAGTCAACCATCCTTGCCCCCAAATGAAAAATCAAGAGTGATCAACAACTTATGCAAGAGTGTATATGTCACAAACATGTACTTGAGCTCTTCAGGTAATGAGTATTATTCATTACAACCCACCCAGAAATCCTCCCCCATTCGAATAAAATGTCCCTCATCTTAAAATAATTATTTATATAATTAAATATTTTTTTTCTTATTTATTTTATAAATATTTAAAAATAAATAAATTTATGAATACTTTCTTTCATCATCAATCCAACTTAACTAAAAACATAAAAATAAAATCATTACTCAATAACGATAAATCTATATTATTTCATAATATAATAATAATAATAAATTTATGAGTACCTTCATAAATCTATGTTATTTCATTTAAAAAAAAATATAGACTTATGAGTAACTCACCTCATACTTTATATTCAATTTAGCCCCACACATGGAAGTAAAGCTTAACAAGTCTCAATGGTTGCTTCTGTGGGTAATGAATTTTATATATATTGTATTGAATTTTTTTATTGGCGTTGATTTTATTATTTTATATTATAAATAATTAATTTAAATTTCAAAAATAAAAAAATATTGTTAAATAAAAACTAATTTTAATAAGTATTATAATGAAATTATGGTAATTAATTCACAAAATAATATGGAATAAAAATGTCATTTTTGAGACACTAAAAAATTGAAGATAAAAAGATTTTTTAGATGGTCTAATTTGTACTCACATTATATAAAGATTTTTTAGATTACCTAATTTTTACTTACATTAAATGGATATTTCAAATATTTGTTTTACAAACTTTTTTTTTTTTTTTTAACCACATGGTGAATCGGTAACTATCAAGTTTAATCCACGGGAGACCCGGGATCAAACCTCATTGCTGCCACTATAACACCAAGAGCATAACCAACCACCTGCAAGTCGGGTATACTAAGATCCTATGGTCTTAGCAAGAGCACACCCACGGTAGGGGGGTCCGCCCCTCTAGCCGCCACCACAGCAGGTCACTGTACTCAATGAGATTTGAACTTCAGACCTCCCGGGCTTCGCCCATGTATCTTACCGTTAAACCACACATCACTGTACTGTTTTACAAACTTTTTATAACTTAAAGCTTTAAAATCATAATGATATTCAAAAATTCCTCTTAAAAAACTATTCTAGTTTTAATTAAAATTAATTAGGATCATTATTATAATGGGAGAACAATTTTGAATTAAAAATTATATATATATATATATATATATATATATATATATATATTATTCAAAAAAATTATCATATTAAATATTTTTTATAGATTAAATAATAAAATTCTGAATATATACCATCACCACCGCTTAATATATAACTTTATTATAAATATTTTAAAACATATCTTTCTTTTTATTTTAATTTATTAAAATTTTAAAATATATTTTCATTTATTTATTTTAATAGATATTATAGTTTAAATGTTTTTTCATTCGTCGTATTAACAAATCAATTAATAATAGTAATAACAGATAAAACTATAAATAATAATAAAAAAATTAATAGTAAATAAATAAAATAATAATAATAGTGAATAAATAAAATGATAAAGAATAAAATGAGATTTAAAAATATAAAAATAAATCATAGCAATAATAAAAATAAATAAAGCTAATAAAAATTAAAAAGAAATAAAATAATCAAAATTAAATTAAGAAGAAATATTGAGTTTAAAAAACCTTAAGAGGAAAAAAAAAATAGAAATCGTAATGATGACTTGCTAAAGTGTTAAGCCATACATTTTTTAAACTCCTTTGTACCTTAAAATCAAGGTCAAACGAGGCCACTTGGAGTAAATACCATTCATCGAAGCATCCAATAAACCTCACAAAGAAGCTAAGAAAAAAAGGTTGGTAAAGTAACTATCGTCTTGCAAGAATTAAGGGTATGTTGGTTAGCTAAAGATGCATTAGTGATTATGGATGTTTTCTGTAATGTCTTACTTAATCTTATCATGAAAATTTTATTAATCTTGTATTACTTAAAAATATAGAGAAATATTGGTGAAGATTTTCATTTGGGAAACTACACATTTTATTTATTGATATAAAATTCATTATTGCTATTATTCAAATTCCCAACTTGCCTTCTCAAATTGAATCTTGGATAGGATATGGTCTCCTTCCATTATTCCAAATTATATATATTCATCTCACATTCCCAAATGTACTCTCACATTTACTTAGGAGGAGACATGGTCCTCTCCATTAATTACCAATTTATATATTCATCTCTCATCCCCAAAATGTTCTCTCACATTTACATGGGAAAAGACATGATCCTCTCCAACTAATTACCAATTTATATATTCATCTCACATTCCCAAAATGTACTCTCACATTTACTTGGGAAAAGACATGGTCCTCTCCAACTAATCATCAATTTATATATTCATCTCTCATCCCCAAAATGTACGGTCACATTTACTTGGAAGAAGACATGGTCCTCTCCCATTAATTAAGCAATTTAATATTTATATCACATTCCCAAATGTACTATCAGATTTAATTGGGAGAAGAGAAGTCAACTGTAAGGATGAGGAAGAAGTTATGACATTAATGAGAGGTGGTTGAGGTGGAAAAGGAAGGAGGGGACATAAAAGGGGAAGGAGGAAGGGAGAAAGGGGGATGTTGGGTCTTACTTTTGATTGTGGTTGGCTGTGGTTTGAAGAATTATTGGAGAGAGAGAAAGGAAGTATTGTTTATCTTGGTCTTGGACACACACACTACATCTGGTTGGACTTGGGCTCGGAGGGTTAGGGAACCTATGGAGGTTTCCTGGGCTAGGAATTACTTCCTAAGTTGGCTGGGAAGTAAATCCAGTCGATAGTCAAGATGAGCATTCCAGTAGGAGCAGCAGCTCAAGGGCATCTCCACCGGGCCCTCGATACAGATATTCCTCTATGCATAGATTACTCATGTAAGTGGTTGAAATGAAATGTTCACTATTAAAATTGTAGGGATTAGTATTTAAATGATAAATTATCATCGTTTAAATGTCTTGTAAGAAAATAAATTATTGCCTCTTATTGCATTTAAATTTAGAGAATATAGATCTGTTAGAAGACCCTAGGATGGGACCTTACACGTGGTATCAGAGCTTTGGTTCAAAATCTGGACCCAAAACCCACTAAACCCAAATTCCGCTATAAGGGCTTGTAACCCTCATAAGGACTTGTAATCCTAATATATATATATAACAATTTGTTTTTAGATTGAAAATGATACCCTCTTTATTGCCATGAAAAGTAATAAAACTGAAGTAAAAACATGTTATAGTTGCGTTTTACAGGCATATTAACTGTCATATGCTTTGCTAAAGAGAAAAGGGAGAGATGTATATATATGTTCTTGGGTATACCGTGGAAATTTTCACCACGGGACCTTTGTGGTTTTCTGAACAAAGACTATCCTTCAGCGTTGATGCCCGACTTTTCTAGATTGCCGCTGAAATGAGAACCTCAACATCCTCCATTGCCCTGTCCAGTGATGCCATTGAATCCATCTGCTCCTATCCCTCTGGTAATAAGAAACTCCTCTGCCTTCATTTTCCGCCATTAATTCCTCCAGATTTTAAATATGTCTTCCTTGATTGTGGCCAGTACCTGTCTTCGGCCTTAAATATATGAACTATGTTCTTAACCTCGATCCAACTGCACCCTGGCTTCTTTCTTTTTCAAACCCCTTTTGGTCGATTGATTTGGTCTTTGATTGATTATAAAATGGACGCGTTGCCCTGTATTTTCATGCCCTCAAAGTTGAGCATATTCGTTTCGATTTCTCTATTGTTCTCAGACATGTCCCGTTCGGAATAGGCTTGACAGGCTTAAAGTCAAACTTTTTTTGTTTTATGATTTTCTATGAAGGAATGACGCTTAAAGATTTAAATATTAACACAGGCAGAAAATAATGGATTAACACACACACACCAATGGATCAATATAACCCAACAATCACCCCGCCTAAACACCCCTTTCTCTAAAAACTCTGCATTTTCCTTTCGGAATCAAAATGCCTTTCAAAATGCCCAAAACATTGCTTTTTCCCCTTTTAAATAAAAAATATGTGTTATTACCGAAGATCGAGATCTGACCGATCCGACGGTCCAAATTTAATTGCTTTATCGCTAGTCAGCAGTCACTAGGTCCTTTGACTCGGCGCTTTCCTTTGGCAGAGTCCCGATGCAATTTATCGCTAATCGCTATCGGTGATCGTTGTTGTCTCTGCTTAAAGCCTTACCGCTCCCCCTCAAGAGTTCCAATGTGATATGTCGCAATCGCATGTCGCAAGGTTTCAGGGTTGGGCCTTTAACATATGCCGCTCCACTTTAGCGATGCGATAATGTTTCACGGACCCAACAAATCCCAAAGGTTCTGTGTATAATATTTCAAATCCGGCTTTCGGATCCGTTAAGTGTTTTTGCGCTATTTCTTAGTGTAATTGGGATTTCCGCTTGCAGGACCAAACTATGCCGATTCTGCCTTTAACGCTGTGTTTTCTACTGCAAAGTATGGAAATAGGGAAATCATTGATTCTTTCCTGAATACAAACAAAACACATGGAAGCATAACATGATTACGCAGGTTTAATAATGAATTACACAAACAACATCATTTATTCACAATTAAAAGGGTTACAAAGTCTTGGCCTTGGGTCTGATTAAAACAAATAAAGACCTTTGTTTCATTTGCAATCCACACCCAACTCTGCTCTCACTCTACTCGATCCTCTCCTTAATCCTCGTACAACATCATGCTCTGCTTAACATTTCATGTTCAAGGACCTACTCCTTTTGAAATCCTTTGAAGCCCTAGGGGTCAACTTCTGGCATTTCACAACTTGAAATCTCTTCAAAAACCTACCAGGAGCATTATTCAAGGCCTTAAGCCCTTAAAAGCCTGGGATAACAATAAATCGGGATACAAAGGAAAACCTGCTGCGTTAGGCTTAGCCGGATCTCAAAAAAATATACATATGAACCCATATATCTTTCAGGTCTGCTCATCACCCTTTGCCATTGGTCTATCGCAATATTGTTATCGTAACGATTGCAAATACATAAAATAAAAAATATATGAATAACATGGGAACACATGGAAAACCTGACCGGAAGCCTTAAGGTCGGACTTTAAAACTTATACACCCGTAACTATAATTATCGGCGGGTCTGCCTACTCCAAACTACTCCGCGCTCTCTGAACTCTGCTTTCCCCGATCTCCAATCAGCGATTCATCACTATTGGAATATCGGCCATCGGCGTATCACCATTCCATAGCCCTTAACCACCCCAACCTTTGATCGGTGATCAAATCATGACCATCTATCTTGGCTCGTGATCCAACGATTACGATTAAATCGCACATCGGCCCATCGCAATATCGCAAGTCGCAATTCCACGAGCCAGGCTCACTCCGCTTCAAACCTCCGATCCAATATTGCCTTACGACCCAAATAAGGTTATAAGTCACCCTTTATAAAATTTCAAGTCCGGGTTTCGAATCTGGTTCTGTGTTCTGCGCCTTTTCTCAGCGTAAACTAAAATTTCGCTTGCAGGACTAAATCAATGCATAAAATGAAAATAGGGGAATGCCGATATGAATTAAAACATATAAATGACTATTTCGGTCTTTATCAAGGTATTAGATGGGAAACCAGGCCAATCGCACTTTTGAAAGACTTAAGAAGAAGGTGATACAAAATACACTAGTCATGCATAAATTCTAAATTTCAAAGATGAAACTGGTATGCTAATAATGCACAGGAAGATTTCAGAGGTTTCATTACCTCCGGGATTGAGAAAATTTAATACTAATACACTCTCATCATAGAGACCCATATCTCTATTTTAGGTAGCCATTTTAAAGTACTCCAAGGAAGCAGTTGGTCTATAATCATTAATTATTCATATTGTAAAATGTCACTATTCAATAGTAGTTATATGTGTTCAAAATTGTAAGGGAATTGTAGGTGTTCCAGTTTCCATGATGCACTCATTGCTAAGAATCTTACTTCTTTGGTTACTTCTCATTCACATGAAGGTTTCCTTGTGTTAATTCCTAGAGAAGACACAATAAATCCATGGTTTTGGCTTATGATAATATTATGTATACCAATCCATGTGTTGATATCCTAGTTGGATCAAATGAATATCTATCTAAATTAAAGCCTTGCGTCTATGTATCATTCGAACACATGTTATCCAAATTGGAAATTGTTTCCATACCATGAATTAAGATTGTACCCTGGTAAATAGAAATGTTTATACAATGCACAAGAATGGTGCCGAAGTGGGGGTGTATAATTGTCACATAAGTCATGATATTTGTTCCTTAACAATTGCCCAATGCTTAGAACTATAAAATTTTATCCAAACAACATCTGGGTTGCGGTTTTCCTTGAATATGCCTTCAATATTCCACCAACACTAAAGACAAGGCCACCTTTTATATTGTGATTCCATGGATATAACTCATCTAAAAACATTGATTTCTATCTTCAAACATATAGCACTAGCCATTCGATAAACATCAATTAGATAGTATACACCTAACAATAATGTCAATATTGAGTTGGTTGAGACAGCTAGGCACCCCCTTTTAAAACTAATCTTGTAGATGAAATTTCAAAAGGGGCCTAGATATAATAGTGTGATTAAAAATGGAAGGTTGATGATTATGTGAAGGCTCAAAAACGTATAAAATGGATTTAGCATGATTATTTAGGGATACCTAAGGATACTTAAGGGTGGCTAGCAGTGCATGGTAGCACTTGCTTAGATAACAATGGGGGAGAATTTAGTAGAACCATGGTTATCATCTTTGTATTAGAAATAGTCGTTTACAAGTATAACAAAAGGGAAAAATTGCATCTATCATTATGCAAACTATGTGTGAGACAAGTGAGAACAGAGAAGGCCCTAAGTTGTGCTAATAAGTCTTAGGTATTGTGTATATTTTGAACAAATTCAAAATGGTGAGGACGCGAAGAAATCAAGGACCTGGAGAGTTGTCACAAGGACCTCCTACAAATAACCCATTACCTTCACCAGAATTGACTCTCATCCTGCGTTCCCTAGAAGCAATTAATGAGACCTTAAGAGGGCGCCAAACAAATGAAGTGGAAGAGGAACACCCTCCATCAGGGTTAGGGAATCTTGAGGGATCTAGAGACCCTGATAGAGGACCTCCAATTGAGGACATTACTAGGGAGCTCCAGAAGATTAAGCTCCTAGAGTTTGCAAGAGGTCGTGCTAGCTAGTGTGTAGAAGCTTGGTTAGAGGGAATGAGAAGGTGCTTTGCACTAAGGGATTACAATTCCAATTCCAAAGCCAAATAGAAATATTCAAACTCAAAGATAGTGCTCTGAATTGGTGGGGTAACTTGGAGCGTCAAATGCACCTCACTCTAGACACAGTTACTTGGGAATTATTTGAGGAGAGATTTAGGAAAAAGTACCTGCCAGCGTATTATGAAGAACAACAGGTAGGAGCCTTCCATGCCCTGGTACAGGGAAGTCGTACAGTAGAAGAATATGAAATTCGATTCATGGAATTGGTCAAGTATGTCTCCTACATGGATACTAACCAGCGCCAAGCAAATCATTTTATTTATGGATTGAACCCTAAGATTAGGGCAATGGTTCAGATGTGGAAACCATCCTCAGTTGTAGAAGTTGTATAATAGGTTCGTTATGTCGAAGAAAATTTAGACTTAAAGGGTGGGGGTAGAGCCATATTTCCACACCAAACATGATTTATGGGGAAGGCCCCTCGTACCTTCCAAAAGGGAGGAAGTCTGAGGCCACCACCATATGGAAACAAGGTTGTACCTAGAGACAACAGTAGGGATTTCAATGTTTTCTAGTGTAGCTTCACCCGCAGCTTCAAGGGCGCAT
Organism: Pinus tabuliformis; assembly: GCA_031772625.1. NCBI lineage: Eukaryota > Viridiplantae > Streptophyta > Pinopsida > Pinales > Pinaceae > Pinus > Pinus tabuliformis. Next base: position 578,044,143 of record CM062808.1, read on the forward strand.
ACAAATCAAAGTCATACGCGAGGAGAAACAAGTGGGGGTAGGGATTCTAGGGGAAGGAAATCTTTCCAAAGAACTCCACAACATTCGGTTCAAGGTCCACCACGCATCACTTGTTGGGGATGCAGAGGACCTCATTACCAGCGAGACTGCCCTGAGTTACAAACTGGTAACAACCGTAGAGAAGGAAAAGAACCAGTAGGGGGGGGGGGGGGCAAGTAGCCACCATCAAATCTATGCAGTTGTTGACAACCAACAAGTTGAACACCAGTCTGCCGTGGTAGAAACCTCAGGTATGATAAACAAAGTAAAAGTTAAAATATTGTTTGATTCTGGTGCTACAAATAGTTTCATTTCACTGGTTGCATTAGGAAAATGTGGTTTGGCAGCCTACAAGCACAATGACTTTAAAAGGTTGATATGGCTTCTGGGATGAAACAAGCAGTAGGACCTAGTGTTGACCAATGTTAGGTAAACCTCGAGGTGTGTATGACTAAGTTGAAGGCATATGTCACAACATTGGGGATGTATGATGTAATTATTGGAATGGACTGGCTAGAAGCTCATCAAGCTTTGGTAAACTGTTTCAAGAAGAAAGTGATCTGTTTAGATGATGAAGGTAGGCCAATTGAGATTTTTGGAATCAAGAGGGGAGTGTCACTACGATTCATATCCATGATGAAGGTAAAAGGCTGTCTCAGACAAGGTTGCAAACTATATTTGGCCGAGGTTGTAAGTGACTAGAAAGGACCTTCCCTAGATCAACATCCAGTTTTTCAGAATTCAAGGATGTTTTTCCTAAAGAATTTCCTGGATTACCTCCTGTAAGAGAAATTGATTTCACAATCGACCTAAAACCTAGTGCGGAACCAATATATAAGACACCCTATCAAATGACAACTCCAGAACTTTATGAGTTGCAGATGCAGTTAAAAGAGATCTTAGACTTGGGGTTTATCAGACCTAGTATTTCATCTTGGGGTGCACCAGTGATTTTTGTCAAGAAGAAGGATGGTTCCTTGCGGCTATGCATAGATTATAGAGACTTAAATAGAGCCATGATAAAGAATAGGTACCCGATACCTCGAATAAATTACCTATTTGATCAAATAAAGGGAGCAGCAGTCTTCTCAGAGATCGATCTACGATCTAGATACCACCAATTGAGGATTAAGGGTGAGGACATCTCAAAAACTAGTTTTCGAACTCAGTTTGGGCACTATGAGTTCGTAGTTGTTCCATTTGGTTTAACCAATGCACCAACAGTATTCATGAGCCTCATGAATGGTGTGTTCAGGAAGTACTTGGACCAATTTGTGGAAGTCTTCCTCGACGACATTCTTGTGTATTCCAAGAATGAAAAGGAGCATGAAAAGCACATAAGGTTGGTGTTGACTTGCTTAAGGGAAAATCAATTGTATGGGAAACTATCAAAATATTCCTTCTTTCAAAAGAAAGCTCATTGCCTTTGGCACATCATTTTAGGAGAAGGGATTTAAGTTGACTCAGAAAAGGTGAAGGCCATGATGGATTGGCCAGTACCAAAAAATGCCCATGAGATACGTAGTTTTATGGGGCTACCAGGATATTATCGCAGGTTTGTGGAAGGGTTTTTAAGGACTGCAAAACTCATCACCACATTACAACGAAAGGGGGTCAAGTATGAATGTACAAATGAATGTGACATTGCATTCACAAAACTAAAGAGGTTACTAACTAGTGCACCGGTCCTTCGAGTACCAGATATGGGAAAATACTTCATTGTCTGCACCGATGCTTTGGCGCAAGGATTGGGTGCAGTATTGATGCAAGAAGGCAGAGTAATAGCTTACGCATCTAGAAAATTGAAGAAACATGAAGAGTTATATGCTACCCATGACTTAGAATTAGCAGTAGTGATGTTAGCCTTGAAGCTGTGGAGACACTACCTCACTGGGAGAAGATTTGAGTTAAGAACAGATCATCAAAGCCTGAAGCATCTCTTCACTCAAAGGGATTTGAATGCCAGACAAAGGCGGTGGAGTGAATTCATGGGTGAGTATGATTTTGAGATCTCTTACATCAAGGGAAAGGAGAACGTAGTGGCGGATGCACTAAGTAGGAGACCACGAACCTTCTCCCTAGTAGCCTTAAAGGTAAATTTAAGGGAACATGTATTAGAGAAACTCTTTGAAGATAGTTGGTACCTAAAAGTCATCTCAGCAATCTAGAATGGGAAACAAATAGAACCAAAGTTTGAGGGATATGTCCTTGAACCAGATGGGCTATTGAGGTTTCAAGGGAGAATGTACGTACCTAAGGAAGGGGGTATAAGAAAAACCATCCTCGAAGAGTCACATAAAGCACTCTATTGTGCACGTCCTGGAGTAAAGAAGATGTATGCAAACATGAAGAAACTCTTCTTTTGGGTAGTCATGAAGCATGACATAGTCTAGTTTGTCGCTAAATGTCTTGAATGTCAACGCGTAAAGGCTGATCATCACCATCCAGTAGGACTCCTACAACCACATGACATCACTATATCTAAATGGGAGGTAATATCCATGGATTTTGTGGTGGGTTTCCCACTCACTTCACAGAGGCACAAAGCTATATTGGCTATATTTGATAAATTGACCAAAAGTGCCCATTTCATCCTAGTAAGAGACACTTACGATGTTACGGATGTGGCGCGAGTGTTTGTAAATGAATTTATTCAACTACACAGGTTGCCCACAAAGATCATTTCTAATAGAGACTCCTGATTTACATCTAGGTTTTGGACAAGTTTGCAGTCAGCACTAGGGACTTAGTTGAACCTGAGCACTGCTTATCATCCAAAAATAGATGGGCAGACTGAAAGATTAAATCAAGTTCTGGAGGACATGCTTAGGATGTACGTCATGGATAATCAGACTCAATGAGAAAGGTACCTACCATTGGTAGAGTTTGCCTATAATAACAGTTACCACAGTTCAATCGGGATGCCTCCTTATCAAGCTCTATATGGAAGGCCATGTAGGACTCCGTTGAGTTGGGAAAATTTGGAGGATCGACTAATAGTTGTCCCTAAGTTAGTTCAAGAAATGGAGGAACAGGTAAAGCAGATTCAATAGAGGTTAAATCAAGAACAGGATAAACAGAAGAGTTATGCTAATTCACATAGGATTGATCGCAGTTATGAAGTAGGGGACCAAGTTTTTATTCGTATCTAGCCCAAAAAAAGCACCATTCAGTTTGGGAAGGTGGGGAAATTGTCACCTCGGTTCGTAGGACCTTTTAGGATCAAGGAGAAGATTAGACCAGTTTCCTATGATCTTGGACTGCTACCCCATTTTCATAAAACTCATGATGTTTTTCATGTATCTATTTTACGAAATTATGTTTGTGATTAATCTCACAAACTGGATTAGAGGGAATTTCAGGTCTTGGACATGGGAACCGTAGTGGTTGAACCATTATGCATATTAGACCATAGGGTTCGATAGCTCAGACATCGCATGATGGACCAAATTAAGTTCTAGTGGGACAAGTATAGCCCAGCATCTGCTACCTAGGAGGATGCAGAGACTATACGTCGTGACTACTCGTCACTTTTTGAGAATTTGTGATGCCCATTTTTTACTTAGACAATTCTCTATGTTAAGGTTCTATTTTGCAGTTCCATGTTATCTATTTATGAACATTATGTAATATTGATGCATTTGGTTGGACACATGAAACTACTTATATAAATCAATTGATAGATTTGATATTGATGATAGAAATGGTTGATGTATGGCCTAAATGTATGACTCACTTAATGATTAATTATCTAATGCATGACTTATCAGAATTATTTTGTTTCATATATGGCTTAAGTGGATATGATTTGTTAAATTAATGACTTAGTGAATTTATGATTTATTTCCAGTATGAACTGCAAGATTGACACGTGGATACTAGACTTAATAACATGATGATTATATATATCCTATTGTTATATAAATGCATGGATGAGAGCTAACCCGCAGGGGGGAAAAGAACTATATGATAGCCGAGATCTACTCTTCCATTGAGGGAAGGTCGAGACATCTCATGGGAAGGTATAATGTACATTGTTATATTACATTTGGTATCTACTTGATATGCACTCTTATGACACAAATGAAATGCAAATGACAGGTGGCAAGACAACCTGATGGGATTATTCGATAACAAGTCCAACCAGCACTGTAGTGTGGTCCATATTAGGGCGTTGACCCTAGATGTGAGGAGGGGTCGAGGCATTTCCCACTGTGTAACCTCCAAACCTGGAATCGTGGGAGGGAAGTGGTGGAAACGCTCCCCTAGACATGTGACGACAATTGCGAGTTGCTTGCTAGGGAAGTTAGGTCGATATAGTCGATGCTTCCGCCATGTTGGTTTTATCAGTGGTTAGATTGGTATAGCCGATGCCACCGCATATAGCAGTAGAGGACGGATAGGGTGGGAATGGAAGTAGGTCAGGATGGATAGGAGGATATAGATCAGTTGGAGACTCTTGATGGGAAGTAATGTCATTGTCTGACTTATCAAATTTTACTACTATAACTCTCTCTATTTTGTTATGCCTTCAAACTCCTTGTATCTTTTCACTCTAACTTCGGGACGAAGTTTTCTGAAGGAGGGGTGTATGTAATGCCCCACTTAATCTTATCATGAAAATTTTATTAATGTTTACATTACTTGAAAATATTGAGAAATATTGGTGAATACCTTCATTTGGGAAACTATAAATTTTATTTATTGATATAAAATTCATTATTTCTATTATTCAAATTCCCAACTTGTCTTCTCAAATTGAATCTTGGATAGGATATGATCTCCTTCCATTATTCCAAATTATATATATTCATCTCACATTCCCAAATGTACTCTCACATTTACTTGGGATGAGACATATTCCTCTCCATTAATTACGAATTTATATATTCATCTCTCATCCCCAAAATGTACTCTCACATTTACCTAGGAGAAGACATGGTCCTCTCCAACTAATTACCAATTTATATATTCATCTCACATTCCCAAAATGTACTCTCACATTTACTTGGGAGAAGAGATGTCCTCTCCAACTAATCACCAATTTATATATTCATCTCTCATCCCCAAAATGTACTCTCACATTTACTTGGGAGAAGACATGGTCCTCTCCCATTAGTTACCTAATTTTATATTCATATCACATTCCCAAATGTACTCTCAGATTTACTTAGGAGAAGAGAAGTAAACTGTAAGGATGAGGAAGAAGTTATGACACTAATGAGAGGTGGTTGAGGTGGAGAGGAGAGGAGGGGGCATAAAAGGGGAAGGAGGAAGGGAGAAAGGGGGGTGTTGGGTCTTGCTTTTGATTGTGGTTGGCTATGATTTAAGGAATTTTTGGAGAGAGAGGAAGGGAGTATTGTTTATCTTGGTCTTGGACACACACACTACATCTGGTTGGACTTGGGCTCAGAGGGCTAGGGAACCTGTGGAGGTTTCCTGGGCTAGGAATTATTTCCTATTTGGCTGGGAGGTAAATCTAGTCGGTAGTCAAGAGGAGCGTTCTAGCAGGAGCAGCAACTCAAGGACATCTCCACCGAGCCATTGGTACAGGTATTCCTCTATGCATAGATTACTCATGTAAGTGATTGAAATGAAATGTTCACTATTAAAATTGTAGGGATTAGTATTTAAATGATAAATTATCATCATTTAAATGTCTTGTAAGAAAATAAATTATTGCCTCTTATTGCATTTAAATTTAGAGAATATAGCTCTGTTAGAAGACCCTAGGTGTTATATACCTAGGGGGGATAATATGGGGTACAAAGGGAGGTACCCAAGGGAATAATGTAATAATGGGATGGGCCATAGTAATAAATAAAGTGGTTAACCCGTATCATGTAAGGGACCACAAGTAGTTAGTAATAATGTAATGGGCCCATGGTATTAGTTTGATGGTACGATGGAACCATGGTAATGACCCATGGTATTGTATGTAGGAGGTCTATATAGAGGCTAGAGACTCCACATGGAGACATGTCAAGGAATAGGGTCAAGGAATATTGTATGAACATGCATATCGCTTGTGGAGTGTTCTCCTTCCTAAAGGAGTGAATGTATGGTGTTGCCCTACCTTAAGAGTTTGATATCAATAAAATGAATCATTTCTATCTATTATTTCTTAGGTTTATTTGCACTGTCTTATATTTTCATATCAGATCTATAACAATTGGTATCAGAGCTATAACAAGTGGTATCAGAGCACTTTCTTGGGCAAAAGAGTGGAGATTTTTTTTTTTTTTTGCAGGATTTCAGGGGCAGTGAGTTTGCAGATCAGATCTGTACATTTTGGTACAAGATCTACAAAATCTAATTTTAAATCTGGATTCTATGTGAAAAAATACCCGATTTCAAAAAAAAAATCAGTTGAATCGGAGTCCAGATGAAGGAGATATCGCTGATTTAAAAATTAGTGATGTTGCAGACAATTTTTCAGGACAGCGAATTTGCAGCGCAGATCTAGACGTCTTGATGCAAGATCTACAAAATCTATAACACTAGGATGGGACCTTACATCTTCCTTGCATCCAACAAACTCACTACATGATAATCACCACTGGTTATAATCCTTGGTTACAATATTAAGATTTTCATCACTGTATTTTATATACAAGTAGTTAATTTAACATCACTATGTATTCGAAATAAAATTAGTATACTCTATTATTAAAAATTAATATAATGAAAATTTATTCATTTATAATTGATGTTGATTCTTTTAAATATAATTATATTAAAATAATTTAATATGAATAATATTTTTTTTAAATATAAAATGCATATAACATTAAAAAAAGTTATTAATAACAAAAAATCATTAAATCTCTTATAATTCTCATTTAATAAATATTTTAATATATATTTTAAAAAAATGTTAGTGACAATAAGAGCATGGTCTGGATCGTTGGTGAGGGACGAATAATTTAGAGCGAATGGTCCTTGAGGTCAAGATGGAGTGGGTTCCTTTTCAACAAGGCATATCTCAGATTGTTGGTGATGATAGTACTAGTCCTCCCTGAGGCCAGAATGGAGTGGGTTCCTTTTCAACGAGGCATATCTTAGATTGTTGGTGATGATAGTATTGGTCCCTGAGACCGGGATGGATTGGGTTCCTTTTCAACAAGTCATATCTCAGACTGTTGGTAATGATAGTACCATGGCCACTATAGATATTAATTATATACATATATTTTAGCTTAATGTAATATGAAGTCAAAATGTTCTATTCATAATCACCATTATTAATATTTTATTTTATTTTATTTTTTAGTTTTATTTTTATGAGTCAAAATGTTTACATGACATTAAAATATATCTACACCGACCTAGATCCATCCTAACTCCGGATCTATCAAGCGTAGAGAGAGATCAAATATCTCGAGTTGCAAATCTATTTTTTGAGTGCAAAACTTGAGGAAAGGTTTTCACCTCGAGAGATTTGATCTCGCTTGTCACTATATAGATCCAGAGTATGGATCTAGGTTAGTTGCAAATATATTTCTTGAGTGCAAAGCTTGAGGAAATGTTTGCACCTCGAAAGATTTGATCCCACTCTACATTTTATAGATCCGGAATTATGGATCTACGCTAGTTGCAAATTTGTTTTTTGAGTGCAAAACCTGAGGAAAGATTTGCATCTTGAGAGATTTGATCCCGCTCGACACTTTATAGATCCGAAGTTATGGATCTAGGCTAGTGGCAAATCTTTGGCCGCACACAACTAAAACCAGCCTAGATCCATCTTAATTCTAGATCTATAAAGTGCCGAGCGAGATCAAATCTCCCGAGTTGCAAATCTACTTTTTGATTGAAAAACTTGAGGAAAAGTTTGCACCTCGAGAGATTTTATCCTGCTCGACACTTTATAGATATGGAGTTACGGATCTAGGCTAGTTGCAAATTTGTTTTTTGAGTGCAAAACTTGAAAGGTTTGCACCTCGAGAGATTTGATCCCGCTCGACACTTTATAGATCTGGAGTTAAGATGGATCTAGGTTGGTTTTGGTCATGTGTGGCCAAATAAAATATGATTAATTTGATCAAAAATATGCAAAATCATCTGATATTAATATAATCATTTTAAATATGCTAAATATGTCTTATTAATCTGGTCATTTTAATTTTAAATTTTCTTAGTTACCCCAATTTGTGTGATAAATATTGTGAATAACTTAATTATGAAAAATGATAAAATAAAAATTTTGAATGTAAAGTGACAATGTAATAGTGTTGAATGATAGAAAATGTGAATAATAAGAATATCGTAAATTACAAATAGGCTTCATTGTGATTAATCTCAAACTATTTTCTTCTATTATTCTTATTGTCACCCTTATTACTTTTGTCATCTTTTCATATCGATTATATGAAAGGACAAGACCGTAAACCATTTAAATCTTTAGCTCGAGATATTGTAGTAAACATCATACCTTGTCTCTCTTTCTCTCAAATATTATTAGGTTGAATTACTATAACACAAAAATCAATGTACATTGTCAATCATTTTTTATGCTTACACTAAAATCAATGCACAATATTAATCCAATCACTTTAAAATTAATGCACCATCATACGTCCAATTACATCAAATCAGAAATCAACATCTACACTGAAATTAATGCATGTAATGCAAAAAATCAAATAAGATTAGAAAACAACATTTACATTGAAATCAATGCATCTAATGAAAGCAATCAAATATGATTAGAAATCAGCATTTACACTCAAATAAATGCATCTAGTGCATGTAAGAAAATAACTTTATAAACCAGCATCTACACTGAAATCAATGCATCTAGTGCAAGTAAGAAAATATGATTATAAACCAACATATACACTTAAATAAATGCATCTAGTGCAAGCAATCAAATAGGATTATAAATCACCGTCTACACTGAAAAAAATGCAGTTAGTGCAAGCAATAAAATAGGATTAGAAATCACTATCTACACTCAAAATCAATGCATTTAGTGAAAGTAATCAAATAGGATTAGAAATCATCTACATTTAAATCAATGCATCTAGTGCAAGCAATCAAATATCATTAGAAATCAACATCTACACTAAAATCAATGCATCTAGTGCAAGCAATGAAATAGGATTAGAAATCACCATCTAAACTGAAATCAATGCATCTAGTGCAATAACCCCTCCATCTATATCTATATCTCCCTTCATATTTCCTTCTTTGCCTCTCTATCTCAACCCCCCCAACACACCAACTCTCTCACTCCATATCTATCAATCTCTTTGCCCTCCCTCTCTCTCTCCATCTCTCTATTCTTCCCTCTCTTCACTTTCCATCTATATCTCTATCTCCCTTTGTCTTTCTATATCACCCCCAAAACATACACTCTCTTTCTCCAATATATATAATATCCCTCCCTCCTCTCCCTCTCTCTCTCTCTCTCTCTTACCCTTCTCTCCCTCTCCCCTTATTTTACCTCTCCTCCCTCATGTTGTCCTCTCTCCCTCTCTCTCCATCTTCCTTAGCACTCCCTCTCTCTCTCCACATTTATCTCTCTAATTATTTATTCTTACCTCCCTCTCTCCCCTCCAACTCCATCTATCTTTACCTCCCTCTCTTCACTCTCTCTCTCTCTCTCCAACTCTGTTACTACATACTTCCCTCTCTCCTTATCTCCCCCATTCTCTCTATCTCTCCTTATTTGTCTCTTTATCTCACCCACAAACATACACACTCTATCCCCATCTCTCCCTTGTCACTGCCTTTGTCTCTCCAATTCTCACTCTATGTATTTCATCTACCCTCCCTCTCTCCTCCTCTCTCCCTCATACTTCCTCTCTCTTCCTTTCTCTCCTACCTCCCTCTATCTTCCCCCATCTCTCTCTCTCTCATTTCCCTTCAAGCCTCTCTCTCCCTCTCTCTCTCTCCAATCCTATCTCTTCCCCATCACTCTCTATCTCTCTCTCTCCAAATATGTCACTATATCCCTCCATATCTCCTTCTCTCCCCCCTTCTCTCTATCTCTCTTTCTTTGTCTCTTTATCACACCCCTAAAGATACACTCTCTCTCTCTACTTCTCACTCTCTATGTCTTTCTTCGTCCTTCCCTCTATCCTCCTCTCTTGCAAGTCCTCTCTCTCCCTTTCTCACTTACATTCCTCTCTCTCCCCCCATCCCTCTCTCTCTCTCTCTCTCTCTCTCTCTCTCTCTCACTCTCTCTCTCTCTCTCCGCTCCAATCCTCTCGCTATCTCCTTCCCTCTCTTCTTATCTCTCTCCCCCCTCTATATTTGTGTCTCCCTCTCTCTCTCTTACCCTTCTCTACCTCTCACACTCATCTCCCTCTCTCTCTCTCTTCATTCCTCCTCTCCCCTATCCTTAAGTTTTTCTCGATTTCTCCCTTGTCACTCCCCCGATATCTTCACCTCTATCACTCTATGTCTTTGTTCTTCCCTCTGATATATATCTAGAGTTAATATATATCATGATATATTAATATATATTATAATATAACAAATTTAATATTGTATTAATCCAAAGTTATTAAATTTAATAATATTAATATTATAATATATTAATATGAATATTAGATTTAATAATAATAATAATAATAATCATCTTTTAATATTAATATTAGGCTTAATAATATGTTTTGCATGGTATTAATAATAATTTGGCCCATGGTATTTGGCCCATAGGCTTCACCTAAATAAAACCTCTTTTTTTAGTGTTAGTAAGTATAAAGAGGTTTATGGAGTAAATATAAAAGTAGGTTTTATTTATTTACCATACCTTTGGTTTATTTATATTTTTATTTATTTATCATATCTCTTTTATTTACCATGGTATTTGGCCCATAGGCTTGGTATATAATTAGATGTTGATTTCTAATCCTATTTGATATATTTTTATTTATTTATCATACCTCTTTATACCTCTTTTATAAATATGGTATTTGGCCCATGGTATTATTAATTATTTGTCCCATGGTATTTGGCCCATGGTATTATTAATTATTTGTCCCATGGTATTTGGCCCATAGGCTTCACCTAAATAAAATATTTTATTTTTATTTTTTGCAAATATAAAGAGGTTTATGGAATAAATATAAAAAGGAGATTTTATTTATTTGCCATATCTCTAGTTTATTTATATTTTTATTTATTTACCATAACTCTAGAGTAAATATAAAAAAAGGTTTTATTTATTTATCATACCTCTAGCTCTAGGCAATTACCTTTAGCCTTTTATTATTATTTAATTGAGGCCACATGTAAATGCTTACAAACATTTACAACAATATAAGATCTCCCCCATTTACAAGTTAATAATTTGTTTACATGTTTACGTTTTTATGTGAGATCATACTAGGCCTCTTGGAGCAATAATGGGTTAGAGAGAGCCTCTCTAGGCAATTACTTTTAGCCTTTCATTATTTTTTAATTGAGGCCACATGATTTACAACAATATAAGATCTCCCCCACTTACAAGTTAATAATATCCATTGTAAAATGTAGGTGAATATCCATGGTTAAGAATCTTGTTATATTATACGTTTATTGTGTACTATTGATAACCCATGGTATCAGCTCATGGTATTGTAAAAAAGCATATTTAGAGGTTAATAGTTAAAATGGGGTGAATATTCATGGTTAAGAATCTTGTTATAATGCAAGTACTAAATTTTTATGTACTTACATCTAACATCTAATGCCTACACATCTCCCCTATACTGGGTTGTAGAGCCTCCAGTCATAATAACAAATTGTCATTTTCCATAAAATATATATATATATATATATATATATATATATATATATATATATCACAAATAGATTTACATCAGATTAACCTTTTATTGTTGTGGCATGTCATAAAGGAAATGAGACCAACTACAAAATAGGAGTATTTTTCTATAAAGTAGCATAATGAGAACACCATAATAGCTAAGTTTATACAATTTAAATTTAATACAAATTATTTTGAGCATATATATTTGAAAAGAATAATTAATCCAACCAAAAAGTTATAACATTGTCATCTATAGAACCTAGTAAAAACTTAAAATTACTAAGATACCAAAAACATTTGCAAGCCATCATGTAGATAACCAAGATGAGGTAGAAACATTAATAGGAACAAGATATATACAGTTGTCCAATGACATTTATACTACAAGATGATGTAGAAATATTAATACGAACAAGATATATACAGTTGTCCAATGACATTTATCCTTCCCTTGTGAGAGAGAGGCTTCAATATGAGCTAGATGGTTGTCCATCCCCTTATGCTCCATTTGAGTTTTTTTCTAGCTACAATAAGATTTTATTTTTGGCCTCATTTCTTCCAAGGATGACTTTCCTGAGTGAATATTTCAAATTTTCTAGTAGAGGTCTGCAATATTGAAATATTGATTTTAATAACCTTTGGTATGCCAATCATTAGGCACCCACTTAGCAACAATAGTGAGTATCTCATAATTAGAGTGACATTCCCTATCATTTATAATTCCTTCCTTTTCCGCTTTGATTTCCTTTTACACCTCTAGATAATTTTCCATATGATACAATATAGTTAAATACCAAGCTCTTGATTGAGCTCTATAACCCACCTGAGCCCCTTTAGTTCCTTATCCATGATGGGCGAGTGCTCTGTGTCATGGAATTAGGGAAGAGGGAAAAGAGTAAAGAGACAATGAAGGGAAACACCATATAGAATAATATAGGGAAGTTAAGACTAGAGGGGGTTGCCACTAGAGGAAGAACACTCTTTAACAATAGGTGGTTGAGGCATGAAAAAAGCTAGAGGGGATCCTAGAAAACTAGTTTGAGAATGCACGGCCAATAAAACTTCCCGAGGGGCTCCCTGCTTGGGAAACAGAATTCAACGAAAACCAAAATAGAAACACCAAAGAGGAGATTAAGAGATTTACAATTTATATGCAAAATAAAATCCAACCATCAATAATCCTTAGAGAGGGTTGTGTGGAAGAGAATTAGACCAAACTAAGGCTGACAAATATGTATGATAGGCCTCTTTTGTTGAAAAGAGATAGAGTTCTAGGGATACAAGCACTAGTTATAAAATATGGTAATTACTTGTGAATATATACTATAGTTATTTTACCTACATCGAGCAATCACACTTTAGAAATTCAAACAATAAGCATGAAAAGATGGTAGGGATCGCAAACGTTGAAAACTTAGGATATGTGATATCACATTTGTAAGAGAGATATCTAAGTGATAAGTAAAATTATAAAGTGACAAATTTCAAGTGTATTTTATACTCATTGTACCCAAGAGACATGTCTCTTTGTAAATTAGATCACATCTCTTTGTACATTAAATTCTAGTAAGTTTGCACATTTACATTTTTACTCATATTTGTTAAAGTTTTGAAGAACAAGTAAATAATGTTGGGAAATAACACCTGGCGAGCATATTTATTTACATCTTATTCCTTATCTCATCTTTTATGCAAATACTTGATTAAATTATGGTGGGTAGTAAGTATGTTATTTACGTGAATATGATCTATTTTCAAGGATCATAATTTTAGGTGGTTTTGTTGATTTCCTTTCTTTTAATTTGCTTTATTCAATTTTAAAATTTATTTTTCTTTTGTGCTTTTACATAGTATTGTAAATACATAAAGGATAATGAAAATTGAACATAGATAAATTCTTCAAGACTCCCTCTTAGCTAGGGAGGAATTTATAATGAATATCCATATGTTTTTTGCATGCATGAGCTTTCTATAAAAAATAAAGGTAAATCTCATTAATAACATAATTATCTAGGTAAATATTGTTGACCTACATCAACATTATCATCAATATGTACCACAATCCAGGTTGTGTCTCCTAGCTAACAATACTTACTCTATTAGTCACGATGATCTAGTGGGTGCCTCACCTCATGGTACTTTGATTATTTCAAGGTTTCCATCCCATGTTCAAATCCCTAATGAAACCCATGTCCCAAATACAAAGGCCTTATTATAGACCATGATGCTAAAAAGGAACCCACTCTATTGAGTTTTTGGGCATCAGGAATGATTCTCTCTAGAATGTTTGTCCCTCATGATATCTCATTGAAGGCACCCACTCTATTAAGTGTTTGACAAAATTTATCTAATGAAGGCACCCATTTTATTGATTTTCTGGGTGTTAGGGACCATTCTCTCTAAAATGACGGTCTTTCATGCTATCTCACCAAGGCACCCACTCTATTGAGTGTTCGAGCCTTAGGTACCATTCTCTCTAGAATTTCTACCCCTCAACAATAGTCTGGGCCATGCCCCTTTTGTCAATAACCATGACCTTGTTATCCACCTATCAACAGTTTGGGTCATGGTACTATCATCACCAATAGTCTGAGATATGCCCTTGTTGAAAAGGAACCCACTCCATTGAGTTTCCGGACCTCAAGGACCATTCCCTATAGAATGTTTGCCCCTCACCAACAGGTTGGGCCATGCCTCTATTGTTGGAAATATGTCATCAGGTGGCATCAAGAGGCACAGATGCAAATAAATTCCCCAAGGAGCAAGTTCTAGGCACACAAGAAGGGCAAAAGATCATAATTGATGCAGTAGATTTGGAGGCAGTTTTGTAGCACTGGACCATCTCTGATGTAGGCGTAAGATACCCAGATGGATAGATATCGGAAATATATTTCCAATGATATATGGAAGTCCTGAAAAGGCATCCTAGTACAAAAGATAGAGACAGTCAAATTTTGGTGACCCCAAGGCTTTCATAGCAGAGCTAAAGGTGGTTGGAGTCTTTAACGCACTACTAAAGTTGGGAAAAGTGCCAAACTTAGCACCAAGACTAGAGGAGCCTCTAAGCGAGAACTCTAGGTAGATGTGGTAGAAATGGGTTAGACCATAGGCAGAGCCCACCCGGCAAGCATACCTTAGCAGACACACCCCGACGAAATTGTTTTGGCACCCAAGTCTAAGTGACTAGCCAATAGTTGTTGAGACACGAAAGCTAACAATTGTCCAATGGCGAGCGAGCAACAGAGCCCACAGTATAGGTTGCCTAAACAGAGCTAGCCTAGAGGATGAAGCCTAGAAGTTTGTATAGGGTGCATAGGGATAAGTGTTGGGAGGAAAGGGTCAAGCCACATGCCAAATTTCCGATGGCATTGGAGACTACGCTTTAGATGGAATTTGTGGTCACCGAAAGTGGTTTCTAGCATAGTTTATCATGTAGATGAACGAACAGGGGATACTCCAGGGATACTCCTCCAAAAACCACAATCCACATAGGAGTGGTGTCGATGACAAAAGGCTTGAACCCGATGGGTTTGGAGAAAAATAAATTATAAATGAAAATCATCGCAAAACAAGCCTTGAAGGACCTTCTCTCTCCTCTCTGACAACAAGACAGGTGGCAACATATGATTCGTCCAAACAACAAAAATGATGACGTCAAAATGGAAACATGTTAGGTAGATTCAACATCTTTGGGCATCCAAGTGGCCTTTTTTTGGTTGACATGTGTCACCAATCACAGGTTCACATGTGGCAGGAGTGATGTCATGGTGACGTCGTCCCAACAGGATGAGCCCGAAAGATTTAAAAGGGTGAAAAAGAGGAATTTTTAGGCAATGAGTGTCATGACACGTCGACAAATAGAACAAAGTGATCATCCAATGAGAAAAGTGTGAGGAGGACCCCACAGGACAACTCATCTAGTAGGATTTACCACGAAAGGATTGATAACATTTCTTAGTAGAGGGGTTGAGAAGAAGGAACTGGACCATAGAGGCAGAGTGGTAGCCAATGAAATGAGCTTCGGGTGATCCCCATGGACATGTTAACTCGATGGAAAGACCCTGATAGGTGAATAAAGGCAAAGTTAAACAAAGCGTCAGATGTTGGGGGCTTTGGACTAAGCACCCGCACATGGCCCTATGCCATAGGTAGAAACCAAGGGTGCACAGTAAATAAAGAGCTGTGGAGGCTCTAGGAGTGGCTAAGTGCCATCTCCATGGATTGTTTCAAGTAGAAACAAAGGAGCTAGGAGATAGGAAGCTTTATCCTTTGAGTTGATGGGTGTTCACCTCATGTAGAGGTGTAACTAATAGTGCAGAGTCATTAACAAAAGAAAAAGACTCCTAACAAGACTTGAAATGGCTTAGCACCCGGGGCCTAAATCGATGGTTGCGAAGACCCATTCTTATGGTGGAAAATAAGTAAAGAATCGAGAGAAAAGGGGCTTAAGGGAAAAATAGCAAAACTTTTAGCTTTGGTAGTGAAAATTGGTAGTTAAGCCAAAGTTAACTACAGATAAAAATAGTGAAGCCCTGCTAAAACCTGTTAAAAAGGAAGAATTGCTAAAATATGCAGAAAAGATTAGTTTAACTTACAAAGAATGACTATTTAGGTCAGATAACTTGGATAACATGCCCAAAACACTAAGATGAATTAGACAAAGGAAAAAATAAGGAAGCATGCAACAAAGAAAGAAAATAAAGAGAAGCCAAAAATAGCAAGCCAAGTTCTTTATAAGCAGGCTTGATTAAGAAGAATGCACACAAGATTTTGAGACAAAACTTCTAATGCACCGAGGTGTTTCTCAGTGATCAGAGATTGCTAAAGATATTGGTATTTGAGGGATTCCCATTTTTTTTAAAGCAAATAAGGCATTCATGTTTCTAAGTATGAAAATGGATGAAAGAATGGAACAATGAGTGTCTAAAGCAATTTGTAGCTTGTTAATCTGGGGTTGGTGCTCCTTCTAGTGTGTGTTGGAGAATTGTTGAGATTGTAGCTTCATTTAGTTGTAGCTGATAATGAAGGGGGCTATAGCTTATTTCTGGTTGTAGCCAAAGAAATTGTACCAACAAGTTGTAGCTTTCCCTATGAATGAATTGAAAAGAAATTCTAAAAGTTATGTTTTCTTGTGTGTTCCATTGTGATTATTGACATTAATATTTGTTATGGTTATTTACATTATTATTGAAGTACTTAATGATGCACACAAATTAAAAGAAAATTTTAATTTCGTAAAATTCCTACGCTACTTATTCAGCCCCCTATTGGTAGTGTCATGGTTTCCAATAATTAGTATCAGAGTGGGTTACTTATGATCATCCTAACAACTAGAAGACAATATCAAGGACAATGGCGAACCAGGAAGGAGGATTTACCAATAAGGAACCTATGTTCAATGGAACAATCTATGTGTTCTAGAAAGTGAGGATGAATACCTATATTCAATCACTTGGAGCTTATGTGTGGGATGTTTTGGAAGAAGAATACCAAAGACCTCCAACAATGGTAACCAAAGATCAAAGGTCGGAATTCACATGTAATGATAAAACAAGGCATTCCTTGCTTGCTAGCCTACCAGAGTTAGAACTTGTCAAAGTGATAGTTTACATGTCTACCAAAGTAATTTGGGACAAGATGAGCAGCCGGTATGAAGGAGACAACAAGGTAAATAAAGCTAAACTCAAAAGTTTTAGGATAAAATTTGAATCATTGAGCATGAATGATGATGAAGATATTGCAAAGTATTTTTTTAGAGATAATGAAGTTCTGAACACCATAAGAGGGCTTGATGAGAATTTAAATGAATATGTGGTAGTTCAAACAGTTTTGAGATCTCTTCCTGAGAGGTTTAATCCCAAGGTATCATCCATTGAAGAAATGCATAATCTAGGCACTCTCGCCTTAGATAAAATCCTTTGAATACTCACTTCCTATGAGATGAGGATTTCGAAAGGAAAGTCTGCAGCTAAAGAATCGACCTTTAAAGCATAAAAGAAGTGAAAGGATGAGCATGATGACTCATCTTGTGAATCAGATGAAGAAGAAGCTAACTCTGCGAGGAATCTCAAGCGGGGGTTAGGAAAATATAAAGGTAAGTTACCATTTAAATGTTTTAATTGTGGCAAAGTTGGTCGTTATGCATAAAAGTGTCCTGAAAAGAAGAAGGATTATGATCCTATAGAAAAATTTAAGAAAGTTAAAAAGGACACAAAGAAGGCCAATAAGAGAGGTTTCTATGTTCAAGAAGATAGCTAAGTGATCCCGTCCAATTCTCAGATGAGGACAGAGATGATGAAATCTCTAAAGAATTAATGGTTATAACCATAGAAAATAAGCACGTTAAGGCTATGTCTAATGATGAAGAAGGAGAAGTTGACCTCAAATGATAAATGGTAAGTGCACTTGAGGAAATAGAGAAGCTAAGAAATAAAATCAAAACCAGAAGGAAACTTTCATAAAAGAAAAGGTTGAGGTAGTTGAGTGATTTCTCTTGCAAATAGAAGAACGTAAGAATATACAAGAGTCCTTGAACCAACAGTTGGATGAAAAGGCTCAAACATGTGAGAAGTTGGAAGGAGAAATTGTGTTGATGGAGAAGGATTTGGAGAAGGATAAAACACAACTTAGTTTCAACCAAAATTATGGAAAAGGGACTGAATATCTAACTAATATATTGGAAGCACAACGAGCCTACTCAAATCAAACTAGTCTAGGCTATGAATTTGAGTCCAGCGCATAAGCTGAATTAGAAGGTAAAAATGGAATTATCTTTGTTCCAGCAAAAGAAGGGAGTGAAAAGAAGCAAGAGACAATTACACAGCCAAAGAAAAATCAGTAGCAACAAAAGAAGAATGCTATCCAAGCAAATCAAACTACCTAAAATTCATTTCAACGCAGAAGGCATCCTTCTAGGAATAACAATATATTCTGAGGGTATTGTTTCACATGCACCAATTTTGGCCACATAGAAGCTAATTGTAGAGTTGAACTCACTTACAAACAAATCATATATAACAGAAGATTTCAGCAAAGAAAAAGAAGACGCAGGTACAATAACACTTTTTCTCCTCTAAACTATCTGATATAATGTTTTAAGTCTAAAAAAATTTGACATATAACAGTGAATTGCAAAATCAAGGAGAAAAGGGTTGAACCAGTTAGTGAGTAAACTAAACAGAAGCCCAAAGTATGGAAAGAAAAAAAATCATAGTAATGTGATATTCCTTTGTATTATCAAAATGGTGGGAGTCATTGGTATGTGGACAATGGTTGTTCGAGGCAAAACAAGGCTAATGTGCTCCTTCAAATAATAAATACAACACATGGATGTTTGCAGCAAAAAAAAAATCATGAACAGTGACTCCAACAAGTACTATAAGACAATGTATTCTAATGGATAAAGAAAGTAGAGATATGTGACCCCAGATATGTCCATGCCAATAGAAAAATTCGATCTTGTTTTCAAAGAAAATTATTTAGCAACATAACACTGTGCCTTAAACCAGATAGCAGTACCTCAACTTTCAAACGCTACATGAATGTATTAAATGATTTTGCAGCTTCCAATCCCAACATTCACAGGGCTTCTGCAAATTACTGTAGAGTTTCTTTACAATGGTCACAAAACATGGATGTTGTCAGCTTGGCCAACACAAATTTAAACTTATGCATGACTTCTTTCAATTTCGGCCAAAGAAAAATGGAGCATTATTTCTAGTCTGGATTTGGGACTGCACGTAATATGACAAGGGACAAAAGCAAGCTTTTGACTTGGAAACCAGTTGGCAAAGGTAATGTGACCTTTGGAAACAATGCTCTGGGTAAAATAATTGCCAAAGGAGTGGTCAATCTATCAAATGGAAAATGTAAAGCTAGGAATGTTTTATATGTTGATGGGTTGAAACATAATCCTCTGAGTGTGTCTCATATGTGTGATCAAATACATGATGTGCTTTTTAAAGCCAAAAATTGTCAAATCAAGTCCACACGAACAAGTGAAATAGTTGTTGAGGTTGTAAGAACATACAACAATGTATAAAATTAGGGGAATTTTGAGGTTTAAAATGGGCCTCCTAAGGAAATTATAAAATAATAGTGGAAATAATAAAATAATATTAGATTACATCATCAAATTTTGGAGGGAAAAAAGGAAAAACTATTTTTTTAACTCGTATTTTCAACTTATCGCCTTATGGGTTTACCCAAATTTCAAGCAAAAACACTTGTTGGATGCAGAATTTGATTCCTCATCCAAGGAGTACCCATGCTGCATGCTTTTGATGGAACCTACTACACAAAAAATGTGAAATACATGAAAAAACATGATGAAAAAAGAAAATGAAGAATTAAATTTTTCATCCAACAAGTACTACTGCTTGAAATTTGAGTAAACGCTTAAAGAGATAAGTCTAAAATACGAGTTGAAAAAATAGTTTTATTATTTTATTAATTTTTTAATATTTTTACTTGTTTACTCCAAAAATGGTGAATCATCCCCCATGGTTGACATCATCATATTGAATCCTATTGGTTATTATAAATTTTATTTTGGTTGTACATTTTTCTTTGGAGGCCCATTTTAGACCTCAAATTTCCCCTAGTGGTGCTGAACGAGATAACAAAAAAGTGTTGTTTGACGAAGATAGATAAGAGTTTGTTATGACACAAAAGACTTGAAAATCTGAACATTGATCAGATAGTCAACCTCAATAAGAAAAGTGTTGTCAAGGATTTTCCTAGGCTTTCAAAATTAGAGAACATTATTTGTAAATCATAGCAATTTGGAAAGAAAGCTCAAGTTCCTTTCAAGATAAAGGATAACTCGTCAACAAATCCATTACACCTGGTACACATGGATTTGTGTGGACCATCTAGAATGAAATCACCTGTAGGTAAGTTATAATTCATGCTAATAATTTATGATTTCAATAGAATGATATGGGTTTCCTTCCTTAGCGAAATTTTGAAGCTTTTGAGAAGTTCAAATAGTTCAAAGCCATGGATGAGAACGAAATAGACTGTGAAATCAAAAGCATAAGGTGTAACTTCAAAGGAATTTGATGAATTTTGTAAATTGAATGGAATCAAAAGTCAATTTACCATTCTAGAGACTCCTCAAAAAAATGGTATTGCAGAGAAAGCAAGCAGGCAGGTGCAATAATTAGCTAGAGCAATGATGACAGAAAATAATGTTCAAGAGAGGTTTTTGGTAGAGGAAATTCATACAACAGTGGTTATTCTCAACAAGGCTCATTTGAGATGGAATAGTGACAAAACTGCTTTTGAGTTGTGGTGTAGTAGACCTACAACATTCAAACACTTCAAAAAATTTGGCAATAGATGGTACATCAAAAGAAATGATAAGAAACTTGGGAAATTCGATGTCAGTATTCTAGGTCTAGATGTGACAAAGGACCCTTCCAAGACCTTTTACTTTCATGATGCGTTAAATTTCATTTTTAAAAGAACATTAATGAATACATCTGCATGCTATAAAGAAGAGTAACATGACATTCATCAACACATGAAAACATAATCCGTTGATAACGGAGTTCATCCAGGAGGGACTACATCTCCGGGCCCCAGTGTTAAGATGGTGTAGGCTGCTGCATTAAGTGTTGTCAATCGTGAGGATGTACATAAGAGGTGATGTCACTATCATACAAGGAAAATTCCCTCATGCAGGATTGGCTCCAAGAGATGTTCCGCTACAGGAACTCTAAGTCAAAAAGGACTCCTATCAGTATGACATAAACTCATGCATGATGAGCATCCTGCCAACATGGCATAAAAGGATCTCAATGCAAACATACATGGAGACAACATGAGTATCCCATCAACATGATGACAAAGGGCTCTCAAATAATGCATGACGAATCATGACAACAAAGTACATCACACAAATGATTCCGCGCCACATCAAGAAGGAATCATGAAAACGAGGAAGAAACAAGATCCCACATCAAACATAAAATAGGGATCTGTACAGCACAATGCATAGCAAAAGAAGTACATGAACACACTACATATACCTCACATCTAGGGGCCATCTGAAGAAGTGGATGTCAAACTGCTGAAGTTGTTCGTACCATTAATCTCATGGCATCGAAGCTCATGAAATGGCTACTTGCACATGAATGCTGGCACCTACACTCCACATTAAAAAGTGGCCAAAAAATAGAATGAGCAAATGAAAAATATGAATGCACCATCAGATTTGTGGCATCGAATAGTGCAAAATCGACTGTCAAATTTTTGAATTCTAAGAAAGTGGAAATCTGGGTCTTAAGGAATCTTTTATATCCCCCTAGATTCCTTAAAGATTTCCTCCTCTGGGTCCTCTGCAAATCAGCCGCTCAGATCAGGAAACTGACTATTCCATCGGGTTCATGTCATTGAGAGGTGTAATATTGACATAAAATTTGTCGAATTTGAACACTAAAAAAATTTCACCCTCCCGGAAATTTTTCTCAGTCATGGTTCCACCTGCATTAAAAATTAATAAAAAAATATTCTACCTCATTTTCCATGCCCAATCCTGGTTCCTCCATCTGCCTAGGTGCACTGGTGAAATGAATGTTTATATAAGTTTTATGGGCAGATAAATTAATAAGGTCGTTTGGTGAGTTGGTTTCAGATCCAGTTAATATGGAGGAGGTCAGGCGATCAAACCCCGCCTCCTCCTCTTTTTATATAACAATTTATTTTTATTTTTTAAATAGGGTCAGGCTGGGCCCACCTTGAGCGGCTCACACACCCCATCTTTGCTGACTCCATTACTTTCTTAAGGTGGTGGTTCGTTGTCTGTTTAAGTGGGTTGTATTAATGGTATTGGTGTATGGTTGTACCATGGGGCCGCCTAGTGGGGGTGGACCCACGTGGGCTGGGTGGGTTCAATCCCTGCCAGCCTCACATACGTTAATGTGATGGGGTGTGGAGAGGCGTGGGGTGGTGGGGGTGGTGGCCCACCACCTCCTTTATCTTTTTATTTTATTTTTATATGTAATAATGTAATTTTGAAATTTCTCGAACATAGGGCGAAGGAGTCTTTTTAACAAGGCAACAATTTCACCCAGAATGTGGCCAAAGTTGGCCAGATTTTGTTTGCCAAAAAATTCCAAATTGTGTCTTTGTTAATCCTACCTAGTCAGCAAAAAGTCAAACCAACTTTGACTACCTCTATCTTCCTCATCAGGACTCGGATTGACGAACCGTTCACACCACCGTGATCATGAAGACGGGATATTTAACATGAACCTAGTTTGAGCATAATCCAAACACTTTGACTTTTGAGCATTCATAAGCCCTCTTTGTCCTATGTGTGTCTCTGGAGCCACCTGGATCAGTCAGAGAAGGTGAAGGAACTTTTCTGGGTTATTCACATAACAACAAGAATTGCAAATGTTACAATAAAGTCAGCAAGAGAACTATTGACTCCATCAATGTAAAGTTAGATGAGCATGATGATCAAGAAGTGAAATAACTCGCAAAAGCTAGTGTTGATGAACTCATAATAACTGATGATGAGAATGATGAGGAAACTACAGAAGAAAATAAGGAATATCCCTCTAGTATTCAAGCTAGAGATCCCCCAAGGTATGTAAAAAACACCACCTAGTTGATCATATCTTTGGTGAATTAACTTCTAGAGTGCAGACAAGAAGGAGGTTGTAGGATTCAAGCACATGATGTACTAATTTACATGGAGGAACTAGAGGATATTGCTTAAGTGAGTCAAGATCAACATTGGCTAAAGACCATGCATGAAGAATTGGACCAGATAGAGGAAAATCATTCTTTGGAACTTGTTCTAAGACTTGTAAACAAGAATGGCATTTGCACAAAGTGGGTATTCAGGAATAAGTTGAATGATCTCAGCGAAGGGGTAAGAAAGAAGGCTAGGTCTTTATGAAAAGGCTATGTTCAAGTAAAAGGGATGGCTTTTTATGAGACTTTTACTCATGTTGCTAGATTAGAAGCAATAAGAATGCTTTTGGCATATGCTTGTTTTAAGAAATTCAAAATCTATCAAATGGATGCCAAATATGTTTTTCTAAATGTAAAGCTACAAGAGGAAGCTTACATAGAGTATCCAGAAGGCTTTTAGCTGACAGGGACACCATATTATGTTTGCGAAGTTAAGAAGGATTTGTATGTTTTTAAGCAAGCCCGTAGAGCTTGGTATTCCAAGCTAGACAACTACCTGAACAAGTGTCGATTCAAAAGAGGATCAGTTGACAACAACCTATATGTCAAAGAAAAGGATGGAAAACTTATTGTGGTGGTAGTTAATGTTTATGGTATCATATTTACCAATGACTCGGATTTGCTAACTAGTGAATTTGTAGTTTATATGAAGTTCTAATTCGAGATGTCCATGCTAGAAGAGCTATCATATTTCCTTGGTTTGCAGATAGTGCAGACCCCTAATGGCATATTTATTTTTGAAAGCAATTATATCAAGGAAGTGTTGAAGAAATTTGGCATGGAAGAATTCTCTTTAGTGAGCACTCCAATGGTTACAAGTTGAAAAGTTAGCAAAACTAATGAAACTTCATAAGTGGACCAGAATCTTTACAAATCTCTTATTGGAAACATTTTTTATTTGACAGCTTCAAGGCCATACATCATGCATGTCATTGCTATATTCAAAATATTTCAAGCATCTCCCAGACAAAGCAACCTATTAGCATGCAAAATAATTCTCATATATCTCATAGCAACAATAGACTATGGACTATGGTACCCCAGAGGTAAAGATTTATCATTTACTATTCATATTGATGTTGATTGGGCAGGTGATACATATGATCGAAAGAGCACAAGTGGTTGTGCTTTCTTTCTTGGAGAAAGTCTAGTTTGATGGTTCAGCAAGAAGCAAGCTTCCTTTTCCTTATCTACAACTGAAGAAGAATATATAACTTATGCTTCTTGTTGCACTCAACTACTGTGGATGAAGCAAACCTTGCAGGATGTACAAGTGTTCTATGATGAGCCTATTCCCATTATTTGTGACAACACAAGTGCAATAAGCATGTCAAAGAATCATGTTTTCCACTCTAAAACCAAGCATATCCCCTTCAAGTATCATTTATTGAGAGAGAAAGTTAAGTTCATATTGTGAAGCTCGAGTATGTACCTACCAAAGTGAAAGTTGTTGATATCTTCACCAAGCCACTTCCTAGATAAAAGTTTGAGAATTTGAGGAAAATATTGGGAGTTGTGCCTCTTTCTTCCCTCCACTAGCTCTTTCATTAAGAGGAAGAAAGGTAGTTGTTTCATAATCAATGAATCAAGGTGAAATTACCAGGTTGAAAAGTATCAACATGGCAGGAGGAGTATGGTGACAGGGGGATCATGATGGTGCCTTTTGACATTGATGTCAAAAGGGGGGTGATATAGTAATCAAATAAAAGGGGTGTGAAATATGGTAATAAAACTAGAGTTAGCATAACAAAGAAAAACAACAACACCAAAAGAAGTACCTCAATAGCTAAAGGACAAGATGAGTGCCATCTTAGGTGGAGAAAGACTTAAAAGACTTAAAAGAGAAAAAGGTGTTTTGTTTGATTTTTGTGTTTCCATCAATTCCATGAGGGGGGAATGTTGGAAATATGTTATCATTGATGTAAATAGGTGGCAACAGGAGGCACGTGTGTCAAAGAAATGCCTCAAGGAGAAGGTTCCAGGCACAAAAGAAGGGAAAATATGAGAATTATTATAGTGGCTTTAAAGCCATTTTTGGAGCACTAGTCCATCTTAGATGTAGATGGAAGCCACCCATATGCATAGAGATTTGAAGACCTTTCCAACAACATATGAAAGTCCTGAAAAGGCCTCTTGGATCAAAAGATAGAGCCAATCAAAGTTGGGTGACCCCAAGGCCTTCATAGTAGAGTTAAAGGTGGTTGGAGTCTTTGGCATGCAACTAAAGTTAGCACAAGTGGTAAACTTGGTGCCAAAAATGACAAAGCCTCTAAGTTAGAGTTTCAGGCAGATGTGGTAGTAGCGGGTTGGACCACTAGTAGAGCCCACTCAGTGGGCTTACCCTAGTGAAGAAACCCCAATGAAATTGATTTGGTGCCCAAGTCTAAGCGACCGGGCAGTAATCGTCAAGACACGATAGCTAAGTGCTATCTAAAGGCAAGTGATCATGGAGCCCACAGTATAGGTTGGCCCAACGAAGGCAGCCCAGAAGGTGAAGCCCAAAAATTTGTGTAGGGCACACATGGCTAAGTTCCGAGAGGAAAGGGTTGGGCCATGTGCCGTATTTCTAATGGCACTTGAGACAAACCTTTAGACAGGATTTGTGGTCACGAGAAGTGGTTTTTGACATAGTTGATTGTGTAAATCAACAACGAAGAGCTACTATAGGGACATTCTTCCAAAACCACAATCTTCTCAGGAGTGGTGTCGAAGACAAAAGGCTTAAACCCGATGGTTTATCAGAAAAACAAATTATAAAGGAAAATGATCACAAAATAGGCCTTGGAGGACCTTCTCTCTCCTCTCTAACAACAATACAAGTGGCAACATATGGTTGGACCAGATGACAAAAGATGATGACATCAACATGGACACATGGCAAGTAGATTCAACATTTTTGGGAAACCAAGTGGCCCTTTTCTGGGTCACATGTGTCACCACTCACAGATCAACACGTAGCAGGAGTGATGTCATCCTAGTGGGATGACCTCGGAATATTTAAAATGGTGCAGAAGAGGAATTCTTGAGCATGAGGTGTCGAGACACATCAACAGACAATAAATAGTGGTCATTCAATGATAAGAGTGTCAAGAGGACCCCACAAGATAAATTATCTTGTAGGATTGATAATAGTTCTTAGCAGAGGCACTGGGCAGAAGGCATCGGCCCATGAAGGTAGACAGGAAACCAATGAAATTATCATCAGGCGGTCGCCACAAACACACCAAACCAACGGTAAGACCCTGATGAGTGAATAAAGTCATAGTTAAACAAAGTGTCGGATGTCAGGGGCTCCAAGATAAGCGCCCCCACATGGCCCTATGCCATAGGTAGAAACCAAGGGCATGGAGGAAATAAAGAGTCGTAGAGGCTCTGAGAGAAACTAAGCACTAGATCCATGGATTGTTTCACGTAGAAACAAAGGATTGGGGAGATAGGAAGCTCCGACCTTTGGGATGATGGGTGGTTTCCTCATGTAGAGGCATGACCAATGGTGCGAATTCATTAACAAAATAAAAAGGCTCCTGAAAAGACTTGAAAGGGCTTTATACCTAAGGCCTAAGCCGGTGGTCGCGGAGACCTGGCTTTCTAGCAGAAAAATAGATAAAGGGCCGAGAGAAAATCACTTTAAAGGAAAAATAGCAGAACTAAGATTTTTGGTAGTGAAATTTGGAAGTTAAGCTAAAGTTAACTGCAAATAAAAGTAGTGAAGCCCTGCTAAAACCTATTAAAAAGGAATAATTGCTCAAATATGGAAAAAGAAATCAATTTAACTTGTAGAGAAAGGTTGTTGAGGTTCGATTAATTGGAGATCATGCCCAGAAGACTGAAATGCATAGGACAAAGGAAAAAATAAGGAAGCATGCAACAATTAAAGAAAATAAAGAGAAGCTAAAAATAGCAAGCCAAATTCTTTATAAGCAAGCTTGATCAAGAAAAATGCACACAATATTTTAAGACAAAGCTTCTGGTGCAGTGAGATGTTTTTCAGTGATTAGAGATTGTTGAAGTTAATGGTGTTTGAGGGATTAACTTTTTTTGAAAGCATAGAAGGCACTCATGTTTCTAAGTATGAAAATGGATGAAAGAATGGAACAGTGAGTGTCTAAAGCAAGTTGTAGCTTACTTATCAAGGGTTGGTGCTCCTTCCAGTGGATGCTAGAGAATATTTGGGGTTGTAGCTCCACTAAGTTTTAGTTGATAAATTAGGGAGTTGTAGCTTCCTGCTTGTTGTAGCCAGAGAAATTGTACCAACAAGTTGTAGCTTGCCCTATAAACTAATTGAAGAGCAGTTCTAAAAGTTACATGTTCTTGTGTGTTCCATAGTGATTGTTGACATTAATATTTGTTATGGTTACTTAATTTATTGATGAAGTATTTAATGATGTACACACATTAAAATAATTTTTTAATTTCATAAAATTCCTACACTACTGATTCACAACCCCCCCACCCCAATAGTGTCCTAGTTTCCAACATCTATTTTCCATCGATAAAAAATTCAATCCATTCTTATGTTGTCACCAATAGCCTGATCCATGCCCCTGCTGATGTCACATAAATGCTCCTTCTCACTAATAAATGAGTTCTCAACTAGTATAATCTTGTCTCTAAAGTATACAAGCTTCACTTAAGACATAAGCTTTGTGAGAATGCCAACCATATGCTCATTAGAAGAGATATATTAGAGCCCAACTGATACCTTTTGTACCATATCAAAAATGTAGTGGTACTTGATATTAATTTTCTTTGACTTGTCATGTAGCTTTGATTATCACAAAATATCATGGTCAATTCTAGCACTTTCTCAAGCATTTCAACAAGCAATTTCTAAAGCCAAATTGCTTCACAACAAACTGCACAGGGTTCCATATATACAACTTCAACAATACTAATTTCCACAATGAATTATTTCTTTCTCATCCAAGAAACCATTATTGATCCCAATTAAAAACATCCAACACATGTACTATTTCCATTGACAACACTTTCAGCCCAATCAGAGTCAAAATATCCTAGTAGCCTAAGCTCATTTCTTGCCATATACTTCAAATAATAATCAACAGTACCGAAAGAGTATCTAGTTATCATACTTTGGCTTCATCTAATTTCATGTATTCATTTTAAAGAAAATATTCACACCAAGTTCATTAAAGAACCAATCACCTTCCTATCATTATGAAAAATTCACAAAGACTATTTCTTCAAGATCTATCAATTCAAGATCCCATTTAATGGCCAATTCCCTCTTAATCTGAGACATATTCTATTGTGATTATTTCAAGCCCCTCTAAAGCTAACATACGTTTCTCTATATTCCCCTTATTTGGTAAAACATATCATAGTTTCTCCACATGAATCCATAAGGGCCTTCCTTAACTTATGATACTTCTTCAAAGTCTTGAAAATTAAAGCAAAAAAAACATGACCTCCCTCTTACTCAAAGACTATTTTATTATCTCATCTATAGTCACAAAGAGGCATATTTTGAATTTTTTTATTTGGCTATTCCTTGTAAAGCTGAAATATCCAAATATTTATCCTAGGATAGATCCTTTTGTCACAAGATTTACTTCATTCTTCCACTTCTTCTCCCTCCGTTGCCAAATATTTTTGCAACCTTCAATACATACCTATAATCCTCACTTAGGAGGCCATGGAAGAACAAATTTTGAGAAGAATATTATCTCCCTCTTCATCTTGGTCTTCTTGCATCAACTCCATCCACAATGTGATTATGTTGTCATATCTTCCTTGCATGAACTAAGATTTCTATCTTCAGTAAAAATGACGAATTCAATATTTTACTGCTTGGTAGGGTTTACAAATCCTATATTTTCAATTGCATAATCAAATGCTAGAAGGATAGAATCAACATTACTTTCGCATATGCAACATTGTAAAAAACAAATCAGGAGAGTCCAATGACTATTTTCTTTCTCTAAATCATTGTAGCAGTAGTATTTTTTTCATAAGCGCTTGGCCTTCATTTCAATGTACAAAGGATAACTTCATCATTCTTAAACAATAGATGGAATATATCTTTCCCGACATCAATAGTTTTTCTGGAATAAAACCTTTAATGTATCTAGTCAATTGTGCCCTTGACCTACCATAGTGCAGTGTTTGTAAATGACTTTATCAAGAAAGCCTTAGAAATTCTAAGCTTGAAGAGGGGCCCAACCTTTCCTTCTGAAATCAAGATATTTGAGCCAAGTAAGTTACCTTAAAAGAATCATATTTAGATTCTTCCATGCTAATTTCCAAGCTTCTTCAATTCAACAAAACTATATTTTGGGCTCATGTAATCTTATGATAACTTCTCCCTCTATTTCAAAATATATCACCTTGATCATTAAGGGACAATTCAACATTTTTCACTCTAAGCAGGCTTTATTCAAAGGTATACTTCAAATATACTTTCAACAATCAATTGAAATGTAGGGTTTATGACATAGTAACATATTTCAAAGAAACCATATGTTTAATACTTCAATTTGATCAATGGTCACAAAATTTCCTTATGTGGTTGTGATCTGACCCACAACTTGCATAATAGAGGTGTCATTACTCCAAAGTAATAGATTTATGGTTCTACTTGTAGGATTGAATTCCCATTGATAATTCAACATTGTGTAGCATCAGTTGTTCCTTTACACATGTACTGGTCATGATGTTCATAAATATACTTTAGGCTAATATATCAATCCAAACTAAGAGATTTTTTTAATTTCTTCTAGAACTTCACAAAAGGATGACTTTTCTAGTATTTTCAGAATGAAACCATTCTAGATCCTTATGAGATTAAGGGACTCAATTCAAGATTGAGATAAGTATCATCATAAATATCATAAACACCAACATCACAATCATCTAAGTCAACCCTCCTGACCTACAACAATCATGAAATCCACTTAGTACTTATGGTACAACATCAATATCAACTAGTCATCATGATTTGGTCGACACCTCAACCTCATGGTATACAAACAAGTCATTCTTCACCATCACACCACTAGTGCACATAGTCTAGGTGAAACTCCAAACCACCTCAAGTGAGGTCAGATGCCAAAACATGTTCTTTTTAAATGAAGAGCTAAGCAATTCCCTCAAAGATCTGAGTATCTCTCTCAGAGATTAAAGCATCTCTCCCTAAAAATAGATTTGAGTAGCTCTCTCAAAGACCCAAGTAGGATGCTGGGAGGCACCAACTAGCCTCTACTAGACGATTTTCCCTAATTTTGTTTAATGTACTTGGTAGAGGGATAACATCCCTAATTCTGGTCAAAGTACATGATACAGGGAGAAACCATATCCATGATGCAATCATCAACCTTACTTCCTCTCAACCAGGGAGGCAATTTCCACAAGCCCAAGCTTGTCTTGAAGGTGCACAAACTTCCTTCTAGAAAGAGGTTTTGACATAATATCAGCTACCTACTCATCAATGGATATATACTTGGGCTTCACTACACCTTTCATATGTCATCATACAATCCTACAAGAAGTCTCTACAACCATACTACTTCTCAATTTGTGAATCTAGCTATGATATACTTTGCCTATGGCATACATTGTGACTTTCTCATTCGATATAAACAAGCACAAACTCAAACTTATTCTAGACATCCTTGTAGTTTTATAGGATCCATCATAAAAAATTCATATATGTTGGTCTCATTCCTAATATTGATTAGACTCTACAAGAGATTGAATTTGGGGATTGACCTTGATCTATATCTTCTTTGATCCTAAATCCAACATTTCAACTTAGTGCTTTCTACAGACCTTCTTAATCATATATATCGAGCATAAATACCTCTTTAGTGCATTTATAAATTTCTTTCCTTCATGCAAACTTGTGTCCTAGACATATCATAGACCACAATTAATTGTAAGTTGGCCCCCTATTATCACCATTTTGGATTTTGAGGCCATAACATTTGGAGCAAATATATATATATATATTACATTGGATTTGGACCCTAATCTAAGGTGCCTCAATCTTCAGCTTTGTTGGCATACGGAGATAAGTTCATTTCCTTGCATAGGCTTAGATTTGATCTTCAACTTCCTTGTTTCACCAAAGCTCTGATACCATGTTGAAAAAAATAGAGAACAATGGATACAAGCACTATTTCTGAACTATGGTAATTACTTTTGAATATATATTATAGTTATTTTATCTTCATCAAGAAATCACACTTCAGAAATTAAACCAATAACCATGAAAGGAAAGTTGTGATTACAAATGTTGAAAAATTACTATGTGTGAGATCACGTGTGTAAGAGAGAAATATGCGAGTGATAATTGAATTTATAAATGAAAACTTTCAAGTGTATTTTATACTCAAGATACCCAAGAGACATCTCTCTTTGTATATTAAATCATGTCCCTTTGTAAATTAAATTGCAGTAAGTCTATACATTTACATTTTTACTCATATTTATTAAAGTGTTGAAGAACATGTAAATAATGGTGGGAAGTAACTTCTGGCAAGCATCTTAATTTACATCTTGTTCCTTATCCCATCTTTTATGCAAATATTTTCTTAAATAATGGTGGATAGTAACTTATGCTAAATATGTTATTTCCATGAGTGTGAGCTATTTTCAAGAATCTTAATTTTAGGTGGTTTTGTTGATTTCCTTTCTTCTAATTTTAAATTTATTTTTCTTTCGTGCTTTTGTGTAGTATTATAAATACGTCAAGTATTATGAAGACTGACCATAGCTACATTGTTCAACACATTTTTTTTGCCATAACACCATTAGAAACCTTTGGAAATTGATAATAATTTAAATATGAAACTAAAGATTGAGAATATGACGTAAGACCAAAGAATTTAATGTCCAACCAACATAAACACTTAGTTACCTGAACTTTCTTGCATGAAGTAGAGAGGCCAGAGTCCTTCTATTTCCTCTAAGCATGTGAGCACAATATTTCCACTTACTTTGCGACAAACTTTACCAAAATTGACAATATTGAGGGTGAAATACTAAAGAAGAAATTTATAGCGGTAAGTAAGAAAGGAGGAGGCTAGGTTGAGATGGCTTGATCCTTACACAAAAAAACTAGGAGATGGAGACAAAAGAACAGTGAGGAGAACCAACCACAATTCATGTAGTGCAAGAGTGTATGAGTAAAAGTCGCTAGAGATTAGAGTTAATATAAACCACACATAGGTACTATCATCTATTATGATCATAACCTTGGAACAAACAAGACCTAGAAACTTCCTCCCAGACAATTCTTCCTTCATTAATTCCACATTGTGTTGAGCCATCAAAAATACAACAATAATGAAGGAATCCTACATAAACAATTGTGAGTATAACTGAATATATATATATATATATATATATATATATATATAATTTTAAATTATATATATTCATTTCTCCCCTTATCTTAAAATTCTATCACGTATAACTTCAAATTATTTATATAATCAATTTTTATTCTCCTTTTAATTTAAAAAAATAATTTAAAAATTTATTTATTTAAATTTTTTCAAAATATAATTTTTTTAAACATACGGAAAAAAAATTTAAATTTTTAAAATATTATTAAATATTTTATTTTAATTATTAAATATATTTTCCTTTAATTTTAATTATTTTCTTAACGATTATCTTTATATATACCCTTTATATTTTTTTAACCCACTCGTTTGATCATTAAATTTAAGTTCCCAATAATGAGTGAAGAGACAACATATCAACTCACAAATATTTATCCTAAAAATGAGATGTTAATAATATAAGATGGTAAAATGAAAGTTGTAAAAATTATTATGGTTTAAATGCGAGCTAAACATTCCAAGATTAGCTGATAAGAAAATAGTTTTAAAGGATTTGACAAATTCAAAAGTATTATTATTTTGAATTATAAATTTATTTATTTAGGAATATTTTTAATTATTTTACAGAATTTATTTTCAATTTAATAATAAAAATGGATTTAAATTTAATAATATTTAATTTATTTTTAGTATAAATTACTGTTTCTTTAAAATATAAAATTTAATTGGATAATAACCAATCTAGATCTATTTTAATACTGGATCTATTAAGCATCCAGAGGGATCAAATTTCTCGAGGTGCAAACTTATTTTTTGATTGCAAAACTTGAGGAAAGGTTTGTACCTCGAGAGATTTGATCCCTCTTGGCGCTTGATAGATCCAGTGTTAAGATGGATCTAGGTTGGTTTCAGTGATGTGCGACCATACAAAATTTGTTGAACATCTAATATTTTGATCATTTTAAATATGTAAAATATGTCTAAAATTAATTTGGTCAATTTAATTTAAAATTTGCTTAGTTACTTAAGTTTGTTGAGATGAAAGAGACTATTAGTAACTTGAATGATGAAAAATGATGAAATACAAATTTTGAGTGCAAAGTGTCAATGTAACAATCTTGATAGATAGAAAATGTGAATAGTAAGAATATAGTCAATTACAAACAATATTTATTGCAATCAATCTGAAACTGTTTTCTTCTACTGTTCCTATTGTCACACCTATTATTGTTTCCATTTTCTCATATCCATCATATGAAAAGAGTAGTTGCAATCATAGACCATTCAAATATTTAACTCAAACTACTGTAGTAAACAACATACCTTGTCTCTGTTGCTCTCCAATATTAATAGTAGTTTTCTCCAAAGTCAATCATTGTGACTTATGGATTGTTAAACCCCAAATAATTTTCAATGGTAGTTATTTTCTGTTACTGTGTTTGAATGCAAAGTAATTAACAATGTTGAATGATGGAAAATGGGAATAATAATAATGTACCCAATTATAAATAGTTTATAGTTTCAAGAAACAAATATTTGGGGTAAGCAAACATTTTATTTAGGATGAAAATTCAAGTATTGTATTTATGGTTGAATAATTTTTATGTACTTACATTGAGAGAGTGTGTGTGTTGTTTTGGGGGTGAGAAGGAGAGACAAGTGGAGATAGAGATATAGATGGGGCGGGGAGAGGGAAGAAGAGAGAGGAAAAGACAGGGAGGGAGGAAGATATATATATATATATATATATATATATATATATATATATATATATATATGGAGAGAGAAATTTTAAAGAGAAAGAGAAGGGGATGAGAGAGAGAGAGGGAGAGAGATAGATAGATAGATATAGAGAGAGAGTGTGTATGTTTAGGGGTTGATATAAAGAGAAAGAGAAGGAGAGACAATGGGAGATAGAGATATAGATGGAGGAGGTAGAGATGTTCTTACACTAAAATCAATGCACACTATTAAACTAATTAATTTGAAATTAATGTACATCATACATCTTGTTGCATCAAATCAAAAATCAACATCTACACTAAAATCAATGCATTTAGTGCAAACAATAAAATAAGATTAGAAATTAACATCTATACTGAAATCAATGCATATAGTGTAAGAACTCAAATAGGATTAGAAATCAATATCTACATTGAAACCAATGCATCTAATGCAAGAAATCAAATATGAGTAGAAATCAACATCTACGTTGAAATCAATGCATCTAGTGTAAGGTATTAAATATGATTAGAAATTGACATCTACACTGAAATCAATGCATCTAGTGGAAGCGATTAAATAGGATTAGAAATCAATATCTACACTGAAACCAATGCATCCTATGCAAGCAATCAAATAGGAGTAGAAATCAATATCTACACTGAAACCAATGCATCTAATGCAAGCAAACCCTCCATCTCTCCTTATTTGTCTCTCTATCTCAACCCCCTAAACATATTTCACTCTCTCTCTCTCTCCTCATATCTATCTATCTATCCATTTATCCCTCCCACTTCCTTTCCCTCTCTATCTCTTTCCCTTCTCTCTCTCTCTCTCTCTCTCTCTCTCTCTACCCCCTCCAACTATATCTCTATCTCCCATCCATACCTCTTCCTCCCTCCCTCCCTTTGCCTCTCTCATCTACCCATCCCCCACCTCATCTATATCTCTATTTCCCATTGTCTCTCCTTCTCACCCCAAAAACACACACACACACACTCTCTCTCCCTTACCACTCCCTCTCCACCTTTCTCTTTCTATGTCTTTCTTCCCCTTCTAGCTCCATCTCTTTCTCCCCCTCTCTCTCTCCTCTCTCTTTTTCCTTCCTCTCTCTCCCATTCTCTTCCACCTCCCTCCATCTCTCCCCCTATCATACACACACTCTCTCTCCACCCTCCAGCTCTATCACAATCTCCATCCCTCTCTCCTTCTCTCTCTCCCCCTTCCATATCTATGTCTCCCTGTCTCTCTCTTCCCCTTCTTTCCCTATATTTATCCTCTCCTTTCCTCTCTCTTCCCTCATCTCCCCTCTCCCTCATTCCATATGCATCTCTCCCTTGTCACTCCCTCTCTTTCTCAATCCAAATCCATCTCTCCTCCTCCCTCTCCCCCCCTCCTCTCTCTCTTCGTTTCTCTCCCTCACTATGTCTCTCACCTCTATGTCTCTCTCCCACACTCTATTCCCCCTTCCATCTCAGTCTCTTTCTTAAATATCATCCCATTGTATTGTATTTAAGAAAGTATATAAATTAATTAAAAAAACAAAATTGGTTGTAAAATATTAAACCTATATTTTGGATCAAGCATGTTAAAGAAAATAGAATAATAAAAAAACCACTATATTTCCTCTATCATTGTTAATCACTTTACTTTCTCACTTCACTTGGATCCTTGGTTAAGATGCATCTATCCTAGTTCATTATAATATTATTTATATTATATAAATTTCACATATGTATATATAAAAGTATTCTCATTTTTTTAATTATTAAAACCTCCATTTAATTTCTATGAAAATATTGTTAGTAGTCATGAGGATGGAGGGTTTAGATATACCTCAAAAGTAATTATAACCATTTTGCTCATAGATTTAATTAAAAAATATTATAAAATTAAATTAAAATAAAATATTTGCAAAATATTTTTATTTTTAAATAAGTTATTGTTTTGGGGCATGTGGTATTGATAAGACATGGTATTGACCAATGGTTTTGTAACAATTAAAATCCTAGATCCATAACATAATAATCAAAAGTCTAGATGGCCCATGGTATTGATAAACCATGGTAGTAGCCATGCTATTATAATTTTCTTCCCTCCTCTCCCTCTCTATCTTTCTCGGGTATTGGCTCATCGTATTGTAAAAAACCTATTTAGAAGTTAATAATATCCATGGTAAATATTCATGATTAAAAATCTTATCATATTGTAAATATTAAGTTTTTATTCGCTTATTAATTAAATTTATAGATGGAACACATCTATATTAATTGTTACAAATATATTGATTACATAAAATGTAATATTACAATACCCCACCTAATAAATAGTGGCCACAGTGGGTAGAAATACTAATTAAAATGTAATATTATTAAATTT
The DNA here is from genome assembly GCA_031772625.1 of Pinus tabuliformis. Lineage (NCBI taxonomy): Eukaryota > Viridiplantae > Streptophyta > Pinopsida > Pinales > Pinaceae > Pinus > Pinus tabuliformis. Next base: position 578,081,058 of record CM062808.1, read on the forward strand.
TACATAATATTTGAGGTCACACCCCACCCTAAATATTACATTCTACTCAATATTTCTCCTCACTCCTACTAATTTTATTGAGCACCTTTCATTATATCGAGTTTACTTTCTTACAACCGAAAACCTAAAAATTAGGTGATTATTATTATTACAGTATTACAATTCAGTATGATTGTGATGTGTAAGTTTGTTCGTACTTAACTTGGAGTTGACACTTATCCCTTAAAAAAATACTTTAAATGAAAAAATTTGTTAACTATAAGAAAGACATAAATGATTATACTTTGGTTAGTTTTAATTAAAAACATTGTAAAAAATTAATAATCACCTTTTCATTTTATTCACTTGGCTTGTTGATGTTTTAATTTTCACTCTTCAAGTAATAAATAAAATGTTTCAATGTTTATCCTAAATAATATAATTTTATATATTTTTACAATGATAAAGTAATTAAAAGAAACTGTTATTTCTCTTATAAATATTTCAATATAAAACTTAAATAAATTGTTTGAATATCCATATTGACATATATATGTGTGTGTTAATGTTTACTTTGGTAAAATATTTCAATGCTCAAAAGGAAAAAAGAAAGAAGAAGAAAATGTGTAACTCATCCAATTTTTAATATAAAATATTAATAATAATTAATTATTCAAAAATACAGAGTAAACAATGAAAAAGTACACATGGTCTATATATAGAGAGAAAAAAAGTCACTATATATATCTTTTAATCATGGATTTATCAAGCACTAAAAGGGATTAAATCTCTTGAAATATAAATCTTTTTTAAGTTTTACATTCTAAAGAGGTTTGCATATAATGAGATTTGGTCTCTCTATGGATCTATACTAGTAGTTATTTCAACTACACCAAAATGTAAGTTCATGTTATGGCTATTTAGACAATACTAAGTTGTAATTTCCTGCCATTTGTAGTTTCAAAGGGGGTAGTGTTTGTGTAGTATTTCAAAACTGTAATTTCATGTACTGTGTTGTCTCTAATTTTGTTAATATGTTAGGTAATAATTAATTTAGGTTCTTAATTTTTAGTTAAATTATAATTATTTATTATTTAAAATGTATTTTTGACTATATAAATATATATCAAATTTTAAATATTAAAATTTAATTTTAATTATATATATGAAATTAAAATTTGATTTTAAGTTATTTGACTTTAAGTTGTTTTAATATGTTAATAATAGTTAATTTAGATTTAATTTCTCCCTCAAATTTGAGAAAATAATTTTTACTCGAATTATAATTATTGTTTAAAATAATTTTGTGCATTTCCTAGTGATTTTGTGTCGGGTGGTTCAGGTAGTTAAGCAATGCATTTGACTATTGTGTTATGTTCTAATAGTCCCAAACAACTTTTTCCTATATCTATTATACCTAGTTGGAAATGTTATATTAGATGCAGACAGTTCTCTCCGTATCACTCATATTTTGTTGGAAATAAAGGTTTGTTCTGAATAATTCTTGATCGTGTGTGACTAACCATTTCAGTATTGTCTCAGTATACATCATAAAAGTTTTCAACACTAAATAACATTTATAATTCTTGATTGTGTATGACTAACCATTTCAGTATTGTCTTAGTATACATCATAAAAGTTTTCAACACTAAATAACATTTCTAAGTAAGAGTGGGCCGAGTTAGTTCCAAGTCGAAAATTAAATGTTGGAAAACTGTGATAGGTTCTCGAGTATGGCCCCATCAAATTTTCCATGTTTAAATAACTACTACATACAGGTATACATAACTGTAATGGTATCAACAACCCTTTAAATAAATACTGAACTGAAAATATTTATGCATAAGCTAGAGTTACATAGGTGTACTAGTTGGTTAATCGAACAAAAGGAACTATGACCTAAAATATTATTGAGTACCGAAAGGGGGGTCGAACTTGTTAGTTTATATATATATATAAACCAAAAAAATACCATGGCAGGAAACATAGAAATCTAAACCGGAAGATTTGTAAATAACAGAGAAGTAATACAAGAATAACAAGTGCGAGAAAGTGGTATTTGATCATATAACCCAGACATATTATAACAAAACCTTCTTCCAAATACCGAATTCTTTCCATATAAAAGAAGTCAGGTATCAGTGACTCAGCAACATGCCCTTAAATTTCAGTAAATAAATAATCGAGAAACATGTACTATTTAATTAAGTTACAAGTACAAACCCTAATCTAAGAACACCATGAAACCCAAGTCAAAACAAATCCGAAAAAAATGAATCTTTCCAAAAGGTATAGAACCATGATAACCAAAAGAAAAACGAATTACTAAGTCTAGGGACTATGGTTGTAGTAGTAATTACATGTACATTGACTATTGCAAAGACCCTAAGTGGGTTCCTGTAAAAACCTCACGGCTCTAAGCCACCTATAGCAAGAAAACAAGGAAGGAATCACGGCTATAAGCCACCTAAAACAAGGAAGGAATCAGTGAACCCTGGAGCTCACTGTGAACGGTAAAATTAGTAAAACTCGCTCCTATGAAATAAAATAAAATAGTTATACCAATTTCCAAGCCAAAGAGTTATTAATAATAACTCAGATGTATAATAATTAAAGGAAGGCAAAACAAATGACATCAAAAAAATGATTTGTTGGGCATAGCCCAACATGATCCAAGTTTTGGGTAAAAGACCCTGCAAAAGAAGGAGTGGATTGCGTTGGCGAAGATATATTCATCACGCAGAAGTTTAGGGCTTTGGGGATGGGATAAAGTCCTTATTTTGTAATGGGTATTAAATATTAATCCTTGTTTTGCGGATCCATGGTATGTGGACCATGGTTTTTGTAAAGATGAAATGTATTTAAGAAGATATAACACTTTGTAATCAAATCATTTCATATCATATCATCATAAGTGAATTGAATTTCTATATTCGCATCTGTAGTCTATAGTTTTAGAGAAGGCTCCGCAACTGAGTGCACACAGGTCTGGAAGAGTCTGCAGCTGAGTGCGCATACCCCCTGCAGCTGGGTGCGTAGGTCAAAGACATATATGTATTGAAGATTTATATTAATAGAAAATAAGTTTTGACAAAGAATTGTATATCTTTCTGTGTTCAGTGTTTGTTGTTGTTAATATTGTTATGTATGTTTTTTACTGTATTATGTGAAGAACTATAAGATATGTTGTTATTTGTTATAGTTTATGGGTTTAATGTAATTATGTTAAAGTAACCATCTACACAAAATTCTTATGCATGCGAAGTTATAAGATCAATATAGAGTAGAAGTAAATACACGACGTCACTTTGTGGATATCCCTTCGGTTGTAGAAGCCTGGTTCTACAGCCTCCCATAACTGCTTCGGGAGAGACTGTGATCTACATGCAGGGCATTGTTGAAACGACTAGTAGTTGAGGGTTTTGTTGGTGCGCAGCACACTTTGAACATGGGTCAAGCCCCCTTAAACCAACGAATGGGTCCATTCCCGAGACTGGGACCTGCATAAGGGATATGTTTTTGCATTCATCTAAGAATGATATTCAGGAGTGTATTGAACAAAAAGAAAGAGAATTTGCAAAAAAAGAAAACTGAAACCCTAGATTATCGACTGAAAAATAGTTGCAGAAATAAATTTACAAAGAGCAATATGAAATTTTCTTTGGTTTGTTCCACATTAAATTTTATGAGTGGGTATCTAAGTTAACCAAGCATAAGACCTGTTTCAAAGGCGACAAACCTAAGGAGTGGAATCATGATTTCATACAACGGTTCAAGAGAATCGATAACAATATATCAAGGGCTATTGATTTCTGGATCGATAACATTTTGGGAGGATTTATCACTGAGTTCACGATTGACGTGATCATGTCCTATAATGAAGTTGAACGATGATACTTCAAAGTACTACGATGTATGTTCTTGAACTCTCTGATTCTCTGGATTAATATGTGTTGGAACAGGGTCCCCTGCAGTCAATTTTGGGGCAAAAGCCCAAGTTTTGGGGAAGAAAACCCAAGTTTATGTTATGTAAAATGTAAATTCTCCACAAGTTATGGTCGCGGAGCGAGTAGATAGTTATGTGCCATAAAGGGTTTTACCCTTATGTTATGTAAATTGTGTTGGCTTGTATAGACCTACCCATGGTCCACGAACCATGGGATTATATAAAAAGGGGAGTCTTAGAGAGTCTAAGGAAAATAGATGATAGCGAAGAATGAATATAATGGGTCATTAGCAGAAAGAGAGAAGAGTAGAAGAGATGCTCTACATATGTGTGCGTAGAGGCCTAGAGTAGAGTCCGTAGTTGAGTGTGTGGACCCTTGCAGCTGAGTGCGCAGGGAAGTGTTGTTATAAGAAGAACTGAAGTATCAATAAAGTGATTATTCCAAAAATATATGTGTTTTCTCCATTTACTTCTATTATGAATGAATGTATTTATGGTATGATGAATGATGGGTTTATGATTTAATAATTTATTGATGCATGATTCTGCATATTTTACACTGTTATAAGAACGCAAGTACTAATATCTGTTTACGTGGATAATATCTTAATATATGTTAAAGATATCAGATAATTAGGTCAATCTGGGTAAATACAGAACTAATGGTAGTTACAAAGGCACGTAAGTAGTTGATTCACCTGTTTAGGGTCCGTAAAAGATAGTCGTAGACCTTCACGAAGGTCTAGAGTTTGGTAAGAAGATGTTATATCGATAAGCATTAAAGGCTTATCGATTTGCACGAAGGTAGGATAAGGGTATAAAATGGCATTACACTATTCTCTAGGTGCGGAAACTTGGTTCCAACATCCCCCCGTACTGCTTCGAGTGAGACTTCAATCCGCGCTCCGTGGGTTGATGCCGAAAGGACTAGTAGTGTAGGGATTTATTTGGAAAACTTTACTCTAAACCTGGGTCAGGACCCACTAAGCCCAAACACTGTCCAATCGTCAAAGTATACCTCCAAAAACTTATGATTGAACTCCTTGAACGCCATAATGACTACGTGCGAAAATATTGTCGGCACATTCTTAAGTCCAAAGGGCATTACAGTATACTGAAAACATCCCCACTTAGTCGCAAAGGTCGTCTTACTCCTATCTTCCAACACGAGCTTGATCTGATGGTACCCCAAGAACCCATTAGTGAATGAATATGCTTCCTATCCTCCTACATTATCTGACACTTCATCGGTGAATGGAGTTGGAAACAGATCACGTACTCAAGCATCATTCAGCTTCCTGAGATCTATGAATATCCTCATTTCATCCTTTTACTTCTTTTACTGAACCACCATTGGGCTCACCCAATCAAATTCCTCTACAGGTTCAATAATCCCTGCTCCAAGCATTTTATCCAACTCTAAGCAGACCTTTTATTTATACTTTGGATTAAGGCGATATGGCCTTTGCTTCACAGGCTTCACATCTGGTTTCAACATTATTTTCAGCACTCCCAAATTGCCTATTATCCCCTTCAAGTTTGAAAACTTTGTATGGAACAAATCCTGGTACTCGTGGTGCAACTCAGCGACCTTATCCACCTAGCATCATCCTAAGAGATTACTGATGGTGGAGCAATTCAGCTTGTGAAATTGAATGGAGATCCATTTTCGGGAAAGGTAAATAGTAGCTGATTGAAGCCTAACACCGGGGATCCTGCCAAATGATTATATGACAGTAGCACTGTCTTAGTGCTCCAAACAACTGTAAGGAGGTGCGAGACTATAAACTACATTGCCTGGGTTATAGAGTTGCGCAACGAGGGGTCTGTGTGGAACAGAAGGGTGTCACAATACCAGGAAAAGCACTAAGGGAGATGTGCTATAGGGATGGACACCATACAACGCAGCCAGAAAGTGACCGTTTTCGTCACTGTTCATGATTTGACTACCAAAAGATGGTTAAGAGGAGTGGGCAGCCAACATTTAAGGCATTTATGGCTGAAATGAAGTTTGAAATATTTGAAAATCTTCCGCCAATCTCGCATTTATGGATGGATTTTTGGTGGAATGGTCGAATTTGAATTCGAATTGACCTATGAATTATAGGTGACCACCTAGCAAGAAACACTTTACATTCTGAGAATTTCTAAGTTATGTTGTCTGTTGTGTGAGCTCTTTGAGAATTTGCTTGCAAGCCCTGTGTCTGAGTCCGATCAGAACCTCATTAACAACTTCATATCTACATCAGCTGATACCACTAGTACTGGGGGCCCTGTCGCCTTTGAGGGAGTTTCCCCTGAGGTTGTGAGTATGGAGGCTCCCGCAGTGATGCCTAAGGCGCCAAGGTTGCCTAGGCCGAAGCCTATGCCGACAAGAGAGGTTCCCAAGCTGAAGAATGATAAACATAAGAAGACGCTACCAATGCGTGAGTCACCAAGGAAACATCCAAATACACAGGTTTAGAGAAAAGAAAAGGAAGTCATGCAGGAGATAGGAAAAGTGGTAGATTTAGAGGCCAACGAGGGTGTGGAAGACATAGATATTGAGTGGGTAGACCCTACTTTGAAGCTGTTGGAGTACATCCCTCCGCACCAAGGAAAGGCAAAGATACCGAAGGACCCAGATGAGGGACAGTTTCTCCTTAACACACCCCTGCTGCCAAAAAATATAACTTTTGAAGGTCCACGCTTGGCGTGCATCCCACATCTGAAGCTTGAATATTGGGATTTGGGGGACATTGAGCGGTTCCCCCACCTGGCTACCGATACCTTCATGAAGAAAGTGTTCTACAAGGAGTCTGGTGTCACCATGTTGGAGCTAGTGGAATGGATTCACAAGGTAAACAAGGCAGGGTTGTTGAACCTGCTATGGGTGCCTCACTACCACCGCGCCCCTATAAATTTGACAGTCATTAAGTAGTTGTTGTGCCTTGTGCATGACGGGTTCTTGTGGTTGAGTGAGCTGATACCAATCACTGATATGCTAATCCATAGGATCACATTATTACCTCACTATGGACTGAATTTGACAAAGGACTTTGGTGGAAAGATAGACGAGCACAAACTCGCTGAGAAGATGAAGGACAAGTTCAAACTTGTCAAGAAATCGCACGGGTATTCCATTTCCAGTATTACTGACCTCACAGTGAAGGTGGCCACCCAAATTTTGGCTAGCAAAGTGATGAGAAAGTGTCATGTAGACAAAGTGTCAGCACCAGTGGTCTCGTTAGCGGCTCAGTGCATGGAGGGTGTACAGTTCAACTGGGGGCGCTACATGTGGAGCGAGTTCCTCGCAAACTAAAGAGAGGCACATGACCAAAGTAAGATCTTTCATTACTCATGGTTATTACTGTCAATTGTGTTGGTCACATGGGAGTAACTGGAGGATAGTCAATTTCCTCCAATCAAGACAGATTTAGAAAAAGCAGCCAAGTTTTCTTCTCTTTGGGCCACAAAGGATGTTATGCAGGTTCGCGAAAGAAAAATATTTTGCGCGCTGATGGAGGCAAGCATCCGTACAACCATCAACCGAAAGTCGCGGTTGTCCCCAACTATCTTTGAGCAGTTATCTGGGTACATGAAGTTCAAAGACGACTTCCATCGTGATTACATTCAGGCGTTAAAGGATCTAGATCAGAAGTGGTATGATCTCCCCTACTTAGCTACAGATGATGTCATTTGAGAAGTCCTTAAGCGTTGGCCATCATATTGGCACATGCCATCGAATTCAGTTGCCGAGACTAGCAAGTCTGTGGAGAAGTAGAAAAAGGAAGCAACACAACTTAAGGTTCAGTAGTTGGTAGAAAAGAGGAAGAAGGAGACTGAGGAGAAGGCCCGTGCAAAAGTGGAGCATGCCACAAAGGAGCAAGCAGAGTAGGAAGAGAGTGACTTTGACAAACGTTAGAAATATCCTTCACCCCAGATGGAGGACGAAGAATAGTTAGAACAGGGTGGCAGATATTAGGAGAGCACTCCTTTCCGCGTATAGCAACATAGGGAACAGGGAAAGGAGGGATAGAGAAAGAAGACCAGAGCCTCCAAGTCATCGCTAGATCCAATCAACTTGACAAAGGGTCACATGGACGATATTAGTGACAAGGTAAGGGACACGATAGCAGAACTACTACAGCAGTTTGAGTAGCAGTAGAAGAAAGTACTAGTTGTTATACAGATGTGTTTGTGCAAGCTGCAGATCCAAACAACTAGACTGCAGGTAGGTGCAAGGAAGAGCAGCGCGACATCAACTACTTTGGCATCGAGGACCACTCAAGCAATAGATTTGGTTCGATCCTTGGATCTCTGGGTAGTCATGCTACCTAATGGAGCTCTGAGCACGCAGGCAGATGCTGACAAAGCTACTGTCAGTGCTTTGAGGAATTTTGGCCTTAACTTGGCCGCATTTCCCAGTGAATTCCTTCACACACTGCAAGTAGGTGTGATTGCAGAGCTTAGGGCCCGGGAGCAGCACATGCTAAGATTGATCAACAAGAACAAAGTCAATAATGAACAGATGTTTGTTGAGAAGAAGGAAGCACTGGAAGCATGGAAGAAGGTTCAGGAGAAAAACGAGCGTAGTGTAGTAGTGGTAGCCGAAGCATGCAGAACCATGCCAGAACTGTACATACCAGAAGAAGCGTTGTTGGAGGCCAAGATTCAAAAATTGGTTGCAGGTGTGCACAATGTGAAAATATAAACGGCCAAGGTTCAGTTTCAACTAAACCTTAAAATAACAGAGCTTGAGTTGAAGTCACAACCTTCAACTCCACCAGAGATCAGAGAACAATGCGAGGTAGCTGTAAAGGATGTAGTCGCAACAGTAGATGCCGCGGTGGCATATTGCATCATGCTCTTTGAGCAGTATATGGAGGTCGTTACGACTCTGTAGGGGGATCCTAACCTGCAGAGGTTAAACAAAGAAGCCCACTAATTGCTATAGTAGTATGATGAAGCAAGAGCGACGACATGCACCATCGCTATATAACAGCGATTGGCTAAGCTACATGAGGCAAAGAATTTTCTAGAATAGGTGGAGGTAGTGCAACGGAAAGAGGCAGTCCTCAAGGCCAGATTTGGGCCTTTGTTGGATGAGGCCTATGTTATCTCTACCATCATTAACGAGAATCTATCGATCCTACAGAGGACGTAGTAGAAGGTAAAAGAGGACAGTGCAGGACCAACAACTGAGTAGCTGGTGGAGTAGATCAAGTAGGTAAGGCTGAGGTAGCAGTGGCACAGGTCAAGCTGGGAGGTCTCCACAGTAAGATCTCCATGCCAAAAGAGTGACTCGGGTGTGAGTCACGATATTTTCCTTGGGGGCATGTTGGGATAGGGTCCCCTGCAGTCAATTTTGCGGCAAAAACCCAAGTTTTGGGGCAGAAAGCCCAAGTTTTTGTTATGTAAAATGTAAAGTTTTCAAAAGTTATGGTCACGGAGCGTGTAGATAGTTAAGTGTCATAAAGGGTTTTATCTTTATTTTATGTAAATTGTGTCAACTTGTATAAACCTACCCATGGTTTGCGGACCATGGGATTGTATAAAAAGGAGAGTCTTAGAGAGTCTAAGGCAGATAGATGATAGCGGAGAATGAATGTAATGGGTCATTAGCAGAAAGAGCAAAGAGTCTTAGAGTAGAAGAGAGGCTCTGCAGCTGTGTGCACAGAGGCCTAGAGTAGAGTCCAAAGCTGAGTGTGCAAACCCTTATAGTTCAATGCGCAGGGAAGTCTTAAGTCTGTAAGAAGAACTGAAGTATCAATAAAGAGATTATTCCAAAAATATCTCTCCTTTTTCCATTTTATTCTGTTATGAACGAATGTGTTTATGGTATGATGAATGATGGGTCTATGATTTAATACTGTATTGATGCACGATTCTACATATTTTACACCGTTATTAGAACGCAAGTACTAATATATGTTTACATGAAGAATATCTTAATGTATGTTAAAGATATCAGATAATTAGGTCGATCTAGGTAAATACAAAATTAACAGTAATTACAAATGCACATAAGTAGTTGATTGACCTATTTAGGGTCTACAAAAGATAGTCACAAACCTTTGCAAAGGTATAGAGGCTAGTAAGAAGAGGTTATATCGATAAGCCTTAAAGGCTTATTGATCCGCGTGAAGGCAGGATAAGGGTATAAAATGACATTACACTATTTTCTGAGTGCGGAAACTTGGTTCCGACATCTCCACATACTGCTTCAAGTGAGAATTCAGTCCGCGCTCCGCATGTTGATGCCAAAAGGGCCATTAGTGTAGGGATTTGTTTGGCAAACTTAACTTTGAACCTGGGTCAGGACCCACTAAGCCAATAAGATGTTATTGTGTGAAAAATGGATTTTGTGGATGTAGTCAAATTAATGTTTGGGCAAAGAAGAAATAAGTCGGAAATAGGAGCTACGCAAAGTGGAAAGTGATATAGGATAGAGCCAAAGAACTATATTAAGACTGATGACAACCCTCTGTTAGGATATGAGAATGAAGAATAAAGAAGTAACCCTACAACACCGCGATATTCACCCACCCATCCTTAAGGCATGTCAAAGTCAAGAGCTAAGAAAAATCAGGGTGTCTTTGGGATTCCCATCCATCCACCCCTCGCACACCCCATCCCCCTCTCCATAATTCCCCTACACCTCCAACTCAACCTCCACCTCCACCTAGCCCCTCGAGAAGAAGAGTGGATGATGAAATTAAGCTACCTGTCCTTAAAGGACTGGGATTGGAGGACCTTGACCAGTTTTGTTTCATAGCTAATGCAATATGGATGGCGAGACATATTAATAATGATGATGTAAAGAAGGTGTAGCTAGTCACTTCTCTTAGGGAGAGAGCACTGACATGGTATATGAAATACTCCACGAGTAAGGCGAATGCTACATTTGATGAAATTAATAAAACCTTGGTAGCAGAGTTCAGGAAGCCAAATCAAAAACCTAGTGTATCATAGAGCTAAAAGAGATCAAGCAAGCACCAACTGAATCTGTGTTGGAGTTAGATTAGTGATTCAAGGTGTTGATGGGTTAATTGAGCTTTGAGATATCCCCACAGCAGTATAAAGGATGGTTCATAACTGTGCTATTGCCACATATTAGGTTACCATTGGTGTAGGAGAAGATTATGATGCAAGCTGAAGCATTGGAGATTGTGATGAAGTTGGAAGCTTCGCCAATTGGAGATACTCATGCAGGAGTACAATAGATACAAAACCAACTAGCTATGTTGACCTTGGAAAATTGTAGAATCTAAAGAAGGGTAAAGAAGTCAGATCAGAAAGATTAGAAGTGTGGTGTATGAAATGCAAAGCAGAAGGTCATTATAAGGATCATTGCCTTGTATTCAGAGATTATATTGCAAGTGGAGCGCCTAATCCAGTAAACCCAGGTCTGTGGTGTGAGATTTGTAGGACATGAGGTTAGCATCACTCTTAATACTGCTACCTATTATAGAAATATATGCAGACCCCAAAGTAGTTATTAGGTAATTTATGTAGATCAGTAGGCCATGATGAGAAGAATTGCTGAAGTTATGACTTAATGATGGAGCGCATTGTTGATACTTATAGACTGGAAGTTGAAGGACACACACATGAAGAGCTAGGCCAGCACATTGGTCAGGGAAGATTTCAAGGACGTGGAGTTGGCCGAGGATGTGGCCAAATTATATGTTATCACTGTGGATAGGTAGGACACTTCGCGAGATATTGTTAGAACCCCACGACAACATACAATTACAATAAGTCTTTTGATCATGTGATATAAGAATGTTCCATCCTTATTTCGAAGATGCAGGAGAAAAGAAACCAGTAACCTATAACAAATGTCTAAATGATGAATGCTCAACTAAGAGAAGATCAACCACACATTGGCACTGTAACAAGAATCGGAACCGCAGCTGGGAATAAAAAGATCAAAGGAAAAAAGGAAGCTGAAACTACGTGGATAAGGAAAGCTACTGAAAAATGTCCTAAATTTGATACCCTAAAAGAAAAGAAAGCATTCATGGAGGCAAGGTGAATTTTTATGGATGATGGGGCCTCGACCTCTACCACACAACCAAATCAGAAGGATCACCACAAGATAGTATCGGTTGTGACACAAGCAGTAGATCCAAATATCTTGAAGTCTTTTCTATAGATCTTCATGAAGTTATTGAGGAATCAAAAGGCTGTGGAGGGATTATAGGAACTGATAGACTTTTGTGATTCTAAGGAGGTACCGTAGAGTGAGATGTTTGAAATAAATAATCTGCATAGACAGAAGAAGAGAATGGGAAAAAAAGTGAGGCTTACAATGTAGATTGGAGAGTATGACATGGATCAGGTTATCTTGGATCTAGGATCTGATGCCAAATTCTTGCCAAGGCAGACTTTGGAATTGATAAGTAATCCAAAGCTGCAATGGTCTACTATTCAACTGAAGATGGAAAATCAATAGAAAATATTACCCCTAGGAAGGTTATCTAATGTCATAGTGGACATCGACAAAGTGCGCACTACCGCTGACTTCGAAGTGATTGAGATAGTAGATTATAGTAATAATTACCCCGCATTGCTTGGATTAGATTAGGAATTTTCTAACATGGCTATAATTAATCTGAATAAAAGGAAAATGATGTTTGAAAGAAATAATATGAGGGTTATTGTTCCATTGGATCCATCAGAAGGGGAGAGGTATACATAGCATGTCAAAGAATAATATAGCATGGATGACGCTGATAATATCTATCAGATCACAGCAAAGGAAGAAGAATGGATCAATCTCACTGGAGATGGAAAGCTAACTTGGGAACATGATATTTCCTACACCTCGGAATGAGATGAGGAATTGGAAAATTGGTAAAGCAGGTGGCATGAAGTGTCTACAAGGCGATGTGCAAGGATCACTAAAGTAGTGCACTGCATGACAACTGAGGTATGTGATTTACCTTTATATGATGGTTTGGGTGATGTAAATACTTTCTTTAGAGACTATGAAAGACCGGTACTATAATGTCAAACCCTGTTAGCTCTTGATCAAGCACTAAGGGCTACTCCTGCTAGATGGTGGGTTACTCATAAGAAGAATATAGGAGATTGGAAAAAATGTAGGAGGTTGATGGGGGTAAGATTTGGACAAGAAAAAATAGAGCTCAAAAACAAGTATGATGGCTAGAATGATCCTAGAGACCACATACAACTCTATATGGTAGCTTAGGGAGGAATTACGCGAGAAGAATGGGTGCATGGCTTCATCCATACCTTGGAGACAATCCCTCAGAATTGGTATCTAGAAACCGAGATTTGACATGGTACTTCTAGCTGGGCAGAGATTGTGGATGGATTTGTGATGAAAATTAGATTTGAAGATGATTTTCCACATATAGATGCAGCTCTGAATGTGGGTAAGATTTGAACAAGAAAAAATAGAGCTCGCAAACAAGTATGATGGCTAGAATGATCCTAGAGACCACATACAACTCTATATGGTAGCTTGGGGAGGAATTACGCGAGAAGAATGGGTGCATGGGTTCATCCATACCTTGGAGACAATCTCTCGGAATTGGTATCTGGAAACTGAGATTCGACATGGAACTTCTAGTTGGGCGGAGATGGTGGATGGATTTGTGATGACAATAAGATTTGAAGATGATTGTCCACATATAAACGCAGCTCTAAATATAGTTAAGAAGAAGATTTTTGAAAATAAAGTTCCAGTTATCTGGCAACCTGATTGGGCTACGCAGATACGAAATGTGATAGAATGTTATAATATCACTGTAGAAGAGGATGAAGATCCTCGCAACGTTGATATCAAAGAGTCAGAGGGACATCGCGAAGTAAATGGGCCTGAGATAGAGATGTCTGATATAATGAAGCCAATGAAGACAAGGAAGGTGAATATAGGGTTAGAGGCCAAACCGAAATACACAACAATAGGAGATTACTGAGACGAAGACACTATTAGCAAGATAACAGATTTGTTGCATGAATACCAGGAATTGTTTCCCACTAAGGTTTCATACATGAAATGCATCATAGGGGATTTGGGAGTTATGAGGATTCCTATGAAGCCTTATGCAAAGCTTATTAAGAAGAGGCCTTATAGACTGAATCCAAAGTATATGTAAAAGGTAAAAGAATAATTGGGCAAGATGTTAACAACGGGGATAATTGAACCTGTCGAAGAGTCCGAATGGGTAAGTCCCATAGTAGTTCAAGAGAAGAAAGTGAAAGGGGAAATTAGAATATCTATGGACTTAAGGAAATTGAATGACGCATGTCTGCACGACCCTTTTCCTACATCATTTACATAAAAAGTATTAGATAATGTAGGAGGAAAAGAGGCTTATTATTTTACAGATGGCATCTTAGGGTATCATCAAATTAGAATTGCACCACAAGATAGACATAAAACAACTTTTTTGATGGAGCAGGGCTCTTATTAGTACATGGTGATGCCTTTTGTATAAAATAATACATCTGCTATATTTTCCAAAGTTGTAATTGCAACTTTCAAGGAGTACATACACAAATTTTAGGAAGTTTACTTTGACGATTGGATAGTATTTGGGCTATTAAAGAAGCATGTGGCAAGCTTAAGATTGATGTTGGATACATGTAGGCAGTATCAAATATCGTTGAACCTGAAGAAGTGCATATTTTGTGTGCCATTTGGAATATTATTGGGACATGTGGTTTGTAAACAAGGATTGATGGTGGATTTCGGGAAGATTGAAATCATTGTGAACCTGCCAGCACCAAAGACAGTGAGACAACTATGTACTACACTAGGATACACTAGTTACTATAGGAATTTTATTAAAGGGTATGTGCAAATAACTGCACCAATGGAGAAGTTGTTCAAGAAGGATGCGACCTTCTGTTGGAAAATGTGCAACAATAAATGCTAAAAATCAAATTACTAAAAATAGCAGTTTGGCCAATGAGAATTTTGCCACCTTGGGTGAGAGGTGAAACTGCTAAAAATAGAATCTTCTAAAAAGAACATTTCTGGGTCCCTTCCTATTTTTAGCATTCCCTGGTCTAACTATAGGAAGTAAAAACGAATTTGGTCTTAACAGCAGTTTAAAATATTAATTAACTAATCTCCATGAGTTAATTAATTATGGAAAATTAAACTTGAAGTCTTTGTGAGATCATGCAATTATTTTCTCTCTTGATTTAGGAATTTATCCCCTGATTAAAGGAGATAAGGTTCAGTTCTATAGTGAGAGGATCAGTTGACTTAGTTTAACTTAGTCAAGTCCAGTTACATTATTTTAACAATTTGTTAAAATAATGAAATATAGTTTGTTAATGCTTTCTTGCATGTGACAACTATTATTTCAGATAACTGAGCATTCGCTCATGTATAACTGAGGCATGTCAGTTCAGACAGAGACCCAGTTGAGATCAGATAAGGGACAGTGTACTATTAGATGCTTGGATATTTCTAGTAAGTATTCCTTGCATGGAGAAGGATCTATTATAGGAGATTGGAGGACTTGTGGCCTATATATTGAGGCCTAGGTAGTCTATGATCTTCATCTTCTGATTACAGAGAGAGCAGGATAGCTATTGAGCTTATTCTTTTTGTATGTTGTTGAGGATCTCCACTTGATTGATAATACAGTGTTGGGGTTTTATGCTGGTGCTTTCCCCAGTGATATAATCTGTGTTACGTGATTGATTCGTTCTTGTCAGTTATATGTGTTCATACTTGATTTTGCTCATGGTTGATTAAGCTTCTGATAAATTGTTTGTAGAAGTAGATCAAGTGTTTTTCTTTAGTACATTGCATTACTAGGTTGATCTACAGGTGGGAAATTTCTAGGAAAAATTCTACACCTTCTAGTGGGATGAAGAATGAGAGAAGAGCTTGGATGTGCTTAAAGAAAGATGGTAATTACTGGTGGGCTCCAGTATTGTAGCAATAATGCTACAACTCCTGGAGCTTCCTATCTCTAATTTTATCAACCCGGTAGTTCGTAACAAACTTGGAAGCGACGGTGCTGTATGCACAAGTACTAGCTCTTGTCGCAGTTGTCACTTGGTCAGCTGGCACAAGTCCGCTAGGGCTCAAGCCAACTTCTATATGTTCTCAGAAGAAGCTTTCTAAATGATGGACGAAGGCTATCTCAAAGGAAAGTAACCTACTTTGCAAGAATGAACTGAAAGCCAACCAAAACATGGAAACCCTAGTAAACCCTAATCTGACTAGTTTAATCTCTATGATGCAATGGTGGGAGTGCAAAATTCTAGAAATGATGCCATTACTTCTAGTGAGATGAGATGCATGAATTTAAACTACTTTCATTGAAGAGAACACATTTTTGTATTTTTGCTCAAGTGGGTGGAGTTATTGTGATTGTGCTTCTTACTAGGTCTTGACTGTGCAGGGGTAGTTCAAAGGGAGGAAGGCTTGAAAAAGGTCAGGAGGGCTCTGAGAGGTTCCAGGGGATCCATCACATCATTCCACAGAAGTCCACAACGTTCAGGTGCTTGGCAACCGTGTTTGCAGGCTTCTACAGGATGTCTGCAGGGGATCCTACAGGAAACTCGGGATTTCTACAGGAAGTTTGCTAACTTCTACAGGATGTCCTACAGTCGGAGTTTTGGGTAATGGAGGAGTGAAGGGACTGTATGGATGGATGGGTAAGATGAAAGAGGAGCTTGAGATGGCCTATGGACAGAGAGATGAGGTGGAGAGAGAGTGGATAGATCTGGTTGGTCGATAGAAGGGTAGAGGCAATGAAAGGTCAAAAAGATTGGGCAACGTGGATAATAGAAGGGTTGGAAGGCAAATGAGCTGAACAGAGGATGAGTAGGTGGCTTAGGCACGGTTCAGAAAGATAAGAACACGATGAAGTGGTGCTGCGCAGTGTAAATGAAACAAATCACCCTTATCTTGCATGTAAACGAAAGTTCACCAACCTATTCTAACTGTTTTATTAGGAATCAAAGAACAACAATGTAAGTTGAAAGGAATTCGTGCATGATGCTGAACCAAAGAGTCATTACTCAAGATATAATCGCATGAACAATTCTTCAATCGAAAACATTACATCAATACTTGCATGCATATGTTAAAACAATGTTTTTTTTGGCAGTTGGCACGGTCTACACTTCCGGTCCCCAAACAGAGGTGAAAGTGAGCATGCATTCAACCTTTTTGAACTCAACTTAACTTCAATCCCCCTACACTAATTTTGAACTAATGAAACAACTGCATTCATGAAACTAACCTATGTAACCAAATTGAAACAGTCAACTCAGCAAACTGTATTTTTCAAGTGCAAGTAAAGGAAAGAAATGCAATGACAAAAAAAAACAAGTAACAATACAAAGGAAAGGAGGTCTATTGCTCTCAGGTTGGGCCCTTAACCTGAGAGCTATAGCTCCCCTAAGAACTCAGAATCGAATCCAAATCTGACTGCCTTTATTGAAATATCATGATCATGAGTCTAACAACATGCCAAAATTGGCTTACAAAGAGCAAAAACAGAGCTACAGCTCGTAATCCAAAATCTATATCAAAAGTTCAAGAGTCTCATCGAAGGTTACAGCCTTAATATTTATACATGATGAGGGCCAAGCTGGCCTCCTCAATTAGTGGAGCTTGGCTGTCCAACTAAAAGTAAACTACTGTTCCTGTGGAATCCGTTGGCTGCCTTCTAGCTCGGTGGTGATAGCTGTTGGAGCTCGGAGTTGGGGTGGAGATCATGAGGGAGATCATTCAAAGCTCTGGACAACCTCCCTATAAACTCGCAATGCCACCTTGGCTGTCTCCCTGTCTCCATCTGCGTGGTCTTTGCTCCCTTTAATGCCAAAAAATCTGAAATCATCATGTATTAGCCACATAGACATAATGCTTGCCCTTCTTCCTAGAAATAACACGAATATACTAAGAAAAGATGCATAAGTGATAGAAAATGAAAGGTTGAGTGAGGTAAGTAGGCCAAATGAGCCCAAATTGTTACCAAAAATTGGGGCTCATCATCACCCCCCAGCTAAAATATTTGCTCATCCTTGAGGAATTTTGCTCTGGCTCCTTGTCCTTGGCCGAGAACTAGGCTCCGGAATACGCTCTTTCTTTCCTACCCTTGGTGGTTCTGCCTGTTCTGCCCTTGGTGGTGATGAGGGTGCCGCTCCTTCCTTCTTCTCTGTTTCCTTGACCTTGAGCCAGGCTTTTGAAGCCGATTGGTCTAACTTTCCCTTCCAAGTAGTTGTTTTTGGGCTCCCCCTCTCGTAGGTGACCGATATCTTCGAGGGGGACCTCTCACTGGGTGACGTAGGGGCATCCCCTGTAGTGATTTGGCTGCTGGATGGAGGCTGTGGCTTGCCCGTCTTTATTCTCACACTTCTTCGAGCTTTAAAGTATAGAGGGGTCTCCCTCTTTCTCTTCTCCTTTGGCTTAGGAGGTGTGCTGAGACCGGCCAGCACAACTGCTGCCTCCCTTTCGCGAATATTAGCTTTCTTCTCCTTGGGTTTCACTTTTTCAGGGCTTCCTGTAGAAGACCCTGTTTTAGTCAATTTCGGGCTTCCTGTAGAAGACCCTGTTTTAGTAATTTTCGGGCTTCCTGTAGAAGACCCTTTTTCAATAATTTTCGGGCTTCCTGTAGAAGCCGGTTTTTGCTTTCCTGTAGAAACAGGTGTCGCCGCCTTGGTCTACTTTGCTGCATGAGTTTTTCTTTTTGACTTGGTTGCGGTCACTGTCGAGGCACTCTTGCTGATGTGGACCTTCTCAGCCTTGTCCACTCTGCCTTGCAACCTTTTCTCTCTTTCTGTCAAGATGGGTGTGTCATCTTTCTCCTTGTCATCCTTTTTCTCTTGTTTCTTTTCTTGCTTTTTCTTCTGCTCTGTGGTCGGGGTCTTTTGGCCTTTTTCTTTCTTTACTGCGGCCACTGACTCTTTCTCCTCACTGCTAGAAGAACCGAGCTCTTTGGTTAGCATCTTTATGTCCCCGTCCTTTGTCAAATTCCTGAAGGCTTCCCATGAGAGAGGAACCTTGTACGTGTGGAGCGCATCCTCCACGAGGAGTTTGATCAATCCATGGTGGGCTACCTGGTCTGGTATGCCTTCTTTCAGCTTGGTTGCACACTCAATTAGAGACTGTAGTAGAAAGTAAGGGAGACTGAGTTTGTTTTCTACAGGTAGCTCCATCTGGTGCCGTAATTCATTGAGTAACCAAAAGTGGTACCCGTATACAATGCTAAAACGGCCTTCGCAGGTGATGTACTTCATAATTTGCAGGCTCACTTCATTCCATGGTGGCAGTAAGCTGGTTCTACGAACCCCATTTTTGTCTTCTGAAAATTCCTCCTCTGGTGGAAAGAATTCTTTCTTGGCTTGTTGGCTCAATTTCCTTTCTTCTTTATCCCATGGTAATCCCATTGGGAGCTCCGTAACTCGGCTGATGAATTGTGGGGTGAGTTTGAGGCTCAGACCCCTGAAGGTAACAGTGGCCAACATTTTGGATTTCGGCCTCAGAGCTTGCAAAAACTCTTCTGCCACTTCGTCATCATAGCCCTGCAATTTGTCACAGAAGGCTATCCATTGTGCTCGTGTGAAGAGCTCCACCACCTCAGGATTTTCCCTTAACTTCGTTGAATCAATGGGCTCCCTTCTGATGAACCCACCCGGCATGGTGAAAAACTGCTCTGTTAGCTGGAGGTGGCAACTGGGAAAGAAATTCGGTCTACTGGAACAGAGTGTAGGATTACGCCTCTGTCATGAACATAATTCACAAAGCTTACCCCCTGCAAACCTTTAACACAGCTAATTATAGTGACATCCTGTAGGACGACAGTTCATGCACGGCAGACAACAATTGCAACAATTTTTCTTCGACCAGACTGTAGACGACGATTCTGCCACCTTCAAAAACCAATTGCATGGAGAGTTCAGGCTTACCTTTTAATCCGCCACCTTTTGACGTGAGGAACCCGACTTCCTGTAGAAACAACTTTCCTGTAGGAGTAGCTTTCCTGTAGGAGCAGCGCGCGATTTCCGGGGAATACTGCAGTGGGTCTGCGCTCTTGTTGTAGCTTCACAGGCGTTCTGATGGCCAAAGACTCGGAGTATCGGGCTGCAGAGGGATCCGGATGATTACTCGAGTCGCCAACGGTGAATGATAAATGCATGAGGTTGATAATCTAGCCGATTAGATTTGAATCGGCGGAATCCGTGGCGCGGGGGTGAGCTGTCCCTGCCGGACCGTTGGTCGACGTCACACCATCATTCTTCTGCACGTTTACTTACTGCCGCATCATTCCCGCAGATCCGCCGCTGCCATTCTCGTTAGAACTCGTTTCTCCCCGAGTGGACGGTTCTCACGTGTCCACTGCCCGTTTTTTCCACGGCCACCATTCACACATCCAGCTCAACCAGCTGACTAGTTGACGTGGCCAATCGATTGACCATACAACCGCTCAACCCATCCATTTCACACTTTGCAAACATTTTCAAAGTAAAATTCATGCAATTCATCGGAAGAAAGGGTCGAGACACTTACCTGTGCGGCTGCAACATGATTGTTCAGGCTCTTGGACGACGATGAGTGGATTTGGTTGTTGTTGCTTGATTTGCACAGGCCCGGAGCTTCACATTCATAGGCCGCTGATGATGGATTGGATGCTTCAGCTGCAAGCGCCCGCGTTTTCCTTGTATATGGCGTGCACTCTAGCGGGCTTAACTGTTACGGGACTCCTACAGGATGTCCTGTAACAGTTTCTTCCTCCTCGGGTGCATGCTGCACGACGAAGGCAATGGCCCCACGATCATGCTCACAGAGCTCATGGACGGCTGGGATGGATATGGTATGACATCTCAGCGTTTTTTCCATCTCAAAAATTGCTTTTCTCTTGATAACTCAATGATCTGCTTTGATGGTGCAGGTAACTTCATTGCATGTCAACGGGGATGGTAGAAAGAGGTGACAGCAATGTATAAGGGTGCCAACAGTAGCTTGCATGCGTCCAAACCGACCCTTGGTCGTTAGATCTCCTCATAAAATGAATTCTGGCCCGTCCCGAACTTCTACAGGAAGTTTCCTGTAGAAATACAGAACTTCCTGTAGAAGGGTTGCGTTTCCTGTAGAAAGTCTGCACCTTCCTGTAGAAAGTCTGCATCTTCCTGTAGAAAGTCTGCCATGATGAAATTGTGCACATACCTTGGAGGAACTGAATATTCTTGGAGGAGGTGCTGGTGAGGTCCCCTGGCAGCATGATAAGGATCTTTGGCTTTGCATTAAGACCTCCTCTTCTTCATAGAACACCTGCAACCTGCATGCATTTTCACATTATGAACTTGCTGTCCCTATCTTTTTGCTTATTGTTTTTTCTTTTTTTTTTTTGAAAGATAACAGGGGCGCCTCAATGAGGTTTTCACTCAAGGATCTTTTCAAATCTCTCTTTTTTTTTTTTTTTTTTGAAAGACAATAGGGGCTCCTCAATGAGGTTTTCACCCCTACCACCTGCGTTGGGAGCCTCAGAAAGGTTTTCACCCAAGGATCTTTATTATTTATTATTATTATATTTTTTATTTTTTTTTAAATCTTTCAGGGTATGCCCAAAGCAGAGGCAGAACCCTTCTCTATGACCAATACAGATTTCTCCATAGTTTTGATGAACTCTTGTCTTAAGAGAGGTTTCCTATAGATCTTCAATCGATGCCCATTGACAAGCATGGGGATGGCTTCCTCATCAATGGTTCGAATAAGAACAGATCCATTGTCATGGCATTTTTCCACTGCATATGGTCCTAGCCATCTGGTTCTCAGCTTCCCCTTGAAATCTTTGTATCTGGAGTCATACAATAGGGCCCAATCTCCCTGTTGGAATTGCTTGTCATGGAAATGTTGGTCATGCCACACCTTTCTCTGAAGTTGAACCACTTCTGAGTGAAGGAGGGCCTGCATCCAGTGCTCGTCCAATCCATTCAGCTGCAATAACCTTTCTTGTTGTGCATGGCTAAGATCTAGATCTAGCTGAGCTGCCATCCTCAAAGTGTTGTACTCGAACTCAATGGACAACAAAGCTTTCTTCCCATAGACCAGCTCATAAGGTGTGAAGCCGGTGGTGGTCTTCCAGGTGGTGTTGTAAGCCCATGTGGCCTCAACCAGGTGATCTGTCCAATCTTTCCTACTGCTGCTCACCACCTTAGTCAAAATCCCTTCCAATGCTCTGTTGGTGACTTCCACTTGCCCATTTGCCTGTGGATGATAGGGGGTGGAAGTCCTATGCTTGATCTTGTGGTGAGCTAGCAGGTCTTCAATCAAGTTGGATGTGAACTGGCTCCCTTGATCGGTGACCAACTCTCTTGGGTAGCCAAATTTGTAGAAGATGTTTTCTCTTAAGAACTCGGACACCTTCTCTTCCATTGCTGCCTTGATTGCTTTAGTCTCTGCCCACTTTGTCAAGTAGTCAGTGCACACAATGATGTAAGACCTTTTCCTCGAAGGAGGGTTGATTGGACCCAAAAAATCCATACCCCACTTCTCAAATGGCTCAAGAGTCACTTGACGTTGGAGAGGCATCTCGTCCCTTGGAGTCGGTTTCCCCATTCTTTGGCATCGGTCACATTGGCTGATATATCTTCTGACATCTTGATGAAGTGTGGGCCAATAGTAGCCTGCCTGCAGGATTTTGAAGGCAGTCCTCTTTGCTGCAAAATGTCCTCCACAAGGCCCATCATGACAGGTGAGGAGGATATCAAATACTTCCTCCTCCCTTGCACAACGCCTTAAGATCTTATCAGGGCCAAGCTTGAACAGATTGCCCCCGATCCAAGTAAACGAGGCACTTTTTCTGATGATTCTGCTCTTCTCTCTTGAAGATAGGTGCGGAGGGAACTGTGCAGAAACAAGGTAGTTTGCTATATCAGCAAACCATGGAGAGAGTACTGAGATAGCAAACAGATGTTCATCAGGCATCTGGTCATCCACTGTTCCATCCTCATCTGCAGACAAATCCAATCTAGATAAAAAGTTAGCAACAACATTTTCTTCACCTGGTTTGTCAACAATGGTCAAATCAAACTGCTGCAATAAAAGTAACCATCTAATAATACGAGCATTCACATCTGGTTTATTCATTAAATATCTAATTGTAGCATGATCCGTATGTACAAATGTTTGATAGCCAGTAATATAATGTCGGAACTTGTTCAATGCATGGACCACAGCCAAGAATTCTTTCTCGGTTACAGTGTAATTCAGCTCGTCTTTGGACAAGTTTTTGCTAACAAAGTAAATGGCATATGGAAGTTTCTGTTCAACTTGTCCTAAAGCTGCCCCTATGGCTTTGTTCGAGGCATCAGTGTGGATGTGGAAAGGTAGGGCCCAGTTTGGGCCTCTCAGGATTGGGGCTGACACCAACTTGTCCTTTAATTCATTCAAAGCCCTCTGACAATCGTCAGTCCATTTAAACTCCACATCTTTTGCCAACAGGCCAAACAATGGCGAGGCTAGCTTGCTGAAGTCTTTAATGAATCTCCGGTAATACCCTGCTAATCCTAAGAAACTCCGGACATCCCTTACCTTTTGGGGAGGTGGAACCTTCTTGATGAGAGCAATTTTGTTAGGATCCACTTGTAACCCTTGGCAAGAAATGGTATGGCCTAGCACCATCCCTTCAGTCATCAGGAATTCACATTTTTCAGGACTAAGGGACAAGTTCATCTCAATGCATTTGGTTAGGACCTTTCCCAGATTGGACAATGCTTCCTGGAAGTTGGACCCATAAGGAGTGAAGTCATCCATATAGATTTCCACCGCATCATGGACCAGTTCCGAGAAGATGCTCAGGACAGCTCTCTGGAAGGTAGCAGGAGCATTGCATAGCCCAAAGGGAAGAACTCGATAGGGAAAGGTACCCCAAGGACAAGTGAAGGTGGTCTTATCTTGGTCTTCTGGGCTGATTTGGATTTGGTTGTACCCGCTAAACCCATCCAGGAAAGAGAAAAACTTCTTTCCTGCCAGTCCATCCAACACTTGATCTATGAAAGGTAGAGGGAAATGGTCTTTCTTGGTAGCTTTGTTCAGTTCTCGGTAGTCCACATAGATTCTCCACTTCCCATTTTTCTTGGGAACCAACACCAGAGGGGACACCCATTCACTATCTGAGATGGGGTAAATGAATCCGGCATCCAACAGTTTTTGCAATTCTTCCTTGACAATGTCCTTAAGGGCTGGATTCATTCTCCTCTGAGGTTTCCTAACCGGTTTACAACCCTCTTTGATGTATATGTGATGGGTACAGACTGAGGGATGGACTCCTTTCATCTCCTTATAGCTCCAAGCAAAAGCATCTAGGTGACTGGCCAACAGGCTACACAGCTCCTTTTCCTGGGAAGGAGATAGGGAGGAGCTGATCTTTAACGTTCTCTCAGGGCTGAACTCCACATTCTTGACTCTGGGAGTGACAGGGTTGGTGGCACAAAGGTCCACTAAGGTGCTGGCTTGGGCATCCTCCACCAATTTCTCTAAGGATAGTGCACTGGAAGGAGGATTCTGGATCAAAGTCTCAATCAAGTCAACCTCGGTTGGGGGGTCTCTTCTAGTGGTATCTAGGGTGCACAAAGGTGCTGAGTACACCTCATCTTCTTCTCCTTCCTCCAACCACAGTGGTAAGTCATGCTCTAAGGAGGGTTGGGCAGGAGGATATAGGACTAGCTGCTTGGACATAGGACCATTTTTGATGGTCATGTTTCCTGCACGGCAACTGATGTAAGCATCTGCAGTGGCTAACCAAGGCCTTCCCAAAATGAGAGGATATCCAGTAAGCTTTGCCTTGGGTTGCAGAACCAAGAAATCTGCAGGGTATTCCCAAGAGTCGACAGAGACCAAGACATCCTCCACAATCCCTTCGGGAGTCACAGTGGAGCGATCTGCTAGTTGCAGTACTGTCGAGGTCTTCCTCAAGGAACCCTGAAGATTGAGTTTGAGCATGGTATCCCTGGTCATCACATTAATGGCAGCCCCCAGATCAATCAAGGTGTGAGGTATGATGGTGCCATTGATGTGGACATCTACTACAGGACTCCCAGGATCTAGGTACTTTGGGCAAATGAATTGTCCTAACATAAGATCAGACAGTTGTCCTAAGACATTGATGGTTGAAGCATCTCTCTTTCGCCTGCCTAGGTGTTTAAAACACTTTTCCCTAACCAGTTTGTTGTATATTGGCACATCCTTGATGGCTTGGAGAAGTGGTATTTTCACACACAACTGCTTGAGCTCTCCCAGAAGCTCATCCTCCTCTGGGTTGGGTTGTGTGGTGGCTGTTAGTCTCTCAGGAAAGGGTGGAATAGCCTTTGGTTCACTTTCTTGTTTATCCTCCTCGTCCTCTGGGGGAGGAGGTTGGCGATCTGGAAGAGTCTTTCCAGATCGAAGATTGATCTCCTGGATCTCCACAGCATGGGTAGGACATGATGTTTCCCCAGTGTATACCTGCTGGGCCTGTCTATTGTTGGGGTTCGGGTTCGGTTGAACAAGCATTTGAGGTTGCCTTGGAGGAGTAGGAGGTAATGGCTGAGGTTGAACTGGGGGTGGAGGCAAAATGGCGAGAGGAGTGTTGTACTGGGGCCTCCACCCCGACTGAGGTGCATTCCACTGAGGTTGTGGCTGGGCATGTGAATGATATGAGTGAGTAGTAGGTATAGTAGGGTACTGAGGTGGATAAGACCATGGAGGAGGCATAGACCAGGAAGGATGAGCAGGGGGACCCTAGGAAGGCATAGGAGTCGATTGGTTGGGGCTGTAATAAGCTTGAGGTGCCCCTCGCATCCCCTGCTGGTAAGGTCTAGGTCCTTGTGGCCTCCTTTGGTTGAGGTAATAGAGAGGTTTAGTGGGAGCTTCTGTCCCTTGGTACATAGCTTTAAACCCAGGTAAGGTTGGACATTGATTTGTGAGATGGTCCTCTTCACAAACGAAGCACACTTCAACCGAATGCAATGGGCATTCGTTCTTGGGGTGTCTCCTTGTACATCTAAGGCAGAAGATAGCCAAGGCCCTCTCAGCTTCTTCCTTCTTCTGCTGGATCCTGAATGTGTCCAGTTGCATGGCGGTGGTCTGTCTCACCTCACTCTTAAGATCTTCTAATTGATTTGCAAATTCATGCTTGGAGAAAGGAATACCAGCTGAGAGAGGGTTGCCTCTACCTCGTTTCCGGGCTGCCCTAGAGTGGTTTCTAAACACAGTCTTGATGTCCTCATAAGGCAGCTGGTAAATATCTCCCCCAGCTAACATGTGAAGGGTATCTAAAAGGTCTTCAGGGATTCCTCGAAGCAGGACCAACTTGAGGGATTCAAGGTCAAGTGTGCACCTGGCCCGCTTATAGCTAAGTTGGAACCTCTCCTCATAATCCTCTAAGGACTCATCATTTCCCATGGTCATCCGAAAGATTTCTCCCTTGGTTTCCTTGGACCTACAGTAGTCCCGGTACTTGGTATTGAAAGCTTGCTGCATCTGAGCCCAAGTGGTGATACTATTCCCAGGTAAGCCCATGAACCAGCGTAAGGCTGCATCCTTAAGAGTGGAAGGGAAGAGTTTTAGCTTCTGCTCATCTTTAGTATAGTCATAGGTTCTACAAAGGACAGCAAACTCAAACAAGAAGGTATCAGGGTCTTCAGTAGTTAGTCCATGGAAGTGAGGTAGAGCGGAGGGACTAATGTTTTTCATTTTCATGTCTCCATTGGTCTCTCGGATGGGGAAGGCACCTTCTATTCTCACATCTTCTCTTCTATTGTCAGCCATAGCTTCAGATGGGATGGTCTCTAATTCTTCCTCTGCTATAGGATCTTCGTATATCTCAGGAGGTTCACCTATAGGTTCTTCTGGATCACTGTCACCTAAGAAGAGAGAAGGGTGACTCAGTGATGTGGTGGGGGTGTTGGGTAGGAATTTGCCTGTTTTATCTCGGTTCCTACGAGGCATGAAATGGAAAGACTTTTTGATTGCTTTTGTTTTTTTCTTTGGTACCTGCAAAACTGAAACAGATTGATCTACAACTAACTATCTTGCTGAAATAAAAATGCAGAATTGAAATGAAAGCAGGAAAGGACTAATCTATTTTGCTCAAATGAAATTGCAGGAATGGAAATGCTAGTCTACGCTTGCAGAATTGAAAGGCTAATCTATGCTTGCAAAATTGAAATTGCGGAATTGAAATGCTAATCTATGAAAGCAGGAAATGTCTATGCTAGTTTTGCAGAATGGAAATGAAATAAACTACTTGGCAGAAGATTGTAGTGGAAAATAGAAGAAAAGCAACAATTACTAATACTCTGACGCTTCCCCGGCAACGGCGCCAAAAAGATGGTGGGCTCCAGTATTGTAGCAATAATGCTACAACTCCTGGAGCTTCCTATCTCTAATTTTATCAACCCGGTAGTTCGTAACAAACTTGGAAGCGACGGTGCTGTATGCACAAGTACTAGCTCTTGTCGCAGCTGTCACTTGGTCAGCTGGCACAAGTCCGCTAGGGCTCAAGCCAACTTCTATATTTTCTCAGAAGAAGCTTTCTAAATGATGGACGAAGGCTATCTCAAAGGAAAATAACCTACTTTGCAAGAATGAACTGAAAGCCAACCAAAACATGGAAACCCTAGTAAACCCTAATCCGACTAGTTTAATCTCTATGATGCAATGGTGGGAGTGCAAACTTCTAGAAATGATGCCATTACTTCTAGTGAGATGAGATGCATGAATTTAAACTACTTTCATTGAAGAGAACACATTTTTGTATTTTTGCTCAAGTGGGTGGAGTTATTGTGATTGTGCTTCTTACTAGGTCTTGACTGTGCAGGGGTAGTTCAAAGGGAGGAGGGCTTGAAAAAGGTCAGGAGGGCTCTGAGAGGTTCCAGGGGATCCATCACATCATTCCACAAAAGTCCACAACGTCCAGGTGCTTGGCAACCGTGTTTGCAGGCTTCTACAGGATGTCTGCAGGGGATCCTACAGGAAACTCGGGATTTCTACAGGAAGTCTGCTAACTTCTACAGGATGTCCTACAGTCGGAGTTTTGGGTAATGGAGGAGTGAAGGGACTGTATGGATGGATGGGTAAGATGAAAGAGGAGCTTGAGATGGCCTATGGACAGAGAGATGAGGTGGAGAGAGAGTGGATAGAGCTGATTGGTCGATAGAAGAGTAGAGGCAATGAAAGGTCAAAAAGATTGGGCAACGTGGATAATAGAAGGGTTGGAAGGCAAATGAGCTGAACAGAGGATGAGTAGGTGGCTTAGGCACGGTTCAGAAAGATAAGAACACGATGAAGTGGTGCTGCGCAGTGTAAATGAAACAAATCACCCTTATCTTGCATGTAAACGAAAGTTCACCAACCTATTCTAACTGTTTTATTAGGAATCAAAGAACAACAATGTAAGTTGAAAAGAATTCGTGCATGATGCTGAACCAAAGAGTCATTACTCAAGATATAATCGCATGAACAATTCTTCAATCGAAAACATTACATCAATACTTGCATGCATATGTTAAAACAGTGTTTTTTTTGGCAGTTGGCACGGTCTACACTTCCGGTCCCCAAACAGAGGTGAAAGTGAGCATGCATTCAACCTTTTTGAACTCAACTTAACTTCAATCCCCCTACGCTAATTCTGAACTAATGAAACAACTGCATTCATGAAACTAACCTACGTAACCAAACCGAAACAGTCAACTCAGCAAACTGTATTTTTCAAGTGCAAGTAAAGGAAAGAAATGCAATGACAAAAAAAAACAAGTAACAATACAAAGGAAAGGAGGTCTATTGCTCTCAGGTTGGGCCCTTAACCTGAGAGCTATAGCTCCCCTAAGAACTCAGAATCGAATCCAAATCTAACTGCCTTTATTAAAATATCATGATCATGAGTCTAACAACATGCCAAAATTGGCTTACAAAGAGCAAAAACAGAGCTACAGCTCGTAATCCAAAATCTATATCAAAAGTTCAAGAGTCTCATCGAAGGCTACAGCCTTAATATTTATACATGATGAGGGCCAAGCTGGCCTCCTCAATTAGTGGAGCTTGGCTGTCCAACTAAAAGTAAACTGTTGTTCCTGTAGAATCCGTTGGCTGCCTTCTAGCTCGGTGGTGATAGTTGTTGGAGCTCGGAGTTGGGGTGGAGATCACGAGGGAGGTCATTCAAAGCTGTGGACAACCTCCCTATAAACTCGCAATGCCACCTTGGCTGTCTCCTTGTCTCCATCTGCGTGGTCTTTGCTCCCTTTAATGCCAAAAAACCTGAAATCATCATGTATTAGCCACATAGACATAATGCCTGCCCTTCTTCCTAGAAATAACACGAATATACTTAGAAAAGATGCATAAGTGATAGAAAATGAAAGGTTGAGCGAGGTAAGTAGGCCAAATGAGCCCAAATTGTTACCAAATATTGGGGCTCATCAATTACACCGATTCTATTTTTTCCAAACTAGAAGAAAGAGTTTAATGTGCATGTTGATGCATCTTGCATAGAATTGGGAGTAGTACTAGCACAACTAGGAGCAGGGGATATTGATCATCCCTTAGAATTTGCAAGCAGGAAGATGTCTAAGGAAAAAGATAATTACAGCATGACATAAAGAGAGGGGTTAGCTATGGTGTATGCACTATAGAAGTTCAGACATTACTTGTTGGGAGCACACTTTAAGATGTTCACAGATCATTCTACGTTGAAGTACTTGGTGAATAAACATGTTTTAGGATGGAAGATCTGTCAAAGGTTTTTATTATTCCAAGAATATGACTTCGAAGTTATAGTAAAACCGAGAAGATTGAATGTTGGGCCCAACCACCTATCCAGGATGGACATAGGAGAAGAACCTACGAATATTGAAGATAATTTTCCTGATGCACAATTATTCATAATTAAAGTCGCAGATAATAACTTTGTAGATATTATTCAGTTTTTTTCCACATGATTGGTGACTGCGGAGTACACTACAAAGAAAAAGAAGGAATTGGTGGTTCAAGCAGCTAATTTCTCACTGATTGCAGGACACTTTTATAAAATGGGACCTCATGAAGTATTGCCTAGATATGTCCCTAAGCATAAAAGACATAATTCTGATGGAAACTCATGGAGGAGTCGGAGGTGGGAATTAGGCAGGAAAAGCCACTACGAAAAATATTTTGAGAGCCAGGTTATGGTGGAATATAGTGCATAAGGAAGAAAAAGACTTTTGTCAAGCATGTGATGTATGTCAAAGGAAAAGAAAGCCATCCAAAAGAGACGAAATGCCACTATTACCACAAGTGACTTTGCAGGCTTTTGATAAATGGGAAATTGACTTTGTTGGACCTATCAGTCCACCGGGGAAAAGGACTAGTGCAAGATATATCATCACCACGACTGATTATTTGATGACATGGTCCAAGGCAAAGCCAGTGAAGAATTGTAGCGCAAAGACCAATGCAAAGTTCATTTTTGAATATATATTGGCCAGAATTGGTTGTCTGAAGAGCTTCATGTGCGACTATGGGACACATTTCTTGAATAAGATGATTGCAACACTAACTGAAGAATTTCAAGTTTACCATCAGAAGAGCACTCCCTATCATCCTCAGGAAAATGGGGTAGTGGGAGCTTTCAATAAGATTCTGGAGAATGCATTGACCAAGGTGTGCAATGTAAATAGAGATGACTAAGACTTGATGATTCCATTGGTGTTGTGGGCATACAAAATGACATGCAAGAAATTGATAGGGAAGACACCTTTCAGGTTGATATATGGAAAATAAGAAGTTATGCATATGGAATAAATTGTACTAAGTCTGAGAATTACAGTTTCCATAGATATGGAAGACCCTGACATGATGAAGGAAATAGTATCACAGATACTAGCTTTAGAAGAAGAAAGATTCATAGTAGGATTCCATCAACAGGTGCAAAAATCAATGGAGAAAGACTGGCATGACAGGCTATCAAAAAGAAGATATTTAGAGAAGGGGATCTTGTATTATTATATGATAGTAAGTTCGCGAAGTTCCTGGGAAAATTCAAAACACATTGGTTGGGGCCATATATCGTCAAAAATATTTCAAATGGTGGCATTGTTCAACTCGCAAATTTGAATGGTGAGATGATTCCTGGACAAGTGAATGGTAGTAAATTGAATATATATAGGGACGACTATGTCCCTAGAGCTTCACACTAAAAAATGAAGGGGGGGAATTCTCAGTGCCACCTGTAGTTGAAAGTGGGCATGCGACTATAAACTACTCTATAGGAAGGGACTTCACTAAAGGAAGATTATTGTGTGATACCCAAGAGTATGACAAAGTCTGAAGGAGTTGCGAAAAAGAAGAGGTGAATGTGCCAAAGGGGTAATCTAATGAAGTTAGCTGGAAATGATTGTTAGAAGGAAAAGGGGCACAGTTAAAAGGAAATTACCGTTGAGGAGTGCGGGAGAAAAACATTTATGAAGCACAACTAGTTGTATCTTGCCCATTTAAATGAGCCAAATCTAATCCAATCATGAGCCTCGGAATTCAAAATTGTTATAAAAACTGCATCTCGCACCACATATTACACTTTGCTGCCTAGAGTGATTAGAAATTGCACCTAAGTGAAGAAGAGATATTTCATATCTAAGAGGAGCTGGGAATAATTGGTTAGGATATTTACAAAGAAAGGGCTAGCTGGTATCATGGAGTCACAAGCAGGAAAGACTACAAGGGAAAATGTACCCATGCCCCCGACGCGCTTAACGTCACCAAGAAAAGTTCTTTTACAACCGTAAGGACAACCACAAGCACAGGCACAACCACAATCGCAGCCGTAAAAGAAGAGACCAGTTCAGGTCTCTACAACAGAATTAATAACATCACCACATAAGAAGACACAGAAGGAAGTACAGACAAAGAATGCAGAGAATAAAGGAAAAAATCCCATGAAGAAAGCAAAGAAACCGATGTAGCAAGAGGGACCTTAGTACGTCCAAGATAGTTAGGAAGAAGTCGTGCTTCAACGGAAGGAGACAGAGGATGTGGAGATTCCCTCTGTGCTCCAAGCGTACATGCCACCAAGAAAGTCGGGCGCAAAGCTAGTTGGGGAGCCAAAGGAAGGAAAATTTGCTACTTATATGCCACTATTTCTAGAGGAGATGCCTTTTGAAAGAGACGTGTTGGGGAAGATCCCCCAACTCAAAATGGAATACTATAATTTCAAATAAAGAAGAAAATACTCGTAGTTTGAGGCCAGTAAGTACTTGAAGAAAGTCTACTACCCAGACAGTGGAGTTACAATGTTGGAACTGAAATAATGGGTTGCGAGAGTGTAGACAGTAGGCCTTTTGAACATGTTGAATGTTCCATACTTTGATCGAAGCCCATTCAATACAATATGTGTGCAGCAGTAATCAAGTGCTCAGTATTTAGCTCAAAAATCAAAATTATCAGAATCACTTGAAACCTAAACGACTGCATCTGTCTTGGCAAAATGATCTTAACGCAACTCATTTCACTGAAAATTGAGTTTGTATGAGGAAGATATCTCGTTCTGTCCACTTTTCCAAACAGAAGAATTTAAAAAAAAATGTATAGTCACTGCACAGTTAGCAATCGTACTGTTGACGTGGTAGGTGACTAGGAAGAGTCAACGGAGCTCAACGACCGATTAGATTTTGACAAGTAGCATCCTATGGTTGGTTTATGGTTTGGTGCATTGGCATGCTTTCATTGGTTAATGGTGAACCAATGAGGAGGGGACAAGTGGAAAGCCCGAAGGTCACCACATGTCCCTCCGCAAAGGTCAGGCTCATCAATCGGTGTGCAGTAAAATTTTATGGCAGGTCGAGGGGTCGAACCTAGGACATGTTCTGAGCAAACCTTGTGCCATACCACTACACCAGAGCTTGAGTCTTAACATTAAATGGTCGCAAAATATATTTAAAGTTTAATCTAATTCCAGTTGGGGGTTAGGTGGGAGCCACCCTGTAGGCTATCCCCCTCCATGTGAACACTCCATCCGGCTTCGGTTACGGTTAGCCAACCGATGGCCAGTGTTTCATAATTACCAGTTTAACTGACAGAAAAACCACGACATGTGAACACACATAACATAAATGCCAGGGTTAACAGTTAGTAGAGACCGCCAGCATAAATCATGACATTTTACCTCCCATGTAAACGCCTCCACTCAAACCGCCAGGTCAACAGTTATAGAACCGTGTGGGATTTGTGTTAAGCACGATTAGTGCTTAATTAAACCTATTTAATATTTAATTAAAAGCACAATTAACTACAGATTAAGTTGGCAGTCCGATAAATTTGGAGATTCCACCAGTTTTGGCGAAACTAACTAGATTTCCTCCAGTCTTAGAGGAGTTTTACTAGGGAAAACCGTTTTGACCATAACTGGTGCAAAATTCAACCAAATTGCAATCAGGAAAGGTATTCCTAGCTAATTTGGATGTTCTAAGCACATTGAAGCAGGTTTCAGGAGCAGTAAAGATTTGTAAACAACACGTTTTAGATTATTGAGCTAATACATAGGCCCAAGCCATGGAAGGTGGACAAAGGAGATGTATCCAAGGAGGGGTGAACTCCTTCATCAAAAATTTGTGTTAAGTGTTCTATTTGATGGTTTGTTGTACATTTACACGATATAGTTCAACACTTATTTTTCATGCTATTTTTCTCATGAATTTAACATAAAACTTGATAAAATTTACCTGTTTCATTCACAAGTACCATAACAGAACCAATGCACATGAAGCAATTGACAAGCATTCATTTATAAATCTGAAGTTGAAATTAGCAAACAAAACTAACATTCAATAATAGATCAAATTGGTATCAGAGAAAAGGTTATTTGCTTGATTGCTTGAGTTTTGTGCAAGTAGGGTTTTAATGGTTGCAAATTTGTGATGCTTACAAGGTTAAAGTTGCAGAGAGGAGAAGGGAAACTATTGGCTGCAACTCCTGAGGTAATGCCCAAAAGAAGGAGAGCCACAAGGCCACAATCTCCACCCAAAGTTCTAATTCCAGTTGCACTCGAAGCACCTCAAGTTTTATCTTCAATTGAGATTGAGGAGGTACAAGCAGTACCAGAAGCTGAGCTTGAATCCAAAGCCATCATGTCTGGAGCAAGAGAGACTAAAGGTCTTTCAGAAGATGAAGAATTCAAGAAATATTTCTATAAATTAACTGACATGGTTAGATTCCTCGATGAAGATAGGAATACTAGAATGGTTGGAGAGATTTCTAAGTCTCCACATGGAGAGGGAAGCTCAAGAGATAAAAAATATGAAAAGAAGGATTCAAAGGGTAATGGAGGAAATCCTCCTCCATCTCCACCATCTTAATCTTGCTCATCATCTTCATCATCCTCAACATCTCAAACAGCACCATCTTCCACTTCCACGACAAAAATTGTTCATACTCATTCAAAAACCCCAAAGGAAAAAACTCCCTTACTCAAATTGGACATTAAGTTTGAACTTGCCATGTAGAATGGTGTGGTGAATGTAGAAAATTTAGATAATTGGATTCGGCAATTAGAGGTTTATTTTAGAATTCATAACCTTCAAGATGATGACATAAAGATCCAGTTGGCTTCATTGAGGGTAGAAGGAGCAACATTAGTCTGGTGGGCAGCAAAGACTCAAGAAGAAATGTGAATTCATGGTAGGATATCCGTTTCTTGGGTTGAATTTGTTTTTGCAATTAAAAGACAATTTTATCCTTTAGGATATATGCGAAAATCCATTATGAGTTGGCAAAATTTTAGGCAACTCAAGGGCCAAATAGTTCAAGACTATACCCAGGAGTTTAGGAAGAGGGATTTGTTGTTAGGATTAAACTTGAATTCCAAAGATACATTGTTGAAATATATTGGGGGTTTACATTCCTACTTAAAACATAGTATCCTCATATTCAATCCAAGCAATTTGGATGAGGTATGTGTGCAAGCCATGCACCTTGAAGCGATAGGAAAGAACATTCAGGAAGAGGGTAGTAAGAAGAAGCCATTTAAGGGTAAGGAGAAAGAGAAGGGAGGAAAATGGAAGGGAAAGAAGAATTCAAGTGTGAAGAAAGAATGGGAGAAAAATATATGCCAACATTGTTCCAAAGCTAGGCATGATGAAACCCATTGTTGGAAATTACATCTCGAACTAAGGCCTAAGAAACCAAAAAATAAGGGAAAACAAAATAGACCGCTACCACACAACATGATCTCCAAGATTTCAACCATGGTTACAAAAGGAAAATGAGTTGTTGCAAGAACTAGCTCCTCTGTCATAACAACACTCCAAATGAAGAATCAAGAATATAATTGTTCCATGTAAGGGTAATTTCAAATCATACAAAGATTGATGCATTATTTGATAGTGGGTCACAATCAAACATAATTTCAGAAGACTTGGTCAAAATGGTTAACCTTGAAACTGTACCTCATCATAATCCATATCCATTGGGTTGGATAGTCAATAATGCAAATTTACAGGTTACAAGGAAATGCTTATTCAAGTTTGCCATTACTGAAAAATTCATTGATAAAGT
This sequence comes from Pinus tabuliformis, assembly GCA_031772625.1. NCBI lineage: Eukaryota > Viridiplantae > Streptophyta > Pinopsida > Pinales > Pinaceae > Pinus > Pinus tabuliformis. The sequence continues at coordinate 578,116,472 of CM062808.1, forward strand.
TGAGTTAGATGTAGTTCCAGTTGACATATCAGGAACCATTTTGGGACCTTATTTGTATGATAGGAAAGCAATAATTTATTGCCATGAAAATAAATATTTGTTTCTCAAGAATGGGATGGAGTATATTGTGAGAGCCCATTGCAAAAAGTTAAACATTTCTTTGGTTAATGCAGGGCAGATGAAGAGACTAGTAAATGCAAGTAAAAATTGTGTGCTTCTCATGATCAAGAAAAAGAATGATATTGATTATGAATATTTGAAGGTCATGATGACAAATTAAAATCTGATTTGTTTGATGTGGTAAGAAAGCATGGAAAGATGTTTTAGGAACCAAAGGGGTTACCTCCCAAGAGGGGAATTCAGCATGAGATACAACTGCAGTAAGATGTTCCACTTCCAAACATTGGCATGTATCGCATGTCGATTATGGAGAGCATGGAAATCAAGAAGAAAATTCAATAATTATTTAACAAAGGTATCATACACCCTTCTACTTCACCATGTGGTTCACCCATTCTCTTGGTGCCAAAGGAGGACGGGACTTAGCGCATGTGTGTGGATTTTTGTACACTGAACAAAATAACGATAAAGAATCATTATCCACTCCCAAGAATTGATTATTTGCTTGATCAATTGAGGTATGCAAATTATTTCACTAAGTTAGACTTATGAATTGGTTATCATCAAGTTAGAATAGTTGAAGAGAACATTTGGAAAACTGCATTTAAAAGTAAAAAAGGATTGTTTGAATGGCTTGTTATGCCTTTCGGTCTTACAAATTCTCCAACTAATTTCATGAGAGTTATGAATGATGTATTTAGACCATTTCTAGAAATCTTTGTCATTGTTTACTTAGATGATATTCTCATATTCAGAAAATCCAGAGATGAACATGCCATGCATGTAAACAAAGTACTTAATGTCTTGAGAAAAGAACATTTGTTTTTAAATATGTCAAAGTGTGAATTTGGAAAGACTTATTTAGTGTATTTGGGACACATTGTTGGAGGGGGTAAGATGAAGATAGACCCCTCTAAGGTTGAGGTCATTCTGAATTGGCCCAAGCCTAATACATTTATAGAGGTAAGAAGCTTTCTAGGGGCAACACAATATTGGAGGAAATTTATTGCTATTTTTTCTTCTATTGTAGCACCATTACATGCATTGACTAGTGTCAATAAAGTATTCCATTGGGGAGATGTACAACAATAAGCATTTAATGCTTTAAAGCAAAAGATTAGTTCAACATCAGTATTGGCTCTTCCGGATCTTAGACATCCATTTGAGATTCAAACGGATGCTAGTGATTATGCCATGGGAGCAGTTCTTATGCAACATGGTAAGCCCATTTCATTTCATTATGAAAATTTTAATGGAGTTGTGACTAACTATCCCACTTATGAAAAATAACTTTATGCATTGGTAAAAAGTGTCAATAAATGGAAACACTCATTGATGGGGAAGGAGACCATTATCCATACCGGCCATCAACCATTGCAGTACTTACAGTCACAGCCAAAGGTACAGCAATCACGACATTTCAGATGTATGGGTTTTCTACAACAATTTCATTTGGTTATCAAGTACCAAAAGGGAATATACAATAAGGTAGTTGATATGATTTCTAGGCATATTGTAAATTCATCTATTATACTCAAGAAAAACTATGTTTTACATGAAAGTTACATTGAGAAATATGCATATGATAATGACTTTCGATATGTGTATGCAAGCTTGAGGCAAGGAAACCAAATTGAAGAATTAGAATACCATGTACATAACAGTTTGTTGCATCACTTTGGCAAGTTATGTATTCCAGAGGGAGAAAGAAATAGTATCATAAGGGAGGCACACACTTCATTGATTGTTGGACACTTTTGTGTAGGCAAGATAGTAGCAAATCTCCAAAATTATTGTTATTGGCCATGCATGTTTGATAATGTATCTCGTTTCATTAGAGGATGTTCTTTGTGTGCAACAAGTAAGCCTAGCAATAGGAAACTAGGATTGTACACTCCACTTTCGGTACCTTCATTTCCATGGGAGAGTATCTCAATGGATTTTATAGGAGGTCTTCCATTGTCAAGGAAAGGTCATGATTACTTATGTAGTTGTTCAAAGGTTTAGCAAAATGTGTATTCTAACACCATGTAAAAAAAAAATTACAGTTGAACAAACAACTCATATTTTCTTCCAAAATATTTGGGTTCATTTTTCTCTTCCTACTTCCATTGTAAGTGATCAAGATTCTCGATTTGTTGGGAATTGTTCGTCAAATTTGTGGGACATGATGGACACTAAGTTGAAGAAGAGTAAAACCTTCTATCGACAAACAGATCATGGACAAACCGAGATGGTCAACAAGACAGTCGTTCATCTTCTTAGAGTATATTGCAGAAAAAATCCCAAGTTATGGGATGAACAGTTGCATTACATACAACATGCATATAACAAGGCAAAGCATTCTTCCACAAATACATCGCCATTTGAGACATTTTTTGGGTACTTTCCAAGATTGCCATTGGACTTCATCTTTGAGAAATATGTCACCATCGATAGTCATAGCGACATTGATAAGGCAAGGAAGTTCATAGAGAAAATTCAGTTGATACATCACATAGTGCATGAACAACTTGAAAGAAATCAAAGAAGCTACAACAAAAGGCATGACAAACACCCTGTCGATCATAAATTTCAAGTTGGTGACGAAGTTTGGTTATATATTAGCAAATATAGACTTCAAGGGGAAGGTAAAAAGCTTAAGAAAATTCATTATGGTCCTTTTAAAATTCTAGAAAAGATTGGTAATAATGCATTTAAGCTAGATTTGTCTCCTTATATCCAAATATACTCTATTGTTAATGTTGAGAATTTGAGATTATTTGAGCTCCTTTGAGTGATGATCAAGGAGAGCATGTACATATTCCATCAATAGATGATTTCTCACCAGAATATCTTGTTGAACTTCAGCAAGATCTCATACTTGACAAAAGAACCAGAACTTCGAAGAGAGGGAATGTAGAATACCTTAAAGTGGGACTCAAGCGATAAAAGCCTTCTAAAGACAAATGGTTGCAGATCGAGAAGGTGAGGGAGTTTTTCCCTCACATGTTGAACAATTGATAGTATCTATTGGGGTACAAAAGGATTCTAGTGGGGAGGAATGATCAAGTGCTTAGTATTTAGCTCAAAAATCAAATTTCTTAGAATCACTCGAAACCTAAACGACCGCATCCATCTGAGATAGACGATCCCAAAAAAATTCGTTTCACTGAAAACCAATTTCGTATGAGGAAGATATCATGTTATGTTTGCTTTGCCAAAGAGAGGAATTTAAAAAAAAAATGTACAGTCACTGCAGAGTCGGCAGTCTGTACTGCTGACATTGTAGCTGACTGGGAATAGTCAACAACGGTCAACGAATTATTATATTTTGACAAGTGGCATCCTCTGGTTGCTGTGTTGGCATGTTTTCATTGGTTAATGGTGGACCAATGAGGAGGGTACAAGTGGCAAGCCCAGAGGCTGCCACATGTCCCTCCCCAAAGGTCGGCTTGGTCAATCAGTGCATAATAAAATTTTATGGCAAGCCGAGGGGTCGAACCTGGGACCTACTCCAAGCAAACCTCGTGACATACCACTACACCAAAACTTGAGTCTTAACATACCACTAATTTTGTTTGGGGCTTAGCCCACGAGCCGGCCCCCTCCATGTGAAAACTCCATCAGGCTACGGTTCCGTAGTTGATATTGTGGGTAAAAACAAAGACAAGGAGATGGCCCAGATAATGAAATAAATGTTCACATTAGTAAAGAAATCTTAGGGATATGAGAAAAACTCTATCGAGGATCAGGGTGTGCGCTTCACCAAACATATCTTAGCGGGGAAGATCATGATAAAGTGCATGGCCAATGAAGTGCCTATAGTGGTAGTGTCATTAGATGAGTAGTGTGAGAAAAGAGTCGAGTTCAACTAGGCTTCCTACCTATGTAAAGTTTTTTTGGAAGATTGCAGGGAAGCACAGGAAGAAGGCAAGACCTTCCACTATGCCTCGCTGCTAATTCTCATCTCTCTTGTTGCATGGAAGGAGCCGGAAGATTCTCAATTTCTGACTATTGAGGTAGATGTATGCAAAGAAACGAGATATGCTTCACTATGGTTTACAAAGGAGCCAACGTGTGCAATAGAGAACAAGATCTTCTTTGTAGTGATGGCGATGGATTTGCATATGGTGGTGAATCATTATCCTAAACTGTCACCGAGCTTGTATAAACAGTACTGTCATATTGTGGAATTCAAGGCAGACTTTCAAAAAGTGTATGTGAAAGCGAGGAATGACCCAACAGAGACATGGCATCTATTTCCATACTTCATAACAGAAGATGATCTCCTCGTGATAGTGTAGGATTGGCTAGAGGAATGGATGAATCCACCTAGTGGAACAGTTGGAGCAGTTGGAACAGAGAAGGCTACTTCGTAGCGTGCGGGTATGAGCATAAAAAGTGTTGATGAAGAGACAAAAGAAACATGTCAATGATAGGAACACGAATAACACTTCAGCGATGCAGAGGTATCAGAAGATTCACCCTTTATGGTGAAAATGTAGCCAAGAAAGAAGAAGAAGGTGGATAAGAGTAAGGGAGCAGTGTCGCTCATCCTCATTGATGGGGACATTGACAAGATAGCAGAAAAGATCCAAGAGATCAACGCAGAAACTTGGGACAAGATTGATGATCGCCGCAATGCAATCTTAGCTGAGGTGCAGCAGGGAATCATGGATCTGAAGGCGTTGCTGCCAACAATGAGGCAACCAGAGTACGTAACCCAACCGTTGAAGTTAGAACAAAGACTGGAAACAAATTATGGAGTTAGGATGTTACACATGCTAGTTGGGGCACTAAAGCTTAAAGCATCAACTGACAAAGAGTGAGCCAAAGCATGGTGTAGTTTCAAGATGAATGTTGTTGTGCTACCCCTCCAGATGCTGCATGAATTTCACCAAGGTATCACTGCAGAATTGCAGGAATGAGAGAAGCATGCAGAGTTAGAAAAAGAATTGATGCAGAAAGAACTGAAGAAATTAGCCAAGGTTAGGGAGGAAGGAAGGCAACAACGAGAAGAGCTGGAGAAATCCACTGTTGAGACTTGCAGCACAATTCCAGACGTGCAGGTCTGTGAGGATGAACCACCAGCAAAAAATGTCGCGAAGCTCACCCTCGCGATCAAATACTCAAAGGATACTATGGCTAAGTTTAAATTTGAATACGAAGTGTGGATATCAGATTTGTGAATAATATTCCAGCCAAGTATGCCACCATATGTTCAAAGGTGGAGACAAAGAAACCTCATTGCAGTAGTGAAAGGCATATCTGATACGGTGGAAGATTGTGGAAAACTTCTCGACTATACGATACTGATTTGGACCTCACTACAGGAGGATCCAAATGTCCTAAAGATTGAGGAGTAACTCCAAGCCAATAAGAAGTCATGTGATGAGATCCTTGCAATTGTGAATACCTTACTAGTATTGCAGAGGCTTGCCAACATTTTTGAAGGAAAGAACCTCTAGATGCAAATAAATAACCTTTAGAGGAAAGCACAAATCCTCCAAGAAAGGAGGAAGCCATGGAAGGAGGAAGCCCTACAAATTTCACATGAAATAGATGAGAGGCAAAAGGAATTGAAGAAAATGGAAGCAGAGATACTGCAGAAGATGCTATCCCTACTACAGAAGCTTTGTTGAAGGAAGCACACCAGGAAGAAAAATTGATGGCATAAACGCTCCAGCAGTACAACGCATTTTACGACAGGATCGCAGAAAAGATAAAGGGAATCAAAGATGAGTGACTCAAGATAAGTCACAGGTGAGTGTTGGGGGCCTATTGGACATGGCCCAACTTGGTCCAAGTTTTGGGTAAAAGGCCCCAGAAAACAAGGAGCGGACTACACGGAGCTGGAGAAGATATATTCATCACGCAGACTTTTAGGGATATGGGGATGGGATAAAGCCCTTATTTTGTAATGGGTATTAATCCTTGTTTTGGGGATCCATGGTTTGTGGAACATGGTTTTTGTAAAGATGAAATGTATTTAAGGAGATGTAATACTTTTTAATCGAATCATGTCATATCATATCATCATAAGTGAATTGAATCTCTGTAATCGCATCTCTAGTCTGTAGTTTTAGGGAAGGCTCCATAGCTGAGCACATAGAGGTCTAGAAGAGTCTGTAGCTAAGTGTGAAGAACACCTGCAGCTCATTTTGCACGTCAAAGATGTATATTTATTGAAGATATATATTAATAGAGAAGAATTTTTTACGAGGAACTGTATACCTTTCTATGTTCAGTCTTTGTTGTTGTTTGTGATGTTATGTATGTTTTTCACTGAATTATGTGAAGAACTGTAAGATATACAGTTATTTGTTAGAGTTTATGGGTTTAATCTTTCTGTTAAAGTAATAATCTGCATGAATTTCTTATGCATGCGAAGCTATAAGATAAATATATAGTAGAAGTAAATACACGATGCCATTGTGTGGATATCCCTTCGGTTGCAAAAGACTGGTTTTGCAGCCTCCCATAACTTCTTCGAGTGAGACTGTGATTTGCGTGCAGGTTGCTGCTGAAAGGGCCAGTAGTTGAGGGTTTTGTTGGTGTGCGTCACACTCTGAACCTAGGTTAAGCCCCCTCAAACCAACATGATTCTTGACCTGAATGTGGGTTTGCAATTATTTGGCTAGAAATCCTGACAAGGAAGAAAAGACGTTAATGGATGTCGTATATTTTCAATAAAAAATATCCCAACAAAACACAAATGACATGGATGAAATCCAACTAGGAACAAAACACAATGGAGTAAGTAATGACTTTATTAAAATAAATAACTATAAATTATTGTTCTTAGTGGGTCGAAGTATAATAGAAAAGTACAATCGTTAACATACCTTTGTTGGAAAATAGTCAAAACCTCAAGAGGAGGAGTTAACAATGCATCTCGAAAAATCCTAGAGTAATACTAGAAAGAACGGTGTGAATTTGTTCTAAACAAAAATATTTGTTGTTAATACAATTCTTGTTTGGTAGGTGACTAATATCTACAAACACAATTACTATGAGAAAACAAAAAATTAATCATGAAAACCTTACCTTGTGGGTAGCATCATGTTGGAATAGTAATAAACCATAAATGAGAAATCAAATAAATGTTTATGTTATAAATCCAATGCAATGAAAAGTGAAGAGTATTATCTTGAGTACATTGAAATAAATTATGTTAGGTCAGTTATGCTATCAAAATACTAATTGAATTATTATTGGGGTACCCTTACCTACAAGAACTGATATGTTTGGTGCCTAGGAGAGAAAATATTTGTTTGGACGAGCTAAGTATTAATACATGTTAATTAGTAGATTATATCTCGTGACTAGGGGATAGTGAATAGATAGAAGTTTATGATTTGTAATGATATGGAAGTATATGTGTAGATAATGCAGGAGACATATGTGTGTAAATAGAGTAATGTAACAATTCATATATTGCTAAACAATCATAAAACGTCATAGAAGTATGTTTATTGGAGAAAGTAGGGTGTTTCACATGAAATCAACATGAAAATTTTAAAGTTATCTACCTGATGATTATTTGTTTTTGGTTGCAAGACCCTTTTGTTAATTTGCAAAAAAAGAATTATATCTTGATACATAATTTATAAGATCAATTTTGATAAAGATGTTTTAAATTAAACTTCTAGTATGGATTGTTGAAGAAGGAGATAGGTATAAAATGGGTAAAGATACTATTGATATGTAATACTTAATTATTACACTAGGTACAATTGGAAAGTAATCACCTAAATAGTATAAACAACATCCTCGCACATATACTAGATGTTGACCAAGAACCTTACTGAGAGAGTAAATAAAGGAAATACTTGACGAAAAAAGAAATTCTAACAAGAGATTAATTTTCCATATGTATGGAAAGAAAGTCAAAAATAAAAGAGACTATAGAAACATGATGAAACACTAACAATAATAAGTGCATTGTATGATTTAGAAGAAACATAAAAAAAGGAATAAAGGGGATCAAGAATATTGTAATGCATAAAGCCAAATATATGGTATATTGGAGAAGTCTTTTGGACATATTTAATGATAGTTTTTATCAAAGTTGAATGGGAATGCAAAATTCCTATGAGTACAAAATATATGTATAAATATGATTCAATTGGAGTTATCTTGGATGATTGGTGGGAATTGTTGAAATCCTTTGCACAAATTAATCATTTGTAAATGATATGGTAGAAATCTACAGTGATGACAATAAAGATGGAAACCTATATGTCAAAAGCATAACTGAGGTATAAATAATTTTAATACAATAATAACTGGTTGGTACAAGTAGGTTCATATTTCATGATTGATGGAAACAAACTGGTAAGGGAATTAATAAATATTCTTACTAAAAAACCTCTTCATGAGGGAAATCACAAAATTTTTGGTTAAAACGATGGAAAAAATGACACAAACCATCAACATGGAGGTTTGAAAAAGTCAAGTAATTGGGAATTGTTTCTTATTTAAAAACCAATGAAATGGAGGTAAGAAGTGATAAACTATCATAATAATCTGTGATGGAAGGAGACTAGTCTCAGAAATAGTGAAATGAGCAGTGTATTTGAGACTTTTTGGGTTACTCCATGACATGAAATAAACATGGAAGCACTTCAGAATACTTTTGTTGATACTTAGAAAGATATCAACTTTATACCAAATATAGTAAGTATAAAGTGAGCAAGGTTAGAGAAAATTACGGAATACAAAAATCTTGTAGGAAGGAAATGCAATGACTCCTCGAATATAGAAAAGGAATCTAGACAAATTTTGAATTTCCTGTATTTAATGGACTCAGGGGGGCTCAATATTTTTGTGAGTTACATACTCGTAATACTGAATCATGGAATGATTCTCTAAATGGTTTATTTTATAACTACCTTACAATTGGGAAGGTTAATTCTGATTGAAGTCAAGATGTCAAGAGAATTTGGATTGAATGAATATTAATTGTAAATCTAATATCTAAATATTTGATATGAGTTGGTACAACAAGATAAACAAGACTAAATGTAGGCTAGATTTCATGAGCAATCTAGTAGAATTATAGAATATATATATATATATATATATATATATATATATTAAGGTCAAATGATATAGTTGTAAGCTACAAGGGGAATTTCTAACTTGGCATTATTGGTCTAATGTTTTTCTTTAAAGTTTTGGAAAATAGTATAATATAGAGAAGGAAAACATAGGAAAATATGTATATATAAATATGCATGAAAAGATGCACACGATAATGAATGTGTATATAAATTACACTGAGGAGTTTGTTTCCATAACGTGAATTAAAGCATTGATGTGGATACAAGTAAATTTGAAAAAGAAAAGAGAGAAACATGAAGATAGTCGAGTAAGGTAACTAAGGAAATGTGGCATATGGTTCTAAGAAAAATGTAAAGCTATGATAAAAATAATGCCAGTAGCCTATTGGAAGAATCGATCACTTAGGACTGATGACATGGAAAGGGAAACATGACACCAATAGATAAGTACCTTAAGGAACTTCAATATAACTTTTAAAACCCAAAATGAAGTTTGGTAAAATGATTGATTAGAATGAATATATGCTTACAAAATCATAATTTCATGATAATCACACTAACATGATGCATTGAGGCAACTGAAAAAAATGGAGATGCAAGGGGGGAAAGACCCCATAGCTTATTGTAGTTAAAAAAAGGAAGATGGAGCACATGTAACCTATAAACATATTGATCAATAATTTACAGAATAGAGAAATATGCAAAACCCAAAGAAGAGAGTTGTGAGAAACTCAGGGGTGAGATGTGTGAGAGAAGTAAAATCAGGGGTGAGGTGTGTCAGAGAAGTATGGTTGTAAGATTTGGTGACGTAATTTTCTTGTTATATTTTGTTGATTTTAAGTATGTCGTACTACTTCAAGTTATGCCCTTGAATTTTCATAGTAGTTTATTTTGGTACTACTTTGCGCTTTGAAGCCTCGATTGTTTATTGAGAAAAGAACATATGGAAATGAATTAGATAAAGAAAAACAAATTAATTAGAAAACCCTGATTAAGACTTCTACATGGAAAAAATCGACAGATAATTAATGTGGACAAGACTAGATCCACTTGAATAGAGGACAAAAACAATATTTGTCGTGAAAGTGGTAAGTTGAAGTAATTGTCCTAGAACATTGGTAATGTTTTGTTGTGGCATATTTGATATCATGAAATTGTGATGGTGTCTAAGAACATATCATTGGTTGCAAGACATCATGGGGACAAGGTAAGGAAAATATTCCTTGAACTTAATAAAGAAAATGATGATAGCAAGTATAGTTATGGTGTGAGTGGTCTAATAAGATAATTATATATTCCCATGTTGGGGAAAAACAATTGTTTATTACATTCCACCAAACCTCACATGTCAATTATATTAAATTGATTTTTTGTTAAGTGAAATGAATATCATGTTGTGATCCAATATATAAGAAAATAACTATACTCAAGTAGAATAGTGAGTGTGAGATAGTCAATACACAGGTGAGCACAAAAAGGGATAAATGTTGTGGCTATAAACAAAAGCAAAGTTTCATATAACTTACATCAACAACCTAAAATACAGGATGAAAAAGGGACCAAAATTGAAGGAATGTTGTGGACTCTTGGTTGGCGCTAAAAGAAAATAACAAAGCAACCCAAGATGGGCATAACTAAGTTTACTTGGACAAAGTAGACAACAATATAGCCACCTTGAATATGGTAGGAAAATGAAGTTATCCTAAACTTTACTCATGCATGACTAATGCATATGTAACATTTGAATTAAGATAAAATCATAGTAGTGCTACTTAGTAAGATAATTCACTACTTACAATCTATCATAAAACAAAAGAACAATAAATTATTTCTAAAATTATTGAGCAAGTAGTAGAGATAGAATTGGTACCTCCATGGTATTAAATTTATAATGGGACCAATTGGTGGGGTCCTTGATGATTGGTATAGCCATTGGGTAAGTAAAAAGGATTTATGGCCATTGTTGATGAGTTTACAATGATGTTGTTAATTCTTATTCAGTGCAGGTTGCTGACATTTCTTGGGTTGTGATGCGTGCTGATGACCCTTACTGAGTACATAAATAACAATTGATGGTGTATATAATGAAGTTTGAAATTATATATATATATATATATATATATATATATATATATATATATATATATATATATATATATATATATATATATATATATATATATATATATATATATATATATAGATATAGATATTGGTGAGTGTATATGTGTTCTTAAATAATGATTGATGGAAACTAATGACTACCATAATGATTGTGGATGTAGGTTGAACCGAAAGGAGTATTCCTGGTCAAACCTTTGCGCATTCTCAATCAGAGAGAAATTATGCTATAGAAGCAAGCAACCACCCAAGCTAAAGTGCAGTGGAAGAGATTATATGAGAAGATGAAGATTTTATGTGAAAAACATATTCCAACTTTTTTTAAGGGCCAGGAAACACTAAGGACAATGTTTCTCTCAAGGGTGGGAGGGGGGGGGATGTAAGACCCCTCAGTGAATAGTAAATATTTTAATTCACTTCTCTTGGAATGACTTGCAAAATGGTGAGCCGTGTTGAAGGCCTAGGTATGAATAAGTGATAAACATAAATGTTTATATTCTTAAATTTAATTAATAAATATTGTTTATGACTAATCATAAAATTATGGGAAAAAGTGATGAATGAGAGTTTGACTTACTTGACAGTTAAAATACAATTATTCCTCTTCCCAGAGATAAATAATCTTAGTTTGGAAAAGAGAGCCAAGAGAGTGAGAGGGAAGAAAACTTGAGGCAACCTTGAGAAATTGGTACATGGTTGGAAGAGTTCCAAGAAAGGAGAATGAAGCTATAATATTGTGACCCTCAAATAGGATGTTGTTGAGGGAGGCAGGATGTGACCAAGCAAGGAATTCTTGAGTTGGTTAGCCAGTGGAATCCAAACTGACACCTGTGTACTCAACTTTAGCCCTGAGACTGGTTCTAGTGGGGTCAAACAATGATCTGATTAAGAATATTAGTTTTTTGTGCTAATATCCTCCTCAGATTAGAAACAAAATGATCTTCATGTGTTTAAGGATTCATGAGTTTTGAAATTGAAAAATGTGTTTTTATGTTAATTTTATGAGGAATTTTAACATAAATAAGAGATTGAACAACAACATAAAAATGTACATAACATCACCAAAAACACATCACAATAGGAACATGATGATGGAGTTCACCCCTCCCGGGCTATGTCTCCTTGCTCTAGCTTTCAATGGCTTGGGCCTCTCTATTATGCTCAAATTTGTAAAAAGATGTGTTTACAATGCTCAAATGCTTCTAAAACCTGCTCCAATGAGTCTCGAATGTGAAAAAATGTTTACATGGCCTCTTTTTGCATCCATTTTGGTCGAAAACTGGAGAAGTTATCACCTCTCCTAGATTTCCCACTATTCGCTCTACATTTTCCCCAAAATTTGGCATCATCCTACAATTTCGCCCACCAAGCACTCTAACGGAGCAACAATTTTGCCGAAAAGTGATAGAAATTGTCAGATCATTAAAAATACCTCTAATGCTTAACTTCCAAAAAATTTGGCCACATGCCCGAGAGCTAAGGCCAATGACCCACCCCCACGACCGGGCACCCCACTCCACCTCTGTCGTAGCGTTCACATGGGTGGTCACAGTTTATGTTAATGTGGTGGTGTAGAACATAGTTTCTGAGGCATTCACATGGGTGGTTACATATTTTGTTTGGGGCTGTGGTTAGCCCCTAACCATGGTCCATGGACTGGGGTCAAGGGTTAACCATGGTCCCCATCCCCCAACTGCATGCGGTGTAAACTTCAAATAGAACGCGCCTCCCACTATGGTTAAGAACCATCGAGTAGGTGGTGTGGTAAGGCCTTGTGTTGTGCATTGGGAGGTGTCGGTTTCAAATCCTGTGCCCTTTGCTCGGTCGTTGATACACTTTTAGTGGCCTCCCAAGCTACCACGTGGTGGCCTATGGCTGGGCCACGTGTCAGCCATGGTTGGGCACTATTCCAACCAATAAAAACGCACAAATTCTGACCAATACCAAGGTGCCACTTGGCACGATCTAATTTGCAGAGAAAACCTTGACTCAGTCAACTGCCACATAACCTGCCCAGTCAGTGCCATGTCAGTAGTACGAACTACTGACAGGCTTGTCCATTTTTCTGAAAATTTACCTGTTTGATCAAACAAACAGAACGTGTTTTTGAGAGCATACAGTGTTTGCTTCACGTGAAACAAGTTGCATCGGATTCATGATGATGAGCACTATGTGGTCATTCAAGTTCCACATGATTATGAAGACCTTGATTTTTGAGCACCTGGTCATTCCTCCCCACTGGAAGCCTTTTAGACCCCAAAAGATCACTTTTAGTTGTCTAACAAGTGAGGGTACAATTCCCTCACCTTTCCAATCTCTATCTATTTGTCTTTTTAAGGATTTGTTCCCTTGAGCCCCACTTGAAGATAATTGACATTTACTCTTTTCAATGAACTTGTTCTTATGTTAAGTATAGTGTCTTGTTGAAGCTCATCAAGTAATTCTAGAGAAAATTCTTCAATAAATGGACTTTCAACATTCTCTCCTTGATATTCAATCAAAGAAGGCTCATACAACCTTAAATTCTCAACATTAACAACAACACAAATTTGCATATATGAAGGCAAATCCAACTTGAAGGTGTTATTACCAATCTATTCTAGAATTCTGAATGGACCATATCTAATTCATTTTAGCTTTTTACCTTCTCCTTGGAGCCTCTCTTTGCTAATGTGAATCAAAACTTCATCACCAAACTAGAACTTGTGATGTACACGATGCTTGTCGTGCTTTTCTTTGTACTTTCCTTGGCTCCTTTCAAGTTGTTCTTGAACTCTTTGGTGTACCAATTGGATTGGTTCAATAAACTTTCTTGCTTTCTCTATGTCACTATGACCATCTGTTTTCACTCACTACATTATCAGCCTTCAGCTGATCAAATTTTCCAAAGAGCAGAGAAGTTTGAAGGCATATTCCTAGCCATAGAAACAGTCAAAGCCAAATTATACCCTCTCCATTACGTAGTGCTCGAAACAAGCTTTCCAACGGTATATGGAAGTCTAAAAATGGACTTCTAGGTCAGAAGAAATGGCCTATTAAAGCTTATAGGTTCTTTTGCCTTTAAAGGGAAGGAGAAAAGCATATTGGAGATCCAGGAGCTCATCGCAATCACAAATCGGCGTTTTTCTGAAGTGGCAGCAAGAGAGGACACAATGAAACCCATGATCAGCCAATCGTCGATATCACAAATCAGCTATCGGTGAGTCTGAGGTAGAGCAGATAAAATCATATCAGCAATCGATAGTGGGCAAGTCCCACATCCTGCAATCCCATAGTCCCGCATCCCACAATCCTGTAGCCCCGCATCCCGTAGCACCTACATCCCACAGTCCCACGATTTCGCAATATTGCAGTCCTAAAACCGGAAGTCCCGCAATCCCGTAGATCAAACCCCACAATACTGAAAAATCGATGATCGACTGATCCAGGTGGATTTTGGTGGACACCCACCTATCCCATTTGGACACCCACAACTGTCTCTTTCAGTCTTTTCAGTTTCCTAAATTGTAGCACAGTTTACTATTTTTAGCAGTTTTTCGGGTCCTGAACTTCCGGAGCCGTTTTGAGGCCCTAAACGACGTTTTTTTGGGAATCTAGGGAAACATGGGTCCATGGATCAATTTTGCCTCCCAAAGTGGTAATGCTTGGATAGATATTTCTAACGAGCTATTGTATGCGTCAAACGAAGATTGTATGACAAAGTTACGACCCCGGGAAATTGATGTACCAATTTACCCAAACGGGGCCCACAATTTGGCGTTTCATCTTCTAGGCTTAGGTTTCAGAATGTGAAGGGTTTTCCATTATTTCTCAACAATAAATAGGCCTTCGAGCCTCATTGTAACTCAGTTTTAGAACAGTTCAAAGGCATGTAGCCACCACATCTCTTCTCAGAGATAAGCTACCATCACCCTAGCTGGTTTATTTCCATTTCTGGTTGTAAGCATATTTCAATATTTTACAGTAATGAAATGAAGTATTATTTCCATTGCATATCTATGTTTATGGTTATCTCTGTAATTTGTTGCGTTCCTGTTTAAATCTGGAGCAGTGGTATCAGAGCAGTCTGCTTTTTCTCTGTTTCTCTTTGCATGTCCCCAACGAGATCGGGATATAAGGAGTTAGGGCTTGAACTAGTCGAACCTTTGCAAGACCAGCCTCGCAAATCCCGACGGCCTCCCATGGCGGATGAGAAGAAAGACGAGGGGGCAGGAGATCCTATCAAAATCTTGCTCAAAGAAGCACTCGAGCGGCAAAGGAATGCGATGATGGATAGCTTTGCGCAGATCCTTCAGCGGCTACATAGAGGCGACGCATCAGCTTCCAACAGCTACTCTGGAAATGCCACACCGTTTAAGGTACAAGTTAATTTTGAAATCCCCATCTTCGAGGGTCAAATAGACGCAGATGCCGTAGATAAATGGTTAAATCTACTAGATGGGTATTTTTCTATTCATGAATTTTCAAATCGGGAAAAGATTGTTTTCGCTCTTCTCAAAGCAGCCCCCCACGTCAAGGACTGGTGGGAAACCTACTACGAACAGAAGGATGAAAGTACAGGCTCACTATTTTCAGTCGCACCCACTTGGAATGACTTCCGGGATGCCATAAAGGAGCAGTACTACCCTGTCGGAAGCTATGAGGACAAGTACATCAAATGGACCACACTGCGGCAGAGACGAGACCAAGATGTGCCGGAGTTCACAAACATTTTTCATACCCTTCGCACACAGTTGGGTATCAAAGATTCTGAGCTACATCTGGTACTCAAATACCGTGGCTGCCTACACCGATACATCCAGGAAGAGATGGGGTTCTTGAACATCTCCTCACTCGGCATAGTATACCGATACGTTGTCAAAATCGAGCAAAAGTTCAAACAGAAGAAGCGAGACTTTGGATCTGCAAATCCGAAGCCCAAAGGACAAAGCCAAGGCGGGGTGACCTAAGACAACCCGTCAAAGCCGCAGGAAAAGAACAATACCACGAAGCCCAAGAAGGACATAGGAAAGTGGTGTGAGTTCCACAAGAGTCCCACTCATAACACAAGTGAGTGTCGGACCAAGTAGTCGCGGGTGGCCAAGTTGAAGGCTTCCGAATCAGATGCATGTTCTGACCCTGAGCCAGAACCTGACAGGGGGAATGACAAAGGGAAGCAGATCATTGATGTGGATCCTAGCGCCACTGTTGCCACTGCCAAGATCCAGAAGAATGAACCTACAGATCCAGAAGAGGGGAAGCGTCTTTTCCACTCACAGATGTGGGTGAAGGGTTCGCCGTTGCAATTCATTGTCGACAGTGGCAGCCAAAAGAACCTCATTTCAGCAGAGGTCATGAAGCGGTTGGGTCTACCGACTACATTGCACCCGCAGCTGTACAGTATCGGGTGGCTTCATGAAGGACGAGATCTGAAAGTTCGCCAGCAGTGCCTCCTTCCCTACAGCATCAAACCCTTCACAGACGAGGTATTGTGTGATGTTACACCTCTGGATGTTTGCGATGTATTATTAGGCCAGCCAGACTTGTGGAGGTGACATGCTGTGTATGAGTCCAGGCCTCGTGCAGTCATTATTTCTTTGAATAATTCATTATACAGGATACCAGAGGTACCCCACCTACCGCCACATCTTTGATCACTGCTAAAAAAGGCAGCAAGCTCATCTCCTAGACCAGGAAATTCATCTATTTGGTTCACTCCCAAAGTAAGGGGAAGATCATTGCTACATCCATGACCCCCATAAAGGGTTCCTCCATGCAGCAGCAGCAGCAAAGGGATACGGTCATGGCAGAACATAGGAACAACTTCTCCTCACCCACAGGGGTACCACATAAGTTTCAGGTGGGCAACAAAGTCTGGTTGCATCGACAGAGAGAACGCCTTACCGGAACCCATCAAAAACTCAGACCACTCCGACATGGTCCTTACACCAGTACCAAGGCTATGGGTAACAATGCTTTGAAGCACAAGATTCCTCCATTCCTTCACCTGCACCAAGTGTTCAGTATGGACCATTGTCGACCATGCTTCTCACCATTACTGGACACATCAGAGATTGCAGGACAAGTTCAGCAGATGGAGGAACTCAACGCAATGGGGACCATTGCTTCCTAAGGGGGGAGGAATGATCCAGGTGGATGTTGGTGGCCACCCACCTATCCCATTTCGACCCCCACAACTGTCTCTTTCAGTCTTTTCAGTTTCCTAAATTGTAGCACAGTTTACTATTTTTAGTAGTTTTTCGGATCCTGAACTTCCGGAGCCGTTTTGAGGCCCTAAACGACATTTTTTTTGGGAATGTGGGGCAACATAGGTCCATGGACTGATGTTGCCTCCCAAAGTGGTAGTGCTCAGATAGATCTTTCTAACGAGCTATTGTACGCGTCAAACAGAGATCGTATGCCAAAGTTACGACCCCGGGAAATTGATGTACCAATTTACCCAAACGGGGCCCACAATTTGGCGTTTCATCTTCTAGGCTTAGGTTTTGGAATGTGAATGGTTTTCCATTGTTTCTCAACAATAAATAGGCCTTCGAGCCTCATTGTAACTTAGTTTTAGAACAGTTCAGAGGCACGTAGCCGCCACATCTCTTCTCATAG
This sequence comes from Pinus tabuliformis, assembly GCA_031772625.1. NCBI lineage: Eukaryota > Viridiplantae > Streptophyta > Pinopsida > Pinales > Pinaceae > Pinus > Pinus tabuliformis. Next base: position 578,134,360 of record CM062808.1, read on the forward strand.
ATAAGCTACCATCGCCCTAGCTGGTTTATTTCCATTTCTGGTTGTAAGCATATTTCAGTATTTTACAGTAATGAAATGAAGCATTATTTCCGCTGCATATCTATGTTTATGGTTATCTCTGTAATTTGTTGCGTTCCTGTTTAAATCTGGATCATCGATGGGCCTAAAGGACCATTCTTAAGAAATTATGGGGGGGGAATACACTGATAGCACAAAATCACCAAGAATTTGGGGTTTAGTGTTAAAGCATTGGGAGGGGCTGATTTTATTTAACAAAGGAATTCATGGAAAAGCCAAGGGAAGATGGGCCCTTTTCTCTTTCCTCTAGGGGGCCACATGGCAGAATCCTATTGGTCCTTAGAATCCACGGTGCAGCTGACGTTAGCATGACATTGCAGTGCAAATATTACGCGATAGTACATAGGACACGTGGCATGCAGATTAGGATTTTTCATGGATCGTATGGGGGCATTTTTGGTTGGCACATGTCACCACTTAGGAAGCGCCATGTGGCACTGATGACATCATCAATCCTGCAATGGGAAATCGCATAAAGCAAAGTTTCATCCTCTACCGAAGTTCTTCTCGGTTTGTGATTGCGATATGTGAAGATCCTCTCGGACGTGATATTTTATGCAATGGAGTTTAAAAGCTTATGGGTCCATCCCCTTTTAAAGGCCGCATGCTCATTCAACAACCCCCCATCTCTAGACGATCCATATTGATTCTACCCAGATCAATGGGTCCCAGGCCTTTTCGGCCCCCCCAACCATGTTTCTCTTTATCAATGGGGGTAGGTACGAAAAGCGGTTTCCATGCAAATCCCCTACGCTACGTGTCCCTCTCATATCATTTCATATCTCGCCCCCTCACTTACCACTTACTACTCATGGCCCCTCTGAAAACCACTCGTCCTCAACTCCCTCTCCTGTGTTGTGATTGCGAGACCCCTGGTGGGCCCGATCTCGCAAATCGGCGATCACAAGGTTCAAGGGGAGATATCAAAGGCAAGTGTTATAAATCACCAGTATGCGGGATTTCATATAACAAAGGAAGAAGCCCCCCGACAGGAAGTCCCATGGCCCTAACACCCAAGCCTAAGCCCCCAGCTTTAGAGCTCGATCATATGAAGAGAATTATAGGAAGAAGGGCGAAGTAACAAGGCTTAAAGGGGATCAGAACTTACATTTTTCACAATGTTTTAGTGATAGGGGCCAGCAACAAAAAGTCCCCCATATTACACCATAAGTACATCACCAGGCATATCAGAGCGTCGATAGTGCATTGTGGGACTTTAAAGGTGTGATGGATTTAGAAGCCATGGATTTTAAGAAAACAAGTGATGCATTCAAACCTGGCATGGGCTGATCCAGAAAGGCCCATTGCGACATGGAACCAGGTCAGTGCTGGCAGGAGTAAACAAGGACTTAGTAGCTCGGGAGGATTTAATTATACATCATAGTGTTCCATACAAAGGGAATGTGAAGTACCACACAGGGGTCCTTTCTTTCAGTACTGCATCATGAAACTGATAGCACCCATTCCTAGCTTTAAAGGATGAATGGTTCAAGTATTAAAGGATCAAGCAACAGGAGTTAGCTAGGTAACATAAGAGGCCAAAACGTGAGCTCAATTCAACCTGAAGTAGTGGCAATCATAGAGATGGGCACAAGACATCTCCTTATCATGTTCATTTGATTTTGACTAATCTATTCTCCTGTAATGTACCACCCTTAATGAGGCATTTAATATGTTGTAATGTTTTTGGGCCACAGAGCCATCCCCAACTGAGACAGCTAGTCAATATGACAGCTGAGACTCGGCTGAAGATATTTTGTTGTAATCAATGACTCTACGCTCCCCTCTCCAGATAAATAGGGGGAAGAAATACTTAACAAAGATTCATAAATTCTAAAGAAAACACTACATGTTATTTTCAGATTGTATGGCTTTGTAATATAGATCTTTAAAAATATCAAGGAAAATGTGGTGATTCCCCCTTCAAGTATTACAATATGTTGTCCCTATGTTAAACCCATTTATGTTCATGTTTCTTCTCTGAATTCAGGAAATCATAGCTGCTAGAAATATTTCAAACTTCCTCATAGATTCATTTGTATTGATGTTAATGCATGTGCCTGTAACTTCATCACATATTCATTTGTATCGACATTTTTAATGCATATTACTGTATGGGTCACTAAAATTATATATTTGAAAGTTGCGCTCCATGAATCATAACACTCAACCTCTTGTTTGTCCATTATATCTACCTGTAACTCATCCAAGTATAGAAATTCTTTATGCCTCAAGCTCTATGTGTTAAGTATGGAATTCTTGAATTTTTAAGCTCTATGTGATGAGCTTCTCTTTCTCCTTATCCTCTCTCATTTTCTCTACAAAATCTTATTAAACTGTAATTCCTTGAACTACTCGGACTCCACTATTTTGAGCATATATTTTTGTGAACTGTACATGTGAGGAAGTACCATAAATTCATGTCTTACTCCTTTAGATGAATGAACCAACCCATTCCATTATATATAAGAGAGAGAGAGTATATGTGATGTCTCCAATCTCTTGAGAATCTTACGAGCCACACAAAACCTAGATGTGCCTAGGCACTAGTCTTGTTAGCAACCCGAGGTTGTCCCTAGGAGTGACAACATCTTCTGATGTCACTACCGAGGAATGTATTGAAGGATTTTCCCCCTGGGATATGACAAATTTGGAACTCTTTGTGTAGGTGATCAAAGACACTTTGATTTATCCACATCACCTTGGCGACTCAACAAACCCCATCATCATCCATCATCCTAGCTTTTAAAAAGACTCTCACTCACTCAGATACATCTCAATAGAAATCCCCATTTGTATCTGACCCAGAGAAAATAATTTTCAAGAAAGTATGGAAGGAGAAAACTCCCACTACCTGCACTACCGTCTCATCAGTCTTTGAAGCTCCCTCATCCAGTTCTCAATCGGCTGTTACTCACTACTCAGGAATTACTTCTAAAACCCTTACGTAACTTGCTTTCAATCTAGCCACTCCTACCACTGTGTGTTTGGCCCAAGCTCCTCAAGCCAACCTCAATCCCCCTCCATTAGTCTAGATGGCTCTTCTGGGTTTTTTCTAAATAAATATTCTCCCCTTAATTTACCTCAACCTTTAAGTGTTATGCCCCAAGACTAGCTAAATCTTTTGCCTAGGTTCAATGGGAAGGATGACAACACTGTGCAGAGGCCCATTGAGACCTTTTGTGCTTTTTCTGAGAACCTAAACATGGAATAGTTGGATGTGGTCATGAGACTTTCTGTACTATCCCTCGATGGAGAGGCTAGAAAGTGGTTCAAAGCCCTACCCAATGCCTCCATCACTACCTGGGAGGAACTTGAAACCTCTTTCATGCATAAATGGGGTGAAAAGAGAAATCATGAGGACCTCCTCACAGATTTTAACTCCATAAAGAAGAATCCAAAATAGGATATTTCAGAATTTATAAAGAGGTTCCATAAGCAATACAATAACCTACCAGCTGAGATAAAGCCTCCTCTAGTTGCTGCTTGAGTATCTTTTTTGGGAACTTTTGAATCTAACTTTGGCTTTACTTTGAGGGAAAGGAAGTCTCTCACTCTAGATCAACTCTAAATTGATGCACTTGAGGTGGAATAAAATTTCACCTCAGCAGGGAAGCAAGAACTTAATGAGAATAAAAGAGGGAAAGAAGAGGCATCCTCCTCAGGTCAAGCTAAAGAATCACTAGACCTGAAGTTGGTTGAACGGAAAAAACTTATCAGGGGTTTGTCACAGAAGGTTGGAAATCTTGAAATTGAGAACAAGATCGTCTCTAAACAGAATGCTCAAGTCAACAACCGGGGTTACAACCCATAATATAGAAGGCCTCCATTGAAAATACTTCCAAGGGAAAGAAAGGAACAACTCGACTAGATTTCTCATCCTCTATATTTAGAAGATGATCCTGATGAACAATCGTCGGATACACATGAGATGCAGGGAAACTTGTATTATGATTTCTCTAAAGAAGAACATGAGAATATGGCTCACTAGGAGACCAGTCATGATAGAGAAGCAACAGCAGATGAGGAAGATATAGATTATTATTGCAAACAGTTTGCAGATTTCATGCAAGCACAGCCACAACGTAAGTATGATCTAAGGTTTTCAAACAAGAGGTCAAGAGAACCAAAACAAAAAGAGGAAATGGCTCCCTAAGTTATTCCTCCAATACTAGATAGAGGGAAAGGTAAGCTAAATCTTGACCCTTCATAGATAAAGGTCCCATTTAATAAGGAAGAAATAGTTCTGAGGGACACACAGAAAGGGAGCCACCTGTTCTATTGAAAATTTCCACTAGTAAGGAAGAAGGAGCAAAGCCAGGAGGTATAGAAAAATTCCAACCTACATTCAATCTTCAGAAGGAGCTTGAAAAGATAAATATTCTTCTTCCTCTGATTGAGATTCTAAAGCAGCCTAATTATAAAGCTCAGGTCTCTTAATTCATGCATCCATCTACCTCAACACCAACTCATGACAGTTTAAACCTTCAATAGGAGAGGCCAATGGTTATTTTTGGGCTGCATGTTGAATAAATTGATCCTTCTACCGCGCCCTTCTATGTGACTATGGTAATCCATGACCTCTTATTTCATAATTTCACATTGGATTCTGAAGCCTCACACAACCTCATGCCCCTAATAGTGATGGAATAGCTGGGCTTGCAAACCAATAGGCCCTACAAGGACCTGTACTCCTTTGACTCTAAGAGGTTCAAATGCTTGGGAATGATAAAGTATCTGGCGATAAACCTAGCTCAAATCCATGTGAAGAGTGTGGTAATGGACATAGTAGTGGCAGCATTCCCCCTTGGTTTGGCATGCTCTTATCTAGATCTTGGGGTTCCAAGGTGGGGGCCTCTATTAAGTTTATCTAACTTATGCAACCATTCCCACTTTTGGAGGTGAGAAAAGGAGGTTGTATAGAGAATCCAGGTTTTTGAAAACTGTGACCCCAGCTAAAGGCTCAGAAAAATCCCCATTGCATGGGAAAGAAGTAACCTCTCCTTCCTATTCGTAGAAGAATATGATACCTTCTTAAAGGAAACATTAGTACACCTAACAAGGTAGTTAGAGCGCCAGTGCACAAATGAAAATGAAGTATGGAAATTTTACTTTGATGGAGAAAATTCAAAAGAGGGAAATGGAGCTGGAATATTGTTGGTATCTCCAAAGGGTAGCTTGATACCCCTTTCATTCAAGCTGGAATTTGAGGCAAACAATAATGTAGTGGAGTATGAAGCATTGCTCCTTGGGTTAAAAATGGAAAAAAATATGAATATTTAATGCCTAACGGTCTATGGAGATTCTGAGATGGTCGTAAGGAATATCATAAATATATGTCAAGCCAAACACCCCAGACTAAGGATTTATCAGAATGAAGTGTGGGATATAATTGATAATTTCTTCCTAGCCTTTAATTTCTTTAGGCCCCCTCAAAATACGCTCTTTAGGTATGAGGTAGAAGTCATATACACATCGTCAATACCTTATAATGTCAAGAACAGTAGGTATTCGAGGATGACGGGCAGGTGAATATATTCATAGAAGTTGTTGGGGAGTTCAACCACTCCACCATCGATCAAGAAGAAGAATCAAATCAAGAAACCACTTGATGGAAAGACATTGTGGTTGAGCTCAAAATTTTTCAACTGTAAGGGAATACCATCCCTCGTGGACTCGGCCCACTGGAAAGGATTTTTAATAAGGACTACATAGTCTCCAAACCAATGACCCCGGAGATAGACAATCAAGTAGAAGACTACAACATCAGCTTAGATGGGGAACCCTAGATGATCAGGCTATCAAAAGGAATCCCATTGCAATACAGACAAAGGTATTTAAATCTATTCAAAATTTACAAGGATGTATTTGCTTGGTCTTATGAGGATTTGAAAGCATTTGATACTAAAATCATTCAACATAAGATTCCTTTGAAGAGTGGAATAAATCCATGCAAACATAAACTCAAGTAGATAAGTCCACTCTTACTCCCATCCATTGAAAAAGAGGTGAGAAAGCTACTACAGGAAAATATCATAGTTCCTTTAAGGTACTCTGAATGGGTGGCCAACCTAGTCCCTATCTAGAAAAAAAGCGGAGAAATAAGGCTATGCATAGATTTTCGGACTCTAAACAAGGTGTCATTGAAAGACAACTACCCATTGCCTAAGATGGATCATATATTGAAAAAGGTGGTTGGCTCAGCCAGAATGGCCATGATGGATGGGTTTTCTAGTTACAACCAGGTGGCAGTCCACCCTATTGATCAAAAGAAAACTTCTTTCACCACCCCGTGGGGAACGTTCATGTACACTCGCATGCCCTTCGATCTTATTAATGCAAGGGCCAAATTTCAGAGAGCCATGAACTTATATTTCATAAGGGATAAAGACAAATTCATGGTGGTTTATTTAGATGATATCAAAGCCTTTTCTAAGACTGATGAAGAGCACATCCTCCACTTAAAGCTCACCTTTGAGAAATGGAGGAGGTATGGTCTTTCTCTGAATCCTAAGAAATATCAATTCGCCCTGAGAAAGGGGAAGCTACTAGGATACATAGTAGCACATGAGGGTGTGAAGATAGATCCTAAATGAGTCGAAGGAATCAGCCATATTCCTCTACCTAGAAATTAGAAATAGGTTCAAGCCTTTTTGGGGAGAATAAATTTCTCGAGGAGGTTCATACCCAACTATGTAGAAATTGTCAAGGGTATTACGGACATGCTTAAGAAGGATAATGAAATCAAGTGGAGCCCTGCCCCCCTAAGATTCCGTCATTAGAATTAAAGAAGCTTTGGCTAAAGCCCTGGTATTGGTCAGCCCCAGCTATTCAGTGCCTTTCTACATCTTTTCTTTCGCCTCTCCACATACTATTGTTGCAGTGCTGCTATAGAAAAATAAAGATGGTTATGAACAACCCATCGCCTTCTTCATCCAAGTCTTGAGGGATGTTGAGCTTAAATATAACATCTTGGAGAATCAAGCCTATGCACTAGTCAAGGCTTTGAAGTAATTTTGTGTGTATGTGCTACAATCTGAAATCACAACATTTGCCCCAATGAAAACAGTTAGGGACATCCTGGTGCAAGGAGACAATAAAGGAAAAAGGGGTAGGTGGATATCTAAGATACAAAAATATGAGCTAGACATAAAGCCTACCAAGCACATAAAAGGCCAGGGGTTGGCCAAGGTTTTATCTGAATATAATTGGAAAGCTTTAGGGATAAACCTAACCACAAAGGAAGATAGACTCGAGGATCATCAGAGCAGGATTAAGACATATGAGCATAAAATATAAGCCAAATATAAGGGATCACCCTAGTATAAGAACATCGTTCATTATCTATTATTCTTGAGGTGCCCGTTCGGGCTGGATAAATCCAAATACTGAAGTCTGAAATTGCAAGCGCAAAAATATATCATATCAAATGGTCTACTCTACTGGAAGGACCCGGTGGGAGTATTGCTACTATGTTTGGTAGAGGGAAAAACCCATAAGGTGATTGAGAATTTTCATGAAGGAGTTTGTGGAGGACACTACAGCTGGAAGACCACATCACAAAAAATCCTCAAGGCAAGATTCTACTAGCCTACACTATTTTGGAATGCTCATTCCCAGGTAAGGTCATGTCGAAAGTGCCAAGTGATTGTTGAGAGGAAAATCTTTCTCCTCTCCCCCTGATTTCAGTACATGTGGAAGAACCTTTCAAAAAGTGGGGACTAGATTTCATAGGAGAAATAAACCCACCATCCAGTGGCCAACACAAGTGGATATTGATGACCATGGATTATTTCACTAACTAGGTAGAGGCCATCCCAACAAGAAATGATACAAACTCAATTGTAATCAAATTTATGGAGGAGAAAATACTGTCTCACTTCATTTGTCCCTTCAAAATTATCATTGATAATGCTCAGGTCTTCAAATTTGCCAAGTTCACCAACTTCTGCCATAAATTCAACATCATCATCGGGCACTCCACTACTACTATCCTCAAGGTAATGGCTTGGCTGAGTCCTCAGAAAAAATTCTGGTGAGGGTGTTGAAGAAGACCATCACTGAGAATCAAAAGAACTGGGACTTCCAACTAAAGTTTTCCCTATGGGCCAACTGGGTAACACCTAAACGATCCATGGGTTAATCACCTTTTCAGCTAGTGTATGGTAAGGTTGCAGTCTTCTCGATCCAATTAGCAATGCCAATGGTGAGGTTACTACAAGAAGTAGAGGAAGAGACAAGTGCCTTAACACGAAGGATAAATCAGCTGGATGAGCTTCATGAGAACAGAGAACAGTTGAGGGAAAATTTGTCAAATTATTAGTAAAAGATGAAATCCTTATTTGACAAGAAGGCCAAGGATCAACCTCTTCAACCAGGCGATTTAGTTCTCTGCTCGGATGCCTGACAGGAAGACAAAGGAAAACAAGGAGAATTTGATCTGTTATGGTTCGACCCTTTCAAGATTACAGAAGAAAGAGGAAATAACACGTACATGCTTGAAAATTTGGATGATGAATCTTTGGAACTTCTGGTAAATGGTTAGTTCCACAAAATTTATTTCCAAAATTAGAGGTACTTGTCTTGCACTCATTGTAAATACTAGTGTGTGTATTTTAATTGTTATATGAAATTTCCAGTTTATGTTGAAAAGTCCACTTTCACAGAATTATTGGTTGTTTAGAAATGACTCCATGCCCAATGGAAGGAAGGCTATTGGTCTATAGGTTCTCAGCACCTTGCCAACAAGGCATTGTCCCTAGTTGTAGTCAATGTTGTCATTCACTGAATTATGAGTCTTTAAATGATCACAGTTTCCAAAGAGAATTGAATTTTGAAGCCATATTCCCAGCCATTGAAGCACTCAAAGCCAAATCAGACCCTCTCCATTTCATAGTGCTTCGAATTACCTTTCCAACGGTATATGGAAGTCTGAAAATGGACTTCTGGGTCAGAAGATATGGCCTGTTAAAGTTCAGAGGTTCTTTTTCCTTTAAAGGGGAAGGAGAAAAGCATATCAGAGGTCCGGGAGCTCATCGCAATCGTAAATGAAGGTTTTTTCTAAAGTGGCAGCGGGGAAGGACATAGCGAAACCCATGATCAGACGATCGTCAATATCACAAATCGACTAGCAGCAGGTCTGCGTCAAAGAAAATAAAATCATATTAGCGATCAACAGTGGGCAAGTCCCACATCCTACAATCGGGTAATCCTGCATCCCGTAGCCCCACATCCCGCAATCCCACAACCCTGTATCCTGCAACACCCACATTCTGCAGTCACATGATTTCGCAATATCGCAGTCCCGTAGCCCGTAGTCTCGCGATCCCGCACATCAGACCCCGGAATACCAGAAAATTGGTGATCAACAGACCCAAAGGACCATTTTTAAGAAATTGTGTGGGGGGGAATACGACGATAGCGCAAAGTTGTTGAGAATTTGGGCTTTAATGTTAAAGAGCTGGGAGGGCCCGATTTTATTTAACAAAGGAATTCACCAAAAAACCAAGGGTAGATGAGCCCTTATCTCCCTCCTCCAGGGGGGCACGTGGCAGAATCCTAATGGTCCTAAGAATCCATGGGGCAGCTGATGTCACCATGACGTGGTAGTACGTAGATGACACAGCAGTACAAAGGACATGTGGAACACAGATTTGGCTTTTCAGGGGTCCTATGGGGGAATTTCCAGGTGACATTTGTCACCACTCAGGAAGCGCCACGTGGCACTGATGACGTCATCAATCCCACAATTGGCAATCATACAAAGCAAATTTTGCTCCTCCGTCGAAGTTCTTCTTGGCTTATGATTGTGATATCCGAAGATTATCTCAGATGTGATATTTTATGCAATGGAGATTATAAGATGACAGGTTTGTCCCCTTTCAAAGGCCGCATGCTCATTCAACAATCCCCCATCTCTGGACGGTCTAGATTGGGTCTACCTAGATCAACAGTTCTCATGCATTCCCCCCCCCCCCCCCCCACCATGTTTCCCTTTATCAGTGAAGGCGGGGTCCGAAAAGCAATTTCCCTACCAAGCCCCTCTGCTACGTGTCCCTCTCATATCATTTTGCACCCCCCCCTGTTCACTTACCACTTACCACTCATGCCCCCCTTCGAAAACCACTCGTCCTCAACTCCCTCTCCCGTGTTGCGATTGCGAGACCTCGGGTGGGCCCGATCCCGCAAATAGGCGATCGCAAGGTTCAAGGGGAGATATCAGAGGCAAGTGTTATAAATCATCGATATGCGGGATTTCATATAACAAAGGAAGAAGCCCCCTTGGCAGGAAGTCCCATGGCCCTATCGCCCGAGAAAAGCCCCTGGCTCTAGACCTGAGTCATATGAAGAAAATTATAGGAACAGGGCCGAAGTAAGAGGGCTTAAAGGGGATCGGAACTCGCATGTTTCACAATGTTTTAGTGATAGGGGCCAACAACAAAAATTCCACATATTACACCATAAACACATCACCAGGCATATCAGAGTGGTGATTGTGTAGTTTAGGACTCTAAAGGCGTGATCGGTCGGAAATTGTGGCTTTTAAGAAAATAGGTGGTGCATTCAAACCCGACATGGGTTGATCCAAGAAGGACCATGGTGACCTTGAACCAAGGTTGGCGCTGATAGGAGTAAAATATGATTTTGTAGTTCGGGAGGATTTAATTATCCAGCATGGTGTTCCATACAGAGGGAATGTGAAGTGCTGCCCAAGGGTCCTCTATTTCAGTACCGTAGCATGAAACTGATAGCACCCATTCCCAACATTAAAGGATGAATGGTTCAAGTAGTAAAGGATGAAGCGACGGGAGTTAGTTGAGTAACACAAGAGGCCTGACTATGAGCACAATTCAACCTGAAGCAGTGGCAATCACAAATATGGGCATGAAGATATCTCCTTGTCATGTTCATTTGATTTTGACTGATCTATTCTCCTGTAATGTACCGCCCTTAATGAGGAATTTAAAATGTTGTAATGTTTTTGTGCCACAGAACCATCCCCGGTTGAGACAGCTAGTGAATCTAACAGCTAAGACTCAACTGAAGATATTTTGTTGTAATCAATGATTCTACGCTTCCCTCTCCAGATAAATAAGGGGAAGCAATACTTCACAAAGGTTCAAAAATTCTAAAGAAAATACTACATGTTATTTTTAGACTGTATGGATTTGTAATATAGATCTTTCAAAATATCAGGGAAATGGTGGTGATTCCCCCCTAAAGCATTAAAATATGTTGTCCCAATGTTAAAACCCATTTATGTTCATGCTTCTTCTCTGACTTCAGGCAATCATAGTTGCTAGAATTATTTCAAACTTCCTCACAAATTCATTTATATTGATATGTTAATGCATGTGTCTATAACTTCATCATAGATTCATTTGTATTGGCATTGTCAATGCATATGCCTATATTGGTCATTGAAATTATATATTTGAAAGTTGCACTCCATGAATCATAGCACTCAACCTCTCGTCTGTCCATTATATATACCTGTAACTCAAACAAGTATAGAAATTCTTAATGCCTCAAACTCTATGTGCTAAGTGTATAATTCTTGAAGTTTTAAGATCTATGTGATGAGTTTCTCTTTCTCCTTATCCTCTCTCATTTTCTTTACAAAAGCTTATTAAACTGTAATTCCTTGAACTACTCGACCTCCACTATTTTAAGCATATATTTTTGTGAACTATACATGTGAATAAGTACCAGAAATTCATGCCTTACACCTTTAGATGAATGAAACAACCCATTCCATTATATATATATATATAGAAAATATGTGATGTCTCCAACTTCTTGAGAATCTTACGAGACAAGCAGAACCTAGATGTGCCCAAGCACCAGTCTTGTTAGCAATCTGAGGCTCTCTGAGAGCGACAACACCATTAATAGAAACATATTTGCCAAAAATGAAATCCAAAGGAGATTTAAGAAATTATCCCTAACATTCCTCAAATGGCAATGTTTGAGTTGAAGAGTGCTTGGCCCAGTTCTAAGCATGCTGAATATAGTCAAATGTTCATCCCACAACTTAAAATGCTTGCTGCAATACCAATGAAGAAGATGTATCATTGTTATGTTCACCACCTTTGTTTTACCATCTGTTTGTGGATGAAAAGTTGTACTCTTTTTCAATTTGGTGTCCATGAATCCCCACAAGCTTGACCAAAAATTCCCAACAAAGCGAAAATCTTGATCACTAACAATGGATGTGGGCAATCCAAAATGCACCCATACATTTTGAAAGAATAACTGAGCAGTATGTTTAGTTGTAACTTTCTTTTTACATGGCATCAAAATACACATTTTGTTGAACCTATCCACAACTACATGCAAATAATCATGACCTATTTTTGACAATGGAAGACCTCCTACAAAATCCATAGAAACACTCTCCCACAGTCGTGAAGGAACTAGAAGCGATGTGTACAATTCTAACTTTCTATTACTAGGATCACTGACTACAAACAATGAACATCCTTTAATAAATCGTGACACACTTTCAAGCATACGAGGGAAATAACAATACCTCTGTAGATGTACCACCATCTTACTTACACCAAAATGACCAACAATAAGAGAAGTATGCACCTCTCTTATTATGTTAACTCTTTCTCCCTGTGGAATACAAAGCTTGCAAATATGGTATAACAAGTTATCATGCAAATGATAATCCAATTCCTCTACTTGTTTACCTTGACTCAAACCTGCATAAACATCTTGAAAGTCATTTTCTAATGCATATTGTTTAATATAACTTTCATGCAAAATAGAATTATGCTTGATTAAAGTAGTTGCACTAATAATAGGCATATTAATAATATCAACAACTTTATTGTAGATACCTTTCTTATACCTAATTACCTAGTGGAATTGTTGAAGAAAACCCATCCATCAGAAGTGCCTTGATTGTTGCAACTTTGATTGAGATTGCAAGTATTGAAATCGTTGATGATCAGTGCGAATGATTGTTTCCTTACCCATTAAGTAGTGTTTCCACTTTTTCACGCTTTGCACCAATGCATACAATTCCTTGTCATATGTAGGATAGTTAATCACCTCACCATTAAAAGTTTCCGAATGAAAACAGATAGGCTTACCATGTTGCATGAGGACTCCACCCATGGCATAGTCACTAGCATTAGTCTGAATCTCAAATGATTGTCTCAAGTCTCGAAGTGCAAGTACTGGAGTTGAACTGATATTTTCCTTCAATGCATCAAAGGGCTTTTGTTGTTTGTCTCTCCACTGAAAAACCTTTTTCACACTTGTCAATGCATGTAAAAGAGCTGCTATAGAAGAAAAATTGGCAATGAATGTCCCCCAATATTGGGCTACTCCCAAAAAAATTCTTACCTCAATAACTGTCTTGGGCCTTGGCCAATTCAAAATGAAATCAACCTTGGAGAGATCTATTTTCAATTCACATCCTCCAACAATATCACCCAAGTAAACTAAAGAAGTTTTTCCAAACTCACACTTTGACATCTTAAGATACAATTGTTATTTCTTCAATACATCAAGTACTTTTCTTACATGCATGACATGTTCATCATGAGATTTACTGAAAATTAAGATGTCATCTAAGTATACTATAACAAACTCATTAAGAAATGGCCTAAACACATCATTCACCACACTCATGAATGTAGCAGGAGAATTACATAAACCAAAAGGCATAACTATCCATTCAAACAAACCTTGTTTTGTTTTGAATGATGTCTTCCAAAAGTCTCCTTCAACTATTCTAATTTGATGGTAGGCACTCCTTAAGTCCAACTTAGTAAAATACTTTGCATCTTTCAATTGATCAAGTAAATAATCTATTCTAAGCAATGGGTAACCTTTCTTTACTGTAATTTTGTTCAATGCACAGAAGTCCACACACATGCGCCATGTTCCATCATTCTTTGGCATCAAGACAATAGGTGAACCACATGGTGAGGAAGATGGCCTGATGATCCCTTTATCCAACAACTATTTAATTTGTTTCTTAATCTTTTCACTTTCCATCACTGACATCTTATACATGCCAATGTTAGGAAGATCTTGCTGCAACTGTATCTTATGTTGGATTCCTCTCCTGGGAGGTAATCCCTTTGGTTCCTGAAACATATCATCATATTGGTTAACTACACCAACCAATTTAGATTTCAATTTTGAATCACAACCTTTAAAAGCTTCATTATCAACATCATTCTTGGGTTTGATCATTAGAAGCACAAAATTACTGCTTGAATTCACTAATCTTTTCATCTTCCCAACATTAACAAGTGAAAGATTTAGTTTCTTGCTATGAGTTATCACAATATATTCTACTCCATCTTTGAACAAATGGTATTTTTTTTCATGTCTATCGAAGATATCTTTTCTGTCATAGAGGTACAGGCTGTGCAAAACTATGCCACATATGTCTAATGGCACAACATCAAGCTCCACTTCATCTATGAAATTTGCAGTAATGGCCAATTTTAGTTTACACTTTCTAGTAACCTACAATTGTGCATTGTCACACACCCATCCAAGTAGATATGGTTTATGATGTGGAATGGTTTCCAAGTTTAAACTTTTGACAATGTTTTCAGAGATAATATTGGCTTGAGAGTCATTGTCGAGAAGTGTATCAATCATGTTATGTTTCGAGATCACCTTTATGTGAAAATTTTATATCCTCTTCATTTCATTTAGAGTTTAATTTTGTGAATTTGAAGAACTAGTGCTAGCAATGGATTATTTTCCTTTTATTCCCATAGCTGTAATTTTAGTTTCATCACCTGAATCAGATCCCAAATTCTATTGAGTGGTTGCAATTGTCTTTTTTTTCCCATGTTGAATTTTTTCGGTTTCATTTGGAGATGAAGCTTCCAATAATGAGTGTCATCATGACCTTCTTTGGAACAATGTTTTCACATTAATTTATCTTATTCTTTCTTGATAGATGCATTTTTTTTTCCTTCCCTTTGAAACCCTTTTCTTTTCCTTTACTCTTAAATGAATTTTTACTACCTTCTTCTGGAGTGTTTTTCCCTCTTGCCTCAAAATGAGTGGCTTGCACACACACATCATCTAGATTATTGGGATTAAACATTAAGATAGTATGCCTAAGGTAACCGTGTAAAACCCCTATGTACTTCAGCGACGTGTCTTGTGATTGCAAATCTACACTTAACATTAAAGACTTTTTTCTGAATTCTTGGGTGTAATCTTGCACATTTTGACCTTTAAGTTGTCTAAAGTTCTGTCATTTCATGATGGCTTTCTACATATAAGCTAGAGGGTAGAATTTTCTTTTAATTACAGCAATGAAATTAGACCAAGAAATTGAGATCTTACCGTGCTTTTTTATCTCCCCTTATGTCTTTGATTCCCACCATACTAGTGTTGAACCCTCCATTCTTAAGAAATCTAACTGAATCTTTATGTCATCCTCTTGAAGGTTTTGAATTCTTCAATAGACCTCCAACTGGCGAATCCAATTATCAAGCTTTTCTGCATTCACTTCACCATTATACATAGGCAACTCAAATTTAACATCAAGTTTTAATAAGGGTGATTTACCAAATCCTTTTGAGGTATGTTGATGAGTATGAGTCAGGGTTGTGTTAGTGGAAGATGGTGAAGACGCTTGTGAAGAATATGATGAAGAAGATGGTGGAGAAGGTGGAGGTTTATCTCCATTTCCATTACCTCCTCCTGAAGAACCTTCTCCTTTGGAAGGTTTTGAGCTTTCACCTTACAACCTGGTATTCCTCTCTTCATTCCTGAAGACCTTTTCATATTTTGTCATGTTTGTAGGTTCTCCTTCATGAGACATGATCTCTGGAGTCTCAATTGTAACTTGAGGATGAACTGGTGTTGGAGATTGTAGCAAATTTTCCCTCCTTCCCCTTGACCCAACTTTAGGGCTTCCAACCAGCTTCCCTTCTCCAGTTTTGAGTTTTAACCTTGTAAGCATAACATAAACTTGCAGATAGTTAAATCCTTCTTGCACAAAGAAAACCTAGTGCTCTGATACCAAAATGATTTGATTAAAGATATTAGTTTGTTGTACTAAGATCCTCCTCGAATTAGAAACAAAATTATATTCATGCGCTTAAGGATTCATGAGTTTTGCAAGTGAAAAATGAGTTTTTATGTTAATTTTATGAGAAATTTTAACATAAATAAGAGACTGAACAACAACATAAAAATGTACAGAACATCAGAAAAAACACATCACAACAGGAACATGATGAAGGAGTTCACCCCTCCCTGACTATGTCTCCTTGGTCCAGCTTCCAATGGCTTGAGTCTCTCTATTATGCTCAAATGCGTAGAAATATTTGTTTACAATGTTCAAATGCTTTTGAAACCTACTTCAGTGAGTCCAGAATGTCCAAAAATGGCTACCTAGCCTCTTTCTATATCCAATTTGGTTGAAAACTGAAGAAGTTGTGACCTCTCCTAGTTTTCCCACTATTAGCTCTACATTTTCCTCAAAATTCGGCGTCATCCTACAATTCCACCCGCCAAACGCTCTAACAGAGCAATAATTTCACCGAAAATTGGGCAAAATTGTTGGATCATTAAAAATACCTCTAAAAATTTTGGCCACGTGGGGGGCCCACGTGCCCGGGGGCTAAGGCCAACGGCTCGCCCCCGCCTGTCGGGCCCCCTGCTCCACCTCTATCGTAGCGTTCACATGGGTGGTCACGGTTTATGTTAAAGTGGCGGTGTACAACATGGTTTCTAAGGCAATCACATGGGTGGTTACATATTTTGTTGGGGGCCATGGTTAGCCCCTAACCATGGTCCATGGACCAGTGTCGGGGGTTAACCACAGTCCCCATCCCCTAACTCCATGCGATGTAAACTTCAAATATAACACGCCTCCCACTATGGTTAAGAACCATCGAGTAGGCGGTGTGGTAAGGCCTTGTGTTGTGCGTTGGGAGGTGTCGATTTCGAATCCTGTGGCCTCCACTTGGTCATTGAACCCTCTCGGGCTGCCACGTGGCAACTTCCAACTAGGCCATGTGTGAGCCCATGGTTGGCCAGTTTTCCAACCAATAAAATGCACAAATTCTGACCAATATCAAGGTGCCACTTGGCACGATTTGATTTGCTGAGAAAAACTTGACTCATTTAACCTTCCGATTTAGTGTCACGTCAACTATACAGACTGCTCACTGGACTGTCCAATTTTTGAAAATTTCCCTGTTTGAAAAAACAGACAGAACACGTCTCTGGGAGCATACAGTGTCTATTTCGCGTGAAACGAATTGCATCGAATTCAGGATGACGAACACTACGTGATAATTTAGGTTCCAAACCGTTATGGGGACTTTGATTTTTGAGCATAATTTTGAACGCCTAATCAGACAATGTCTAGGGTTGAACCTATTATGGTCACTATTCAAATAACTGTTCTAGAAGTGAAACTGGCTCGGGGGTTTTTGGTAATGGATATCATACTCATTGGTTTGGTAAAGCATTCCTTTTCCTAATAATTTTGTGATTGGTTCATGCAGTTAAGCAAAAATAAGTATTTGACTATTGTGTTATGCTCTAATAAATGCAAACAATTCTTTTATATAACTATTATACCTAGCCGAAATGTTCTATTAAATGCAAACAACTATTTCTGTATTAGTCATTTATTTTCTTACTATATATCATTAAAAAATTAAACACTAAATAACATTTGAAAGTAATAGTAGGCAAGGTTAGTTCCAAGTCGAAACAGGCATGGGTCTCTTAACCTGGAATAGTCCAAAAACCCTAAAAGTAAAAGCTAGAAAAGTGTGACAGGTTCATGAGTAGGATCCCATCAAAATTTCCATATCTAAATAATTAATATATACATGTATACATAATTGTAATTGTATCAACAACGTGATAAACAAATAGTGAACTAAAAATGTTTAAACAGAAGCGAGAGTTATATAGATGTACTGGTTGCTAAATCTAACATAAAATATAAATGAGTACCAAAAGGAGGATCAAACCTGTTAGGGGACATATATATGTAAATAAACAAAAAAAACTCCAGTGCTGGAGAAATAGAAATCTGAACTCAGATTTGTAAATAACAAACAAGTAATATAAAAGCAACCGGTACGTATTATAACAAAACCTCCTTCCAAATATAACCGGTAGGTATTGTTCGTATAACCGGTACGTGTGACAGAGTGACAGAGTGGTATTGTTCGTATAACCGGTACGTATTATAACAAAACCTTCTTCCAAATACCAACTTGTTTTTTTCACAAGAAAAAGCTGGGTAATACTTCTATTATATTTCAAAAATGTAAAGGCTATATTCCCGGCATAATATCCAAAACAGCATGTGTTTGTAGAATTACATCCATAAAAAAATAAGACGATATGAGATCTGTCTATAGAACTATTCAAAACATGGAGAATATACCTATACTAGCATTTGCACCTAATGTTGCAAAGGAAACGCTGTAAGGCATAGTGTGCGGAAGAATATTGAAATGTGAATGGGGTTTTTTGAAAGCAAGGGTCGATGATAATGAGTTTGAATTGAGGAAGCCATGCTGAAAACCATATTCGGGGGTTAAAGTGGCTATGAAATAGAATAAAAGTAGTCATAAATATCCATTGAACTTGTTTAGATACCTTAAAGATTGCCTAGTTGAAGGTGAAGTTAAACAAATGAATTCACGCAAACAACAATTAGGTATCCATATTGATATACAAAATTTTAAGGAGAGGTATGTTAATCTTTTCAAACAACATTCTAATGTATTTTCCTAGAAATATGAAGACCTTAAACCATATCACATTGTGATGAACTGAATCCCTGCTAGGATATATTCCTTATGACGCAGAGAAGCCACAGGTGGTTGATAAGGAGGTGAAAACAAATGCTTGGGCTCATGAAGGAGCTCTATATTTTCCTCCAACCCACACTGTTCCTATGCCTATTATATTCCATGGCAACATCGTACAGAGAGACATCTCTTGTTCATTACTCCTAGTATGGTAATATTAACTAACTCTGCCTGTGTCACAAATCATATAAAAATGGATTTTAGTTAGCTCCGTGGTCCTTGGAGAATAATAATATATACAAATTTTATCCATCATGGCCTCTCAACAGTCCAATTACTTAGCTAATTGCAAACCTATCTTGAGACATTCTATATGATGCCACTTTTATTACAGGGATGTAGAAATTAGAGTTTAGAATGGGAATTGTGCTTCAACGTTATTTTCATTCAAGCGGCATTTGTGCCAGCTATGTCCTTTCGACAATTATGGCTATTCTAAATGGTAATGTTGTGTCAAGTAGTATGTGCTAGCATTTTTATTTTTATGATGAAAGCTGCATATTATATCAATTTAAACAATCATAATATGATTTTCATGCTACACTGCATTTTTTTTCATAGGCATTGAATTGTTTTTTCTGCAGAGTATCCAGAAGTCTGAATGCCCTAAATAATTAGAGCTAGCAGAGTTTTTGGCCAGAGTTTTGGCACTTCTTGAGCGTTTTGGCCAGAGGTTTGTTTAGAATGAGAGTAAGAATGATGATGAGCAAACTTGGAATAGCTTCCCATCCAACTGTGGCAAAAAGGATGCCAATTGCTACACAAATTTTCAAAGGGACAGTCTAACCCCAATGCAGCCACCTTGGAAACTCTCCAAAACGATATGCATCTACAGCTATGTAGTTTACAATCTCACCAGTGGCATGTCTTCTTCTTCCTAGACTAGACAGCCAAAGTTGTTTCTGATATACAGCTACCATCAAGGCCGAACACATTCGCATACCTGCGCTTCTGGAATTGAAGTATTTTTTTTTCTATTCGCTTAGGTGGGCCAATGCATGTTCTGAATGTAGGGAAGTCTGAAATTCTGTTGACTGTCATTCCATGCGCTTAGGAAGTTCTGCTGTTGGAAAGTTTGATTAGGCTGCATTGAATTAAGCAAGGCTGAAACATTATTGTTGACGTTGTAGCTGTAGTTGTCCTGCATGTTGTTGAATCTCTTTGCAGGGTTGGTTTCATCGTCCCCATATGCTAAGGAGAGGGTCCTCTTGAGAGAATTGAATTTGTTGTCATTCTCCGCTGCTAATTCTTCTTGTTTTGGGACAACTTCATATCGGCAATCGCTAGTGTTGTCATTGTTATTGCTGAAATTGTTTTGAGAGAGGTTGGAGGACTGGACTTGAGGTAGTCTGCTGCTGTTTCCATTGCCATCCATGGCTTCATCGTTTAAAAAACCATCTATGAAAGGATCGTCACTCTCCAACAACCCACTGAAAGAGAAAATTTTGGGCAATTGTAGTTTGTTTTGCTAATCAATATCAGGAAAAGAAGCCATCACTTCATCTGCACTCAGTGATTCATCTCGTTCTACCCCTTGTACTCTCTGAGAATGACCATTTTTCTTGTAAATTCAGCACAGCACCCAATCATCAAGCTGGACAACAAAAGTGCCATCAAAATCAACAATACCAATTTTAGTTGAATGAATCAATTCCTATTCATAAAGAATCAAAACACAAGAACTGTGAAGGGAAAATCACTCATATTGATCAATATTCAAGAAGACATCACTTTGTAGGGTGTGTTATTTGTATTTACACAATTGATTTTTTTGGAGTAGTCTACCTAGGCAAAGGAATTGCCCAGTTTCCGTCACCGCCCAAAAAATCATCTGGCTCCGGTCGTCGGCAATTCCATCGTCCTCCACCACCCTCCCCTAGCTCTGCCACCCTCCATCCACTGCTCCACTTTCATTTCCTGACATTTCTTGACAGATCGGATCGGAGCTAGAAATCCTGACATTCTCTGACAAATCAGATTGGTGTTGGAATTGCTGCAGCGGAGAGTTGATGCCCTTTCCAATTCGAAATGGAGGAATTGCTAAACTGTGGGCTACTCCCCCAAACAACACAACTCGGCCTCTGTAGCTCACGCACCTTCCTCCTCGACTCTGTGCCTGCAGCTCACCACAAAACTCCGGCCCAAGCAATTCCTCCGCTCTGCAGCTCACCACCCAGGGGACGTCACCTTCATGTTCAAGTGTAATTGGGTGAGTGCTGATTTTTAATATTTGTTGGTAAATTGAACAGTGGGTGCTTCACAAGGAGTCCATCCACCACGAGGTGAGCAGAGTTCATTCTATCCACCACAGGCTAATGTTGAGGCATAAGGACATATAGTTAAGATTAATTGTGAAGCCAACCCAGAGTTTTTCTTGGCTGCTCGTGGTGATGTTGCAGTGCTTGCGCTGGAAAACGCACATGATCCTCATCAGGTATGTTCATCAGTTTGAGCTACTTTATTTGAAGCTCGCTGAAAGAATTTGTTCATCTGATAATTGATGGTTAATCACTATCCTTATTCCCCTGTTCGATGGAACCTTTTGTCAGTAATGGATCAAAGTAGATTCATGGGGCCTTCGAGTCAAGGATGAAGTTGGCTTCCCAACGTTTACCTTGGTGAACAAGGCAGACATGCTCTGAAACACGGGGATAAAGAATGGGACTAGGTAAAACTTTCTATTTCCCTTTTCCTTTTAGTTTCATTGTTTAATATAGCCTCTCCTCTGGATATGTAGAGAAGTCTTATTCACTGCAATGCTATAAACCACCTTAACTCAGGGTTTCAGAATGCTAGGGTCTTGGGCATTATGGGATGCAATAGAGCCATTTACAATGGTGGTCCCCTAATCCATAGTTTTTGTTGAGTGTTGTTGAACAGATATACTTGGCAGATTATAATCATGACAAGGCAGAGCAGTTTGTTTTGTGGACCTTAACTGTAGATGTTGGAAATATGTATCAATCTCTGAGGCCTGTGAACAACATTAATTTGAATATGGATACGAAAGCTGCAGATAGCCATGTGGGAGGAATACGTGTTGGAAATGAACTCATCCTCTTTGAGTGGAAGAAACAGAGCAACCAAAAATGGAATCTCCAGCCCATCTATTGTAAGAAATCTAACAATAACAAGTTGTCTTTCAAGCTCTTTATTGAAAGCATCATCATTTCTGTAAGTTTATCAATAGAAAGGACGGAGGGTTCATGCTACTTGAAAGTTTATCATTTCTGACATTTTCTGTAAGTTTTTCTGGCATCATTTTCCACATTCTTTTGTTTGCAAGTTTGGGTGTTCATCATAAGTTTTCTTGGCCTTGCACCTCTTGCCGAACGTATAGGCTTTGTCACAGAGTAAGTGAAAAATTGCATGGCATATGTACATAGGTTACGTGTAATCTATACCTTATACTTCAATTGTTTATACACTTGGAATGGTCACTGCAGTGCAGTGACTTCATAAAATATTATGTTTGTTGGTTCTACAATCTGATGTTTTATTGTAAATTGTTGTAGACAAATTGCATTCTACATTGGACCAACAAGTGAGATTCTTATATGTATATGGACTATGTACTCATATTTGTGGATACAAGATATGAGCTAATTGATATATATGATAAAGTGTTTGACATTTCGAGGTAACTGATGCAAATATATTGTTAATTAATTCTCCTATAGTTGGTGGGTTTCTCAACGCCACATGTGGAAATGCAATAGAGATGCTCATTGCAGTGTTTACACTTTACCATGGGAAGACCAATGTGGTCAAGTATTCTCTACTAGGCTCTGTTCTTTCCAACTTAATTTTTGTGCTTGGCACATCTCTCTTTTGTGGAGGAATTTCCAACATGAAAAAAGAACAACAGTTTGAAAAGGCATGTGATACATTTTTAGTTTTTCCTTAACAACCTAGGCCACCAAAACAAGTCCGACCTACTCATGATATTCATTCATTAAGGCCTAACCATGGGTGTTGTATTGCTATATGACGTAGGTTATTTCTGGAATCGACTCCAGTCTTCTCATGATGGCTTCATTGTGTCTCATGCTACCCTTAGACCTTCAACAATCTATGGCATATAGTGAAGCAGCTGCATCAACATTACAACTATCTAGAGTCAGCAGCATCATCATGCTGATAGCTTATGCTGCATATTTGTTCTTCCAATTAAGGACACATATACAATTGTTTGAAGAAGGCCCAGAAACAAAGGAGCTTTTTCTCTGAATCCTCAACAGCAAGAATTCTTTGTCTTGGGTGGTTCCACTCCATCCCCATCTCCATATACATCCATAATATTAACTCTGTTGAGAGACAATTGAGACTTATAGGAATCTGAATTCAGCATTTTCTTGCTCACATTAGTATAAATCTCCTTGAGCACAATTTGGAATGCACGCAATACATTTGTATGATCCAGAGCCAATTCAAAGTCAAGTGAATCCATGCATGATTGACTACAAGCAATGGCTTATCTAATCATGATTCAGTGTTTGGAGGTTGCCAATTTGACTTAGAGGAAGAGGTAAGTGACGCTCCAATGGTAATTGGGGATCTCCTTCTAGATTTGCAGGACACTGGCTTGGAGCTTGCAGCTCTGGATGAATCTACGTCAAATGGAAAAAATTTATATCATCTCAAATCGAAACTAGAATGTGTCTTGGAAAGGAGAGGCAAAAATGGTGATTTTTGGCACTCTAAATTTCTCGATTTCTAAGTGCCATTATCTGATAGACGGCGCGATCGTGTTGAAAAGTGGCTTCACTGCAACACTGCAAAATTTTCTGGGAATGCTGATGTACAAAATTTGCAACTGGAGGCAATTTTATCACTTGCAGAACTGAAACAGGGACTCTCTGTATGTGTTTGTAAATGTTCTGTATGTTTTTGGCGATGTGTTCTAGAGAAGGGCCATTCCTCTGATCACTCTTGTATGGGTAACCATTGTTGCGATGAAAAGTGCACATATTGCTCTCTTGAATCACACCAAGGAAATGAATTGGAGGAATGCCGAAATTTGATAGGTCATGATGGGAGTCATGATTGCAAAAAGAAAAATCATACATGTATGAAGCTCTGTTCTTTATTTGATAAATCATCTAATTGTAACAAATTTTGTTGCTTGAAGGTTGGCCATGAAGGTTACAAATTGCTACAAATTGGCAAATGCCTACAAATTTTTCATTATAATAAAATGAAAAGTTATTTGCAGGTGGGATGTTGTCTTTTAACAAGCAGACTTCCAAGGGTTGCCAAACTAAAGTCCCCATATGGATTATTAAGCAATGATGCATTTGAGATTATGAGAAATTCTATATCAGCATATTATTATACAACCTTAACTAATGCATTGACTAGCTTTTCCATTAGGCAATCAACTAGTGTAATGGATTTCACTTCGAGTGGATCTTTTCCAATATAATTGACTACAAGCAATGGATTATCTAATCATTTGACTATGAATTCTCATGGTGAATCTGATACAAAAATTCCATCTATAAGGGACATTTGTCTTCTCCAATGGTTGACTAAGACAATTGAAGTTGTCGATGTTAATGTAGGTATGATAAATGACTCAAGAAAGACTTGATAGAAATCATGTGTTATTGTTGCTTTCATGGCATGTATCCTAAAGGAATTGATCTCAATAGACATTCAGATGCACAAGTTTAATCTAAATGGGAGAATGATATGACTAAAGAGTGCAATTCCTTTGATGAAAAATAAAAGTTGATACTTAGTTCCCTAGGCATAAAGAAAGAATGTGATTAAATGTCTAATGGTCTACAAGACTAAATTTACCATCTGCAAGTGTTATTGAGAAACATAAATTTACTCATCACAAAAATCTTCTCTCAACAAGATCATATTCATATTGAATACATTGAAATCTTTGCACCTACTACAAATATGAACTCTTATCTACTTATTCTTTCACACATTTTTCATTCTGTATAAGAGTTATAACATACATCAATTGGATGTCAATAGTGTTTTTTTACATGGTGTTCTGACTGAGGAGATTTATATGGAGCAATTTTTTTACATGGTGTTCTCAATGAGGAGATTTATATGGAACAACCCAAGGCTTTGAGAAGGGCCACAATCTTGTTTGTCTACTAAAGAAATCCTTTTACACTTTGAAGCAAGCCTCCATAGTGTGGTATAAGAAGATTGATTGATTATTAGTTTTTGTTTCAAGCATCATGAATTTGATTGTAGTGTTTATATTTTGCAAACGATGATACTTACATGTTGGTGACTTAATCATAAATTGAAGTAGTGTCAACCTAATTTTGGGTTTGAAAAAATAATAAATAGAGATATTTACAATTACAAACCTGAGTGTGTTGTATTTTTCCTTATGGAAGCAAGTTTTGCAAATGGATAACAATATATTTATTTACCTAAATATAAATTGCCATTCATTATACATGTTTAGGATGGAACACTATAAACCATTTTTGGCACCATATCAATCAAGAGAGAAATTGACTGAGTGTGCCTTTGAAAATTAATGGTACTCAGTACAAGAAGACTACTGGAGCCTCATTTACTTGATTCATAGCATATTTGATATATTATTTGATTTTAGTGTGGTCTACAAAATCATGTAGGATATGAAAGAGAGTTGCTTAGAGGCCACAAAAAGGGTTTTTTATGAAAGATACATATTAGCACAATATGAAGTATTGCATTAAGAATATGAAACTAGTCAGTTACTTTGGTCTTGTAAGAAGCAAGCAGAACTATTGACCACTAAAATTGAATATAAGGGTGCATTTAATGTTGACAAAATCAATGTGAATCCACATAATGGATGAGGTTGGCTTCTCATTTGAGCAATAGATTCAATGTATTATGCAATACAAAATCTTCTTGTTCATAGTAAAATAGTGTATGTGGAGTCTTCATGCCCATTATTTGACAAAATAAAGATATTGTGAATCTTCTTGTTCATAGTAAAATAGTGTATGTGGAGGCTTCATGCCCATTATTTGACAAAATAAAGATATTTTGAATCTTATTTATTGCAAGATAAGTGATCACATCATTAATATTTTTGCAGAGTCATTAACAAAAGACAAGTTTACGAAACTTTGAACTATGTTTTGGATTTAAAAAATTGCAATCATGGTAGAGTGTACATAAGACAATTTCACCTCTAAAAAGTTTCAGATAGTTGTGTTGAGAAATGAGCTTTGAAACATCAATTTCATCATACAATTTGACCTTTTATGGATATTGTTGATTCACTATGGAAGGTCAAATAACTAATTGGTTAGATTCATCTAAGGTCCCCAATTTATGCAAGTCGAAGTATCTAAGATAGGTCCCCAAGCTTTGCAAGTCAAAGTATCTAAGATAGGTCCCCAAGCTTTGCAAATCAAAGTATCTGAGATGAAGATTCAAATGCATTTAAGATTATTAACGTTGACTGTTTTTCCTATTTTAGATGAGTTACATTTAATTTTAAGCCATATATAAATCATACCGATTGTCTTATCATTAAAATTATTTAGTTATCCATTTTATGTCAAGAAATTCTTACTTGTACTTCAACACTGTAAAGATATGATATCTTTGAACACAAAATTTTCTTGAAATTCATTATTCTTCGTTCCTGTAAGTCCACAGCTCCCTAACAATCATTACCATTGACTTGAGGACATTTAAATAACATTGTGATATACTTAAAACCCTAGTTTTAAAAATAAGACATAAATTCCTTGAGAATTCACTTTCTTTAGATCCTTTGAAAGCTCATTTTCCATAGGAGTTCACGATTTGTTGTTAACTATCCTTGGCTACACTTGGAGATGATACAACACATAGCAACCTCCCATGAAATAACAACATAAATCTTATAAATCAGACATAGCAAATCAACATTGCCACGAAATACCCGAAGTATCATCATCGCGATTACTTCATAAAAAGTGCCAAACATAATACAAAGAACAATAGTAAAAACAAGCACCACACACATTTGTAATAAACTTTTATTATTATGGGTTGATAAAGAAACAGAGGATACAGAGCTATACAGAGGCCAACCCCAGTCAAGTCGATCACAAACAATGAACTATGATCATCCACAGGCCAACTCCATTGAATTTGTTATACAATTATTTACATATTTTACATCATAATACAACAGTATAAGAAGTGCAAGTGATTAGAAGTGCCAGTGGATTCAAATAATTTAAGAAAGGAGGAAGCATTGTATTAGCTGATCCAGTGAAAACATACCACTGACTAGGAATCTCTAAACAGAAAGGTGGGGTGCAGTTCCTATTCGATGAAGGAAAGAAAAAAATACCAGCAATTGCCCCAAATTGTCACCTCGTGCTGTACCAATCTCCTACCAAATCACACTCCTTTCAAATTCAGATGTTCAGCAAGAAGTCCAATAGTATCCAACACCTTCTCCATCAGTCTGCCCAATTCTTACAAATAGACTTTGGATCATGCCTTCTACTTTCAAAGGAAACTCCAGTGGCTAAAAGGAGTATTTTACTTCCTACAAGGCCAAGAAGTGCTAAGAATCTATGTCAAGCACTAGAATCTATGTTAACACTGTGATTCATCAATGGTCTTTACCTCTGTAGTTTGAAGAGTTGTCATTCTGTAGAAAAAAGACTATTTATCAGCTTGTAATTTGTACAAATTGTATAAGAAATTCTAGATTAGGTGGATTTAATTCCTTTCTCCTACCACCACTGTAATTAACACTGTCTTCTTTTAGTTCTACCAATTTTACAGACTTCTCTATGATGAGGTCAATTTCACAATTCCTGGGTCATCAAATGACAGGGCCATGTTCAGCCAGTGTGGTGAATATTTCTCCATTTTTGGTCTTCTGTTCGATGATCAACAAATCATATTTGGCAAATCCCAGTGGTATTGTGCTTTCCAGATCTTGGCATTATTGTACCCAATTTCTGTCTTTAGCAAGGTAATTGTCACAGTGGAAAACAGATGAACGACGATGGTTTTTAGAGAACCATCGTCCATACATACTGATACAACCTTCAAAGGCAATTACTTAATTCCATTGCAAGAGGCCCAAAATACAACATCTAAGAATAGGATTTTATCAATCCAAGACTATAGAGAAAACACTCTGAATTTGATTTGAAGAGATGACCAAGGGAGAATTGGATGGCAGGTTCCCTTGGAGGAGATTCTGTATGCATACAGTTGTCTTTTACTTGAAAAATTGTTAGTCCAGTTTCTTGGCGAACATCTTCTACTGTCTTGGCATCAACGTGGTTTCCAGTTGTATCAGTCACATAGAACACATTAGCTACCTTATCACCCCGCGTTGACACCTCTGCTTTTGTAACTAACATCCCATTTTCTCTAAATATGCAAGTCACCTCTGACAGAAGCCCAACACGGTCGTTGGTGCAGAGTTCCAGTCGCATACCCTGAATTCATAAAATATCATCAACAAAACTCACACTAAACTGACTAAAATTTAAAAAGGATCAAATTTGAATGCACCGGGAATCCCAAGTCTTAGGGTTTTGAATAAATTTCCCCCATGGATTTGATCCTTGGACTCATACCTCTGATGTTCTTCGTCTAATGGTAGCCTCCAAACACTGAATCACATGCTGCTTCTCTGCTTCTGAATACACAGGGCAACCATCAGTATGCTTGATGTAGTACTCCTGTATCACAAAAGAGAAGAACGGAAATAAATACCCCAAATCTTCTTTAACCTAATTTAGATTCAATGTTAATCCCATTAGGGATGTGATCTGAAGCCACCTATACCTGGTTTAACAAAATCAAATTAGGAATTAAACATTTGAAAAAAAACAAAGATCCTATGAAAAGTCAAGTCGCTTGTAAGAAACCAAAATGATGAGATAGTAAAACCGTATAGTGCATATTCAAATTACAATTACAAAGATCAAGAGAGAGCTCATTGAAAGCAACAAAGATCCAGATCAAAAAGCAGACAAGTTTACACAACATCAAATACCTTTTGTCCTGCCAATTACCAAACAAATAAACTGTATAATCCCCTGAATCTCTACTAACTTGCAGCTTAGTTGTTCCATGAACAATGAGACACTTGAAAAATTTATCACAGCCTCTAGCATGTGGACGTATCCTTGGCAAACGTTTGAACTTGGTAGTGAGAGGATTGACAACAAATAAAGTAATGTTAGACCGAGCCACCAAAAATAAACCATCACAGGCAGCCTTGAGACCTAGGGTCTTCATGCCCATTATTTGACAAAATAAAGATATTGTGAATCTTCTTGCTCATAGTAAGATAGTGTATGTGGAGGCTTCATGCCCATTATTTGACAAAATAAAGATATTGTGAATCTTATTTATTGCAAGATAAGTGATCACATCATTAATATTTTTGCAGAATCATTAACAAAAGACAAGTTTACGAAACTTTGAACTATTTTTTGGATTTAAAAAATTGCAATCATGGTAGAGTGTACGTAAGACAATTTCAACTATAAAAAGTTTCAGATAGTTGTGTTGACAAATGAGCTTTGAAACATCAATTTCATCATACAATTTGACCTTTTATGGATATTGTTGATTCACAATGGAAGGTCAAATTACTAATTGGTTAGATTCGTCCAAGGTCCCCAAGTTATGCAAGTCGAAGCATCTAAGATAGGTCCCCAAGCTTTGTAAGTTAAAGTATCTAAGATAGGTCCCCAAGCTTTGCAAATCAAAGTATCTGAGATGAAGATTCAAATGCATTTAAGATGATTAATGTTGATTGTTTTTCCTATTTTAGATGAGTTACTTTTAATTTTAAACCATACCGATTGTCTTATCATTAAAATTATTTAGTTATCCATTTTATGTCAAGCAATGCCTACTTGTACTTCAACACTGTAAGGATATCTTTGAACACAACATTTTCTTGAAATTCATTATTCTTCATTCCTGTAAGTCCACAACTCTCTAACAACCATTGCCATTGACTTGAGGAAATTTAAAGAACATTGTGATATACTTAAAACCCTAGTTTTAAAAATAAGACATAAATTCCTTGAGAATTCACTTTCTTTAGATCCTTTGAAAGCTCATTTTCCATAGGAGTTCACGATTTGTTGTTATCTATCCTCGGCTGCACTTGGAGATGATACAATGCATAGCAACCTCCAATGAAATAACAACAGAAATCTTATAAATCAGACAGAGCAAATCAACATTGCCATGAAATACCTGAAGTATCATCATCGCGGTTACTTCATAAAAAGTGCCAAACATAATACAAAGAACAATAGAAAAAACAAGCACCACACACATTTGTAATAAACTTTTATTATTATGGGCTGATAAAGAAACATAGGATACAGAGGTATATAGAGGCCACCCCCAGTCAAGTCGATCACAAACAATGAACTATGATCATCTACAGGCCAACTCCATTGAATTTGCTATACAATTATTTACATATTTTACATCATCAATACAATGGTATAAGAAGTGCAAGTGGTCAGAAGTGCCGGTGGATTCAAATGATTTAAGAAAGAAGCGGGAAGCACTATATTAGTTGATCCAATGAAAACATACCACTGAGCAGGAATCTTTAAACAGAAAGGTGGTGTACAGTTCCTATTCGACGAAGGAAAGCAAAAAATACCAACAATTTCCCCAAATTGTCACCTCGTGCTGTATCAATCTCCTACCAAATCACACTCCTTTCAAATTCAGATGTTCAGCAAGAAGTCCAGTAGTATCCAACACCTTCTCCATCAGTCCGCCTAATTCTTGCAGCTAGACTTGGGATCGTGCCTTCTAACTTTCTTGCAGTTAGTGGTAACTTTCTGCTTTAATAGCTTTCTGCTTTTGGGAATGTTGCACAAGATATATCAACATGGAAAGTGTCAAACTGTTAGTAGTAACTTTCTGCACTGACAGCTTTCTGCATATGAGAATGTTGCACAAAATATATCAACATGAAAAAATATTTTTAAATCATTGGCACTCTAAGGAGAGGCTTCAAAATCGATAAAAAAAAAGTTATGCAATCTCATTTCTGATAATAGAAAAAGAACAGACAGTGGCAGTGAACACAACGAACCAAGTGAGTCAAAATTGTTAAGGCTTCAGTGTGTAACCCCGTAGTTGGCATGAGAGCTATCTTACTTGATAGCAAAGGGATGACTACAACAATTTTCGAGGCCAATACAATTTGGCGAGATGCAAGTAATAGAAAAGAGAGGTAAACTCTAGCCTCTCAGCCTTTCATTTCAAATTGAGTTGAAATGTGGTATTCACAACTTATTTGGCAGAATTTATAAAGAAAATGTTCATATATGGGAATCAAGATTTTGACTGGTATATTTATGTCAATTGTATAATTTGGGAATATCTCAAAATTTGATTATCAGCAGAGGACCAATTCTTTGACCCTTTCCTAATTGTCATTTTTGAAATATTCCTGCCATCGTCAAAAGTTCAGATGGTTTTGAAAAGACGTGCTCGCTACTGGCGTCTAGTTTATGAAGTATCATGAATAATTCCAGCTCTCAAATGCTTTGAATAAATTAGTTTCAATCATACAAAGAGAGAGGACATAATAAAATCGAGAAATCTGAGCACTTGGTAGTTTCTGACACACAAAAATTTTCTCATTTCAAGGAGAAGATTAAAGCGAAGGCAGAGCACACCGTGAATGGTACATGTGAGAGTTATGATAAACCCAGGGAATTACACTTTGATTGGTACATGTGAGAGTTAGGAGAGAGGGATGATACGTAGGAGAGGTAGGCCTTCAAAAAGGTTGAAGATTAAGAAGAACAACACACGGATCTGAGATGCAATATAGCACACTAGGCTTCCATTTTATACAATTCCCACAAACTGTGGACAAATTTTTTGTCATTCATTGGAAGCAACCAATAAAGCATATATTTTAAAAGTAAACCAAAGAAAATAACTCATTACAGAAAATTGGGTTTATCTTCGAACTTAATTATCACCTTAGATTTTTCACTTCTAACTTATTCAAAATTATCTCTCCAAAAGTCACATTTTATATATTTTTATAACCTCTCTCAAAGCTATTAACTCAAGACCAATAATTTTATAGTTATTTCAGAATGTTTGAAGTTATATTGTTCAGTAATGTAAATTAAAGAATCCAAAAAAACTTTAAAGAATCCAAAAAAAACTTTAAAATAGTGAATATCTTTTATTTAATATTTTATTATTTTTTAATGATAATTTTACTTGTTCAATATTCTATTTAACTATTATTAAATTTAATTTAAATTATTATACTTAAATGCAATGAAATTTGTAATGAATTATGTTTAATTTTTTTTTAAGTTTTGTTAATTTTTTGTGATAATATCATCTTATAATTTTATTTTATAATCTTTTTAAAATAAAAATATTTTCTGTTTAAATTAGAAATAAAAATAAAAAATATTATATTTATTTAAATTTATTTAATATTAAATTATTAGAAATCACTTAAATTTATTTATTTTTTAGTATTTTTATTTAATTTTAAATATTAGATAAAATTATAATCAATTTTTTTTATTGTGAGTAGAGATGCATTTTATTATCTATTTTGAGAGAGATGTGTAATTTTTTTCATATCCAATTTAGAGTTCACAAATATCTTGTAAAATAAAAATAAAATATATTAGATAAATTAAAAAACAATGTTAGTTATAATAAAAACAGAAATGAATATACATATTTGGTTACTTTTAATTAAAAGTATTGTAAAATATTTTAATGTGTGTCATAAATAAATTATTTCAAAGCACATTAATGCTTGGGATTCCAATGGGCACAAGGAAAAATTTACTTGGAGTCTTTCACTTTTTAAATGGGCTATAGTCCACGTGTACCATGGGTTCTCATAAACTTAAGCTTGGAAACCATTGGTAACTTTACCAAGTCAGATTTACCTAAACTACCCTACCTCCCAAGAGACCTGGTCCCAATCACTCTTTCTATGTGTATATAAAATGATTACCATCTATTGAAGTACATGAATAATTGGTTGTTGTCCATATAAAACGGTTACCATCTACCACAGCACATGGGTAACTAGCTTTAGTATCTGCCAATTATCCAAGACACCTTTTCACATA
Source organism: Pinus tabuliformis (assembly GCA_031772625.1). Lineage (NCBI taxonomy): Eukaryota > Viridiplantae > Streptophyta > Pinopsida > Pinales > Pinaceae > Pinus > Pinus tabuliformis. Next base: position 578,167,394 of record CM062808.1, read on the forward strand.
CATGGTTCATCAGCGATCTTACATTCTCATATTATCTCCCTCAAGCCATGATACTAGTACATTTTCCACCTTAGTACCTATCCAAGTGGTATATTCCACAACTTGATAAATCCATGTGCTTCTTCTCTACATTTATGACTGATTAAAGTCTTAAGGTCTTACAACAACCAACCTCAATCTAGCGTACAAGTACACCTAACACCTCGTACCTATCCAAGTGGTCCATTCCACAACTTGGGTCAATTATATGAAAAGGGTGGTTGAAATAGTGGACCATTCAAATATTTAACTTGAGCTATTGTAGTAAATGTCATATCTTGTATAGTTTGCTCTCTAATATTAATAGTAGATCTCTCCAAATTCAATCATTGTGAATTATGGAGTGTTAAACCCCTAGTAATTTTCAATGGTAGTTATTTTCTATTATCTCGTTTGAATGCAAAGTGAGTAGCAATATTGAATGATGGAAAATGGTAAAATAAGAATATAGTCAATTACAAATAGTTTACAGTTTCAAAAAGAAAACATTTCTGGTAAGTAAAATTTGTATTTAAGATGAATGTTGGTATCCTAAATTGCCCTATTTTCTACCCCATTTCCATCAATATCAACCTCTGTTTTACCTTAATACAAGACCCTTCTTCCATGCACTAGTACAAGATTGTTACTATTTTCCTACACATGCTCATAGTTTACATGAAGATTTTCTACAACACTTTATTAATCTTTTTATGTAGATTTCATGTTATTTACATATTCTTGCAACTCATATTGATTTCCTAGAAGTAATCATGGAACGTAGTGTTAATAATGTATGAGTTGACTAGTGCAGGAAGATTCCTGCACCGCCACTGTTCAAGATTCTGAGAGCTATCTTCCACGAGGACGGATCTCGATCTTTGACTCTGAGTTTAACTACTGATAAACTGAAGTAGGTGGCGTGCATCCAGGGATTTTTCTCCAAAGATAGATCATGGCCCAATGAAGCTCATGTTGTTATAACCATTGGCCAAGTTTGTAATTCGGTTTCTAAGTCTGTTCGGTCGAGAGGCCTAAATGAAAATTATATGTAATTAGTGTAAATGGCTTAAAGTCGAAGGATATATATGATGTAAATCGTAGATAGGAAAGCTAGCAAACCATCGATTATTATGGTTTATGTAATCTTCTTATCGCCTCATTCTGAGGCTGGACTGCTTCGTAATTGCCGAATCAAGTAAATACAAGAGGATCATTATGGTTTGCACACACGATGTGTAATTCCGTCTTTGATGTGTTATTTGAAGTGTTGATCGCTTTCATTCCTTAGAAGGGGAACGAGCTAGTTGGCAAGGGCCCAACCAACCCTGCTCGTTGACCCCTCTCACTTTCGTGATTTGGGAAGACGGTGTGTTCATTCCATAGCAACTGTGTGATGAAATAGTTTAATCATTAATCTTTGAGTTCTGAATTAAAATTATCTTCTGTAGCCTATGTTTGGAACGGATCCGTAGTTTCTAGAGTATTTATGTTCATTCTTGTTTATAAGATATCTTTTACGCATTTATTTTATTCTTTCTTTCTATTTTAATTCATTTTCAAAGTAGATTGTGTGAGGAACTCTTTCCTTCACTGGTGTGTGCTTTTGCTTACACTGCGCTCAGTCATTCATTGTAGCAAACATTAAATCACTCACTTGCATTTTACTTCCCATTATTTTGCAAGTGAATGAATCAATAAATCAAGTAACTGTTTTTGGTATTAAAAGTTCATCTCTAAAAAGATCTAGAAGCAGTTACATCAACTACCAAATTATACTTGCAAAGAATATTATTATTGTGGGTGAAGTACCAAAACTGGTTGACACATGCAAAGTACTTAGGCTATTGATTGATTCTTTTGTAAGTGTTTTATCTCATGAAGTTTATTTCCCTCATGAATTTTAATGAGTTGAAGCATTTTCTTTCTCGAAGTTAGTTAATTCAGAATTTCATTACAGTTGCAATTCCTTTTCAGCTTTCGAAAGTAAACCAGAAACTGAGTAAAGGGAACCTTGCTTCGGGCAGGACCAAGTCTCTTGACACCGGAATAGAGTGCTCCAAGCGCTGAGGCTTAGAGCACCTTCACTCAAACATAAGTCTTCAGTAAGGAAGATTGAATATACTCTTAAACAGTAATATTATACCTGCACTAGTGCAAGCAAGATTGCAACTGTGCAAAGATAGGTTGTTTGTGTGGGATAAATATCAGAAGAAAGGAAGAACTCTGTAAGGGTCCACTTGTCAGACTGCTTATCATCCATCTGGATATTAACATAGAGTTTCATTCAGAATTTAATATTGTTTTTGTTGTGTGGAATTTCTTTACTTGATTTACTTGAAAATTGTCTTTTACATTCCAGTACTAGATTTGCCTTGGTGTAAATTGCCTTTCCAATTGTTTTCTATCTGATCCTGAAAAGCATACCCTTCAAGAAGTAGGATTAGAAATAGGAAAAGTTGATACCATTTCTGGCATTGCCTGTGCTTCATCTCTAAGTTTACGAAACCCTTGGGTTGACAATTAAGTGTTGAGGAGTTTGCTCAAGCACAATTCCTGCACCCAACATTTTGGCACCATTATTGGGGAGGCAATTTGAATTGGTAAGAATTTTCCATTCTTTCACAATAGGGGTAAGTCTACTATCATTTTTTCCACACTGTGATTCTATTGTTTGAAGGAGTTAATAGGTGCTGATTTATTTCTAAAACTTACAGCTTTTACTTTTTTAATTCCATTTGTCATTTTTCTTAAATGAACACCTAAAAGGGGTATGGGTCCGAAGCCCACTAGGGCCAATGAAACATTGACAAATCTGAAACCAAAACTCATATTGGGCCTTCTTTTGCAGGCAGAAAGTCTAAAAAAACTCAGACTCATCATGCAGGAATAGTCCACCTAGGCTCTGGTAGCAGTAGTTCAAGTGTGACACAGCCCATAAAGGGGAAGAAGGGGACTATTGGAATCCATAGTCAGCCTTCTTAGCCTGTTAAGAGCGGTTTGTGTGGAAGAACAACAATGGCAGATATGGAAGACCACGCAGAAGGAAGTGGTGAAAATCAAGTAAATGAGGAATAGTCTACTTTCGGATTCCCTATTGTGAATCCTAATATACAAGCACAAATGAAAAATATTTCACCATCAGCTCTTCCTCATTTCTATGGTAAGGTACACGAAGATCCAGACTCTTTCTTATTTGAGTTTGATATTCTTTGTAGAATTTATGATTACTTACATGATGCCGAGAAGTTAAAGTTGTTTCGTACAACTCTCAAGGACGCAACTCTCCGCTGGTTCATGGGACTATGAGGAAACACTATAAATTATTGGGAGAAAATGAAGAAAGTGTTTTTATCAAAATATCAAGAATATTGTAAAACTAGAGATATCCAAGATGAAATCTTTACTATTGTGCAAAATGATGATGAAATGCTAGAGGACTATTTGGAGAGATTCATGTATATTCTCCAAAGGTCAAAGCACAAATTTGATATAGGTACTATTAGAACCTTGTTCTTACGTGGACTTACTGATGATTCTAGGAATAATCTAAATCTATTAGGACAAGGGGATATTGCTCAAAATCCTTTTGATCAGATCTGTGACTTATGCAAGAAATTCTTGAGGAACCAATATAGATCCAGTAAAGGAATTCATAATAAAAACAGGAAAACCAAATCTAATGATGCTATGATTATTGGATTAGAAAACAAAATATAAAATATGAAAATTGAAATAATGAATACTATTAGTAAACATATAGACTCTTTGAAGTTTTAGCAAAAACTTGTAGAAGAGCAACGAACATTGTCTATTTTCTATTCAAGATGTAGAAGAAAGCATCCTTTAAGAGAATGTCCTCTAGATATTAAAGAGACTAACAAATGTGCATTTTGTGCAGATAACCATGCCACGGAAAAATTTCCCTCCCTACATGGGCTCAAAGTTGTATTCGAAGGGGGAAAACCTGAAATTGAATCATTACATGCAATGGGACCACGAAGAAATTGGCCTCAGGTAAGTGCAGGTATGGTTCCTGAACCTCCAACACATTTTTTTGGTTATAATGCACACTCATATTCCTATCCTAACACTAGTCACTCTCGGCATTGGCAACATGGGAACCAATATCAATATGGACAACCCTCCCAATCTTGGCAACAAGGATGGAGAGGGCAAAACCATTCACATCATTCGCATAATTCCTATCATGCACTAATGCAATCATATCCTCCTACATATGCACCTTACCTAATGCCTCAACCATCATTACCTCAGCTGAGTCAACCTATGCCACCATTACCTTTACCTCCACCATTTCGACCTTCTCAACTGCCTACTCAACCTTTACCCAATCCTAATAATAAAGCGGTACAAATGATCCATTCTATGACCCCGCTTTCTTCATCCAGATTTCAGACTAAACCAGTTGGAGTCAATGATCTCCAATTGAGATCAGGGAAAGTGTTAACCTCAAAAAATCAAAAGCAGCCCATGGTGATTATCGATGAGAAAGGAGAGGAGGAAAATCCTGACCATTCTGGGAAAGATGACACCATTCAGCCTATCCTTGTACATTTTGAGCCCTTGTCATCTTCTTCCAACTGACCTCCCTATCCAGAGAGGTTAGTTGTGGAGAAGAAAGGCCCCATTCCCGAGTCTAGCCTGGCTTCTGAGCTTAGGAACCTTTTTATAAAGGTACCTTTGCTCCAAGCTATCAAAGAGATCCCCATCTGTACAAAAATCATTAGGGAACTCTGCCTCAAGAAGCCAGGGAGGAGAATATTGGAACCCCAAACCATTCAATTTGTTGGTAGAGCAGCAGAGTTAATGACAGGATGTATGAACATGGAAAAATATACCGACCCTGGAAACCCTGTTGTCTCTGTTCAGATAGGTGATGTCCTTGTCTCCAATGTACTTATATACCTAGGGGCAGCCATTAATGTTATGACCAAGAAAACCATGGATCAACTTGGATCGTTCCATATTCATCCTACTCCCACTATTCTTAAACTAGCATATAGATCTAAAATCAAGCGAGAAGGAGTATTGGATGATGTGATCGTTTCCTTAGATTCTTTCGAATATCCCGCAAATTTCATTGTGCTTCAGCCAAAGAATCCTATAGGAGGGCATCCCTTGATCTTGGAATGACCATGGCTTGCTACGGCTTATGCTTATATTGGATGTCGTTCTGGTGATATGTATATTTCCCATGGAGATTCTAGAAATAAATTCACCCTATATCCACCTGCTAGATTTATTTAGGAGCTCCGAGACACTTTATGGTTAGACTATAGTAGTGATGAGGAGACCCAACCTATTTCATTGATACATTAGAATGTCGAGTCCTCATAGGAGGGTGAGATTCAAGAATTCCTGAACAATCTAGACACGATGCCTAATTTTGAGTCATTAAGTCAGATTTTTAGTCTAGATTTTCAGGAAGGATATGACTCTCTACCTCCATCATCACCACCTCTAGCAACACCTTTGTGTACTCTGGAGCCTGACACTACTCTTGTTGAGATTAGTCCAGGTAAATCCTTGTATATCAGTTCAGACTTGGACCCTTCTCAACGAGAGCATCTTGTGAATTTGTTGCGAAACCATCTTGATGCCTTTGCATGGGGTTATGAGGATATGAAAGGCATCCCTCCTGAAACTTGTACACACCATATCTATATTCAGGATGGAGCCCGACCTATCCGACAACCCCAGAGGCGAATGAACCCAACTCTAAGAGATGTTGTAAAGGAAGAATTACAAAAACTCTTAGATGTTGATTTTATCTATCCCATTTCTGATAGCCAGTGGGTCTCTCCATTAGTGTTAGTCCCAAAGAAAGATGGGAGATGGCACATTTTCATTGACTACAAAGAATTAAATAAATCCACTCTCAAATATTACTTCCCCCTTCCTTTCATCAATAAAGTATGCGATACCCTTGCTGGTTAAAAGTACTTTTCTTTTCTAGATGGCTTTAGCAGATATAAACAGATACAGATAGCACCTGAGGATCAAGACAAAACCACTTTTACATGTCCATAGGGTACATTTTCTTACCAAGTGCCTCCCTTTGGGCTATGTAAATGTCCCGGCTACCTTTCAAATGGTAGCCTTGGCTATTTTTGCTGACCTTGAGTGAGTGGAAATCTATATGGATGATTTCTCTGTGTTTGGTGATTCATTTTAGGAAGCCCTCAGGAATCTAGAAAAAGTTCTTCTTCACTACCAAGAATTTCATCTTGCCTTGATTGACAAGAAATGCAGATTAATGTGCAAGGAAGGAGTAGTTCTTGGTCATTTTATTTCCGACAAAGGTATCCAGGTTAAGCTTGCAAAGATAGAAGTCATTTTGAGTCTTCCTATACACAAAACTCAAAGGGAAGTGAGAGGTTTTCTAGGACATGCAAGCTATTATAAGAGATTCATTGAGAATTTCTCAAGGATAGCTACCCCACTTTTCTAACTTTTGGCTAAAGATAGTGAGTTTCCTTGGTCTACAACTTGCCAACAATCTTTTGAGACATTGAAGGAAAAATTAGTTCAGGCACCAATTTTGAGAGGACCAAATTGGTCCCTGCCATTCCATATTTCCTCTGATGCCTCAGATACTGCTATTGGCGCAACTTTAGGATAGGAAGAAGACAAACAATCTTATGCTATTTATTTCATTAGTAAAAACTTGTCACCTGCTGAACTCAATTATACTATTACTGAGAAAGAGTTTTTAGCTGTAATTTTTTCTATTAATAAATTCAGACATTATATTACAAGATATGAAGTTTTTTTACATATTGATCATTTCACTATAAGATATTTGATGAATAAACCATTAACTAGTGGTAGAGTGACTAGGTGGTTGCTATTATTACAGGAATTTAATATTACTATTGTTGATAGACCAGGGAAATCGAATGTAGTAGCAGATTATCTTTCAAGATTAAATAATCCCGGTGAAGCAATTCCTATTGATGATGATTTTCCTGACGAACATCTTTTTGCTGTGTCAACAAAGTCTCCATGGTTTGCTAATATAGCTAACTATTTAGTCATTGGAAAATTACCACCCCACTTATCCGCTCGTGAAAAGCAGAATATCATTCAGAAAAGTGCTGCATATTCCTGGATCCAAGGAGACCTCTTTTACACTGGAGCATATATCATTATCCGTAGATGTGTCAAAGAGGAAGAGGTTTTTGATATCTTAAAAGCTTCCCATGATGAACCATGTGGTGGTCACTTCACCGATAAGTGAACTGCATACAAAGTGTTACGAGCTGGGTATTTTTGGCCTTCCTTGTTTAAGGATGCCAAACAATATGTCAAGTGGTGTGATAGCTGTCAGCAAATTGGCTAGCCTAACCAAACCAATGAGATGCCTTTATGTCTTCAAGTTATGATTGAGCCTTTTGAAAAATGGGCTATTGATTTCATAGGACGAATAAATCGTTCATCATCAAAGAAAAGGCATATCTTGGTTGGTACAGATTTTTTTACAAAATGGGTAGAACCTAAAGCTGTTTCCTTTGCTATTGAAAGATTTTTTGTTGATTTTCTCTCTACTAAAATATTTACTAGATTTGGTGTACCTAGAGAAATTGTTTCTAACAATGGATCGTAGTTTATTTCTAATCTAGTATAGGGTGTAATGGAGCAGTACAAAATCCGACACAGGAAATCCACACCATATCACCCGCAAGAAAATGGCCAGGTAGAATCCACAAATAAGGTGATTGAGTCTATCCTCACAAAGACGGTAAATATGAACAGAAAGAATTGGGCTGACAAATTACCGGAAGCATTGTGGGCCTATCAGACCACTTGGAGAAATAGCACGGGACACACACCATATGAGCTGGTGTATGGGAAACAAGTCCTTTTGCCGATAGAATTCTAGATCAAGACTTTCAAGACTGCAGTCCAATTGGGGCTAGATCTCTCTGAGGCACAACAGCAGCACCTTCTACAATTGAATGAGCTAGATGAAATTTGAAGGGTTGTTGTTCAGAAGAACATCTTGGTTTAACAACAGTGCAAGAATTGGCATGACAAGTCCATTCAGAAAAAGTAATTCAAACCAGGTGATTGGGTGCTCCTTTACGATTCAAGATTTAAAAATTTTAAAGGAAAATTCCATACATGCTGGATGGGACCCTATGAGGTGGTCAAAGTGTTCAAAAATGGAGTGGTAAAATCAAAACTATTGATGGACAGAATTCAATGTTCCTGGTAAACGAGCGTAGATTGAAGGTATATTTTCAGCCCCTTACTAAAGGAGATTTTATGAAGCAAGTCCAACAGCCATTTGAAAAGGAGTTGGTACATGATAACACCGACCTATTGAAGAATTGATTCCTTCTTGTCCTTATTTTAAAGAAAAAATAATCAGAGAAAAAAATGACAAAAATAAAAAGTATAAAAAGAAATAAATTCATGTAATTGTGAAAATCAGTTGACTGACATGATTGCAAAAGGATCAACCTGAAAACTAGCATGCTGGCAGGAAGGTCAAAAATTTTCATAAAAATGGAATGTTACTTGAATTTTAGATATGCTGGCTACCTAAGTTTTGGGTAACTAGCATGGCCATTTTTTCCAAGTAAACACTTACTTCCCAGTGCAGTGATTTTTCCCGCACCAACATAGGCAGACTTCAAGGTAAAATATTTTTCCCACTAGTTTATTTTCTAAATTCCCCAATGAATTACCTTCCTCTTTCTTCTAAGAAACCACCCTTACTCGATTCGTAGAATCCCTCCTCTCCCTTGAATTTTTTTCCCACCTCTCGTTTCGTTTATCCCTCTTGATGATATCGTTCTAAAATCCCTATTGTAATATTCCTTCCCATTCTGAAATTTTTACCCCTTTCCCACTTCTTTATTCCCTCGTAAGTTGATTTTAGAATTTGATGCAGTCATTCAGAAGGCATGTCGAGAAGCACCAAAGGATGGCAAATAAATTTTTCTTGTATAATGAGGAAATTTTTTTAAAAGTCCAGCTACAGAAGTATGTCCTATTAGAGTTTCTATTTGGTAAAATTCTCTGGTGCAAGCACAGTGCAGTGCAAGCAGGTCTGGTGCAGAGATACAATTGACTGTGGGAGCAATTTACATAGTCCTGAAATGGTTTATCAAAGATCTATGGGCCTATATTTTTGTACAATTGTTGATATGATAACTCACTCCATGTTTTAAATTGATGCTTTGTTTCATTAATTACTAATCTAGGGATAAATCTTTAAACTGCAAGGTGTGTAAGGCTGAAATCTAATCTTTTTTAATAAATGCGGAAAATAACTATGATTGAATTATGATGATGACGACTGCAGAAAGGTACTCTGTACGATAACCTACACTCACCCTCTTTGCAATTATTTCGTGCTATCCTACCATCATTAACCTACCTGTGATTAGATCATCCTAGCCATTGCATCACTGTCGCCCATACCACCACTACATCCAATCATCGCAATTCACCTATAACAATGATCACTGACACGGATCTACATCCGAAGTGGAAGGACTGTTCCATCATAGCCAGGTAAGCAGGTCTACAAAGATGGAAGGCAAGGAACCTCTGGTACAGAATTCTTGGTGAATGTTGGAGTTACCCTGGAATTTTTCCGAAGGTCTGATCGGTGAAGTGGAAGAGGTTTGAAATGGCACCCGTGAGGAGTGAACCACTATCACTACAGGAGATTGAACAAACTATCGAGTACAGGAACAGTCTTTCACTTTTTCAAGAAACTGGGTTCCTGCCATTTCTCCAAAAATTTGATGGATTTGACATGGGTATAGTGCTAGAATTTGCAAGAATGTTCAAGGAAGGTCGAGTTAGGGTCGGGTCCTTAAAATTTAAAATCACTGAAGAGTTCATTTCACAAGCCACAGGCCTGCCACTTACAGGTGAGCGCTGGTTTAAGAAGGAATGGTTGACAAAGAAGCGTTGGCAGTGGTTCGTGGTTGATAAGAAGATTGAGGTCGATTGGAGAAAGGGACTGCCAGAGACCGCCTTGGTCGGAAAATGGAGAGATTTACTATTTATTTTACAGAAGTTTGTCACAGGCGAAGGACATTGTACCTTGGCATTCGTATACCACCCTCAACTACTGTCACATTTCAAGGTATGGAAATTGATTAATTTCCCTCACTTCTTGCTCAGGAGCCTCGAAAAGATGGTGAAAAATGTGCAGAGCGCGAGTGAAAGCCAGGTTACAACCAAAATTTGCCACCATGGGCTCATTACTGATCCAAGTGGATGTTGGTGGCCACCCACCTATCCCACTTGGACCCCCATAATTGTCTCTTTTAGTTTTTCAATTTCCGTAATTGTAGCACAATTTAATATTTTTAGCAGTTTTTCGGGTCCTAAACTTCTGGAGCCATTTTGAGACACTAAACGATATTTTTTGTGAAATTTAGGAGCATCATCGGTCCATGGATCGATGTTTCTCTTGCCGAATTTGTAGTGCTCAGATAGATCTTTCTAACGAGCTATTATACATGTCAAACAAAGCTCAAGTACGAAAGTTACGACCCTGGGTAGTTGATCTAATAACTTACACAAAGCGGGGCCCATAATTTGGCATTTCATCTTATATGGTTAGGTTTTTGGATGTTAAGGGTTTTCCATTGTTTATCAACAATAAATAGGCCTTTGAGCCTCATTTTAAGGTAGTTCAAAGGCATGTAGCCACCACATCTCTTCTCAGAGATAAGCTACCATCACCCTAGCTGGTTTATTTCCATTTATGTTTGTAAGCATATTTCAGTATTTTACATTAATGAAATGAAGTATTGTTTCAGCTGCATCTCTGTGTTTATGGTTATCTCTATAATTTTTTGTGTTCCTGTTTAAATCTGGATCAGTGGTATCAAAGCGGTTTGATTTTTCTTTGTTTTTCTTTGCATGTCCCCAATGAGGTCGGGATATAAGGAGTTAGGGTTTGAGCTGGTCGAACCTTTGCAAGACCAACCTCGCAAATCCTGATGGCCTCCCATGGAGGATGAGAAGAAAGACGAGGGGGTAGGAGATCCTATCAAAATCTTGCTCGAAGAAGCCCTTGAGGGACAAAGGAATGTGATGATGGACAACTTTGCGCGGATCCTTCAGTGACTGCCCAAAGGCGACGCATTGGCTTCCAACAGCTACTATGGAAACGCCACACCCTTTAAGGTACAAGTTAATTTTGAAATCCCCATCTTTGAGAGTCAAATAGACGCAAATGTCGTGGATAAATGGTTAAATCTGCTAGAAGGGTATTTTTCTGTTCATGAATTTTTGAGTCGGGAAAAGATTGTTTTCGCTCTTCTCAAAGAAACGCCCCACGTCAAGGACTAGTGGGAAACCTACTGTGAGCAGAAGGATGAAAGCACAGGCTCACTATTTTCAGCCACACCCACTTGGAATTCATTTCGAGATGCCATCAAGGAGCAATACTACCCTATTAAAAGCTATGAGGACAAATACATAAAGTGGACCACGCTGCGACAAGGAAGGGACTAAGATGTGATGGAGTTCACAAACATTTTTCATACCCTTCGCACACAGTTGGGTATCAAGGATTTTGAGCTCCATTTTGTACTCAAATATCGTGGCTTCCCACACAAGCACATCCAGGAAGAGATGTAGTTCCTGAACATCGCCTTGCTCGGCACAGCATACCGATACGTTGTCAAAATTGAGCAGAAGTTTAAACAGAAGAAGCGAGACTTTGGATCTGCAAATCCGAAGACTAAAGGACAAATCCAAGGCAGGGTGACCCAAGACAACCCGTCAAAGCTGTAAGAAAAGAATGACACCATAAGTCAAATAAGGACATAGGAAAGTGGTGTGAGTTCCATAAGAGCCCCACTCACAACACAAGTGAGTGTCAGACCAAGCAGTCACTGGTGGCCAAGTTGAAGGCTTCAAAATCAGATGCATGTTCCGACCCTAAGTCACAACCTAACAAGGGGAATGGCAAAGGGAAGCAGATCATTGATGCGGAGCCCAGTACCACTGTTGCCACCACCAAGATCCAGAAGAATGAGCCCGAATATCCAGAGGAGGGGGAGCGTCTTTTCCAATCACAGATGTGGGTGAAGGGTTCACTACTGCAATTCATTGTTGACAGTGGGAGCCAAAAGAACCTCATTTCAGCAGAGGTCGTGAAGCGGTTGGGCCTACTGACTACACCACACCCACAACCATACAGTATTGGGTGGCTTCACCAAGGACAAGATCTCCGAGTTCACTAGCAATGTCACCTTCCTTACAACATCAAACCCTTCACATATGAGGTACTGTGTGATGTTACACCTCTGGATGTTTGTGATGTACTATTAGGCCAGCCATACATGTGGAGGTGACATGTTGTGTATGAGTCAAGGCCTCGTTCTGTCATTATTTCTTTATGTAATTCATTATAAAAGATACTGGAGGTATCCCCACCTACCGCCACCTCTTTGATCACTACCAAGAAAGGCAACAAGCTCATCTCCCAGACTAGGAAATTCATTTTCTGTCTGGTTCACTCCTAAAGTAAGGGGAAGATCATCACCACATCCATGACCCCCGCGAAGGGTTCCTCCATGTAGCAGCAGCAACAAAGGGATACAGTCATGAGAGAACATAGAAACAACTTCTCCTCAGCCACAAGGGTACCACACAAGCTTCAAGTGGGCAACAAAGTCTAGTTGCATCTACAGAAAGAACTCCTTAAAAGAGCCCATCAAAAGCTCCAACCAAACCGACATGGTCCTTACACCACTAGGAAAGCTATGGGAAATAATGCTTTGGAGCACATCATTCCTCCATTCATTTGCCTGCACCAAGTGTTCAATGTGCACTGCCCTCGACCATGCTTCCCACCATTACTAGACACATCCAAGATTGCAGAACAGTTCACTAGGGACTAAGTTCAACAGAGGGAGGAACTCAACGCAATGGGGACCATTGCTTCCTAAGGGGGGAGGAATGATCCAGGTGGATCTTGGTGGCCACCCACCTATCCAACTTGGAACCCCAGAACTTTCTCTTTCAGTTTCCTTAATTGTAGCACAATTTACTATTTTTAGTAGTTTTTCGGGTCCTGAACTTCTGGAGTCGTTTTGAGGCCCTAAACGACATTTTTTGGGAAATTTGGGAGCAACATGGGTCCATGGCGTGATGTTTCTCTTTGCAAAGTTGTAGTGCTTGGATGTATCTTTCTAATGAGCTATTTTACGCGTCAATCAAAGCTTGGGTGCCAAAGTTACGACCCCGGGAAGTTGATGTACCAACTTACTCAAAACGGGGCCCACAATTTGGCATTTCATCTTCTAGGGTTGGGTTTTGGGATGTTAAGGGTTTTACATTGTTTCTCATCAATAAATATGCCATCGAGCCTCATTGTAAGGTAGTTCAAAGGCATGTAACCACCACATCTCTTCTCAAAGATAAGCTACCATCGCCCTAGCTGGTTTATTTCCATTTCTCTTTGTAAGCATATTTCAGTATTTTACATTAATGAAATGAAGTATTATTTCGACTGCATCTCTGTGTTTATGGTTACCTTTGTAATTTTTTGTGTTCCTATTTAAATCTGGATCAGTGATATCAGAGCGGTTTGCTTTTTCTTTGTTTTTCTTTGCATGTCCCCATCGAGGTTAGGATATAAGGAGCTAGGGCTTGAACTAGTTGAACCTTTGCAAGACCAGCCTCGCAAATCCCAACAGCCTCCCATGGAGGATGAGAAGAAAGACAAGGGGGCAGGAGATCCTATCAAAATCTTGCTCAAAGAAGCCCTCGAGTGACAAAGAAACGCGATGATGGACAACTTTGCGTAGATCCTTTAGCAGCTACCCAGAGGCGATGCATCGGCTTCCAGCAGCTACTCTGGAAATGCCACACTCTTTAAGGTACAAGTTAATTTTGAAATCCCCATCTTCCAAGGTTAGATAGATGTAGATGCCATAGATAAATGGTTAAATATGCTAGAAGGGTATTTTTCTGTTCATGAATTTTCGAGTTGGGAAAAAATTGTTTTCGCTCTTCTCAAAGTAGCCCCCCACGTCAAGGACTGGTGGGAAACCTACTGCGAGCAGAAGGATGAAAGCACAGGCTCACTATTTTCAGCCACACCCACTTGGAATTCATTCCAGGATGCCATCAAGGAGCAGTACTACCCTGTTAAAAGCTATGAGGACAAATACATAAAGTGGACCACACTGCGACAGGGAAGGGACCAAGATGTGCTAGAGTTCACACAAAAATTTCATACCCTTCGCACACAGTTGGGTATCAAGGATTCTAAGCTAGATTTGGTACTCAAATACTACGGCTGCCTACATAGGTACATCCAGGAAGAGATGGAGTTTCCAAACATCTCCTCGCTTGGCACAGCATACTGATACGTTTTCAAAATCGAGCGGAAGTTCAAACAGAAGAAGCAAGACTTTGGATCTGGAAATCCGAAGACCAAAGGACAAAGGCAAGGTGGGGTGACCCAAGACAACCCGTCAAAGCCACAAGAAAAGAACAACACCACAAAGTCGAAGAAGGACACAGGAAAGTGGTGTGAGTTCCATAAGAGCCCCACTCATAGCACAAGTGAGTGTCGGACCAAGCAGTCATTGGTGGCTGAGTTGAAGGCTTCAGAATCAGATGCATGTTCTGACACTGAGTCAGAACCTGACAAGCAGAATGGAAAAGGGAAGCAGATCATTGATGCGAAGCCCAGTGCCATTGTTGCCACCGCCATGATTGAGAAGAATGAGCCCGAAGATCCAGAGGAGGGGGGGCATCTTTTCCACTCACAGATGTGGGTGAAGGGGTCGCCGCTGCAATTCATTGTTGACAGTGGGAGCCAAAAGAACCTCATTTCAATAGAAGTTGTGAAGCGGTTGGGCCTACCGAATACAACACACCTGCAGCCATACAGTATCAGGTGGCTTCACTAAGGACGAGATCTCCGAGTTCCCTAGCAGTGTGGCCTTCCTTACAGCATCAAACCCTTCATAGAAGAGGTACTATGTGATGTTACACCTCTAGATGTTTGTGATGTATTATTAGACCAACCATACTTGTGGAGGAGACATGAGGTGTATGAATCAAGGTCTCGTGCTATCATTATCTCTTTATGTAATTCATTATACAGGATATCATAGGTAGCCCACCTACCACCACCTCTTTGATCACTACCAAGAAAGCTAGCAAGCTCATCTCCCACAATAGGAAATTCATTTTCTGTTTGGTTCGCTCCCAAAGTAAGGGGAAGATTATCACCACATCCATGACCCCCGCGAAGGGTTCCTCCACATAATAGCAGCAATAAAAGGATACGGTCATGACAGAACACAGAAAAAACTTCTCCTCACCCACAGGGGTACCACACAAGCTCCAGGTGGGCAACAAAGTCTGGTTGCATCTGCAGAAAGAATGCCTTACAAGAACCCATCAGAAGCTCTGACCACGCCGACATGGTCCTTACACCATTACCAAGGTTGTGGGAAATAATGCTTTGGATCACAACATTCCTCCATTCCTTCACCTGCACTAAGTTTTCAATGTGTACCGCCCTCAACCATGCCTCCCATCATTAGGACACATCCAAGATTGCAGAACAACTCACTAGGGACCAAGTTCAGCAGATGGAGGAGCTCGACGCAATGTGGACCATTGCTTCCTAAGGGGGAGGAATGATCTAGGTGGATGTTGGTGGCCACCCACCTATCCCCCTTGGACCCCCACAACTATCTCTTTCAGTTTTTTAGTTTCCGTAATTGTAGCACAATTTACTATTTTAGCAGTTTTTTGGGTCGTGAACTTCCGAAGCTGTTTTGAGGCCCTAAATGACACTTTTTGGAAATTTGGGAGTAACATGGGTCCATGGACAGATGTTTCTCTTCCCAAAGTTGTAGTTCTTGGATAGATCTTTCTAACGAGCTATTGTACACGTCAAACGAAGCTCGGGTGCCAAAGTTATGACCCCGGGAAGTTGATGTACCAACTTACCCAAAACGGGGCCCACAATTTGGCGTTTCATCTTCTAGGGTTAGGTTTTGGGATTTTAAGGGTTTTCAATTGTTTCTAAACAATAAATAGGCCTTTGAGCCTCATTGTAAGGTAGTTCAGAGGCATGTAGCTGCCACATCCCTTCTCAGAGATAAGCTACCATCGCCCTAGCTGGTTTATTTCCGTTTCTGTTTGTAAGCATATTTCAGTATTTTACATTAATGAAATGAAGTATTATTTCCACTGCATCTCTATGGTTATGGTTATCGTTGTAATTTTTTGTTTAAATCTGGCTTAGTGGTATCAGAGCAGTCTGCTTTTTCTCAGTTTTTCTTTGCATGTCCCCAACAAGGTCGGGATATAAGGAGTTAGGGCTTGAACTAGTCGAACCTTTGCAAGACCAACCTCGCAAATCCCGACGACCTTCCATGGTGGATGAGAAGAAAGACGAGGTAAAAGATCCTACCAAAATCTTGCTCGAAGAAGCCCTCCAGTGACAAAGGAACGCAATGATGGACAACTTTGCAAAAATCCTTTAGCGGCTACCCAGAGACGACACATCGGCTTCCAACAGCTACTCTGGAGACACCACACCCTTTAAGGTACAAGTTAATTTTGAAATCCCCATCTTCGAGGGTTAGATAGACGCAGATGTCATAGATAAATGGTTAAATCTGCTATAAGGGTGTTTTTCTGTTCATGAATTTTCGAGTCGGGAAAAGATTGCTTTCGCTCTTCTCAAAGCAGCCCCCCATGTAAAGGACTGGTGGGAAACCTACTGCGAGAAGAAGGATGAAGGAACAAGCTCACTATTTCTAGCCTCATCCACTTGGAATTCATTCTGGGATGCCATCAAGGAGCAATACTACCCTGTTAAAAGCTATGGGGACAAATAAATAAAGTGGACCACGCTGTGGCAAGGAAGGGACCAAGATGTGCTGGAGCTCACAAACATTTTTCATACCCTTCACACACAATTGGGTATCAAGGATTCTGAGATGCATTTGGTACTCAAATACCACGGTTGCCTAGACAGGTCCATACAAAAAGAGATGGAGTTCCTGAACATCTCCTCGCTCGGCACGATGTACCGATACACTGTCAAAATCGAGCAAAAGTTCAAACAGAAGAAGCGAGACTTTGGATCTACAAATCGAAAGACCAAAGGACAAAGCCAAGGTGGGGTGACCCAAGACAACTTGTCGAAGCCACAAGAAAAGAACAACACCACGAAGTCGAAGAAGGACACAGGAAAGTGGTGTGAGTTCCATAAGAGCCCGACTCATAGCACAAGTTAGTGTCCGACCAAGCAGTCGCTAGTGGCCAAGTTGAAGGCTTCAGAATCAGATGCATGTTCCGACCCTGAGTCAGAACCCAACAAGGAGAATGGAAAAGGGAAGCAGATCATTGATGCATGGCCCAATGCGACTATTGCCACCACTAATGTTGTAGATCTAACCTGGAAATACTATAGATCTGATATGAAAATATAAGATAATGCAAATAAACCCAAGAATATGATGAAATGCTTCTTTATTGTCAAAACCCTTAAGGTAGGGAAACACCATACATTCACTCCTTAAGGAAGGAGAACACTCCACAAGCCATATGCCTGTTCATACAATAATACTTCTCTTCATCTTCATATCTCTCGATGTGGAGTCTCTAGCCTCTATATAGGCCTCATACATACAATACCATGGGTCATTACCATGGTTCCCTCATACCATCAACTAATACCATGGGCCCATTACATTATTATTAACTACTTGTGGTCCCTTACATGACATGGGTTAGCCACCTTATTTATTACTATGGCCCATCCCATTATTACATTATTACCTTGGGTACCTCCCTTGGTACCCCATATTATCCCCCCTAGGTATATAACATTCCACCCCCCTAAGCATGTTTCGTCCCCGAAACATGGGAAGAACACAAATAATAAGATCTACTCAAAAGAGTACTCCACTGATACCATGCACGTGCATCTAGCCATCCAAGAGAAAGGTGAACCCTCGATCTCGCTGGTGCCTCGCTCGCTTGAGATGGAAGTTGACCATGGCAGCTCTTCTGTGTTGATGTGTAGTAGGTGGATCTAGGCTCCTTACTATCCATCATATGGGGGTTGTTGTCCTTGTGGCTAGTTGGTTTCCATCTTGTTGGTTGTTTTCTTGCGGGGTGATGTGGGTGATGATATGTTGAAGTTTTAACCCATGGTGTCTTTTTCTTTAATTCACCCTGTTGTGGTGCCTGTTGTCGTGGCTTCTTTTCTAATATGACTTCAACCACTGAACCCTCGTCAGATGTGTCAGCACCTGTAACCTGTTCTGCTTCAGCCTCTGTTTGTGTTTGATTGTCGACCATCAACTGCTCATCATCTGATATGTCAGTCCCTTGAACATCTTCTGCTTCAGCCTCCGTGTGCTCTACCTGTTTATGGATGGAAATATCCTGTAATGTAATTTTCTTCTTTTTATACCATAGCTTCAGGAATTTCTTCTGCACATTAATATTGATAGTACCCACAGATTCCATCCAAGGGTATCCCAAAACAACATCCATGTTATCCATATCTGAAGCATAAAAATCACCATGAATCACATACTTATCCATAGAAATCTTCAAATCCTTATACACGTGAACATCCTCATCATCCACTTGTGTGTTTTCAATGTGTTTTGCTGAAACTTGCAATTTTTTTGCCAAATTAACATTGATAAAATTATGCCTGCAACTAGGATTTATAGAAACAATGATCTTCTCCTTTTGAATCAATCCATGAACCTGTAATAAGGATGTACCGGTAGGAAATAGCCCCACATGTTTCTCCTTATCTTGTTTTCTGGCATGAGACCATCTGTCTAAAAGTAATTTTTCAAATTCTTCATCGGGCAGGTTGGAACACTTCTTTTGGTTAAGTAATCCCCACCATGTGGCTGCCTCATCTTCAAAATTACCCACTACCAACCATTTCCAATTGTTTTTCCATAACCTCTTGTATTCTTTTATGTATTCTTCAATAGTAGGACCATTATCTTTTCCTGTAAAACATAGAACTGCCATGAAGAGGGTTTTGAAAAAAATTCCTCACTTGGCGAAAATTTAAAGTGGCCACAGTTTAGTCAATATTGCTCAGAATCTTTATTATGACCTGTTTTCAAAAATGGAATGACCATTCTGCATCTGCCCATGTGATAGAAATCTTGATCCAGGCACTTGGAATTACAGATCTGTGCTGCTACTCTCCCGCCGTCACCCAAAATTTCTACAAAAAGAGTTGATTTTAATTCAGCGATATCGCCCTCATCCGGACTCCGATTCGACTGATTTCTTTTTTGAAATCATGTTGTTTTTCACAAAGATTCCAGATCTACAATTAGATTTTGCAGATCTTGTACCAGGACGTCTAGATCTGCGCCGCAAAATCACTGCCCTGAAAATTGTCTGCAACCCCACTGATTTTTAAATCAGCGATATCTTCTTCATCCGGACTCTGATTCAACTGATTTTTTTTTTTAATTCAACTATTTTTGCACAAATAATCCAGATATATAATTATATTTTATAGATCTTGCACCAAAATGTACAGATCTGACCTGCAAAGTCGCCGCCCCCGAAACCCTGCAAAAAATAAAAAAAAAATCTCCACTTTTGTGCCCAAGAAAGAGCTCTGATACCAATTGTTGCAGATCTAACCTGGAAATACTATAGATCTGATATGAAAATATAAGATAATGCAAATAAACCCAAGAATATGATGAAATGCTTCTTTATTGTCAAAACCCTTAAGGTAGGCCAACACCATACATTCACTCCTTAAGGAAGGAGAACACTCCACAAGCCATATGCCTATTCATACAATAATACTTCTCTTCATCTTCATATCTCTCGATGTGGAGTCTCTAGCCTCTATATAGGCCTCATACATACAATACCATGGGTCATTACCATGGTTCCCTCATACCATCAACTAATACCATGGGCCCATTACATTATTATTAACTACTTGTGGTCCCTTACATGACATGGGTTAGCCACCTTATTTATTACTATGGCCCATCCCATTATTACATTATTACCTTGGGTACCTCCCTTGGGTACACAGCTAAGATCCAGAAGAGGGGAAGCATCTTTTCCACTCATAGATGTGGGTGAAGGGTTCGCCGCTGCAATTCATTGTTGACAGTGGGAGCCAAAATAACCTCATTTTAGCAAAGGTCGTGAAGCGGTTGGGCCTACTGACTACACCACACCCACAATTGTACAGTATCGGGTGGCTTCACCAAGGACGATATCTCTGAGTTCGCAAGTAGTTTCTCCTTACTTATAGCATCAGACCCTTCACAAATGAGGTACTGTGTGATGTTACACCTCTGGTTGTTTGTGATGTATTATTAGGCCAACCATACTTGTGGAGGCGACATGTTGTGTATGAGTCAAGGCCTCGTGTTGTCATTATTTCTTTGTGTAATTCATTATACAAGATAGCAGAGGTAGCCCCACCTGCCGCCACCTCTTTGATCACTACCAAGAAAGGCAACAAGCTCATCTCCCAGACTAGGAAATTCATTTTCTATCTAGTTCGCTCCCAAAGTAAGGGGAAGATTGTCACCACATCAATGACCCCCGCAAAGGGTTCCTCCACGCAGCAATAGAAGCAAAGGGATAATATCATCACAGCACATAGAAACAACTTCTCCACACCCACAGGGGTACCACACAAGCTTCAGGTGGGCAACAAAGTCTGGTTGCATCTGCAGAAAGAACACCTTACAAGAGCCCATCAGAAGCTTCGACCATGCCGACATGGTCCTTACACCATTACCATGGTTGTGGGAAATAATGCTTTGGAGCACAGCATTCCTCCATTCCCTCATCTGTACCAAGTGTTCAATATGTACCACCCTCAACCATGCTTCCCACCATTAATGTACACATCTGAGATTGCAAAACAGCGCACCAGGGACCATGTTCAGCAAATGGAGGAACTCAACGCAATGGGGACCATTGCTTCCTAAGGGGGAAGAAATGATCCAGGTGGATGTTGGTGGCCACCCACCTATCCCACTTGGACCCCCACAACTGTCTCTTTCAATTTTTCAGTTTCTGTAATTGTAGCACAATTTACTATTTTTAGCAGTTTTTCGGTCTTGAACTTCCAGAGCCGTTTTGAGGTCCTAAGTGAAGTTTTTTGGGAAATTTGGGAGAAACATGGATTTGTCGACCGGTTTTCCTCTTCCCAAAGTTGTAGTGCTCAGATAGATCTTTCTAATGAGCTATTGTACATGTCAAATGAAGCTCGGGTGCCAAAGTTACGACCCTAGGAAGTTGATGCACCAACTTACCCAAAATGGGGCCCACAATTTGGCATTTCATCTTCTAGGGTTAGTTTTTGGGATGTTAAGGGTTTTCCATTATTTCTCAACAATAAATAGGCCTTCGAGCCTCATTGTAAGGTAGTTCAAATACATGTAGCCACCACATCTCTTCTCAGAGATAAGCTACCATCACCCTAGCTGGTTTATTTCCATTTCTGTTTGTAAGCATATTTCAGTATTTTATATTAATGAAATGAAGTATTCTTTCCGCTGCATCTCTATGTTTATGGTTATCTCTATAATTTTTTGTGTTCCTGTTTAAATCTGGATCAATTATGATGCTGGTCAAGAAGAAGTTAGAGAAAAAGGGAATAGCATGGGAGGCATTTCTGAAGGAATTCCGAGCAAAGGATGCAGAAGAACCTACTAGCACAAGTGCAAGCAAAAAGAGAAAGGCAGAGACATTGTCTCTTGCCAAGCGAAGAAGTAAAGGCTCACCAGTGCAAGCAGAGAAAGGGGTCATTGAAAACACTCCACCTGTAGCAAAGACAAGGAAAATTAGGACCTCGGTGAGGAGGAAAGTTGTCGGCCAAGGAACAAATCAGTTGGGCTCCCCAATTGTAATCGACGACTCGCCCCAAGTCTCCCCCACAGTTCACAATCTCTCGGTGCTTGCAGATGCAGTAGCACACACTGTGGAGGATGAGGAGAATGCAGAAGACGACGTGTTATTGTCAACATTCATCAGTAGGCTAAGGAGCAAGAGAACAATGTCGACACCAAACACTGGCGAAGTCCAAGAAAAGGAGGACGAATAAGAATAACATGAAGAATCTCCTAACAGTTCTAGCGAACTGGAGGTGGATACCCTTAATGATTTTGAGGACCAGGGCATTGAAGACCCTATGGTTTTTGAAGGACATGGCATTGAAGACCCTTCGGGTGTTGAAGATCAAAGTACTGAAGACCCCGCAATTTTTGAAGATCAAGGCATTAAAAAGCCTGCAGTGTTTGAAGGACAAGGTACTAATGTCCCTGTGGTAGTAGAAAAATGGGGAATCGAAACCCCTATTGATTTGGAAGGAAAGGGTGTGGAATACCCTAAGAAAATGGGAGAGCAAGTTAAGAGCCCAGAGGAATTAGGTGCATAGGGTACTGAAACCCCTAGCACAGAGATTGGTGAGGGTATCCAAACCCTCAGCGACAACAAAACCCTGAGCATAGAAACCCTCGACAATGTCTTAAAGCAGACTTTTGACAGTCTTGACCTTGATATTGAGTCTGTGGCAGAAAATGTGTTTGCTCTTGAAGGTCATAGTACAACACCATCCACTCTCTTCCTTAATAGAAGAATAGTGGAATTGGAGCAACAAGTCCATGACCTGGAAGCTCTAAACCAGGTCATGAAAGAGCAGAGTTGGTAGAAACAGAGTGAGGTGGAATTACGGGCTAAAGTAAAGAATCAGAAGCAGCAGGTAAAGGTGTGGAAATACTAGGCTTCCAAACGTTATAAATGCCTGAAAAAGGTAACTAAGCAACTGCGAAAAGCTCGGGACAGGAAATCCAAGATAGTAAAGATAGGAATAAACATTGAAGTGCAAAACTGAGGTGCAGCCACTCATTTTTGAAGGTTTTTTTGCAAAGGTAAAATGTTGTTCGAGGACACACAACAAATTAGGGATGGTAGGATGTTGGTATCCTAAATTTCCCTATTTTCTACCCCATTTCCATCAATATCAACCTTTGTTTTACCTTAATACAAGACCATTCTTCCCTGCACTAGTACAATATGGTTACCCATTTCCTACACATGCTCGTAGTTTACATTAAGATTTGATACGACACTTTTTTAATATTTTTATGTAGATTTCATGTTATTTACATATTCTTGCAACTCATATTGATTTCCTAGAAGCAATCATGGAACGTAGTGTTAATAATGTATGAGTTAACTAGTGTAGGAAGATTCCTACACCACCATTGTCCGAGATTCCGAGAGTTATCTTCCACGAGGACAGATCTCGATCTTCAACTCTGAGTTTAACTGCTAATAAATTGAAGTAGGTGGCACGCATCAAGTGATTTTTCTCCAAAGATAGATCATGGCCCAACAAAGCTCATGTTGTTATAACCATTGGCCATGTTTGTAATTCAGTTTCTAAGTCTGTTCGACCAAGAGGCCTGAACGACAATTATCTGTAATTAGTGTAAACGGCTTAGAGACGAAGGATATATATGATGTAAATTGTAGATAGGAAAGCTAGCGAACCATCAGTTATTATTTTGGTTTATGTAATCTAGTTATCGCCTCGTTCTGGGGCTAGACTTCTTTGTAATGTAATTTTCTGAATCAAGTAAATACAAGAGGATCATTATGGTTTTCACACACAGCATGTAATTTCGTCTTTGATGTGTTATTTGAAGTGTTGATCGCTTTCATTCCTTAGAAGGGGAACAACCTGGCTGGCTAGGGCCTGGCCAACCCAGCTCATTGACCACTCTCGCTTTCATGATTTGGGAAGAGGGTGTGTTCATTTCATAGCAGTTGTGTGATGAAATAGTTTAATCATTAATCTTTGAGTTCTTAATTAAATTATAATTTGTAGCCTATGTGTGGAACGGATCCATAGTTTGTAGAGTATTTGTGTTCATTTTTGTTTATAAGATATCTTTTACACATTTACTTTTTTTTTTTTTGTAAGCTGAGGTGGTACTCTTTCTATTACTGGATAGAAAATAAAACATTACATAGTATCAAACACATTGTAAACCCGCCCACATGGGGAAACCGAGTATTTAAGCCATCTATAGTTTTTAATGGCCGACCAAAAATAAAAGGCCCAAAGTCTAATAATCCTAGCCAAATAAACAAGGCAGTCTTGAGATCTTCTAATACTACTAGTCTGCAAGAAATATACTTCTCTATCTAAAACATGCAAAAAACTGTAACTGGTAAGACTATGAGCTTTCCTGAACATATCTCTTGTCAAACATTGTCCATTGCTGGTTGCTGACTTGCTCCTCTCTCTGCATCTTGGTGGTCTCCCTTCAGCAGCTGATGAATTTCGTCCAATTTCTCCTCTTGCCTCTCCAGGGCAATGCGGATGAAACTCAATTCTCTGCGCATATCAGGGCCACCCTGCGCAATCTCGACCATCTCCTTAGCAACTTGCTCTAGAGCCTTTGCCAGCAGCCTCTTCATAACCCAGTATATGTGCAGAGATTGTTTAAACAAGGACATTCTTCCCCTGGTGTGGCCTGGATCATGCAGCAGGAACTCCCAATCCTCCATTTCTTCATCAGATTGGTCTTGGAGAGACTCCTCCTCCAGGTGTTGCATGATTCTTCTACCTTCTGGATTGGTGTTTCACTGATAGGCCCTTTCTGCCCGACGAACTCTGTGATTCACCGTCCTTCTTGTCTTTTTGACAGGTCTCGCGTCCTGCCTGGAATTCTCTCCTTCCTCATGCATCTTCCTGCTCTGCCCCCGACCCCTTTTCCTGCCTGAATCCGCACCACTGCCAAGGCCCCTATCTTGTCTTCTCATGCCATAACGTCGAACCTTCACCTCCTACGGAGCAAGGTGGTCATCTTCCATCTGTTGATACTCCTCGCCTGCTAATCCGTCCTGAGAATAAGACCGCTTGTTCCCCTCGCCTCGGGGCATCTCCTCCTCGGACTCATCCTCAATCTCCTAGATCTCAGTTGGTTGATCTTCGTTCATAATTTCCTTGCCTTTCTGACTCTTGTTCCTAACAATTGCATTATGCTGCTCCTCTGTCGCCCTGGTTCTCAGCCGGGTTTCCATGTTACCAACGGATCTGTCGCAGGGAATTCTCTGGTACCAGGTAAACTTTATCGTATAATGCTGTCTCTCAGCGGTGATGTCCGCTCCTCTCCAAATTAGGAAACAGCTAAATGACTGCTCTTCCTTCCCCATTTGGGTATATATCAGATCTCTACCCTCATCGTACGCCTTTGGATCGAAATTACCTTGCCGCCGATTGCTTTCTGGGGTGACGTCTCCTTTGGCCATCATTCCTTGATTAATATCAGCTGTCGGGAGATCTGACAGGCTGCTCCACCCTCCTCTCCAATCGCAAGCATTTATTGCTTCACATTGGGGGTGATCCTGTGCCGTTCTCCACGCACGCCGCCAATGTACTGCCCTGTACCCTATGATCATATCGCTTCTCTGTCCAGACTGACCTATGTTCATTACACGGGACCTCCACGCCCTCTCATTTATCCAGCTCATTGATCCTCGCATTTTCGCTCGTAGCTTGATCATGGTCTTCATTAATGATTTCTGCCAGGTCCTCCCACTCCCTGCTCCCACACACCGCTCTCCATTGATTGTCCACCGTGCTGCCACGACCTCTACATCCCCAATTCGCCATGAAATCGGCCGCGCGATTCCCCTTCCTTCTGACGTGATTTATTATTTTATATTCGATTCTTTTCAATAGATCCGCGATTTCCTGGACAATTCCAGCCATACGCCAGCTGCTTGTGATCTTCTCCCAGTCTCGTCCATTACTGAGCTTCTTCAGCATTTCAACCGCAATCTGTGAGTCTCCAACAATTTCTAAATTGGTATAACCATTTCTTACAGCGATTCGCAATCCCTGGTGAATTGCCCAAAACTCAGCCTCGTTGTTCGTCATTTCCCCACCCCAATCTGCGTAAATCCACCTTACCTGCTTGTTACTATCCCGGAAAATGCCTCCAAAACCAGCTTCGCCCGGGTTCCCTTTCGAGGCCCCGTCGAAGTTTAATTTGATGAAGTTTTCTCTGGGATAGCTAAATTTATCGGGGCTTTGGGTCCGCACATCATGTCGGGAGTTCTGCTTATGATGGACCATCTCAAACTTTAGATTTAAATTGTTCAGGATTCCCTCCTCAAACTGGTTTGCCTTCCAATCCTCCCCATCCCACTTCTCAACCAGGATTGTTTCCCTCATTAATTTGACTGCTCGTCCCCAGATTATTTCCGGATCCTTTAATTTATTCTGGAAGACTCTGCGATTCCTCTCCTTCCATATCATCCATAGCACGAACCCTGAGATGAGATTCCACGCTCTGCTGACCACTTTACATTGAAAATCCTCTTTATTCCATTGAAAAACCATTTCATTGAAATCACTGGGGGCTATCTCAGATTTGCCGAATATTCGTTTAGTGTTCATCCACAAATTCTTTGTGAACGAGCAATTAATCAGTAGGTGATTTCTGGTCTCCACTTCAGTGTTACATAGACAGCACCTCGACGGGCCACTGAAGCCTTTTTTTGGAATTCGGTCCCAAGTTAAAATCTTATTCTTAGTTGCAAGCCATATGAATATGGATACTTTCGGCCACCAGTTGCTTCCCCATATAATCTTCCAGTCTAAATTCTCCTCAACTCTGGTTTGGGTATCTGTTAAGTAGTATGCCTCTTTGGTGGTGAAAGAACCTTTCATGGAATTCCCCCACCTGAGGAGATCCTTTCCAGTGCGTGCTCTAATTTTCCTGGACTCTACCTCTTTCATGTAAGCTTCTTGTTGGTCTTGGCTGAGCTCCCTGTCCCACTCGGTCGGATCAGTCCATTTTCTCCAGATTCCATCTGGATCATTAGCTTTCCAATAGCCTCTGACACATTTTCGATCTCCTTCTATTCTATCCTGAATCTGTTGCAGCCTCTGAATTCTACTCATTCTTTCTTTCTGCTGCCACTTATCATCCCAGAAATTGGCTTCCTCTCCACCTCGAATCTCCCAGAATGTATGCTTCTCAACCAAATCTCTGTTTTGACGAGCTAGGTCCCAAATTGCTGACCCTTTGGGAGTTTCTCTCTGTCTTAAAATCTCAACTGTGGAGTCAGGCATATTGTATTTGGTTTTCCATATGGCTTTCCACAGATCGTTGCCCTCCCTTAGCCAGCGCCACTAGAGCTTTGCTCCTAACACTTTGTTGAGTATTTCAGGGTCCCTCAATCCCAAACCCCCTTTTTCTTTTCTCTCTGTTAAATGATTCCAAGAAACTAAGGCCCATTTTTTCTTCTGGTTTGTCCCTACCCAGATAAAATTTCTTATGATCTCTCTAATCTTTGCACAGACTCCTAAAGGGGCTGCCATTATCGACAAGGGGTAAATGGGGATAGCTTGGAGGACTGATTTTGCCAGAACCACCATTCCTGCTATGTTTAAAACTTGAAAGGCCCAGTTTGCTACTTTGTTTCTCAGCTTATCCAGGACTCCTTGCCAGTTTTTCATCTTTTTGGAAGTAAAGTCCAATAAATTTCCCAAGTATTTCGTAGGCAGCTCTCCTCTCTTAAAGCCCAATAATCTTATAAGGTGGGTTTTGACCTGTTCCACTGTATTAAATATGAATATACAAGATTTATCTCTATTAATTTCCAGACCAGAAGCCTCAGCAAATAAATCCAGAATTCTTTTAAGATGTCTTACTTCCTTGACAGTTGGTTCCCCAAATAACATGATATCATCAACAAATTGTTGATGAGTTAAGGGAAAATTATTTCCCCAGAGCTGTAAACCTTTGATTCTGTTCGCTGCTCGTTCTTTTTTAATAAATCGGCCCAGACCTTCGGCTGCTAGAATGAAAAGAAACAGAGATAATGGATCTCCCTGTCTAATTCCTCTAGACGCATTAAAGGTTTTGGAGGGAGTTCCATTAACAAGAATGGAGAAATTTGGTGAAGAAATCAAGTTATGAATCCACTTAATCCACCTCCTATTGAAGCCAAAACTTTCCAAGACTTCTTCCAAATAGTTCCAGTTAAGTCTGTCATAAGCCTTCGACAAGTCTAATTTGATCATCATACCCTTTTGCTTTTTTATTTTTAGAGAGTGAATAACTTCTTGAGTTACTACTAGGCCATCTAGGATTTGTCTACCTTCAACAAAACCTGTTTGTTCAGCAGATATTAACTTATCCAGAAGGGGTTTTAATCTCTTGGCGATCAAGGATGTTATAATCTTGTAAATAACATTACATAGAGCTATGGGTCTAAAACCATTGGCATCTTCTAAATTATCACCCTTAGGAATCAAAGCATAGAAAGTAGAGTTAATGGCAGGCCATACCTTTTGGTTCATCCTAGATTCTTCTATCAAATCAAGGATCTCTTTTCCCAGAAAGTGCCAGCCTACCTAGTAGAAATCAACTGTGAAACCATCCGGGCCTGGAGCAGTACCTTTCTTCATTGATTTTATAGTTTCCTCTATCTCTTCTAAGTTAACAGCTCTCATCAGCGCCTTATTTTGGTCTTCTGTAACTAAACGAGGAATGGCCGAGCATATTTCCTTTATTGCTCTCGTTCTATCAGCTTGAGGTTCTGTTAGGATTCCTTTATGATGATCCACCAGGACTTGTTCAATCTCAACTTTCTCAACCACTCTATCCCCATTCTTATCTTTGATGGATAGAATCCTATTTCTTTGTCTGTGTTTGATCATAGCCTGATGAAAGAATTTTGTGTTCCTTTCCCCCTCCCTTAACCACTTTATTCTTGATTTTTTCCGCCATAGAACTTCTTCCTGCTTTCGTCTTTCTTCTAGTTTTCCGAGTATTACCCCTTCTTCTCTAATGCTCTCCTCTGTTCGGCCTTCCATTATCATCTTTTGTTGAAGTGATTCCATTTGCCCCTCTAGTTTTTGTTTGTCTTCCATAAGGTTACCAAATTCTTCCTTGTTCCATTTCTTAATTCTCCCTTTCAGCTCCTTCAGTTTCAACTGGAACGTATGCATTTTTCCTTTGCCCTGCACTGTACTTTGCATCCACCATTCTTCTACTTTCTTTCTGAATCCTGGGTCCCTTAACCAGAAGGCTTCAAATCTGAAAGGTCTTTTTCCATGATTCCTTTTAATATCCACCTCTAGTCTAATAGGCCAATGATCAGATCCAAGGGATGGTATGATCTTTGCTTCGACGAAAACATCCTTATTCATAATAGCTTCTGATACTAGGAAGCGATCAAGTCTTGATGCTATTTGGTTCTTGCCTCCCTTCCTGTTGTTCCAGGTGCATATCCCATTAATAGTCTGGATGTCTACTAATCTTAAATCTTCTATCATTTCATTGAACATATCCATGAAGTGGTCCAACTTCCTTATCCCTCCTTTTTTTTCTTCTAGGGATCTGATTAAATTAAAATCGCCTCCTATGATCCAAGCAGCCTCTGGATATATTCTGCGGATTATTTTCATGATATTTATAAAACTTTCTTTTTCCCCTGGGGAAGGGGGGCCATAAACCCCTGAAATAACAACCTTTTCCTTTGTTCCTACTATCCTACCCAAGCCAGTAAGGACTCTATTCATGCTGGTCCAGCTTTCTAGAATGATATCGTTTGGATTCCACAAAATTGCAATACCTCCCGCAGAGCCAATAGCATCTTGCCCCATAACTTCGTATTGCAGTTTATTTTTGTCAATTATTCCTTCAAGCTGTTGAACTGTAATTTTTGTCTCCTGTAAAATCATAATACTAGGCTTCTCTTTTTTCAATTTCTCTTTCATATATCTCTGTTTACCCTTACTGTTCAAACCCCTAATATTCCAACTGATAACAATCATTTAAAACTTTTGGTAGGAGGGGAAGAATACCTCTGACAGAGGTATCACTTTACCTGAGTTTATCAACGTTTCTCCCACAGTCTGAATAGTTTCGCTCATCGTTTTCCGACCTCTTTTCCTACTATTTTTGCCAGAGCCGTCCATTCCCACCTGTCCATTCCCCTGTTCATTTCCTATAGTTATCTGCTTGTCCATGTTCTCCCCTTTTTTTTCCTTGTACTTCTGAAATGCTTCCTTATACAGTTGTTTCTGCTTCTCAGGTATGAATCTACTATCTAGATATTTCCATTCCTGAATTAGTTGTTTCATGATTCTCTCCTCCTCCACCTCACTTTCTACCTGGTTTTCCACGTCCATCTGGGATTGCATTGTTGCATTTTCTGCCTTTCCTTCCGTCCGTTCTTCAATAGTTTTCCCTAAATTTGCATCTTTTCCTTTGTTTTCACTTACAATTTCCATTGGTGTGTTTCCAGGGTCTTCATCGTCCTCCAAATTTACTTCGTAGTCCTCGTTCTCGCTCTGAAGAGTTTGAAACTTGTTTTGACTTGTTGTGTGGATGGGTTTTTCTTGTGACTGGGATTTGGGTCCCTCCTTGCTCTGTTTCTTTCTCCTTGTGACCTGTTGAAAACCCCTGTCTGCCTCCTCCATTTTTTCTGAATTTTTCTGATATTCCTCTTGACTTCTTTTTGACTCCTCCTCCTTATTCAGAGGGCATTGCCGATATAGATGACCATATTCATGGCATTTGCGGCACCTAAATGGAATATGTTCATAATCTATTGGCTGTTGCCAGATTTCATCATGATATTCCAGCTCGTTATTCTCCGGGAGGGGTTCTGCTAAATTCATGTAGACACAGATCCTTGCATATGAAGTATATTTGCCTTGTTTTGTAGCTTCTGCAATTTTAACAAAACCCCCGATTGAGTTCCCAATTCCCTCTAAAATTTCAGGGTCCCAGAATTCGTCTGGGAGCCCAAACAGTCTAACCCAGATTGGGGCATCCAGCATTTTTTCCTTTTCTGGGTTGTATCTTTCTTCCCAGTATTTCATGAACAGGCCTGCATTGTTCATGAAGTACGGTCCTTCTTCGAAAAACCTATCCTTGTCCTCCAAATTCGTGAAGATGGCTGTAAAAAACCCTTTTGCTCCCAATTTCAGATCTATATGGCCTTTTGGTCTCCACCTTTGATCAATCCATCTGTATAACTCCTTCTCAGATGGCCAGTAACCTATGAATTTACATATCAGGGCATGGTCCTTCATTTAACAGTTGTATTCCTCAAGTTTGTTGCAGGGAATGACATATCTAGGTTGTTTTTGTGCCCTAGGTAGGCATTTTCCTCCCATCCTTTTTTGCCATAGGTTACCCATCACTGGGGCATAGTTTTCCTTCTGGTTATGCTGCATTCCGCTTGCACTGGTCTCCCCTACTACCACATTTTTAAAGGAGGGGATCTCTCCCCTCCCTCTTGGGTTTTCCATTTTCCCCTCAGCTCTTGACTCTAATTATTTACCCTCACTTCGTTGTTGAAGACTAGTTGCTTGAGATGCGAGTATTGCGAAATTCCCTTTCCCGATCTGTCCTCTTCGTCTTCCTTCGTCCTCTATCCCGAGTTATTCGCCTGTCAACCCCGTCTGCTGCGCCGTCTGCAAACCCTAGCTGCGCGCCTTCTCGAAAAGAAATTTTTTAATACACCTTATCCCTCCAAAAAATTTAAAAACACGAACTTTATTACAAAATTATTCTCAATCTTCACCCTGATGACTCCCAAATAAAAATATTTGATCCACCCCAAAAATCACTCAGAATTAAAAAATACACCTTACCATCATGGACTTTTAATTCCCTTTTTAAAATTCATCTTTTACGCATTTACTTTATTCTTGCTTTCTGTTTTAATTTATTTTCGAAGAAAATCATACAAGGAACTTTTTCCTTCACCAGTGTGTGTTTTTTCTTGCACCACGCTCAGTGATTCGTTGCAGCAAACATTAAATCACTCACCTGAATTTTATTTCCCATTATTTTGCAAGTGAATGAATCAATAAATCAAGTAACTATTTTTGGTATTAAAATTTCATCTCTAAAAAGATCTAGAAGCAGTTATATTAACTACCAAATTATACTTGCAAAGAATATCATTATTGTGGGTGAAGTACCAAAACTGGTTGACACATGCAAAGTACTTAGGCTATTGATTGATTCTTTTGTAAGTGTTTTATCTCATGAAGTTTATTTCCCTTATGAATTTTAATGAGTTGAAGCATTTTCTTTCTTGCAGCTAGTTAATTCAGAATTTCATTACAGTTGCAATTCCTTTTCAGCATATCTTTTCAACTTTCGAAAGTAAACCAGAAATTGAGTAAAGGGAACCCTGCTTCGGGGCAAGAGAAAGTCTCTTGACACCGGAACAAAGTGCTCCAAGCCCTGAGGCTTAGAGAACCTTCACTCAGACATAAGTCTTCAATAAGGAAGATTGAATATACTCTTACACAGAAATATTATACCTGCACTAGTGCAAGCAAGATTGCAACTATGCAAGGATAGGTTGTTTGTGTGGGAGAAAGATCAGAAGAAAGGCAGAACTCTGCAAGGGCCCACTTGTCAGACTGCTTATCATCCATCTGGAGATTAACATAGTGTTTCATTCACCATTTGAGATTGTTTTTGTTGTGTGGAATTTCATTACTTGATTTACTTGCAAATTATCTTTTACATTCTAGCACTAGATTTGCCTTGGTATAAATTGCCTTTCCAATTGTTTTCTATCTGATTCTACAAAACATTCACTTCAAGAGGTAGGATTAGAAATGGTAAAAGTTCATACCATTTATGGCATTGCCTGTGCTTCGTCTCTAAGTTTACGAAACCCTCGGGTTGACAATTAAGTGTTGAGGAGTTTGCTGAAGAGCAATTCCTGCACCCAACAATGAAAATTCAAGTATTTTATCTATGATTAAATTTTTGTACCATAGAAATCAATGCACATGATCAATAATGTTTTTGTGCTTGCACTAAAAGAAATTGACACTATTAATCTAATTAATTTGAAAGTAATGTACATCATACATCTAGTTACATCAAACCATAAATCAACATATACAATGAAATCAATGCATCTAGTGCAAGCAATCAAATAAGATTAGAAATCAATGCATCTAGTGTAAGCCATAAAATAGGATTAAAAATCAACGTCTCCACTAAAATCAATGCATTTGGTGCAAAAAACCAAATAACATTAGAAATTAATATCTACACTAAAATCAGTGCATCTAGTGCAAGGCATCAAATTGTTAGAGTTAAAATTTCAGAAAAGTGTATGAAAAATGCTTCACTTAAGTCACTGGTGACAAGTGACCATAAAAACAAGATGTAGTCACTTATTATGATTTAGATCTCCAAGAAAAGTGATAAAACCCTACAATAAAATATTTGATGCAAGCCTAAAACATATAACAACAATATAGAGAAGTGTAATAACCCAATAGAAGACTTTAAATGAATTATAATTTTATTGAAACACCTCATGAAGAGGATTTACAACATGGGTTTGTTAATCCCCCTTTGTGAGATGGGTCCTTTTGATGTCATTGTGCTTCATTGATCTTGTTCTTCTCTCTCAAATATCCAGAAAAAACCCAAAAATCAAGATGGAACTCAAGTGGGAGCTCAAATTTTGTGAGATGATAATGGTGACTATGATAATGATCATGGTGAAGTGAAGAATTAATGTAAAACCCTCTTATTTATAACAAAGTGTTGAGCTAAATTAGTAATTGAAAAACGATACTAATGACCAAATCAAAATCTGCCCGTTAGGAATTATTTATTATAATTTTTGGAGAGGGAAAAGACATTCAAAATGGTCAAATATCTTTATTTAGAAAATGGTTGAAGTAATTAACAAATAAAATAATTTATTAATGACATTGTGAGGATTAAGAAAGGCGTGAATTCAAAATAATTATTAAATGGTGACTTAACAATTATTCCAAAAATAAAATTAAGGAATAAATAAATAGTGATTTATTTAATTATTCCAAGGTGATCTAGTAAAATGTGACAAGGAATAGTTATCAAATAATGATTTAATAATTAGTCCTAGAGAAAATTAAATAAATAAAGATTTATTCACTTATTCTCATGGGGTTTTTTAATTTTAATCAGAAATAATTTAATAAAAATGGTTTACTAAATTAACTCCTATGGTGAAAGTGATTTTACTATGGTAAAATTAATCCTATATGGTGTATTTCGATCATGGGGGCTTCACTCAATGAACCTTTCACATAGCACATGTGTTCGTGACATACTAAACAATACCCTTAATTTGACAACATATTGGAAAATACCTTTAAAAATCACTTTATTTAACCTCCTACCAAGACAAACCCAATACACCTTTCGAACTTAAAAAATCCCTACTTTCACTAGATATTGTAAGTATCTATTTTTTCATTAACATGTTTTTTACCCCTTTATATTTATATCCCTTTATTTTCATTAACAATGGTAAGTAAATTATGCACTTAGAAAGAATAACCTAAATATTAGGTAGCTGAAACTTTAATGTTTCAATAAAAGAAGGCAGATATAAGTTTATTGATTTACAAATACATAGTGTGGAAAATTTAAATCGAAAACACACAGATTTGAACTCTCAATTGCATCTATCCTCTATTGAATACTCAAAAAGATACACAACATTTCAAAACAAAACCCCGATAACCAACACAGTCCAACACATTTCATCTCACTTATAGAATAGGAAGAGGAGGGAAAATACAATGAATATGGACACACACAAAAGCCTATCTAGTTGATTTTTATGAAATCGTAGCCCTAACCTAATCACCTAGTGCACCATAGTTGCATGGTAAGAGTGCCAAGTAAGTGTCTCCATCAAAATATGAACTCGATCATGTAAGCATGCATCCCTTCCTTTAGATCTATGTCCTCTACCTAAGATGGGAATTTCTCATGCATAAGTATTCTAATTGACTAGGGATTTGTACCCTTATAGTAAGAATAGATCAAGCATGCTAAAATTAACAAAAGAAAAACTCTGATAATAGAAAAACTCAATCTAAAACTGAAATTTATGAATCGGAAACAACATTTAAACTAGAGTCAACTTAAGGTGGCACATTCGTGTCCTTGGCATGCATGCACCCTCTTCCAAACAATAGTTTATTTCACTATCTCATGTGGCATGCATGTTCTCTCTACTAATTAATAGTATGTGTCACTATCTCCTACACTTTCATTCAACTTGTTCATCACTGATGTAAGGAAGGCATACTGAAGGTGTGATGTATGTTGCCTGTAGGAATTTACAGGGTAAGTTCCTCAGAAAGAACACCAAAAGGGCACCGCTCACAACCAGATCTCAGATCAATACACCAGTATTTTTGACGTGGTTAAAACCCTCAAAGAGGGAAACAGTCCACGGCCTGCGCCAACGTGGCTACTACAGGCAATTTATTAATCAAAGAATGAAAATTTACATAAGCTTCTCTCATGCACGGATTACCCGAACAATGACCCTCCATGCGCTTTAAATAGAACTCATGGACCAATCAGGTGTCAAGCCATGGATCAAGTGTCAGTAATACCGAGGAGAGAGTGAACCGTCGGATCACTACATATCGTGACCGTCGGATTGTAAGTTACAAAATGTACAACGGTAAAGAAACACACTTTACCTAACTCTATACCTAACTCTATACTAGACCAAGTTGAACTTAACTATTTCCTATGTGTCGGAATATCCTAACATCCCCCCTTAAGAACAACTTGGGATAGGATTGAAGGATTTACAAATATGACACAATAGGAGAAGGAAGGAGGCACTAGAGCCTATCCCCCCTTAGTGACAACTTCCTGAACTCCAAGCATATATCGAAGTTTAGTGAACTTCGCCTCTGTGAGAGCCTTTGTGAAGATGTCTGCAACCTGATCATCTGTTGAACAATATTGCACTTCAAGAACATGGTCATGAATGAGCTTTCTGATGAAGTGCATGTGTAGTTCAATGTGTTTACTGCGTTGATGCTGGACTGGATCTTTGCATAGCTGAATGGCACTTTGATTATCACACCAAAGTGTGGTTGGATGCTGCTGCTCAAAGCCAAACTCTGATAGGATCTGACGAAGCCACAAGGCTTCCTTACTAGCTTCCACGACACCATGATACTCTGCTTCTGCTGACGAAAGAGAAATGGCAGCCTGTTTCTTGCAAGCCCATGTAATAGGTCCTAAACCAAGAGTGAAGACATAACCGGCAGTAGACTTCCGATCATCAGGGTCACCAGCCCAATCAGAATCAATGAAACCAACTAATAGAGGAGCTGCTTTGGCACTGTAATGAATCCCAAACTGTACTGTACCTCGAACATAACGAAGTATTCTTTTGGCTGCTTTCCAATGACTTTCACGGGGGTTTTGCATAAAACGAGCAACAAGGCCAACAGCAAAGGAAAGATCAGGACGAGTATGGGTTAAATACAAGAGTTTTCCTACAAGTTGACGGTATAAGGTAGCATCAACTTCAGGAGAAGTACAAGAGACTAAAAGTTTGACTCCAGACTGAAAGGGAGAAGGGGCTGGCTTACAGTCTTCCATGTGAAAATGACGAAGAATATCACAAGCATACTTGGACTGGGAAAGGGAAATACCCTCCTTGGATTGCAAGACTTGAAGACCGAGAAAATAGTGTAAGTGTCCTAAGTCTGTCATTTCAAATTTCTTTTTAAGGCTGGACTTCACATGGTTGATAAGGTTGGGATCACTACCAGTAAGAATAAGATCATCAACATAAAGAACAAGAATGATAAGAGAGTTGCCCACTTTCTTGGTGTAGACAGTATTGTCAGAATAACACCGAGAAAAGGCAGATTCTAAAAGAAAGCTATCCATTTTGGCATACCAAGCCCGAGGAGCTTGCTTGAGACCATAGAGAGATTTCTTAAGTCGACAAACAAGGCTGGAGTCTGTTTGTATGAAGCCAATGGGTTGTTCCATATAGATTTCTTCCTGCAAGTCCCCATGCAAGAAGGCAGATTTAACATCCATCTGATGGACTTCACATTTTAAAGAGGCCGCAAGGGAAAGAACAAGGCGGATAGAGTTCATTTTGGCAACAGGGGAGAAGGTTTCAGTGTAGTCAATGCCTTCAACCTGTGAAAAGCCCTTAGCAACAAGACAAGCTTTATGTTTATCAACTTTCCCATCTGGTCCATACTTGGTTCTGTAAACCCATTTACATCTAACAAGTTTGCGTCCCTTTGGTAGAGGAACAAGATCCCATGTATCATTTGTCAACAATGAATGATATTCTTCATTCATAGCTGCTTCCCAATGTGGATGGCCTGAAGCTTCTGCAAAAGTGTCAGGATCATGATTTACTGGAGCTTGAGCCAGTAAAGAAGAGGCTCTTTCAAACTGAGAACGTGTACGTCGCTGATCTGTAGGATCACCGGCAAGATCACCTGCTACATCTTGAGTAGCACGGACCCATTTTGGAAGTTGAGGATCCTGAGAAGGTGGGGGAGGATTATCATCCTCACTTTCATCATCTGAAGAAGAAATGTTTTCAAAAGTAGAAGAGATAGGAAGAGGTGGCACATCCGCCGGACTAGGCTCGCAGGCCGATTTATTTTCATCAAATTTTACATCTCTTCTAATGATAACATTTTTGGACTTAAATGGAATAAGTCTATAACCTTTTACATCTTCAAAATATCCAAAAAAAGTATATTTCTCACTCTTAGGTTCTAAAGCTTTATGCTTTTCATCTGGAATATGGGCCCATGCTTCACTTCAAAAAACACGAAAGTGACTTACATTTGGTTTAATGGAACTCCAAGCTTCTTCTGGAGTGATATTCTTTAGAACCTTAGTAGGAGTGCGATTGATTATATAATTTTCACAATTAATTGCTTCGGCCGAAAAACTAAGACTGAGTCCTTTAGATTGTAGCATACAATTAGCCATTTCCTTTAAGTTGCGATTTTTCCTTTCAGCTACACCATTTTGTTGTGGAGTGTATGGAACAGTATGTTGCATTTGAATTCCATTTTCGGTGCAAAAGTTGATGAATGTGTTTTTAACATATTCTCCACCATTATCAGTTCTTAGCTTAAGAATTTGATGTCCAGATTGTTTTTCAACAAAGGCTTTGAAGGCCAAAAATGTGTTAAATACTTCGCTCTTGAGTTTTAAGAAGTATACCCAAGTGCGTCTGGAGAAATCATCAATGAAAGTTAAGAAATACTTGCAGCCAGAGAATGAAGCAACAGGAAGTGGACCACATAAATCACTGTGCACAAGCTGTAAAGGGGCTGAGGCGTGCCAAGAGGCACGTTTGTCAAAACTGTCCCGATGATGTTTTCCGAGTACACATCCGGAACAAACACCATCTCTGCAAGATACCATAGGAAGACCTGTCACCATATTTTCTTTACATAGATGCTGAAGGGAGCGATAGTTTAAGTGACCAAATCGCTCATGCCAAAGTTTGCTCACTTCATCATTATGAGCAACAAATACTGAGGGAAGATTTGATGACCCAAAGTTGTGAAACTTATACAACCTTGTGGAATCATTAGCAATACCAGTAGCTAGAATCTGTTTAGGATCTCTTAGATCCTTGATTACAACATCATGAGGTGAAAATTCAACAATTTTACCTTCACCTGAATGAGTTATCTGATATACAGATAGAAGGTTGCAGGATAAGGTTGGAACACATAATACATCATTAAACTGACCATTGTCTAGATGAACAGTTCCAGTCCCTACAACATTAAGAGATCTATCATCACCAACATATATATTTTTGGTGTTACAATCATTTAAAGAAGAAAACATGGCTTGGTTTTTGGCCATGTGATAAGAGGCTCCAGAATCAATGAGCCACTCATGAGAAGGAGAAGAAGAAGATACATTTAATGCATAACCAGACTGAGATGATTGACAACGACATGCAGAAAGTGCCATTCCGGAAGTTGAAGTTGAAGTATGCTCCACATGGATGTTATGTTTCTTCATTGCGGCTTCCATCTTCTTAAAGCATTTAGATTCTAAGTGGCCATCTCGATTACAAAAGTTACAATGTCTATCAGTCTTCTTCCATTTGTTTTTATTGGTCTTATCATTTTGCTGAAATGATCTTTCATTTTGAGGCTGAGTTTGCTTAGGACCCTTGTTTGGTTTAGGACCATTCTTTTTAGGATATGACTTCTTAGGATTCTTTGAATTTGGTTGCTGCTGGGTGGCTAACGCTTTCTTGGAAGAGTTTCCAAGATTAAGAAGACCAAGGTGTAAGAGTTTTTCTTGTTCTCTTATTAAAGAATCACAAAAGGAGTCAAAGGAAGGGGCCTTGTAGTCTTTTCCTTGACAAATGAAAGCTTCCCTTGTAGAATGGAAAGTGGAAACAAATACAGAGTAGGCTGGTCCCAACTTAGTAAGGATGGAATAAATAAGGTTACCATCTTCTTTCTTAACCTTAACACCTTCCAAAAGATATCTAAGGGTCTTGAATTTGGACAAGAAATCTTCAATGCAAGAAAAATTATTAGGATCCAAAGTAAGCAACTCATTTTCAAGTTGATGGGCTCTAATTTCATTTTTAATCCCAAAAACTTTAGCGATTTTTTCCAATGCTTCATGAGGAGTCTCAAGTTCTGCAATATGGAATCTAAGATCAGGAGAAATAGACATCCCTATCAAACCACGTGCTTGATCTTGTCTATTTTCCCATTTTGCAGCCTTGTCTTCATCTTTTGGTTTCTTCTCTTGGTCTGTGGCTATTCTGTAGAGACCTTTACTTCTAAGTAAATCTTCCATGTAGGCTACCCATTGGAAGTAGTTAGTGCTGTCAAGAATGACTTGGCATGGACTTTCCATTGTTTTAAAAAAAACTGAAGCTGAAGATGCTGAAAGTAAGTGTTCCAATGGATAGATCTCGAAAAATTAGGCTGTTTTAAAAAAAAACGGCTCTAAAAAAGGCTTCCGGATGAAGAAGTTATGGCTTTTT
This sequence comes from Pinus tabuliformis, assembly GCA_031772625.1. Classification (NCBI taxonomy): domain Eukaryota; kingdom Viridiplantae; phylum Streptophyta; class Pinopsida; order Pinales; family Pinaceae; genus Pinus; species Pinus tabuliformis. Next base: position 578,207,339 of record CM062808.1, read on the forward strand.
GAAAAAAAAATTGTTGAAGTTGCCGGCAAAGTGCGCGAATGTGCGGGAATGAAAAAATCCACCCCCACAAAATGGAGACTTGAACCCAAGACCTCTACTCTCTTAAAATAGCTTTGAACCAATTGATCTATACAAAAAATTTGAGAGAGAGAGAGAGAGAGAGAGAGGGGGGGGGGGGGGCCTTGGTTTGCGTGCTTGCCTTGAGAAAGCTCTTTTTCCCTACAAAACACAAAACACAAAACCCAACACGAATATGCAAAGAAAAACGAACCTTGCGGCTCGAAGTTAGCTTTAGCCAAAAAACTAGATATTTTTTAAAAAAATGAACCTTGCGGCTCAAAGTTAGCTTTAGCCGAAAAACTAAATATTTTTCTCAATGTTTCTGATTTTCCGAGATCACACTAAGGTGCAGGGAAAAGAGCATGCGCATGAGAAAAATCCTTCCTTTCTGTTTCTGATTTACCCAGATCGCACAGAGTCGCAGGGCAAAGAGCATACGCAGAAATGAAAGGTATAGATCCGGTTAGAAAAAAAAGCTAAATAAACCGAAACCGAAATAGGCAGAGAGAAAATAACAGTAAACTGCAAAAACACTGTATACCTCCCGATCTGAAAAATGACGTAGCTAGGGCTACCGGAAACCTTTTCGCGTGAAATGAAAGGGGTTCCTCACTGGAACAGATGCTCCGAACGCAACAGAGCAGTCCTCTCGGCCTGAAAGCAGTCAGAAATAGCAGATCTAGGAAACGACAGCCCCATGCAATTCTACTGGCTTCAGATTTGGATCACCAACGGACGCGGCCCTCAAATAGCTCTGATACCATGTAGGAATTTACAAGGTAAGTTCCTCAGAAAGAACACCAAAAGGGCACCGCTCACAACCAGATCTCAGATCAATACACCAGTATTTTTGACGTGGTTAAAACCCTCAAAGAGGGAAACAGTCCACGGCCTGCGCCAACGTGGCTACTACAGGCAATTTATTAATCAAAGAATGAAAATTTACATAAGCTTCTCTCATGCACGGATTACCCGAACAATGACCCTCCATGCGCTTTAAATAGAACTCATGGACCAATCGGGTGTCAAGCCACGGATCAAGTGTCGGTAATACCGAGGAGAGAGTAAACCGTCGGATCACTACATATCGTGACCGTCGGATTGTAAGTTACAAAATGTACAACGGTAAAGAAACACACTTTACCTAACTCTATACTAGACCAAGTTGAACTTAACTATTTCCTATGTGTCGGAATATCCTAACATTGCCTTCTCTACTGCCGCATAATTGGGAGGATCACTAGTTAAGAAATAAGTAAAAACTCTTAACACATGCGTTAGACATAGATCATAGAGGTATTAGTAATGTGACGCATGTCTCTTCTGGTGCAAGGCTACTGGGGAGTAGGAGCAGGGAGCGACATTTTCAAAAGTTCCCTGGTCGGTAATGATTTTGGGAGAAAACTTTATATAATATATAATTTTATATTTTTTATGCATATATTTCAACAAAATCATTTAGAATGTTGAATTAGTGATTAAAAAACATATAAAAATGGATTAAACCATATAACATCATTCATGTAGTAGTTATAATTTTCATCAACCACAAGTCCACAAATTACAAGTTCTCATTTATATAGCATGTAAGTGTGCACATAACCAACATAGCGTCGAGTGCAATCCATATGTCAACCGAAAATACATCAACAAGTAGGCTCTATATGGCCTCTAACATCCAAAAAAATTATATAATGTATTAAAAAATAAAAAAATGTTTGTATAGTCAAAGTATAATTAATGTATTGCCTTCCTTAAACAACGACTATCAACGTACCTATATGATTTGTGAATAACTACATTAATGTCTTGCAATAATAAGGTATCAATCCATAATAAGCTTTAAAAAATTAGCCTCACTCTGCAATGGATATTGTTTATCTATAAATAGGGTTTGTTACAATACCATGGGATAATTCCATGACTTATCAATACCACATGCGCAAAAAATATAGCTCACCTCATATGACATTTTTCATATGAGATTTTGTTTTAATTAACCAATTTAATTAAAAGGACTTAAAAGGAAAAACCACATTGAAGGTAAATCTCAATTTTTTATTTGTGTATAATTTTTCTAAAATATTCCATATAGGTTACTCTCTACCATGCACCTAATAAATATTGATACTTAAATTAAATTCTAGAAATTCTATTCCAAAATAATACACACATATTACCTCAATGTAATTAATTCATATAGCCCACCATTTTTATGAATGGAGGAAAACATTATAATTCACATACACAAATCTATGATAGAGCCACCAAGGTAGACGTAAATCTTGTTACAATGAAAAATTAGAGGCATTGGTTGAATTTGAAGTAGGAGAGAAATATGCGTATAAAAGGGACACATGTTTAACCTGGATTGCTCAACCTTATTATATGTATCACTTTGGAAACGAGCTACTGAAAATTTATTTAATGTTTTAAACCTCACATGCAGATAGGATTTTTCTAAATTTATTAAAGTGGCACACACCTAGAATAATCAATAGATTTTCACTATTGGAAGCACACGATTCTTAGCCTTGACTATTGGTGGTGCTAGACTATGATTTTGCATGAACCCTTTATAAGTTCTATGTTCTTCATTGACTTTCTTTTGGTCTTCAACCAATTTTTCATTTTGAGGTTTGTCAATGGTGATGGCCCCGCCAACATCCAGGGGATCTCCTCAGTATGAAATCCAAACTAGACTTCACACCATTTGGTGTAAGAGCCCCATCTAGTACAATGACCCAGTTTCCATTATCCTGGAGATTTGCCTTAGCTCTTGTTGTTCATCACATAAGAGTGTTATTCTTGTATCTTCAAGAAAGCGAGGTGTGTATGCCTAGTGAGTGTGTAATGTAAATTTGTGTCCAGGTTCTCTTACTGTAAGCGAGAGGGTAAAAGTGAGCCTCTAGATGAGAGCCCAGGGAGAGACACACGCAAAAACAACAAGGGTCACTCCAACATCCAGTGGAATAGTCCATAGCAGATCCAATAGTCGTTAAAACCAAAGTGCAAGGGAGAACATGTACACCGTCCAACAGAGTAGTCCACACGGGGGTGACAGTCATTATAACCAATGAAAACAAGAATGGTTTGTCTAATCCCTGCAGAATAGTCCACACAAACAAGACAACAATGATAAACAATACAACACATCTTCAACAATGTAAGTACTAAAATAGTCAAAGTAGTTCAGTTATCTTAGTACAAGTTAAGAAAACATGCATTACAAACATTTAAAGAATAGTATTATAAAAGGATATAAAACATGCATGAAAACATGCTCGCCTAAGACAAGTTTTTGAATTAAGAAAAAGTTCCAAGACACATTTGTACACCATACATCACTAATCCCAATAGTGGGACATTGGAGCCACTCCTTTCTCCTCAAAGAAGAGACTACAGACTCTCAAGGCTATGTGGGAGGAGCCAAGGTGAAATGTCCTTTTCTCATACAATGAGGGGGTATATATAGCCAAGGGTGATGCTTGACCCTTGTGACTCTTGGACTTCCCTCATGACCATTCAACTTTCTTTGAATTTTCAACTAACGCGACTCTTCAACTTCATATGTGCGTCCATTGTACTTTCACTTTACATTACATTTTATTGCAACAAGTATGGCCTATAATAGTGATGTGACCGAGGAAATTCATGACACAATGCAACATGACACTGCTGACATGTATTGGATGACTGTGGTGTCCATGTCAAGCTGCTATGCTGCTGAGTGATGAATGTGCTCTTGGTGTTATGTGTCTTCACCTCTGCATGGAAATGTGTTATGGGATCTTCAATGGTCTTGGTCTTTTCTTGATGGTTCAAGGCATGTATCCCTTTTGCTTGGTGCACGATGTGCTTTACATGTTCATTCAACTAAGAGAAAGTATTTATCATGCACTCCTTTTTTATCATGTTCATCGTCACGCCATGTTTCATTGATTACTTGTTCCTGCAATTCACTCATAACAGAATGAAATCAAATCCAAAAATCTTCTAGTCTAGCATGATGAATTACTTTTGGTTTCAGGTCCGGGTGACCGAGAGGGAGGACAAGACACTGAAAATGTGTAAAGTACAGCTCAGGTCGGGATGAGTGGTTCTGGAGCTCGGTCGGCACTGTTGGGAAAAACTACATAGAGGTCACTAGGAGGAAAAATTGCGTAATGAGGCACAACAGTGACAGTTGCAAGGTGGAACCTAGTTGGTCATAACTGTGTATTTACAGGAGAAAGACAAGGCAGGGTGTCAGGGGAACTTCTGAACAACTCTGCACAATTATGAAGATGAGTATTGAGAAGGCCACTCAAGGTCTAGCTGGGAATCTGCGCAATTTCTCTGAGGGAGATAGAGTGTGGCAGTAGAGGGCACTAACAGGAAATTCTGCACAATTTTCCAAAGCAACGAATGATCAAGCTATGAGGGATTGTTGGTCACAACTACACATTTCTAAGAGACATTGCGAGACATGCAACACTGTGCAGCTTCTGGAAATAATGCAGAGTAGGGCAGAAGGTGTACTAGTCAAAAATATGAAATTTCAGAGCAGAGCAAAGCAAACCAGCAAGAGGCCTGACTCAGCATGACTGCACAATTTCTGCAGGCAGTTGGGCATGTTTGAAAATTTTTAGAGAGTAGTGTTGCCCCGAGTCGTAGTGCAGTGCAGATTTCTGGTAGACCAGAGGGAGGCTTGATAACTGATCTTTCAGGAAGCGCACATTGGATCAGGCTTGGAGACAATTTCTACGCAATTCTAGGAGACAATTAGCTTGCTCACTTCCAAGATTGCACAGTGTAGTTGCCTAAGACGACAACCTCAAGCACTATGCATTTCTGGGTAGTGGAGCAAGGTCACTGAGAGCTGAGACTACAAAGTTAAGCTCAGTCGGAGTTCGCTTGAAGGGGTTTTTCAGGTTGACAGATTTTCAGGAAAAATGGCTAAATGCGAGACCAAGTGAGCTTGTATAGACTGACATCATGATTAGACACTTAGAATGACTCGGCAACATGACACTACAAACCAACAAGACAAACACGTGCTTAGTGAGACTATCTTAAGCTTAAGGGTGACAAGTGCAACACTTGAGATAGACCTTCGAATGACCATGATGAAACTTGCGTGAAATTTCTTACAAATTTGTGTATGAGTGCGAACAATATTCATAGAGTGAAGAGAACTCATGCACACAAAGACCACCCTTCAAAATTTCTAGAACAAGATCACAAGCATGACAAAGAAATCAACATGCCAAAAGACGACCGTTGGTCGGACAAGAAAAAATGTGTAAAGACTCTACAAGATCTCATGGAATGATCTCGATTGTTTGCAACCATTAGTGGAAAAACCAAGGAAGGCTATGAAATTTGGATGCATGGCCAAAATTTTGGAGGGTGTTATAGCCACTACAACACTTGGTGACACACTGGTTGAATACCAGCTTCTCTGTTTTGGTTCATTTTCAATGTAGGTCTCGGCCTTTCAAGGAGTATTGATTCATTGTGTTGGTTACTTCAGATTCCCCACTTACCCCATGGAGATACATGGTTCACCTTGTACCAACTCAATCAAACACAACAAAAGATTAAGCCAAATCACAGTGTTTCAAAATCGGGAACGGTTGTTTGGCTCGCAAACTTAAGATTTTCAAAGTGTAATATTTCTTCTCTGGTGTTGCTCCACTACTAGTAAGCCTGGACAGTACCCCGACAGACTCATGCGGGAAAAAAATCATTGCTACACTACCAACAAGCCTGGTCAGTACCCTAGTGGAGTTTCCCGCTTCACGTCTCTACTCAGGAAGCCTTTCTCTTCTTTCGCCTTTGTATTTTTTTTTTAAGAGGACTATGCATAGGCACTTATTTATTTTCAAGTGGAAGAGGGATCCTGACTTACTGAGAGCAGGATAGGTTGTTCCTTTAGATAAGCATGTAAGACCTCTGATTTAGGTTTGCTCGTTTAGATTTCCCCTTCTCCATTTCTACTAGTTGGATAAGCTTGAACACATAGAGCAGAAGACTAGGTACAAGCATGGGGTTTCCTAGTTTGGACACAGGTTCATGGCTTGACCATATATTCCAATACAGATGGATCATATTTTCCATCGAGACTTCATTGACTAGAAGTTACAACCAAGCATAGAGAAGATGGACACAAGATTGACCAAGCACTACAGTATCACAAGACTCCTAAACTTCAACCACATACTTATTCTAAATCCAAAACACAGTGCAGGACAACACTTATTTACAAAACAAAATGATAAGACATCAAAAGGAAAAGCAATAAATCAAAACATCAGAACAAGAAATAAACATATCGTGTACATAGTGCTAGGCATGGCCCTAGATCATTGAAAATAAAATTTTAAAACTTGTCCATTACGAGGAAGGTTGTCAATCCTCTCATCAAGTGATTGAAGGTAGTCTGTGTGTTGGAAAATATTTTCTTGAACCATGAAAGGACCAATCCACAGGGGCTATAACTTCATGTGTTTGGCTTCTTCCTCATGGGGTTTGTCCCACTTCAAGACTAGGTCACCCACAACGAAGTTGGTGTTCCCTATAGACTTTCTATTGAACCATCTCTTGATACGGTTCCTGTGGAGTGAAATTTTTTCTTTTTCTTTCATTCATTCTTCCTGTAACTTGTGTAATGTGTCCATCCTATGCTAAACCAATAGACACAACTTGCAGTGGGATTCTTGGGATAACTGGAGAGCAAGCAAGTAGATATTTGGTGGGAGGATGACTTCTTTTCCGTATACCAGGAAGTATGGAGATGTGTTTAGAGAGGGTTTGGGTGTGACACGTTCAGCCCATAGAGAATTCACCAGAGTGGAGTGCCAGTTTCGATGTTCATAATAGATGGTTTTTTTAATGATACGAATGAGATTTTTGTCTGTGGATTCGACAAGACCATTTTCCTGTGGGTAGTAGTTAGCTGAATTTTTTATCCCAATACCATATTGCAATGCAAAATCCTAAAGCTTCCACGAAGAAAATTAAGTTGCATTGTCAAAAACAACTGATACAAGAACACCAAACCTCAAAATGACGTTCTGCTATAGGAAGTTGATGACTTCCTCGTCATTCACTTGTTTGAGAGAAACTACATCTGTTCACCGTGAGAAGTAATTTGTAGCAGTGAGGATGTAGCGGTGATTCTTTGATTAATGTGGGAAAACTTCCCCATTGATGTCCAAGCCCCACTATTTGAATGGTTCGTCCACTGCAACAGACTTCAGCGAGGTTGCTGACCTTCGATTTCTACAGCACATTGTTGACAGACCGAGCACTTGCGAGGATAATCATGTGCATCTTTGAACAATGTGGGCCAGTGAAAACCAGATCTCATGACTTTGTGTTTTTTTGTGTTCCCCGCAAAGTGAACTCCGACTAGTGTGTCATGCAGATCATGTAATACTCTCTCTAAATCCTATGCTTCTAGGCACTTGAGAAAAATTTCATTGTGGTGCTTTCTGTAAAGCACTCCATGCACCAACTGCTAAGATAAGGCTTTCAGTCAGAGTGCCCTCTTCTGCTGCATAGAGAAATGAGAGGGCATGGTTCTGTGCTCAAGGTAATGGCACACTTCTTCATACCAAGAGTTACCATGTGAAGTGGGGGGTGCTTGCTCCACATTATACATGTCAATTTCTTTCTCCCAATCAGTGAGCTTTTCTTCTTCCTCTTATGTGTCTACTTCTTCATCTTCTAATCTGCAAATATTGTGACCCTTGATGGTGTGAACTAGCTTCATATCAATATCATACTCTTGTAGTCCTATCATCTAGTTCTCACGTTTTTCACCCAACTCTTGTTGAACAAGCAATGACCTGACTTTTGGGTGCGGCACAAAGACTATGCAATGATTTTTAAGTAGGTAGGGTCTAAAGTGTTTCACTGCCTTGTACACTACATATGCTTGTTTATCCACAGTGGTATAGTTGATCTCGGGTCCTTGCAAGGTCATGCTCATGAAGGATATGGGACGTTCATTGTTCATCTCATCCTTCTTAGTGAGCACTACAATGAGTGAAGTGTCGGAAGCGAATGTGTAAAGTAAGAAATCTTTGTTGAAATCTGGGTTGTATAGCGCAAGTGCTTATTCTATTTCCTACTTGATACAGGTGAATGTGTCCTTTTCCTTCTTCCCCAAGCTGTAAACTGTATCCTTCTTGATCATCTCTTGTATGGGTTTGACAATCTACGCATAATCTGAGATGAACTTCTGGAGGAAGTTGATCTTCCCCAAGAAGGACTACATGGCTTTCTTGTTCAGGGGATGGGGAGTCTGCGTGATGGTCCATACTAATTCTGGATCTATCTTGATCCCAAGCTTGGAAATGATGTGCCCAAGGAGGCTCCCCTCAGACACTGCAAAGACACCCTTCTTGGGATTCAAGGATATCCCATACTTGCAACATCGCTCAAATATATTCTTGGTATGGTGTAGGTGGTTTGACCATTTTCTGGAAAAAATTGTTACGTCATCAAGGTAAACCAACATGCTCTATCCAATGAGCCCATGGAAGTCAGAGTCCATTGCACACTGAAATTTTGCACCCGTGTTTATGTTGGGATGGGGTCCCCTAGGGTAAGTTTTGGCGCAAAAATCCCAAGTCTTGATGTATAAAATGTAAAGTCTCCGCAAGTTGTGGTCGCAAAGTGCATAGATAGTTAAAGTGTCATAAAGGGTTTTACCCTTCTGTTATGTAACTTGAGTCAGATTTTGAAGATCTACCCATGGTCCACAGACCATGGGATTGTATAAATAGGTGTTTCATAGGATGTTTAAGAAAAAATAAAGGAAGATTGTCTATGGGAGGGTTATAAGGATTTAGCAAAGAAGAGTAGAATAAAGGCTCTGCAGCTTTGTGCAGAGAGGCCTAGAGTAGAGTCTGTAGTTGAGTGTGTGGATCCATGCAACTAAGTGCACAGGGAAGTCTTGAGTCTGTAAGCATAATTGAAGTATTAATAAAGAGATTATTCCATAAATTCCTGTTCTTTTCTACTTACTTCTGTTATAAATTAATGTGCTTTTATGTTGTGATGAATGATGAGTTTATGAAATAACACTGTATTGATGCACGACTTTACACGATTTATATTTTTATATTAATACACTTAATGTTAGCTGTTTACATGAAGATTATCTTGTTGCATGTTGAAGTTATCGAAAACTTAAGCCAATCTGGGTAATTACAGGGTTAAGAGTAATCCTTGATGCGCATAAGTAGCTAATTCACATATTTAGGGTCCATAAAAGACAGTCATAAATGTTCACGGAGGTATAGGGGCTGATTAAGGGTAGTTATAGGCTTATCGATCTGTGCAAAGGTAGATTTAGGGCATAAAATGACATTACACTAATCTATGGGTGTAGAAACTTGTTTCCAATATCCCCCCATACTGCTTCGAGTGAGACTTGAGTCTGCTCTCCATGGATTGATGCCGAAAGGGCCAGTAATGTAGGGATTTGTTTGGAAAAACTAACTATGCACCTGGGTCAGGACCCACTAATCCAACAAATGGTTCCATTACTGGACCAGAATCTGCATAAAGAGATGTTTTATGTTGCATCACTAGAACCCAACAAAGAAAGAAATTAAGAAGTGGTTGGATAAAAAGATCCATGAATTCACAGCACGAGAAAAAATAAATTTGCACTTGACAAAAGTATAGTGGTTGGACAGATATCTGTACACAAAGCTAGATGAAATTTTCTTCTACTCCTTCCCGATCGAACTTTACAAGTGGATCGCTAAATTGACAGATGGCCAGGGAAGGTGGAGGCTTAATGCCCCAATAGTGTGGACCCTGTAGCTGGTGCAAAGATTGGAAGCCTCCGAAGATAAGATCATGCGTGATGTCGATCACTAGCTTGATCGTTTCGTAGGAGGATTTGTGACAGAATTTGTGGTCGATACCTCAGTCAACTATAGTGAAGCAGAGCAGCGGTTCTTTAAGGGATTGCAAGGTAAGTATTTAAGATCTTGAATACTTGGATTAAGATGATCTTGTGTGAAAAGCGGGTTATGCCATTACCTTGTGTTGTGGCCACAACTACCACCCTTTTAAAACATGCTCTGATAGCAAATTTTGAATGGGTCCCCTATAATTCTAATCTATCATCTCTCTGAATGATCTTTTTCATCCCAGTGATTTTAACTCTATGAAGAGCCAAATCTTCCATTCACAAATGGTGAAAGCCCCTTAACAAATCCCTCACATATAACCTTGTTAAGCCCTTCATTCATATGCTCATCGGGGTTTGTTTAGCTTCCAAAACCCTTCATCGCATCATTGTCCTGTTATAATCCCTTTACAAAGGAAACCCTTCGCAAAATACATAAACCATCCCTCTTTCGCTTATCGCACTCAATCTGGGCGCATAACGCATGCCATAAGGGCCAGACCCGACGACATTATAAACCACACTATAAATATATGCCGGGTTTGAAACCCCGTCACATATCACAATCGACCTAAGTCCAAGGTTTATATATATATATATATATATATATATATATATATATATATATATGGCGTGTACCTGGCCTCTGGACCTGACGTCACTATGAACCGCATTGTATACATTATCAAGTTCGGCCCCTAGTCACATATCACATATCAGCAGAGCCCAGACCTTATACACAATATGCGTAGCGATATGGCGGATCCGCCAAGCTATCAAATATAATATATATATTTTCAGGTCTGAAGCCCTATCGCATATCGCGATCGACGGAGCCCCAGGCTTGTGCATATTGCGATATGCGATAGGCCAGACCTGACGATATTTATAGACTCCAATATATAACATTTGAGGTCTGGCTTGAGCAATCAGGGCGGGATTTTCTGTGTTTTCATGTGTTTTCCAAATTTTCCGAAATAACAAAGGGATTGGGTTTTCAGTGTAAAAGGCGGGCCTGTGGAGTCTCGATAGTGTAATTGCACATCAGGGAAGTGGAAGGCATGGGTACTGTGACCCACGGAGGGGCCGATACCCGATTGTGATTTAAAAGAAGCCCTCAAAAACCATGCCAAGCCTATGGATTGAGCGGGAAATTGTGTGTTGATTGTGTTTTATGCGTAAATCCTTTTCACACTTGTTCCCGTAGTTTATAAAAGTTAATGAAGGCAACATTTGTGTTCTATGTGAATATTTCTGTTATATTGTTCGCAATCATGAAGCTAATGATAGCTATCCTTGCAAGTGAGAAGTAAAGGATGCAGGAGTGGATTCAAAAAGCCATATATACAGAAGCATTGTGTTTGAAGGTCCGACCTCAAGTGTTCTGGGTCGAGATCCCATGTGTGGCCTGTACATTCAAAAAGCAAGGCTGTCCTCATTATGGGAACGCAACATACAGTCACCCTTTTTACCAACATCTGTTCACTTCCTCAGGAAATGAATTGATCTGGCCATTATGCTTTCTACGTGTCAGTGGTCACGCTGACAATCCTATCTCTGTGTACTTGATTTGCATATCGGATACAGTGGGAAGATGAAGAGGCAGGGTAGACCTAGAGTCAGGGGCGTTTGCATAAGTATTACCTCTGAAGAGGAGAAAGGGCTTTTGATTTTCGAGAAGAACAATTTGGCTTTATTGTGAATAAGGAGGACTGTTTTGGGGGAAGAAGGAGCCTTTAGTTTCAGACTTATTTGATTTTTCTTTTACATGTTTTGGATCAGAGTATTGTTGCTAGCATGAATGTAAATTTGATTTGTATTTATGCATTCTGATGACTTACAGTTCACTATTAGTCTTGTTAAATTGAATTTGATTCAGTTTCATGGTTAACTTGTGAATGACCTCTGACCTCTGATTTGAAACTAAGTTAAACATCAATTGCAAGTTTTAATTCCATAAAAGAATGTGGATTCCTATATGAGTGATTGGATTGCAATTTAGCTTTAATACAGCCCTGTCTAGCTGTGAATTCAGTGATTGATTCATTTGGACTTGAATCTATGCATGATGTTTAATCTTCTTTGTCACGCTCTTGCCGAACATATATGATGTTTAAACCTTTGCATTGTGCTCCTGCAGGATAGATTAGTATAGCTAGGACTAGATTAGAGTAGTTAGAAGTAGTATAGATAGGATTTAATACATAGAGGTTAGCTATTTTATTTTGTTGATTTAATTTAAGTCATCCTCCCGGAAGCAATCTATTCGGAGCATTTAACAGTTTATGAGGTCCCTTAAAACCCATTGGAACTAGCCATTCCAAATGAAATTAGGTCTAGTTGGGGCTTGTGATTGGGTTAGTTCCCCTTGTTAGCATAGCAGAAACTAGCCATGTCAACAAATTGGTGCTAGAAGTAGGACCTGAACTGCCGTCCACAGCTTTTCAAAATTTCATCTATAAGTGCCACACATGGATTCAAAATAATTAATGTATGGATCGTAGAGGCCAAAAATATCACTCACCCATTTGAAAGAGCCTCATTTCGAAGAAACAGAGACCCCTCTAAATCCTGTTTCCAGGTCACCCAAGGATGAGAGACTGTGGGAGTATCCTGTCACTCAAGAACAACCAGTTAGAACACTTACTCAGGCTTAAGCTCACTCCCTCTCTCAGCTTCCCATCTTTCACTCTTTACCTCTGACAACTAATAGAAAGCCAAGGATCTTTACCCTAAGCAAAGATACATATGCAATCACTTCTCTTGAAGATATTGTGCTAGAATCCTTGCAAAGTATCGACACCCCTTGTGAAGAAATTCCTGAGGATTCCCATTCTAAAGGTAAGTCCTTGCTTGATTTTGAGAATCCTAATGGAGAAGCCTCCAACCAAAACTTCCCTGACCATAATATGGCCAACGTTCCTCCTCCAGGTGGGAGTCAACCTCCACCTCCTCCTCCGGTTGGGAATCAACCTCCACCTCCTCCTCCAAGTGGGAACAAACACCCACCTCCTCCAGGAGCACTCCCTCCCTAGCTTGCATAGGATATTGTAGCGATACCTGGGAACCAGCATCCCTTACCCAAAAATGCAGAAAGAGTGGTACCTAAATTTGACCCTGAGCGGGGAGATATCGCTGATAACCATATTCGCTCTTTCTTCCTAGCCTTGCGCAAGTTGAGTGTCATCGATGAAGATGTGGTGTGTTGCCTATTCTCTTTTACTTTGACTGGTACAACCTCCACATGGTATTTCAGCTTGAGAATACGGTCGATCACTTCTTGGGATGCTTTTCAGTAAGCCTTTTAGACAAGTTTGGTGATGACAAAACACCTGCGGCCTTAGTTTTAGAACTATCCCATCTGAAAATGGAAACCAACGAGAAATTCAAGGATTTTAACATCCGATTCAACACTCTATTCAACAGAATCCCAACTAATGCTAGACCTACTGATGAAGTTCTCATGGAGTTCTATGTCTCTACTCTCCCTGTCCCTACAGCAATGTGGGTTAAAAGGAGTAATGTGCAAACCTTACAAGGTGCTATCGATGAAGCGGTGAAAGTTGAAAATGAAATGATCAGCCTCACAACATGTCATTATACAACTAAAGGGAAGAAAGCCTCTCAATCATCCAAGAAGAGTAGTGGGAGTGGCAACAAAGTGGCTGAGACCAAAGAAAAGGATGCCACAGATGTGGAAGGTTTGCATTGGATCATTAAGAAACTAACAAACATAGTCATCGATATGAAAAGAAATGCTAGAGAGAGTACAAGTGGGAATGGAGGAGATTATAATAACAGAAACCCCTTCAAACCTTTCTATTGGAAGAAAATAGAAGGTGGTCATGGTCAACTTGCATTGCCTGCTCCACCTAATGAAGGGGCTTTAAACACAGAAGAGTTGGCTCTTATTGGATTACTCCTTAACAAAGAAGAACCTATACTGGAGCTCGAACCAGAATAAGGAGACAAGGACAAATACCAAGTAGAAGAACCCTCGGATGAGGAAACCCAAATTAATGTGCTGTGGGATTTCCATAGTAATGAGAACGACGATGAAGGAGATAACACTGCAGAAATCAATGCTAATGAAATCCACATGCGAAGTAAAGGGTCACTCCCAGGTGCGACAAAGCCCTTAGATTGAATAAAGCAAGATGTTCACCCTATGAAAACATCTGCTCCCAAAGTACCTGTCGAGAAGAGTAGACCTGGCGGTCAATCCAAGAATACCCCTGTTGCAAGTCACCTAGAGAAAGAAAATGCATCTCCCACTACAATGAAGGCTACTCAAGATGGTAAACTCTCACCCAAGAATGGAAAAATAGGTACGTTACTCTACCCTATCTTGTTTATAACATTGATTACAATATTGTGGATGATCTCAAGAAGTCTAGGGCTAATATCACATATTTTGACTCGTTAAAATTAACTCAAAAAAGAGATTTGCTACTGAAAGCTATGAATGAGAGGAACTGCAAATCCCCCACTACCTCAAGCACCTAAATGAAAAGGCTAATGTCCAAACCTGTTAGTACCACTAGTGCAGCCCAAATACCATTAGCTATGGAGGCCACCTTATCTAAAATGAATCGAAAACCCCAAGATGTCAGCGTATCCATGATAGGGAGGAAAACAAAATCTATGACTCCACTGTTCCTCATCATGTTTGAAATTTTCAACATGAACGTCCACAATTTCTTGGTAGATTTTGGTGCCTCATCCACTATTATGCCTTATGCTATTGCTAAAAGACTTTAGGCCATACCCAAAAAAACTATAACTTGAATCATGCAATTAAATAGGACAAATGTGAAAGTAATTGGAGAATTGAAAGATGTGTTGATTCAGATGGCTGCTAAAAGACAATACACACAAGTCATTGATATAGTGGTAGTCGATATACCCGAGGCTTATGGAATGCTGCTTATCAGGGATTGGTCAGTGAAACTAAATGGATACTTCTTGATTGATTGGTCCCATCTCTTGTTGCCTCAGAAGGGAAAAGGTGATATGCTGAGAGTCGATAGGGAAAGATACATGAAGTATGTGGTAACGAAACTAAATGGTCCCAATGAACCTGTAATGTTTACCAACTCCATCCTTGGGAGCTATAGTTTCAATGGTTATGCTACAGAAACCTATTTTGGAGAGTTTCATGCAGGAACTGTTGAAGAAATTTTGACACACACATAGTTGGAAATTCCCTCCCATAATCCAACTGATGAACCATCTTGTACTATAGTAGATGATAGGACTAATTTCTTAGATAGTAGTTCAAATGATGTAACATTAGATGCTATATTCTAGACACTCTATTTTGATGGCTCTAACTGCCTTGAAGGTGCAGGTGCTGGAAGTGTTCTCATTGACCCGCAAGGGAACCAACATTTGATGGCCAGCCGGTTGGAGTTTGCATGCACCAACAACGCAGCAAAATATGAAGGCCTGCTACAAGGCCTGAAGAAAGCCATTGATATGAATGTAAAAAATCTTAAAGTTTTTGGTGACTCACAGATAATCGTAGATCAGGTAAGGAAGAGGATACATTGCAATTCACCACACCTGGTAAGGTACCAGCATGAGGTATGGGACTTAATTGACAGTTTTGATTCTTTTAATATCACATACATACCTCATGGGCGAAACCAAGATGTTGATCTAATGGCTAATATGGCTGCTAAACATTTGCCTAATTTTAGATTGAAGAAAAATAAATGTTCTGTTGAATTTATTGTCAGACCATCCATGCCTGATAACATCTCGAATTGGCAGGTGTTCGAAGATGATGAGAAAATCCTTGAATTCTTGCACTATGAGAAGACATTCAAGAGTGCAGTCATCGATGAAAAGGAGCACAACAAGCTTATGAATGAGAGGGAAGATGAGGAAAAGGATCAGCTCAATGTGATTCCAAAATCAGTTGTTAAGATGGAACACTTGTATGACTTGCATGATAAATTCAAGAAACTGACTAACTGTAAAGCACACAATTCATCCATGAAGTATGAAATGGTCAACCTTGGGACCAAAGAAGACCAAAAAATCTCAATCTGTGCCTTGGGTGCTCTCCTCAAGAAAAGGCTGCATTCGTCAAGCTATTTAAAGACTATAAGGATGTCTTTGTGTGAACATATGAAGACCTAAAGATTTTTGATATCAGTGTTATATAGCATGTGATCCCTTTGGAAAGGGAGGCCAAGCCCTACCAACAAAAACTGCGTAAGATGCATCCAAGCCTAGAACCATTGGTGAAGAAAGAACTGAACAAGATGTTGGATGCTAAAATCATCTTCTCGGTCAGACACACCCACTGGGTAGCCAATCTTGTGCCAGTGAGAAAGAAAAATGGAGACATCAGGCTGTGTATTGACTTTAGAAACCTGAACAAAGCCTCTCAAAAGGATAACTATCCTGTCCCTTCTATGGAACACATCCTTTAGTGCATTTCTGGGTCTGAAATGTTGTCCCTATTAGATGGGTTTTTAGGATATAATCAAGTATTGGTATCTCATGGGGATCAGCTCAAGACAACCTTCAACACCAAATGGGGCACCTACGCATATCATAAAATGCCTTTTGGGCTCATTAACGTGGGTGCCACATTCCAGAGAGCTATGGACATAGCTTTCCAAGGGTTGATGTATAGATTAGTAGTGGTGTACATGGATGACATCACTGTGTATTCATATCGCAGAAGGGATCATATTTATCACCTGAGGTAGATTTTCGAAAGATGCCAAAGGTATGGAATTTCTTTGAATCCCAAGAAGAGAATCTTTGCAGTCACAAAGGGGAAACTACTGGGTCATATCCTTTCTAAAGACGAGATTGTGATTGATCCTGAAAGAATACAAACCATCATGAGAATACAGCCCCCTGCCAATAAAAAAGCCATGCAATCTTTCTTCAGGAGGATTAATTTTGTTAGAAAATTTGTCTCAGGCTTCGCAGAAATAGTATGCCCCTTGTAGCTGATGATGAAGAAAGACGTTGTGTATAAATGGAGTGATGAAGCCAAGGAAGCATTTCGGCGAATCAAGGAAGCCATTGCTGAAGCTCCTGCACTGGTCAGCCCTGATTTCGGCAAAGGATTCTTCTTATACACCTTTGCTTCTGACCTTTCATATGCCGCAATTCTCACTCAAAAAAATGATGATGGCAATGAAGTCCCCATTTCCTACATGAGTTCAAATCTCCAAGGAGCGGAACTAAATTACCCAGACGTGGAGAAACAAGGCTATGCAGTTTTCAAGGCCATTAAACATTTCCACCCTTATTTACTAAAGGCCAAGACCAAATTCATCGTGCCCCATCCTGTTGTAAGAGCCCTCTTCATGCAGAAAGAAATGGGTGAATGAAGAGGGAACTAGATAACTGCCCTTCAAGAGTTCGACCTGGAGATAAAGCCGACACAGATAGTTCAAGGGCAGGGACTTTGCAGGCTAGTGGTAGAAGCCTTAGCGGACCAAAAGGAGGCATCCGAAGAATCAGGAACACTGAGCATGCAATATGCACAAATGGAGCTTAGGGAAGAGCTCTTATGGAGTAACAAAGCGCTGATGTATGAGTGAGAAGCATCAGAAGCCTTTTTGGACCCTGAGTCGTGGTACTATGACATACACTTCTATCTAGTGCAGGGATCATGTCCTGAACACCTGGATGCATCACAGAGGAGAGCACTCAGATTGAAATCTAATCTATATCATTTGGCCAACAACGTCTTATACAGAAAAAATCATGATGGAATCTAGCTGAGGTGTTTGGAGAAAGATGATGCCAACCATGTATTGAAAGAAATGCATGACGACCCAACAGGTGGTAACTATGGCGGAGAGACCACTGCTCATAAAATATTGAGAGCCGGATATTATTGGCCCACAGTGTTCAGAGACTCGCATGCCTATGCTTGCAAATGCAAGGCGTGTTAAACCATTGCAGGATGAGAAGGAAAGCTCGTTGTTCCCCTTAGGTTTGTTATTATTTATCGATCGTTCCAGCAATGGGGTCTAGATGTCATAGACTAGATCACTCCAAAATCCTCACAGCGGCACAAGTATATACTCACAACGACTGATTACTTCACCAGATGGACCGAAGCCATCCCGCTCTGAAAGGTGAACGAAGATGAGGTAATATCACTAATTGAGAAATTCATTATCAACAGGTATGGCATCCCTGACGCTCTCATTTTTTTATAACGCTCCTTACTTTTCATATCTGAGACTAACTGAGTTTGTCATTGATAAGTCAATCCACATAAATTATGCAGCAAACTATTAACCCCCAAGGAAATGGAGTTGTAGAGTCTTCCAATAAAAACCTTATCCACATAATCCGCAAGTGAGTCGCTGATAACCAAAGGAGCTAGCGCAACACCTTGACAAATGCTCTTTGGGCCGATATGGTCACCCCTAAAGTGGCCTTAGGAAACTACCCATACTTCCTCATCTATGGACAGGAAGCCAGCTTGCCCCCAAATGTTACCCTTCCCTCCTTACAGCTCTCCCAAGATTCAAGAGGAACCCCTTCAGCCTTGCTTCAAGAAAGGATCGACCAACTGATGAAGGTGGAAGAATTAAGGGATGGAGCCAGAATTAAATTCAAAAATAACCAAATGATTGTAAAAAAATGGTTTGATCATCATTTGGTGAGAGATAAATATTTCCAAGTAGGCAAGTTAGTCCTAAAATGGGACAAGCTGAGTGAGCCAAAGGGTAAACACACAATATTTGAACACCTATGGCTGGTCCCATTCCAAGTTGTTGAAAACATTGCTCAAGGGACTTACAGGTTGAAAACGTTATAGGGAGAGACTGAAAAGCTCCCTATTAATGGCTAGCATCTGAAGAGATACATCCAATAGCCACCGAATTGGCAGTTACCTCCTGAGTAGGTTAGATTTCATTTCATTTTGCTATTAGTTTAATTGTATTTCTATCCATTCTTTTTGTTTTCCTCAAAGTCTATTGTCCTGCTGTTTTGAATTACATTCCTTTTTAGCCAGCTGATTGTGGTCCTCCAGTTTCATTCTACCTTTCAAATTTTCCCTCATTCACCACTCTCAGCCTTTCCCTTCCTCATCAACTTGCTGATGATTCTGTTGTTCCTGAATCCACCATTTCCATGCAAGTCAAACAAACTTTCTATCAACCCATAAGAACTTGAGAATCAGCAGTCGAATTCAAATCGAAACCCCTCATTGGCATCTTTTGGGAACTATGTGAGATCTGTTGATAACTTGGATATCTGGAGCATGTAGGGGCATCTTTATAAAACAAAAGATGTGTAACTACAGCTAGAGTGGCATGGAGGAACACTGCATTTTGAATAAATCCCACTCGGACCTAGCACATACTTGCTTATAAAGTTTATAGTCTTTCTCCATTGGTCCCATCCACCTCACTAAATTGTCCAATACCTGTTACTCACAAGTAAACCCCCTTTCATGGGCTAAGCTCACTGTCATATACCCTATGGCAAATCCAATTGTGCTCTAGTCCTTGTGCCTGAAACTGGGAGGACTTATCTAAAAAGAAATGAAATGTCAAGTCCTTGTGTTAATCTAGAAGGACAGGTTGTTTGGGAAGCCGGTTAGAGTAAGGACTGTTGCTAGACTCAAAGTACCAGTTGACACAGCAAGCCCATCCTTGCTTAAGTGGTTTAAAAATATGGCATGATCCATGACTACGTCCCATTCAATCAATGAAAATGTAGCACTGAAATTCTCATATAAAGTGCAAGATAAACATGTCTACGTCAAGTTTGATGAGACATAAAGAGCTGAGGTACGCACCTAAATAGGTATGGACAGACCAATGAAGACCCCAAAAGGATTTTGAAAGGAAGGTCAATAAACCCCATAATACTGATCCGAATCGGATCCATAAACGACTGTCATAGAACCGTGACTAAATAAAGTCGAACAAATCCTTGAAGAATCCAAAACAGCAATTAAAATACCCTGAACCAGTGGCCATGGCAGTCGGCGCAGAACGACGAGGACCTCGGTCAAAGCATGCTAACCGAGGCCCATGGAGACTGCGCAGGAGGTCAAAATAGCCCCTGGGAGCCTCGGATCGGGAAAAGGAGCTGATTTTCGATGTGCGTTAGCGCTTAGCACTAACGCCCATCGCTGGGAAAACATGCTTGAAATGGTAGAGCTTAAGCACTCAGTCACGTTAGGAGCAAGAAGACCGTGGGTGGAAAAAGGTAAAGTGCCATCGTACGAAGGTGGGACCCACACCCTGGAAACCAGCATTTTGATCGGGGCGCCCTTGAACGGTAAGCAGTTTTGGAGAAAACGGAGCGAGCACCCTCAGCGATTTACGCATGGTAGCGGAGGAGAGAAAAAAACTACCGCGATCGTGCGTTATCGGTCGAGCAAGTCAACCGCGCTCGATGTGCGAATGATGTTAGATCTAGAGGAGCCCAGATCGAACGGTTGAGATTGCGTCTGATAGACAGAGCGGAATTGACAGGCAATTAAGCCGTGATTTAAGGGGATTTGGAATCCGTTGACTGCCGCGGTGGAGAAAGCAACGAATCGACAAGCGGGCTGGTGCAGTTCTGATGAGGACACGTGGCTACTTCTCGAGCATTCATGCTGATGTCAAATAGGGAATTCTAAGCACGCAGGCGACAGGCGAATCGACGCAGGCGGGAGAGGAACCGAACAAGCGTGGAGGTAGAATGGCTAAAGCCATGAACAGATACAATGAACAGGGATCAGAAGAGAGATTCAGATCAAGGAGTCCAAGTGACCAAGAGAGACAGTGAATAGTGAACCCTGAGAGGAGGACTGAGCACAGAGAGCAGTAAAGCCAAGCAGAGGATATAGAGGGTCGAGCTGACCATAGGTAGCATCAAGCACCAAAGAGCTTGAAGTATCAAGCCTTCCCATAGAGGAATCTGTTTGGATTGAGCATCACAGTTGGCTCCTTCCACTGTAGACCGAGGGTCACAGATCTGGTAGGAAGAAGAAGAGTCTGTGTACTCCAAGTGGCTTGGGGAATCCAAGAACCACCGTGCCAAGCAAACTCTACTTCAGGAGAACTCATATTGAGTCCCTGCATTGTAATTTCTCTGCTGAAAGACACAATAAAATAAGGCCACCACTGAAGCTGGACCGGAGACGTAGCCCTAGAGAATAGGGTGAACTCCTTACTAAAAACTGTTTGTGTCTTTGTGTTGCTTATTATATTTCTCTGCTCTCTTTCCATTCAAAATGTCTGTGTATTGGCAATCTGATCAATCTGTTGTTTCAATAACACAGAACACACACTAGAACATGAGTCTGTAATACCTTTTGTTTAATAAATCTTTAACTGAGGTCACTCATAGGGTTATTTTCAGATCAAGTGGTATCAGAGCTCTAGGCTGTAAGGTTAGACAAGCTTGTGTTGGTTTAGCTGTGAATGATCACTAGATCAAAGCTCAAATTAGGAGAAGGAGAGTTGGTGGAAACTAATCCTGAAATTTGGAGATTCTATTCTCGAAAGACAATGTCAGAAGAAGGTTCTGTAGGACCAGACTCTCAATTCCTAGAAGGTTTCCTAGCTATAAAGTCCATGGTGGAAGAAATGTATAGGGACTTTAGAAAGCATAAGGGTGAAGAGTCATCGGGCTCTAAGCAAGATAAAGAAGAAGATGAATCTCATTCCCATTACCACTCCAAAGGAAAGGGAAAAGAAGAAAGCTTCCCTACACCTCCTAGTAGCCCTATGCATAATAAGAAAGCATCTTTGATTAAGTTAGATGTTAAATTTGATTTGCCTATATATGATGGAGAGCTAAATTCTGAAAAGTTGGACAACTAGATAAGAAAAATTTATGTGTATTGTAGAGTACAAAATATAGACTCATACAAGAGAAAGATTCAGCTGGAAAGCCTTCGCCTAGGGGGCACCGCCTTGGCTTGGTGGGAGGGCAGAACCCAAGATGATATGAGGAAGCATGGTAAGACCATATCTGTTTGGAGTGAACTTGTTACTGCAATCAAAAAGCAGTTCTATCCAGTGGCCTACATGCAACAAGCCATGATGAGCTAGAAAACTCTTCGACAGTTGAAAGCGCAAAGTGTACAAGGGTATACTCAAGAGTTCCGAAAGAGAGCATTGATGTTGTGTATGTCATTAGACTCACTAGAAACTATTTTGAAGTACATTGGTGGTCTACACAGCTACATGAGGCACACTATCCTCATGTTTAATCCCACTAGTATAGATGAGGTATCTGTACAAGCTACTCATCTAGAAGCTAGAGGAAAGAATGGAAATCCAGAAGTTGGGGGACCATCCCAACCCACTGTAACCAAGATGCATGGAAGACTGCTTTCAAAACAAAGCAGGGATTGTATGAATGGTTGGTTATGCCTTTTCGCTTGACCAATGCCCCTGCTACTTTCATGATATTAATGAATGATGTACTCAGACCGTTTCTTGATGATTTTGTTATTGTGTATCTGGATGACATTCTGATTTTTAGTAAAACGTGGGAAGAACATTTAAAGCATGTTAAGCAGACATTAGATGTTTTGAAAAGAGAAAAAGTTTATGTTAAACTCTCCAAATGTGAATTTGGCAAAACCTCTCTAAATTATTTGGGTCATATAGTAGCGAGAGGTGAATTGAAAATAGATACCTCTAAAGTGGCAGTCATTATAAACTCGCCTAAACCCAAGTCTGCTACAGAAGTGAGAAGCTTCTTAGGAGCAGCACAATATTGGAGGAAGTTCATTTCAAATTTCTCCTCAATTGCAGCTCCCTTACATGCTTTGAAAAGATTGAACAAGGTGTTTCAGTGGGGAGGCAAACAGAAGAAAGCCTTCGACACCTTGAAAGAAAAAATTAGTACAACACTTGTACTAGCACTGCCAGATCTACAAAGACCATTTGAGATCCAAACTGATGCCAGTGACTATGCCATGGGAGTAGTGTTGACACAGCACGGTAAACCCATATGTTATCATTCTGAGACTTTTAATCCTGCAGTAGTCAACTATCCTACCTATGATAAAGAATTGTATGCATTAGTTCAGAGTGTGAAAAAGTGGAAACATTATTTAATGGGCAAAGAAGCAATACTACATACTGATCATCAGCCACTTCAATATCTACACTCTCAAACTAAGTTGCAACAATCAAGACATTACAGATGGATGGGTTTTCTACAACAGTTTCATTTAGTCATCAGATATAAAAAGGGCATACATAACAAGGTTGCAAACATGCAATCTAGACCCATTATAAATGCATCTACCATACTTAAGCATAATTATGTGCTACATGAAAGCTACATAGAACATTATGCTCAGGATATGGACATTAAAGATGTACATGCAACTTTGAGTCAAGGCAAAAGAGTAGAAGAATTGGACTATCATGTAAAGGACCAACTCTTATACCATTGTGGGAAACTCTGCATTCCACAAACTGAGAGAGCAAAGATAATTAGGGAAGCATACACTTCTCTGATATCAAGTCACTTTGGGGTAAGTAAAACAGTTGCACAGCTGCAAAGATTCTGTTATTGGCCAAAAATGAGTGAGACAGTTTCTAGATATGTAAAGGGGTGTGCTATGTGTGCTAAAAGCAAGCCTAGCAACAGAGAACTAGGCTTGTACACTCCATTGCTAGTTCCTTCTCACCCTTGGGAAAGAATTTCCATGGATTTTGTTGGAGGACTGCCCAAATCTAGGAAAGGTCATGATTATTTATATGTTGTTGTGGATAGGTTCAGCAAAATGTGTATTTTGATACCCTCTAGTAAACAGATTACATCTTAACAAACTGCAAAATTATTCTTTGAACATGTATGGGTTCATTTGGATTACGCACTTCTATTATATCTGATCGAGACACCCAATTTGTGGGAAAGTTTTGGTCCAGTATGTGGGAACTAATGGACCAAATTAAAGAAAAGCACAGCTTTTCATCCACAAATAGATGGCCAGACGGAAGTAGTTAATAGGACAGTGATCCAGTTACTGAGAGGATATTGCAGCAAACATCCTAAGCTTTGGGATGAGAACTTGTGCTATGTGCAGCATGCTTACAATAGAGCCAAACACTCTTCTACCCAGAGATCTCCTTTTGAGACCTGTTTTGGTTTCATACCAAGGTCTCCCTTGGATTTTGTCTTTGGTAAAGATACCATGGTTGATGGACACAGTGATGTGGACAAAGCAACTAGGTTCATTGAACAAATCCAGGAGATCCACCAGGCAATATAGGAACAGCTGGAAAAAGAACCAGGCCAAGTACAAGGCTAGGCATGATAAGCATTGGATGGAGCATAGTTTTCAAGTTGGAGACCAAGTCTGGCTGTATATCAGCAAGGACAGGATGCAAGGTGAAGGTAAGAAGCTAAAACCTATTAGGTATGGACCCTTCAAGATACTTGAGAAGATTGGTGAGAATTCTTTTCACCTTGATCTGCTAGCTTACATGCACATCTACTCAGTCGTGAACGCGGATTGCTTGATGTTGTCTGAACCTTCAATGATTGAGGACCCTGAAGAGTAGAGTCAATTGCCTTCTATTGATGACCTGCTACCTGAATATCTTAATGAGTTGCAGGAAGATACAGTGATGGACAGGAAGGTAAGGATGATGCACAATGGACAGATGGAAAACCTCAGAATTGCACTTAAAGGTTTGAAGCCGAGTAGTGCGAAGTGGATTGAGATTGGATAAGTGAGACAGCAGTTTCCTCACTTAGTTGATGCTTGAAGAAAACCAAATTTTGGTGGTCCAAAAGCTTTCCAGTTGGGAGGCCGCGATCCGAATCGGATCCATAAACGACTGTCATAGAACCGTGACTAAATCAAGTCGAACAAATCCTTGAAGAATCCAAAACAGCAATTGAAAACACCCTAAACCAGTGGCCATGGCAGCCGGCGCAGAACGACGAGGACCTTGGTCAAAGCGCGCTGACCAAGGCCCATGGAGACTGCGCAAGAGAACAAAATAGCCCCTGGGAGCCCCGGATCGAGAAAAGGAGCTGATTTTCGATGTGCGTTAGTGCTTAATGCACATCGCTGGGAAAACAGGGCTGAAATGTTAGAGCTTAAGCACTCGGTCACGTTGGGAGCTAGAAGACCATGGGAGGAAAAAGGTAAAGCGCCATCGTACGAAGGTGGGACCCACACCCTGGAAACCGGCGGTTTGATCGGGGCACCCTTGAACGGTAAGTGGTTTTGGAGAAAAAAGAGCAAGCACCGTCAACGATCGACTAGTGGCAACAAAGGAGAGAGAAAAACCGCCACAATCGCGTGTTATCGGTCGAGCAAGTCAACCGCGCTC
Organism: Pinus tabuliformis; assembly: GCA_031772625.1. Classification (NCBI taxonomy): domain Eukaryota; kingdom Viridiplantae; phylum Streptophyta; class Pinopsida; order Pinales; family Pinaceae; genus Pinus; species Pinus tabuliformis. The sequence continues at coordinate 578,232,620 of CM062808.1, forward strand.
GACGTGCGAATGTCGTTGGATCTAGAGGAGACCAGATCGGACAGCTGAGATTGCGTCCAATAGACAGAGTGGAATTGACAGGGAATTAAGCCGTGATTTAAGGGGATTATGAATATGTTGACCACCACGGTGGAGAAAGCAACAAATCGACGAGCAGGCTGGTGCAGTTTCGATGAGGACACGTGGCTACTTCTCATGCGTTCATGCTGACGCCGAATAGGGAATTCCAAGCACGCAGGTGACAGGCGAATCGACGCAAGCGGGAGAGGAACCGAACAGGTGTGGAGGTCGAATGGCTAAAGCCATGAATAGAGACAATGAAAGGGGATCAGAAGAGAGATTCAGATCGAGGAGTCCAAGTGACCAAGAGAGACAGTGAAAAGTGAACCCTGAGAGGAGGACTGAGCACAGAGAGAAATAAAGCCAAGCAGAGGAGACAGAGGGCCAAGCTGACCATAGGCAGCATCAGGCACCAAAGAGCTTGAAGTATCAAGCCTTCCCATAGAGGAATCTGTCCGGATTGAGCTTCACAGTTGGCTCTATCCACTGTAGACCGAGGGTCACAAAGCTGGTAGGAAGAAAAAGATTCTGTGTACTCTGAGTGGCTTGGGGAATCCAAGAACCACCCTGCCAAGAAAAGTCTGCTTCAGGAGAACTCATATTGAGTCCTTGCATTGTAATTTCTCTGCTAAAAGACACAATAAAATAAGGCCACCACTGAAGCTAGACTGGAGAAGTGACCCTGGAGAATAGGGTGAACTCTTTATTAAAAATTGTTTGTGTCTTTGTGTTGCTTACTGTATTTCTCTGATGTCTTTCCATTCAAAATGTCTGTGTATTGGCAATCTGATCAATCCTTTGTTTCAATAACACATAACACACACCAGCACATGAGTCTGTAATACCTTTTGTTTAACAAATCTTTAACTGAGGTCACTCATAGGGTGATTTTTAGATCAAGTAATGTCAATTGGAGAATGCCTGTCAAAATCATATCAGTAAGTAGAAGCTATTTGTCTCTATCCCTCCTGAAGCAATTAATGTTTAAGTGGAACCCATGCTTGTCCATCTATATAGTTTGCATTTCAAGTTTATCTTAACATCCTGATGTTTTATTGATCTGAAGGTTATTTGGAAACAGAGATAACTGGTTCGCCCAACGGTTCGCCATTTGTTGTGGCCACAACTACCACCCTATTAAAACATGCTCTGATAGCAAATTTTGAATGGGTCCCCTATAAGTCTGATCTATCATCTCTCTGAATGATCTTTTTCATCCAGTGATTTTAACTCTATGAAGAGCCAAATCTTCCATTCACAAATGGTGAAATCCCCTTAACAAATCCCTCACATATAACCTTGTTAAGCCCTTCATTCATATGCTCATCGGGGTTTGTTTAGCTTCCAAAACCCTTCATCGCATCATTGTCCCATTATAATCCCTTTACAAAGGAAACCCTTCACAAAATACATAAACCATCCCTCTTTCACTTATCACACTCAATCTGGGCGCATAACGCATGCCATAAGGGCCGGACCTGATGGAATTATAAACCACACTATACATATATGTTGGGTCCAAAAGCCCATCACATATCGCAATTGGCCTAAGTCCAAGGTTTATATATATATATATATATATATATATATGGCATGCCCCTGGCCTCCGGACCCGACGTCACTATGAACCGCATTGTATACATTATCGGGTCCAGCCCCCAATCGCATATCGCATATCGATGGAGCCCAAGCCTTATACACAATACGCGCAGCGATATGGTGGACCCGCCGAGCTATCAAATACAATATATATATTTTCGAGTCCGAAGCCCTATCGCATATCGCGATTGGCGGAGCCCCAGGCTTGTGCATATTGCGATATGCGATAGGCTGGACCTGGCGATATTTATAGACTCCAATATATAACATTTGAGGTCTAGCTTGAGCGATCAGGGTGGGATTTTCTGTGTTTTCCAAATTTTCCGAAATAACAAAGGGATCGGGTTTTCAGTGTAAAAGGTGGGCTTGTGGAGTCCCGATAGTGTAATTGCACATCAGGGAAGTGGAAGGCATGGGTACTGCGACCCGTGGAGGGGCCGATACCCGATTGCGATTTAAAATAAGCCCTCAAAAACCATGTCAAGCCTATGGATTGAGAGGGAAATTTTGTGTTGACTGTGTTTTATGCATAAATCCTTTTCACACTGGTTCCCCTAGTTTATAAAGGTTAATGAAGGTAACCTTTGTGTTCTATGTGAATATTTTTGTTATATTGTTGGAAATCATGAAGCTAATGATAGCTATCCTTGCAAGTGAGAATTAAAGGACATAGGAGTGGATTCGAAAAGCCATATGTACAAAAGCGTTGTGTTTGAAGGTCCGGCCTCAAGCATTCTAGGTCAGGATCCCACGCGTTGCCTGTACATTCTAAAAGCAAGGTTGTCCTGGTCTTCATTATGGGAACACAACATAAAGTCACCCTTTTTACCAACATTTGTTCACTTCCTCAGGAAATGAATCGATCCAGCCGTTATGCTTTCTACATGTTAGCGATCATGCTGACGATCCTATCTCTGTGTACTCGATTTGCATATCAGATATAGTGGGAAGATGAAGAGGCAAGGTAGACCTAGAGTCAGGGGCGTTTGCATAAGTATTACCTCCAAAGAGGAGAAAGGGCTTTTGATTTTCAAGAAGAACAGTTTGGCTTTATTGTGAATAAGGAGGACTGTTTTGGGGGAAGAAGGAGCCTTTAGTTTCAGACTTATTTGATTGTTCTTTTATATGTTTTGGATCAGAGTGTTGTTGTTGGCATGAATGTAAATGTGATTTGTATTTATGCATATTGATGACTTACAGTTCACTATTAGTCTTGTTAAATTGAATGTGATTCAGTTTCATGGTTAACTTGTGAATGGTCTCTGATTTGAAACTAAGTTAAACATCAGTTGCAAGTTTTAATTCCATAAAAGAATGTGGATTCCTATATGAGTGATTGGATTGCAATTTAGCTTTAATACAGTCTTGTCCAGTTGTGAATTTAGTGATTGATTCATTTGGACTTGAATCTATGCATGATGTTTAATCTTCTTTATCACGCTCTTGCTGAACATATATATGATGTTTAAACCTCTGTATTATGCTCCTGCAGGATAGATTAGGATAGCTAGGACTAGATTAGAGTAGTTAGAAGTAGTATAGATAGGATTTAACACATAGAGGTTAGCTGTTTTATTTTGTTTATTTAATTGAAGTCTTCCTCGTGGAAGCAATCTATCAATGCATTTAACTGTTTACGGGGTCCCTTAAAACCCTAGCCATTCCAAATGAAAGTAGGTCTAATTGGGGCTTGCGATCAGATTAGTTCCCCTTGTTGGCATAGCGGAAACTAGCCATGTCAACACCTTGATGTTTGGAGCTACGTGAAGTGGAAAGTTCTTTAGGGATAGAGAGAGAACATGTCTTGAATATAGCCCACTAATTTAGCCTCCCCTAGGTGACGACGAGGGAGCAACATAGGCTTCGCCGCATAGCGTTGTCTAGTTAATAAGGCAAGGGTTCCCATGAATACCTCATCCACCTACACCACCTCCACCTTCACCTCCACAGCATACACCTTTGCCCACCCCTCCACCACCTCTGCCACTGTTCAATATGTCGAATATGATGAAGTTGCACGTTTTCAAGGGCTTGGGAAATGAGGACCCGGACCAGTTTTGGTTCATTGCAAAGGCTGTATGGACAACACAGAATATTACAGATGATCATATGAAGAAAGCGTAGTTGGTTACTACTCTACAAGATCGCGCATTGACATGGTACATTAAGTACTGTACTAATAATCCATTGGCATCGTTAGGAGACACTCGGACCGCTCTGAACAAGGAATTTGGTAGGCCTAATTCTGAAACACAGTTGGTAGTGGGGTTCAAGGAAATCATGATGAGGATCGATGTAACACCCTGGGACTTGGATCAGAGACTGAAGTGCAGAATTCACAAAGCAAATATGTATCTCACAGACAATCAACACTATCACTAGTTAATAGTCCTGCTCCTGCCTCACTTAAGGACTGCTCTGTCACAACAAAAGTTAGGAACGCAGGCAAAAGCGCTAGAGATCGCAATGAGATTACATTACACACCTATCCAAGATGTGACATTTAGAGTTCAATAGATTCATGCGGAGTTGCAGAACCTCTGTTTGGAGTTTCAGAGCTTGAATAAGGAAAAAGAGGCTCAGTCAAAAGCACACGAAGAAGTTTGGTGCCTCAAGTGTAAGAACTAAGGGCATGATAGCGATCATTGCCCTATTTTCTCGAATTATATGGAAAGAGGAGGGTTGATGCTTATGAAGCTAGAAGCCCCATTAGTACCAAGTATAGGGCCCGCGCTGTGGTGCACTATCTGTCAAGTAGTAGGAAAACATGTAACAAATAATTGCCACTTACTACAAAAATTTGTACAGACGCCAAAACAACTATTCTACAACTTTTGTAAGTCGATAGGCCATGACGAGCATAATTGTTATAGCTACGAATTAATGATGGAAATAACACCCACGTATCAGATGAAAAAAGAAACTTGGCCACTGTATCAAGGTGGCGGGGGAGCGCATGGAGGATATTAGGAACACGGACAAGGTCAAGGAGGAGGAGGACTTAGTAGGGGTCGAGGGCAAATTATTTTCTATGATTGTGGAGTGTAAGGACACTACGCACGAAAATGTACGAACCAGATGCACCCATATTTTTGATACCACTTAGTTTTACCACGCGATAGAAGAATGCCCTTTATTGATAGCTAAAATGTAGGAGAAGAAGGCGCAACCTCAACAGCCTACCCAGAACCTACAAATGATGAGGGCAGAACCCCACAAAGAATATCCTGATGTAAATATTGTGCTACAAAGTGGGATGATGACTAGTGATGATAAAGGTAAGTAGCCTAAAGAAAGTGAGTGCATTCGCAAGGTTCCAGAAAAGGAGGTGAGTTTTGATCTGGAGCACACGCGGGAAAGATTCATGGAAGCAAAGAAAAGATTCGCTGAGGCCTCGACCTCAGGAAGTCATGATGATTTATCTGAAGAAGTTGACCCCTCTATCCTTAGCACCTTTTTGGAGACTTGTATGAAGCTGTTACATGACAGCAAGGCTATGAAAGGGTTACAAGAGCTGATAACCAGGTGTGCCGGTAAGGAAACTTCTCTTGAAGGACACCGCGTAGCTAGAAAGATAGGCAAGCACAAAGCAAGAACAGGGCATGAGATGAGGCTCGCGATGCAAATAGGAGAATATGAAATGGACCAGGTCATTTTGGATCTGGGGTCAAATTCGAATGTTTTTCCTAGATAGATGTGGGAACAAATGGGGAGACCTGAGCTACAATGGTCCCCAATTCAGATAAGAATGGAAAACCAACAGAAGATTATCCTTATGGGGAGATTACATGAAGTAACAGTAGATATAGAAGGTGCGAGCACATTGGCCGATTTCAAAGTGATAGAGATTGTTAATGACAACAATTCATACCCTCTGCTCCTTGGAATTGATTGGGCCATTGACATGAATGGGGTAATCAATCTGAAGAAGTGGAAAATGTCATTTGAGGGGAAATCGCTCCATGTGGTAGTACCTTTGGACCCTACATAAGGACCACACTACACTAAACAGCTCCACAATTATGAAGAAAGTAATGATGATTTGGACACGATCTATAAAATAACAACACGAGACCAAGATTGGGTTAATCCGACTGCTAATGGACACATTGCATGGGACCGCGAAAGTTCCTGTACATTAGACTCAGATAAGGAAATGGAACACTGGCAGAATAGATTACACGAAGTATCTATGCTACGCTATCATATGATGACTAAATCGTTATATTGTGTATCATTAGAGGTAAGAAGTATGCCTTATTATGATGGGCTAACTGATGTAAATAAATTTTTGGATGCACTTGAAAGGGAAGTGCCTGAGAAGCATCACTTCCAAGCACTGGATTCGGTGCTGCGCACTATGCCCACAAGGTGGTGGGGTACGCATAAAGATAGTTTTAATGAGTGGCGCAAGTACAGAAAAATGATGAGATTGTGGTTTGGTTACCCAAAAGTTTGGCTAACAGAGAAATATGATGGAAGGAATGATTCACACAATCATTTAGAAAAAAGGACTAAGGTTTATGGAAGGGAGCTGCAACCTGAGTGGGTGCATTTATTCTATCACACTTTGGATGTAATACCAATGAATTGGTACCTGGAAATAGAGCTCTGCCACGACACTGAAGACTGGGACATTTTGAGACATGCATTCTTGATGACATTCAGCTTTGAGGATGGGTTTGAATGCATCTATGAGGCGCTGCAGGAGGTTAAGGCATTGATTTTTATAATACTGCTGGAACCTTAGGATTTGATTCAACTAGATTGGAGCACCCAGTTGTGCCATGTGTTGGATTGCTATAATGTGAATGTTGAAGAAGAAGATGAGGATCCAAGGAACATTAATATCCCAGAGGCAGAAGGCCACCGCAAAGTAGAGGGACTACGAATAGAGAACCCTGACATCACTGTGCCACTGAAAACTAAGGAGGTAAAATTTGGTACAGAAGCAGAACCAAAGTTTGCGAAGATAGGGAACTACTGGGATGATGCTACAGTGGATAAAGTCATTGAGTTGCTCCGTGAATATCAAGATTTATTTCCCACAAAGTTTTTGGACTTGAAAGGCATCATAGGCAATTTGGGAGTGATGAAAATAACGTTGAAACTGAACGTGAAGCCTGTTAAGCAGAGGCCATATCACCTTAATCCCAAATACAAGGAAAAGGTCTGCTTGGAGCTAGATAAGATGCTTGTAGTGAGTATTATTGAACCAATGGAAGAATCTGACAGGGTGAGCCCAATAGTCATTTAGTAAAAGAAGCGAAAGGATTAAATAAGGATTTGTGTAGATCTCAAGAAGTTCAATGATGCTTGCATTTATGATCCTTTTCCAACTCCGTCGCAGATGAAGTATTGTATAATGTTGGTGGGCAGGAAGCATATTCATTCACAGATGGGTTCTCTGGATACCATCAGATTAAGATCGTACGTGAAGATAGAAGCAAGACGACCTTCGCGACAGAATGGGGATGTTTCCAATATACAATGATTCCTTTTGGACTTAAGAATGCGTCGGTGATCTTCTCGCGCGTAGTCATCGCGGTGTTCAAAGAGTTCATTCACAAATTTTTGGAGGTTTATTTTGATGATTGGATGGTGTTTGGACTAGTAAAGCACCATGTAGCTAGCTTGCGCTTGATGTTGGATACATGCTGAAGATACCATATTGCACTAAATTTGAAGAAATTCTTATTTTGCATCCCTTTTGGAATCTTGTTGGGTCATATAGTGTGCAGACTGGGATTAATGGTGGACCTTGCCAAGATCGTGGTTATAATCAATTTAGAGGCAACAGGGAGTATTAAACAACTACGCTCAACACTGGGTCATACTAAATACTATCAGAATTTCATCAAAAGTTATTCTCAGATTACTGCGCCTATGGAAAAACTACTGAAGAAGGACACTACATTCTATTGGGATGAAGAATGTTAGCGGATTCTAGACGTATTGAAGGAGAAAATGGTCACTGCATTGATCCTAGTCTTCCTGGATTGGAAAAAGGAATTTCATGTGCATGTGGACGTGTCATGTATTGAATTAGGAGGAGTGCTAAAATACACCAGTGAAGGAGAATTGGATCACCCTATAGCGTTTGCAAGCATGAAGTTGTCTAAGTATTAAAAAAATTACTCAAAAATAGAGCGCAAAGGGTTGGCTATGGTGTACACACTTTAGAAGTTCATATATTACCTACTAAGCAAACATTTTAAAATGTACACAGACCATTATGCATTAAAGTACCTAGTCAACAAGCCTATGTTGGGGGGGAATATGTAGAAGGTTGTTGTTGTTTCAGGAATACGATTTCGAGGTAATTGTGAAGTCAGGGCGATTGAATGTAGGGACAGACCACCTGTCGCAGTTTGAGACAGGAGAGGAGCCTACCAATTTGGAGGAAAGGTTGTCTGACGCACAGCTCTTTGTGGTGCACGTAGAGGATAATAACTTTGTAGACATTATCCACTTTCTAACTATAGGGACGGCTCTAGAAGTATACACCAATTAGCAGAAAAAAGAATTAGTGGTGCGTGCGACAGACTTTTCTGTTATTGCAGGCCATTTTTATAAGATGGTATCAGATGAGATACTGTGATGCTATGTGCCTGTTTTTGAACGAAATAGTATCCTCGTTGAAGCTCATGCAAGAGCTACGGGAGGCCATTATGCAAAAAAAGTAGCAACGCAAAAGATTTTACACGCTGGGTTGTGGTGGTCAACGCTACATAAGGATTCCAAATCATATTGTAGGGAATGCGATGCATGTCATAGAATGGGCAAGTCGTCGTGGAGGGATGGGATACCTCTAAAACTAAAAGTGTCATTGCAGCCATTTGAGAAGTGGGAAATTGATTTTGTGGGGCCGATTCAGCCTTTGGGTAAGAAGACAGGTGTGTGGTATATCATCACCGCAACCAAATATTTGACCAGGTGGGTGGAGGCATAACCTGTGAAGGATTGTATATGGGAAAAAACATCGAAACTTTTATTTGAATATGCCTTGACTAGGTTTGGTTGCCCGAAGATTTTGATGAGTGATTGTGGTACGCATTTTCTCAACGAAACAATTAGTGCACTAATGGAAGAGTTCCAGGTTTATCATCGGAAGAGTACACGATACCATCCTCAGGCCAATGAAATGGTTGAGGCTTTTAATGAGATATTGGAGAAACAATTGAAAAAGGTATGTAACGCGTAGCGGAATTATTGGGACGTGCACGTACCATCGGTGTTATGGGCTTACAAAACTACTTGTAAAAATCTGATTGGTTAGACACCTTTTAGGTTGGTCTATGGCATAGAATTTATGATGCCTAAGGAGTACATTGTGCCTAGTCTACACATAGCGGCCTTTACATGAATGGCGGACCACAGAGCCTTAGAATAAAGGCACGTGCAACTGAAAGAGCTTGAGGAAGAAAGGTTTTTAGCTGGATTCCATCAGCAGGTTCAGAAGGAACGTGAAAAAGTTGGCACGATCAACACATCACACTATGCACCTTCAAGGTAAATGATTTGGTTTTACTATATGACAGTAAGTTTGATAAGTTTCTAGGAAAATTTCAAATGCATTGGTTGGGATCATATGTTATCAAAGAGATTACAGATGGTGGAGCAGTTCAGCTTGTGAAATTAAATGGAGATCCATTTCCAAGAAAGGTAAATGGAAGCCGATTGAATCCATACACCAAGGATCCAACCTAATGACTACATGGTGGTAGCATAGTCTTAGCGCTCCAGGTAGCTGCAAGGAGGCACAGGACTGTAAACTACACTACCTGATTTGTAGAGCTACACGACAAGGGGTCTGTGCGAAACAAGAGGGTGTCACATTACCAGAAGAAGTGCGAAGGGAGTTGCACCATAGGGGAGAGACCACGCAATGTGGCCAAAAAGTGACTGCTACCGTCATTGCTAATGATTTGATAGTGAGGAGACGGTTAAGAGGAGCGGGGGGCGGCATTTAAGGTTGAATTTAAGAGTGAAATCTTTGGAAATATGTCTCCAATCTAATATTTATGAATAGATTTTGGGGGCAACGGTTGAATTTTAATTTGAATTTGCCTATAAATTACATGTGGCAATCCAATGAGAAACACTTTGCATCCTTATAATTTCTATTTTGAGTTTTCTGTAGCACATGAATCACTAGTATTTCAAAGCTTTGATCGCAAGCCCTGCATTTGACAAGTTCCTTGAGTTAGATCGAAAGCTCATTATTGATATCATGTCAGAACTAGGTCCCCCTGAAAACGCTAGTACTGGAGGAACTATCACCTCTGAGGAAGTTGATCCAAATGTGATGAGCATGAAGGTTCCAGTTGCAATGCCTACAACATCGAGGTCACCTAGGCCAAAGCCTACACTAGTGAAAGAAGTCCCCAAACCAAAGAAATATAAGAAAAATAAGTGGGTGTCAGTGCGCAAGTCACCAAGAAAGCATGCCACTACATAAGCCCAGAGGAAGGAAAAACCCAGTACGAAAGAGAAGGGGCAAGTAGCGGATCTGGAGGCTGAGGACAGCATGGAAGACATAGACACTGAGGGGGTGGATCCCATATATAAGTTGTCGGAGTATATCCCTCTGTGCAAGGGAAAATTGAAGGTCCCTAAGGACCCAGATGGAGGACAATTCCTCCTCAACACACCCCTGTTACCGGAGAACCTAACCTTTGAAGGTCCACCCTTGGTGCAGATTTCGCATTTGAAGCTAGAAGATTGGGATTTGGTGGACCACGAGCGATTCCCCCACCTTACTACAAACACCTACATGACGAGGGTCTTCTACAAAGAGTCTAGTGTCACCGCGCTGGACCCTATGGAGTGGATGTGCGGATTGAACTAGTCGAGGTTGTTGAACCTGTTGTGGGTTCCCCACTACCACCACTCCAACATAAACCTGACCATCATTAAACAGTTATTGTGCCTAGTGCATGATGGGTGCTTGTGGTTGAGCATGTCAATCCCCATCACTGATATGTTGATCCATCGGATCATGCTATTGCCACACTCAGGATTGAATATGGCTAAGGTGTTTGGCAGGAAGACAAGCGAGCATGACCTTGTAGAGAAGATGAAGGACAAGTTCAAGCCTGTTGAGAAGCCACATGGGTACTCTATTACCTCGATCACTAACCCTGCAGTAAAGGTTGCCATGGAGATTTTGGCTGTCAAGGTTATGAGGAAATGTCGCATGGACGAGGTGCTGGTGCTAGTAGTTTCCTTTGTTGTATAGTGCGCAGAGGGTGTGCAGTTCAACTTGGCACGCTACCTGTGTAGTGAGTTCCTTGCGAACTACAGAGACACATAGGACGAGAGTAAAACATTCCACTATTGATGGCTATTTCTCTTGATTGTGCTGGTTGCCTGGGATTACCGAAGGACAACCAGATTCCTCCTGTAGAGAAATATTTATTGGAGGTTGCAAAATTTGCATCACTACAGGACATGAAAGATGTTGCACGGATCACAGAGACCAAAGTCTTTTGGGTGCTAATGGAGGTGAGAATTTGCATGGCCATCAACTAGAAGCCGCAGTTATCACCAACCATGTTTGAACAACTTTCATGATATGCAGAGTTCAAAGCTAACTTCCACCGCATATACATCCAAGCATGGAAGGATCCAAAGAAAAAATGGTTCGACCTACCCTACCTTGCTACATATCATGTTTTTTAAGAGGTCATCAAGCGTTGGCTGACAAATTGGAATTCACCATCTGATTTGGCTGCATGGACTAGAAAGTCTACGGAGAAAGGGAAGAAGGAAGTGGTGAAGCAGAAGGTTCAGCAGTTGGCTAAAAAGCGGAAAAAGGAGGTTGACGAGAAGGCCCAGGTGGAAGCGAAGCGCGCTGTGAAGAAACGGGCAAGGCAAGAAGAGCGCAGCTCTGAGTGGAGTGATAAGTCTCTTGTCGCCAAATGGGGGAGGAAGAGAAGTCAAAGCAAGGCAGCAGTGGTAAGGAGGAGCAAGAAAGCACTCCCTTCCAAATCAAACACTACAAAGAACAAGGAAAGGAAGGAACGCTGAAGAAAACAAAAGCCACCAAGTCGTCGTTGGAACCCATTACTTTTACTGATGGCGACCTGGATGAGATATGTGACAAGGTGCGGGAAACTACAATAGAACTGTTGCAGCAGTTTGACCAATAACCAAAATAGGCACTAAGCACTATCCAAAAGGATCTGCGCGAGCTATAGATCCAGAAGACTAGAATCCAGGTAGGTGCAGGACAAATCAGTGTTGCATCAACCAATTTGGCACCAGGGTCCACTCAAGCAACAAAGATGGTTTGGTCACTGGATCTCTGGGTAGTCGCATTGCCAGATGGATCTTTGAGCACGAAGGTGACTGGTGACAAGGCTATTGTCAACTCTCTAAAGAACATTGGCCTCAACTTGGCCGCACTCCCTAGCGAGTTTCTTCAAGCACCACAAGCAAGTGTGATAGCAGAGGTTAAGGCCCAGGAGCAACGCGCACTTAGCCTTATAAGTGAGTATAGAGTAAAAAACTGTTTAAAAATGGAAACAAGAAATTGCAAAAAATAGCAATCTAGGCATCAGTGTTGGATTGGGCAACAAGGAATGAAAAATGGAAGTGCTAAAAATAGAAGTTCTATTTTTAGCAGTGCAGTGTGGATTCCTATTTATAGCAGTCCCTCGTATATCTATAGGAAATAAATTCGAATTTGGTCTTACCAACAGTTTGGAATGTTAATTAATTAATTCTCCATGATTTAATTAGTTAAGGAAAAGCAAACTTGAAGTCTTTGTGAGAACATGCAATTATTTCTCCACTAATTGGGGAATGTGTCCTTGATTTGTTCCACTGATTGAGGAATTAAGGATGAGTTCTATATTGAGAGGATCAGTTGAATTAGTTTAACTTAGTCAAGTTTAGTTAGATTAATTTAACAAGTTGTTAAATTAATGAGATACAGTTTGTTGATGCTTGCATGCATGTGACAACTGTTATTTTCAGATAACTGTGTATTCGCTCATGGATAACTGATGCATGTTAGTTCAAATAGAGACCCAATTGAGATCAGAGAAGGGACAGTGTACTATCAGTTGGATGAATATTTTTCCTATAAAGGAAGCTAATCCATGATGAGGATTTATCTCCTTCAAGTTTGAGTAGTTAGATCAGAGGTTAGTGAGTGTGTGAAGAGGCCAATTCACACAGGTGGCAGCACTGGACCTCAAGGAAACTACACAAGAAAATAGGAGGCTTGGAGGGCAAAGGAGAAGGTTTGTGAGAAGCCTTTGATTGTCTATGAGTAGCAGAGGGATTGTACTGAGAGCTGGATAGCTTCCGAGCTAAGGCTTTGCGTAATCCGGACTATACTTCCACTAGTATGATAATATAGAGATGGGCTTTTAGGCAGGTGCTTTCCCTGGGTAAATTCTTCTGTGTTATGTGTGATTGATTCCTTCTTGTCAGTTATATGTGTTCTTATTGATGTTACTCATGGTTGATTAAGCTTTCGCTAAATTGCTTGTAGAAGTAGATCAAGTGTTTTGGTTTAATACATTTCATTACCAGATTGATCTACAGGTGGGAAATTTCTACATGGTATCAAAGTTGACTAATTTGTAGAAAAATTCTACAAAATTCTACAACAACAAACATATGTTCACTGAGAATTTTGAGGCGCTGGAGGAACAAAAGAAATTTTAGGCGCAGAACGACCAACTCGCAGCCACGATGGTAGAAGCCTACAGAACAATGCCTGAACTAAATATACCAGAGGAAGCGTTGCCAAAGGCGAAGATTAGAAAGTTAGCCGCGGGTGTGTGCGATGCCAAGATAGAAGTGGCTAAGGTTTAGTTTAAACTAAACTTAAAGATCATGGAGCTAGCGTTGAAGTCACAGCCTTTAACTCCACCAGAGGTAAGAGAACAATGCGAAGCCACTTTAAAGGATGGAGTCACGAAATTGGATGCTGTAGTGGTAGACTGCACCGTGCTTTTTGAGAAAGCAATGGAGGTGGTCATGGATGTGCAGGAATATCCCACCCACAAGCCTTGAATATAGAAGCTCGTGAACTCTAGCAACAATATGATGAAGTCTAGGCAACAAGGCACATCGTTGCTACCACACAACGCCTTGCTAAGCTGCAAGAGGCCAAGCAGCTGCATCTACAGGTGGAAGCAATGCAAAAGAAAGAGGCAGTCCTCAAGTCTAGATTGGGGTCTTGGCTGGATGAGGCCTACATTATCTCTGCCAACATTTAGGAGAAGTTGGCAAGCCTGCAGAGTACACAGCAAAAAATCAAGAAGGACAGTGCAGGACCGACAACAGAGCAGCTAGTGGAGCAGATCAAACAGGTAACCACGCAAAGCGTGGCTGAAGTAGCAGTGGCACAAGTAGAGTTAGGAGGTATTTCTTCATAGTAAGATCTCTGTGCTAGCAAAGTGACTCGAGGACGCGTCACGATCTTTGCTTTGGGGGCTTGTTGGGATGGGGTCCCCTAGGGTAAGTTATGGGGAAAAAGCCCAAGTTTTGATGTATAAAATGTAAAGTCTCTGCAAGTTGTGGTCATGAAGCACGTAGGTAGTTAAAGTGTCATAAACAATTTTACCCTTCTATTATGTAAGTTGAGTTGGATTTTGAAGATCTACCCATGGTCCACGGACCATGGGATTGTATAAATAGGTGTGTCTTAGGATGTCTAAGAAAAAAGAAAGGAATATTGTCTATGGGAGAAGTCTAAGGATTTAGTGAAGAAGAGTAGAAGAAAGGCTCTGTAGCTATGTGCACAGAGGCCTAGAGTAGAGTTCGTAGCTGAGTGTGTGGACCCCTACAACTGAGTGCGCAGGTAGGTAGAATGTGTTTAGGTGGTCTTGCACCTTCACTGCTCTATCAGGGTCATACTTTGTTAACGGTTTCTCTACGTGTCTTGGCATCTTGTGTAAGACACCCAAGAGTGTCAATTGGCCCTGTGTCATCCATTCTAGATTTTGATTAGCCATATTGTCCTCTTCTTTGTCCTCCTCCTCTTCTTTTGAATCTGACGGTTCAACCTCTAAATCTATTGGTTCGTCTCTACCTCGGCCTCCTCTATTGCTTTCCCCTCCACTGCCTCCACTAAAACTTGAGCCAAAGAGTAAGATGTTATCTTCTTCTCCTCTAGAAAAACTGGAGGTTCCTCTTCCTTTTCAATAGCTTCTTCCAGATCTTCAAGAGTGGCGAGGATTACTTCTTCAACAGATGAGACTACTACTCCTGTGGGTGTAGTCTTTCGCTTCCTCTACGAAGAGGGAAGAGTGTGTACTCCTGGAATCAGTCCAACAATTTTAGCAAACTAATGGGTGATGGGATGCACAACACATATGTAATGATACAAATTTTATTTTTCGGGTCTAGGAGGTGAGGAGTAACCAACTTCATAGTTACGTGTGGGAGAGAGGGAGTTTGTTAGGCCCCTATACTACTAGTGTAACCCCTTATTGTTATTAGTACAACCCACTTATTATATTCATGTACCCATGTAGTGCCCATATTGTTACTATTGTGCCCCATAGAAGCCCACTATTGTTATTATTGTGCCCTTACATTATTATTGTTTGTCGGCTCTGATTATGTTATGACCCCTTAGACTCCTATATATAGAAAGGAGGTATTTTCATTTGTATCATCCAAGAATTGTTCATTTATGTAATGTAAAGGAGGTTGCCCCCTCGAAGAGGCTAAATTATAAGGCGTTTATCTATCTTTTCTATCTTTTCTTGAGCTGGTTTCATAACATTTGGTATCAGAGCTTTGGATTCTAGGGTTTCGCTACTCCAAACAGGTCATCGTGGCATTTTTGCTATAACTTTTTTTCTGCGATGTTTCAGAAGTTGGAAAAAAAACCATTTGAGAAGAAATCGCGCTAAATCTCAGGCCGAATTTCAGATCTTTTCGCGCTATATTTGCGGAGATATGATCTGAGGAAGTTGGTCTTTTTGCAGACTCCTGAATTACATTCCAAACAGGTGACCTAGGGAAAATCGTCATAACTTTCTCTCTAGGGATCGGATTGAAATTCCATAAGAAGGTATAGAAAGAGGACGGACTGTGGTTTCTTTTATGCATTTTTCAGATCTAAAGGTCAAAACAGTGACTCGTGGCACGTCGTACAAGTTCACTCTACTGAACTAGTCTATAATCAAGTCACTGTGGGAGATTTCGCATAACTCTTCCTTGGAGAATCCAATTTGGGTCAGACTTGTGGCATTGGAAAGAGGACATAAAAGGCTACTACAGATCACAAATTCAAAACTAGATGATCGAAAAGTACAAAGATACATCAGAATCAATATCGAGCTCCTACAAAGTAAAAAAAGGTGTGTATATTTTCTTAAATTTTTTCTTAAGCTTGGTTTTAAAATTTATTTTGAAGGAATTCAAAGGGAATAGTAGAGCATTATTATTAGTAACTGATTCCCCAAGGAAAGAAAATGCAAACGCCTAGTAAGGAACCTGAAAGCTCTAGCATGACTCATGAAGAAGAGGAAGAAATGCTACATGATATATCAAAATTACAAGAACAACTGCAACAAATGTCACTGTCACAAAAGCTAACAGAAGCTAAGATAAATGGCGTGGAAGCTAAGATGAATGGCATGGAAGCTAAGATGGACAACTTGAAGATAGATTTGAACACAAATTTGAAGACAGGCATGGCATATTTGAAGACGGATTTGACAAATTTTCTACAAGAAATACTTGCCAATGGTGAAAAGGTAGTAAAGGAAACTCATGATGCGAACAAAAGAAATGTTAATTATGATTTCTTAGACTCTAATGTGGGATTGAAAACCCACCATATTCCAAAAATCGATATTAGGAAGTTTGATGGCAAGGATCCCACAACATGGATATTACAAATGGAACAATTTTCGATCTCAATAATGTGCGAAACACACAAAGGGTACGTATTGCAACTTTATATTTGGAACCAAATTAGTTTGTATGGTATCAATGGCTTTGATCTTGTTAACAAATTATCACTTGGGCAATTTTTATGGAAGAATTGATAGCACATTATGAGGATACAAAAAGCAACACTTTTTTTAGCCAATTGATAAGTCTCAAACAAAAGGGTTCAATAATGGAGCACATTGAGGAGTTCCAAAAATTGACCATAAGGGTAAAATATATTCCAGAGGAGCATAGGATTGATGTGTTCATAGGGACTTTAAAGGATAATATCCAACATGATGTTCTCCTTTGGGAACCTGATTCATTAGAGAAGGCATTCAAGTTAGCAAGAAAAATGGAAAGCAAAATTATGGCAACCAGGAAGCATACCACTCACAACTATAAAGATGGAAGTGTGATTGCTCCTAGTCTTCCACAACCTATAAGGTTGACACCACAAAAATTGGAAGAAAAAAGAGCAAAAGGGCTTTGTTACTGTTGTGATAGAAAATACACTAAAGGTCATAAGTGTGATGAGAAGAAATTATTCTACATAGATTGTGAAGAGGAAGAGAAAGGTCAAAAGAAGAGGATATACTCCAGGAACAAAGCCTAGATAAAGAAGAAATGAATCCGACCATATCTTGTAATGCATTGGTAGGAATTACCACTCCTCAAACCATCAAGATAGAAGTACAAATCAAGAAGAAAAAAGTACCAGTGTTGATTGATTCAGGAAGTACCCACAATTTTATTCATTGTAAGGTAGCAAAAGAATTTAATTGCTTCTTATACCCAGCACGAGAGTGTCAAGTGATGATTGCAAATGGAGGAACAATAAATTGCTCTGGAAAGTGCCATAATATCAAGCTATTGATGGGAGAATATGTATTGACTAGCCCAATGCTTTCCATTCCAATGGGAGGTGCTGATGTTGTACTAGGAGTACAATGGCTACAATCCTGGGGTACAATAGCTTTCAATTTTCAAGAAATTTTCATGAAATTTTCCATGGAAGGAAAGGAAGTTGAATTAAGGGGTATTGCAGGGAAACCGGGAAAGATAATTAGCTCTAATGGTATGACAAAGCTTCTAAAAAAGGAACAAAGGGGTGTAAATGCACAATTATGTTCACTAGATGTTTCCACATTGAAATCATCTATTTCTCCAGATCTCCAAAAAGTCTTGGAGAATCATTCCAAGGTATTTGAGACTCCCAAAGGTCTCCCACCTATTCATGATCATGATCATGCTATTCATTTGATTCTAGGAAGTGTTCCTCCAAACATCAGGCCATACAAATATCCCTATGCCCAAAAGAGTGAAATTGAACGTATGGTTGCAAAAATGCTAGAGGATGGTATAATTCAACCGAGTCAAAGTTCTTTCTCTGCTCCAGTAGTATTAATGCACAAGAAGGATGGATCATGGCGCATGTGTCCAGATTATAGGGAGCTCAACAAGCTCACTATTAAAGATAAGTTTCCCATTCCCGTCATTGATGAATTACTAGATGAATTGCATGGATCAATTTACTTCACCAAGTTGGATCTTCATTGAGGATATCATCAAATTAGAATTAAGACTGAAGACATTCTAAAAACATCATTTAGAAATCATGAGGGTCATTATGAATTTTTGGTCATGCCTTTTGGCCTTATCAATGCACCTTCAACATTTCAAGGTTTGATGAATTCCATTTTCAAACCATTCCTTAGAGAGAAAAATTTTGTTGGTATTTTTTGATGATATACTAATCTACAACAAGTCTTGGAAGGATCATGTTGAACATGTTGACAGGGTGCTACAACTATTGGAGGAGAAACAATTATATGCAAAAAGATCCAAATGTTTCTTTGGAGTACAAGAGGTGGAATATCTAGGTCATATTGTATCTCATGAAGTAGTTAAGGTAGACCCTAGCAAAATTAAAGCCATTAAGGAATGGAAAATCCCCACATCCATAAAGCATCTGCGAGGATTTCTCGGGTTGACAGGGTATTATCGCAAGTTTGTTAAGAATTATGGGAGAATAGCAGCACCTCTAACAACATTATTGAATAAAGATGCATTTTCATGGACTCCAGAAGCAACAAAGGCCTTCGAACATCTTAAAAAGGCAATGTGCCAAGCACTGGTCTTAGCTACACCGGGCTTCACAAAAACCTTTATTGTGGAATGCAATGCTTCAGGAAATGGAATTGGTGTTGTTTTAATGCAAGATGAAAGAACCATTGCTTTTGAAAGTCGTCCAATCAAGGGAAAGTTTTTACACAAAGCTATTTATGAGAAGGAAATGTTGACAATACTCCATACACTTAAGAAATGGCGACTCTACCTAACGGGAAGACACTTCAAGGTAAAAATGGATCATGATAGCCTTAAATACTTTTTAGAACAAAGATTATCCTCTGAAGAGAAACAAAAGTGGGTCACAAAGATGTTGGGTTATGACTTTGAAATCATCTACAAAAAAGGGAAGCAAAATGTGGTGGCAGATGCACTCTCAAGAAAGGATGAGGATGTGGAAGCATTGTTGTGCGCCATTTCTATTATCCAACCAAATTGGATAAACTAAGAAAGGGATGAATGGAAGAAGGATGAAGAAGTATGGCCACTTATTCAAAAGTTGCAAAAGATCCCAATTCAAACAATATTGCCAGAAATTGAAGAGGGAGGAAAAATCATATTGGAACCTGGAGCAGTCACAGAAACAAGAACCCGACAGCTACGAAATTGATCAATTTCAGAGTATCTCATCAAGTGGAAGAACTTACCCACTGAAGATTCCACATGGGAGGACAAGAATTTTATACAGAAGCATCAAGAACTACTCAAGCATTGAGGACAACACTTTTTGAAGGAGAGGGGCATGTTAGGCCCCTATACTACTAGTGTAGCCCCTTATTTTTATTAGTACAACCCACTTATTATATTCATGTACCCATGTAGTGCCCATATTGTTACTATTGTGCCCCATAGAAGCCCACTATTGTTATTATTGCGCCCTTACATTATAATTGTTATGTCGGCTCTGATTATGTTATGACCCCTTAGACTCCTATATATAGAAAGGAGGTCTTTTCATTTGTATCATCCAAGAATTGTTCATTTATGTAATGTAAAGGAGGTTGCTCCCTCGAAGAGGCTAAATTCTAAGGCATTGATCTATCTTTTATATCTTTTCTTGAGCTAGTTTCATAACAGAGTTGGTGTTACTGCCTTGACCAGATGATAGATGAGTGGGGTTGAGAGGACATTCAACCATAAACCACTGGCGACCCTCCTTATAGTGCCAGAAATATTGACGGTGATAGACCCACCAACATTCAGGGGATCTCTCGGTATGAAGTCCCAACTAGACCTCACACCATTTGGTGTAGGAATCCCATCTAGTACGATGGCCCAGTTTCCATTGTCTTAGAGATTTTCCTTAGCTCTTGTTTTTCAGCACATGAGAGTTTTATGCTTTTAATTTCAAGAAAGTGAGGTGAGTATGCCTGGTGAGTGCGTAATGTAACTTTGTGTTCGGGTTCTCTTACTGTAAGGGAGAGGATAAAAGTGAGCATCTAGATGAGAGGTAGTAGTACCACCCAAGGAGAGACACACGCAAAAAAAACAAGGGTCTGTCCAGCATCTAGCAGAATAATCCAAAATGGATGCGGCAGTCGTTAAAACAAAAGTGCAAGGGAAAACAAATACATCATCCATCAGAGTAGTCCACACGGGGTGACAGTCGTTAAAACCAACGAAAACAATAAGGGTTTGTCTAATGTCCTGCGGAGTAGTCCACACGAACAAGGCAACAGTGATAAACAATACAACACATCTTCAACAATGTAAGTACTAAAATAGTTGAAGTAGTTCAACTATCTTAGTACAGGTTAAGCAAACACGCATTACAAATGTTTAAAGAATAGTCTTGTAAAAGGATATAAAACATGCGTGAAAATGTGCTGACCTGAGACAAACTTCTGAATTAAGCAAAAGTTCCAAGACACATTTGTACACCATACATCACTACTCCCAATATAGGGACATTGGAGCCACTCCTTGCTCCTCAAAGAATAAACTACAAACTCTTAAGGCTATGTGGGAGGAGCCAAGGTGAAAATTCCTTTGCTCATACAATGGGGGGGGTATATATAGCCAAGGGTGATGCTTGACCCTTGTGACTCTTGGACTTCCCTCATGACCGTTCAACTTCCTATGAATTTTCAACTAACATGACTCTTCAACTTCATATGTGCGTTCGTTGGACTTTCACTTTACATTACATTTGATTACAACAAGTATGGCCCATAGTAGTGATGTGGCTGAGACAACTCATGACACAACTCAACATGACACTGCTGACATGTACTGGCTAACTATGGTGTCCATGTCAAGTTGCTATGCTACTAAGTGATGGATGTGCTCTCGGTGTGTTGTG
The DNA here is from genome assembly GCA_031772625.1 of Pinus tabuliformis. NCBI lineage: Eukaryota > Viridiplantae > Streptophyta > Pinopsida > Pinales > Pinaceae > Pinus > Pinus tabuliformis. The sequence continues at coordinate 578,253,621 of CM062808.1, forward strand.
TCTTCACCTCCACGTGACAAAGTGTTGTAGGGTCTTTGATGGTCTTGTTATTTTCTTGATGGTTCAATGCATGTATCCCTTTTGGTTACTACTTGATGTGCTTTGTACGTTCATTCAGTTGCGAACAAGTCTTCTAAAATGTGCTCCTTTTTCATCCCTTTTGTCATCACACCATGTTTCATCTATGTACATGTTCCTAAAATTCCCTCATGATGCGACGACATCAAATCCAAAAATCTCCTAGTCTAGCATGATGCATTGTTTTCACTTTTGGGTCCAGGTGACCGGGAGGGAGGAAAATACACTGAAACTGTGAAGAGCACAGCTCAGGTCGAGATGATGGGTTCTCGAACTCAGTCTTCACTGTGAGGGAAAAAATGCACAAAGGTCACTGGGAGGAAAAATTCCGCAATCAAGGACGGTAGTGAAAGCTTCAAGGTAGAACCCAGCTGGGCAGAACTGTGCAATTACTGGGAGGAAGACAAGGCAGCGTGTCACGGGAACTTCTGAACATCTCTGCAAATTTTTCAAGATGAGGACTGAGCGGGCCACTTGGGGTCCAGCTGGGAATCTGCACAATTTCTCGAACGGAGACAGAGTGGGGCAATAGAGAGAACTGACAGGAAATTCTACACAATTTTCTAGAGCAAGGCATGATTGGGCTTCAGGGGAGCTTCTAGTCACAACTGCACATTTCTAAGAGACAGTGTAGGACATGCAACACTGCATAGTCTTCGGAAAACAGTGAAGTGCGGGACAACAAAAGGTGTACCGGTCTGTTGTGGTCACCAACAACCCCCCTTCTTCACTTGACATTAGCAATAACATCAAGCAAAGAGGGGACCCTGAACGAAAATCCCAAAAAAATACTTTTTCTAAAGTTTTTGTATTTCTCTCCCTAAGGCTCAAATCGCATCGCATGCCTCACACGCGCCCCTTAAAAGAAAAGCCTCCGAGCAATGCGATCGCCGATATGCGATATCGCAAATCGCAAGCATCACGCTATACGACGTAACCATTAAACGAGAACTTGCGATATTTGTGATTTGCGATTTGCGATCTGCGATGGCAGCGATTTGCGATCTGCGATGGCAGCGATCTGTGATCTGCGACCTGCGACCTGAAAAGACTTATCACACGATAGACCCATGCATTAAGCACGCGCCTTGAAAGAATTTAATAACCGCATGCTTAAGTATCTAGGAATGATTGCGTTACATTTATCGAAGAGTCAAGTTATGATGAATGTTAGAATTATGCATTCATTAGAGATTAATGCTTTCACGTCAAGTCTTTTCATTTCACTTCCCCTTTGCGTAAACTGCAAGACACACAACTGATATAAGTTTATATGCAGGAAACATCTGAGGGAAAGAGGAAAGCGCCAATCAGATAGCAGAGAGAGAATGCCTCCGCAAACGGATGCCGCATGCAGCAGAACCGCGGATTCCAGGCTATCAGCCAACCGGCACTGATGAAATTAGACTATCCAGGACTCAGAGTCAAAGGCGCACAAAAGCAGCATGTTCAGAAAAGATCCTAAAGCTCAGACCGGGTAAAGCAAAAAGAGAAACGCAAGTGAAGAAGGACGCTTCAGGAAAACCTGGAACAAAGAACGGAAGAAATTCTCGACACAGGGACTTGCCCATACAGCACGACTCCTAACCCACTCAGTCATTCGCACGACCGGAAACCGAAAACGGCAACAGCAAAATCAGTTCGAGAAGAAACTGGGACACGCTAAGTATACACACGGCGAATACACCCAGCTAGAGAAAGGTTTTCGAAAATATCTTCTGGCCTGCCGGAAGGAAGTGCCAGCTCCTGCTATTTCCACTTTTATCTCCCAACCGAAACAAGAAGGCGGCTAGCCGACTCTTCCCAGGAAAGCATTACACTGTTGACAGCACTAAAGAGAATATACAGAAACGGTCAAAAATTAGATTTTAAGTTTAGAAATAAAGTTGCTTTTAGTAAAAGGGCGGTCATTTGAGGCCGATTCCCTAATTTCATGTAATTAAGATTGATTAGTTAGTAGTATTTAACCCTTCTCATGGTTTTTGGAGAAGGGTCCGGAAATCTGTCAAAAAACTTATCCTCAGAACATGCACTTCTGCACCCTCAGAGGAGGTTTTTGATGAATGGATGGATCGAGATTTATTTATGTTTGCATTTTAATATCTGTTACTGATGTTGTACTTCTGTACTCTTAGCAGATGTTAGAACAAGTAGAAATAAATCATTGTTACTTGAAGTTTATTAGTGAACTTAGTCATAAATGGTACTTTTATCTCTTGGCTAGATTCTGCTAGTATTCCTAAAGTGATATGTGGCTGAGTTCTTTGTATGTTATTGCATGAATGTCTGCATTACCATTTGGCACTTCTGTACGGTGGGGTCATTTATTTATGTTTAACATATAGAAAACTGATTATGCGATATGCTGTTCACAACTACTCTGCCTAACTTCTTATGCAGAATGGTTTATCTTTATCGATTTATATTCTGATATCAGTTGAATGATCTTTATTACCGGCTGCTGTTAGAAATCTTTCTAGATCGCATAACAAAAGAAAACACCCCGGGTTAGCGTAGATTAGATGTATTTTTCTTCATTAGATTACATTAGCATAGAGTTAATTTAGCAGTTAGAATTAAGACTAGTTTAGAAGAACCCCCTCCCCTAGATTAATACCATCAGACTCTACGCACACACACACACCCATCACATTGGGAAACTGGTCCCATTACCCCCAGTCGGACCCGCTACTCCAAACGGGCAAGGAGCCGCCAACCAGGTTCCGGACCGGGTGGGTATCCCCCTTGTTGTTGACCCGACCTCAGGGCTCTCAACACGGTCAGAACTGTGCAATTTTCAAGAGCAGAGCAGAGCAAGCCATCAGGAGGCCTAACTCAACATGAGTACACAGTTTCTGCAGGAAGTGCAGGGCAAGAAGTTGGGTATGTCTGTGCAATTTTGGAGAGTAGTGCAGCCCTAGGTCACAGTGTAGTGAAAATTTCCAATAAACTAGAGGGAGGCTTGATAACTAATCTTTTGGGAAGTGCATATTGGATCGGGCTTGGAGACAATATCTATGCAAATCTTGGAGACAAACAACCTGCTCACTTCTAGGATTGTAGAGTGCAGCTTCCTCAAAGGATAGCCTCAAGAATTGTGCAGTTCTGGGCAGTAGAGCAGGGTCACTGAGAGATGATAGTGCGAAGTGCAGCTCAGTCGGGGTCAAGTTGAAGGGGTTTGTTCGGCTGATAGATTTTCAGGAAAAATGGCTAAGTGTGAGAGAAATTGAACTTGTGTAGACTGACATCATGACCAGACACTTAGCATGACTCAACGACAGGACACCAGAAAACAACAAGACAAACATGTGCTCAGTGGGACTGTCTTAAGGTTAACAGTGACAAGCATGACACTTGAGATAGACCTTCGAACGATCATGACTACACTTGCACGACAGTGTTTACAACTTTGTGTGTTAGTACGAATAATGTTCAAAGAGTGAAGACAACTCATGCACACAAAGACCAGCCTTCGAAATCGCCAGAACAAGATTGCAAGCATGACAAAGCAATTAACATGCCAAAATATGACTGATGTTCGGACAACAAAAAGGGTTGTAAAGACTCTACAAGAGCTCATGGAATGAGGTCGAGTGTTTTCAACCATCAGTGGAAAAACCAAGGAAGGCTCTAAAATTTCGATGCAAGCAAAAATTTTCGAGGGCGTTGGAGCCACTACAACAAGGTCTTTCCAGCTTTTGAAGGTTCAAGGTATATTAAAATCCAAGATTAAAACTCTTAATTTCCATTATGTATATTGGATTCAATGCATAGAATCTGAATCCTCACATATTAAAAAGGTTATTTTTTTATTTTCCATGCTTGTAATGATTAAAAGTTGGTTGATTTAACCCTTCCAAATCCAATGAGCTATTTTATTTTAAGGTACACATTGTTTGATTACAATAATGCTTCATAAAGTTGTTTGGAAGTTCTTAAACGATTTGTTCATTGAATGTCGAACTTAGATAATTGATTTGTTCATGGGGTTAATATAACCAATTTGTTTGTGGAATGTAGAACTAAGAAAATTCTTTGGTGGAGTCTTGATTTTTCATTCTCCGTTTATTCATGGTTGCATTAATTGTTATTTTGATTAATTAATATAACTTAATTATGTACTTATACAGGTTAATAATTCAATATTAATATGTAATGTGTAATAGATCTGACATTTAAAAAATGTTTACATCTAAAATCTAGCACCTACACATCTCCCCTATATTGAAAAGTTTTTACATCTAGTGTCTAACGCTTACACGTATCATGTATACTAGGATATAGCACACTTCTCCATGCAATAACAAATTATCCTTTTCTATAAAATTTATATTGAAATGTGTTTATAGAGAGAGAGAGAGAGAGAGAGAGAGAGAGAGAGATCTTGACCAACCTTTTATTGTTGTGTCTTGTCACAAAGGAAATGAGACCAACTACAAATAGGAGTGTTTTGGTCCAAAGTAGCAAAACAAAAACACGATAATAGCTAAGTTTATACAAGTTAAATCTACTACAAATTATTTTGAGCATGTCTGTCTGAAAAATATAATTAATTCAACAAAAAGATATAGCCTTGTCATCTGTAGAAGCTAAAAAAAATTGAAAATTACTAAGATACAGAAAACACTTGGAGACCATCATGTACATAACCATGATGAGGTAGAAACCTCAATAGGCACAAGATCTATACAAGTTCCCAAAGACATTGGCCCTTCCCTCGCAAAAGAGAGGATTCTATATGAGTTAGATGGTTATCCATCTCCCTATACTCCTTGTCAATTTTTTCCAGCTACACTAGGATTTCATTTTTGCCTCATTCCTCTCAAGGACAACTTTCCCTAGTAAGGATTTTTAATATTCTAGTAGAGGTTTATAGTATTAAAATACTAATTTTAATAATCTTTGGTATGCCAAGGATCAAACACCCACTTAGTGACAATAGTAAGTATTGCATAATTAGAGTAGCATTCCCTTTCATTTATAATTTATTCTTTTTCCGCTTTGATTTCATTCTTCATCTCTAGTGGATTTTCCATACAATATAATATGGTTGAATATTGAGCTCTTGCTTGAGCTCCATAGCCCCCCTAAGCCCCTTTAGCATCTACCCCATGATGGGAGGGAGCTCTTTGTCACGACATTAGGGAAGATGAAAAAGAGTAAAGAGATAAAGAAGGGAAATACTAGAGATAATCAAATAGGGAATTTAAGAACAAAGAGGGAAGCAACCAGAGGAAGAACAATCTTTGACACAAGGTGCTTGAGGCATGAAAAAAACATAGGGGGTAACAAAATAGTCTGAGAATGCAAGGCCAAGAAAACTTCCAGAGGGACTCCCTGCTTGGGAAAGAGAAGTCAAAGGGAACCAAAATAGAAACACCAAAGAGGAAATAAAGAGCTTTTCCAATTATATTCAAAATGAAGTTAAACCACCAATAACCCCTAGAGAGGGTTTCGTGGAAGATAATTAGATTGAATTGAGGTTGGCCAAAATGTATGCGAGGCCCCTTTTCCCCCATAACACTCTTAGAAACCTTGGAAACTGATAATAATTTGAAGATGAAACTAAATATTGAGAATATGGCGCAAGAACAAATAATTTAATTCCCAACCAACATAAACACTTAGATACCTAAACTCTCCTCTTGCATGAAGTAAAGAGATCAAAATCCTTATATTGTACATGAGCATGTCAGAACAAGCTTTCCACTTGTTGTACGACAAACTTTACCAATATTGATGGGATTCAAAGTGAAAAAATATGAAGAAAATATTTACAATGGAGGGTAAGAAAGGAGGATGCTAGGCCAGGAGGGCTTGGTCCTTCCCCCACGGAAAATGTGGAAGTCACAAAACAACTAGGAGATGAAACGAAAACACTAGTGACGAGAACCAACCACAATTCATATAATTCAAGAGTACATGAGTAAAAGTTGCTAGAGATAAAAGTTACTATAAACCACCTACATATATTACCATTTGTTATCATCATAACCCATGAAGAAACAAAATCTAGAAACTTCCTCTTAGGCTTATTCTTCCTTCATTAACTCCAAATCATGTTGAGACTTCAATAATACAATAATGAAGCGGGATTTCTACATAACAATAATGATAGAAAATGACTATATTAAACCATAAAAAATATAATACCAATGAAGGATCCCACATAAACAAAGAGGTAAATGGTATCCATTCCTCCCTCAGGTGAAGACGAGGGATTTTGGCGCCCTCCTGTAACAAATTTATTCACCCTACCATAATTTTTGGGAAATCAAAATTCAAAAATATTAATTTTTTTATTATTATGTTAATGTTATATTACAATTATATATTAAATAAAAAAGTGAATATATATCTCTTTTATATTAAATCATAAATAAGATTCCAAATAAAATAAATCTATTAAAATTTAAAATATTTTAATTTAAAACGCAAATTATCATAAAATTATTAAAATTTAAATTATTATATCAATCTATATATACATTTCTCTCCTTATTGTAAAATTTTCTCAAAATTTAAATTATATATATAGATATTCTCTCATGTATAATTTTAAATTACGACAGATTGATTATTATTCTCCGTTTAATTTTTAAAATATTTTATTTTCTTTTTTAGTTTAAAAAAAAATTAGTTTATAATTTATTTATTTTTTTTCAAAATATTATTATTATTTTAAAATATTATATATATTTTTTAAGATTTATAATAGTGAAACTACATCATGGTTAAACTCATAACTTAATATCTAAGAGTATCTTAACAACACACTGAATCACCATTTATCTAAGACCTAATAGACAATATTTTTATTTTTAAATATATTTAAAAAGTTATTTTTAATTAATTAATTTATTTATTTTTGGGTCAAGTTGTTTGTGATTCTCTAAGGTTGACCTGTGGCTTGAGGACCCACGACCCAAGGGCATCTAAGTGGTCAAAATCACCCGGGGATTGCACCCGTCACCCGAGAATTGTACCCAACATAGCCCACACCAACCCTTAGCTGATTTTTTAGCATGTCTCCTCCCTTTAGCACATGGCACAACCACCCCAAGTGAAGTTTAATCCTGTGTAGCCTTATTGACAAATAGTGCCAATAAAACTTGACATTTAATTTAAAAAATTTAAACATTAATTAATTTTATATTATTTTTTTCTTTTCCTTTTGATTATTTTCTTAACCATTATCTTTACATCTATATTTTTTATTTTTTTAACGCACTCAAAGACAATATCAATTCAAAAATATGGATCCTAGGCTTTAATAATATATTATTATTTTGATGTTAATAACATAGGATGCTGTAACGAAAGTTTAAAAAGAAATATGGCTTAAATGTGAGGTAAATGTTCAAAAGATTTAAAAAGAAATATGGCTTAAATGTGAGGTAAATGTTCAAAAGATTGGTAGATAAAATTGTTTTAAAAGATTGATCCAGTTAAAGGAATTGGTTATGGAGTTTTATTTAGTGGGAATTTTTTGGATTTTATAGTGCTTGAATTTGATTAAAAAAATTGAGGTGAGATTTTTATATGTGTTATTTATATCAGAAAAATTTAGCAAAAAAAATCCCAAAAATTTCATTAAAGATAATTTTATTGTTCATTATTTTGAATTATAAATCTAATTAATTTATTTATTTTTAAATAATTTTAAAAAATCTTATTTTCATTGTATTAAGAGAGAAGTGATTTCAAATTTAATAATATTTAATTATTTTGAATTATAAATTTAATAAATTTATTTATTTTTGATGATGATGATGATGGTTAATGTCCATTGAGACCAAACATTGGTCTATCGGACCTGAAAAACCAAATTATTTATTTTGATTTAAGATTTTATTCATATGCTCAAAAAGCTTGGAAGCTTAGAGAGAAGCCTCCGAGCTCACTATAATTTTGACATTGTAAATGCTAGGAATGTCAGTATTGTAACAAAGATTGTGAACTGAGATTTAATGTGGTTGTACGCACTCTAAGAGGAAGTGGTTTTTATCCTCGATGTTCTCATTCCACATATATGGCAGATCATTTCCATCCATGGTGTTTTAGGAACTGCCCAACGACATGTTTCAATGGAGCTCATGAGAATTCATTCTAATTTTTGCTATATTAATTTTCTTCTTTGAGCTAGTTAAACAGAGAGATATTTTTTATCTTCTAGGGTGGGGTTGATGACCTTCTTATAATAACTTAATTTTCTTTTAGCTGCTAAATCTTTCTCACACCATATTTTTTCTTTGAACTTAGAAGTAATGCTAGGCATAAGTTAATTGCTATTGTGTGCGGCTTGCAGGCTGATGCACCTAGCCTAGTGTTGGATTTGATCCTGAGCCTGTTTAACTCTCACCAGTTACCGATTATTCTAGATTAAAAAAAAACAATATATTTAATGTTATTAATGTTTTGCAATGCATCATTCTCGTTGATCTCCTAATAGTTTAACCAGGCCCTTGTGTCTTTATGCCACCCCCGATTGAACCTTAGGTGGTTTTGGCTGGAATTTAAAGCTAGCTTGGGAAGTCTATGATTGTCTATGTTATTGAGTTTGTGCGTGTACAACAGAAACCTAATCATAGCTAGGCTCTCAATAGGGGAAAGACCTCCTTCTATAAAGAGAATAAGATAGGGTGTATTACTTTTAATTTTCAATTTATATGTTATAAAGCGCTTTTGGATTTGCTCAGTCTTTCTCCATGATTCTAGAGATGCTGCAACCCCAAACCTCATAACCATATAAGATAACAAGAGTGACTAAAATTTTAAATAACTTTAATTAATTTTACTAAATTCCATTTTCATTGTAATAGTAGAAAAGTAACTTTAAATTTAATAGTATTTAATTATTTTAAATTATAGATTTAATAAATTTATTTATTTTTAAAGAATCTTTGATTAATTTTACAAAATTCCGTTTTCATTGTAATAATAGAAAGGTGATTTCAACTTTAATAATATTTAATTTGTTTTCGAGTATAATATATATCTCGTTTAAATATTAAATTAAATTTTTCAATATATCATAAATATAATTTTATATAAAATCCATAAAACATTTATTGAATTATTCAAAGATCACACTCACAGATGAGCAACGATAATATTAACAATATTCAAAGATCACACTCACCGACGACAATGTTAACAAATGGGAGGAGAATAGATGAGCGCGGAATGAGAAACACTTAGAAGCAGCCAATCTAGCAAGACTCTGTTTCTATATATATAAATGTTAAGGAGCCCCAGATGGCGAGAGGAGGTGAAGATGGATTCGGTAGGAGTAGTGAAGTTGCTGTTGATAAGGGCTAGCCCCTTTGCGATGAGCTGCGCTCTTGCTCTCAGGCAGAAGGGCGTCAAAGTTGAGGAAGTGCTGGAAGACCTGGATGCTAGGAGTGACCTCCTCCTGCGATCGAATCCTGTGTACAAGTAGGTCCCCTTGCTCATCCACAATGGAAAACCCGTCTCCCAGTCGCTGGTCATACTCGAGTACATCGAGGAAGCATGGCCGCCCTCCGACACCACGCCCTCACTACTGCCGGGCAGCGCTTACGACAGGTCGCTTTCTTGATTCTGGGCAGACTTCATCAACAAGAAGGTTCCTCTCTTCCCCATCATTTACTTTCTTTTCTCTCCGCTCGCCATTCTGACGCCGCCCTTGTTTTCTGTTTGCTTGTGATTGCACCGGGGCAGTTCATAGAGACAAGGAAGCTCATGAAGCGGTTCGGGGAAGAGCATGCGACCGCGTAGAAAGAAATCGTGCAGCAGTTTGATGGAGGAGGGGATGAGGGCTATCGGATCGGTGGTGTCACGCTCTCAAGTTGGGGTAGTCTTTCAATCGTTATTAGCGAAGTGCGGTACCACTGAACACTTTCTTTTTACCCATATTTATATTAGTGGACTACGCCTAACCACTTACTCCTACTTAGTTTGTGTTTCGCAACCAAGTATTATTATGTTATCATTTATACCAATAAACATCAATACACATTCATTATCATTACCAATTACAAATGAAGAACACAACACTAAGCTTTAATTTTTGCAGTTTTTAAGTAGTGGCAATATTGGTAGAGTATTTCAGCTCTGCTAAACCGTAATTTCATATATTAATAGTTTCAATTTGCCATAATAATAATGGGGTTGTCTTCAGTATGATTTTTTTGGACTTTTCTATTTTGGAATTTTGTGGAAAAATTTGAGTTAAAATTTTAATTTGTGTTATTTAAATTGGTTTTTTTGACTATATATATGGATTCAGCGCCCTTCAAAAATCCTTACGGCACTTGGCACTTAGATTGTGCAAAGATTACCCATCAAATTTGTGATTTCAATAAATCCTACCAGATTTAGAGAAATTATACCGGAAAAACCCACTTGAAAAACTTCCAAAAAATCCCACTAAAAACAATTCCATAATAATGTAATATAAAATAATCCCCATAAAATATTGCAATTTTTATTATTTTATTATATTTATTATTTTAATTTATCTTTACAAAATTATTAAGTTAAATTTAAATTAAGATTAGTTTTACACAAAATTTGATTGAATTTAGATCTGCCAAAAATATTTTCAATTTCCCAAAACTAACTAAATAAATAAACCCCACTCAAAATAACTCATATACACTTCACAGATTAGAAAAATATAGCCAAAAATATTAGTATAACCAGAATTTTATTATATTTATTATTTTAATTTATCTTTACAAAATTATTAAGTTACATTTAAATTAAGATTAGTTTTACACAAAATTTGATTGAATTTAGATCTGCCAAAAATATTTTCAATTTCCCAAAACTAACTAAATAAATAAACCCCACTCAAAATAACTCATATACACTTCACAGATTAGAAAAATATAGCCAAAAATATTAGTATAACCAGATGCGTTTAAGGTGTAATTTCTTAATAGAATAGACAAAATGTTGAAGAAAATATTTCACGCAATTAAAATTAAAAAGGCTGTATGTTAACCATCAATTTTATTTTTTTAATTTCAGAAAGGTCAACCTTCTCTGATGTCGCTCCGCTGTATTTTGATTCCCTTAATTTAAAATAACAAAGGTTGTCTCTTAAAATACTCGATATCTGTATTTTTAATTGTACCCGTTTCACATGCATCCGAGAAATTATTTATTTAAAGAAATAATTTTTTTTTATTATTATTGTATATCTGTATTTTTAATTGTACCTGTTTCACAGGTATTTGAGAAATTATTTATTTCAAGAAATAATTTATTATTATTATAATATTTAAACCCAACAATCTACTTTTTCCTACCTCGATTTGTAAGCAAGCATCTTTGGCAGGAGAAGAATAGCGGGCAAGCCTGGGTTCGATAGTGGTCAATTGTTACCAAAACGGGTTTGGATACCTTGCTATTTATCTTGAAAGCAAGTTGCGGAATGTAAATTTTTTGAATTATTTTGACATATTGTTTTCATAAGTATGTTTTTAAAAATAATTTAGAAATTTAAAATAATGATTAAAATATTAAACATTGATTATTTATTATTGAATTAGGGTGACATTTTTTTTTTTAAATAAAAAAAAATGAATTATTTAATGAAACATTTAAATTTATGTTTATCAAAATTTAATATTATATAAATAGGAAAAGAAAAATAATTATTTTAGAGGAGATGAATTCATTTGACTAAATAGTTAAGATTATGAAACTAGGAATTCAAAAGGTGTTGAACTTTAGAATTTGATATTTAAAATGGGGAATGTTGAAAATTATAAGTTATAAATTTTAAATGAAAATTTAAAAAATGAATTATAGTTAAGAATATGAAAGTGAATAATTCTAAAATTCATTAGACTTTTTGACTTAAAAGTAAAAATAAGATCATAATAATAATTGCCTATGTGAAATATGAAAATAGGACCTTAAAAAGCATTGAAGCTTACAATTTTATGTCTAAAATGGAAAATGTTGAAAATTGTAAATTATAAATTTTAGAAAAAAAATAAAAAAGTAGTAATATTTTTACTTGCATTTTCAATTTAAAAATATTTTTTTCATGCTTTTGGTAATATCTCTAAAAAAAAATTAACTATGTAAACATTACATATATATATGTTTATAATCTTACTTATGTATTTAGTAACATACCTAAAAAAACTAACAAGGTAAACATTACATATATATGTTTATAACCTCACTTAGTCATTGTATTGGTTTGTAAATTTGAATATGCACAGTTTTACCTTAATTAAATTGGATATATGTTACAAACATTCTCTTGTCCACATTGTTATGTTCTAGTTACGGAGCATGCATATATAACATATGTTAGAAGTTAATACCTTATGTTAATATGTATACATAACTTTATTTGTAGTCCGATGTTTATACACATACCCTTAGGTTTCAGATTTTATATACTACATAATGTTATTAGACCTGAGGTTAATGTATGTTATGCCTCTCTTCAAACTTTCTCAGTGCACTACAATTGTCTCTCACTTTCCATTGTTATCGATGAGATTCTGGATCAAGGGTGTTGATTTACTAGGGTTGGATCAACGACCAACATTGGAGGAGTTTGTTAGAGGGTAACCACCCTCCTCTCCTAGTGCTGCAAGCCACTCATTCACTAGTTTCTCTTGGCCGAAAATGACTATGCAAATTCACTAGAGGCTATGGTTTGATTTTTTTGAAACCACTTGTCTATATGCCACTTTGTATGAACAATAGGTGAATACTTGTTTCTTTTTTGATACTCTTACCTTCGTAGTCTAGTCTTTCTTTCATTCTTTTATTTTATTTTTTTGCATTACAATTTTTTCACACTTACTTGTTGGTCTTTTCCACTAGCTATGCTTCTCAAGAGTATCGCACACCAGCGTTGCCAATGATGACAAAAGTCGTTTCCCTGACTAGTTGCAGGCACACTCGTTCAGAAGTTTGCATTCCATAATACCTTAATGGAGCTACTTGTACTTCTTCCATTCTAGGTAAGCTCTCATGTTTTCAATTTGTTAACGATTTTACTTTCCGGTTTGCAATGCACTTGTAAAATAAATTTGATGGATGGCTTTCTCTAGTTGCACTATCGAAGACCTACCTAGAGAATAGGGCACCTTTTCAGGTAACCCCTCCTTACATGCTTATTTTTCCTGGATTCCAATTACTCTGCATATAATAAGTTGTAACCCTAACAATCTTCATGTGCTTGGGTTTTCTTAACAAGTGAATTTCTGTTGCAATCTCCGCTGTTTCAAATTGGGGAAAGCTTTGATGACTGTCCAGGTTCCACTATGCTCACACCCTATATATTTTATTTCCCATGTGCAATGGACATACATCAGCTAAGGTGCATGTTAGGGTTTTACTGTTGTTAATCTCAGTCACTTTAATTCATCCTAAGTTAGGGTTTGGGAACATAGCGTTAGCATAAGGCGTTGAGAACCTTTGGTAATATGTATCATGTAAGGAAACATGGTGATTGCCAAAAATTATCATAGTTTTGTTTATTAAAAAAATTCAGCACATGTCAGATAAAGGCTACTTATTGTTCTACTTAATATCATCAACTTTGTGTTTCCTTCACATCTCAATTTTAATTAAAGTGTTTTCTATATACTTCATAATCCTTCCTTTTGATATTGAACGACAACTATGTGTGTTCATTTCCAGGTGCAGTAATGTTTTTCCTTTATTATGAAAATATTGATATTAGTCTATTAAATGTTTATTTTGTTGTATCATTTGTTAGAATAGTTGTTTACATCATGGGTTGAACCGGTTCATTAAATTTACACGTTTATTTTTATGTAGAGATGTTTTAATTTCGGACTATGAATACTTTACTCAATATGTTTGACAGTACCCATAATTTCCTCCTTAGTTTATCAATCTTGTATTAAGCTCGTAAGACATTTGGTTTTTTCGTTTCTGTACCTATTCAGTTTGAAGAATAGGATAATGATTTCCTATTTTTTTCAATATACATTTCTAGTTAAAAATTCTAACATTTATTTACAATTTTCTAACATCAATATTTATACTATATTTAATCTCAGGCTAGAATTCTTGTAGAGTTAAGGGATTGTTCCCAGGTTGTTGGTAAACACCAGCTCGACCAAGGGAACTAATATGGCCCACTATTACTTAAATGTTTAATAATCTCTTTTCAGTTTTCCTATTTACCTATTAAGGAATTCTGCTGTTATTGTTATATGTATTTTCAATGGGGAAGCAGGGTTTGCTTTATCATCGAGACCTGCTCTTCATCCACTTGCAATGTACATATTTACATATCTAGGTACAAGAATTAAGATTGTTTCATATGATGGACTTTTGTCTATTAATTTGAAACCAACTTGTTCCATACTAATTCTTGTATGTATTATGTAATACAATAATATTTAGTTTCATACATATCAACCTCTCACACCATCATTCATAACACAGATTCCTTTAGAGAGAAATTATACCATTCTTTATCATAAATTGTTACTATAACTATAACTGAATCTTTGCACAGTTTCATAGTTTACCAAGTTTACAAGAGTTTCATCAATCCTTTACATCATGTAATTTAGGATAAGTTTCTAATAAAGATTCCATACACTACTGTTATTATAACATTAAAATTTTTTGTTCTTAAAGAAAAATTAATAACACATAATACTTATATGTTTAGTTTAGGCTTGCGAGGAAAATTCACAAAGGAGAAGACCACTCCTCCCAACCAATGAGAATGAAAACCACCAATTCTCCCCCCGAGCCAGTTTTCCTCTTCCAGAACAATTGTTTGACAGAGACCTAACAAGATTTTTCCAAACGCATCTAAAATTGTAACAAGTCTAGCCCAGGAACTCACAAACTCAATAACTCTGACTTAGGGATTCCACTGGCCCCAACTAGCTCAAAAATACTCTAACTAGCAGTGTCTTGCCTTCCCTTAACAATGTCTTGTTCAAGGTACTAGCTTCTTTCTCTCTCCATTCCTAGTTGTCTCACGCTTCCTTTCATTCCCACTTGGCTTCTTTTCCCAACTAAGATTATTTATCTGTAGGGAAAGGGAGTAAACATCCTATAACTCTCTGGTAAGTGAAAAAATTTTCATTTAGTGACTTTTACCTGTAAATTCCATAGCGTGGCATAGCCAACTTTTAATAAAATTAAAATATCATAAATATTTAAATTTCCCACTAGGGTTTCCACATAAACCATTGTTTAACAAGTCATTGCAACAAAAGTAAATTATATATTTACTTTTCATTGAGGGGTATTACATCTCCCCCCTTCGAGTGAAACATCGTCCACGATGTTTTCTTCTAGCCCTTCAAGATAGGCTGGGATGTGCTTCACACATGAAATTTTCATCTACCTAGGTTTCCTTTTTTGGGCGAAAGTTCCTTCATTGCACTTTAATCTAAGTGATAAATCGATTCCACAACATGATTTCTCTCCAATTAAGAATACACAAAGGTTCGACCAGGAACTCTTTGTCTAGTTCGACCTACATTATCACTAGTTTATATCAATCATTATTTAAGAAACATATGTGTGTGTGTGTGTTTCCATTAACACCCCTGAAGCTAAAAATAAATGAAAATTTTCCTTGTAAAATATTGTAACTTCATAGTCAATATGGGTCGTTCACTAGGTGGATGATCTGACCGGAGAAGTTATATTAATTTAGGGTTTTTCCCTAGAAGGAAAACCTCAATTTATATGAGTGAATTTTATTGTGGTTATGTATTATTATTCTGAGGGAGAAAGAGAGAGGAGACTGTGTGAAAGCGAAGAAGGAATTATAACGGATCTATTGAAAATTGTAACTAGGTTAGGTCTTCATAATGACATGTAATTGTGACTTTTGTAAATGATGTAATGAAGAAAATAAAATTATTTTTGCAAGACTTGCTTCATGGGTTTCATGAGCAAGTGATTTTATTTTAGATGGCTCACATTGAGAGCCTTAATATTGGTCATTAAAAGTCAAAGAGTCTATGTCATGTATGAAGAACCCTTCTTGAGGATATAACAATGTATTTGAGTTTATAATATGTCTAGAAAGCTCTCCAATGACAAGAACTAGTTCTGCTCTTGAAGTCGGCCTCAAAATAGAAAGGAAACTCATGTCGGCTCAACTCATTTGGAGTCACATCTATTCAAAAGGTCATATAAGCTTAATACATGGGACCAACCACTATAAATAGGTGTGAAGACACCTCACATTACCATAATCACAGTTCGGTCTCCTATGAAGTTTTGGTGAAGAAGAACTGTGAATAGAAGTTCGAATTCTCTAAGGTTTCAGTGATGAACTATAATGAGAATTTTGCAGATCTCGCTGTGGTATCTGATGGGTAGTAGACAAGTCAAGTTTGGATCTCTGAATTCGGTGGGAAATCACAGTCAGAATTTCGGATGGACTGAACAGAGAGAGGTTTGAGTCTCTAGTATAGTGAAGTCAATTTGGATGGGACAGTGAAGGGACAAAAAGGTATAATGAAAGGCCAACGAAGTATTGTCTAGGTATATTAGTTCAAATATCATGAGTGAATGGTTTCGATGCTACAATAGAAGAACACCACGTGATAGAAGCATATATATACTACATATTTGTAATTTGAAAGGCCATAGCTCGATGTTATCTTGGAGACCATTGTGTGGTATAAAGAAGTTATCCTTCCTAGATCTATCATTGTGT
This sequence comes from Pinus tabuliformis, assembly GCA_031772625.1. Taxonomy (NCBI): domain Eukaryota; kingdom Viridiplantae; phylum Streptophyta; class Pinopsida; order Pinales; family Pinaceae; genus Pinus; species Pinus tabuliformis. Next base: position 578,270,389 of record CM062808.1, read on the forward strand.
TTTGGTGTTGTTACAAGAGGTCACATTTTGGGTGACATGTTTTGGTGCCTTGACTATTATATCTACAGCTCTTTGAAGAGATGATCTCAGCATGAAGAAGGTCAAAGAGGAAGAGGAGTCAAGATGAAGAGAAGAAAATTAGTGTCTTGGTCTTGGAGTGGCTAACAGGTCAAGGGTCCTGGTCTTGGTAATCGTCTATTGGAATCTCTATATAAGAAGAATTTGTGGGTTTTCCTCTCAAAGAGTGAAAGGTTTTGGCCCAAACTTATAGCCTACATGTTATGTCTCTTCTCTATTTATGTTCATGCATTGGTAACTGTTTGATGAAGAAGAACAATAATAATCTAAGTAAAGAATATCATAATCTAAAGAAGTAAAAGAATTCACAAGCAGTCACTAATTAAAGAGAAATCACCTAGTAATAATTCCCTATATTTCTCAATATGGGATCAGAGCTAAGGTGTTAAATTCAAAGGAAGGGCATCTAATCAAAGAGACACTCAAGGTTTGAGTTTCAAGAAAGGCATCTAAGCAAGTCGAAAATCAAGATCTACATTGAAGAATAAAACCCTAGATCGAAGAATTAGTCTACAACAACAAAAAAAATTGGATCCTCTAGTCATCATCCAAAGACCACAAAGACCCTCATCAAGTTATCTATAAAAAAAGATAGCATGTTGATGACCCTTTTTGGGTACATGAATAACAATCGATGGTGTATATATTGAATTTTGAAATTATATATATATTGGTATGTGGGTGTATATGTGTTCTTAAATAATGATTGATAGAAACTAATGACTGCCATAATGATTGTGGATGTAAGTTGAACCAAAAAGAGTATTCTTAGTCGAACCTTTGCACATTCTCGATTACAGAGAAATTATCATATAGAACAAGAAGCCACCCAGGTTAAAGTGCAGTGGAATCACTTCAGCTCGGAAGAGGCTACCTACGAAGATGAGGATTTTATATGCAAAACATATTCCAAGCTATTTTGAGGGCTAGGAAACATGAAGAACGATGTTTCACTCGAGAGGGGGAGATGTAATATCCCTTATTAAATAATAAATATTTTAATTTCCTTCTATTGAAATGACTTGGAAAACAATGGGCTGTGTTGAAGTCCTTGGTATGAATAAGTGGTAACATAAATGTTTATCTTCTTAAATTTAATTAATAAATATTGTTTATGGTTAGCCATAAAGTTACGAGGAAAAACAATAAATGAGAGTTTCACTTACTAGATAGTTATTCCTCTTCCTAGAGATAAATAATCTCAGTTGGGAAAGGGAGCCAAGAGGGTGAGAGGGAAGAAAACCTGAGGCAACCTTGAGAACTTGGTACCTAGATGGAGGAGGTCAAGGAGAGGAGAATGAAGCTATAAGCTTGTGACCCTCAAATAGGACGTTGTTGAGATAGGCAAGATGCAACCAAGCAAGGGATTCTTGAGTTGTTTGGCCAGTGGAATCCAAATTGAATCTTGTGTGCTAAATTTTAGCCCTAAGACTCGATATAGTGGGATCAAAGAATGTCTAGGGTTGAACCTGTTATGGTCACTGTTCAGATAGTTGTTCTGAAAGTGAAACTGGGTCGCGGTGTTCTGGTAATGGATATCGTACTCACTGGTTGGGTGGAGCACTCCCTTTCTTGGTGATTTTATGGCTGGTTCATGCAGTTGAGCGAAGATAAGTATTTGACTAATGTGTTATGCTCTAATAGATGCAAAAATTATAATTATGTATATATATATGTGTTTATGTTATACCTAGATGAAAATGTTCTATTAGTTGGAAACAATTCTTTCACATATTAGTTATGTTGTATATGTTATACCTAGATGGAAATGTTCTATTAGATGCAAACAATTCTTTCCATATTAGTTATATTTTGATGGAAATAAAAGTTTGTTGTGGATAATTCTCGATGATGTATGACTGAACATTTCAATATTTTTTTACTATATATCATAAAAGTTTTCAACATGGCAGGTAGATTTAGTTACCAAAATTGACTCAACTCTACAGATAGAAAGTTAGTTACCAAAATTGACTCAACTCCACAGATAGAGAAATCCCCATGCTCGACAATAATTAGGTGATAGTGAAATAGGAACAAGCGAAGTCAACCATACCATATGTCATTATAACATAACCATGATTTGAATAAACATCGATACATTCAGATTAATATTATAAACTACGAAAGGGTCGACATCAAACCAGAATATTACAATTTTTATATGAAAGCAATGTTAATGATATTAATATATAAATGCACACTCGATTGTGCAAACTTAGCTATATTCTAATAGCTGAGCAACTAGCTCTAAGAGCGAAAACATAATCCCCAAGGGGCTAATATAGTTTTTCTTATAAACAAAATACAATTACATTTTTAGTGACCAAATAAGGTAAACTTTCTTTCCCAATATACACGGTGTAATGTTATTTTGAGATGTTACAGCCCAATTCACATGTAAATGAGAAATTGTTTATTTATAGTAAGAAATTATTATTATTAGTTTATTTAAACTAAACAATCCACATTTCCCTACCTAATACCACTGGGCCATAATAATCACGGCCTGAAACTAGGGCTTGAAAGGGTGTTGAAATGTAAAATTTAATATATAAAATCTAAAATATAGAAAATTGTAAATTATAAAAGAAAAAAATAATTATAATTTTTTAATTGCATTTTCAATTTAAAATTATTTTTTCCATTATTTCAAATAACTCCATCAAAAACATGAAGAATAGATTTTAAAATTGAACTTTCCATGATGTAAAAATACTCATTATATTTCTCTATTTTTTAGTTTAAAAAATTTCGAACTTAATTATGACCTTAGTTTTTCCAAAATATTTTTCACTTCTAATTTATTCAAAATTATTAATTCAAAAGTTACATTTTGAATTTTTTTACAACATTCTTGAAAACTATTAACTCAACGCCAATAATTTACATTTTATTGTCATTTGAGAATGTTTGAAGTTATAGTGTTCGGTAATGTAATTTTATGAATCCAAAAAAAAATTAAAATAGCGAATATCTCTTATTTAATATTTTATTATTTTTAATGATCATTTTACTTTACAATATTATATTTAACTATTATTTAATTTAATTTAAATTATTATGTTTAACTGTAGCGAAAATGGTAATAAATTAGGTTTAATTTTTGTTAAAATTTTGTTAATTTTATGCGATAATATTATCTTTTAATTTTATTTTATAATTTTTTTAAACTAAAAATATGATTTTTTATTTTTTAAATTAGAAATAAATATTTTTAATATTAAATTACACTATGATAATTAGAAACACTTAAATTTTTTTAAATTTTTTCGAGTATTTTTTTTTTTTTTTAAATTTAAAAAAAATATAATTAAAAGTTTTGAGTGTGAGTAGAGAATTTTGTTAATTTTATGCGATAATATTATCTTTTAATTTTATTTTATAACTTTTTTAAACTAAAAATATGATTTTTTATTTTTTAAATTAGAAATAAATATTTTTAATATTAAATTACACTATGATAATTAGAAACACTTAAAATTTGTTAAATTTTTTGGAGTATTTTTTTTTTAATTTTAAATTTTAAAAAAATATAATTAAAAGTTTTTAGTGTGAGTAGAGATGCATTTTACTATCTATTTTGAGAGAGTCGTATAATGTTTTTTATACTTATTTTGGAGTTGAGAAATATCTCTCGTAAAATAATAGATAAATTAGAAAACAATGTTACTCATAATAAAAACATAAATGAATATACATATTTGGTTAGTTTTAGTTAAAATTATTGTAAAATATTTTAATGTATGTCATACATAAATAATTTCAAAGGACACTATTGCTTGAGATGTCAATGGCCGTGAGGAAAACTTTACGTGGAGTCTTTCATCCTTTAAATGGGTTATATTCGACAAGTGTACCATGGGTTCCCATAAACTTAAGCTCAAAAATTATTGCTAATTTTCTCAAGTCAAATTTACTTGAACTACCCTACCCCCCAAGAGACCTGGTCCCAATCACTCTTTTGATGTGTATATAAAAATGTTACCATCTACCAAAGTACATAGATAACTAGTTGTTGTCCATATAAAAAGGTGACCATCTACTAGAGTACATGCGTAACTACCTTTTGTATCTGCAAGTTATCCAAGACACCTTTTCACATACATGGTGAATCAACCATCTTACATTCTCATATTCTCTTCGTCAAGCTATGATACTAGTGCACATGCCACCCTAGTACCTATCCAAGTGGTCTATTCCACAACTTGATAACTCCATGTGCCCCTACTCTACATTTATGATTGATCAGAGTCTTAAGTTCTTACAACAACCGATCTCAATCTAGCGTACAAGTACACCTGCCGCCTCATACCTATTCAAGTGATTCATTCAACAACTTGAGTCAATTATATGAAAAGGGTGGCTGAAATAGTAGACCATTCAAATATTTAACTTGAGCTATTGTAGTAAATGTCATACCTTGTATACCTTGCTCTCCAATATTAATAGTAGCTCTCTCCAAATTCAATCATTGTGACTTATGGAGTGTTAAACCACAAGTAAATTACAATGGTAGTTGTTTTCTATTACCTCTTTTGAATGCATAGTGAGTAACAATGTTGAATGATGGAAAATTGGAATAATAAAAAGGTATTCAAATACAAATAGTTTACAGTTTCAATAAGAAAACATTTATGGTAAATAAACATTTTATTTAAGATGAAAATTCAAATATTTTATCTATGATTAAAATTTTATACTATAGAAATCAATGCACGTGATCAATAAATTTTTTGTGCTTGCACTAAAATCAATTCACATTATTAATCTAATTCCTTTGAAATTAATGTACATCATACATCTAGTTACATCAAATCATAAATCAACATATACATTGAAATCAATGCATCTAGTGCAAACAATCAAATAAGATTAGAAATCAACATGTACATTGAAATCAATGCATTTAGTTTAAGCAATCAAATAGGATTAAAAATCAACATCTCCACTTAAATCAATGCATTTAGTGCAAACAATCAAATAGTATTAGAAACTAATATCTACACTAAAATCAGTGCATCCAATGCAAACAATCAAATTGTTAGAGTAAAGATTTCAGAAGATTGTACAAGAAATGTTTCACTTAAGTCACTAGTGACAAGTGACCCTAAAAACAAGATCTGGCCACTTATTATGCTTTAGAATTGCAAGAAAAGTGATAAAACCATGCAAGAAAATATATGATTCAAGCCTCAAACATATAACAACAATAAAGAAAAGTGTAATAACCCAATAGAAGACTTTAAATGAATTATAATTTTATTGAAACACCCGGTGAAGAATATCTACAACATGAATTTGTAAATCCCCCTCCATAGGATGGTTCCTTTTGATGTCCGTGTGCTTCATCGATATTGTTTTTCTCTCTCAAATATGCAGAAAAAACCCAAAAAGCAAGATGGAACTCAAGTGGGAGCTCAAATGTTGTGAGATAATAATGGTGACTATGATAATGATCATGGTGATGAATGAATGGAAAACCCTATTATTTATAACAAAGTGTTGAACTAAATTAAGAATTGGAAAATAATAAATATTATTGACCAAATAAAAATCTAGTTGTTAGGAATGCTTTACTATATTTTTTGGAGAGGGAAGAGATATTCAAAACAGTCAAATATTTTTATTTAGAAAATGGTTGAAGTAATTAACAAATAACATAATTTATTAATGAATTTTTGAGGATTAAGAAAGGTGTGAATTCGAAATAATTAATAAACAATGATTTAATAATTATTCCTAGAGAAAAATAAGTAAATAATGATTATTCAGTTATTCTCATGGGGGTTTTTAAATTTTAATCAGAAATAATTTAATAAAAATGGTTTACTAAATTATTTCCTATGGTGAAAGTGATTTTACTATGGTAAAGTTAATCATATATGATGTATTTCAATCACGGGGGTTTCAGTCAATGAACTTTTGACATAGTACTTGTGTTCGTTGCATACTAAACAATACCCTTAATTGACTACATATTGGAAAATACATTTAAAAATCACTTTATTTAACCTCCTACCAAGACAAACCCAATACACCTTCCCAATTTAAAAATCCCCTACCTTCACTATATATTGTAAGTGTCCATTTTTTCATTAACATTTTTGTTACCCCTTTATATTTATATCCCTTTATTTTCATTAACAATGGTAAGCAGATTCTTCACTTAGAAAGAAAAACCTAAATACTAGGTAGCTGAAAACTAGAAAGTTTGAATAAAAAAGGCATATATAAGTTTATTGATTTACAAATACATACTGTGGAAAATTTAAATGGAAAATGCACAGTTCTGAACTCTCAATTGCATCTATCTTATATTCAATACTGAAAAAGATACACTACAACATTTAAAAACAAGACCCCGATAACCAACACAGTGGCGCACCTTTCATCTCACTTATAGAATAGGAAGAGGAGAGAAATTATAGTGAATATGGACACGTGAAAAAGCCTATCTAGTTGGTTTTTATCAAATTGTATCCCTAACCTGATCATGATAGCCTATCTAGTTGCATGGTAAGAGTGCCAAGTATGTGTGTCTCCATCAAAATATGAACTGGCGCATGTAAGCATGCATCCCTTCCTTGAGATCTATGTCCTCTACCTATGATGGGAATTTCTCATGCATAAGTATTCTAATTGACTAGGGATTTGTACCCTTCTAGTAAGAATAGATAAAGCATGCTAAAAATAAAAAAAGCAAAGCTCTGATAATAGAAAAACTCTATCCAAAACTGAAATTGCTAAATTTGAAACAACATTTAAACTAGAATTAACTAAAGATGGCACATTCGTGCCCTTAGCATACATGCACCCTCTTCCAAACAACAGTCTATTTCACTATCTATTGTGGCATGCATGTTCTCTCTACTAAGAAATAGTATGTGTCATTATCTCCTGCACTTTCATTCAACTTGTTCATCACTGATGTAAGGAAAGGGTATTGAAGGTGCGATATATGTTGTCTTATCTACTGCCCCATGATTGGTAGGATCACCAGCAGAGCAATAAGTAAAAACTTTTAATGTATGCATTAGAGATAAATCGTAGAGGTATTAGTAATGTGACGCATGGCTCTTCTAGAGTAAGGTTGCTGGGGAGTGGGAACGGAGAGCGACATTTTCAAAAGTTCCTGGGTTGACAACGATTTTGGGAGCAAATTTTATATAGTATATATTTTGATATTTTTTATGCATATATTTCAACAAAAGCATTTAGAATGATGAATTAGTGATAGAAAACATAAAAACATGGATTAAACCAAATAAAATCATTAATCTTGTAGTTATAAGCTTCATCAACCACAGGTCCACAAATAACAAGTTCTCATTTATATAGCATGTGAGTGTGCACATAACCAAAATAACATCGAGTGCAATCCATCTGTGAACCAAAAATACCTCAACAAATAGCCTCTATATGACCTATAACATCCAAAAAAATCATGCTAGAACAAATAACTACATATCATCAATATCATTTCCTATCTTGGGATCTTTGCCATTAATATCACCCTCTAAGCATTAACATAAGATAGAAAAAATGTAGCATGTAAAGTCAAGATTTTGTTTGAGTGATGGGTACATTTTTAGTAGGGTCATGATAGAGGAGTTTGACAACCAATGTCACTAACATCAAGGTACATAGAGGTCTTATTCCTCTTGATTAAATACTAGTTCCATACCCTATTACATGACAAAATCCAATACAAACATTTCAATCCCCCCAATCCCAATATCCTGAAAATTTGATAAGTTTGCTGGATTTTGAGTGAGCTATAAAATTCTACTTTCTCCATATGAAATCCAATGAGATTGGAACCACTTCAAACATCCTAGGTCGTTTCATGGTAATGTTAAAAATTTAATTAAAAGTATGAAAATGAAAGATAAAGTAAAATCTTACTTTTACTTTAAGAATTTAGCATTACCATGAATTGCATATCAATACTAGGGCCACAGACTTGAATATTAGGCTATTTTGGACCTAATATTACCATAGTGTTTTATTTCTCGCTCCCACTCTCGATACTCCCACAATACTCCTAAAACTCTATTTCTCCATTCCACCTATTTTTTGCCTCCGCGTGGCCAATGCATTGTATAAACAATACCTTATAATACACATATTTCTATACAACATATAGAAATCATTTACCCCCATTCCATTCTCAATATATTATTTCATTTTTTCCTCAATTTTTATGCCCCAATATGAACGCACATGGTACGGTATTGCTTTGTCAGTGAAGCCCTCATGATTTCAATCCACCTAGTTAGATAAGGCTAGGTGATCATTTTTTAGGTGATAACACAAATAAAATTAGAAACCAACAACTGCACTAAAATCAATGTATATAGTGCATGCAATCAAAGAGGATTATAACTCAACAACTACATTGAAATTAGTGAACCCTGTGCAATCAACAAAATATGATTAAGAATCAACATCTACACTTAAATCCATGCATCTATTTTAGTGAAAGCCAAAATATTCATAAGATGAAATATTTGTCTCCCTCTCTCTCTATCTCTTTCTTCTTCCCTCTCTCTCCCACAACTGTCTATATCTATATCTGCCCCCCCCCCCCCCCCCCCCCCAATCTCTCTTTCTTTGCCTCTCTATCTCATCCCCCAAACACACACCCACTCTGTCTCCATATCTCTCTATCTATTTTTCCCTCCCTCTCTCTCTCTCAGTAGCTCTCTTCTTCCCTATTTCTCCCTCAATCTATATCTCTCTCTCTCCCCCTTCATCCCTTATTCTTTGTCTCTCTATCTTAGCACAAAAATGTACACATTGTCTCTCCAGATATATGTATCTATGTCTCCCTCCCTCTTCCTCTCCCTCTCTCTCTATCATTTGATATAATATTAATATTCATAATTTTGGGATTAATATTCATGCATTATATAATATAATATAATATAATATTAAATGTAATTATATCAAAACTCTTTATCCTAATCTATTAATTTATAATATATATGGATATTAATATATATCTTGATATATTAATATATATTATAATATATCAAATTTAATCTTATATTAAAATTAATATTATATAATGTATTAAAAAAATAAAAAATTGTTTATATAGTCAAAGTATAATTAATGCCTTGCCTTCCTTAAACAAGGACCATCAACATACTTATATTATTTGTGAATAATTACATTAATGTCTTGCAATAATAAGGTATCAATACATAATAAGCATAAAAAAATTACTCTTACTCTGCAATGGATATTATTTATCTATAAATAGGGTTTGTTACAATACCATGGGATAATTCCACGACTTATCAATATCAATATCACATGTTCAAAAAATATACCTCACTTTATATGACACTTTTTCATATGAGATTTTGTTTTAATTAACCAATTTAATTAAGAAAACTTAAAAAGAAAAACTACATTAAAAGTAAATCTCAATTTATAATTTGTGTATAATTTTTCTAAAATATTCCATAAAAATTATTCTCTACCATCCACTTAATAAATATTGATACTTCAATTAAAATTTTAAAAATTTTATTCCAAAATAATACACATATTACCTCAATGTAATTAATTCGAAAAAATTATTATTCACATACACCAAGATAAATTATCAAGATGAATTAGAAAAGCAAGATGTGTATAAAAGGGACACATGTTTAACCTTGATTGCTCAACCTTATTATGTGTCACTTTGGGAAAGTGCTACTGAAAAGCTATTTAATATTTTAAACCTCACATGCATTGCACCCACCTAGAATTCTTATTACATCAATAGATTTTCACTATTGGAAGAGGATTCTTAGCCTTGAGTGTTGGTGGCCGTTGACTATGATTTTGCATGAACCTTTATAAGTTATATGTTCTTCGTTGGACTTTCTTTTGGGCTTCAACCAATTTTTCATTTTGAGATATTTTCGGGGTTTGAAGGTTCAAGGTATATTAAAATCCAAGATTTAAAACTCTTCAAGTCCATTGTGTATAGTGGATTCAATGCACAGAATCTGAATCAGGTTTTTTTTTCCATGCTGGTACTGATTGAAATTGGTTGATTTATAACGCTTCCAAACCCGATGAAGTATTTTATTTTAAGGTATACATTGTTTGATTACAATAACCCCTCATAAAATAACCAGGAAGTTCTTAATCGATTTGTTCATTGAATCTAGATTTAGATAAAAATAACTAGGAAGTTCTTAATCGATTTGTTCATTGAATCTAGATTTAGATAATTGATTTGTTCATGGGCTAATATAACTAATTTGTGCGTGGAATGTATAACTAACAAAATTCTTTGATGCAGTTTTGATTCATCATTTTCATGGTTGCATATATTTCTATTTTGATTGATTAATATAATTTAATTATTTATTTATATAGGTTAATTATTCAATAATATATATCTATCTATATATATATAATGTCAAACACCTACACATTTTTTTTAAATTGAAAAGTTTTACATTTAATATTTAGTGTTGAATGCTTACACGTATCATGTATAATAGGCTATAGAGCACCTCTCAGTGCAATAACAAATTCTCCTTTTCTATTAAATTTATATTCAAATTACTCTCTCTCTCTATATATAGAGAGATCTTGATTAAACTTTTACTGTTGTGGCTTATCACAGAGGAAATGAGACCAACTACAAAATAGGAGTGTTTTGGTCCAAAGTAGCAAAACGAAAGCACCATAATAGCTAAGTTTATACAAGCTAAATCTACTACAGATTGTTTTGAGTACGTCTATCTAAAAAGTATTATTAATTCAACAAAAAATATATAGCCTTGCCATCTGTAGAAGCTAGCAAAAACTAAAAATTATGAAGATACCAAAAAACTTGGAGACCATCATGTACATAACCATGATGAGGTATAAACCTCAATAGGAACAATATCTACACATTTGTCGAAAGAAATCGGCCCTTCAATTGCAAAAGAGAGGCTTCAATATGAGCTAGATGGTTATCCATCTCCCTATGCTTCATTTGAATTTTTTCCAGCTACACTAGAATTTAATTTTTGCCCCATTCCTCTCAAGGAAAACTTTCCCTAGTAAGGTTTTTTAATATTTTAGTAGAGGTGTACAATTTTAAAATACCAATTTTAATACTATTTGGTATTCCAAGGATCAGAAATCCACTTAGCAATATGTACTGCAGAATGAGAGTAGCATTCCCTTTCATTTATAATTTCTTCTTTTGCCGCTTTGATTCCATACAATACAATATGGTTGAATATTGAGCTCTTTCTTGACGTCTATAGCCCCCTGAACCCCTTTAGCATCTACCCATGCTGGGAGGGAGCTCTTTATCACAACATTAGGGAAGAGGAAAAAGAGTAGAGAGATAAATAAGGGAAATACAAGATATAATCATATAGGGACATCAAGACAAAAGAGGGAAGCAAACAGAGGAAGAACAATCTTTGACAGAAGGTGCTTGAGGCATGAAAAAAGAAAGGGGGATAACAAAATAGTTTGAGAATGCAATAACAAGAAAACTTCATGAGGGGCTCCCTACTTGGGAAAGACAAGTCAAAGGGAACCAAAATAGAAACCCTAGAGAGGATATAAAGAGATTTGCCAGTTATATTCAAAATGAAATTCAACCACCAATAATCCCTAGAGAGGGTTGTGTGGAAGAGAATTAGACGAAATTGACGCTGACCAAAATGTGTGCGAGGCCCCTTTTTCCCATAACACTCTTATAAACCTTGAAAATTAATAATAATTTTAAGATGAAATTAAATATTGAAAATATGATGCAAGAACAAATAATTTAATCCCCAATCAACATAAACACTTAGATACCTAAACTCTCCTCTTGTAAAAAGTAAAGAGATCAAAATCCTTATATTGTACACGAGCATGTGAGAACAAGCTTTCCACTTGTTGTGCGACGAACTTTACCAAAATTGATAAGATTTAGAGTGAAAAACTATGAAGAAAATATTTTCAATAGGAAGTGATAGAGGAGGAGGCTATACTAGGAAGGCCTAGTCTCCCCCCATGGAAAATGTGGAAATAAAAAAACCACTGAGAGATAAGCCAAAACACGACTCACGAGACCCAACCACAATTCATATAATGCAAAAATACATGGGTAAAAGTCGATAAAAATGAGAGTTACTATAAACCACATACATATACTACCATTTATTATCATTATAACCCATTAACAAAAAAATCTAAAAACTAACCACAAGTCATATAATGCAAGAGTACATCAATAAAAAACAATAAAAATAAGAGTTACTCTAAACCACATACATATATTACCATTTATTATCATTATAACCCATGAATAAACAAAATTTAGAACTTCCTTTTAGACTTATTCTTCCTTCATTAATTCCGCATCATGTTGAACCATCAATAATACAATAATGATGAGGGACTTCTACGTAAACAATAATGATGGAAGATGATTAACAATAATCATGTTGAACCATAAAAAAATATAATAACAAGGATTCCCACATAAATAAAGAGGGAAAGTGGTATCCATTCCTCTCTGACGTGTTGCCTGACGAGAGGACGAGGGATTTCCCCGCTTCACCTTATCATAATTTATTGAGAATCCAAAAATATTAAATTTTTTTATTATTATATTAATGTTATATTACACTTATATATTAAATAAAAAAGAGAATACATATTTCTTTTATTTTAAATCATTAAAAAAAAATTCAAATAAAAAAAACTTATTAAAATTTAAAATATTTTAAACAATTTTATTAGAACACAAATTATTATAAAATTATTAAAATTTTAATTATTATATATAATAGAATTCTCTCAAAATTAATATATATTTCCCCTTATTGTAAAATTATCTTATATATATTTTTAAATTACTTATAAATAGATAGATTGATTTTTATTTTTTTCAATTTAAAAAAAATTAGTTTATAATTTTATTTATTTCAATTTTTTTATATTATTTTTAAATATTACAATTTTTTTTAAGATTTGTAAAATAGTTTTTACTGGTACTCTAAAATATTTTTCACTAGATTTTCGAACGGGAAAATTGGTCATGGAGTTGTATTTAATGAGATTTTTGGGATTTTTCGTGCTAGAATCTAGTGGAAAAATTTGAGGTGAAATTTTGATTTGTGTTATTTAAATTTATTTGTTGATTGTATGTATCAAATCAACGCCATGAAAAACCCCTAGGGCACTTCTATTATGCAAGGTTATGTATCAAGCTTCTGATTTCAATAAATTTCTACCAAATTTTAAAGAAATTAAATCGATCAAGCTTTTGATTTCAATAAATTCCTCCCTGATTTTAGAGAAATTAGACTAGAAAAACCCAAAATAAAACTTCTAAAAAATTTCACGAAAACAACTAGATTAATCATTATTTTAAAATATAAATTTATTTATTTTTAACTAATTTTACAAAATTCATGTTCATTGTAATAATGAGAAGTGATTTCAAATTTAATAATATTTAATTTATTTTCGAGTATAATGTATACCTTGTTTAGATATTAAATTAAATTTTACATTTTATCATGAATATAATTTTATATAAAATCCATAAACATTTATTGAATTATTCAAAGATCATATTCACCAACGACAATATTGAATTATTCAAAGATCATACTCTCCAACGAGAATATTAACAAATGGGAGGAGGATAGATGAGCGCGGACTGGGAAACACCTAGAAGCAGCCAATCTGGCAAGACTCTGTCTCTATATATATAAATGTTAAGGAGCCCGAGATTGCGAGAGGCGAGAGGAGGTGAAGATGGATTCTGTAGGAGTGAAGCTGCTGTTGATAAGGTCCAGCCCCTTTGCGATGAGCTGCGCCCTTGCTCTCAGGCAGAAGGGCGTCAAATTTGAGGAGGTGCCGGAAAACCTGAGTGCTAGGAGCGACCTCCTCCTGCGATCGAATCCTGTGTACAAGCAGGTCCCCGTGCTCATCCACAATGGAAAAGCCGTCTCCCAGTCCCTGGTCATACTCGAGTACATCGAGGAAGCATGGCCGCCCTCCGACACCACGCCCTCACTTCTGCCGGGCAGCGCTTACGACAGGTCGCTTTCTCGATTCTGGGCAGACTTCATCAACAAGAAGGTTCCTCTCTTCCCGATCTTTTGCTTTATTTTCTCTCCGCTTGCTATTCTGATGGCCCCCTTGTTTTCTGTTTGCTTGTGATTGCACCGGGGCAGTTCATAGAGACCGGGCTGAAGCTCATGAAGCGGTTCGGGGAAGAGCATGCGACCGCGCGGAAAGAAATCGTGGAGCAGTTTATAACGCTGGAGGAGGGGATGAGGGCTATCGGATCGGTGGGGCCTTATTTCTTGGGCCAGAAGATGAGCTTGGCGGATTTGGCTCTTGTGCCCCTGGTTCCATGGTTTACCTCATTTGAAGCCCTAGGGGACTTGAAATTCCCTGGGCCGGAGCAGTGCGGCCGTATGCACGAATGGTTGAACGCCATGCGAGAGGATCCCGATGTGGTGGCCTCCGTTCCCACGGCAGATTGGCTGCTCAATTACACTCTCAATTTCCGCGAATATATTAAAAAGCATTATCCAGGAGGACTTTAAGCAGAGATACCACCTGTTATGTGGCTATTTCAGCTACTCTAAACTGTAATTTCCTGTTCTGGCTATTTCAGCGACACTAAGCTTTAATTTCCTGCAGTTTGGAGTTTTAAAGTAGTGGTAATATTAGTGGAGTATTTCACCTCCACTAAGCCGTAATTTCCTGTACTTTGGGGTTTCAAGTTATGGTAATAATAATGTGGTGTGAGGTAGTCACCATAAGCGGTTGCAATTTTATCACTTTACCATATATATTTATATTTATGAAGATTATTAACTTAAATTTAAGTAGAGATTAATTAATTTTTTTATTATTAGTGTTGTACACAAAGTTTGATCTAGTTTGGATGTTTTTTTTTGCAATAACTGAATTCTCAAATAATTTCCATTCTCAATTTTCTAAAACTAACTTAATAAATAAACCTCACTCAAGAACTCATGATAACTCATGTGCACTTGATAGATTAGAATAATATAACCCAAAAAATTTAGTATAACCAGATGCATTTAGGGTGTAATTTCTTAATTAAGAAAAGATTTCACACGTTAAAATAAAAAAAGCTGTATCTTAACAATCATTTTTGTTCAATTTCAGAAAGGTCAACCTTCTCAGATGTCGCTCCGCTATATTTTGATTCCCTTAATTTAAAATAACAAAGGTCGTCTCTTAAAATATTCGATATCTGTTGATTCCCTTAATTTAAAATAACAAAGGTTGTCTCTTAAAATATTCGATATCTGTATTTTCAATTATGCCAGTTTCACATGCATCCGAGAAATTATTTATTTAAAGAAATAGTTTATTGTTATATTATCTAAACGCAATAATCTAAATTTTCCTGGCTTGATCTGTAAGCAAGCATCTTTGGCAGGAGAAGAATAGCGGGCAACCCTGGGATCCTATAAGCGTCAATTGTTCCCAAAACATTGAATCGTTCTGGCCTGATTAGATGAGTTGCGTAACATATCGTTTTCATAAGCTTGTTTTTAAAAATAATTTAGAAATTTAAAATAATGGTTAGAATATTAAATATTAACTATTCAATATTGACTTAGGGTGGAGAGGACAATATGTTTTTTTAGTTAAGAAAATAAATTATTTAATGAAACATTTAAAGGTACATTTATCAAAATTTAATATTATACCAAAGGAAAAAAAGTTTTTTAAAAACATATCAAAATGGGAAATCTTGAAAATTAGAAGTTATAAATTTAAAATTTAAAATCTTGAAAATAAGAAGTTATAAATTTTAAATGAAAATTAAAAACTGGTTAAGAATATGAAAGTGAATAATTTTAAATTTTATTAGACTTTTTGATTTAAAAAGTAAAAATGAGGATAATAATATAATTTCCATCTGAAATATAAAAGTAGGACTTTCAAAAGCATTGAAGCTTAATTGAAAATTGAAAATTATAAATTTGAGAAAGAAATAAAAAAAATTGTAATACTTTTACTTGTATTTTCAATTTAAAAATAATTTTTAAACATTACATCTATATGTTTATAATTTTACTTAGTCATTGTACTGGTTTGAAAATTTGAATATGCAACGTTTTACATTAATTATATTGGATTTATGTCCACGCTATTATGTTCCAATTAGAAAGTATACATAACATTAAGGAATTCTTCTGTTATTATTATTTGTATTTTCAATGGAGAAGTGGAGACTGGTTTATCACCAAGACTTGCTATTAGCCCATTTGCAATGTACATATTTACATATCTATGTACAAGAATCACTACTGTTTCATATGATGGAATTTTGTCTATTAATTTGAAACTAACATGTTCCATAATAATTTTTGTATGTACTATTTAATACAATAATATTTAGTTTCATACATGTTAACCTAGTTTCATACATGTTAACCTCTCACAGTGCGTGTCATAACACAAATTCCTTTACAGAGAAATTATGTCATTCTTTATTATAAATTTTTATTGTAATTATAACGGAATCTTTGCACAATTTTATATTCTACCAAGTTTACAAGAGTTTCATCAATCTTTTACATCAAGTAATTTAGGACAGAGTTTTAATAGAGATTACATACACTACTCTCATTACAATAACATTTTCTGTTATGGAAGAAAAATTAATAATACATAAAACTTATCTGTCTAGTTTAGGCTCGCTAGGAAATTTTACAAAGGAGAAGACCACTCCACCCAACCAATGAGAAAGAAAACTTCTAGTTCTCTCATCGAGCCATTTTTTCTCTTCTAGAACAATTGTTTGACAAGGACCTAACAAGGTATTTCCAAATTCATCTCAGACTGAATCCAGCCCAGGAACTCACAAACTCAATAACTTTGACTTAGGGATTCCGTTGGCCCCATCAACTCAAGAATACCATAACTGGCAACATCTTACCTTCCCTTAACAACGTCTTGTTCAAGGTACTGACTTCTTTCTCTCTTGTTGCCTCAGGATTCCTTTCATTCCCTCTTGGATTATTTTCCCATCTTAGATGATTTGTCTCCAGGGAAAGAGAGTAACTATCCTCTATCCATCTAGTAAGTGAAAACTTTTTCATTTAGTGACTTTTTCCCATAAATTCCATGGCGTGCCATAGCCAACTTTTAATAAAGTTCAAATAACTTACACTTACATTTCCCACTAGGCTTTCCACATAGCCAATGGTTTAACAAGTCATTTTAACAAAAGTAAATTAAATATGTACTTTTCACTGAGGGGTATTGGATCTCCCCCCTCTAGTGACACATCCTCCACGATCTTTTCTTCTACTCCTTCAAAATAGGCTAAGATATGCTTCACGCATGAAAATTTTCAACTACTAAGGTTTCCTTTTCTTGGCTAAATTGTCTTCATTTCACTTTAATATTGGTGATAGCTCAATTCCACAACATGATTTCTCTCCATTTGAGAATACCTAGAAGTTTAACCAGAACACTTTGTCTGGTTCAACCTACATTCACAATCATCAAGGTTTTCATTAGTTTCCATTAATTGTTATTTAAGAAACACACACACACACTTCTTTGTATCTACAACCATATTCCCAAACAAAGAAAGAAAGCGAAGTGGTCTCGCCTTCCAGCTAAGTTTTCGATGAGGCATTGCCATGCTTTATAAGATTTTGTTCCTTCAAGTTTGTTAGAATCAGAAAACAAATTAATCAACTTTGACATTGTAACGTTGAAGCTTCGCACCAAGAATCAGACTCAGAAGAAAAAAATATCAAGATGGGCAACACAACACGCAACACACGACACAAAAAAAAAATGATCTGTCGAGGCTTGGCCTTGACCCTTGTATAGTTGTTGAAACAGGAGAAAAATGACTGAGCTTTGAACTTGGCTCTAGTCAATTTCTCAAATATTTACAAGGTAACTTTCAAAATTTGACTTTTACAACGATGCTCTTACAAAACTTGGTAAAAAAAACTTACCCCCCTCAAAGTAAAATTACTTTGATTTGCAATGTGATGATCCCAAATTAAAATAAAAAACTTCTTGGGAAAAATTACCCAACTCATCTTATTTCTCCAAAAATATTATTTTTTGAATAACAAAAATTCCTTATCTCTCCGATTTACAAATTACAAACAAGGGGAAAATCCTTATCACTCCATTAACATTGGTATTCTTTTAAACTCATTCATTTAAAAAAACTTCGTAAAAATCTTAAACCTGAATTAAAATCTTAAACTCATTCTTCTCTGTCTTCCTACCATTGTTGCAATTTTCTGCACAAATCCACTTGCGCTCTCACTGGATTCACATTTTCCTCATTTTTCCCTATCAATTGATTGATTTTTGAGGTCACAGCTGTGCGGATATCTGAGCATTAAGGGTTTAAGGAATTGGAGATCTGAAAAGGCCAGGGCTAGAATGGAGCTCTTTTACTATGTCGTTTTTGAAGTGCTAACAACCATTGTGGCAGTGTTTAAGCTCAGCAAGAACAACAAAGATCGAATTACGACTCCTTCAGCATTCA
Organism: Pinus tabuliformis; assembly: GCA_031772625.1. Lineage (NCBI taxonomy): Eukaryota > Viridiplantae > Streptophyta > Pinopsida > Pinales > Pinaceae > Pinus > Pinus tabuliformis. The sequence goes on from CM062808.1 coordinate 578,289,005, forward strand.
ATTCGTTCAAGAATAATTATCTCGTGGTATTCAATGACCACCGAGAATCAAATCAGATTGAACATAAAGCCTAAATATGTCATTAAAGCCCTGGTGGATTGTTCATCATTAGATGGGCTCTTAAGGCTTAGTGGGCCTTGGCTGGCAGGCTGGCTTCGCCGGCTTCACTGATTGGCACGCTGGCAACGTTGCTTCGCTTTTTGGTGCTGAAACAACAACTGGACCTGCCGCGAAAGGGCTAGAGGCCGAAGTTTGAGCAGTATTCGATGCACACGGTGTTGGGACTGAGTTTGGCGCACACCAGTTACGGGCAATGGAGCCCTTGAGGGCTGAGGTTATGCAATTTCTCAAGGTTATATTTGCAGGCTGCACACAATCTCGTTGACATTGGCTTGTTTAATTCCACTTTAATCCACACAAACAATTAAACCCTGAAAATACTAAACAACAAATCCCCTTGCAACAACTACACAGAACTGTAGATGGCTCCTTTGCTCATGTTAAGCTTTTCTTCCAACAAAAATAGACAAGAAATATCAATTCTGCCCTTTGCAATCAAATCAAACTCATAATAATCACTCGCAGTCCTTCACGGTTTTGCATCCATCTCTTTGAAGCGGGGTAAGTGAAGTGAAAAGGACCGGTGATAATTATCCCACAAAATCTTCAATGAATGTAAAATAGATAGGGCTGGTTCACAATATTTAGCAAGAAGTAGCTCTCCCAAAGAAAACGAAGGGAAATTTTTGATAATAAATAATAATTTTTTTTTCTTTTTAAACAACAAAAATAACTAAACAATTTCATACCAATCATTTGTTGATCAATTCAATATAGTTTTCTAGGACTCTTTTGAGCTAGAATATCCTCCTCACATCCACTGCAGCATTACTAGAGCTCTGATACCACAATAATGGCAGAAGTGTCTTCAGACATGTAATTTTTTGAAAAAAAAATAAAAAATTACATATTGATTTTGCAAGAGTTTACACCCGAACAACAAAACACTCTTGCAATGAGCTATTTATAAGCTCAATGTCCTAACTACCTCTAATTGTGGATCACTTATTAAATAACAAGTGTCCACTTATGATATTCAAACAACTAGCTAACAAATCTCCTAAAATAGAGCCTAAGATATGACACATTTGGAGAGTCATATCTTGTTACAACAATATACTAATTCTAAATTTCTCCATTAAATAATTAAATATTCTAGAATAATAATTATTAATTTAATATCTTAAATTAATAATTATTTTATTCCAACTTTATAACCTATGATAATATTTTATTTTTGGATCATCTAACATATCTTTTGTATTATGTGTGCATGGGCTTATTTTGTCATTTTGTATTTTTATGCTTGATTTACTTTTACATGCATGCACTAACTACAGTTAATTTTACAGATCTAGAAATTAAATACAACTATAATAGTGCAGAATCTCATATTTTTAATATAATATTATCAGATCTGTTGTGATGAAATGTCAAGTGGAATATGCACGACGATTTATAGATCATTTGGTATCGAAGCAAGTTTCTTTGGGTATTTTGTGGAGATTGCAGGGATCTAGATCGGCAAGGCCGAAAATCGTAAAACCCTAATCATGGGCGATGAATCTGTAAATGAACCTCATGATCCTACAAAGCTGAGGTTTTCGCGAATCGAAGAACAAGTCACGAAGATAAACCGCAATGCAAACCTCCTCAGGACGACCCTAAGAAATAAGCTAGGGATATTTGGAGAGGAAGGGGGCTCGAATGTAGAGGAAAAATCATAAGGGGGATCAGGAGATCGAGAAGACATAGATAACTAGCCAAAGAAAGAACCTGGAAAAGATCAACCCAGCTTGAGTGTTGTGAACCAATCCTTGTTTAAAGTGGAAGCAAAATTCGATATCAAGCCATACCATGACGAGATCGACCCTCTGAATTTGAACCACTAGTTGCAACAACTGGAAATTTATTTCAATGTCCATCAGATTGAGGAAGGGCAGAAGATCTCATTCTTGTGGCTGAAATTGGAGGGCCATGCACTAACATGGTGAGAGAGCCACACGGAAACCCTGAGGTTGGAGGGAGAAACTCCAGTGACTAAGTGGGAGGACTTCAAAACCCTCATTAAATCATAATTTTATCCCATTAGGCACGTGGAAGGCTAATGGATCCGGTGGCATTACTTCAATAAAAAGTCGGGCCAAAGCATGTAGGAGTACACCACAGAATTCATAAAGATGGCTATAATGTTGGTATCTCTCCAAAGAACCCAGATGTACTCCTCAAGTATTTGGGGGGGTTGCACCACCATTTGCGTGAGCAAGTGATGTTGTTCAAGCCCAAAACGGTGGACGAGGTGTGTGTACAGGCACAATAACTAGAGAACATAGGCCTAAAAAGAGTGCAATCAAGTGGATCAAAGCAAAAGGAGCAACATGATATTTCTGAGGGGAAGAAGAAGCAAAAAGGGGGAAATATAAAACAACGGTAGCCACAACACACCAGTGCAAAGATCGTAGCAACCACTGCAACATTGATGGCCATATAGAGAAGAAGCGTTGGAAGTTGAATCCAGAGCTAAACCTGAAGAACAAGAAGAAAGATAATAAGAAGAAGAATATCATGGCCACTAATTCGAGCAACCAAGTCAAAAGCATCTTAGATATGGATGAGAAGATCGTATGTACATTAGTACAGAAGGAGGTGAATCTGAGTAGCCTTCAGCAACATGCAGAGAAAGAAATGACCAAACTCTTCCATGTAAAGATACAGGTCAAGAAGACGAAGATTGATACTATGTTTGACTCAGGATAGCAGGAAAATCTCATTTCAGCAGATTTGGTTAAGAAGTTGGGGCTGGAAGTTTGTGATCATCCAAACCCATATCCACTCGGATGGGTACATAAGGATGCAGAACTGAAGGTAACAAAACAGTGAAAAATTAGACTAACTATCAATGTGATTTTATTGATGAAGTAGATCTAGATGTGGTTCCCCTTGATGTATGTTGATTCATGCTTGGGAGTCCATACATGTACATGCGTGATGCATTATTCATGAGGAGAGCTAACCAATACCGGCTCATCAAGGATGGAAAATTGTTCAACATCAACGCGCATAAAGGCAAGTCGAAAATTTCACTGATAAGTGCCAACCAGGCCGAGAAATTGATCAGTTACAACAAGAAGTATGTTTTATTGTTTTTAAGAGAAGGTCAGCATGTAGAGGAGTCAATAAGAGGCAAGGCATCCCTAGAGGGGAGTACTAAGAAACGAAAGGCAATAATTAGAGGAGTTGTTATAGACATACAAGGACATGTTCCTCTCTTGCTACTCTTGAAACTATACACATTTACCTCCTTGATTTCCAACCACACATGCATAACCATAATCATTTTCTTGCCTCTATAAGTCACACACATCATTCAACTAGAACAAAGGTTATCTACTCTGGTCAAGATTTCAATTTTGGTTTCTACTTCACAGGTATGGGAGGATTTCTAAACTTGGAAATCTCCTCATCATTTCTCTCCCTCTTACTCTGAGTTATGCCCTGCATCGAATTAATAGAAATATTATTCAGA